>JAPTHL010000060.1:0-2400000 GCA_028455855.1 Meloe dianella
GATGAGGCTCCCCTTCGTTCAGGAATTCAATCGATAGCTTCATTAATAACTGCAAAATTAAGAGACGTGCAAATGCGCTGTACATTACAATCTTATGAACGCAGACATCAGGAAACGTCAAGATAACTCGAAATATAGAGGTAGGACGTAGTTCGACACGCGAAAGTACGATTCGTCAGCGTTTCGGAGGTATCAACGCACAGGTATATGACGGAATTAAATTTTGTAATCGTTCGATGTATCTAAATCAGATTTCAAGTGGAGTCCCCGGTCTTTTTTACGATTTGAGACGTATTTAGTCTGTATTAGGCCTAGGATGAGACTTTGCCGTCGTTCAGGAATTCTCAATCGCTAAGCTCCATTAATATAGCTCGAAAATTAAAAGACGTTCCTTCAACGCTGTACATTATATCTTATGCAATGTATACATAGGAAAGCGTCAAGATAACTCGAAATGTAGAGGTAGGACGTAATTTGACACGGGAAAGAACGATTCCTAACGTTTCGGAGGTATCAAAACACAGATATATGATGGAATTAAATGTTTTGTGAATCGTTCTATGTATTAATCATATTTCAAGTGCAGCTCTGTCTTTTTACGATTTGAGACGTATTTACTCTGTATTAGACATAGGATGAGACTTTCCGTCGTTCAGGAATTCAATCGCTAGCTTCATTAATAACTGAAAATTAAAAGACGTTCAAATGCGCTGTACATTATATCGTTATGCAATGTATACATAGAAAACGTCAAGATAACTCAAAATATAGAGGTAGGACGTAATTTGACACGAGAAAGAACGATTCCTAACGTTTCGGAGGTATCAAACACAGATATGATGGAATAAAATTTTGTAATTGTTCTATGCATCTAATCAGATTTCAAGTGGAGCTCTGTCTTTTTTACTGATTTGAGACGTATTTAGTCTGTATTAGACCTAGGATGAGACTTTCCTTCGTTCAGGAATTCAATCGATAGCTTCATTAATAACTGAAAATTAAAAGACGTTCAAATGCGCTGTACATTATATCTTATGCAATGTATACATAGAAAACGTCAAGCATAACTTGAAATATAGAGGTAGGACGTAATTTGACACGAGAAAGAACGATTCCTAACGTTTCGGAGTGTATCAAACACAGATATATGATGGAATTAAATTTTGTAATCGTTCTATGTATCTAATCAGATTTCAAGTGGAGCTCCGTCTTTTTACGATTTGAGACGTATTTACTCTGTATTAGACCTAGGATGAGACTTTCCTTCGTTCAGGAATTCAATCGCTAGCTTCATTAATAACTGAAAATTAAACGACGTTCAAATGCGCTGTACATTATATCTTATGCAATGTATACATAGAAAACGTCAAGATAACTTAAAATATAGAGGTAGGACGTCATTTGACACGAGAAAGAGCGATTTCGAAACGTTTCGGAGGTATCAAACACAGATATATGGTGGAATAAAGTTTTGTGTTCGATCTGTGTATCTAATCAGATTTCAAGTGCAGCTTTGTCTTTTTACGATTTGAGACGTATTTACTCTGTATTAGACCGAGGATGAGACTTTTCTTTGTTCAGGAATTCAATCGATAGCTTCATTAATAACTGAAAATTAAAAGACGTTCAAATGCTGCTGTACATTATATCTTATGCAATGTATACATAGGAACGAAAGGAGGATGTTAGGAATGAACTTTAGTATTAAACTATTTTAGTTATTGATGGTTACAGGATAATTAGGAAGCAGTTTTTGTTTATTGTGATTATTATATTTCAGGGATTTTGCTTTATTTGTGTTACTTATTATTATGTTTCCTTTGTTCATGTTTTAGTTCATAGCTTCATTAATAACTCAAAATTAAAAGAGGTTCAATGTGCTGTGATTACCCAGTTAGGTTTAGAGGTTATACTGAGATGTTATGTTTTTTTAGTTCATAGTACTATTTAATGTTTTAGGTATGAAGTCAGGACAGGAGGAATGGAAGTTTGTACTGTTTATTATTTCAAATGGTTGCTTTATTAGTTATCACTTTTGCTATCCATGCTATATTCTTTTGTTTGTATTGATTCATATCATCTAGGATGATTACATATTCAATGACATTATCTAATGAATGATAAACCACAATGAGATAGGTATGTAATGATGAACCATTCCAACGTTTTGATGATCAACACACACCGCAATTCCTTTTTCAACATAAACCAGCCACAACAATCCATATCTAATGTTTATATATATTCCATTTATATCATTCAACTATCCAGCCACCGAATGATAGGAAATATACAATGAACATCACAAAGGAAGCCACCACCGCATATGTTCAACTAACTATCTTCCTATTAACGCCGCCATTACAATGTTCAGTTCATTGTTAATGATGATGATTCATCATGTTCAGTAAGTGAATGAGAAACATGCGGTGATAAACAAACCATCATCATGTTCAACATCACTCAGCCACAAAAACTATGTTTGGATGAGATCATCATTATGTCATCATCATGATAGCATTTTTTCATATTCTCATAGGAGAAAACTATTCCACACGTGTTCATCAGCAATAGGTGATGACGATGATATTTCAACTATTCATCAACATGTACCACCAACCACCAGCCATCATATTCACAGCAAATCTATACCATGTTCCCAACAATCCCACCTACTATTGAATAGTAAACTAACTAACTATGTTCACACCAGCCACAATTCAAAGGGACTCATCAAAGGAAGGAATAGTTGAATGCTGGATGATGATGAGAAATACCACCAACACAATGATATTCCTATGATTCTCACAATGAGGAATGAAGATGATGATCAGTTAATGAGATTCAGAGGAAGCCATCACGTCATTGTCAACATTAACCAACCCCCCAACCAGCAAACTCACTTCAAGACAAGTGGAGACATAAAAGTGATGAATTGGAAGATAAAGGAATACGAGATGGTCTTATTGATGTACACTCGCCACCAGATGATGCTAGGATAGAATGAGTGAAGGCAAAAACACAGACCACTTAATGGTGATAATGGTGATTTTAACGAATGTGAGTAAGTTAAGATTCATTGTTGACAAAGTTCCTTAATGGAGCAAACTAAATAGAAATAGTAATGAAAATCAAAGCACAGGTACAATGGAAATTATAAGACAAGACAAGACACAAAAGAAGAGATTATGAGATTATTTTCCCAATTGCCTCCAATACAAATGAAAATGTAAGCAATAAAAGAACAACAATAAGTTGTGTTAGCTAAATAATTAATAAAGGGTTAGAATGTAGGTTGAAATACCTTACATTTTTAAATAAAAATCAATAACAGCCTAGTAGAGGTATAAATATTTAAAAATAATAAGTAATTCCATTAACCTGAATCTAAAAATAATAATAACAATCACAATTCGTGGATCATTGAACTTTTCCAACTATTTGAAATTATCTCTTTAATTTTAATCTCTTACCATGTAATGTATGTTGTGGATTACTAATAATTCTAATCTGTCTATCAGGTTGTATTGGTTCACCAATACAACCACCAATATCTGCTGGTAATTGCCATCTAGCTGAATCTTCTTCTAATTTCGAACGTGGAAAATACAATGGTAATAATACTTCATAGATACCCATATCGGTATTATCAACAGTAAAAATAACTGTATCGAAACTACTACCGTATTGTTCTAGAAATCTTCTTACAGTACCTGGAGGAATCACAATTGAATATACTAATTGAATTGACTGATGGTAGGTATGTATACATATAAGTATAGGTAATAAATAGCTAAGAGCTTTTATATTTTTTTGAAAAATAAAATCTATTTGAATTTAAATGAGTCTTACGTAGAGCAATATGGGCACCCTCATCTGGTGGATAATTTCTTCTAACAGAATTAATAACACAAAACGCTATAGAATGTAAGCCCATTTCCTTTGCTTTTTGCAAGACGTTCCTTGAAAAAAAATTCATTGAACAATTAACAAATTAATCAACAATTTGATAAGAAAATATAATAATAATAGAGTATGTACAACACTAACCGATAGCACATATGTAAAGTATTTTCAGAAGCTGTAACATATTTTATATTATATTTTGGACCAACTGTATGGATGATATATCGAGCTGGTAATGAATGTCCTTGTGTAACCCTCACATCTCCAGTTCTACATTCTACAAATGCAATTAATCAATTATTCAATTAATTCCTCATAATGATGGCATTTTATTAAACCTTTTATATCCAAATTGATTTCTTCTTTTAATTCTGAACCAGCACGTTGGAATATTCGATCACTGATTGGATTACTTTCATTCATTGATTCATTTGTTGAATTCACAATTCCATCTACTTGCAATGCTGAAATATCACCTGACCTTAAAAACATTCAATAATTAATTATCAATTATTATTAGTTGTTAAGAATAATAATAATAATATTGCGATTTTTTTGTTCCTTGTTCGATTTATTTACCATAATATGATTTTGTGATTGATTTCTGAATTATATGGGAATGGTGATGTATTGTATTTTGGTGCACCACTAGCACTATAATCAGTCAAATAATGTGTTGGGGCGATTTCACTCCATCTTTTCAATTCTGATATTAATACAATATCGGACGCTACCCCTAAGGGTTCTTGATTCATAATGATTCGCATCAAGAAGGATACCTGAAAAACATGAACATCATTAGTACAAATTGTGTCGTGTGATATTTAAATGTCAACACACACACACACACACACACACACACAGACACACATTAATGAATGATGAAAAAATCAAATAGAGCATGACACAAATAATCAAGTAAATACCTATTATATCATGAAGAAAAGGGAAAGATCAAAACTTTAATTCAATTTTATTGAATAATAAGGACTTTATATAAATTTTTTTTTATTATTACACATAGAGAATCATGTTCTATTTTGGTCTATCTATGTAGTTCTATCTAAATAATTTAATACGATTTTCTGACGTCATAAACACTCACAAAGGGGAGCGAAAAAGGCTATTTTTATTGAAAACAATTTATAATTAAACCGCATTAAAAAAATAACAACAACAACAACAATGAATTCCACAACATTCAGAATAACGTGATCATCGTCATGTAGTAATCAATTCTATCTATATAGTCACAGATTTATAATAAAAAAAAAAACAGGTGTGATCGGTATTTGTATGTAAACAATAGAATCTAATGCCTATCTAGTGTTTAATTTAAGTGCTTATATCCCAATGGGACTTAATATATATTTAATATATAGTTATTGTATATACCTGTTCTGCTTGCTTTCTATCAATAAATTAGAGAATTCATTTGAAAATTACGTTAGACCGTGTTTTATTAATTAAACATCAAATAGTAAATTACAGTACAGTTGTTGTTTGACATTAAATCAATGTCAATACAATTATTATGTGGAAGTAAAATTACGTTTACTCTTTAGAAAATCGATTAAATATCGTTCGAAAAAACATAAGTGTTTCGAAATCTACATCATAAATAACCGACACAGGATTGTTCTTTACGCACTTAAACTTTAGTTTAAATTGAGAAGTGTTCGAATATAAATAGCGCTCTAGTGTCGTTGAACAAACGATCTTTAAATATCTATCAATTTTGTTATCTTTTATCATATCAAAAATGAAACTACATACATACTATTCAAAATATATGTATTTCAACGACAAATTGTAATTATCGTTATCCTAGTTGTTATTGTTACTATAATATGAACAAAAATAAAAAATACGTATTTATTAATACTTTCCTGTTATACTTTGACGTCAATACAACAACAATATTAATATTCCAACATTATGTCTTATTCTAGCAATAAGTTAAATAGGGTGCAATTAATAAGACATAAAATGATAATGAAATGTTTACAACAAAACTATTAACTATTGACTTTACGTTAATGAAGAATCAACAAAAACTTGTCTGTTATATTGGAAGAGAATTGAATCATTTACAACAAAATCGAACTGTTGATATCATTTGTGTTGATGGTATGACATGGCGCAAACTTTATGAGTATTAACATAAAATACCGAATTGTCTGCGGAAAGCCCACTTTAATATTTTAACAATTAAATGAAAAAATAATTCCGTTTGATAGATCAAATCGACATATATTGTAAATATTTACGTAACTATACAGTAGTAATAAATGTACTTGACCCAATTTCTTCAACATATAATAAAATTTAACATTTATCCCTATTCTATAGAATTTACAGTAGGACTCTTCTACTTCCAGTGGCATAATAGATAAAATGACAAATAACTGATTTATATCGAAAACAAAAAGAAATTTCATAAATTTCCCAATTACTTACAACATACACCAAAAAAAGAAATTGCTTAATTTCAACAAAATAAATACATACCAATTACTATCGTAATTATCATAGATATTTACAGTATATAAGTGACCCACACATGGCCTATGTGTTTGTTAAAAATAGATAAATGTCGATTAAAATTATGGTGGAAAAAAAAGAGTGACTTGAGGCCGTTCAACTAAACAACAATAATTAATAATAATTAGTTTTGGTCTAACATAAAAGAATAGAAAATGATAACTCATTCACTCTTGCCTTATGTGAATGATTGTATAGTTAAAGGGGGGATGTGGTGTAGAAGGGCCTGCAGGATAATATCTGGGGGCTTTTGAACTGGAATTAGGTCACAGGACCTACTGTCGTCTTTTCAGCTTTATCAATGATGTCGACAACACAACAATGACGTCAATATTTGTAGCCATTGTATTTTAATGGTATTTTAATGAAACAACAACAATATTGTAAGCAATAAACAAATAAATCATATATTAAAATTGGCAAATTGTTATTTAAATTGCAATCGAAGTTTTGTTTAAACAAAACAAAATAATTGTAAAACTACATACATGACATTAAATTTTCCATGAAAAACAATAAAAATATATGTATTTAGGTAATATAGATTGACTATTTCACTGAATAGTTTTAATTATAAATTCTATTTAATTGTAAAGTTAGAAAACGTTAATTGTGGTTTTCCAGTCAAGGAGTGTAACGCAATTCAATAGACATTGGAAAAATATACCGTCTGTCCTGTGAGTGGCGAACTGTTGAATATTACTTCTTTACGATTTTTTTTATCAAAAAATGCCGATACATTTTGACACTATAATTATCTCAACAAAAACGTTAAAAGATTTTTAAGAGGTCAATGTCACATTTTTGAAATGTTTGCAAATACAAGTTGTTTACAATAATTAATGATTTGAAGATAACACTATGATAGCATTTTGAAACTTACTTTTATTTACACGTTTACTTGGAATATTTGCGCACAACGAAAAAAGGTAAAGGGTGAATAATTTCTAAAAAATGTCAAGTAACAAACAGACAAAAAGGTCACAAGAACATCCTGTTAGATAGAAGAATTTTTCTAAAAATAGCACCCCATCAATTATGTCAAGATCTTTTTCCCTAGTGGTTAAACATCAATTTTTTTGGCATTGCCACACATGCTAATTAAAAATACAACGCGTAGATTTATAGATTTTCATATATAGGGGATATTCAAATCGGCAATTACAATCGTTTATAATGAAATTGAACTCTGTTTAGTTGATCTTTGATAAAATTCATTTGTCACATTATTGACAATATCAGCATGCAAATAATCAATCAACATTTCACCACATAAACATCCAAAATAGCACATCAATAATAACCACAATCCTTTAATTAGCCCTAAAAATTATTGTCGATGATTTATATTTATAATGTGGGTGGTGTTTGATGATTTTTTCCCCAAAAACGTACAGATTATTGACATTTTGATGATTGGACGGGTGACACGTTGTTTGTCAAAAAATTATCATAAAGTATGATTCACATTGAAATTATATGTCTTTGTTATAAATGCAAGATGTTTTTAAACAAAATTACATACACACAACAAACAACAACAAAATAAAAGAGAAACCACTGAGCAAGGTCAATGGAAACAAACTAATTTATTGGAATAAATGATGATCATCATCATCATCATCATCATCATTAGCAATGTAATTATTATTCTCTCACAACAATTTCATATAAAATTATAATTAATAAAACTGTACTAACCTTTATTTAATGACTGTTTAATAAAATTTCACAGTTTTCATACAGAACAACTCATTACACTTCCTATATGAAACAACACCTACACAAACTTGTCATAGATAGGAATAGATACGATTATAGTGACGTTTCTAAAACAGTAAGAAGTAAAAAACATCAGCTACATCGGATAACATAGAAACACCTAAAAGAGAAGCTGTATATGTGCGTCTCTATGTGTGTCTGTGTATATGTTGAATTCAACTTTATGCGCAACCAAATCCTGTAATCCTTCATTTTCCTCAGGAATATCAAATAGATACCATTTTGTTAAACAGCAGGAAATCTGATCGATGGCGCCATCTACAATTGGATGATTTATGTATGTTGAATAGATGGCGATAGGAGTGTTGGATAAAAAGATATTTGATAATCTGAATGCATTTCTTTTTCCAGATTAACTAAATTTTAATCGCAATTACCGCATTTGAAAAATTATCATTCCTAATCAAGTTGTACAAGACAACATTTATAAGTCACGCAACAGATCTGTTACGATCGCATCAAGTTAATACGATTGAATGCATTACGAGATCTATATAAAACAAGATCGGACTGTGGCTAAAATGATCTGATCAGATCCTGTGAATCTACAACATTAAGATAATTTTACCATCTATATACCAATATTTTGTCTAGCGCTGTGTTTGCATGCGATCTCTATAAAAATTCGAAACGAATATTCGTCCGATTTATTGTGTTTTCAAATAAACTAATTCTCATTCAATTGATATTATTAGATTTTATTTATAAACCGTTTATTTGAAAGGGGATGTTAGTGTGTGTAGCCCGGCTAGCTCAGTCGGTAGAGCATGAGACTCTTAATCTCAGGGTCGTGGGTTCGAGCCCCACGTTGGGCGCAAAACAACATATTTTGAACCTATAAAGATAAATGCTAAATAGTTATTGCAAATTGATTGGATCACGGTGTATTTGCTATTTCAATTCTTTGCCTTTTTGGATATTTCAAGGTTCTCTACTGCTCAATCTGTTACAAAGAAGAAAATCTTGATTATGTCTTCAATTAATTACGATTATTAATTGTTATCTAATAGATTTTGATTGTTTAAAGATTTGGTTGGAAAAGAGATTTGTTCTGGTGAGAGGTGGTCGTGTTAGCTCTGTCAGGGCCGTCGGGTGGCCGAGGTGAACTGCCTTAAACAAGTGTCTCTAGGTGCGTCTTTTACTGACATTTAGTGCGATTTGAGATGGTAGTAGCACCTTTCTTTTGTTATTGTTGTTGTTGTTGCTATTCTCAACAATTGCGTTAATGTTATACAGTTATCATAAATGAAAAAAATATACCTGCAGCCCCCCTATTCTTTTCTAATCTAACCACTCTACTGTTGGTTGGTAACACTTCCTGGATTCTTCCAAAGATACAAATATATTTCACATATGTGTATTTATGTAAATAGACCTTGATCTTCAATAATGGGATTACAAAAAAAAAAAACAACTGCGATTGTAAGGAAAAACCCCAGGTAAAAACATTTCCCAGGTGATTTTTAAATAATAATAACAATTACGAACATTAGTGTGTGCGTGTTTTTGAAAATGAATGTAATTAAATCGTTCGAGCAATACTAAGAAAAACCAATTAAACAATCGTTTAAGCAATGTAAACAAATGAGAAAAAAAGTTACACCTTTTTGTCCAAATAAACCAATTTTTATATAATCAAAAACTGGTCGTATTACTTCTACAACTGGCGATGATGACTTCATCATATAATTGACGTAGTAACCTAATTTTAGAGCCCCCCTCCCCCGCAAAACAACCAAAACAGAACAAAACAAATTTAATACATGCAACAATTATGATCTTTTATAAAAGAAGAATAAGAAGAGCAATTGTTTTTTAAATTCTTACAACTGCAATATTTGTCACTTTTTCTTATTGTTGTTCAAACAAATGCAACATCCTGCCAGGTTCTGTAAACTTGATCAATTCGAAAAGAAAAAATAAACAGGTAAAAATCAAGGTTACTATCAAAATGGCCTTGAACTTTCATGTTGTGTTTGTTAAAAAGGTGTGGTTTCGCATTATTTATTATGTAGAACATTCGTTGTTTACTTCCACTTAATTTTTACATAATAATAAAAATAATAACAAAGGTAGTTACTTGGGGTAATTTGATTAATTAGCAAACTGTTAAGATCAATCAACGCAGATTTATATGTCATTCCATAACTAAAGTACTAACGACTAGTATATACCAAAAATTTTGAGAACAACATCCGTTTCTCTGTTTTTCCTTGTAGCTATATCATAAATAAACAATAAACAAATTAGAAGAAGAAAAAATTTGATCATTAATCAAAATAATTGTGTTCTAAGAATCGTGATTAGCGTTATAGTTGATTATGTCTTGTAGGTCTTTATTTTTCTATTCTTAGAACAATTGTTCGGTTTTCCCGTTTGATCAAATCTTGTTTATGATTTTGATTTTCTACAATTATTTGTATATAATACAGAGATGTGATCTGTGGATTTCTTCAATTATCTGGTCGTTAAACTGACTTCTATCTCTTCTTCTAACCGGTTTTCGCTTTAATAGTCTTCAACCATCATTTGAGAAATTTGATTTTTCTCATTTCTATATTATGTACTGTATATACAATTGTTTACAATTACACTCAAACGAGTTTGTCTTGACTTTACAAGTACACTAGATGGCAATTGAAGCAACGTCATGACCGTTATTAATAGAATGCTGCCGTGTGTTGTTGTCATTTTACATATTGGATTTTTTTTGGCAATATTACAATAGACAGATATCGCGATATTATAATAAATTGCAGAAAACAAAGCGTTTTTATCTTTAATTTAACATCTTCACGTTGCCACCACGTTCCGATTGTTTATGTTTGAAAATCAATACAAATTCACTTCAAAAGCTACTACACACAATAGAGCAGTAACTATTCAACAATATTAATTATCAAACAAACTTATTCATAGAAAGGTTAATTATAGTTGAACTAAAAACGATCGATATTGTTTAGAAAGTCAATTATCCGAACCATTTGCTGTATTACAACATCTATTCGATTCACATAATATTTTTACCATCAATAAACTGGATACAATCAATTAGTTTGGATAATCGACACATTACTGTAGATACCAATTTATATTTTTATTTCTTTAGATTGTGCCTGGATATCGATATCGATTTTCTATCCACAAATAAAGTGCAACAGGTTTTCCTATGCTTAATTGATAAGACTTTTACTTTTTGTTTGAATCGTTTATTCATAAAAACCGATGTTTCCATTAAAGGCAACAAAGCAAATTGTCAATTATTTCTACTATTAACAAAAACTTTGCATAACAGTTTATTATCATTAATGAAAGAATGCAGATCTAATAGGTGAGTGGTGATCATATATGGGAGGTCAAAGGTGATTATAGAAAGCATTCAAACATTCACGGAAGCTATTAAATGTTTAGAGAGTATCTCTAATAATAAATAAATACTTTAATTTGTTGTTGTTGTTGTTGTGCAATTGCAAAATAATCGAAACTGTGATTGTGACAATCCGATAATCATTGAAATGGAGAATTGCATTTAATAGTTAAGTTATTTGTTTTTGAACATACAGAGAATTTATTTAAATAACAATAAGTCTGAACTATAATTGAACGGTTTAAAAACACTGTTGTTGTTGTTGTTGTTGTTGTCAAGTAACCTAATTGAGAGAGAACATGATCGTTTACTTTTTTGGTTGTATTTGATTGAAATTTTGTAAAAGGTACAGTGATTGGCGCAAGCTGAATATTGGTTATTGGTTTACATCTAGTGTTTGCAGTATGCGTGTTTGGAAAGAGCAGGTGCCTGTAGCGTAGGTATTATGCAATCAAAAATAAAAAAAAGAAATAAAAACATCATGGTGAATGTGCGCCGTGGGCTTCTACAGTAGCTTCATACAAATATTAAAGCCTCATAATGAATAAACAATTTATGTTATATTTTCGTCATCTAAACTTGACTTTGTACAAACATTATAATTAGGGAGCAGTGAGCCTTAAATCCTGATTCAAATCAAGGACATCAATATCAACAATAATTTACAATAATACAAAAATCTCTAAAATTGTAAAACTTCAATTTTCACAAAATTACGCAACACCTTCATAAATGAAAAATAAAGTTGAGTGAAGCTTTCTAATGCTTAAGATCAATAACTATCTAAGACTTGTGCAGAAAGTTTCCTTTCAGTATAACTAATTTCCAAATTCTCACTTAATTAAAACAAGTGCACAAGGATTTATTTTGTGACATCTAAATCCATAAAAAGTTCGCTTCAATTCGCTTAACAAATAAGTGAGAAATCGAAAATTGTTGGTATACTGACTTACAATATTTGTTCATATTATAAGAATTTTTAAATGTTTCTATTGCAACAACAAAAACTAATGTAAATTATGACCTGCATAGTTTTAATAATTGCATTCGAAGTTTAATAATTATTGTAGGAGGTGATAACTATCCAACATGCCAATCTTGAAATCGTTATTGTTCCCCTTTTATGAAATAATTAACAAAAATTGGGTAAGCGATATTTTTTTATGAAATTTTCATTAATTAACTACTCTATTATTTATAAACTATCGGTCAAGTAAGTTCCTTTGTATTTTTTTTTGTTTTGTTCTAAAACAATAAATAAATTTATGCGATATTGCGTAAGGTGAGAGATTTTACAATGCGGAAAGATTCGACAGGTTTTGGCATCGTCTAATACGAGTGAAAGTCTATATGTATATACATATAAAATACTGTAGATAATAGCATGTATTGTAGTAAAATGTCCATCAGGCCTCATTTTATCGTTTATACAACTTGTCTTATAGTTAAAAATAGCCTAAACTGTCATAAAAGATTACTGTCTTATTAGATTTCTTCAATGTTTCTTTTGTCGCAAATTAATGGAATCTTTGTGAATTCCTGGAATTTGTGGACGTTCTGTATAAATTTGTGTATAATAAAAGTGCACGTACACCTTAACGATTTTCGTCATACCATAGAAGAATGTGAGAGTAATTCCATATTATTTAATTTTCATTTTTTTTTCGGAATTTTTGTAAAGTTTACGACATCACCAGTTGGAAAAGAACCAAAAAGAAATAAAAATAAAACAGAAACAAAAAAAACTGATTTTTTTTCAAAGTTTCAAATCAGATTCGTTTGATTGACGACAATCGTTTAAGAAATAATGTCTACATCAAATATTATTACACATAAATAATAAAATTCAAACAACAAACGAAAATAATAAAATTATCTATAAACATCGACAATAGAGACGCCAACATTACACTATTAGGTAAGCATATATTGGAATAAATAACAAAGACAAAGAAAGAAGAATTGTGTTCTGGAGTTGAATGTTTTGAATCTTTTAACTAGAGAAAACAATAACAAAAATAATGCGACAAAAGTATAGAGACTAACTTTGCACTATTTCGCACATTTCGTTGATGACCTAATTTCCGCTTGTAGTTTTCGTACAGATTCTAAAATGGATTCACAACTAAAATCGCGACAATTGTTAAAGAAAGAAAGAACGAAACTGGTAATTCGACGAGTAAAACAGGAAGCGCCCGTAGAGTACCATGTGACTTACGTATAGTGTTGACCTCAGTTTTTCGCATTCTATTGTTTTATCGTTAGTGTGTCCGTTTTCGAAGCACATCGATTCAAATAATTCACTTTCTATCTGACAATTTAATGTAATTCAAAAGAATTATCGTACCATGAACTGTTTCATTGTTGAAATATTTTACAATAAATTAAAACAGTATCAAGTCGTCAAGGAGATCATTACGACAAAATGTTTGATTGTGTTTATAAATCAAATGGAAATTATATTCGGTGCCAAGGATTCTAATCAAATACATACACCATTTCGATAACACATATCTTTCATACATAAATATATATATATATATATATATATATATATATATATATAATTTTTATTATTATTATTATTTTTTAATTTAAATTAGTATACAAAACCTAGTGATAGTGTGATAAAAATGGTCGCGTCTCAAAACCGCACGCGATTATTGTTGTTGTTACCATGTTAACTAACTGTTCAACTGCATTGAAATTATATCAAATCGATATCATTTGTAGAATTTTATCAAAAATCCAAACCACACATAAACATGGATGTTTACAAAGGCCACATGAGAAGAATAAAATAGGACAACAAAAACGTAAAGAAATGTGTTTCTGCGTCTTCTTTTACCGGTTAAACTGACTGCAAAAAAGACCAATAAACTGTGTTATTCTCGAAAACCAATTATTTTCCTTATTATCAATTACTCTTTGAAATTTCCCTTGAGTGTCCAACGATATTTCAATTGATTAATTGTTATTTGAGCTATAAAAGTATGTCCGGTATTGTATCCGCAAAATAATTACATTTGGTTGAAAAGTTTTCAGTTATTCAGGCCGATACAAGGACGGCCTTGTGAAATAATCTAAAGTAAAAGTAACAAATAAGTAGGTTACTTGTGTATATGCCGCATAGTTCTCTCTCCATATATTGTCTAGACCCCAACCAACCAACAAACACAAAACGGAACTACTCCCTTGTTTTTTTTCTTTCAACAAATATATTTAAAGAATGTTGTTGATTGAGGAGGAGTTCGATGGCAATACCGCAAATTATTATTTAAGAAGAATAGAAAAAAATTGTTAACAATTCTTTATTGTTTTTGATTCGAGGAAAGGTGGTAGGGGCAGATAGGTATCTATATATGTAGTTGTAGTAGTACTTAATAGTAGTAGTAGTAGTAGGAGAAATGAATAAAAGATTATTAAACGGTGTTAATAAATTTCATGAGTGTTTACACATTTTATTTTGATTTTTATTGGATTTTTTTTAACATTTTTTTAATTTTGTTTTGTTTCGTAATTCTCTTATTATAATTTATTGGGCCTATGGAACAATAGAAATATACAAGTTAAGCCCATTATTATAACATACATATATCTCAATCAAAATAGACATTTTTTTTTATATACTATATATATTTTTTATTTATTTATATGTGTATTTTTTCAATATTTTTTATCTACAATTATAGAGGCGAATCCTAGGGACCCAGCATTTTTTTTTTCATGTTTTGTCGAAGAAAACAAATATGTTCAGTCAGTCACCCTCGCTATAATAAGTACTTTGTTATAGGCGATATTTTCAATTAAAAAGAGGTCACCGAGCAGTCTATAATTACTTAATTATTAAAGAGTTAAAATAAGATTGTTATTATTTATTTATTTATCTTTTGTAAATTTAGGCCAATTAATTCATTATTTACTTGGAAAACAAGGTAAATAAAAAACGAGAAATTCCACTCAATTTAACTCTCTTTCATTTAAAACATCGTCTAAATCATTCTACTATTCTAATTTATATGATCTACATATAGATGTTTCTGAAAATATTCAATTAATTAATGTAAAATTGATTTGTTGTTGTTGTTGTTGTTGTTTTTACAATTATTTACAAATTTCTTGTTTGTTTGATTTTTATTAATACTTATTGCGATCGGGCGACATTTTTGCACTATATGCAGGATAATTTTGTTATAAATTTTGGCTTTTACCACAAAAATATGCAGCCTGAAGTAGTAGGTCCCAATTAGCTAAAGACTAATAATAAGTAGAATAAAAAAAAAATAATAGATAATCATAATAATAGTAGCAATAATAATAATAATAATAATAATAATAATAAAGAAAGAGATACATATATAATAAATGAAGGCCCAATAATCAATACAATATTTATAATAGTTAAACACCAATATATTATTTCTATTTACTATATAAGTAATAAGATAAATGACGTAAAATAATAGTGTTTTTTGTATAAAACTTAAAATAAATAGTTTCTTTTTTTTCATGATTTTTCTCCACTTTAAAGCATTTAATTAATTAATTAATTAAAAAGAAATTAATCGTAACAGATTTGATAACGCAATGTAACCTTAAAGTAAGGCCCGTAAATTAAAAATAATATCTATTTGACCAAAAAAACAAAAAAGTACCCTTATGTACGTATTCCAATATGCGTATAAATTGTTGTAGGTAATTATTAAATAAAACGACATAAAGTACATAGCCCGATATTGTCCGGATTTGAATTGAGACAATACAAAAAAAAAAATTGAGCAACATACCGGACGACCCTTCAGACTGCATCTACTGCATTAAAACGAACGAAGAAATTAAGAGAGAAAAAAAGTAAACGATTATTGAACGATACACAACAAACAAGACGTTCGTCGTTCGCTAGATTGCATCCACTCCCATATCCCGATCGCCTGAAAATCTCTCATAGAAGTTGAACACAACACAATCCAATTTTTATTTTATTTTATTTTAGTAAACTTTTTATATTCTCACAGCCACACACCAATGATAAATCATCGAATATATTTTGATACGAAATTAATTTGTAATTTCGATTGTGGTTTATTTAAACAAATTTTCAGCCTCATTTGTTTTAAAAAAAAGAACTGTTGTTGTTGTTATTAATAATCGGAATGATTCTTGTAAAAATCGAAAGACTGCGTTTAGAGAGTTTCTACGTTTTGTTTGATTATTTATTTATTTATTTATTTATATTTGTACAGATCTCCAATACTTCATCTACGGTGAAGATCTCAGTCAGTTGTTGTAGTTTTGTGTTTATGTACGTGGTACGAAATGAAGAATCAAAAAATAATAATTTCAACGAAAATAATTAAATAATTACATAGAAATAATAATGATAAGAATTGTTTGATGATTGTGAATTCCGTGCACGCACATATACACACACACACACAAATACACATACACACACACACACACACATATATATATATATATATATATATATATATATATATATATATATACACCAACAACAGCTACCAAATCTACACATTTATAGATAAGATGCTGGTGGTCCCGGTGTTGTTGTTGTTGTTGTTAGCACAGAGATTCTCCTTGCACAACATCACGATGAACAACACGACATCCATGTTGTATTACACGTACAACAACAATTTGATGGTATTATTGGTGTATAAAATATGCCATACATTAATTGTGGTTGTTGTTGTTGTTGTTGTTGTTGTTGTGGTGGTGGTGGTGGTGCTTGTTGTGCCATCATTCGTTGTTGATCTTGATATAGTACTTGCCATGCTAAACTTTTAATTAAATGCAATGTTTGACGGCGTTCATGTCCCATTAAACATACAGTTGATTCTTCAACAACATCATGTAATATCATCAGGTACTGGTGTTTGAGTGCCTCCTCTTCTGGTTCAACAAAATGATTCCATAGATAATTTTCCAGTTTACCTTTTTGTTGTGTAATATCAGGGAAATCAATAAAGAAACGTGAACACATATATTTTTGTAAGCCTTTTATATGTTCACGATTGGCTGCTTTATAATTTTTGACTAGTAAATTACAATACTTGAGCAAACCACCACCACGTATCTCTTCTGGATGCCTTGTTGAGATCAATTTTTTATGTAGATGATATAGAGCCTCCTGGAAATCACCATATACCGATTCACCAACAACAGTTGGATAGAAATTCTCGCTAATTGGTAATTCGCTGCATTCATAAAAACGTAATAATGAGTCGAGTATAATTTGGAATGAATCAACAGAGAATTCAAATTGCCTTCTCATACAATCAACAAATTTCAATTCAACACCCCGACCACGTGAATTACCCAATGATATTAATGACCAACGATCACCATCATTATTACTATTCACTTTCACCATTTTGCTTACATAAGCCTCTTTTAGGCTACATGTTGAGATACGTTTACGGCTAACACCATCTGGTAACATATCATATAATGAACTTAATACAGCTGATTTAACACGATCAAAATTACGTGCGCTAGATAATTCAACACCAAATATTAAATCTAAATCGTTATATGGTTGTTGTTCAGTTGCTAAAACATGTGAAGCAGCACCACCATTTAAACGTATATCACGGACACGCATACCGGCACCACCAGATATTGTATCTAATTCTAATTTATCACGGACAACATTCACCAAATCCCTTAAACGTACTTCTAATGTTGGAAAATTACCACGACCATGAATACTAACAACTTCATCCATTACATCATTTAAACGACAAACTTGTTCAAAACTTAACACAGCTAAACGTTGTTGAGATTCAATATCTTTTATATCTAAATTATTATTATTCTTCTTATTATTATTATTATTAATATTATTAATATTATTCTTCTCCTCTTTCATACGTTGTTCCATTTCCAAAAAGTAATTTACATCTAAATAATCATTCTCCTCTGGTGTGCCACACTGTAACAAAATAATTCATTGTTTTAAACGAAAAAAAAATACTAGAAATGATGATGATGATGATAACAGTAGATAACGGTGGGTAAGTACGTTAGCGGGGGGTTGTGGCGCCTCACAACTCAATGACGTCATTATACTCTCGTGGGTGGATTGAATGGATTGCGTAGGCGATGTTGCAGATGAACGACGCCTACATGAGAAAGAGAAAGATCCAGAACGAACAAACCCCGGGCCCAGAGCACTAATATCGATTCACGTTTAAAAACAAATTGCAACCCCTTCTCATACGTCATCACTTAAATTCAATGACGCAACAAGTTCAATTTTATTTATATATATATATATATATATATATATATTACAATTAAATCAAACAATTGATTAATGGCTTCATTAACCTTACAATATGTGTGTATTCTAAGCAAGTGCAAGGAATTCGTTGTAATTATGTGCAATAAATAAAAAGAAAACAAGGTCGGGCGACACAAACACTGAGGAAAAAGTAAATCCGAATTTTTGTTGTTGTTGTTTTAACAATCTAAGAGTATAAAGAACAAATTGATTACATCATAATAATGACGAAATCTATTATAATTCTAGAAAGTCTGTATTTCAAATAGAGTAGCGCAAAGGAATTTCTGGATAGCTCGTCTCTTTTTTTCCAAACTGATTTTGTAACATGTTCCGTTATGATGTTGATGATGATAAAGGAATTTTATAAGGATTTTTGCTACTAGTAATGCTTCAACATCAAGCCGATTATCAACTTTATAACGAGTGCGAATGTTAACACAATTTTATACGTCACCATAGACGGATTAATGAACAAGTTTGTTTGTTTTTTTATTGTTATAGCAGATCTTAAATTTTACTATTTACGATTTAGATAATAACCCTGACCTGTGTAAATAACAAAAAAAAACCTGACCTTATCAAAATAAAATGTCCACACGACAGGAAAATCTGAATCTTTCGACAATCGTGTAATAGGAACGATGATGATAGTTCAATATTATCACAAGGCGCCTTTTAATTGTGAATATTATCTAACATAATCGAAAAATTAAGCTAATGCTCACAGACAAAAAAAAGTTCATCGACTCACACACACACACATAGATTTTCCATGTTAATTTTCAATTAGACAGAAATATTATTAGAAAACAATTAAAATGATAAAATAATGAAGAGAATATTTCCAAAAAGATAATAAAAATCCAATGACAATGACCGTTGATGATGATGATTGTTTAACTATAATCACCGTCAAAAACACAGTAATTAAAATAAATTATTTGAAATTTTCCTGTTCAAAAAAAAAACAACAACAAATTTTAATTTAAAAGATGAGAAGATGAAAGTGAAAGGTGAATAACTACAAGAATATTACGAAATAATGTCAGTCAAGCAGCACATAACCGACTTATTCACAATTTTAATAACTAAAAAAAAAAACAAAAAAGAAAAAACCAAAAATAACATTCCAATTCATTTTTGAACTGATTTTGATAAAATCAATGCAAATAAAGACTTTCGTATTTTTTTAAATGTTTTTTTACTATTAATTTCATATTACAACAGACAAAAACTCGGCCGATTTTGAAGCGAAACAATCAGAAATTCGGCCAAATGTCAACAACATCTATTTACATTCAACTTTAACACCACATAAACATTCTATTTTTCATTGAAATTGTAAAAATAACGCTTTACTATTTGAATGTTAAACAGATTCTTTTCCTTCATAATTATGAATCGATCAAGACTTTCTCTTAAAAACATGACAGGAATCAATAATAATCA
Organism: Meloe dianella; assembly: GCA_028455855.1. NCBI lineage: Eukaryota > Metazoa > Arthropoda > Insecta > Coleoptera > Meloidae > Meloe > Meloe dianella. Next base: position 20,361 of record JAPTHL010000060.1, read on the forward strand.
TAGTAATAATAATAATAATAATAATGCAAAAACGACATCCAGACAACATCCTGTTTCAAATCAATTTAATTACACAATATTCTAATCATATCAAAGGTTATTTCCGGTTTATGAAAACATAAACTAAATTAGAATCATTTCATATTGTTTTTAATTATTATTATTATTATTATTATTAATGGTTTGCAATAGCATGTATACAATATAACAACGACTTGTAGCCGCCTGGCGCCATTCAGGGCGTCTCGACGCCGTATCACTAAGTATAACCACCCCTGTTCTGTCTGTGTTTTGTTTCGAGCTAAAACTATTACATAATGATTCCAATATAACTGGATTCTAACAAATAATTTGTCTAAAAATATAATAAAATGCATAGTCATAAGATAAATGTTTTATTCATAAATTTTGGGAATTGTAACGACAAAGGTTAAATAAAATGTTCTGTCAAGTTTATTAAACCAATTGATTGTAATAATAATCAAAATTATTATTATTATTATTATTGATGGTGACGATGAGAGTAGGATTTACGAGATGTCGGTTTAACAATCAATTTTTTAATTAAGTATATTTGAAAATATGTTTAGTGTATTGAGAAGAAAAAAATTGTAAAACAATAATTCACGTAATTCTACAAATACATACAATATGCAAAAAAATATATTCGATTTATTAGAGTTATTTCAAACACATTCTATTATCAACAATACAGCACAATGCTTGAAATTAAAAAGTTGATTACGTCAAAAAATTTATAGGTTTTTTCCGAGGACTGGAATTACAAATTCATTAAATAAAAAAAATTAAATTGTAAACATCTATTTTTTAATCTGGCCAACTAACCCGCCGTAATCTATCTACAAAATCTCAAAGACGAGTCGACCATGTCAAGATAAATGTGGTATAAATCTCTCCTATAAGATTGATTGATTACAATTATACAGGTTGATTCTACTAAAGATGGAAATTTGCCAAAAAAGATCCAAAGCTACTATTGAGATAGTAACATGATTCTGTTTTGTTACAACAGATACGATTTATTAACTTTATTTGAATTAAGCTTTTTTATTACTTGCAAAGGATTGCAGGATTTGATAACGTCACCCAAAATCATTTTAAAGCTACACACAAACCACTGCAATTTCGATTAGAATACTTCAAATATGTTATTGTTGTTGTTGTTGTTGTTTTTCGCTCTCTATCGTTTCTCACAAAACAACATAACTTCAATATATATGTATTGAAAACATGAAACAAATAGGAAATTTATTACAAATTTATGTACATATTTCTTTCTCTACTATAAAAGTTTAATCAATTTCTTTCCGGTATATTCTGCAGAATCAAATCATTAATTTTAGATTGAAATTCTTGAAAAAAAAACATACAATATGATACTTATTACTATTATTACTTTGTTCAATTATACGAACGTCATATCCGTTAATTTACACTAATCAGGTGCTTCAATTATTTATTAATATTTCCAACAAATACCCCTAGCAATAATAGCAACAACAACAAAAATTCAAAGATAATAATTTAATTAAGATAAGTTGATTAAAATTTTTTTAAAGAAAAATGTATATAAAAATTATTAATAATAGATGTTAATAATAGAAAATTGTAACACGAAATATTGTGCCAGTTAGCAACAGACATCAAAAATTTTTACGTTCAACATCGGTTAATTTAAAAATAACTTTTCGAAAAAATTTTTGTATGATGTAACAACACAATACTATTTTATTGGTGCCATGTGCTTTTTACCGGCATATTTCTTTTTCATTAATTAATTAATTAATTAATTAAGTATTCTAACAATGATGGTATAATTTATATTAGAGAGACAAAAGATATGAAATTAATGGGGCATAAGAGACATTTATTCGAAACTAAATAAGGATTATGATAAAATAGGAAAAAATCATCATCAATAATAATAATCATCATTATCATCATCATAATAATAATAATAATAACAAGGTTATGGTCATGGACAATATTTTGCACCAATCATCTAGTTCGTTCAACTATTTAACAAATTTGGTTGTGTTCAAAATAATTGAAATGTGTCATCAAATAATAGAATTATGCAATTTTCAACAGGGGTGGATTAAGTCGATTCACGGCACTTGTCTAAACTGCACCTGTTACATAATATTCAACTATTTGATTCAAATCAATCATTATTGAAAACAACAACACGATAAACACTTTAAAAACAAAAAAAAACAGTTACTAAGGATTATTTTGTTCATTTATTATTTGAACTTTACACTGGAAAATGCAAAATCAAGTACGGAAATTAAAGAAATTAAATTTTTGATAAAGTTTCCGATGATTTAGCGTAAAATTTCAGCAAATCAAAGAAACGAGAAATAAAAAAAGAGATTAGATGAATGAATTTAGGCAAAATCTTATCATAAAAATTGAACTTTTTTCTTTTTATTATTAATAACTATTAATAAATTTTTTGATGATTGCGTCGTTCAATTAAAGAATTTTGTGCAACACCATGTTGCTTAAACAGCGCAAATTAATCGACGAAATTATTTGTTGATTATTCCAACTATATTTGTTTGATAAAAAAAATTCAAATTAACATTGGATCCTTTTTTTAAAGCTTTATTAAACTTAAACACACACACATTTATATTTTCTATGGCGATTAGGTGAATTAATAATGATTTACGATAAATTTTATTTTGATAAAAACAATTTTAAGATCAACAACAAAATTTCAAACAAAACTCAGCTGATCAAAATTAACCTTGGATTTGTATGCCTCCTTATAGTTAAGTAAGGCTTTTATAGTTTTTGTTTTCGATAGAAATGCACCTTTTTTTGTACAAAAAAAAAAAAGAACAGAAATGTTGACGTAATCTATGAATGAATTCTTTACTATATTTCTCGATAAGAATTAATGGTTTTTGTTTGTTTGTTAAAAAAATATGTCATATTTGTGCAATATTGTCGTAGTAGGTATTAGAGAAAATAAATAATTGTGGAAACTCAGAGCACTCATATGGAAAGCTTTAATATTATTATTAATAAATATTATATGAAAAAAGATCCTTGACATAATATTTTGTTTATTAACAAAAATTTTCCTATAGGTATTTTCATAATTTTTCACATAAATACCATAATTAATGTGGAATTTAATTAGATTTAAAAAGCACACAAACTATTGTTTGTTACTCCTTTTTCTTTTATTTTCTTGTTTGTATATAGGTCGTATTATTTATAACATACGTTATATGGCGTCACAGTTAATAAATTTTTGTAATTATTTAATTTAAAAAGAAAAAATAGATACGAATCGATTCATTGAATTGTACAGATATTTTCTTCTTTTTGCTAATTTTCCGCTTCTACTTTTCCGTTATCATCATCATGATCAAATGTAGATAGTATTTTTGGATACGAACCTGTGAGAGGCGCAGCCCATCTTGTAAATCATTTTCTAAATCAGATACTTGGACACCATCTCCATCGAAATCCGTATGTCCACTGTAGTCAGAGACTACACTACTGCCACAACTATTACCGGAATCTTCCATATTTATATCAACATCCTTATATTCCGTGCCCATAATCACAAACTAAATAAACTGGTTTTCTTCGTTTGCTGATTTTCAGTACAAAATCAAAAGTAAAATTCACAATGTGCAGTGTAGAATTATAATAGAGCTATTTATTTAGAACACAAATAATTGATCTTTCTCTCTCGCCACTTCACTACTACACACAGTTATTTAAATAATTAATATTTCTTTTGATAAAATTCTACATTAATTGAATTGAATTTTATTAATATATTTTTTTTGATTATTTTGATTGATAAGAGATTTGATTTGACCGTACCCAACTACACGTTCCACTATCACACGCCACACTGGGTCCAGACAGAGACGGAGACCGCTACAAACACGGTATGTCCTGTATAATGTTTGTGGAGCGCAAGCGTCGTCAGGCCCACTCTTTCCTTCATACGAATATACGTACACCAGGATAATATAATCTGAACGACGTCGATGATGACGACGGCGACGACGACAACCGCGACGTCGATGTCGCTGTCCCTGTTGTGTCGTTCAAATTCGTTCACTTAAATATCAATTTCTACTTCATAATTCGACAAAACTTACACTGTTATTATTATTATTATTATTATTATTATTATTGTAAAATGATCATCATTTGAGAGATTAGACTTTTCGATTTATATAACAAATAACAGCTATGAATAGAATAAGATGAGAGAGAGATTTCCCACAGCGACAATTCCACCATGTTGTAGATAGAAACATTTAGCCGACTTGTTGCTTTTATATTCCATCAATATAAACCTGTACAAAGCAAGATGAATTGAGTGCTTGTTGCATGGCTATTTATGGAGAAATTTTCGTTATTTATAGTTGACAAAAACCTACAGATAGTTACTTGAATGTTTCTACATGTGTTATTGCAATACAATGTCTTAACATAAACTGTATGATCTGTAACGACCTTTAACAAGACTCGAATTACACGTTCGTTTTTGTTTCATTCACGTGACAACGAAAACAATTAAATCTATTTTGCGATGTTACAATTTTAATTAGTTTTCCAATAATAGTGAACAAAAAAACAACAATAAATAGAATCAATTACTTGATTATTAGGAGTACAAAGTAAGATCTATGTTTAATATTCCATTCATTTAAAGGTCAATTGAGCGAGTTTACTAGCCGCTTCTACTACTTACTACTACTACTACTACTACTACTATTACTATCTAGCTAGTCAGCGACTTATTTTCCCTCTAATTGAAAACTATTGGACGCATTAGGCAGGTTTCAATGGTTCTGTATCTATCATTTGGAAAATCAAAGACTTCCGTATAAAATATTGATGAAATTCTTTACTCAAATAAATAAATAAACGCATATTTTGATTGGAATAATTTTAAACAATGTCTCCTATAGAAACGCTGTACATGATTGATGGATGATGGATGTTTAATTAAAAATTGGATGACTTAGAAAGTAGCAACACAATTATGTAATCGTAGATTTTGTCGTTTGACTTCACAACAACAAAAATTTGAATAAAAACAACATAACTACTGATAAAAAAAAATTAAAAAAAATGAATTTAATATACTACATAATAATTATATATATAGTGAAAACATTAATAAATCAAACTGTTTAAATAAGTAATAGTTTAAATAAAATCTAGGACGACATCATTTGGTTCAAAGGCCAAATTTCTTTAAAATCCACTCTTATAAAAATCAATTATTTTATATAAACAAAGCATTATTTAAAAAAATAGAAATGAGAAAAGTTTCCAAATGTTTTTTTTTATATACATATATATCCCAATAAATCATATTTCATTGAATGAATCAATTTTATTCAAATGAATGGAAAAATTTTGATTGCATCGCATTTTGATAAAAATTATTGAATTTTGGATAATAACAGATTTATCGGATAGCGCAATTTTTGTTGGTTTATTTGTTTTGAATTATTTTTTAACGATAAATCATTATCGAAAAAATGCATTATCAACGATACGAATTTTTCTATTGTTTGTACGAACAACAGGTGATGATGGTTTATAATATTAATTAATTATTGTTGTGATTTATACAAAAAACGAGCAAATCAGACGACGTTTTCGTCCAACAATATCTACAAAATGTCAAGGTTGTTTATTATGGAAAAATCATAGAAAATCCCTTAATTTTACAAATAATCGCAACACTGTTGTTTGCAATCAATTAATTAACAACAAAATTGACTAATTCAACTGATAATGTTTTATATTTAAATTATTATTATCGATCAATATATATTAATTATTGATTACGAAATTTCGATAATTGCCATCATCAACTGTGGTGGTAAATATTTACTGGCACAATTGAACGAAAAAACAAAACAAACAAACCATAAATTTATTAATTATTGTAAAAAAAAAACAAACCAACAGATAAATTGTGTACAATAATCTAGTTTATGAAATATCTACTTGGGAAAGTGTTGTTGGTCGATTTTTCTAACTTTACTTTTACAGTTTAAAGGTTTCATTATTGGTTATTTTATTAAGGTTTCATAAGACCACAAAATAATTTTTATATTTTTCCAGACAGATTTTCACATATGTGTATATAGATTGATGGATTATTAGCCAAAAATTATATTCAAAAAAAAACAAACAAAAAACAAACAAACAGAATTCCTTTCTTGTAAAAGTTTACTTTCAAGTCAATCATGAACCTTGAGACAAAAATTCACTTGTATTTCAATCTATATAATGATTGTTACAAGGTCGCTTTTATATAAAAAAAGGCCCCTGAAAGGTGGAAAATTCATTACAATCCATTAATTAATAATATCTATCTATATAAGGTGTATATTTGTATATATAACAAAAATCAAAAATTATAACAGAATTTTGTTTTGTTTGTTTTGAATCTTTCCACCACAACAAATAAACCAGAAAATGATAGTGTGATAATAATTGTGTTATTTATAATGATTAGAGATAATAGAAAGATAGTTATCTAAACCTAACAATAAAGGCAAACCACATTTAGGACATTTTTTTGATTATAGACATCTTTTTTTTAATTTGTTATCAGCGTTTGTTATTATTATATTCTTGTTACCACGCCAAATTATAAACATGTTTTCAATAAATAATTTCTTGTATTATTATTATTATTATTTTTTAATCAATTAACTTAATTGTCAAGCAGTTTAATATAAGTAAATTATCCATAAAAATATTTATCACAGATCATCCATCATGGATTATTCCAAAAAAAATAAATAAATAAATAAAATTGGTTGGAGAGGAATCGAATATGAACAACAATCGAAACGATGTTACTTTGTAGATAACAACAAGAAACCCATTTTCACACAATTCTATAATTATTTTTTTGTGTTATATAATTGATCTGTTTGTTGTTATTTTTACCACGAGTGATCTTAATCATTTTTGTAAATTTTTAAACAATAAAGTACTAAATAGATATCAAGATTTATGATTATCAGTGATTTGATTTTAGTAAAATGTTATATCAACGAAAATCCATATAATCCACGGTTTTATTACATTTCTTGGCCACTATTATTGTAGATTCATTCATTATAGCTTATCGAGTTGTTATCTTTTGTTAAGAAGGCACTTGTTGAGTGACAACAACTTGATTGTAATCGATTAAGCATCTCAATTAGAAATTGCAGATATCAAATACCCCATGTTTTATTCCGAATTTATCCTCATCAATTTTTATTTTTTTTGTATAATCAAACAGAAATATTTGAAGCAATTTAACTATAAACGCCTCCAATGTATTTCAAATTCGTTTGGTAAATAATGGCTTAATTAGTATTTTGTTTAACCGATTTTGATACTCATCCACATAAACACCATCAAATTTCCTGTTTTAATTGTTTGACAATAAGGTCATTTCTGTTTATTGACTTTGAACTTAGATACATACGCAACAAACTAGTCAAATATTCAAACATTTTATTTACTTTTTTTAATTTCACCATTTGCGGCTAATAAGTAGCAATCGAAATAGGGAATAGATTCTAATGCGAGCTGTCGTGTGAAACACAACATAACTGATTCCAAAACATTTTTCATCGTTATTGTTTTTTTGTTAGAAATTGTGACATATTAACACGCATCAGGTAATGGGCGACAACGTTTGTCCCTACATTCGCTATATACAAGCCAAGTCGACCGAATGAAATACGTTTCATTATTGTAGTATAATATTGCGTTAAATAGTTGTAAAACAAAACAAAAAACAAACAAAAATTTTGAGAATGTAACCGAATTACAAAATTACGAAAGAGAATACATTTTGTTATTGTTGCTTAATAATTTTTAATCATAAAGAGATCAACATACAGATAATTGTTTGTAAAGAATTTCACTGAATATTTAAGATTTTACAGAAATTCTTTTACATGTATACCTATCTAGCTACATTTATTCTCAACATAAACGACCTATATAGATAATAGTACTTCGTTTTTTATAAAAGATGTTACAAATCATCTGTATTCGTTTCCAATATCTTAAACGATCTATAAGTATTGCATTTTATGATAGAGAAAGTTATAAAAAGTAAAACGATTCAAATGGCAAATAGATGCTTGATGGAATTGTTTCTATTATTTTGGCAAGTAAAATAGAAAATTGTGTTTATTTATTTGTTTTACAGCGAATTTAAAATATGTACATACATACATATATATATATATATATATATATATATATACAAGATAAAATTATAGAAAGGCCATATCGAATTTTATTCGCATTATTAAGTGTGCAATGGCTTTTGCATCATACAGAAAAGAATTTCGATATGTTTGAGTGCGCACATATTTGAAAGTGAGAGATTTCAACAACACATACAACAAACAACAAACTTACACACACACACACACACACACATAAACAAATCTTTTTAAAGTTCATGTAAATTATGCCAAGAGTTTATAATATCAAAAGTTTGTGTGTGTGTGTGTGTGTGTGTGTGTGTGTTTGTGTGTCCTTCAGATTTTCAAAATTACATACAAAAGAGAAAAACCAACAAATACAAGTAGAACAGAGAAAGGTAATATTAATAAATTACAACATATTACATGGTGTACGTACACATACTTTAGGTACATTAGATACAAATTGGGGAGATGACAAAAAATTTCCACAAAACTGTTTGTTCGTTTCTCTCTTTGCGTTTTTTTTATATTTTGGTTGATAATTTAGAAAATACAAATTAAATAATTATGATAATGAAGAAACAAAAGTCAAAAAAAAAAATGTCACCATTTATTTTGTTACTATATAGTTTAATTTAGAGCATAACAGAACTATTTAACAAATATTTTATGTAATATTATTGCATTGCATAAATTAGTTACTTTCAAATTATTTCATAATATTTAACAAATCCTTTTAGCATTTCCTTTTAATCTTAAAAACATTTAAATACATAAACTATTGTATACATCTCATTTATTTATATATGGATTCACATTTATTCCGGATAGCATCATGTGTCAGGTTCGAGTCCTGACAGTCGAATTGTCGAACTTTTTCAGAGGATAATTTGATTAATTTCAAAATATTTCTAACATCTATTTATTTGTTCGATTTTATTTATATTCGATTGCACTCTATTGAATCCCTAGTTAAAATTGAGAATATTTCACCACCATCACCATCACTATACATTTTTTTTTGATAATATTGGAGGGGTTGTGAATGTGCGCGTTACGTTTAGAATTCATCCTCGTGTCGAATATAGGACAAATCCAGAAACTTCTCTACTAATGAAACAGTTTGAAATATTTAATCCATTCATAATGATAAATCGGAAGTGATTTTTTTCTTTATAGATATTAATAATAATTTCTACTATTCAACTAGAATTTTTATCAATCAGTTAAATAACCACAAATAAATGATGATGATGATGGTGATACTGAAGTGATTTATACGAACTTTACGATCAATACTTAGCGAGCTTTTACTATAGCTACAAGAAGCTACGCAATAAGATAATAACGGGGGTGGTACACCCACGCGTATTCCTATCTAAATTTATCATTTTCGGGGATATTTACAACATATATTTTTACGATTTCCTATTATTATTATCATGGGGAAAATTATATTTGATTTTTTATTTTAACTGATATGAGCACAAGTGACATGATACTGATAATAATGAAAATTTTTATGGATAATTTAAGTATGTTTTTATCATCATTGCATACACCTGAATCTACATGAAAAATATTATTGTTGTTAATTAATAATCTTTGTTTGGTTATTTGTTAAAATAGATTTTAATAATGTCAGTTAAAAATAATCGTTTTGTTAATGATTTAAAAAAAAAACAACCGGAGGAAATTGTAACGAAACTGTTTTCAAGAGAGTTAATTAAACAGACCAAAACAAAAAAAAAATTGTTAAATTGTTAAATGTGTTCAAGTGTAAACAAAATTTTAATAATAACACAAATCGATCAAGACACCAATTAATTCACATTAAAAATATTTATTTACTTTGAGAATTATTATTAATACTTTGCATAATCGGTTTGAGAGTGATTAATTTTTTAAATAAATTCCAATTTTTTAGAGAAATAATTGTTGTTATCGACTGAATGTACAGGAACAATAACAAAGAAGATGAAGAATAGAAAAATCTACTATACGATCTATCTGTTTACTATGTTTTTGTTTTGTTATAGAATTTTCCTAAAGACATGTTTACAAATTTGCGTTATTTTTTTTTTGAGAAGGATGTTTGGAACAATTCTTGAAACAAAAAAACAACTAAATCATTATGCAGCAGCCTAGACCCAGTTCGTCTGTAGTTACTTATAACTTATTTTCAATGACCCTAAAGTTCCCACATTTTATTCTGCCACACACACACACACCTAAAGTCTACTTTATTCAAATGAATGAATTCGTGATTTAGGAAGGACTATTTGATGTAAAATAGTGTTTACAGTTCCGTATCCCCGTTGTGTAATTGTAGATGAATCAACCTTCAAAATATTGTCTGTTTCTATTTCAAGTGTCTGGCTGTTTGTGTTTTTTTTTTGTTTTGTTTTTCTAAACTTTGATGATAGATGTCTTATTAACCTGTCTGACTTTTTAGCTCTAAGCAAAATTATTAAATTAATCGTGGCATTATGTAGTAGTAAAAAGTTGCGCCATCATTTATCAAATCTATTCGTCTTCTAAGTGAATTGTCATTATTGTATTTTCAAAAAAAACGAAAACAAACAAAGGACATCAAAGTAAATACCTACATTAATAGTAAAAATCATTTGCTTATAGAAAATGATTATAAACAACAATGATTGTTGTTGAAATGATAAGACATCAAAAACAATAAAAAGTCTATACATATGTATATATCAAGCGGTATTTGAAAAAGTCTATTATCTTAATTACAGACAACAAAGTGTTCACCATTAACTTATAGACCATTAATGATGGGTAATTCTATAAAAAAGCAATAAAGCGGACCAATTTAAAATTGATTTATTTCCTTTTAAATACTATTCGTTCATTTATTAACAGAAAGAAAAAGAAGAACAAATAGGATTAGGAAGGTCACTGAATTATTGGATTTTAATTGTGTATCTACTTTAATATGGCCAACTCAACTGTACATTGAAGCAACAAACTATTATTCTACCAATGTATCAAACAAGAGAAAGAGCATATTATGTTTATTTTTATTCTATCATTATAATAACTATGATTGTTTTGAAGACAAGTCGGCCAAACCACAAGAGACGAAGTATGCAATCATAGTCCAAATTTAACCAATAATAATAATAATGAACTTAAAGGTAACAAAAGTAATTATCTCCTGTTTGGTTTTTTTTTGCATTGATTAATATTGATAAATGAAGCAAGCATAACATTATCCTGTCAATGAATTTACGTAATTTGGATATTAATCAATACAATGTTTGACACAATGTTGCTGCTGTCACTTTTCCCTCTTGTAATATGGCGAAAAACAAATAAAAAAAAATAATAATAAAGTTTAAATAGAACTCATTCAAGCCCAAAATTAATTAATTTTTGTTATCGTTATCGTTCATATTTTTATTGATTAAAAATTTGCTACTGACGTCATCATAATAATTATAATAGTTGAGATAAAAAAAAAACAAAACGATGAAATGAAAGTCTTGAATAATTTGTTTTCGTGAGTTTTCAACCCTTAATTCATGCACATAACCTTTGATATTTGTCTTTTAAATAAATAACTGAATAGATTTTTTCCCCCACATTTTATATGTATAAGTATGGTATTTCTTTCTACCAACTGTTATAAGAATGTGTGAAATAAAATTTGTTGAGAAATTGAGAAATTGTAAATTACACGGATTATAATTGATTAATACGTCAATTTATTTATTAATAGTTAACTATTACAACTTTAATTTATAATCTATTTGGTATAGCTATAGAGATTTTTTTTACAAAATTATGTTGTTCTAATTTAAAGATTAGTATAATTAACTGTTATAAAACTTGTCTCTCTATATTTACTTATAATTGTGCAATTTAGATTGAGTAGTTGTAATAGAGTTGTGTTTAAAATTGACCACTATTCTAGCAAATTGCAACATTTGTTAAACGAATTAAATATTTTAGAAAAATTATTATAAATATCAAAACAATCAATAATTAATTCACCGAAAATAAATTCAATTCAGTGTGTATTTAATGAAATAATAGATCATTTGCTTATCTCATTGAACAGTTTTTTGATCAACGTACACGCAAATTTACTCAATCAATCATGTTGTTAAACTAACAAGAACAACAACAACAACAAAACACCTACACTACTTATGATAAGATCACGAAACGTTATTGAAAATTAAGTATTTGCAAATAAAACGGAAAAACATTGTGGAAATAAAGAGAAACTCATTGATTTTTCTTAATGACGTTGTCTATGATTATTATTGAATTATTTCACAATGATCTTATTATCTTTTACAACAGTTTGACATAAAAATGAAACAAGAAATGGATGACTGGATAAGGTTTCATATCTATTATCTAACACTCATATTTAACGACAACTCGGAGGATTTTAACTGATTTCAGAGACAATCAAGAGATCAAAGACAAATCAATTAAGATTTTCAATAATCTTACGAGAAAGATCGAACACATCCCACAGACTTAATAAATTCTACTACCTACTATTTCATAAATATGGTCAAGTCAAATTTGTTTTACTATAAATTAATCACTTTTATTTTCAAGAACACATGAGGATATTTTAATATTTTTCTAGTAGGAAGCAAGACGAAGGTGTTGTATTTAAATAGAAGATTTGATTTATATATACACGTACATATTAAAAACAAAACTAAACAACTAAAAGGAAATGGATAAAGTGAAAGGGAAAAAAAAATTTATCAAAAGTTTTCGAAATGTTATGAAATATCCCAAATAGGAAGTAAAAAAAAATAAAAAAACAATGCTAAATTAAGCAGCTTGATTTTTCTTATTTTCAATTGTCTGTATAAGATAAATTCGTAAGCAATTGTGCTATGTCATCAAATAACAACTTTCAAACAATTCATTTATTTATTTAATTTTAATTTTTAATTATTTCATTAATCCACACGGAAATATTTACTTAATAAGTATAAACACTTTTTCTTGTTTGATTTCTAATGATAAAACTGAGGGAATACTCTCTATCATTTGTTTTTCTAATTAAAATACAGAAAAGTTGTAACAATTAAAGAGTAGACTTTTCCGTTGTAAATTCTAATTTATGAATAATTTATATATCGGAACGGATATTTTAGAAGAATCAAACAAAACCCGTTATTTGATAAATATTTAGAAATAATCTATATCTATTATATTTATAGATAGATATATAGAAGAAAAAGGAAAAGACCTACCTAGACGGCCTTGTAATGATACTCTTAGAATAATTTATAATAGCGACAATAACGGAATTTTCCAATAGAATATGGATTTTAATACCAAATTATATTAATATTGTACAAAAATTCAAATAGGTACACACACACACACACACACACACACACACACACACAATTCAAATGTCATCAATTATTATCTATCAATATATTGATAGATCAACACATCAATGACATTACAATCAACATAGACATTAATTTTCTTTGTTAATAGATAATCTAATTGATAATGCGATATTCTCACATCCTTGCTTTCAGCTATATGTTGAGGTTGATCTCTTGACTATTACCATCAATTTCGAATGTAAAGCAAAATGTTTTACTCTTCTACTAATTTAATACTTCAATAACCTTCATAAACCACATATTAGAATGATTTAGTAGAAATTCTAATACGAAAAAAAATAAAATCAAACATCTTATCCTCACCTCGATTACTGATTGTACGCGAAAGATTACAATTATTGCTCATTAAATTTGACTATTCCCATTTAAAACTATATACATTGAATTAAGCATGGTATTAGAAGACAAATAAGAATATTGTTGGCCGTTGTTTGTTTGTTTGTTTGTTTGTTTTTTTTTGTATACTTTTCATATAAATAACAACAAAAATTTGTCAAAATCTTGTAAATGTCAGTTTTATCATCACCTTTGAAATAAAGTATCTTCAAAAAAAACTTTTAAAATATTTATTACTTAGAGAAATGACAAGACTAATGCCAAATCCTTGACATATTTCCGAATATTATCGATTTCCGACCTAAACAACAATGAGAATTGTACAGATGTTGCAGAATAAAGGTAATTCTATTGAAAATCGATCCAATATAGGTATAATTTCAAAACGTTATTGCATTTATTCAATTGTCACCTAGAAAATAGACGCCAACATTACAGTATTCATCATCTTTACATCACTTTATGAAATAAATAACCATTGATTTTGTATTATTTCCGGTCGTTAAAGCAAATATTCCCCAATTGTTAGCAATGTTCCCAATATTATCGTGATTATATCAAACACATTGATTGATGAGAAAGAAGTAATTCTGTTCGGAAAGCACGGAGTTGCCGGATCGAATCTCGATGCGATCGTATTGAACTTTTTTCGCTTACGCTAATTAATAATTAATTTAATTTACAAAAATTAAAATAAATACATGTTTTTATGCTTTTGTTTTTTTTTTAAATACCAATCAAGTTATGCGTTTGCCGAAAAATAAGCAATCTATTCATATGTTTTCATGAACTTTATCAAGAAAAAAATATTTCAAATTATTACATAACAAAATTTCATAAAAATCTAATAATGATAAAGATTTGGGTGTGGTACATCATTTACTTTTCTATAAAATACTGAATTAATTATATTGAATATAAAAAAACATTCACACATAAATAGATTGATTTTGCAACAAATTTATTGGAAAATGCGTTGAAAATTCAACAAATAATAAAAACCGAATAATAATACAGTGCAAATATGAATATGTAAAACATCATTGTCAATGTCAAGCTTTCTATACGCGCAAGCACTCAAATCAATAATTGATTTTGTTTTGTTTGGTCCTAATTAGAATTTTTATCAAATTCATCAAAATAATTTATTAAAATTTTGTTCAACTAAAGACATTCCAAAAAAAAAACAAAACGCTACTTTTAACCTTGATAATTAGTTTTTATTTTTGAAAAATTTGACATTTAACACGTTGAAAACAATTTGCATTTTATCTGTAATCGAAAGTAGAATACATAAAACTTTAAGCAAAAAAAAAACAAACATTAAGGAAATACTCCTACTAGAAGTTAATTAATAAGATTTACTAATAGAAAGAGTCACCTGATATTAGAACAACATTAGAAACAATAACAAAAAACGCAAACAGCCTATAAAAGATTTAATTATTACAAGTGCAAACGTTATCAATACTAATTATTATTGATAAAAGAGTAATTTAAAAAACAATATGCATATTTATTATAAAAGAGATAACTGTAAAAGATTTCAAGTTCAATGTCAATGTATTTGTTAAAAATAAAAGATTTTTTTCTAATTCATCTTACGAAAAATAATAAAAATATAAACTTTTACTGGATAGATATATTAATAGATTCTGTTTAGTAGAATGTTAGATTAGACGTCTTTTTGTTGCAAATATTGCCGGTTTTATAGTTATGGATAGAATTTAATCCGGGGGGCCAAGGTTTATTACCACTAGAGTTATAACCACAACCGCTGCCACCACTAATCTACCTATCTAATTATAAATGAATATACAGTTAAAATTGCCAACTTTCACTATCTTAAATAAATACAACAGCAACAACAAACAACAACGAAACAGGGCGAACCGGAGCTGAACCGGAGCTTGGGACCGACCAGCCTTGACATTTCAGCGTCGTACGTTCGCGACACAATCTCTTCTAACTATACAATATAAGCATTAGATATACAAAAGTTTATGTTAAAATATGCTTGAAAACGGGGAAAAAAGGGTTAAATCGACCGCACTGAGCCTCGAACCCGGAACATCATGCTTTCCTGGTGGTGGTTATTGTTGAACGTGTTTCAATATTACTTTCAATATCTTACGAAATATGTGTGTGTTTGAATATTTCTTTTATTAATTAGCAAGAATTTTAATAAATCTTATTCAATATAAAGAGTTGAAAGAATGTAAACGAATTAGGTCTCCTCTCTATTTGTATAAATCATTACGTAAGCAACTAAATATCATCGTTTTCGAAATGTTAGAAAAAATCTTGTCAATTGAATGATTTGTTCTAAGGACTGTTGTTGAAAATTAACAAATAAAAACAAAGATTCTATGTTCGTTTATATGCAAATTCATTGTTGTATGTGTATCAAAACGACATTATTATCAATGAAATAAGATATAAAATAGAAACTAGGAAGCGAGGTCATTCAAACGACAAACGTTCAATCTTGTTTTATTAATTTGAAAGTTCACTGATGCGTGTAAAATCTGTGTGGATTGTTTTGTTTGAAATGTGTATAGAAACAACAAAGATATTTCAGATAGATGAGCATCTTTCAAGTTTGACAACAGGAGCGGCACAAGATCATCTAGCAGCGTCATAAACACAGGATTGGTTTTACTATTGAAAATATTAGTGGAAGATACTTATGTATAGAGAAAGAGAAGCGGCGATCTTCGTCCCATTTATTTCAAAACTCTATATGAAATCACAAAGAGTATGCCGCAATCTTAAACCGTTCTCAAGCAGCACCATTGCTCTAAATCAACTCAACCAAATGCAGATATTATTGTTCGATAACATTAAACTGCTGATTTAAGAGATCTCTAACACCTTAAAGGCAATTATCTAGATTTACGTTAATAGTAAAACGAGAACTAATAATTAACAGTAAATGTTATAAATTAAGAATTTAACATTTACCAATCAAGAAGAAATCAGTAGTTATAAATAAATGTTGAACAAGAAAAACAAAAATTGTTGTTATCTCAATTGACTACAATTATTAATTATTTTATTGTGTTGTAATACCATTCGTTACTTATTTGTTGATTATGTACTTGGTTATTAAACTGAAATTTATAAAAAAAAAACAACAAACAAACAAACAGAAAATTGATTTGTTTTGCGAACTTTATTATTAACAACAAAATTTTAATTTTCTCCTGATATCAAACTTTTGGTTTAAGGATCATATACGGCCTTTTAAATTGAGTTAAATTTAACTGGTGACAAAAAAAAAATTGTGTAAACTGTTTAATGATCGTCAACGAACATATATTTTTAATTGATAATTGATAAAGACTACGTAAGTCACGTGGTGTGTACTCTATTAGATAGTGTTGGCCATCAGATCATGTGACTTGCATTCGTAGCGCTTTTTGTTTTTGATATATAAATAAAGATTGAGATCGAGATGGATTTTGAGCGAGAAGAATATCACCAAATATAATAAAATTGTTGCTATTTAGATAACTAGATAGAATCTCTTTACAACATTTTTTACACATTTTCTCTTTGAAATACAATTAAAAATATTGAGTAAAAGGAAAACGAAAATCACGATATGATGAAAATTAAAAATGCTCTATTATTACAGGAAATGGATATATCTAACAAATAGATTATGATTTATTTATTTTTTATCTTTGTATTAGGAAAGACAATTCTAAATTTCAACATTGAAAATCTTCATTTCAGTTTGATGTTAGAAGCATTAATAGTAACCCTGAAATTGTCATGTTCTTACTATATATGTATAAAACTATAATTATACCGATAGTGCGTCTACAAATATACACATTCTACATATATATATATATATATATATATATATATATATATATATATATATATATATGTATGTATATCTAAATGATACGTGTCACGATACCAAGACCTACTCCAACTTACTTTTTATTTGATAACCTACGCACGCTAATATCAAACAGATGAAATTTTATATCAACATAAATTAAAATAAAAATGGTTTTGCAATTTCACCAACAATCTAACCATTAAAAGAGAGTAAAACGAATTAATTACAAGAATAAATGATAATTTACGTAATCAATAAAATGCAATTTAAATAAGTCACTTTGATTGTGCATTATTAAATGAACCAGAATATATATATATAAAACCAAAAAAGAAAAACCCTCTTCGGCAATAATACTAACCTTGCTCAATAATATTATTATTATTCATGCGTATAAAGATATGCTAAATTAAATTCATTACATAAGACAATCAGAAATAGAATAGCAATCATTTAATATAGCCGTTGTTGTTGTTTTGATAGTAATTATACATAGTTGTATTGTACAATAACGCCTATAATTAATCACATTAATCGTCTTCTTATATTAATCATAAATGAAACTTTAAATACATATTTACAATAATTTTTAAGTACAATGACATTGTTTCGAAATACGGGTATAAAATGAATATTGTTGAGGTCGTTTAACACTTTATTATCATTATTATTACTATAAAATAAATGTCCCAAGGGTTGATGTTGCTTTGTTTAGAAGATTTTAAATAATTAGATTTTACAAAAAAAAAGTAATAATAGCATAAAAAATAGTTAATAATAAATTACGGAATTTACTTTTGCAATAATACACACACACATACACACACAAGACACACAAATCCAACCGATTATTATTAAATTTAATTTCTTGCCATTGTTTTCCAAATGGTCTTATATTAACCAATCGAATGGTTGATTGTTATATTGCAGAAAAAAGTCCAATGTGATCGCGCCAGGACTCGAACCTAGTGGCTTCATATCTGCCAGACAAACGTGTTTCCAATTAAACTATTTAGTCTATTCTAAAGTTGACAATTTTCAATATTACTTTTTCAACATTGTACAATAATAATAATAAGAAAATTTTATTATTTATAAATGAAACAACTTGTATATCTATGTAAGGTAAATAACCAGTTTGCCACCTTCACATTAAAATTCATATTGAAACACGTACTAGCCGCATGTTCAATTATACATATATAGCAAAAACGATAATATAAATGATAACGAAATTGAATCTGAAGAGCAGATTTTCATTCGATCGAGATACTATTTTGCAATTGCAATATATAAAATCCATATTTTGATTTAATTGAACAACAATTTCTAATTATTAGATAAAATATTTTAAAGTTGTTGGTTTTTTTTTCAATCAAAGAAAAATGATCGATAAATGTCAAACTGTTACAGTATTAATAAAGATTACTATCATCAAATGTGTTTATGTATATGTTATATTCGAAATATTTCAAGGTTTAAGAAAACTGACGAAGCAATTAACCCAGTTTAATGAATGATGAGCAGATTTTGCAATCTATAAAAGTTCGATTGCTTTTGTTAAATCAATCAAGGAAAATTATTATTACCATTATTCTTTTTTCTTTTATAATAGATAAACAACAACAACAACAACAACAACAAAGTTCACTTTCAACACCATAATTGTACCAATTTTATTTATCATGTTTAATGATGATCTAGTGGCGTAACTTTAAATCTCCTCTTTCTATTTATATATCGTCACAGTTTAGGTGTTTTTTTGTGGCGCCACAATTTTGTTGATCGATACATACATATATATATGCTGATTAGTTTCTTTCTTTCTTCTTATTCTTAACGATTTCCATTTACATTAATGAACTTTGATATCAATCAAAAATTTTGATAGCATTCAAATAAATCTCGTTATCAAAAGTTAACCTATTGATGTTACTTCCTGTTTATTATTAAGCAAAATTTATGATAAATATTAACTTTTCCTACTATCAACAAATATAAAACAAAACAAAAAACTATAAATTTTTTTTAATTGGTTTGTTATATTTTTTTTTGTTTTTTTTTTGTTTGTTTTAGCCGCAACAACCTTGCCAACAATTATTATTCATCAAGAAATCCAAGAAATTGTTGTGGTTGATTTCAACGCCTGATTGATATTACTACAATTTCATGTTTCGTAAAGCTTACAGTTTATATACCTATTATAATTATAGTAGATTGTTATTACATATTAGACGAAAAAGAAACAAAAGAATTAACAGAAAATGCGACCTTGCTGAAAATCCACACAACCGGACGCAACAAACAGCCTTGTATAGTCCTCAACATTAAATCTTTATTCTTATTAATTAACCAACAACTCTACATAGTATAATATATTTATTATAGATATTATTTCGTATTTAAAATGGTATAAATTCCCTTTCACTATATCTATATAAAGTTAATGTAATCGAGATGTTGCGAAGGGTAAATCTAAGTAATTTCCACAAACAAAAAGAAGGATTTCAATCAATCGTTTGTTATTATTAAATTATTACATATCTATCGACAGTCAGACAGAAACAACACAAAAATAATACGAAAATTATAGAGATTTGGTAATAATTTATAAACAAGGTCTTCTCAGTGGTCGTCGATGGTAATTATAGCATTAAATACGTATTAAAGTTGACGAACTTGTTTTACCTTCGAAAATTTTCGGCAAATTATAAACGATCAATTAACAGGAAACAAACATATTACTTTCAACTCGCTTTGTCAAGATTAATCCTTTGTTTTTGAAGAATCTAACAGATACAACTATACAAATATATATGTAAAGGACGAGAACACCTTCAGTAGATTGTTAAGAAACAGGGGTGCAAATCTTAATCATACTTGAACTATTTAGAACTGCTACGGTAATTTTGAAACTCCTTTCTAACAAATGAAAGTTACACCCTATTCTAAATAAATTTGGACAATTTAATTTCGAAATTGATTATTGGAGACTTTACGAACGCTAACGCTAAACATACACTATTGTAGTTGATCAATAAAATTGCCAAGCAATAGTTTCTAAAGATGATGATGTGAAGACAGAATATCTGTTTCTAAATCTCTTTTTAAAGATCGTTGATTATCTTTTGTTATAAAATCACAATCGAAATTTGATCAATTTGAGAGTAATTTAAGATATAATAAACTCAACTTTTACTTTTACTATTTTATAATAAAAAAATAAATAAATGAAAAACCGGAAACTATTTAGATTCAACATTCTATTAAAAATAATAATTGAAAGTCACTGATTCTATTTAGCTATTTCTCATATGAAAATGATTGGACAAAAATGACAAATCTTTCGTTAAATTTGATAATCAATCATTTCAAATGACTGACTATTATTAATTATTTTCTGTATTATGCCCCTAGTATAAATAAACCCGTATTAGATAACTAACATACTTATATAAGTGTATTGACAATTATAATAACAAATTAACTAAATAAGCAATTATTATATTTAAAAGAATTGTGTAAAATTATAGTTATTTCGTTATTTATGTACCGAGTTTTATTGTAAAAGGTGAATTGTGGATTTACTTCAGCCTTGAAAGGCCACATAGATAAATAACAAAAGACAAAGAATTGAATTTAACATTTAAAAGCGATAACGGGTTCTCATTTGTTTTTTCTCTTATTATTTAATATAAACATTTCAAAACGTTCACTTTAATCTAATTCTTATAGCAATAATAATAATAATAATAATAGATTATTGAAAATTAAATTAATCAAAGCCAAAAAAAAGAAAGAAATGAAATATATAATACGTGACTTATCATTGTTGTATAAAAAACAATGTGTACACAATTAAGTAATGATGATGGTTCAATGGTATATTAATTGTCATGCTTGCAAATGCCCTCGCCATAACTTCTTTGAATCATATGCCGATTAACTGTATGGATATTACTTTCAAATCGTAGCCCGATTACAACAACAACAGAACCGTTTAAATCTCTTATTAAATCCAATTATGTTGGTCTGTTTTTTTTTTGGTGTCGTAATTAAACATCATATTAGTGCCTAATTTAATTACCTGTTATCGTTTTATTAACATCTGATCAACATTCTCAATGATATTTAACATATTTTTTTTAATAGAAATCGTATAGAAATAGCTATAAAATTGTTAAACAAATTAATTTAATTAATCAATTAATTATACATTAAAGATGGAATTATTTGTGTGCGTGTGTGTGAATTTCCTAAATTCCACGTTCATTCACCTTTAAATTGTAACAAGTGCAAAATCACGAAAACGCCTTGATTAAATCAATCAAAACAATAAACGAACAACTAATTTTAATTAGACACAACCATTTTATGCTTAATCAATGATTAGCAAAATTGTTATTTTATGATATGTTGACCTTTAAGGTAGAAACATCATTAGAATTGCATCTTTCTCGTGACTTATGACTGAAATGAGATGAGCTTTAACAAACAAACAAAAATAATTGCGTTTTGTGCCAAAACTGGAGATCTTCCATATATCAAACGGTAACCTTAACCTTAACGTTAACGTTAATCAATGTACTGTTGACATAACAAATTGCAACCTTAGACTTTCTTATATTAAGGACAAAAACATATATCTAACAACCATAAATATTGTTTGAAGACATCTATATCCCGTTATTTTTACTATAGATTGCTTATTGCAGAAAATCTCTAATAAATTTCATGGTCTTTTTTACAAAGTTACCACTGATTGGAAATAAAACTAGAATGCTTATCTTCAAACTAGTGATTAATTAAGGCAAATTGAAAAAGCATGTTTCGCAATGGCAATGGCAATCTCGAAGTTATTTGCAATGTCATATACGTTAAACTTTCCAATCAGAAGAACATCTATCTATCCGCATGCTGAGTTGTTTGGGAAAGTAACAGTTCCTCGGTAGACAAAACGGAATCCTTCGAAAATTTGAACAATTGTTTGATGTTATTTTGAACTTAAAATCTTTTATCGATATGATGGAAACGATGAAATCTAACAACATGTCAATGATCTATGAATAATTTGGAAAAAAACGATATTTACCATATTAAAGAGATAAGGAACTTTTCCCCACAAAAAAAAATAGAAAAAATAGCCTATCTTAACACATAGGTCAAATATACAAAAAGGTCAATTTAGACAGTAGCCGCATTGGGCAATTCCTGTGACCCGCAACATAATATTTTAGGCAAACTATTTGATAGACTAGTGACATAAACAATAAAAATGTATTTAACTTGTTGATTTTGAACTTTTATACTTTTGTAATTGAAAAATAATATTAAAAATAGATATTGATAAATTATCAATTAGCTAATTGTTTTACGTATATTATTACAGTGGTGCTGCATCGCTTATCCGAACGTCAATTATCCCAAACAATCAGTTAACTCTCTAAGCCACTGTTGTATTGCATTCACCTCTTATCTACAAGTAATAAACATTTTCAGACTGGATTCATGTATCTTTGATTATACCCAATACAAACTATTTGATTAACCGAACCACTTTAGTCCCAATAAAAACAGTATGTGTATTATGTTGTCTCAATTCAATTTGTCTATGTCTGTTTGAAATTAATTCTTTTTCTATTCTATTCCGAATATGGAAACGTCTTTCGAAAAGATTTATGTCGGCACATTCCACTTTTATTTATATCCTTAAATAATATACGCATAATATTCGTTAGACTTGATTTTATTATGTTTATACAATAGTCAGATAGAGATTTTCATTAGCGATTTTCCAAAAATTTCCTAAATTGCAGTTAACAGATAGCGTGACAGTTAAAAGATAATAACAACAACATTGCAGTAACATCTGTCGTCGTGTGAGTAGTGCGTTTGGAAAATGTATTTCTAAAACAGACTAGCCAAGTTATTAACTATCCTCTATAAATACCACAAGAAAATAAGATAATAACAAGAATAATTTCATTAGTAGTGCCACATACTCTATGAAGGAAAAGCATTTATAAACGTAATTCTCTTACACAAAAATCAATAGTAGGTATGCAACAAGTATCGACTACACGTACACAAGAATGTTTAATACAAATTCATTTTTAAATGAGTTAAATCTACTAATTCTATACAGGTAAGTTATACAATTCTCCACTAAGATTAACTAACAAAATGAGACCAATAACTTGTAAAGCATGTGAATTCCTGCCTGAACAAAGTTCGACTTTATATATTTCTAATTCTACAGGCAAGATGAACCGGGCCCTAATAACGTTCAATGTACAAGACAACATTTGAAGTTCAAAGTGCAATATAATAATCAATTCAATACAATAACGATAAATGATAATTGGAGATGTTGTAAGAATTTTTTTAAGTGATTTTGATAAAACAACCATACAAAATTGTGGTGGTGGTATGAAAACTGATGTAAGTACACTTACTACTTAACAGTGGTGGAGATGGTGTACGTACTCCTCCTCATCTCAAGTTGTTTCACCCTACTGCAATTAGATCGAAAATGTTACAAATTCGATAAAAACTGGTATAATTGCAAAATTACCCTTTAGATGAATGTCTAGTGTTGGTCTGGACCACACACACACACACACACTTTTACACTGTTTTTTAATCACTTTGTTTTAATTAGCAATTCTCGAATGTTTAATATTTAACGAAATTAGAGGTTAAAAGAACGAACAAATAAACGGTATATTCAAATTAAATAAAATACAACACTTTTACGTATAGAACTATTAATTAGAAAACTTATCAAATAATTGATTAATCATTGAACCATGGTGTTATTAACAATAATACTATTGAAATAAATAAATAAATGCGTTTTAATTTTCAATTATTTAACAATTTTCACCTTAAATTTCCTGAAAGAAAAATTTCAGTCCGTTTATAACCTAAAACTTTTGAAAAAACTATGGTACGTTGCCACATCTACGTATATATCGGTCACCTACTGATGGATGGCACATATTAAATGTTAGAGACAGTGGCGTACGGTTAAAAGGCATGCAGGCAATTACTTCCGGGCCCCATCGAGCATTATAATTGTTAAATTTACAATATGTTAAAAGTTCTCTACTCGAGAAACGTTAAGGTGGCACAACGTGAGTTAGAGTCTTATGTTGTGGTGAACTTCCCAATTAGGAACGGTTGAGGCACCTTAATTTCAGCAATTTCGTTCTCTTCTAATGTGGCTTTTTGAATTGCCACTTTATAACGTCCACCGAAACCTACTTAGACATATATCTTATCATTTCTTATCGCTATCTTCGTTGTGTTTACGTCGTCTAGGAAAAAAGCAGGGTGGCTACTGCTCAGTTCACCAAATCCAAACGCTTTTCCAATGATGAAGGGCCTGTAAAGCGGGCGCGGGAAGATCCGAATTTTACTAACTGGTCCATGCTGTTGTAATTTATTACATGGACTAATTAACAAATTAGGATACAGAGAAGTGGAAAATTCCGAAAATCCTTTTTCTTGGAATACAGTTCAATTATCATTGAATCATTTCTGTAGATCGACTGCGAAATCGTCGAAATTTGAGATCATTGATACTCAAATACTATGTGTATAGGTTTGTGTGTGTGTGTGTGTGTGTGTTAATGTTTTGTAATAATTTGGAATGTTGGCCGCAGGAAATCTTACGATTAGAAATCGAATGTGAATTGCTCGACTGAAATAGCATGAAACATTTTTTTTGGTTGTGTGTTTTTGCCTCTTATTTTCTATTATTATTATTATTATTATTATTATTATTATTATTATTATACTCTTAGATATGTAAGTGAATTGTATAAGAGTGTCTGAGGAAGGGGCAACATAACACTAACCGCCCGCACTAACGTCCTTGTCAAGGATATCAACTGCCGTCAACATAATAAAAACAGATAAAGAACATTTGAAAAGAGAATGTTTTTGTTGTTGTTGCTGTTGTTGTTGCTATAAACGCCATCTAACGTTACGAAACAACAAGAATTCCTAATTGAATCACATCATAATTATTTGATTCAATACAATTTTCGCAACAGATGAGAAATAAGAGAATCCAATGGAAACCATTTTCTAGTTGCCTTTGTTTCTATTAGAAAGGAAAAACGACACGACGCACATCTCGTTCTCATGTTAGATGCGATCTTTTATTTGAGAAATAATAATAAACGTGTGATTTTTATTGATTTTTGTGCCTCCTATAATGGAGCTGTATAAACAACGATATATACACCGGAATTTCATCTAAAACGTTCTCCATCCGGTAATATTCTCCTATCTAACAACAAATATAATTGTTTTGTTTTGTTGTTGTGTTGGCTTTCCATGTCCCGTTGATTCCAATTTTTATACTCAATATTATAAATATTATACGAATGTCTGTTCAAATCACACAATCCAACAAACCACACCCATTAACAACTGTTTCGCTGTTGATGCTTAGGCGTATCCTTGATTGTTTTTATTAATAATAAATGTACAACATTTTAATCTCTTGTGTTGTTTTTGCGTTCAAACAAATCCGTTCGATATGTTAATTTGATTGTTGTTTAATAATTATTCACTTTATATGCTTGTCAGTCCACATTCGCTTGGTTGAAATCGATTCGACCATGACCTGCATTTTTCTCACTTTTTCGAAATGCTCACAATATCGGCCTTTCGAACAACAGTTTTATTGAGAAAGTATTGAAAAAATCCAATTGATATTTTCTATACATTACTGTTAATTACGCAGTATATACCGAAAGTGCTATAGGTGCAAGCGTAGACTGGGAAAATTGTTGAAAACTCCGGAACATCCTTTTTGAAACATTTTGTATTCTACGTACGCATTTAAATTCGAACTCTAGGGACAGGCACAACTAACAAAAATTATTCCAGTTTACAATTGAATTCCATTCTGCGTTTTGCGGTAATTATAAAACACACACAAACAACAAAACAACAACAAAAAAACAGGTAATCATTTCGAAAATTTCTTTTTAATTTTCGGCTAACAGGAAGTAAACAATGCAAACCTTGAGAATGATATTTTAAAATGATGCTCAATACATTACAACTATACTAAAACAGATGCTTCTTCCCGAACGGCTTCCAACCTTTATGCTCAAATCTTACTATTTGATAATAGAGGAAATCAAAAAAATTAAATCATCTTTATAGTACTGTCGATTTCAATAAGGAAAACATTAATTATTAATTATTATGTTGATATTTATCTGTATGATAAATCATAAATTATAAAATGCCTAGATTTTTTGCAAGACCCGAAGTAAAGGTCTTAAAAAGTTTTTGAAGTAAAACTTCTTTAGGCGCGACTTGGGGGGTAACTCAGATTTTCTTTCTGACGGAAGTAACGGTCGAAATAGTTTCCGCTATTTAAAATATTTAGTTCGACTAAAATCCTAATAATACTAAAATTTCCAACTTCATGTGACGAAATTTAGAAACTCCGTAGATGTAAGGTTGGTATCTTAATTCTGGTGACTACAACATCAGGACAGCTATTGGTTGGTTGTAGGAAGAGGAGAACAGGTTTGAATTGTGGGTAGATTGACATGGGCTGATTTAACTTTTAATTTAATTTTTTATTCTCAATTAATTTAATTAATGAGTGAATATTCTTCAAAAAGTGGTAGTGGTATTAACGAATTTTATATAGAATATAAAATAGTTTAATCGTTTCAGTGATACGTGTCATAAACGTCAAAAAGTTTTACTTCAATCGCAAACAATTTTTCTTATTGTGTTTAACTTTATGTTTAAAAAGGAAAAAAGGATTGTGGTTTACTGCTCATTTCAACCAAACCCCGGGCGCTTATGCCCTTTTACTTATGGATGATGGTTTTAGGCGCTTATGCCCTTTTATGGATGATGGTGAAATGCTCATTTTCCACACGGTAGCAGATGGTAATGGAAAACGGGACGATTGATTTAAGAAAATCAAATATACTCTCATCAGAAACTGTAAATTGAATGAATTCAATAGAAATGTGGTCCAGCTGGTGATGTTTGAAAGTACTTTGTGATCAGTTTCTAACTAGACATGCGTAGTCTAGTCATCAACCAAACAATCTAGAATTGTGGGTGGGAACATACCTAATAATTGCCACTATAATCTACGAGGTGTTCTTACAATGAATATATTTCAAAATAAATACTGTTGAGGGTAACCAGTCCACTTCTGCGAATATGAAAAGATTGAAGAATTTTTGAAAAAAATCAGACTTATTTGTGTAAAGCTTTACAATCAAATTGAAGTAGTGTTAAACAAATATTTATTTATATGCGGTTTACTTAAATGTAGTCAACTTTAAGGCAATTAACGCAATTGAAATCGAGCCACAATTGTCAATTTGACAACGGTCGAGTCAAGTCGCACAGATTCAAATCGTCAGAGTATAGATCTTCTCGTATTTTTAAATGAATTCCACATACCCACACTTAAGGGTGAAAATGTATAAAATCAAAATCTACATATAATTGTAGACAATATTACCTATTTTTAATGCATAATGTGAATATAGCTTTATATTATTCTTTGTAAAGTATATCATTAATGAATATAACTAAACTGCAATATTTTAAGTTACACGCACACAATTTTTTTTTGTGAAAGTTTTAGTGAAAAATCACAATAAAAAGGTAACCTTCATGAATGAAACGAAACACTAATAATGGGAAATATATGAATTATTCAAATCAAATGAATCAATAGTCTAGTTGGGAATTATTCACAAATTCATAAAAAATAAATATGTTCTGTTCAAGTTTGTTTGAAATAGTAACAAATCGATTGAAGCATCTCATACGTACAAGTCTTAGATCTATGGTTCTGAATATAATCAATCTAAGATGTTTGAGTTTGCACCGATTATCCTTGACGTATTCACAGTTCAAAGACGATCTGAAGAGCAACCAGCCCGACTGGACAATTAAGAGCGACAAAAACGGTCAACAGTTACACAAGGTTGATACCGTTTCGGATTGTGTTCATAGTTGTGGAAAAGATGAAACAATTTTTATTCGAATGCACAATAAGCGCCTGTCTCAAAATACGTAATGTGAACACAAAATCATCGATCATTTGACACTAGTTTCTATTGATATGTAACGCACATCTCCCACATACATTTTTATGCTGAAAATGCAATAAAATATACTGACGTTACAGTACAGAATGAACTACGTTATAAAGAGGAAATATTCGAAAAACGTTTAACATGAAAACACGTTGGTGGTGACGTGTGTTTTCATTGTTAATTAGAAGAAAATTTTAATTACTATAAATCGCATGTCATTCACCGTCTGATTGAAACACAATCATGGCAAAAACTCAATTTGAGCTATGATGCGAATCGAGGCGTAATTTCCTTTTATGTAAACAAATGTCCTTGAATTCCTGAAAATTTTCCCATCCACACAATCGACCTATCATCAAACACACAATCACAATCTAATCATGTTCATTATCATTGATATTTATCAAATATTGTCTTCGTCATCATCATCATTGAGAGTACAGATGGAACGTGAACAGGTGTGGTATTTAATTGATGGTATATGTGGCAATAGGGGTGGGTTTTTGGGTATGATCACGAATTGAACATTGGATGAATTCGATGAGGCATGGATTGTCCTCAAAATCTAGAGCACAATTGCGAAACGATGAATTTTATGAAAGACTCTACTTAAGATTGTAATTATTGTGCAAATTTTTCGAATAGAATTATATACGATAGTGATTTATCGTAGTGGCTAGGAACTGGATATTCTTCTCTATGTCAACACGAATAATTTACATAAAAGCAGGGGAGCGTTCATTTGAAAAACAGTAGGAATGCTACTAGAATTCATTTGGAAATTTTATGTAAAACAATTCAAATTCAAAACTTATCATTTAGTGATAAACAGTACTAATTACATAATTATACACGATTTCAGTCGGTTATTTTAGTTAATACATACATATGGTAATAAGAATTATCAATAATAACACGAATACAACGGAATTCAGATTGTTTAATCGAGTGTTATCTATTGATTTATCAAATTTATTTATTTTTTGAAGCACGATACATTCGATTTCATCTTTATGTCGGATAGTCGGATTTAAAACAACTTGACCAACTTGATGGCATACATAAAATAGAGCCAGTCGATGGTGAAAACTTCCGCATTGATTAAGTGAACGTTCCCTGAACAACAACAATTCATCAAAACATTCACTCTTCAAATAAGACAAAAAAAAACTTTCATTAATTAACGATACGAATAGTTTATTTGTCGTTTAATTAA
Organism: Meloe dianella; assembly: GCA_028455855.1. NCBI lineage: Eukaryota > Metazoa > Arthropoda > Insecta > Coleoptera > Meloidae > Meloe > Meloe dianella. The sequence goes on from JAPTHL010000060.1 coordinate 50,549, forward strand.
AAATCCATTTAATAATCAATCAGATTTCGTATGGCTTGAAGGCAACGCCATTTGTCAGGTAGATAAAACGGTTCGAAAACATGTGGAAATGGTGTATCAAAACCTGTTACACGTACAATTGGTGCTTCCAAATAAAGGAAACATTCCTCCTAGACAACAACAAACAACAATTAATAATCAAAATTGTATGTTATTCGATACCTGTATAGTTGCGACTAATTCAGCACCAAAACCGCTAGTTAATGGCGCCTCATGGGCTATCAGAACTCTCTTCGTTTTCTTGGCAGACTAAAAAAAAACAATCATTCTAATTGTAATCAATTAATTAATTAATAACAAATTACTCCTGTTACCTGACAAACTGTATCTTTATCCCATGGTAGAATCGATACAAGATCTATAACTTCACATGTTATGTTGAATTTAGTTTTGGCCAATTGTGCAGCTTCTAATAAAACATGGACTTGAGCACCCCATCCTATTAATGTCACAGTATCGCCTATAAATTATCTCATGTTAATTACAATTACATAAAGATAAGTACATTGGCAAAGTTTCTCTTCTATGAACTTGGTGATGTACTTATCTGAAAATCCCTGAAAATCCCAACAGATCCCGTTATCACATTTTCATTCAAATATAAAAAGGAAACTAAAGCAATAAATTTTCCTATCCTTTAAATCACCTGGTTGAATAATATCGGCTTTCCCAATCGGTACAACATAATCTTCTACAGGTACTTGTTCAACGGCGCTACGATATAAAATTTTCGGTTCAAATACAAGACAAGGATCAGGATCACGAATACATGCTAATAGTAATCCTTTAGCTTGGATTGGACCTCTTGGAATAACAATCTGGAAATTTAAAATCGAATTTCAATTTGCCACTCTCTCTCTCTCTCTCTCTCTCTCGCTATCATACTTTCTTTCAATCATAAAAGTAATTAAAGTTGTCTACGTTTACCTTTAATCCAGGCGTGTGGGCGAAATACGCTTCAGGACTTTGTGAATGATACAAAGCTCCATGTCCTACTGCCCCACATGGCGCCCGTACTGTCAATTTGCCACAATCGAATTCACCACCACTTCTGTATCTCATTTTGGCCGCTTCATTCACCAACTGAAAATCTAGATTAGTTCTATTCCCATCTTTTTTTTTTGTTCTATTTTGTTAAATCAATTCAATTCAACTGACTTGATCAAAAGCTGGGAAGATATAATCGGCAAATTGTATTTCAGCAATTGCTGTTACACCCATATTAGCAACACCAATACCAAAACCGACAATGCCCTGTTCACATAATGGTGTATTGAAGACACGTTCAATACCGTACTTCTGTTGTAAGCCCATTGTACAACGGAATACACCACCAAATGCTACATCCTCACCAAAGATTAATGCTGATCGATCCGTATTCAAACTAATATCGAGGGCATTGTTGATGGCTTGGAACATGTTCATCTTTGTTTTTTCACCTGCAAACCATCAAATTGATTATATTTTATGATATAAGTAGTATCAACGATGACGTGTGAAATAATGACGATTTTATACGTCATAGTTGATTGATTTTTAAACGTTGTTAATGTTTACCTTCAACAGGCGATTGTCTATCGGCTGTATAAACAAAATGCAACCTTTTATAAAACACGCCATTTAATACTTTAATATCGTTTTTAACATATTGTAAGCATACATTACAAATTTTATTCAATGCCATTTTTATCATCGAAATCTACACAATACAAAGTCACTGAAAACTTTATAATCTTCTGTGGAACTTGTTATCAATCGTACACTATTTAGTTCATCATATAAAACTACTTGTAATGCGTATTAAAATATCTTTTAGCTAAGTACTAGACCGACTTAAAATCAACGAACACTGCTTAATCAAAATTTAAAATTTACGATATTATTCAGTCAACTGACCTTTATGCTCTCTCATTATCATAATAGCATTGCATTAACTATCTATGGGAGGTGGATGATAACAGAATGTTGTAATTGTCAAACAAACAAGATAATATAAAAATATCAATAAAAAAAAACCGGTTTATAATAGAAATAATTATGATAATAATAATAATAAACTTATAAAAATAATGTAGATTTTAAATATCTGGTGTTTCCGGTTCTTCTTCGATCACACCTTCCGGCTGTCCCTTCAATCTAGCTATCTATGAAAAATTAAAAAAATATATACGTAATAGCCAAATAAAATCTTGATTTAAGCCACGACCACATCTAACGCACAAACAACAATGTAAACACTAAACGACTGTGTAGTGATCAAAACAAGCACAAACCGAGGCAAGCGAACTTCAAAGGACGTTCGTTTACATTTTGTTTGTTGGTTGTTCGTTAGATCGATATACGCCACTTTATACAAACTCACTTCTTTTAATAGAGTTTTCTCTTTATTAGCAGCCCGATGTAATAATACCCGAACTTTATCTAATAATTTGTTTTTCTGTTCGAATTGTGTTTTAATTTCATCTAATTCTGTATTTCCAATAGTTTGCAATTCATTCTCTAGAATTGTAATTTTCTGAAGACTTTCATGGTATTGTTCTTTCAAACGTTGATAATCTTCACGTAATTTATCGTTAGATATCTAAAATATCTATTAATAATTACGATCGAAAATAGATGAAAAACTTACACAACGTTCCGGATATGGATGTTTGCCACTAATTAAACGTTTATTTTCAATTTGTAATTTCTCTACAACACGTTTCAATATGAAAATTGTCCGTTCCAATTCGGCAATTTTCTTTGTTGTGTTTCTTCTTATTGATTGTGGATCGATTGTTGATATATCTGTACTAGCATCATCTTTTTCGACAATTTCATTTTTTAATCCTTCAATATAACTATGGAAATGATATGTTATTTTCTAAATTATTTAATTGGATAATAAAATGAGATACTTGTCTAAATGTTGTATTTGTTCACGTAAATGTGGTGTTTCCTTTTTGAATTTTTCCAAATCTAATTTTAAATCGATATTTTCCGCTTCTAATGATAGATTTGTTTTTTTTAATGTTTGTATTGTGTTTTGGAAACGTTCCAATTCTGAACGCATCTCAACAGGACCCTGTATGTAACAAATACACAGTAATTGGTGGTACATTTAGTTCAAAGGTTACCCAGTAGTAAAGGATTTTTTTTATAGAAAGCGGCGATTTTTTGTTTTTTTCTTTGATTATTTGTGAATTACTATGATTTGAAGATTTCCCATTGGCAAAACGAATTCGATACGTAATAGTGTCACGGACTTGTATTATTTTTTTTTAATGGAGAAATTTGCAAGAGAAAGTTTCCTTATTTGAATGAGATGAAGAGTAGAGTAGAGTAGTAAAGAACCGCATTACATTATCGTTAGATCGACAATTTTAATAAATTCGTGTACAATTAATTAGTGAATATGTTATTAATAATTTTAAATAGTATTCTTGTGATTATTTATATGTTAATGTGGACAATTTTCTATATTATTTACTTTATAGATGATAGAATTTTTTTGAACGGTATTACAAATAATCTAGCATTATCGAAAATTTTTGTATAAGAGAAAGTCTTCCACTCTCTGTTACTTTATCACAAAAGGATGGATTTCACAACATATCGAACATATAGTTGTGTATTGTGTTGGAAGGTAGTGTGTGAGTGAAATCGAACAACAATCATGGAGATTTCTATTCAATTAACATTCATTTCTTTAATCATTCTATTATTATCATTGTTGATTTACATTTATTTTAAACAATCTTTTAATTATTGGAAAAATCGTAATGTACCCCAATTGAAACCAATATTCCCATTTGGTGATATGTTTAAGCCGATATTCCGTCGTCAAAATATGGGTGATAGAATTAAAGAGATTTATGATGTTGTGAAAATAAAAAATTTACAATATGTCGGTTTATATTTTTTCAGTCGTAAAGCATTTCTACCAATCGATCCAATATTAATTAAAAATATATTAGTGAAAGATTTCAATTATTTTAATGATCGTGGTATTTATTATGATGAAGAAAATGATCCAATCAGTGCACATCTATTCGCATTAGCTGGATTGAAATGGAAACATTTAAGAATGAAATTAACACCGGCATATTCACCAAAGAAACTCAAATTTATGTTTAATACAATTTTAAATTGTGGCATAGAAATGGTCAAGATACTTGAAGAGATTTCATTTGAACATGGAAATGTTGAAATTAAAGAGATTCTAGCTAGGTAACAACACAAATCAATATCAATTAATGTTAAACAATTAACATCCTGTGCGGAAAGCATAAAGTTCCAGATTCTCGTCCCGTCAGTTAGACTCTCAACAGTTTTTCATTATTAATTGTTTGACATTAATAAAATGGAGAAATATTCAAAATTGTTGACCCATGTGAAACGTCATGTAAATTTAATTCCAGATATACAACCGACGTAATAGGCTCATGTGCCTTTGGGATTGAATGTAATAGTATGAGAAATCCGGAAGCTGAATTCCGTTTAATGGGACGTCGAGCATTCACACAAACAATTAATGATCTATTAAGAATGATAATAATACGTAGTTTTCCAAATTTGGCGAAATTGTTTAATTTCGGTGTATTCTCACGGGATGTAACGAAATTTTTTCAAACAGTCGTCAATGACACGATCAATTATCGTGAATTCAATCATATAAAACGTAATGATTTCTTACAATTATTAATGCAATTGAAAAATAATGGAAAGTTAGATGATGAAGACAATGATGCTGATGATGATGATGATGATAATAATAATAATAAAGAACAACGTATGGCATTAACAATGGATGAGGCTGCGGCACAGGCTTTTATTTTCTTCTTGGCCGGCTTTGAAACAACATCAACAACAATCAGTTTTGCCCTGTTTGAAATGTCGCAAAATCAACATATACAGATTAAAGGATATAAAGAAGTTGACAATGTATTACAAAATCATAATGGGAAATTAACATATGAAGCAATCATGGAAATGTACTATTTAGAAACTGTAATATTAGGTCAGTTATAATTATTTAACGCTCTACCAATTATAAACGATTTTAATAGAGAAAGTTTCCCAATTTTCTAATATCGTTATTTCAACGAATTGTCATGCAAAAGAGTTTCTTTTTCAACAATCATTAGGCGATAAACTTACGTTCTTCCCTGTCGACAAGTGTCATCAAATAGAAACAAGTAGAGGCTGCTTTACTTTACAACATGTGTATTGGCCGAAAATGCCATATGTTTGATGAACAGCTCGTTATGTCACCACACAATCGACGTTTTGCCAGATAAATGCATTGAAAACTGTCGTTTCTACAGCAAAGAAATGAGGGTGGAGAACGAAGTTTAACACCTAATAAATAAAAATTGACAATTATTGTGATTGGTTTACTTTATGCAACTTAATCTAAACTAACGAATACACTATGAATTGATTTTCAGAAACTATGCGCAAATATCCACCGGCTCCTGTATTTCTACGTAAATGTACAAAACCATATAAAATACCAGATACTGATATAATTATTGAGAAAGATCTATCTGTATTAATACCAGCTTATGGTTTACATAGAGATCCTGAATATTTCCCAAATCCTGAATTATTTGATCCTGAACGTTTTAATAATGAAAATCGAACAAAAATCTGGGATTACACTTATATACCATTTGGAGATGGACCTAGAAACTGTATTGGTAATATTTGTTTTTTTTGTTTTTGTTATTTTAAAAATCATTCTATTAATTAATTTCGAACAATTTGATAGGAATGCGTTTTGCAATGATGCAAATCAAGATTGCATTATCATTAATTTTAAAGAATTTCGAATTTTCGTTGAACGACCGCACAAAATTACCATTAAAAATGGAAACGAAAGGAATCATTTTAGCACCAGTCGGTGGTGTTTGGTTGAATTTAAAATTAAAATAAAACGAATAAAAAAAACTAAGATGATTGTTGTTGTTGTTAACACCAAACCACCCATCCACCCACCCTTCAACTTACCTTAGCAGCAATTTCTAATAATGTGATCTTCCGTTCTTGTGCTTCCAATTTCGCTTGCAACATAGCAGCACCTGAACTACTATCATTTTGATGTTGTTGCATCGTTATTTTCGTATTTAATATTTCATTTTCATTTAATAATTTCATCTTTTCTACACGCAACATTTCAATCTCATTAATTATATTTGGATTAATATTAATTTTCAAATGGCGTATCTTATTTTCCATATTTAATTTTTCACGTTCTAAACGTTCAATTAATATACGATAACCGGAACATGTTTGTTGTAATTTCTCAATATCATTATCTTTCTGTTTTAATTTCTCTTTGAATTTTTCAGCCGTTTGTTGCCAATATTTTTGTTTATTCCAACGTTCAAAGTCTTGAGAGATTTTGATTCGATGCGATTCATTTATTGTTATCTGTCGTTGGAGATTCTCTTTTAAATCAACAATTTCATTTTCTAAATTGGTAATTTTCTTTTGAAGTTGTTCTTTTATTGATCGATCACTACGATCACTTGTAACCGACACAGCTGACCTAAATTCATAAAGAAAAATAATATCATTCGTGTGTTGGGAATCAAACAAGCAACTTCCATTTGTTATATATACTTCTACTCACTTTTGTATTAATTTGCCTTTCAATTCTCTGATCTCTTCACGTGCTGAACGTTGTCGATTCAAGACTTGATCAAAACGTTTCTTAATAGATTCGTTTTCTTTCATCAATTGCTCTCTAGTTGATTCTAATTCGGTTAATTTTTGAATTGTTTCAGAATCGATTTTTTCAGGTCGCCGATGTTCACACTGAAAAATAATTGAATTAATTTTATTTTATTATTATTATTAATTTCGATAATACTTTGGCTTGACGTAACATTACTGTTAATTCATGAATCTTATCGTCTTTTTGTTTAATTGAATTCTTCAAATCGCAATCGAATTGTTGATCGTTGCGATGTTTTAAAATTAACTGTTTTAAATTATTGACTTCTTCACGCCATTTTTCTGAATCATTTTGATAAGCAATGATTTCATTGCGATGAATTTCTTCTAAACTGGAACATACACACACAGAATTTCAAATCGTATCATCCGTATATCGAACGGAAACTTGTCACTTTGCCGAATTTAATACTGGCAAAGTATTGAGTGTTCGTTCGAATGTGAGTGAGAAGAAAATTGTGATAATTACTCATTTCCAAGTTTTTGCATTGATTCTAAACGATCATTAGCTAATGTTCGCCATCTAACAGCTTCTTCACGGCTAGCTTGTAATTGTGTTTCTAAACTTGGTACTTTTGTACGTAATTGTGATAATTCATCTTCTAAACAATGAACTTGTGCGAAATACTGTTCTAAAATTTGTTTATTTGGTTGTAATTCGTTTATATTTGATTTCAAACTGGAATAATTACAAATTAGAAATGTGGGGAAGATTCGACACGAAAGTCTACATCTCTAACTTCATCTCCAATTTCGCATCCGAAACCTTTGTTAATTATTAGTGGAGATAAAGAGAGAGAGAGATTAAAACTTGCTGTGAATATATCCAAATATAATGAAATAACAAACACACTTACTCTAAATATTTTTGTTTTTCTTCCTTCAAACATTTCTGAAGAACTCGTAATTCGTCACGCATCAATGAAGCTGCCAAACTGTGTTTGTCGCGATCGTCCTTCAATAATGATTGATACTTCAAAATCTCCTCATCTTTCTCTTTGATATGATCTTGAAGATTCTTATTCAAATTCTACAAAATTTACATTTTTACGAATAATAATAATAAGAAAGAAATAAGGGATATAAGAAAATGAAGGCATACTTTCAAGCTGAAAATTTCATTTGTAACTTCACCAGATTCAACGACATTCTCTTTTTTCGTTTGCAATTCAAGTATATGTTTCTCATAGAATGTAATTTGACTTTGTTTATCACCTAATTGTTTCCTAAATAAATCAATATTCATTTCATATTCAGTAATTTTATGTTTTAATTGTTGTATTAATTGGTCTTTTTCAATAATTTGTTTGTCCATTTGTAATAATTCATTAGGTAAATGTGGAATTTTACCATCATCATCTGATATTGAATGTTGTTGTTGTTCAATTGTTTCAATTGTTTGTACCTCTGCTGTTTTCGTTAATCTAATTGACTGATTAATTTCGATCAGAGGTTTCTCATCAATTCCCATTGAATTCGTATTGAATTCTGTATCGATATCAATCGTAATATTATAATTTTGATGTAAATTAAATAATTCTTCTTCTAATTTGATAATTTGTTCATCTTGTAATTTAACACGATTGAAAATATGTTGAAGTTGTGTATCTTTCAATTCAGATTGACGGCGATATTTTAATTCCTAAAATTATATTATTGAAAACTATGATAATTATAATCATTTACAATCATTTTTTTTTACATTAAATTGGAGTGTACGTCTGTCTTGTAGATTATTAAAAAATTCTTTAATATCAATTGAATTTAATTTTAAGAATTTCTCAACATTCTTCAATTCATTCTCGTAATGTTCTTTGAGAATATCACCATGTTTAACTGTATTTCTTGCATTGTATAATGTTAATAAAACTTCATATTTCTCATTTATAACATTACGTAGATGATTTACAAATTTCTCTTGTGATACTAATGGAATACATCCGAAATATTGTAATTTTCGTTTCTCTAATAAGTCTTTGAAAATGCTGGAACAAAATTCAAATTCCCACATTATTAATTGTATTACACTATTATCTAATAGATGTCGTGTATGTTATAATTTACGACGACTCGATTCGAAAAAGTTTACATGTAGAACCTGAACGTAGTGATCGGTCTTCCTTGTCTGGGGGAGCGTAGTGTGTCAATGATCCCCAGGTGAGACCACTCTTGCTAACACCCACAATATATACCCGCACCCACTACTCTCCAACACAATTGGGGGTTTGTTGAGTGCAATTTTTGGAAAGCCCTCTTACTTGTAGAGGGCCCACCCTTTTAGCAAAATTTGTCTATACATATAGAGATAATTAAAATAAACTCTCTCACCTAATTCGTTGTTTCAAGTCATTCTCTTTCTCATTAGTTTCAGTGATTTTGTTTTGTAATTTTAGAAATAAATCGTTTTTTTCCGCTTCATTTTGTTGTAATGTTTGTGTTAAATTTGCAATTTTTTCTTGTGATTCAGTGTGCTGTTGGCGTAAATTAAGAATTTCATTATTTAAACGTGCTATTTGATATTTATCATCTGTTGTTGATTGTAAATCGACAATTTGATGTTTTAACATTAGTATTTCATCATCTTTCTTGAATAATTCTGGTAGATCCGTATGTGGTTTGTGTGGCTTTTGTTTCGTTCCATTGAAATTTGTTTTCAATTCATTATATTCGTTTAATAATTGATTGTAGTTGGTTTCTAATTGTTGAAAATGCTCAATATCGACAAAACTACATAATTTCCGTTCTAAATCATGATATTGTTGTTGTAATAATTGGTTTTTTGTTAAAATCTCTTTATTATCACCATCTAATTGTTGATAGTGTTCTTCATTTCTTTGTAATTGTTCTTTAATTAATTCGTATAAATTATTGATGTGGTTCGCACGTTGTCGCTCAGTGATCTCATTCATTTCTAATTCTGTTAGTTTTTTTGTTAAATTCCCACCATCATTATTCCCATATTGTTCATTATGGAATTTTCCATATAAATCACATAATTTGGTTTTTAATTCATTTTTATCATTTTGTAACGTTTTATTTGCCTCTTCTAACATTTCCATTTCAATCTTTTGATTGTTATTAATCTGTTCAAATTCATTTAATAATTGTCGATATTTTAATGTTAATTCATCATAATTCTTTTGTAATTCCACATAATTTGTTGATGGTATTGTTTGTTCGAATCTTTTGTTAATTATTTCATTATGTATTATTAATGATTTGTTTTCATTTAATAATTCATTAATTCTTTTTGTACAAATTATTTGTGCTTGTTGAAGATTATGTTCAACATTTGTTAATTGTTTTGTTAATTTCTCATTATCTAATTTTAAATAATTATTTTTACGTTTTAACACAACATTATTTTCACTGATTATCAATAGATCGTTGTCAACTTGTTGATTATTTGTTAATAATTGAATTTTTCCTACATTAATCTCATTGATTTCTTCAAATTCTCTCAAGCGTTCTTCGTATTTTGTTAATTCAGTGTTGAAATATTCCGATTTCTCCAAATATTCGTTATAAAGTAATTGGATTTGTTGACGGATTTCCAACAGATTTGTTTTATATTCAATCAATTTCGTTTCAGTTTTATTGTTACTTTCAGTCTCCTTCTCCAATTTCTGAAAATTGCCCAAATATTTGTTATAGTTAACGTATACTGCGTCAATGCTGATTTGGTCGCCTTGCCAGTAAGATTAGATCAACACAACATTTATATAAAGAAAAGTCGAGTTGACCAAATCGCAATCGACTACTTTAGAGAAAATATTACCTGTAGAAGACATTGAAGTTGCTGATGAATACTTGTAATACTATCAACATTAGAGCGTTCAAGTAATTCCATAAATGATTCAGTAACTAAATTGTCATCATAATGACCCTTTAAACGTTCACTATCTTCAGACTTTTGCGATTTCAATTCCAATCTTGTTAAACGTAATTGTTCTCTTAATTCAGCACTAATACCCTCTTGATTATGCAATTCAGCTTGTAAACGCATTGCTGGATGATACCAACCAGATATATGTTTAACATCTAAAGCACGCAATAATTTTTCTAAAGTTTCCGATTTGATCTCTTCTAAAGTTGATTCTAAAACAAAATGAAACAAAACCATTACGATTTCCATTAACGAATAAAATTGGCAACGAATTACGTTTTTTCGTATTAATACTATCGAGAATCTCATGTAAACCGCGACGTAAAGCCTCATTCTCTTCAATTAAACTCCTAAATTCGTTCGTATCATCATTAGCATCAATTTCATCTGGATTTACTTGTACGGAATTTGAATCAGTGATTGTGGCAATTTTACGATTTTGCTCATGAATTGTCGTCTTCAGTTCCAAATTTTCATTCTCGAATTGTTCTAATTGTCGTCTCATTGTTGCTAGTTGTTTTTTCTGTTTTGTTTGTATGTTCGCAATTGATGTTGTATCGATTTTATCATCAGCTTTTAAACCGTATTTATGACGTAATGATTCGTTCTCTTGTTCGAAACGATCACAATTATTTTGTAATTTATTTGTGATTTTAATTAAATCGATAATTTGTTTCTCTTGATTTGAATTATGATTTTTTAACATGTCAATTTGTTCTAAACACTCAACTAATTCGATTTTACCATCTTTACGTAATTTATTTAAAATCTCTTTATAATCATTCTTTTTGTTAACGATCATTTTTTCCGTGTAATTGAGATTCTCTTGTAATTCTTGACAACGTTCATGTGTGATCTTTGATTGTTTCTTCAATTCATTTATTAAATCTGTTAGATCTTTTATGCGATTCTCATTGATTTCTTTATCATGTTTTAATTCGTTTATCAACATTGTTGCATCATCCATCTCTTTGATGGCTTGTTGTAATTTCGTTTTCAATTCTAATAATTGTTGTTCGCGTTCTAATAAAACACGATTCAATATGATCTGTTGATTCTCATCTTGTGGTAAACTAGATAAAGATGAATGTAGACTTAATTGTGGTTGTTGTGATTTTAATTCATTTATAATTCGATCTTTATCATCTAAAATTCGCTTGTATTCATCAACACGACGATTGAATTCTTCAGTGAATTCATCTAATTCACATTCGAAACGTTGTTTCTGTGCAACAGCTTCATGTGTTTCATCTTGTAAATGTTCGTTATCACATGATAATCTCTTGATTACATCAGACGATTCACGTATTTGTTTTTCAGCATTTCCCAATTGTTCAGTTAATGTTTTCACATCATTTGTTGCTATTGATAATTGATCACGAAGATTTGTTAATTTCTCACGTAGAATTGTATTCTCATGTTCTAATTGTTGTATATCAGATAAGAAACGTGATAATTGTTGATTTTTATTCTGTATAGATGCAATTAATTCTTCATGTTGTTCTTTAACAGTTTCAGAAATATCAGAATGGTCATCGTGTTGTACGATTTCGATTTCGTGTGCTAATCGATGGTTCTCTTCTTCCACTTCGGTTATCTTCTTTTTCAGCTAGAAATATCGTAAATTGTTTAATCAAATTTTCGATTGAAACGTCATTTAATTGTCCATAAATATATACCTTTGTAATTTCCAATAAATTCTTATCATTCACTTTTATTTGTTTCTTGTGTTTCGCCTTCAATTCCAAATATTTATACTCTAAATCTGTGAAACATCAATATTAATGGTCATTATAATAAAGTGTTTGTTTGTTATTACTTTCATATTCGATGGAACTAGATTTTCTCGATTTCGTACTTTTACCATCCGTATCAGATTCCACAAGCACCGATCGTTTAACATCATCTTCACCTTGTTGTGTTGCAATTTCATCTAATTTATGCAACAGAATCTCAACTTGTTCACCTTTATATTTCAATAATTCTTGGCTAATACGGAATAAACAAAGGGTTTGTTTATTTGTTAAATCTTCTTCGTTACTGTGATACCATGTCACCATATTGTAAAGCTCATCCTTTTCGTCTTCTGTTAGATCTTCTATTACTAATGAATGAATATAATCCCAATCCATTTTATATTTAGCTTATTCGCAATGTCACGATTGAGATATTTTTGGAATTTATCGACAATTTATTGCTCCTAACTGTTTTGCGGTTTGTTTATATGCGTTTGGGATACGGTTGCTAGGTGTCACAATACAAACGTCGCCTATTCACCTACCGATTCGAAATATTCCCCTTGTTATCTCAATTATATAACAATCAGATAAAGACTACGCACGACGACTGGGACAGAATGAGGAATGATAATAAGGAGCGTTTTGATGAGAATTCAGTTGATAAAGTCGAAATGCAACAGATAATATGCTAATTATTTAAAATAGATTTTTGTACATTTTGTTCTAACGTTTACAATTTACTTTGTGTATACTCTTTCTCCCAATCTTTCACCTCTTTCTCTGTCAAATTGTAACTTTTGCCATGCCTACCAATATTGTCGTTAATAAATCGTTTAGCACCATCAATTGATTCTGTTTTAATCACTTTTACACCATTCTCACGTTCATATTGTAATAATTCATGGTATGCCCGATTAAAAGCAGCATTATATGTTGATCGGCGATCGATTAATAAACATTCTTGTGGAAATTTAATCAATGAAGTTGCTAAATTGATCGCTTGTCCTAATGCTGTACCACATGCTACAATACGATTAGCTAAGCCCCATTCGAAGGCTTCTTTGGCTGTTAATGATCGGCCAGTTAATATCAGATCTAATGCCCTCGATAAGCCGATCATTGCTTGTAAACGTACAGTACCACCATCAATTAGTGGTACACCAAATCTACGATTGTATACACCAACAATTGCTGTATCCTCCATTACACGTAGATCACACATTAATGCTAATTCTAAACCACCAGCTACTGCATACCCATTTATAGCTGCTACCATTGGTTTTTTTATACATCGTAATGTTGGACCCTGAATCACAGTTTGAATTACAAATTTTTTTAATATTTGTGTGTGTGTGTGTGTGAGGAGATTACCATTGTGTTGTTGAAAGTGATGTTGGAGTTTTTATCCATGTTTGATAATTCTTTCAGATCATATCCAGCACAAAAATTACCACCTGTACCATATAAAACTGCCGCATACAAATTCGAATCATTCTCGAAATCTTCAATTGTTTGTGTTAGAGTTTTCGCTGTTTCCATGTCGATACAATTACGTTTATCTGGACGATTTATACCAATTGTTATAATTTTACCGATTCTTTCAGTAATGATAGCTAGAAAGTGAGATTTTTGTAAATCATTATTAACAAACAATAAAGACAATTAATTTTACAATTTGAATTGGTACTGCAGCTTCCATGGAACATTGTTCTTATCAATTTAATCGGCATTATTGCATAATTCTTTACCAATCAATAATATTAACACAATTAAGTTGTTGTACTACTGTGATGGTGATGGCAATTGCTTGTTGTAGAATCGATTTTATATGTTAGATGAAGGTTACTGATGGGAAGTCGGCCAATATTTTGAATGCAGACATTGCCGCAAATTCGAAGAAATCACTGAGATTACCGTTATTTCAATAAATAAACCACTTTGCAAAAACCTAACCACAAAACTTATTATCCATGCGTATTAATAGATGTCGCTGTTCGATGTTTTTTAAATACATGTCCATGGTACGTCCATCTGGGTTACTTAATAATTGTCCATGAGTGTTGTAGAATATGCGTTTTTCCATGTTTTCTCAATTACAGGTCCATGGTACGACCATTTGGGTTACTTAATAATTGTCTATACGAGTGTTGTAGAGCATGTTATCTATGGTAATAGTCCGTCTAAAGAGCGGCCTAGGGAGGATACCACTATAAGCACCTTGAGCGTTACTTCCTAGGTGGTGTGGAAATTACAGCAGACTAAATGTTTCTTATTACAGATTTTCAAAAAATTATTCGTGTTGAAACAGTTGTCATCATTTAAATGATTATTAAATTAATCGATTAGTGTTAATTATAGTGATATGTTGAAAGATGTTGCTGACCTCAACTAACTGCTGAATAAAAAACCAATTTCTACTTATTTGTTTGTTTAATATTTCAATGAATAAAAAATCAATTATTTCCACAATTTAATTTTAAACACTTTTGGAACATTACGTATTGTTAATGAAATTCTTGTTTCACGTTCAATACAATCACCAATTTTATATTGTTTACCACAATTATCTAAATTAACACAGCCATCATCAAGTTGATCATATTCGAATTCATTAATGGAATGTAAATATTTCGTATACATATCATCTTTAATAATAACCAGACTACAACGTTCTAATAATAAACAACAAATTCTCTTTCGATTTTCATTATTTTCTAAGAATTCTAAAACCGTATGTGAACCACAACTAATTGTTGTTATTGTTGGATGGAATAATGGTCCATCTGTATGTGGCATGATACCTTGTCCTGGTAGATATTCGTTTACCAATACTTGATTTGGTTTATTTATATTGAATGTATTTAAATTAGCAATTTTATCAACATATTTCATTAACCATTTTGGTATCTCCTCGGGTATCATACCTTTCTCATGTGGTATACCACCATAATCTTGTAGGCGACGTTTTGATAATTGTGTCCATTTCGGTTTTGGTACAGAATATACATTCTTCAATATATCACATTCCTCTTCTGTTGTTATAAAATTCGGTATATAATAAATTGTTGGTGGTGCTTGATCTATCTGGAAACTACTCACATCCATTATTTAAATATATTCATCTTTATCAGTGTGTTAAAATAATTTGGAGGGTGGAAATCGAAAAGAAAATAAACAACTGATGGAAAACAAACGCAAACACTAGACAAAAGACAATCCATAACAGGATAGCCAACATCAACATTTAAATTATTCCAACAAAATTGTCGAAATTTTGGATAGAATAGTCTAAGATTAATTAAATTACAAACAATTAGAGCAATTCTGTTATCAATTCAATTGAAATGTTGGAATTTTCAAAAATTAAAAGAATTTTTTAATAAAATTCTCCAATGATAATGTTGGCAATAGTGTAAAATGGTAATGTGAAATCGGCATTTATTTCCAACTATGCTAATTGCAGCTCTAAAAATTATGAATATTTCCAAATTGGGAAATTACACAGGTGGTGGATTAGGTGTCTAGGGGGTACCACTATTTAAAAAAACACCTTGTGCTCTACACCGGAGGCTTTTCTCATTCTCTTTAAAAACAAAACAAATTACATCGGACATGTACAGAGCATAAATTATTTTTTGGGGGATGCTTTCAACATTGTTTTGATTGTATTTTCTAATTTAACAGTATCTGCAGCAAAATTGCGTATACCATCCGATAATTTATCGGTTGCCATTTTATCTTGATTCAATAACCAACGGAATATTGGTTCGTTCATTTCCAATTTGTCAATATCCATCTTACATGCAGCATCTTTACACAATTTCTTTGGTACTTGATTGTTGGATGTTTCTAATTCACCTAATAATTTCGGACTGATTGTCAATAAATCACAACCAGCTAACGCTTTGATCTCCTCTAAAAAAAAATAATGAAAAACGAATGAATGATTCAAGATAAAATTTGTGATATTACCGATATTACGGAATGATGCCCCCATCACAACAGTTTTATAATCGAATTTCTTATAATAATTGTAGATTTTCGTAACAGAAACCACACCAGGATCCTCATCGCCTGTATATGATTTCTTATCAGTATTGGCCACATACCAATCAAGTATTCTACCAACAAATGGTGATATTAATGTGACACCAGCTTCAGCACAAGCTACCGCCTGTGCAAAATTGAACAACAACGTCAAATTACAATGGATACCATGTGTTTGTTCTAATTCTTTTGCCGCTTGTATACCCTCCCATGTTGATGCCAATTTAATTAAAACACGATCCTTATTTATACCATTTTCGGCATATAATTCGATTAGTTTTTGTGCTTTTGCAATGCTTTTCTCTTTATCAAAGGATAATCGAGCATCGACTTCAGTTGATACACGACCTGGCACAATTTTCAATATTTCAATGCCAAATAGAACGCATAATAAATCCATTGCATTCTCAATTTTCTCATCAACCGTTTGTCCAACTTTATTACCATATTGGACGGCTTTCTGTACTAATTCTTTATATTGTGGTAGATTTGCGGCAGCTAAGATTAACGATGGATTCGTTGTGGCATCTGTTGGTTTGTAGTTTTTCATAGCTACAAGATCAAATTAGAGAAAAGGTCACCTTCATCAATCATCGAATAACACACATATACACACCTTCAAAATCGCCGGTATCGGCCACCACCGTTGTTAAACATTTCAATTGTTCCAAAGAGTTGACCATCTTGCTCTTCTTACACTGGGGCTCTGACATTGTGATAATTGAATTGCAATAAAAACAGGAACGTGATAGCAATGTATTTGTTATCGGTTGGATACAAAACGAAATTCCAACTGGAATTTAAGCGGGGGGGTTATCACTTTCACGTTTCCACCGCATATCGCAAGTCACGGCACCAAGTCCACCAATCATACACCAAAACCGTGGAGGGATCTTTTGAAATAACCAATCGTCAATTGGTTTTTTCTTCTTTTTTTTTGATTCCGTAATTGAGGAAATTTTACAAAAATTACAAATTAGAACACATTGAATTTATTTCTTGTTTAATCTTTATTTTATTTATGATAAACAAACGCACACGATGACGATCAATGTTGATTGTGCGATAACAAAATCGTTGGTGTCATTGATAGAAGTATATTGAAACCGCCGTGTAATACGCACACCTTACTTATACCACATTTCAGCAGGAATTCAGGGAACTGGAATCGATTTGATTTTAATAACAATTCAGTTGCATATAACACGCTCGTGTTGAACGAGGGTGCAGCTTACCAATTCGAGATCGGTGTCTTCACTACCAACGATTCCAATGATTTTACCATGACTTTCAACAATTTGTTGATGATAGAAACCGACATTTTCGATTCTATTATCATTGAATGAAACACTAGAAAACGGTATATTGATGCTGTTTCTCACTGAACATCGATTGAATTGTACACGATTACGGACATCGATTATTAGAATTTCATTCGGTTTCTTATCGACCAAATCAATCAAATCTGATGCACTGATCCGTGGACAACGTTCTTTATTCAATTCAATCAAACCAACACCGGAAATATCCTAAAAATTCACAATTATTCATATATGGATAATAAAAATTAATTCGTACAAAATCAGTCTTTTTGTGATATTTCGGATTCTGATGTTCTCGATATGTGATACTTTTCGGTGTTTGATCAAATGTTCCCATTGAATATTCAACGCATTTCTCAATATCAACATCCGGTAGATCCGAAAACAATAGAATGCACTCATTGAAACCGGATGTTAATAACCGGTCCCTTAATTGTGTCAAAACAGATAAACCAATATGCAATGGGAATGATGAATCGCCCAATAATAATTTGTCCCATAAATGCATGATTTTATACAATGGGAACACATCTACAAATCGAAATTAATTAAATCACAAATTTGAACAAAATCGATCGATTGATTTACGTGAGAATACAGTCAAGAACCATGGTATAGCGAATAATTCCGGATAAAAATTGATGTTATATAAATGATTCGCCAATATCGGATCATGGAATGCGATTAATTGTGAGAATTTCGCCAGATATTCCTGTATTACCATTGAATTGTCTTTTAGAAAGAATTTATGTAGATATTTCGGCACGAATGCCGATAGACATGCGAATGCCTTCGATTCATTATTGAAATTCAAATACAGAAATGGTGCAGTCAATGAATCTAATCCTTGCCAATATACATACTGTGTATTTCTGCAAACCCATGCTTTTAAAATACGTTTCAATTTATTATGGCCATCTGTTGATGATAGGAATTCATTGTATTGATGGCAACGCGGTATATCAACTTCAATTTGTCGATCTGTTACCGTTGTTGTGTCTTTATCAATACGTAAATATTCTCGATGGTAATCATGGCGGATATTCAATAAACTTGTCCAAATATCACCGCGCAATAATGGCGGAATATCATTCGAAGCCTCTTCAACTATCAAATCATAAGTAAATGGATAACCCTATAATTGAATTAGTCAATTATTAATGTTCCCAATTAATTAGAATTAATCAATCACGTGTAATAATCGTCGAAATAAAATGATGCGATGGAATTGATATTCAGGATCACGTTCACGTATAATTAATGGTAAACCGGTTGCATCATACGGTAATGGATTTGCTGTGGCGATAATTCTCGATTTAGCATGAAGTAATGGATAATAACAATGAAACGGTATGTGCGAGAAACGTTGATATAGCGATTCTAATGGCATTTTAACAATACGTGGATCGTATAAAGTGGCCGGATTGCGTTCTTGTCCTAAATTACTGCCTTCAATTAACACCAAACTACAAACATAAACAATTAATCAATCAATTAAAACAATCAATCGCACTACAACTTTGGTAATGATAGAATCGGTGGACTTGATCGGATTAAACCCTGTTTCTTTAATTCTTGATAGACATCACCACCGGCTAATTGCCACCAATGATACAACTCATTTATTGTGAAAATTTCAAATTTCTCACAATTACCACCATTTTCCAATTGATAATTCTTGAAAATTGCTTTCTGCAATAATTCATCGCAAGTTGGCCGATCTTTCGGATAAATATTCAAACAAATCTCAATGATCTCTTTTAAATCATCTGGAATCACCTGGAAGCATCAATCATCAATCAGTTGATCAATTATTAGCAAATCTGCCCATATAATTACCTGATAACTATCGAAAAGATTATGTTCTCTAACGATACGTTCCGGTATTGATGCGTTACATTCTAATAAACTTAGAATCTTCCTAACACATTGACTCAATTTCAACGAATTCCATAATTGTTTATTTATGATTATTTCTAATAGAATCACACCAATCGACCAGATGTCAGCTTTAAAATTCGTTGGATTCTTATTTGAAGTATCCAAATATATTTCCGGTGCACTGTATAAGATTGGCCTAATGGCAAAATTATAGAAATTAGTCCGAAAAAAAAGTGGATGTGACCCCGACGTGATTTGAACACGCAACCTTCTGATCTGGAGTCAGACGCGCTACCGTTGCGCCACGGAGTCTTACTATAAATTGTCCTAACTAATATTACTTCAACAACAATTTAACCCCAATTTATTATTAATTAATTCTAAAAATATTAGATTTACTTATTAACTTACACTATAGGAAACGATACAAGTTGTCCACAACCCGTCATGTGGTACAAGCCATAATTAAACAATTTGATATCGTTATTCTCTTGTAATAAAATATTGTCTGTACTGAGATTGTGATGAACGATCTGTTTTTTATGGAGAACATTCAATGCTGTTATTATTTGATATGCAAATCTTGTAATTTCAGCATAATCAAATTGACGTTTCCCAATAAATTCAGATAATGGTGTGCCACAATATTGGGATACGACAATGGTTCGTTCTACAAATTACTTTAACGATTAGAGATTTATTTAAAAGAGACTTGATTGAATTTACCATGTTTCCCACGAACTATATCTAAATATTGGCATAGATATGGATGTTTGATTGTCTTCAACAGTTGTGCTTTACCATAAATAATAATTGAATTTGGTGTTAATGGCAAACCATTACTGCCACAACTATCACCTTTATGTTCTTTTGCGAAGAATGTAATTGCACCAAATTGCATTTGTGGATCTTTAACGAGGGGCACTGGCATTTTCCCCACACCCGAATATCGAATTGTTTTCAATTTACCGCCCCTTTGTTGCAACCGTTGCAACAACTGGAAAAGTGTGGTTATGTTCACAATTGACAAACGCAAATAATTGTCTATTTGCAGTCCTGTTTTTTGTAAATTTATTGAAAATAAATAAAAAGCATAAACGCAATTTTATTCCAAAATTTATTTCTCCACACATTAAATTACCGTTACAATTGTGTATGTTAATAGATTAACAAAAGAGCAAAAACAAAGACGAATTTTAAATTGATTTAATCTTTTTCAGCAATCACTGTAAGATGTTTATCAATTTCGGTTTCAGTTAATGTCCGAAAGTTCGGTTCATCCGTTGATACAACACCAACTTCAATTTCAGTTGGCTTAAAATCAACAGACAATACAGTTGATAAACATGATATAGCCAATTGTATAATATCATCTTTTTGTAGATGTTGTTTCTTTTTCAATTTCTTTTCTAAATAACTATTAGCTTCTGTTTGTTTAGCTCCAACACTAACAGCACGATACCCACAATAATAGCCAGCTGGATCGGCTTTATAAACACATGGACCATTCTCTTCATCATAACCGATTAATACCATTGAACAGCCTAATGGGCGCATTTCAGCATTTTGCGTATACACTTGTGATATATCAGCAACACGTCTACATAATGCATCTATTGGCATCTCATAACCATATTTATATTTGAATTGGGCAGCCTCATAACGGGCACGTTGTACTTGTGATTTACTATCAGCAATCATACCAGTCATAACACAACCACTATTTTGTGTTAATTGAAATAGATGACTTATTGTATTTGAATCAATCAATTTATCAGGGATTTTACGTTGTGTCACACATACAGCTGAATCGATACCTTTTAATGCAACCGATGTTAAACCGGCTTGATTGATTGCTTTAAATGCATATTCGACTTGGTACAAACGGCCTTCTGGTGAGAAGATTGTTATGTGACGATCGAAACCGGCACTACTACCACGGGACATTGTCTGGAATTATTAATTTTGATCTAATTAGAAGAAACTGTGAAACCAATTCAGAGACAATCACCAATGACTTGTGATTACCAAAAAATACACAGTGGGCTGTCAGAAAATGAATGTCATTGTTGTTTCTTTTGACAGTATTTAGGGATTTTTGCGTTGTAGCAAAATCCCCCAAATATGTAGGGATTTTCGTTTTTAAATGAAACTCACAAAATTTTTGAAAATTTCACAATTTTCCAAAAATTTTCAAAAGAATGGAAAATTTCAAATTACAACTCTTCTAATTCCATCGAATTTATCGACATTTCATTCTATATTCGTTGATAAATTAATTGTTTGTTAATGACTGAATTAATAACAATTGTTATTAATATGTATTTTGTATTTAATTATCGGATTATTTCTACTAAAACTTTCTCTTTTAGTGGCAGTGGATCAGTAGAAGAATTGGAATGAAAAACGTGAATACATGATCTTTAACCAGTCACCTTCATCCTAAAGTTATCAAAACTGGCTTTTCTAATACATGAAACATGCGATAAAGATAGTCATAAGATAATTACACATTTGATTACTGATGGCTAATAATTTGAGTGGGGTATGTGATTTAATCATTTAGTTAGTTGTACAGTAACACATTAGCAATTTATTTCAAATAAATCACGTATCTGTTTAGTTTAAACATTTCCAATTTCTATTATCATTATTATTATTATTATTAGTGTGTGAAAACTAATTAATATTAATTAAATAATGACAGGTGATGTTAATGACAGTCAGGTAATAAATTATGCACAATTGTCCTACGATAATCGATTATTTGAGTAATGTGGTAATAATAAATAGGAAGTTATTCGTGTTAACAAATTGAGGTTAGATGATACCGGAATTGTTGGATTTCTTTTTCTTTTCTTCACGTGTGAAAATATACCTAGCGGCTAGCTTGAAATAATTTAATAATAGATTATTCCAGTTGTATTTGGATCACATGGAATAGAAACAATGAGACAGTTAAGCGAGAATCCGCATAAATTGGTAAAAAAAAACCCCCGGAAAAACAAGTTTTCCTCATTTTTTTTGTGTGCATTTTTTTTTATAGAATACAATTATTTGATTAGAAATAATTAATTGTTTTTTTGTTGTTGTTGTTGTATAATTACAGATATTGCCTGTAGCATTAGGTATTGGTGTTATTATTACATCAATTGTGGTTTATCGTCTTTATTTTTGTAAAAACGATGGGAAAACATCCAAGTCTAAAGGTGAGGATTTGTTTGTCAATTAATTTCAATAATTATGTTGAATTACTCAGCTTTTTCGTGTTAATACAAAAACAACTAATTGATAAATAAAAATACAAAATAGATTAATTTTGTTATAAATCCGGCCAGTTGATAGTCGCTCTAGTGTGTGAGCTTGTTATATTTTTAAATTTGCCCAAATAATTCCAGATAAAAGCAAGAAAATCCTACTAGAAGATCCACAAGTTAAATATAAACTGCCATTAGTTGAGAAAGAGGAGATTAGCCATGATACGCGTCGTTTTCGATTTGCTTTACCAACAAATGGACATGTCTTGGGCTTACCAATCGGCCAACATATACACCTATCAGCCAAACTCGATGATGATCTGATTATACGATCGTATACACCTGTATCATCAGATGATGATCACGGTTATGTTGATTTAGTGATTAAAGTGTATTTCAAAAATACACATCCACGCTTTCCCGATGGTGGTAAAATGTCGCAATATTTGGAAAATTTGAAAATGGGCGATACAATTGAAGTGCGCGGTCCATCTGGACGTTTACAATATTTGGATGATGGCACATTTTCCATCAAGAAATTACGTAAAGACCCACCGCAATTATACCATGCGAAATATGTATCGATGATTGCTGGTGGTACTGGGATAACGCCAATGTTACAATTAATACGGCATATAACGAAAAATCCCAATGATCACACGAAATTACGTATAATTTTTGCTAATCAATCGGAAAATGACATTTTAGTGCGCAAAGAATTGGAAGAAGTTGCAGAAAAGTATCCCGAACAATTCCAATTGTGGTACACTCTCGATCGGCCAAGTGAAGGTAACTGATTTAATACACTCCTATTGTTTTCTAATAATAAAACAATTCTAATTGCAATCTTCACACAGGCTGGAAATACAGTTCGGGTTTTATTAATGAACAAATGATCAAAGACCATCTATTCCCACCGTCTAAAGAAAATATTGTTTTAATGTGTGGACCACCACCGATGATCAATTTCGCATGCAATCCAGCTTTAGAGAAACTCAATTACGATAAAGATTTATGTTTTGCTTATTAGATGAAAAAAAAAACAGTTATTTAAACAATAAATTTGATGTAGATATCGAGATAGTTGTGGTATTTTTAAAATTCCCGCCACAGTACTACGCCTTCTTCCATTCGTCCTCTCATCTATTAATTACCGAAATTTGAATTTTTCTAATTAACGTCAAATCACAAGAAAACTACGGAATTTTTTAAATTCAGTTGAATTAAAATCTATCTTTAGATTATTGCGCAACATCTATGTGATTCGATAAATAAAAGTGTGCTCGACTGTGATGGTTGTTACAGTATTTTTAGGTTAGTTTTGAGTGTTTCATTGGAAAATTCGAAAATTTACAAAGCCGAAATGAGTATTGCTAATGCCGATACAGAAATACGAATTACACCGGTCCAACAGGCGATATCATCGTGTTATGGGGCTATTTTAACATCATTAATGGGTACATAACCTCAACATGTTTTTTCCCCGGTTGTCGATAAGGAAATTGTTAATTTCTTGTAATATTTGTAGTGACACCTTTAGATGTGGTGAAAATTCGAATGCAAGTACAACAGAAAAATTATAAATCGAGAAATAAATGTTTCTTATATTGCAATGGTTTAATGGATCACCTGTGCAGTTGTGGCCCATCATCGAATCAAACATGGATCAAAGAAAATGGACAATTTAAATCAACAAAGGCAATTTATTGTGTGCTTATTCTCTATTAATTACTGAAATTACGTTAATTGTAGGATGCTTTTGTTAGAATTGTCCGTAATGAAGGTATTGGTTCATTATGGAGTGGTTTAGGGCCAACATTAATATTGGCAGTACCAGCTACATGTGTTTATTTCGTAGCATATGAACAATTAAAATATAATTTCAAAGATATTTATTATAAGTATAATGAACAAGAAAAGTCCAATAATAATGCGAAATTACCATGGTTTATACCGGCATGTGCTGGTGGTTGTGCACGTTTAATAGCAACAACATGTGTAAATCCATTAGAATTAATACGTACAAAGATGCAATCGAAAAAAATGAATTACAATCAAATCAATCATGCATTGAAATCATTAATTAAATCAAATGGTATCATTGGCTTATGGAATGGTATTATACCAACATTATTAAGAGATGTACCATTCTCATCAATTTATTGGCTCAGTTATGAAACTATCAAATCATTATTTAATCAAAATGAATCTAATTTTGGTATTAGTTTTTTGTCTGGTATGATATCTGGGGCGGTAAGTATCTTATTTATTTATTAATTCATGCATTGATTAATTAAAAATTAATTAAAGTTGGCAGCTGGTCTTACGACACCTTGTGATGTTGTCAAGACTTATCAACAAATTGAATTTGGTGAAAAATTATTGTATTCCGACAATTCTAAACAACAAGAATCGACAAAAACAACCACGTTGAAACGTTTCAAAATGATTTATCATCAACATGGTATGAGAGGATTATTTGCAGGTGTTGTACCGCGCGTCATTAAAGTAGCACCAGCTTGTGCTATAATGATATCAACATTTGAATATGGTAAGAGATTCTTTCATAATTTATCGATAAATGAGAAGAGCGATAAGAAATTTCGAAATTCCATCGATGTACAAAATGAATTATTTATAAATAATACCAGTAATAATGAACAAGCAATTGTACACATTTCTAATAGGTAATGAATGAGAGCGATTCTGCGATTCATTGATTTGTTTTTGTTTAATTAATAGTTTTATATGACAATTTGGATTAAAAATCAACTATTCTAATGGCAATGTTTTAATTGTAGGTACCTAACTATATAAACTCCTTATCCTGTTTTTAATCCATTTCTAATCTACGAAGTACTTGTGAAATGACGAACTGCATAAATATACTGAATATGTAACAAGCACAACGTGTAATTGCGCCCGGGGCAAACATGAGTTCGAAACGCCGTCGCCCCCCGTTTCACTGTATTTCGATCTATTAAAAATTCAAACGTATATGATTTAACGCCCCATTGGAAACCGCAACCGGGGCAGTTGTCGCTGTAGCCGCCCCAATGGTCCGAAACTGGGTTGTTTAGATGGATATTAAAATAAAATTACTTGGAACTTTCTATTTAATTATTTATAATCAAGAATACAGTTCGTATTAGCAGAATTTTGAGCATTGCAATCGGTCCTTTATCTATTCTAACGATTTCATTTCGGTGTTTGGTAGAAATACAGATAGAAGAGCAGCGCCTACAAAAAAAAAACAAAAATTTCCAAACGTAATTCGAACAATTTCGAATCGAAAATCCTCACCAATCACCAATGAGCCGTACGTGAAAAATGTCGACGCACATCCTGCTCGTAATAAATACGGAAATAATAAATTTCCACACATTGCACCACCTCTAGCCAACATCATCGTTATGGAAATTGTCATTGTTCTAGAAGAAAAATTCGATTAGTGTTGATCAAAAGAAAATCACACAAAACATCACACCTCAATGTTGTTGGAAACAAATCGACGATAATTGCTAGAATTACATTTGTTGAAATACTACCAGCAGCTACGAAAATCGATGAAGCAGCAATTGTTGTTGTTGTATTATTTGTAAAATAGATTAAAATACCACAAATGCCACAAATACAAGCGATAATACTTAATAAGCGCTTTTTACCAAGCATGTTTATTAAATAAACAGCAATAGAATAACCGGCCACAGTTGCACTACCTACAATTATCGAATTGATGTAAACGAACGAATTGTCGAAGTTCTACAAAAATCAAAAAAACCATCATCTCCATCTCGATTGTTGTGCTGAAATTGAACCAATCATTGAATAACTTACAACAGAACATTCATTTGTTACATCTGCCGGTTGGATCATGTCTAAAGCTTCGCACACACTGGAACTGGTACCATTATGATAGAATTCGTAATCATTAATCGCTTGGAATATCTGCGGCAACCATAATCTCAACGAATTCAAACTCATCGTAATTGATGTTTGTATAGCAATTACAAGGATTAAATTTAATAAATACGGTGACAGAAATAACGGTCTAAACTGTTGCCAACCTTCTTTTAATGCTTGTATTTTCGTGCGATTCACTGTAATTGTCGAATTCTCTTTTAGTTTAATCTCATCAATTAATTCTTTAATCTATCGAAAACAAAAGAGACCAACATCAATCTCGATTCTATTAGAATGATTGCAGTGCACTTACCGGATAATTTCGTCCAGGTTCGCTGGTATTCATTGTGTACACCTGTTGGAATACTTGTAGTGCCTCGGTGTTTCTACCCATACTCATTAGGAATTTTGGACTTTCAGGCATGAAAATAAAGATAATACCAGAGATGAATGATGGCAAACAACAGATTAACAAATAAATATTCCACGAGTGTATCTGTAGATTGAAGAAGGTGAAATTGAGATGCTCCGAAATTGTCGCCCATGCCAACAATGGTAGGATGATGCAACCGAAATTGAAATTTAAACCTAAAATCAATTGTGTACGGGCCCGATGTTCGGCACATTGGAATTCAGACAAATACGAGGTAAATGCAGAGAATGGCCCAGTAAATCTATGAATTTCAACAAATTAATACGTTAATTAGTTAATGCGATTGTGTGTCTGTGTGTTGACTAATTAATTTACGTGAAACCACCTAAGAACTTTGTTATTACCAATAGTGTTTTAGTTTGTGATGTTGCACTGATTACAACAATGAAACAATCAGATAGGAAACCAATCATCAACAGTTTTTTCCGGCCGAACACATCAAATAAGAAACCCCATACAAGACCACTACAAAAACTCCCTATTTTCGTCAATTTGCATCACAAAGAAACCAAGAAACCACCTGTCTTACCTAAATACGTCACAGCATTCAACAAGCCTTTATCATCTAAACTCAAATCTAGATCACAATGTGCCGCTGGGAAAACGTATGACATTGTTGTTGTTTGGAAAATTGACGCCCATGCGGCTGGTATACAAATCAATATTAATAAATAATTAAATTTGCCATAGCCGGATGCTAGGATTGCTGTTTCAAAATCGGCCGGTTCTAGAATATAGATCGGGTTTTTTTTTAAATCGTTTAAATTTTGAGGCGTACACTCACCTTTGCCATTGTAAATTTTGGGAATTGTGAAGACTTGCCGTTTGGGAACTTTCATTTTTTTTTAGGCTACAGTCCTTGGTACTTTTGTTAATAACGGCAAGTACAAATGTAGAAACTTACTACTGTTACTATTCTAAAATAGGCTTCTTATCTTAATTTAAATGTTTGATTATTTGTACAAAAAAACCCTTTATTTACCATCAGGATTTGGTGTTGTTTTTTTTGTCAACGGTATCAAGTGATGATGAATAGAAGATAAAACAACAATTGAAAACGGTTATTGTTTAAACAATGCAAATAGATCTTTCGTATAAACAAAGGACAAATGGAATTTTTGAAATCTATGGTGCAATATTGGGAAAATACCTGTGGAATGGCCAAACTTTTGCCATCTTGTCCAGTGCAAGACACATAACAGGTGAGATTTTGAACTACGTATTTATTTACACTGGTGACAAGTTGATTTTCCAAAAGTGCGAAACGAAATTTTCCATGACGCAATGATAGTTTCAAATACGAAAATCGTTTGAAAATTCGATATAATCTCTGTGATTCTTAGCAGTTTTTCAACAAAACTACTAACAAATAAATAAAAACAAACTTTATTAAATACATAAAAATTGATAGATCGATGATAATATGACAAAAATCTGACAAATAAATAACAATAAAAAGTATTCAATGAATAACCATATAATTATCACTTTTTGGTAAAAGTAAACACAACAATCCACTTGCTAGAATCGATTAAATACCGATTATAATTTAATTAATTAATTAATTGATCATAATTACCAATTAACACTGTACCAATCATATACAGTGATATGAAACAGTTTAAATCTAATAAAAGGCCAAAGATAACATTGCCAAGTATAGCACCAATTCGGCCAGCTGTTGCAGTCACTGCCACAGCTATTGCCCTTTCAATTCACATCAATTAATTATAGAATTAATTAAGAGATTAAGTACGAATTACCTGAGTTGTGTTGGAAATAGATCAACAACAATACAAAATACTACAGCTTCCAAAACACTAGTTAATGCTTCGAAAATACAAGACAATACCAATGTTTCTGTTGCACTTTGTACCCAATTTAATGATAATGCTGATAACCCCGATAATACTAAACCAAAAACTGCAAGTTGAATAACATACTAATTGTTAATTGATTGATTAATTAATTAATTAGCGACTTACCTAAAATCGATTTTTTACCAAATCTCCCCATAAAATAACTTAATGATAATGATGTTGGTATACAACTGAAACCAACAATGATCGTATCAATAAAGACACGATTAGCAATTGTCGGATCACAAATTCCAAGCCAATCATCATTGGCATTTCTAATTGTTGAACTACTAAGAACTAAACAAATACTTGCTGTTTGATTTGGATTTGCTATTTCATATTGATTGAACTGTTCAAAGATCTCAGGGAACCACATGATTAATGTGTAATAACTGGAAATGTTTTACAATCAAATATTGTCGAACAACTTGGCCGGTCATGGTTGGAAAAGTGTTTGCGTAAACACATTTCGACTACCCCATAGACCGGCAAAACGTCTAAATTACCTGCCGATTAATCCAAAATCAGCAAATAAAACGATTGCGAGATACCTCAAACATGATTGAGAGATTAATGTTTTGATTGCGTCATATAGTTTACTGATTTTCCGTTGTAAACGTAATCGGAATGGGATATTTTCGAGGATTTTCTCATTGTTATTATCTTGAAATTCACCTTCTAAATTGGTGATCTAAAATTGTTAATGATTTGTTGTATTCAATGTTAGTTTCAATCGTGATCGTGATCGTTATTAACGATCAGGAGCACGATTGAAGAATTGTTTCGAATATGTTACCGGATATGTAAATTGTGGTTTGCCAGTATTGAAAGCGTACACTTTCCGAAATACCGATTTTGCTCTGTCGTATTGTTTCTTTGTTAATAAGAATTTCGGTGTTTCCGGTAGGAAATACAACAAAATCATACTGATAAAACTTGGTAAACTACAAACGAACACAAATATCCGCCATGGACTAAAATTATAGCCTTTGTTATCATCGAAATCTGGTGCATAATTTTTATTCAATAAAATCCATGCAACACCTAAAAGAATCAACAACAACAACAACAACAACAAAAAAACAAAAAATTATCCATTCAACAAATTGTAATTTAATATGTTTACACGTTATTTTGTAGCCAGGATCGGACTGAGTCTTAATTTTTAATTAACCGTCCCAACCTACTTAAAACGCAAACAATTAGATAGACAATAATCAATAAACAATATGACATCAATAATAATCAGTGTCGGCCTAAGGAGAATTTGCTAACAGTGGTCAAATATCCTAGGGCCGGCTCTGTCAACACTGACGTCATCAACAATGCAAAACAAATAATCACCTGGTAGAAGTATGACGCCGATATTCCAGAAGACTTCCAATCGCCCTAATAATTTATCACGATGCTTATGTGATACGAATTCACCCAAATATGAGAAAACAATACTGGTGGCACCTATAATACTGATAAATATGGCTGAAACTGCTTAATTTTCACGAAAATAAATGAAAACTTACCCGAAACCATTGAAAAATCGACAAATTAAAAACAACGCATATGTCTGTACAAATGATGATAGTATTGCTGCAATGAAATCAACAAACAATGACAGCATTATTGCTAATTTGCGTCCCTGCGAATCAGCAATGGAACCCCAAAAACCACAACCAACAATCATACCAATTAATGGCATCGCTGACAATTTGCCTTTATCCGATGATGTTAAACGAAAATCACATTTAGCCGATGGTAGAACAAATGATAATGTCGTTGAACTAATTGCACATGTCGCATAAATCGTACCACAGACAATTAGTAATATTTTCTGGAATTTACCATATTCTAAAAACATAATAATTATTCGTGATTACCAATGGCGTAGTCAAAGTATTGGAAAACACGCCGCCACTGGAGTGCCCATCCGACATGTCGCCGACTTTGATCAATTGTCCACCTACACGGTGCAGGTGGGACAAGTTGCTGCAAAAACTTACTTGAATAATGGATGGCCGTTTCGAAGTCGGCAACTTCGGGTCGATCCATTTGATCTGGAAATTTTCGGGAAATTGCAGGAATTTCAATGATAGATCTGTTAAACAATGGGAAAAATAAATGAACACCATACCGATATTGTAGCCCATTTGGTCAATTATTATCAATGAATCATCATCGTTCATGTCTAATTAATTAATTAATTAAATTGCTGACCGATTGTGACTAATGCTGGAGACTATTTGAATAACAGTCTATACACTTACGGTTTATCGACGATTGTTAATCATTGAAAGAACAAATAACATATTTGTTATTTTTGTTTAGGGAACAGTAATTAATAGCGTGATTATAAGAGAAAAATTACTATAAGTAATATAAAAAGAGAGAGATTGATTTATTTACAAACAATAATGTTTTTTGGATTTGTTTTGTCCTTTTAACCCGATTTCATATATATTACAGGACAACAACAACAACAAGACAGGCGCCCAAAACTAATTGCAATGCACGATCAACTACACTGATAACGTAAATAGATAATTTCGTCTTCACTTAATTGTTTACATATATATATATATATATGCACAATCGCCAATTATTAAAGACGCATTATACTGATGATAACGCAATAATAATTTAAAATAAACAAAAAATTGATCTTTTTACATTCATTTCTAACTAATTTCGTCTAGTTTACACTGCTTTTACTAATTGTCGTCGTCAAAAGAGATTTGGAGGAAATTTCCTGATTAAGAAATTGTTCATGACCTTAAAATTTATGAAGATATAAATAAAATATTAACAACAATTATAAGAACAATGTGTCTGTTGTAATCATGTTGATGATGATGTTGATGACGTTGTCATTATCATTCGGGGTAAATTCCAGTTTGTCTTATTTTTTTAAATTTATTTGATTAAAAATGTAGGCCAGGTTTTGCATTTGTTATGCCGGTAGAATTTTTTTTAGTCTACAATTGTGCGTATTATACTCCGTCTATTGGCTCTTAAACGGCTTGACTTGCCAATACATCTGTGACCGATTTCCGACAATCGAATGCTTGCGTGCCAGTGGATGGGCCGCTTTAATTCTTCTATCTTTAGATTATTAGATGCTGAACAATAACCGGAAATTAATCGTTGTCGTATCACAACAACGGGAATTCGTCTAGAATTTTCAGTTTTATATCCCAGAAACATGCAGAACCATCAACTATTTTTGTGTGTTCTTACTGTATTTTTTAATTGTGTTCATCTCCATATAACACATCAACGTTCATCAATTTCCCATTTAGAGCATGATGATGGATTCAATAAGAACCAATTCGGCATCAATTCACAACAACATGTTGATATCTGTAAGAATGGCGTAATTTGCGTGCCGCATATCCAATGTCCTGCACATGTGAAACTATCATCATCATCATCATCAGTAGTTACCTGTAGGACATTAATCGGCCGCAGTGGGATCTGTTGTGCAACAGGCCGCAACTATACAGGTATTTCAAATCGATTTTTATGCCTTGTGTGATTCGAGTATCAATTTATTTCGGTATAGAGCAAGTGAAACATGGCGTCGTCCATAGATCATCAATAGATCCAACAATGATTGAACAAATCACTAGAAATAGCCGTAATGAATTGGCACGAATGAAATCGCGTGAACGTCAACACTATTTCACCATACAACCGAATTCACCGAGTTATGGGCATTTTTTGAATTCGCGTTGGTTCAATATGGTCGACTTTCGGGACATGATGAATGTAGCCACACGTGCATTAGAATTAACATTAACAACGAAAGCATTCAATGACCATCATGGTATAGCAATTAACGATTTAGAATATGACCAACAATATCCAAATATGGAATTGACAACATATAGTCGTAGTGTATGTTCAACGCCAACATTTTGTCCATTTGCACCTGAATATTATCGACGTATTGATGGTAATTGCAATAATGTGAAATATGCAAATTGGGGTGCTGCTAAAACACCTTACGCCCGATTACTACCAGCCAACTACCATGATGGTAAGGCGTTTTTGAATATCCCTCAACATTTTTGTGTGGATTAATGGTAATTTTAGGAGTTTGGGCGATTAGAGTATCAACTGATAACGGCCAACTACTGCCTAGTCCTCGCCTTATCAGTACAACAATTCTATCAGATTTAGATGTGCCAGAATACGATTATACTTTAATGGTGATGCAATTTGGTCAATTCTTATCACATGATATCACACAATCGATCGATTTCACTTATGGTAAATATGAAAAATTAATTTGCTGAATTTACGCAATAATTTCGGACATTTCCCAGAGAATGGTAGCGCAATTTCCTGTTGTTCTAATGATGGTTCAATTGAAATCGATCAAAATCTACGCCATTACGCCTGTTTACCGATTTCCATACCTGATAATGATGGATTTTACAGTCGTTTTAAACAAGGCTGTATGAATTTTGTACGTTCTGTATTGGCACCGAATCATGATTGTAGTCTTGGTTATGCGCAACAGGTAATTCTCAACAAATCACAATCTCGATCTCTGTAAATTTGTTAATGATTTGATTACATTACACAGATGAATAAAATCACACATTTCATTGATGGTTCATCCATTTATGGTTCAACAAATGAACAAACAATCGAATTGCGTAGCTTTCAACAAGGCCAATTGAAAGTCTTTGATGATTTCGGACGTGATCTGCTACCGTTAGCTAAAGATCCGGATACGTGTCTTACAATAGCACAAGGATCGGCCTGTTTTACATCCGGTGATACACGTACAAATCAAATGATATCATTGGTGATCATCCATACGATTTTTCTAAGAGAACACAATCGTATTGCACGCGAATTATATCGAATTAATCCATTTTGGAATGATGAACGTCTATTTCAAGAGACACGTCGCATTGTTATAGCCGAACTACAAGTGATTATTTATAATGAATATTTGCCGATTATTATCGGTGATATTGCAATGGAGGAATTCCAATTGAATTTAGGTGAAGAAACTGATTATGTTTACGATTATAATGACCAACTGGACCCATCGGTATTGAATGAATTCGCAGCAGCTGCATGGCGATTTGGACATTCCACCATTGACGGTTTATTAAAGTAACAATTCCGGCAGCGATTGCCCATTTTTCTCCCCAGTTTAAATCGATGTTGATTTGCAGAGTTTATGGTCCGAAATATATGGAAGAGGTCATCTCCATTCCGGAAGTGATGTTCCAGCCTGGCCGGATGCGTAAAGTACCTTTTATGGATGAAATGTTGAGTACTTTAATCACCGAACCGATGCAAACTGTTGATAATAATCTACCAGACGTTGTTAGTAACAATATTTGCTAAGGAAACACACAGAAATTTAAATTATTTTTGTTTTAGTTAACAAAATACATGTTCCGTGCGGGTGAACCATTTGGTATCGATTTGGCATCATTAAATATCCAACGTGGTCGTGATCATGGCCTACGATCATACAATGATTATCGTGAATTAGTTGGTTTGTCACGTCTGGAATCATTTGATGAATTTGGACCAAAGGTACGAAACGACAACTTACATGATTCCATTGATCGAATTCGTTTAATTAAGAATCCACATTTGTAGATGTCCGAAAAATTGCAAAATGTCTATAAATCAGTAGATGATATCGATCTGTGGATAGGTGGGTTATTAGAAGCGAAAGCACCTGGGAGTATTGTTGGTTATACGTTTCGGGATATAATTGCTGAACAGTTTTATCGGTTAAAGAAAGCCGACCGGTATTTCTTTGAGAATCATCCCAGTATTAATCCTGCACCATTCACACCGGGTAATGATACTAATCATATATGGTAGTCTTTTATAGAACCAGGATCCTTCTATTTTAATTTTAGATCAATTGTTGGAATTGAGGAAAGTAACAATGGCTCGACTTATCTGTGATAATAGTGATCGTATTGTTTTAGTTCGTTTAGCATTGAATGTTTTTAAAAGACCTGGAGTTGCTGGGTAATTTGAAATCATTCACCAACACACAAATTTCACATCTAATTTCGATTGATTTCCAGAAACAAATTCGTCGATTGCGATAGTAATGAATTGCCAAAAATGAATTTAAACCGTTGGAAAGTCTATACGTAAGATGGATTTCATCGCCATACAGCTTTATCGTGTTGTTTGTATTGTCAATGAATAAGAAACAAATAAACTAATTTGAGTGCAGTCTTTATTTAATTATAATAATCAATTAAATTGGGATCCATATAATTACAATAATTCGAAATTATTTTGAGTGCCAGTTGTTATCATTCCAGCCCTATAATTGATAATAACTGGCGCCCGATTAGATCAAAGATTTACAACAATTACAGAGGAAGTCTCCCTTTAAAGTATCATCTTTCCAGATCGATTGTCCTGAAATTGTCAATACAAATTCAATTGGAATTTAGAAAAATGCAATTAATTGATTAATTAATTAATTAATTAATTAATTACGTATAATTTGGCTGATTTCAATTTTTTGTTAATAAGTGGATTGTTGTAATCTTCAAACAAATTGTCAACATCATTATCACGAATCAATTCTTGATTAGTTCGTAGACTGTCTTCTTGTCTGTAAATTGATTTTGGACAAATTAATGGGTAAACTCATTGATGATTATTTAAGCAGGGATGGTTTAAGATTACAAAATGGCTCCAATTTTCCACTTTATAAATACAGGTTGTTTGAAAATTCAATAGAGTCTCGAATTCAATAAGTACAAAAGAGATGATGAATAATGATCGAATTGGTTAGAAAAGAACGGCAATTAATCGAATGCTGTCTCATTCTAACTAATTTAGTTATTATTCCATCTTTTTCGTACTTATTGCATTTATTCTACACATGAATAATGGAATTTCAAAATAGTTACAGAACTTTAAATTGTTTTAATTGAACTTTGATGCAATAAAATTTCCAGCTTACATCATTTTCAAAGGGTCAATTTCTGTTGCATCATTGTAAAGTTGATTTAATGGATCAACATCAAACATACTACGTCCATTTATTATTGATGGTTGTTGCTGTTGTTGTTGTTGTTGTTGATGTAAATTATTTTGTAATAGACGTGCCAAAAACCATTTTGTACCATCTAAATCCTGATTACCGCCATTTCGTTTGCCATGTGCTAGATGGAAAATGGATTGGTGCTTTCTTTCAAAGAAACTCAATTTAATTTTGTTACTTACCACCCCAACAGGCATGACCGTAACTGAGACATGACCCTAAACGAAAAAAAATTACCCGAAATAGTTTACAATGAAAAGTTTTTTTGTTCGATTGTATTTATAGCGGATGAAACGTTTCAATAACATAATAAATAAACGGTGTATTAATTCAAAAAAAAAGAAGCGCTTTCGACAAAGCGTATGTCCTGAAGCAATTATACGGTGAATGATAACAACGCAAAAAGCCAAGGGGTGTTGTTTTGTTTTTGGAGGGGTTGCAGAAAAAGTCATGTTTAAAATTCAGTTGTTCTTTGATTTACAAATGTCTTTGCTGCCTAGTGGCTTGCACCGTTGTAGTTGAAATTCATATTTGGCTTTTGATGAAAACGAAATAAACAAATGTCTTCTTCGTCCAAATACAAATTACATAAATCCGCTACCATTGCACTATTGAAATCTACCGTTAAGAATGATTACAATTGTATAAATGGCTCTTTGTCATTCATTTCAATTTAAATTGTTAAAAATGGTAAAAGCTCGTGAGAATCTCTCGCTAATTGGGTGGTTTTAATTAAAATTTACAATAATAATAACAATAATTGCTTACATAAAACAAATTATGTCACCCCTTAATTTAAAATCAGAAAGCTTCTGCATGTTGTGATAATCTTTAATGGCAACACTGACACAACTCAAAGATTATTAATTAACGACTAATAATGATGGTAATAATAGTGGTGAGGGATGATTTGGACTTACCAGCGGCACATTCAGCAAAACAGCAGAAAACTAAAACGACCGTAATCTTCGACAATTTGTTTGATAACGGTGACATGTTGCCTTTAAGATAACCATCAGTTTTATACATATTTCGTTTTGTTTTAGTTATTAAATTAATAGAAACAAACAAAGAAGCACCTGTTTTTTGTTGATTTAAATTTAGAATCAGAGGGACTTGTTGAATATGAACCGTATCAAATACAACAATCTGTAAGCTTGCAACAGTACATCCAAACTCGCTGTGCTTTCCCATTCTACATTGCTTTTATAGTGGTGGCTTTTGTGTGACGCCCTCCTGTTCCATTCCACACATACACATTTATGTTCTCTGTTTTATTTTTTTTAGCTATATCATCATCATAATTTCCATTAGGATTGTTTTTATAGACAAACGTGAACAAATCATCTCTAGCGGAATGATAATTTCCTAATACGTGCTTTCATTAAGCTCAATTCTAGTGTTTGCTTGAAATAAATCAAAAGCTAATAAAACGTCGTATTTGGGAAAGGTTCAGAATTGTTTTCAATGAGACGTGTTGTAGACAAATTTTCCAGAAAAAAAAACAAACGAAGACTGAGCAAAAATTTTGGGAAATCTTTTGTAGAGATAGTGATTCAAATTGCAACAGTTTTAACCAATGAGAATTCATTAGTTTTCGCGGGTTTTGAAGAGTACACGATTCAATTGGTTGTTGTATTTATATTACGTCAACGTAAATGGGCACATGACCGAATTGAAGTGATGTTATTGGTTGTTATCTTGCCGAATTCGAGATTCTCTCTTGTTGACGATTCCATGCGTATTCACATGCTGATCACATTTAAGTTAAAAGGGTTGAAAGACAAGGGTTGTTATTTTCGTTAATATTTTTTAGAGGCCCATTTTATTATCTAGATATGTTTTTATTATTACAATTTAGTTCGGTTTTTTTTACAGACGAAAACACTCTTCATTGAACGTCAAAAGTGTCATTTTGCTCCTACGTACGTATACGTATCTAAAAGGTTTATTTATGCCTTTGCATATAGCAGGATTATGACACATCCACACATGATCAAACAATGGAAAAAATTAAAATCAACCTTTACACGGTTATTTTGACAGCATTGCCGTTGGGTATCTATCTATTAAATATACAGAATGCTCCTGTTATAAAGGACACTTTCAGAACAATTATCAATTGAATTCTAAGTGAAGCATCCTGTATGATTTCCAAATGAGTCCATCAGAGTTAATGGAGAGTTAACAATTGCATATATATCTACTAACTAATGTTAATGTCAAGCAGAAGTTTTAGCATCATTTATTTCTATTAGAAACAATAAAAAGTAAAAGGAACAAAGAAAAATACACCAAATGTAAAATTGTGAATTCTATTGAAAGAATAATTCTCTATAGATTTCCATCAGTTGATAAATGTGTTATTTATAAGATAGAGAGGGAGAGAGAGAGAGAGAGAGAGAAGAGCAAGATGTTGAAAGTATCTTGGAAACAATCATAAATTCATCTTTTAGTTTTGACTTAAAATTCACAATAAATTTGAATTTTTGGACGAAATTTGCAATAAATCCCTTTTTTTTTGGTTTTCAAGTTCCAATGATTGTTGTAAATCTTGGTTTGGATTCTGCAAAAATGGATCTATTTAACACAAAAATAATTAGATCGTTTGAGCTTAGGCTACTCTCGCATGGTAAGCATTAGCGCTACCAAAATCAAGACGATTTCGATTCATTATAAAATCATAGAAATGATCAACCAAACAGCGTTTAAATTTTGACAAAAGCCATCTAATTTCGAAATACAGATGCACCCCGCCATCTAATTTAATAACATCGGTTGAGATTACCGAAGAACATTACAGGGGGTGTATTACCTATCTGTCTATGTGTAGGTAGCTGGTTAGACAAGCTTACCCCCTTCCCCCACAGTCCCAATTCAAATTTTATAGTTTAGACCTCTTGAGGCACGATGTTATTTTTGTTTGGTGGTTATAATTTTTATTAAATCGAATTTAGTTGAACGAATGCTGAGGAGCACAGCTAGGCGTGTGAAATGCATTTCACTTAATTCGATTGATTGCATTTGAAAGGTGGAATTGTTGACATGTCAAACACAATTCTGTTGACTTTTGTTTCTATTCATATCTTTTTCGGTTCGAATTCATTGTGGATGAATAGCTGGATAATATCATCTCAGCACGGGTTGTCAAGGTGCGGAAATATGGAAATAAATTCAAATTAATATCTATGCATTGTAATAATGTTTTTATAAAAATATGGTGTGTGTGTGTGTGTGTGTGTGTGTGTGTGTGTGTGTGTGTGTGTGTGTTGTGGTAGATAGACACTAACACGTTGTTGCCTTATAATGAAGATAAGATTATGTTTAGAATTGTAAAAAATTTAATAACGCCACCACCACCACCAGCTTAAATCGAGTTATAGCTTGGATTATATAAGATTTGTTGGTGTGTTGTTTGGTGATAAATTGAGCATGGAATATTGTGTAAATCATTCAATGCACACCAATTATTTGATATTTTACACATGCTACCGAATCTAAATAGAAGTAGTTATACAATATCGAAATGTCTACATCTCTATCTCGATTTGTTATAATTCTGTTTGATCTCTATTGAAATTGAGCTGTAAGTCGATCAAGACTGCTATTTTAACATTTGGGAATAAATGTGGAAATCCAGGTCATAACGTTATGTAACAAGTCCAGGTGAGTGGGATGTGTCGGTTGTAGTACAACAATAGGGGCCTCGTTTTTCATTATAACACACCGAAAAATTTATGCACCTACATGGTGAAAGTAATCATCTAATGTTTTCGTCTTGTTAAATTTTGGCTCTCATTCTATTTGGAATGAAACATTAATTTCTCCAACTCTTTAGATACGCAAACACACACACACACACGATTAGAGTTGATATCGATCTGTATCTCTTTGTATAATCGGTTATATTCTAATTTCTCTACAAATACTAATTACATTTGACGTTGTTCACTAATCGAAATTTCTCAATTAAACTGTTCTTCTCTTATTGATGCGATCCGACAAAGATATCTCTATATTGGTGGTTAACTTGTTATTTTCTTCGATAAATTCAAATCCGATTGATTCCAAAAAATAAACTCTCCAATTCGTATTGAATGTAAATATTTGACAATTTTTGATACAATTGTGAGACGTCTATAGTTGTATCAAAATACGAAATAAATCAAATCGTTAACGCAACGTTTCACTCTCACAGGCATTCTTCAATCGGGGTATGAATCTGTTAAACGAGAGAGAAAACGCATGAATTTATTCGATTTCTAGGCATAATTGTTAAAAAAATTGACTTGTTTGAGCAATAGAGATCGATATCAAGATAACTATTTATATTTCATACATATCCAAGAACAGAACCAAGTTGTATACTCTTACTACTTCTACCCCTGACAACTAGAGAACGCAAGTAGCTGTCGATGCAGACTAAACAAAAAGCAAACAGAAACCTGTAATTTTGCTCTGCAATCGATTTAAAATTGCCAGTTAATTGTAAACTTTTAATCGTCCAACAATTTCGCAATATAATTGACTCCAATGATTTAATATAAAAGATAAGGGAAGTAAAACAAATGGATGTTTCTATTTTGTACGTGCCATTAACCACAGAAGAGATGATATCGTCGATTAAACGAACAATGCACACGCAAATCACCCTCAAGAGATTTATCTTTCTTTATAGATTATCGCATGTTCCACTGATAAAAATAGATGGGACAAAACAGCAATAATCGTTGTGCTGTTTTGTTGTGTGAAGAATGGAATTTTGTGTGAATGTAGTAACAAGAAACGGATTGAATTTATGCAAATTAATTACCGATAAACGTTGTTGTTTTGTTTGTGGTCGTCTTTTATTCTTAGATTTTTTATGCAAAATTTTAACAGACGATTAAAAACAATTAAACTGATGATTGATTGTTTGTTTTACCTTTAACAACCAATTAAATTTATGTGTTGTTATATAGATTTGATGGTGTGTTTTTTTTTTGGGAGGACGAAATATCTCTGGCAATTTTAATTAGATCCATGCAATTAATGTTTTTCTCAGTCCGTCGCTTTTTTTTTGGAATAAATACGTATTAAATAGACAGCTTATCCTGGGGTAAGTATACGAAACGGTATCCAAATTCCTCGAGGGTTAATTTAAATTAACTTCTATCTTATCAAAAATTTCATAAAAAATTTGCTGTAGAATTTCGAGTTAATTAAACAGTTTCTGTCTTTTGTTGGAATAGAAGCAGATAAATCAGTATTGATTTAATATTTTAATAACAACAACAACAACAAAAGTAAAGTTAACAACCCCTTTTGTTTAACTGACAATAAAAGCCACAAACTTATTGATTTGTGATTGCTTTATTAAAAATACATGAATCCATTGTTTAATTATATGTAATTTTATATGGTACTTACATCTATATGTGTGTATAGATATTTTTTTTGTGTTAAACTTACAGAGGAATGGACAAAAACGGACAAGAGCGCAGGCCGAGAGCGCGAGGTATAAAGCTCAATTCGCAGGAAACAGCGCACACCTTCGCCTGTGCTCCTGCTGTGCTCCACACTCTTGTCGTGCAGATCGAAAAGACGATCCAGATTCCTTCATTACGACATCACCATCTCGACTTCGAATTAACACAAATTTGGTAAGTGGCCACAATCTAATTACTTCGGCATTATGGAATTAAAACGGAAAAATGTTCGTCAAGGTAGATAAATTCTAGTAAATGTCATAATTATGGTGCCCGTTTTATATCTTATCATTTTTATGGGCCCACTTATGGTCACTGAACGACTTTCGTTTCGGTTGTTGAATGGATTTTTACATATAAATCATTCGTGGACGTGTATCGTATAAATCGGAATATTTTGCATGTTATCGCCGTAATAAAAATACGGGATGTGTTTTGATACAACTGTTATTGATAAGGGATGATTGTGTTACACAAGGAACGATCTCAATATAGCAGCAATAAGTTGATGGTTGTATCATTTCCTTTAGAAATGATAAGCTTTCAATTTTATCAGCGCGTATTGTCACGTGTACATTCAATGGGAATCATCGTTGAGATCTTGTCGGTAGATCAAGATACAGATGGATGTAATGAATGAACCTAATTTGATTTATGGTTAGTAATGAATTTTTAAACACGAAAAGGGTTGAATTAATCGCATATTGAAAATCGTACGGTAATTATAACCCATTTGAAAATCCAATTAGTTTTAGATTTTTCCAATTCTATGACTATATACAAAAAAATAAAGAATTTTCTATCCCTATCTTTATCGTTTTACGCCCATTTGATAATCTGATGAGAGAACTGACAAAGAAAGATAGTGTATCTCTGTTAATCATGCACGCCACTGGTAATTGATTCCGTATTCCGTCTATTGGGCATGTGTGGTTTTTCAGGATAAAGATGATGCTTAAATATAAGCCGTTTTTAACACAATTTCCATTAAAATGTCGTGTTTTTTGTTAATGAAAATTTTAATAAAAATACACGACCATGATCATACATTACGCAGCTTTCAGATATTTTTCGGTATCAAAGAAGTGTTAAACAAACATCTACTTTGGTATTCATTGCTGAATGATTTATGATTTCACTTTCACTACTACTACCACTGTAAGGTATAGATATACTGAAAAACCACCTCTAATCGCCCCTCTTATCTTTACAAATTCTACCCTGTCCTAGTTCGTTTGTGTGTTTGTTATTCCATCGTTTTTTTGGCGTTTCTATTGTTGTCACATTGGAAATGTGTTTCACTCTTTGTTGTTATTAGAAAATTTCAAGTCAACAACTGGGATTTCCGTTGAACTTTAACGGAAATATTTGTCTATTATGTTGACAAGTTTGCTTGAGGACAATAGTCCTCTGCGGACGGCATGTACAAGTTACGGGGCCGGTTCAGTTAATCCAAAACAAATCTGTTTGCTCAATTCACAACAAAAAAATCCTGTAAATATAATTATCGTTTTTCATCGATACTCGTTTAATAATCCAATTCAATTCCAATATTTAAATCATTTCCAAACATGGATTAATCGAGGCAAATTTGTCGTACAGGTGAATTCACATTTAATTAGAATATTGAAATTCGGTAAATTTACAATTTGCATTTGGAAATAGTAGCAAACGTTGTTTTTGTATTAAGCACAATTTTATTAAAAAGATCCCTTGTATATGCACAAAATGAATAAAAAATTCAAAGCCAACACGAAAAGACAGTGCCTGCAGCACACGACCGATACGTTGAGAAATTAAAAACTAAAAAGAAAACGAAATCGGACTTTTAAACGAATAATAAGCGGAAAAGTTTTTCTACGATCATTCAAAAACAAACAAAAATTAGATTTATAATCGAGAATTTATTAAATTTATTCACACACACACACACACACACACACACACACACACACAAACAAAGCGACCGATTTCCGTAGAACAATCGATTAAGGCATTTATCTACCTGTTAGAAGACACCTGCATTTATCTCTGACAGTCTCAAATAACACAACACAGCAGTTGTAAATGTGTTATATTCACGTGTGCACGCCACTGGTGGATAATGGGGTGTGGTCCAATCGGATTTATTAAGATCAACTGAATAGATGGCAAATCCGTAAAATTTGGAGACCAGGATCAAGACATTCAAATACAACAAAACCAGAAAAAGTTTGACACTTTTTTATCGTAACCTTCATGCAAAACAAAAACAGTTTAAATAATGGAAGTTGATAAATGAGGTCATGAAAAATCCGTCTGAACACTCTTTTCTACAACAATTCTTCATGATATTAAAGTGGAAAACT
The DNA here is from genome assembly GCA_028455855.1 of Meloe dianella. Classification (NCBI taxonomy): domain Eukaryota; kingdom Metazoa; phylum Arthropoda; class Insecta; order Coleoptera; family Meloidae; genus Meloe; species Meloe dianella. The sequence goes on from JAPTHL010000060.1 coordinate 94,499, forward strand.
TCGATACATCAGCTAAATAAAAATGTTAATTCGTCAATGTTCCACTTAATTGCAAACACCGACGATAAATTACAATCTTCCATACGACGTTTCTAATAAAACTAACATGGGGGCTTCATATTGAAACTGCAATATACACACAACACACAGCGACCGATTCGCTTTCTTCTGGCTGAATTATGGCGAGTAATCCCATCCACTCCATAGGAGATTTATCTCAAATTAGTATCGTTGTTCTTTCTCAATTTGAATAAGAACTCATATTTAATAGAATTTAATTCTGGAATGCTTCTCTCGAGGTATATTGAAACAATTAAAAGCCATTTCAAGTCGTTCTCAAAGGTTTATCAAATTCGTAAATGTATTATTTAGTAAAATTTTTTTTATTCCTTTTCAATTCATATCGATTGGTTTTATTGACATTTTAACGAATAATAGGTAAAGTAGGCTACAAAAAACGTTCAGAGGACGACCGGCATCGATTATATGTTCATTAATAATTAAATAATCAATAATTAAAATAAAATATTAAGCGATATTAGTATTAAAACGATAATGTGTAGATCCACCATCCTTGCATTTATTATTTATTTATAATAATTACTATCTACCTAGTAGTTAGGTTCTCATATCCATAACAGCATTATTTATGAAATCGTCCTGTTTAAAAAAAAAGACGCTGACAACTAACTGAAAATTCTATTCATACACACGAATGCACTGTAATTTTTTTTATAATTCATCACTGGCGTAACTTTCGTCTGCCATCTCTAATCGTTTAATCGTTTGAAAGAAAAACATAATAAACTCTAACAAGCCCTTTGGTGCTATACAGAAAAAATTTCATATAATAGTTCACACGTTAAGCTTGTTGCTTACTAAGCGTGTGCCACTTTCGCTTTGTGCCACGTCATCAGAATGCTCAACGACTACCACACCAGTCTGTGACACCTTTCCAAGATCGATTAGAATTGTTCGATATTTCGAAAAACAATACATGTTCGAACAGGATCGAACTAATTTGACATTATTGCTAATACCTAAATAGACGCCAAAGGAAGATTGTGGGACTTTAATAAAATACCGCCCCATTTATACTACAACATCCGCAAATCAATTTGATTTATTTGTAAACGCTAATGTTTCGGTTGTCAATCGATAACTCTAATGGAATTTAAGTGAATCAAACAATAATAATAGGATAGACCTGTATTTTCTACTACAATTGTTGAGAATCCAAACAATAATATATCACAATTATTCGATTTTTCCATTCATTCAACAAATAATACCACCGACTCTACAAGTTACTATGTATGTAATAACTCCATAGGTACCTAATTAGAGTGCTTTCTGTTTAATGAAATTGCCTGGTATTGGAAAGCCGAGTGACATTTTCTACAATTATTCCATCATTAGTAAATATTTAAAGAGAACTGTTCCTGTTCCCTTTTATCTATTTCGATAATCGTTTGAATGATATTTAAATTTGGCGCCACACCACGACCAATCACAATAATTAATCGAATCTGTAAGGGTGATTGGTGCAAAGTTGAAATTGCGCGCTACCCTACAACTAATCAGCTTAATTGATTTAATAAATCTGCACCCGTGATTGGTTCTATTATGGCGTGAGTTTTGAATTCAATTCGAATTTGGTGTTGAGTTGATTTTTGATAATGATTTTGGAACAGGAAATGGAAAATCGCGAGCTTTTCGCTATAATTTCTATAAGCTTCCAATTAATCTAAATCGATTCAATCAGTTAACCAACCAATTTAGAAGTCTTTTGTATAGAATACAATGAATGAATTCAAATACAGTTCTATTCGTGATAAGTGGTTTAAGAATTTAAATAACATATTCATATGAAAAATGATTGCTCTGGACAATGGAAATTATCAAAATTTCCATAATAACCAGTTGTTAAAAGATTGAATATAACGATTTTCCTTATAATACAGCTGTATTTTTAATTAAAAAGCTAATTTTTTGCTAAGTAAACTGATTAATTTTTCTTCCAAACAAAAATTGATCTGTTCAGGCCAATTGATTTGTCGGAACGTTGACAAATTTTATTCGGTAATTTCAACAAGGAATGCAATGTGGAAAATCGCATTTTTACACCCCCTCTCGTACCGTATTTCTAACACAGTTTTAAATTGGAAATTTCGCAATATGCTCGATTTTCTTACCCCAAAATAATTTTAGAAATTTCATAAGTAAACACGAACAAGTTTTCGTAAATTAAGTACAATCAAGTTCTATTTCCGATTGTAAAGAATGAAAATTTATAGAAGTGAAATAATGACACGAAAACAAGACGGGATAAAAAATAAATGCAAACATTCGAAAGGAAATGGTAATTGTGCTATAAATTCTTTCAAAAATAACATCAAAAGGTGTTATAAAAGCGAATCAAATTGCAAACAATCGCCAATTTCCATCATTAAATCAATCAATTAATCAAATTGAAAATAATCACCACAGAAGAACAAAACACACACACTGACAGTCATAACAGACTAATTAAGAATTAAGCGGCAATTAGAAAACATACGGGATGCGCCATTTAAACCGGACACCAATACCTACGTTCTTATTTTAATAATACTGGATGACTCAGCGAAAAGTCCCCCATTTGTTTAAATTTGAATTCAATTTAATCGGCAGCGGAGAAACCGTCATTCATTCTTTGTAAGCACGTCAAAGAAGTGTCAAATTAAAACAGAAAAAAGGAAATCGATCTGTGAATACTGATGGACAGGTAGTTATCTAAACAAACATTTGGAATATTCTGCTTGTAGAAGGATGTGATGATTATTGCTATTATTACAGTAATTTAATGCAGTTTTTGTTGATAATTTTATTTAGAGATTCGTTGTTTCTAATTAATGTTGGCAGTTTTATTACCGAAAACTAACAAGTAAAGAAATTAATATTTTCCCCAAGTGTCCAATCTTGCTTTTTATAGTTTCAAATATATATAAAACGTTATCACCGTATAATGTTACTTATACAGTAATTGCCCTATTGTAAGTGTCATAAAGTTAATCCAAAATTGTTACATCATCATCATCATCATCATCAAACCCGTTTTTGCTTCGATTTTATAACGAAATAGAGTTTAAAGTTTTCGCGCTTTCTTATAGCCAATAAAATAGCGGAATTGGCCATTTTGACTGGAATTTGACAAATGATTGGTCACAAAATTTGAACATGCACCAATAGTAACGTGGTAGTTTTAGCGTTAAATTTGAATGACTTTTTTATTTTTGAATCGGGGATGATATTTCAGTTATTTGTTAGAAATTGGTTATTTATTTATTCTTGTTGGTAAATATTATCTCCCCAGATGAGATTAAATTCAATTTGCTTTACCTATATTTATATATCGCGTATTTCATCTATATACATATGTGCTTGTGTCAGTAAAGAATGTAAGTCCTCGAATAAAGTTAAACGAATCTAGCAGCTATACTGTAGATAGCATTGAGATAGGTTTATACTCAAGGGATGATTCTTAACGATGCTATATCATCTCGAACATCCCCGCAACTTTTTCTTGGAAAGTATTTTGTTGAAATTCGTACACATCCTGAGACACAGACACACACACACAAAAGAAATAGATGGTTATTTACGTTTTAAAAAAAATTATAAGAAACAAATACAGAAAAGAACTAACATCAGGATTAGTTCATGAAATATTCAAAACAAATCCACCACAATTCGGTTGGTTTTTTTTTTTGAAGAATAAAAACGAATCGAAAAGAAGATGTTTTCATAGGCAATGTTGGAGATGACGTGAAGAACGTCTGTCTGTATTTTATATCGCCAATATGCTATTGTTGCCAATTAAAAAAAGTCGATAGAGTCAAGCATACGTTTTTTTTTTGTAAATTATCTTATTGATTCGATATAAAAAAAAGAAAATTGCAAATGTAATAGCAGAAATAGAAAGTCATCATCTCCATCTCGATTTCTATGAGAACAATGAATATTCTGCCCTATAATAACGAAATCTGGTTCGACTTTAAAATAGTAACCATCATAAAGGGCAACAATCCATTTATCAATCCATCTATGATAAATCGCTAATATTCAACCGCATGTGGATTACATTTTGCCCTAAAGCATTATCTATTACACAGTTTGAATAGTAATTCCTTTGGAAATGATGATTTCTCTTACACTAAAGATTAGGAGGAAGCTTGTGTTTGATAAAGGGTCTACCATCAACCCTTTACACACATTTTCTTTTTTTATATTCTTTTGGGGTAAAGGGATTATTATTATAGAAACAAGTATCCGTTCCATCCCTTTATTGTTTACTGGAACTCCTATAAAAACGATGGTTTAATCCCCAAGATGATGTTATCAACGTTAAAGTAAAAAACTTGAAGTGTTTTTTGTTTATTTGGCTTTACACATTAGATCCTGCCGGGAATTGTCAACTATTGGCTAGAGAAATACTTTTGACAAGCTTTCTACACTTATCTTCCTTCCATTTCAATGCGTTATCGATTATTAAAGACGGTTATGATGATGATGGGGATTTTAATACAAAAAATCAAACAGATTGTTTAAATCGATGAACCTGTTCACAGAAACAAAACACAACGACTATTTCAGGTGCCAAATTTCAGCTTAATTAATTTAATAGAACGAACCGAAAATTTGCGTACCTATACCAATTCATTGATGTGTTCTATGGGGGATGGAAATTAGATTAAAATCAACATGAATTGTTGGTTTACGTACTAAAAGCAACAAGCATTCCATTTTATGTCTTTAGAAGGAAAAAAACAGTTAAGAAACGACACAAAATCATCCCATCAAGACAATGTTCTGCTTGAAGGGAATTTGTTATTCAAATTTCTAACTTCTTTCACAATTTACTTATCCAAATACGGTCGAATTTTATTGCATTCATTGAAAAACAATGGATGTGATTTAACTTATTTTTTAATTCATTTAGTTTGTACACGCAAACTTTCTGAAATATATGTATTTACCTCTACAATTCAAAAGATGTAATTCACCAAAAAAAAAACAAAAACAAATGATAATACTCTAAATCAAGTGTGCCGTAGTGGTCCGACAGGTAAAAAAAACTAAAGTTACGTTCACAATGTACCGTATAGAAAAAGAATAGTTGAAGCGTATTAGCCCCTACGTCGGACAAAAGTTTCTTGTCGACAGGCGGCCCTGCGATTTCTCCCCATTTCCACTGTAACGCTACCTGTTAGTCCCAATACGGATTTGTTTAAAAACCACACCTTTAGTGTATTAATCGGAAGGGAATCAAATCGACCTCTACAACATCCTCGTTTTTGTGGTTTCAATAGCTTTATCTTTGATTAAACGTTTTCTAAACTCGATACGGTTTTTTTACTTCTTATTTTTAAACTTCTTCGAATTCGTATATAAATAGGAAATTACCGCAACTTGGTTAATGTGTAGAAATTTAATTTGAAAAATGATAATAAAAGAGCGTTTTTTCCATGAATAAATTATTTTAATTAATAAAAATTACATTGAATAAGAAGAAGAGAGAGGATACAATAAGTTTTTCCCGATGAATTGTTAAAATTAAAAATTAAGAAACAAACTGTTACTTCTACAAAAAAAAAACACACACAAATTGGATAATAAAAAGTGTTATGACATAATTGCAATAAAAATCATAATTAATTTCTTCTTTTTGAAATATCACAGCGTTACACAAAGTTACTTAATGAATTTGTTAGAATTTACCCTTCATCATTACAATTAATATCGGCAAATTCAGTACCCAACCAACCTATGCAAATGCAATAATGCTGAAATAGTTGTATTAAAAGTTCTTGTTCATCTAAGAATTCGATTTTTTCAATACGTTCACGTTCAGCAGCTGATAAAGCATAATAAATCTGTACCATATCCCAGATTTTCGCACCTTGCCAATTATTATTTAGAAAACGATTCTTTTGCGTTTCTAAACTTTTACAAAACGATATACCAGCCAAATTACAACCACGTACACGTAAGTTACCTAACATAACATCACCAAATGTATCATTCATATTCGACATTTCGTAATTGATAAAAAGGGCTGATTTAAATTTCGATGCTATCCATGTTAATAAACGATTAACACAATCATCTTCAATATAAACTAATACACATTCAGCAATAAATAATGTTGGATTATTGAAATTGATTTCGGCTTGTTGTAATTTATTTGCTAATTGTGTTATATTCCTTATATCAACACCAATACAATGATAATTGCCAGCATGTAAATCAGTTGAACTTAATTTGACTTCACCATCTTGTTCATGGATTTTCTGCAATAATTCTTTACAACGTTTGATGGCATAACATTTCTTTGCTGTTACCGATGGAAAATCAATCTCAACATAACTATTTACAACATAATTCTCATCTTTCAAACGCCAATATAATGTATCGAAACCAGCACCGAAACTAACAATCTGTGGACAATTGCCTGATGTTCTCATCAAGAAACGTTTAACGAAACTCTCAACACCTTTGACACGTGCATAATAACCACGATGGATCTCTGGGGCACGTTTCTCTATATGCTTAACGAAATATGCAATGTAATTGTCTTGCCAATAGCCCAATTGTACGGCACCACGTTTACATTCACTAGCATCATCATTTGTTGCCATTACAGGTTCATCGCCCATTTTTTGTTTTGTTTTTCTGTCGCAATTCACGCTAAACCTTTATCTATACACAACAAATACTGGCAAATCTACAAGTGGACAATTGGAGAGAAAAAAAATTGAGGTTAAGTTACCCCCACTTACAACAGATACAACCAAATTTATAATAGAAGCAATTTAATGGAAATCGAACAAAATTCAAATCAAATTGGGTGTGACTTACATGTAATTTGTGGAAATTCTGATGGAAATCGTAGATTTACATCGAATAGCGACCAAATTGTTGAGCAATTATCTTATCAGTACTGCCAGCCTGTAGGTATACCACCCACAGAGCAGGCGCGTATTTGTTGTTGTATTCGATCCAGGGATAATGCGCGTTTTGGAAACGGATTCAATTCCACTCTTTTATTATACATATAGATGCGAATTTTATCAATAATTCCAACAAATGATAAGCCATTATAGATTTACCTCTCATTTACCAGTGGAATGATTATAATATTAAATCAATTCATTATGAAATACGGGACAACATTCATTACATGGAGATGAATGAGAATCCATCAAAATCATGTGTTTCTCCATTAATATTGTTAGAATTCCATTAAAGAGAGAAGCTTTAAATCACAGAAAACTATAAAATTATTATTGTTATTCTAAATAACTATTTAAATAGAATACAATCATCGAAATTTCCAATTTAGCGCGTCTATTATAATTCAAAATGGGGTCTGCAACGTTGTCGTATTGCTCTCCACTCGAAATAAAATGATTGTATAGTTTGTCGAATGAAATCCTAATAGCTGACTCATTTTTTAAATCTCTAATTTCATTGATTAAATATCGGTTTTCCATTAGAATCAAATACATTCAAACAATAAAATTTAATTGGCACTAATTCGAAGCAATAAAAACCACAATAAAACTGTTTTAATTCATAAAAATAAATAGAAACAAAAATAATATTTTCATGACCTCGTCCCAATATATCAATCCGGTTTTGTATTTAGTATTATTAGTAATTTAGTTTATAATTGAAATTTGCCGTATTCCAAAGGAATTTATGGACGTCCTTAAAGTTGAGGAGCTTAACAATTTACAACAAACTGATAAGTTTGATAAGTTTCGTTGTAAATTATCAGTTTAGATTATATTAAGGGTAACATGAAGATAGATTGGCCAATATTCGAGAAAAAAACATGCGTATTTAATTGGGAAATCATTAAAAATCAGTGATTTACGCAACAAAACGCATGTGCTCGTTGTGCGATCAAATAAAAAACGCGTTTCAAACGGCCAACTTCACTTGCGTTTTATTGGCGGGTAATTTTAAAATGTTTCTCTTGAAATTTATGATTGTTTAATAAAATTTAACTAACAAAAAGGACAATCGATATTTGTGTACTTAATGGATTTCCTTTGAAGAATATTCATATCGTTGTTTGTGTAATTATATTGAAATAGGTACCTGAACAGAATAACGACATCACTTTGAAGTTATTTTTATTATTCGAAATATTAATTTGCATTCTATGAATAAATATTTCGCTAGTTCTGTTTTTCTTTTTGTCTGATTTCTCATCTAGTTTGGAGTCTAAATAGATTGTCGATTATACAATAGTTTGGAAAATCCTTATGTGGAAACTTTGGAAATTCTATTTACTAATGCACGAGACTGCATAACAAAAAAAAACGAAAAACATTGAGAGAATTGTCTGATTTAAAGTCGCGTCACATCCATCTGTACTTCTATATATCTACCGACAATTTGCAGTAAAGTTGTAATTTTGGCAACAAAACAACTAGGTCAGGAAATGTCTTGTTCGCGATTTATTTGGAATTACAGGATGCTCCTGTTCCACTCTGTTAGACATTTGCGGCAATATGGTGGCTTCGCAAATACGGCTGCCATGCATATCTTCCATTCTTATTGGCTGAAACAGCTAAGGCAGCCATACTTGTTCGTGCACCATTTTAAAATGGGACATGCTGTATATATATATATATATATACAGACCGGAAATTTGGAAACGTTATCAAATTGACATTATGTTAATTTTAGGTAGGAAATTTAAAAATAAAATACCAAATATTCTTCATTTGTTGGTATGGAAACGATCATTTATGGAAAAGCAATTCTACGTGAAATGATGTCTCGCGTTATGCCCCGTATTTTCGGGGTATGTATTTGAAAATAAAGCAATTTTTTTATATAGAAGAGATTTTCTTTCGCTTTCCTTTCAAATTATGATTTATAGAACAATCCGCCGCTTACTGCTTTTATTAGTACTTTATCATTATCTAGATTAGAATTAGAAGCTTGGTAGAAATACGTCATAGCTGACGTCATAGAATAACCAATCAACTATAATAAGCGACATCTATGACAGTTAAATTTAACCAATTGATAACTAACCGGGAGTTAAACTTAATTGTTAGAATCAGAATTCTGCGAAATTGGCTGAATCCATCCAATCTCATCATTTAATAATTATAAAGTTGAAATGTTCAATTAATTGTTATTAAAATCTAATTCAAATCCAAACCAATAATAAAATGGTTGAAAGTAAATCATTTTTGATACAATTGAATCACTAATTATATAAAGATTTATTATTGGCTCTCGTTTATTTATTAATTTAATTGGTCAATTAACCTAAAGTCGATGATGATCCCTAGTTAATCTATTGTTAAGCGAACAATAGAGAACGTCAAAAGATTGGATTAAATTGAAGATTTAGATATGAATACGTCATATGTGCATCCAGTTATAAAATGATGATGAAATTCATACTAAATCAGACACACTTTAAAGCTATCGCTTTTTTCTTAGATTGCCAACTTTTTAGTTTTTCAGTAAAGAAATTAGAAAACAATTCTCTAATTGTTTGTTTTTTGCTTCTAATTTATTCATTATTTAATTAATTCCAGTCACCGCTGCAAAACATGCCAATTTCGGATTTCCGCAAGAAGAAGCTTTTATACGTGTTCAATGTATTCTTTGGTAAGTCATATATATATGTATATAGAGATAGCAATCTTTGTCTTACACATACGGAAATCTTATACATCCATTTTGAACGATAACGATTTATAATAGGAGCAACAAAGATGGCTAGTGTTTCAGTGTTATTCATTTAAAAAATTTGTTTTAGACGTTAATCAAAGCGGCACCATTGACCGGAAAGACTTCGAGCTTGCAATTGAAGTAAGTTCAAATCGTTTATCATTATTTCCGTAAATTTACTTTATTTATTAAGCTAAATTATACGTTAGTTAACGACTTAATTGAGTTTCTCAACTAAATTGCCTAATTTCTAAATGATTTTACTTAATTGTCCGTTATATTAAAACAATTCAATTATGATGTATTGAAAACAGAGAAGAAGTTGTTGTTTCGATATAACGGATGTTTGTTATTCGAGACACGAATAGCAAAAATTGATGAAATAACAGGGGAAAAAAAGAACAACAACTCATTTTTATGAGGGTTGGTTGCTAGTGGAAAAAAATTGCGAAATCAACTAAACTACCTCAAATAATGATGAAATGCTGTAATAAGACAGATTCCGCACGTCCAATATTATACGTTTGCCAAAAATTGTATTGAAATACGAAATTAAATCATCTGCTTATTATTCCGTTTCAAGTTTGATCCGCATCAATGCTTAATTAAAAATTGTCTTGAATTAATAATTGTCCGTTGTAATAGAAAATATGCAGCCTCCGCGGATGGGCCACAAATACAGCTCAATATAAAAAAACGTATGATACATTGATACAAATATGGGATGGTCTGCGACAACGGGCTGATTCCAATAAAGATGGCCAAGTAAGTTTTAATTACCTATTATTTATTATTTGAATTAATCATAAATTTTAAATGGACATCCACGCAAGGTGAGCGTAGAAGAATGGGCTTCAATGTGGGATGAATATGCAAAGAAAACAGAAAACGCATTCGAATGGCAAAATCAATATATGCGATTCATGTTTGAATTAGAGGATGCTAGCGGCGATGGGAGTATTGATGTGGATGAATTTACAAGTGTCTGTTCATGTTATGGCCTCGAGCCAAATGAATGCAAAGAAGCATTCCAGAAAATGTCGTCTGTAAGTTAAATACATTTCAAGCATAAACAGTAAACAAAAAAACTTGGATTAAATTTTTTAATCACAATAAAAAAATCTAGGGTAAGAATGATGTGGATTATCAACAATTTGAAATATTATGGAGGGAATTCTTTACATCAGAAAATCCAACTGATCCTGGCAATTTCATCTTTGGCAAAACTAAATTCTAACCATCTATTACGATCGGCTTTTCTACGACTTTTCTCCTGATTTAACGATGAAAATTAATGTATCTATTCAAGTTTATCGTATTAAATCTAGCCGTTTGATACGATCGACTGTATTTATCAAACATATCTATGAATTTTGTTATCAGCTAAATAATATGATCAAAAGATGTATATGTGTGTTATAAATGTTCATTTCCTTGTATTTCATTTAAATTTTAACCAATAATAAATGTATCTATATGTTTAATAAGGACAATATAATAAAAATTCAAGAGTTTAATCAATATTTTGTATCTCTATCTATATACTTTTAAATGATATAGATTTTGACGTTAAACCGTAAAAAATCACGAAACTACTCAACACAATATTCAGCACAAAATGTTGATAAAAGTCTACATACCAAAATCACGGTGTTTTCTTGAAATCTCCATTCGAAAGGTAATTTTGCCAAACAACAAAGTAGTTTCTTTAAAAAATACAATTTAATCACCTAGCTATTTGAATTCTTAGATAATGAGAAATTAAGAATCCAACTGGAGAGTTATAACAAAAACTTTACATAATTTAGAAAAACAAAGTCCTTATAACAACAACAACATCTATCTATTTGGCTACACCAACTAAAGCTGGTCGAATTACACGATCATGTAATTTATATCCAATTTTTGATACAACAACAACAGTCCCCGATTCTTTCCCATCAACTTCCTATATAAAAACAAAACACACAATAATTACGAATATTTGTTTTTGTATTTTCATGGTATAATTGTACCTGTTGGAATAGAGCTTCATGGAAATTCGGATTGAACTTCTCATTTAATGGATACACAGATTCTAAACCGTGTCGTTTAAAAACACTTTTCAATTGTGCTTCAGTCATAATTAAACCTTCATATAGACTCTTTAAATGTGGATTTTTATCATTTATCTCTTCTTTTGGTATAGTTTCAGTTGCTTTATTCAAAACATCAGCCACATCTAATAGATCTTTACAAAAACTTTGTATGCCAAATAATTTCGCTTCGGCGATTTGTTTTGTTAAACGTGTCCGCATATTTTCACCATCTGCTAATGCTCTTTTATATTTATCCTATAAAATAACGAAAATCAGAATTGATCATAATTCAAATGATATAATTTTACTAAAAGTTCGTTATTTTTCTCAGATAATTCACCAATATCTTTATTGAGTTTATCAATTTCTTCTGATTTCTTATTCTCATCATTTGTTGTATCTTGCGATGTCTGTTCTTCTACAGCCTTATTTCGTCTAATATTCATCAACGTGATCGATCTAGAATTTAACAAAATACCATCATGCTTGGATTGTGTAATAATTTGACAAATAATTACCGTGTATTAAACAATAGATTTTCGCTAAATATTTGACTAGTTCTTAATAGATTTCGAATACCAATTAATGCCATTATTGATTTTCTTTTAATGAAATTGCCAATTAGAAAACTTGAATTTTAACAAACCACCATTAATAAAAATTGAGGTTATACGACAAATGTAACGTCACAGTTTTAATGTAAACCAACATAAAAAGCACGAAAATCCCTGGTTTTGAAATAAAAATCGTGACGTCACTTTATATCGCACCAACATATTTCGCAAAAAAACCACTTGCATTTGGCGGTAATTGTGAAATGATCAATCAAATTTTTATAATTTTTATTTGAAATAAGAACTATAGTATTGTAGCACTACAAGCTCCTATAAATACATAAATATTAAAATCCACTAAAAGCAATTATCACTTTAGGTATTCACGTTCACAAAAATACAATCTATTTATATAATATATATATATAATAATATATAGATATATATATATAGTTTGATTATGCAGCAATTGCTAAAAGTTGTGAATGCCTTAGAATATTTTAATATTGCTAGTTTTTACGTTCTCGTTTTATTTCATTTGTTTATAATGGAAAAATTCTAATGATTTTCGTATATATTGCACTTGTGTTCTGAGATATGTGTGTGTATGTATACTGAACAACAACTGCACCCTCGATTGAGTATTTGAATAAATTTACAAATAATAAATGAGAATCCCAGTCATTAATGTGAAATATTGAGCAAATAATTACCTAAAATGACAACAAAGCCAAATGAAATAGAAAAAAGAAACAATTATCACATTTAATAACTAGGAATAGAATATGAGATTTGTGCTAAATATCACAAAACTGTATTTTTTAATAATAAAAAAAAGTAATCAATCAAGAAAGTCTTGTGATTTCCAACAATTTTCTACACGAAAATATCCATAAATGAATCACTTAGTGATTATTTAAATTTTACTACAACAAATGAGGGTGCATCTTTATTATGATTTTTTCTTCATATAAATAAAGGCCATACATTAATTGTTGTTGTAAATATACAAGCTGCTACAAAAGTAGAAAACTGATTGAAGAACTATTAGAAATTTGGCATTTTGCATTAATGGATTTGTTCTTTTGCAGCAGTTGCTCTTTTTCTTTTTAATTATAGAGTGCGAACAAAATTGTAAATACATGAACAAAAAACAAAATGAAAACAAAAAGAATAAACAAAAAAATTAGCAATTACCAAATTGTACAATATAAAGGCACACCTATTACATTAAATTATTCTCTGTACAATTACTGCCTGATGAAATTCCAAATTTCATCAATATAATCATCTAACAATAATTATTTTATTTTCTTGTTGCAAATGACACGAAAAGCCTGGAAATTTTGTAAATATTACAATATACTCTGCACGATTATCAGTGGAAATAAAGCCAATAGAAAATTGATTCACTTGTTTAAGTACAATTGGAACGAATTTTTCTTACGTATTTCTCTCTAAATGCAGCAGTAGTAGTAGTAGTTGTTGTTGTACGAAAATAATATGTGCACACACTTAATTAGTTGTTATTTTTTTTGTCTCTAATAATTAATTCAAAGTCTGTGCAAAAACAAAACAAAATTAATCTAAGATTACCCTAAACAAAAACGCAACGTTCTTAAAATCAACAAAAAGAATAACTCCAACTAATAATAATAATGAATAATAGAAATTAGTTAGCAAATGATTTTAACAATAAGCACTTATAATAAAGTTAGCAGTAACAAAAAAAAAACATGAACAATATGTGTAAGATCATGTACGTAGTACTTTCACACACATGCATACTTAGTACAAACAAATCCTAATAATAGTTAAAATAGTAATAATAAACAAAACAAACAGGGCTATTGAATATAAATCAAAGAATCCATATTGCAAACTTAATCGCCCTGTAATTAGAGGTAGTTACAATGAAGAATTAGGTGGGAATACACTCATACTAAGAAAAAAACAAAACAGAGGAAAATTAGTAGACAAAAAAAAATCCAGCTCACCTAAATCTTACATATACCTAACAATTTTAAGCTTGATTAATCTGTTTAAATAATAATAATAAGAGTATATTAACAAATTTAAGTTCTATTACTGGCAACGCATGGCACTCAACCGGAATAAATTATTTTTAATTGCTTTAAAACAAACAAAATTACAAAATTAATTGTTGTAAATTTTAGTCTGTTGTGTTGAAATAATCTGAAGCGTTTCCTCGACAAATTGGACAAGTTCGATTCGACTATAAAACAAAAAAAAATCAATGTAGTATTAATAAATATAAATTATTAATGAAAATTATTTACCCTGAGCCATTTATCAATACATTTGGCATGGAATTCATGTGAACATGGTAATACTCTTAATATTTGACGTGCTTCAAAATCACACATACATACAACACATGATGTTTGATCACCTTGATGTGTATCAGCATTAAATTTATAACTTAATAACGATTCAATTTCTAATTTGCCTAAACCACGTGGTTTAGCTTCACCTAATTGTTCAGCTAAATTCAATAATGCTTCATAATTTTCTGTTTCTGTTGTATCTGAACTACTTAAATCGGTTTGACTAAATGGCGACATTGGTGGATTTGAAAACATTGCCCTAATAAAAAAAAAAACAACCATCATACAATTATTTGATGATTAAATAAATAAAAAAAAATACTTACAGGAAATGTAGAAGGAAACCAGAGTATTGTGCAGGAGCTGAAATAAGTGGTGTATTATGGTGCCAACGTGTCCTAGCTGGTTGTAATCTAGCTGTTCTATGTTGTCTTGAACGATGTAATAATTCTAATTGATTATTACGATTTTCAGCTGATAAGAATAATGATGCTGGCGGTGTTACTTGTATTGGTGATACATGTAATTGTTGTAATGTTGTATGTGTATGTGAATGATGATGGTCATTAATTAATTCCAATTCAATACCATCAGGTCTTTGTGATGGTGGTGGTGGTGGTGGTGGTAAATGTTGATGACCATAATGTTGATTTGATACAGCTGATAATGCACTAGATGGTGTTGGAAAACCACCATAATTCTGATGATGTGGTGGTGGCGGTGGTGGTGGAGGTGGTGGTGGCGGTGGTAAACAACCAGGAAATTGCTGTGGTACTAATTGATGTGGTGCTGGATACATATTATGCATATGACAACTATGCATATGTGGTGGTGCACCTGGTGGTGCTGTACATAAAGATATATGTGGTGATGGTGTATAACTCCATACAGTTTCATGATTCATTGGAATTGTTACTGGAACCTAAATAAACAAATTATATCGAACAATATCCCATTGATTGAAATCTATATATACTTGATTAATATCCATCATCATTGTGGATTGATGAGGATGAGCAACTGGAGGTGGACTCGGAAGAAATGTTTGATGATGAGCATGAATAAAATCATTTCTATCTCGATAACGTGGACGACGCAAAGGTGGACTACCCTGATGACACATATATAGATATATTAATATTAATAAAAGAATCTAAAAAATGTAGGATTAGAAAGATTTTCCAATAAAATTTACTTGAATATTATGGTGTGAAGTCGATGGTGGATGTTGTCTTGGTGATCGTCTAGGTGGTGAAGCTGGTTGTGAATTTAATTCAATATGATGACCAGATCTGGATAAACGTCTACGTTTTCGGGACGGACTCTCACTTTTTATACCATCATCACTACCAGCCACACTGTTACCATTACTATTTTGTCGATAGTATTGTGGTGAATGTTGTTGGAATTGTACGGGACTTACACGTAAATCTACCACTATCAGAAAACAAACAAACAAAACAATAAATAAATTAATTATTTAAAATGATTGATAAAACTTCTACCATGCCTACGTTGAGAATTTGAAAAATCAATCATATTTCTTGTATGTTGTAAAACATCAGTTGGTGAATTGTTTAAATTTAATAAACTTGTTGGATTCTCACATATATTTATATGTAATGGTGGTGATATATGACGGCGATCATTTAAATTATTTATATGTCTTCGATCTGTACCATTATGATAATTCTGATTGAGGGTGTGTCGTCTTTCTTGTGTATTTGTCAAAGGAATATGTCGTCTATCTTGGTGTTGATGACCTGAAACAAATCCAAAATACACACAAACACAAAAAAAAATCTCTCCCTCTTATCATTTTCCAATCAAATACCTGATGTTTCATTAGTATAATGTACATGATTATTGCGTGAAATTGGACTTAATTGGGAAGATTTCGGGAAACCATGGACATAATTTGTATCTTTCGGACTTGCACTTGGAGTTACAGAACACTCCCTATAATATATACCAAATAAATAATTAATGGTGTTTGTTTTTTTTTACCAATAACAATAATGATGATAATAATAAAAATAATGATACCCTCTATTGAAATTATTATCATATTCCCTGCCATAATCTTTGGGATACCGATTTGGCCACCTTTGATGACCATGTGTATGTGTTGGCCGACTGGAATTCGTATGTCGACTAAATGAAGATGAATTCCTTCTTGTTTGATTATGATTATTCGTATTCATTCTAACTGGAAAATTAAACACTTTTAGAAATTAATAATAAATCGTAATTACAATAAAATAATCGAAAAAAAAACCTTGTAGATTTATATAAAATGCACATATATACAATCACTATTGAGCAAGATAGAATGAGTAATTTTATAAATTTGTACAGAGTACACACTATCGATCCAATAAGGGCATTGTACAGGATACCAAAAATTTACACAATGAATTCAACAAAATCCCCCAATAACTATCAAAAATTTAAACATTCTATAACTGTATTTTAATTAAATAAATGTTAATTATTCTTATTAGAAATATTTAATAGAAATCTGCTTCAAGATTATTGTGAAATCAACTATGAACACCCTCCCTGACTGTGCTGCTACTGTCACACACACAGACACACACACACACACGCACAACACCAACACAAACAAAAGACAGATGCAGAGTAAGAGGGTAGATCAGCAATACGATTTATAGTCAAGTAAGACAGAGATGAAATACAATAAAAACACACAGATATAATGCCAAGGTTAACAAATTTATTTTTCTTTAAATGAAAATTAAACAAATACTTACATTATTCATTAAAATTGGTCAGATTCTAATAATAATTGTTGATTATACGAATTCTATCTAATTCAATTAATTGATTATAATTAAAACATTGAAATTTTATTATTTATTTTAGACACAACACACACACACACATGTACAGTATGGCCAATATTGATGTTGTTAACAAGAAACTCCCTAATAACAGTGGAATAATTGTAGCTTAAACAACAGCACAGCTACATTTATTATCAAGAGAAAAACAAAAATTAGAACAATATTAGGATTTTTTGTAAATAAATCAATTAAAACAGTCTATTTACCATAAGAGAATGAATTTGTTCATTGAATATTTGATAGATTTATTAAAATGCGCAGTTATATGGAAATTTATCACTTATTGTAGGAGTATCTTTTATAAAACTTTAATAATAAAAAATTATCATAAAAGTGCGATTATATTTACGGAAAATAAATATTTTTATGTTAAATTTCTAAAAATATGCATTTATTATATAAATATAGATGGAAATTTGTTTATAAAGTCAAAAGATAAGCCATATAACTGATTGATTTTATTTACAATAATTTAAAACATATTTATGTTAATTATTTGTAAAAAAATAACACGTAGATACTTAGTATAGAAAACAAGAGAAAAAAAATCACGTCATGACCATGATTTACAGTCTATTCAATGACTTAAGTGAAAGCAATGTTACGCCAATGAAAATCATTGTCAACATACACATAAAAAATTCTCCATAGAGCCTTTTTTACCAATACAAAAAAGACAACATTGAAATTACAGTATGCTACGCCAATGGACAAATGTAACTTCAGACACTAGGAAACAAATGAAATTCAAGATTAAAATGGCTCGATTTCGTTGAAGAACAAATGTAATAAATGGAACGTATTTTCCCACTTTTGTTTTCTTTGTCAAACTTTCCCTTATATGGTAATGAGAATTTCTAAATTTTTATTACACAAATGATAATAGATGATTCATCATTAAATTGTTATTTCCGTTAATTGTTGATAATTTTATTTTTCCAAAAAAAAACCCTCCAAATACTTTTGAATGGTTATTTATTGTTAATATTTGATAAATTACATTTTTATTTAACCAATGACATAAAAAATCTTGTTTACAACTTCAATGGTTGTATAAAAATTCGCGTATGTTCGTGAACAAAACACAAACTCTCTACAAGAGTACAACAATATATGATTATCTTTGTTTATTTAATGTTAATAGCCAATCAAAATTTGTATACGTGACTTGGGCTACTATTCAAAGTAGGCTTTGGTACGAATATCGATTGACGCAGACAAATGACGCACTAAAACGAAACGATCATCACAACAACATTGGAAACGGGTCGCCATTTCTGTTTGTGACATGAAGGAAGGTGAAAGGCAATTGTTGTGTTGTAGCCAAGGTGCTGTTGAAATTTGTCGCTGTTCAAGAACTGTTGGATTCATTAATAAAATATTATTGTGGAGATTATTATTAATGTGAGCTATTTGTATCGGTTAATACAAGATTTTTGTGATTAGAGTGTATTATTGTTAGATTAAAAAAAAATTTAAATAGAACGAATACACCGGAAGTCATATGGATCAAGAGAGAGAGTGAGACAGAACGAACAGCTGGTATATTGTCGTCCTTGTTTATTTGGTAATATTGACGACGCGTCCATTTTGTGATAGTTTGTATATTAAACAACAAAAATAAAAAATTTAAAAAAAAACACAAAATAGTGAAATTGCGTCGTAATTTCAACCTGTTTAAAACAGTTGTAAAGAAAATTTGCCACCTTGGCCTGTGATAAATTGTATTTTTTCATAGTTTATTTCTATTTTTTTGTTTTAAAAAAACATTAAAATAAAAAAAAACAAAGCAAACAAAGACTGTGGAAAAGTGTGTCAATAGAATTATTCCTGGGTTTTCTTCAATTCTGTGATCAATGATGGCGAGAAAGAATTTAGATTTCAATACTAGCAGATCATCACCGGATAAACATCAAAAACTTAATAATAATAATACTAATAGTAATTGTAATTTAAAGAAAACACCAAGTCCTCGTGTACGTTCACCAGAAACACGTACAAGTCCACGTCAATCCCCTGGTTTAATTGCTGGTCATTATGCTGGTTGTAAATGGAGCGAACCACCATCACCATCAACATTACCAACTCCGCCACAACATTGGATGCAACAACAACAACAACAAAATGCATCCCCTGCAACATCGTTATCAACAATAACACCAGTGGTAACAGCACATCTTGATATTGCAAGTCAATTGAAAGTGTTACTTAAAGTACAAGCTTGACCACTGCAATGGTGGTCAGCAGCAGCAACAACAAAAAGTCGCAGATGCCAGGATGAAAGACATTTAATACCTTTGTATAATTGCGCAGAGTGAACATATAATTGAGAACTATGAATTTAATAATAAGTTTTTTTTTTGTTTCTGTATGTTTCAGGTAGCGAGTGAACACGACAATACAGAAATTTTCAAAAATTCTACAAAAATGTTGATACTTTCATAAAAGAAAATTCCATTAAAATTGACAATATGGAAACATGTTTATGAATAATCGTGGGATTGTCCTGTTCAGCCGCACTGTGATATTTAATGCAACCATCGTTTTTTCAAAATAAAACGATTAGATAACGGTTGCAATTTAGATTTGTAAATATTACATAGTTTTAAACAATTTACTTAAGTCTATTTCTGAATGTGATTTTTGTTTTTCTGAAACTGTTAATTTTGTGAATGAGCGCGAGAGATGATGAAAAATTTTCAGTTTGTATTTTTGTGAGCTGAGCTCAATAATAAGTGTCACACACAAATATATGTTTTAGTTCTTAAAAAGAAATCTAGATTCTCTGCTGTACATAACAAAATAGCATTGATTTTTGTAAATTGAATCGATAATCTTTCAATAATTACACCAGCTTGTAAATTCAATTTACAAGCATGTACTGATTTATTGTGTGATTATTAGAAAAATTGTATGATTTTTATATATGATTAAAATGGCCATTTTTCTATGAAATTTCTCGATTGAAACAAAAAAGAAAAACCGAAAAATGCTATTTTGTTATCAAATCAGAAAAATTAACGTCAATTAAGGCGTGTATTTTTGTTAACAATTGAGGAAAAAAGAGTACAAATCTGTAATCACAAGTAGTTATAAAGAGTAAAATTTGTTAAGATATACAATCCAATAATATCGAAAATCTAATTAGAAACAAAAAGAAAGAAAGAAAGAAACCAATTGACAAAAAAAGGAGTTTGTCCCAAATATATTTTCATTATTTTTTTTTAAATTTTTCTTCTAAAATTTTATTGAATTGTATATCTTTTTATTTTATATAAATGGAACCATCATTCAAATTGTATTTAAAAGGCAACGAGAGGGAATTTGTCTTCCAAAATGCCTGAAAAAAAAAACAACAAATTGCAGTGATGTGCAATATTTTAAGCTTTTTTCATCTCTTTATATATTTTTTTAAACTACATATATATATATATATATATCTTATTAGAGATTCTAATTTTCAGTTTGATCGTTTGTTCTTCTCTTTTTGAATTTTAAATTCGAGTTTCCGATTATGTTGCAGATATATTTTTTTTATTAATTATTATATTTTTTTTATCTAAATTCTATATGGGGTTATTATTATTATTAGGATCTCTAATGGTTGATTTTATTTTTAGGTTTATCGATTATCAATAATTTGTAAGAAACTCTCGGATCTCATATGTTCACTTCTTTTTTTTTCTGTAATTTTTAGTCATTTTACTAGCAATATTTTCAACACGCAAAGTTTATATCACATCTCCATCCTTAAATCTGTGATACCTTAATTCCTTTTACCTTTTGACCTCTATTTCATCATCATTCCTTTCTGTTTCTCTTTTCTTGCCTATCCTGTATTTTCCTTGCTTCCCCCTCCTCCACTCCCCTTTTCCGGAGGTTCTAAACCTCCACCAAAATTTATCGTACAAAGAATTCTTATAATTCAGATGATTAAAGGGTATTCAACAAAAGAAAAAAACAAAAAGAATGGTGAGTTGTCTTATTGGATTTTTATTAATTAAATTTGTCTTGTTTCAGGTATCAAGAAACAGCAAGAATAGGGTAACACTAGTTGTAAATAGCTACTGTTTATGATAAAATCAAGACATACAACAGAATTATGGATATTTGTGGAGGCAAAATACTAATAAATATGTTCTATTAATTGCAATCGTATAGTCCGAAGAATGTTTCCTGTGAACGCTCTGTTTTAAGAGTCGTGAGCGATTGTAGAAATTGTCGCCCCAATTTTAATCAATAACAATGTTTTTTTTCTGACGTATGTTGAAACACAAACACGATTGGTTATAATATAGCACGAAATTTAAATTTCTAATTATTGTAGGTAGAGATGTTGATGAATTTATCTGGCAGTATCATTAAAGTTGGCATTTTAAATTGAAATAAATGATGACTGCCAATGAACTATTTCCGTTAGTAGTGAAATGTTAATTTAATTTGATTCAATTTGTAGGAAATCTCCGTTAGTTGAGTCACCTTGTGACTTTTCAAATAATTTGGCAATACTCATCTTAACGTATGTGTTTGCCTTGTGATATAGATAGATAGTCTATTCAATGAAAATAAACGAAAAATGGAATATTTAAAATTGGAAATATTAATAGTAATAAATAATTTTATTTCAAATTTAATTATTTTCAATCACCAGTTGAAATCCGTTGTTTACAGAATGTCTCACCTATGAGAACCATTTCCCTGATTGTGTCCGACTTCCTCATATCAGATCACTTCTAATTCGATGGAATCTCATAAGGTAAGAAACTTTTTTATGGATTAAGACGAGTGTCAAAAGAAGATGGTTATCTTCTCCAATAAGGAAAGTGATGATTTATTAAAATGAGTCAAATCGCTAACATTTAGTCTATCGACTAGCTTGATTTTCAAACAAGGAGACAAAAATGACTCCTCTTTCGTATAGTCAAGTAGGCTGAATCTTTTTCGTTTTACTAGATTCACAAACAAAATGATTTTTCTTTATAAATACATGCGTTGACAATGATAAATAGTTCCCAATAACGAATTCGTAACGTAGAATTTATATATTTAAATATTTGGTCAAAAGCCAAAGGTCTCTCAAGCAAATGATAATTATCATTATTTGAAAAAACTGCTTACTCAACATAAATTGCAACAAACAACAATTGATGATTTATATTTAATTATCAATAAAGAGATAATGGTCTATTCCAATAAAAAATTACAAATAGAACAACTGTAATTACGGATGATTTGTTACATAACGGCACAAACATCGGAAAAAAAAATGTCCGCTTAAACGGTTCCTTAAAGCAAAATTGTTCATTATAAAAATAAAAACGTACAATAATCACGTGACCATTCGTCCATTTATTTGTTATATATTTGTCGTATTATAGTAGTCATCAGTTCTATAATAAACGTCTACTTGTTAACATTAAAAACACGATTTATCTCGCCAATAAATAATCATTGTTTATTGATTGAATCATAGCTCGATTGATTATGGTGAAATCAAAAGTTAATAATTTGTGTGATTTATTAAAGAAATCATTAGGTGCAGATGTGGAGATATCAGATCAAAAAACTACACTATTAACATCACCTGGTGAGCATTATGGTAGTATAATGTTGGCAATTGATATCAAATATAAGAAAACCAATGAGAAAGAATGCGATTTGAAATTAGTTGCCAAATTGATACCAGCTAATGAGATGTTGCGGATTGCTTTTGATATATCTGTAACATTTAAAAAAGAAGTGATGGCATATATGGAAACAATACCAGTATTAACACAATTACAAAAAGATTATGGTATTATTGATGATAATCAATTATATGAGAATCTATTTCCGAAATGTTATGGTGCTCGTGTATGTTTAGATGAGAATCAAAATGAAGTGGATGATGATGGTGTTTTATTATTTGAAAATTTGAAAATTTTAGGATATAAAACTGAAGATCGCTTAAATGGTTTCGATTTAGATGCAACGAAATTAATTATTAATGATTTAGCGAAATTCCATGCAATCCCTATTGCTTTAAAATTGTTAAAACCACAACAATTCAAAGATAAAGTGATGCCGGCATTAGTCAAAAATAAAGGCTTGGAACAATTACCACCAGAAATTGGTTTAGCATTCCATAACAGTATTATAGAGGGTGCTTGTGAAATACCCGAATTACAATCCTATATGGAACGTTTACAAGAGATTTGCGATGACGCATTTAAGAATCCATATGTGAATCGACCACCACCAAATGAACCATGGGGCACAATGGCACATTCAGATTATTGGGTCAGTAATACAATGTTACTAAGAGATAATCAAAATAGACCGATATCGAATAAAATTGTTGATTTACAAATCATGTGTTACGCTTCAGCTGTACGTGATTTAATCTTTTTCTTATTTACAAGTGTTATGAATACAGTACTTGATCAACATATTGATGAATTCATACAATTGTATTATAATTCATTTATTAAGAATTTGAAACAATTCAATGTAGATTTGACACAATTCTCATGGGATGCCTATTTAATGGAGATAAATGAAGTGGCACCAACTGAAGTCTACCATATTTTAGTTATGTTAAAACCAATCTTTACTGAACGTGGCAAAGTTCAAAATAGTTTAGAAGATTTCCAAGATACGGACTGGAGCCGTAAAGATTTGTTAGGACCACATCATCGACGGAAATTGAAAGATACCGTTCTTGCTCTAGTTAAAAAGAATTGGTTATAATTTGAATTAATTTATTTTAATAAATATTGTCAATTAAACAATTCTATTATTATTATTATTACTTTTTAATAATAATAATAATAATAATAACAATAATAATAGTAATAAATCTATTCTAAAAATATGATTATTGTTGTATTATTAATTTGTTGGATTATTTGTTTGTAAATATTCATCTAACCATTGTTCGATAACTGGTAGATTATCGTTACTCCATTTCGTTTCTTCTTTGATATTTTTCAATGCTTTCTCAACAACAAAATCAGCAGTACCAAATTCATTTTGTCGTTGTACGTACAATTCAGATACCATGTCTAAGCCTTCTTGCGTTTTAAAAACACTGGTTGCTGATGTTATCAAACTATTCCATAAATGGAGTTTACCGTCAAATCTATAAATTCATACCAGACAGCGATTAAACAAAATTAATAACCTTATCAATTTGGGTTCATTGTCGTAATTTGTTTATTAATTGATAAGAATGTTGTAATGAAAATTCCAATGTTATTATTGGAAACAATTTCTATTAGATAAAAGTCTCTACATTCATCATCACATTATAAAGAAATTTGTAACGTTCGATTTGTTATTATCGGTTGTACTATCTAATTAACAAAAATCGGCCAAGTCATCCTGGGATTACTATATATTCCATCATTTGTAATCAATATTTCTCTCAAGGCAATAGAAAAAATTTAATTAAACATCCGCCATCTGTTTATCTTAAAATAACAACATCCATCTATGTACTTTAATAAAAATGATAGTAATTGAAATTTGATTTACGCCATTTCTTTATAATTTTATTGTTTTACTGTTTACTAAAAATAATCGATAGTCTTTTAAAAACTATAATTGCCTTTGTTTTTTTTGTTTTTATATAAAAAAAAAACTAACAGGAAAATTGTTCTGTTGTTGTTAATATTACAGCAATTTAGAATTGTTTTTGCGAAACAATAAATTAAAAGGTCTTTATCAATATTTCAATTCCATTATCATTATCATAGGTATGTAGACTAGTGCATAGTTAAAATAATTGTTAGATAAATTACTTGCATATTTTAAATAGACAAACAAATAAAAATAGCGAACTTTGAATCAATTACGCTTAATTTGCATTTATACCACGTGCTACTGTTGCTATACCTTCAAGGTGGTTGTTATGATAAGTTTTATACGATCGCCGGGCGTTTATTCAAAAGGATTTGTTCCGC
This sequence comes from Meloe dianella, assembly GCA_028455855.1. Classification (NCBI taxonomy): domain Eukaryota; kingdom Metazoa; phylum Arthropoda; class Insecta; order Coleoptera; family Meloidae; genus Meloe; species Meloe dianella. The sequence continues at coordinate 120,036 of JAPTHL010000060.1, forward strand.
AATCGCTTACCTTTGCTTAATGATGTCGAAATTCTTCTTCAAGAAATTGAATAATGTTGTATAACCATTAGCACTACCCGTTAACATACTGAAAATCAAATAAACGTCGTTGTCGGTAAAATTACCATTTTGCTCTAATATTGTTATATTTAATAAACGTTCAATTTTCTCTGAATCATTGGGACAGCCGGCTAATGTTTTTAATAAATATGTACGTTCGTTTTGTTTGCGATTCAATGGGAATTTTATAACACGTTGCAAGCCGAATTCCCATTCCTCTTTTGTGCCCCATTTAAATACTGGACAGATATATTGATTTGAAACACTACAAAAAAAAACCAATTGAAATTTACGTGTTGTGTTTTGTTTCGAAACGAAACGTACGGATTGCCTTCATCTGGATTATCACTTTCCATCCATTTTTTGAATGCAGCTTGTGCCTCTTCAATACACGGTTTATAACCGGCTTGACATAAGAAAATCTTCGAAGAACTACGTAAATGTGTTTTACCATCACATTCACCATCTTGCGGCTCATCACCTAATTCCTCATATAACGGTGTTAATAATAATCGAACATAAGTCTAAATTGGAGAAGAATTTTTGGAAATAACGATCAAATATAGACGATTTGTTTAGAATCGTATGTACATACTTGGAATTTTTTATGAACATCAGTACTATCGATATGTCGTCCAATATGATCGATTAATGTAAATACAGGATCCCATGCAAGAAAATCACGTTCAAATTTCAAAAACAATGTCATATTTAGTGCTGTGGCAAAACTTAAATCACCAGCATAAGCTAAATTCCATGCGTCATGTAATAATTTTGCACGTGTATTTACAGGGATTTTCAAACGATTCTCACTACATAAATAATGTGATAATAAATTCCAATTGCTAACATCGTAATTTACTGGGAATGGACCAATTTCTTCTGGATTCACAATAATGAATTGATCATTATCAGGCATACCATCTAAATGGATCTCTTTCACTTTTTTCATCCATATGGTTGGTGTGGAATTTGTAAAATTCATACGATCTTGACGGATCAATACGATTGGTATCCACCAGACGAATTTCTCTTGATCGGGCACATCGTGGGGACGTTCTCTTAAATATACTCGCTTGGATGAAAATGAAAAGAAAAGAGAAAAGAATTCAATCAAAGTCTTAACACTAATCTCGATCTTCATCGAGATCTAGTAGATACTACACATACTTGGCTAATTGTAGCGCTACGAGTGTTGTAATTGCGGGTAACATTAACAACAGGTAGACGATCCTTCGTTATCCAAGAACCAACAACTGAATTTAATGGTACAGATGGATCTAGAGCATTATCGAATTTGGCTTGTTCACTTAAAGCGTGCCATATATCGTCAGAGAAGAATGTTTTATATTGCCTTTAAATCAAAGATGTTTTAAATTGTTGTTGGTGTTTTTTGAATGATCAAATATTATTTACCTATCTGTCATGAACTTTTCTAAGCCATGCTTAAATGTCCTTTCACCTAGTGTGTAATTTAGCATTCGGAAAACTAATTCCGTTTTGGCTGATGTTGAATCTTGCTTAATTGCTGTACTTTTACCATGCGGATATCGTTTACTGAATTCATAATAAATCGAATACAGCATTGTCATTGGCCAATTGTTGAAAGATTCATTGATATCCATCTGAATTTTGACAATTCATTATTATTACTATTAGTATGTTGGTAGTCATATGACGTCATATAGTCTTCTATAACGTCACATCACTACCAAAATACAAAACGATGTAGTACCTTCATTGTTGTGTATGCTGTAACATAACGGACTAGAGCATTATTAACATGCGCATCACTCCACCAAAATGGTGTGGCTAAAGCTCCTAACCATTGATAAGCTAACTCTTGTGTAAGATGCCAAGAGCCTTTACCACTTAATTCGCTTTCCCTAAAATTTTGGCCATCAATAAACAACAACGAAAAAAAACCCGCAAATTTTCGCTAAATATTTACTTAAATAGTAACAATCCCCAATTATCAGCTGGTCGTGTAGCTTGATAATTTGGCAGCGCTATCAAATCTAATTTTGGTAAAGGATATGGTGTACCCCAGAATTCTTCTAAAATTTTGACCGATTTATGGACTTTTTCTGTAACATTTTGTAGTGCTGAAATAAAACCGGGACGTGCCCAAATTCGAATTTCATAATTAAAATTGTTCTCTTCATCTGTTGTATTATAGGCTGTATTACTGAATTCTGATACTAAAATACCCAAAGTAAATGTAGACATTGATGGTGTTTTTTGGAATTGATCCCATACCCAATCTGGTTTCTTCTCCCTAATCAAAATCACCAAATATTAATTGTATTATTTCGACATTTTATGCGAAATTATTTACATTTTTTGTGACGATTCTATAGGCATATTCGATATAGCTACCATATCTTTGTGCCGAGCAATTCGTACAACAAATGGTGCTTTATATGATGGCTCATCAAAACATGGGAATACAGTGCGTGCTAGATTCGGCCTGAAATGGCTAGCAACAAACCATTTCTTCATTTTCTTATCCGGATCTTGATAACTACTTCTAAATAGACCTTCACTTGTATCATTGAATAGTTTCCCATTGAAAGTTAATTCGATTTCACATTGGGCACCACGGTCAATTGTTTTTGCCAAATGGATCACATAGAATGGCTTCTTTGGCACACGTTCAGTTCGTATTACGACAATTTCTTTCGGTGGTGGTGGCGTATTTGACGTTTTCCGTCTATGAGAACAAATCAAAATCTCTACTCAAGCACCTAAACTGCTGCCTTAAATGCTATTAGAGATACTTACGTTTCATCATCTAAAGCGATTTGTGTGACGATAATTTTGAAAATATCTAAATCGTGATGGGCATGTAATGTGATATGATCAGTTGGTTCTTGCCATGTGACATTAATTCTGACACGACCTTTAAAATAACCATCATTCGGGTACGGTTCCAATTCTAAATAATAACTGTCCGGTGTTAGATCACGTGGCAAACGATTATCAGATATTAAACTGTGTGCTGCAATTAAATCGATACTGCGTCGTGTATGTGCAATTATCGATGGTATCAATAGGAAATTGCCTATGATTATACACCATACCAACAACATCTTTGAATTATCCTGCAAAAGAATCGCCGATTGAGATTACGACTTGTGCGGCATCAATTTGTTAAATATACGCGCGCGACATAACGCCCCAATGCACCACCACTCTTAATGTGATTCTGTGGAAACTATTAATTTGTTGAATTATGATGATATTTAGTTTGAAAACAAATAAAAAAAAAGAATACCGCAAATACACCGTAAGTTTGTTTGTAAATTTAATAAAAGTTTTATTGTGCTTATTTAATGCTCATTTCTGCTATCTGTAGATATACATTTAATTCCTAATGTTTAAACAATTAATTATTTAGTTCGAAATTAAGTATGATAGAGTTAACAAAAATAGAATTATGTATTGTAGAACGGCATTAATTTGTTTGATTTTATTAACAATTCTCCACCAAACAATCAGCAAATCTACAGAGAAGGTAGGCTTCGTTCCCTTTAATTAAATTACCAAATTAGTCGATTAATATTGATTTTAATTAAGTTAATTGGAGAATATTCACAAATAGCAACAAATCAAACGATAAATGACTTCATTCCGCTATTTTACAACAACAACAACAACAATAATGGCGACTGGATAAACAATGGCAATTATCGTAATAACGATATTACAGAAGTAGAAGGTGGTCAATTAATTAATTCCAATCATAATTTAGATATTGCTTTAACATTCGAACGGCAAAAACGCCAATTATTTCTAATCATTTATACCGATTATTTGAATTTATTCGTGAATCAGAAGCAGAAGAAGAGTCAAATCTATTGTTTTACAAACGCATCGAAATATCTAATTAAACAACAACGAATTAAACAAATTTGGCAGTCGAATTATACCAAATTAAAAGAATTTATTGTTTATCAAATCGAATTAGAGAAATATATTGGTGAATATTGGTGTGAAATTATTAATAATAATAATGCTTCAACAATAATTAAAACAAATAGAGTTCTAGCATATAAAAAACAACATAAAGGCAACGAATATGCTTTACGTTTATTTATAAAGAATATTTGCAAAGTTTTTTATTGTAAATTTGGGAAATTTTATCAAAAATTGATTGGAAAATTACAAAGAAATTTAGATGAATTCAAACCGGTTATACGTCTCATGGAGGTAGTTAATGTCAATTTAAAACAAAATGATAGTTTCGAATTATTATTGCATATAACAACAAATCGACATTTTAATATAATCAATGAATATGAATTGGTTTTATTGAAATTACAACAATTCAATCGGACAATCATCGAAATGTTCGATTTGACATCAACTGATTATTGTTTGCCGGAATTGAATTGGCCATTAACAACAATTAACAGTCGCATTCTGCCAATCGAAATCTGTTTGAATTCGCAAAATTCACCAATAACAAGAGCGTGCGGTGGGGATTTCTTAAATGGTGCAAAATGGGGTAGTGTGGAAAATGGTTGCCAACATCAATTTCTATTCGATGAACAAACGAAATTATTGATGAATTATTTCAACAATAATCGAACGCCAACAATTGGCGAAATTGCGAAATTCGTTGATCACATTGGGAATTTCACAATGTTCGATATTTACTATTTGACGAGAATTTTGAATAAATTCGAAATTTCCCATATCGATGATCTACTAGCAGTGTTGACGGTTATTGATAAATTCCTGGAGGCCGACGACGACATTCTACAAGAATACGAGAATTTATTGAATTTATTGGATGAAACTTTATATAAGATCGATGAATTAATAACAAACTTCAATTATACAAAAATGAATCAAACGATTTTAATTAAGAAAAACCATTTAATTTTGAATGTTTTCAATCCGTTTCTGTCGAATATTTCCGGATTAATTGTGACAAAAACCAATGATTCTGAGTTGATTTTAGAAAATTCGTTTGATTCCTGCGATTTCGATCGCATTAATTACGATAATCTCCAATTGATCGTTTGCATTCCTGATAAAATCTTGGAACAGATCCGCAATGACACCAATGACACGTGGGCGGTGTTTGTTGAAATTCTCGTATTCGAAAGTCATAAATTATTTATCGATCAAAACTACCAGACAGGCAGTTTTGTTGTTGATCTGGATATACCTGGATATGGCAGTTATTTAACTGAACCTATTCAAATTTTATTGCATTCAAATCAAACGAATATCGATAATTGCGCGTATTGGGATTACGGTAAGCATTCACCGCAGAGGAAAGGTAAATGGTCTGGCATCGGCGTTAATTACCATGGCAATTACAATAATCAAACAAACGTCTATTTATGTTCATTTGTACATTTAACAAATTTCGCCCTATTAATTGTCAATAATTACAACAAAGATTTTGCCACAGTTGATGGTGGTGATGGTGGTGATGATTTGCTTTTGGAGATTCTAACATCTTTCGGTTGTTTATTGTCGGTTTGTGGTATTTTTGGTATTTTTCTGACGGCAATACTATTTAGAAAATGGCGTGAATTATTAGGTACGAAAATCTTATTGAATTTATCAATTGTCATTTTAATTGAAATAATCTGTTTATATTTGAATGAATTGAAGCAATTACATCAATCGGAGATTAATTGCCAAATAATTGGTATTTGTTTGCATTATATTGTTTTATGTAAATTTGTGTGGATGTTAATTTATGCAATTTTACAATATTTACGTTTCGTTAAAGTGTTCGTACAGATTCCTAAGAATTTATTGTTGAAATCGATCATTATCGGTTGGCTATTGCCATTGTTACTCGTATTAATTGTAACATTAACAATTAAACAATCGTATATTGTCAATGGTAATTATAAGATTTGCTATCCACATGGCTCATTATTGTATTTCACCGTATTATTACCAATGTGTTTAATTGTTATTTTTAATTCGGTTATATTTTGTTTGATAATCTATCAAATAACAAATAGAAAAATCCAAACAATCAAACAATCATATAAATTGCAAATCTATTTAGGGATTTTATTGTTTTTCGTTTTCGGTATACCATGGTTAATTGGTATAATTTCGTCAATATTACCAACATCGACTTTACAAATTTTCCTATATTATATATTTTCGATAACAGTAACATTAGAAGGTTTCATATTATTTTTATTTTATGTTATATTAAATAAGGACACACGTGAATTTTGGAGGAATTATTTTGTTCTTATTAAATTTTAAAATATATGAAAGACGAAAACAAAAAATTTGTTTTACTCACCAATTGTCGTTTTAAATTCAATCTCTAAAGATGTCGACTACAATATAGCAATTGTTCAACATTAATAATAATAATAGAATAGATAGGGAGCTCCTGTTATTATACAGTTAAATCAAATGATTTGATAAATTAGATGCTGCCGGTGTGGGGAAGTATATCAACCAATAACAACAACAACAACAACAACAACAACAATATTATTACGATTATTGACGTATCTGCTCAACAAGAATGCAATGTCTTTGATTTTAATATGAATCACATTTAATTGACATCCTTATTAAAGCGGCATCTTTAGAAATTTTATAAATTTTAAACAATTGAATTAAAACATTTCAAATACGTACTTCCGTCCAACAAATCAACAAATTGTTTGTTATTTTATACTCCCCTACAATAATAATAATAATAATAATAGTAATAATGCATTTAAAAAAATGATTTTAATCGTGAGATTACAATGTGAAGACGGCCTTAATATTCAAAGCGGTAGTGTGTAGTCTACCTTACACGGCATCCATGTGCTTTCAATAGATTTGTTCCAAGGTAACAATCTTAGGTACATTTAGTAATTAATAAAAATTATTGTATTGCAATAATAATAATGTTTACTGTTATTCTTATTGAAAGTTCTGATTCAAGATAATTTCAATGTTTGTATTAATAATGCTGATATTTTGCTCTAAATATTCGTGGTTGGAACAAATCTATTAGTGGTGTGGTGTCTAGTGTATTCGTGTTTGTGACATTGGTAGACATGTGTGTCAATTTTGTGTGCTGTCAACACTAATGTCGTGTAATTTGTAAATAATATTATTGCAAATTCGTTGTAAGTACATCATAAAAATTGTTTTAAAAATCTATATTTATATTCCTAACTTAGTAATTCAATAAATTCGATTCAATTTGTCACAATTACACTGTCTACGTGGATAGATTTATTAACTGTATACTTGTGGTAATTTTCAGCGTTTGTTTTTTTGTTTTCTTCTTCTGGGAATAAATTCTATGATAAACTGTATAAAATTATGGAAATATTTTATATTTTATCAATATTTTATATTGGAACAGTATTAGGATTTCCGGTGAACAATAATACGAATTTAACATTATATAAGGCTATCGTAGATGGGTGTCCTAAAATTGTGAATGATACAAATTTGAAAACCTCAAAGTTATTTAATATCTGCAAAAATGTGACATTAACTCCACAACAACAACAACAAGGGCAATTAACAAAGAATGATTTATTATGTTTATTGTTTTATAATACATTTATTTCATATTGTAATCAAACACAAGAAATTACTACTCCTACACAATTACCAAATGATATATATCAAAAATATAATTTAAGTATAATCTGTGATAATGTAGCAATATTAACAGATTTACCACATACAACACCAGCAAATCAATCATTAAATAATTTAAAGAAATTGGTAGATTCGAAAGAGAAATGTATTGACATTTGTAATAATACCGACAGTCTAATATTACAAATAGAGCCTGTCTGTAGTCTATCTTATTATTATGGACATTTATTTGTTGTTAAAAAAGCAGTGAAATTGGAAGAAAATACGAAATTACAGACAAGTCAATCAAAAAATGTAGGAAAGCAACAAAACGTAACAAAACAAGATCTTAAAGTTGTTCAACCAGAAAAATTCGATAATAAATCACATGAAAATTCACCACCAATAAAACAAAGTACAAAACCCATAATACTTGAAAAAAATAAAGAACCAACAGAAAAGAAACAAGAACAAACTATTATAAAACCAACAGAATCCGTTAAAAAGCCAGATGAACCAATAGCAAAGAAACAAGAACAAAATATAAAACCAACAGAATCTGTTCAAACGCCAGATGAACCAATAGAAAAGAAAGAAGATCAGAAAAAATCACCAAAAGAAGTTTCAACAACTACTATAAAAACTAAACAAGCATCAATCGAGAAAATTGATGTTAATACAGAAAAAACAAAAGTGCCTGTTGATAATAATGAATCATTAAAGAATCCAGAACAAATTGAGCCAAATAATGATTTTGATCTGCAACAGCAACAAGATCAATTGGAATGTAAGTTGAATGTTTTATATAAATTCACCATAATAATGATTATTTAAAATTATGATTTTCTATAAAATTTAAGCTGAAGACGATACAGATACAATTGATGAAGACCCGAAACCGAAAGAAATCATTAAACCAGTTAAACTTGATGAAACACAATCAATTGACTATACAACTGAGATGGGAGGTGATTCATATTTCTTCTCATATTTTATGATGCTTTGTATCATATTTATTGTCGGTTATATTTGTTATCACAATAAACAAAAAGTAAGTGTGCAAATTGATATGCTTAGAAACATAATTCGTTTATTAATGTATATTGAATAGATTTTAGCGTTAATCTTGGAAGGTAGACGTGGTAAAAGACAATTCAGAAATCGGCGGCCGAATTCAGCAAATTATCATAAATTAGATAGTAATTTAGAAGAGGCAATAACATCGTCGTGTACGAAAAATACAAGTAATGTGATTTATTAAAAAAACAAAAAAACAAAACATAAAAGAAAGCTTAATTCATTTATTATTTATTATAAATTAAGGTTGTTTTCATTGGTAATATGTGTAAATAATTCACCATAATTTTTCGCTTTTTTTTCCTTTGTAATTTCATCTATAATTAATTATAAAAACGATTATCCTTTATCGGGTAATGTATGATTCTCTTGTTAATCTTAATTAATTTCCCATTACGTAAGATGATAATACTGATTGGACGGACGAATGGTCGGAAAATTTGGTATTGATGTTGATGAAGATGATGATTATTACTACTTAAAATCGATGGTGTTGTTATCTCATTTGGCATGATTTGTTTGCTTTTCAATTTTTTATTCGTAATATGTTCAATCCAATCTAGATATTTCGAGATATCAGTGTACATGCCTAAATAGCCAGGATTTGCACAACGGAAACCAAATGACACCAGGCCTAACAAGATGAAATTACCTTGGTCGTCGGTGATTTGAAGAGGACCACCACTGTCGCCCTATGGCAAAATCAAGATAATTACGAAGAATTCGATTTGTTTACAATCACTACCTGACATGTATCGCTACCACCTTGGAGATAGCCAGCACAGAACGAGTTTACCATCTTTGTTGGATCATTATCAGTTCGATTCAACATATCCCGGCATATGTCATCATGGTAGATCAATAAACGGACTTCTTGTAACGTACATGGTGTTGGGCCGTGATATTTCAACGTGCCCATACCAGGGACTGTACCTTCTTTGGGCCGTTGCTTAATTACTTTCAAATACAATTTAAAATTAATTAATTTCGATTATTAATAATAAACAACTCACTATTATTTGGTAGACAGATCGGTTGAAAATCACTCGTATCACCTTTTAATAAAACCAATGCTATATCGAAATATGGAAAATTCTCTTTATATTTCTCATGCACATAAACTTTATCGATAAGAAATGATTTGCGTGTTGTTTCTTTTTCACATTTATTATACAAACCCAATGTAACATTCATTAAATTCTCCATATTTGTACGTTGTTCAGTTGTATTATCACTATTAACAATATCATAAGATTTATAACAATGGCCAGCTGTTAATACAATTTTAGGGCCAATTAATACACCGCCACATACAATATTATCATCCATAATAAATGCAGCATACCATGGATAACGATAATAACCAACATCATAGCCGGCAACGATACGATTCTCGAATTCCAATTTGAAATTTGTACCAATCGGACGGCCACAAACATTACCTAAACATTAGTAAACATTAATTATGGTCCTCGATCATATTTTGGCCGTTTTTCCAAATGATTACCTTGGCCATTTATTCGAATTGCGATCGTTCTTTCGATGAGCGATGATAATACCAACAACAACACGAATCTTGCCATTTTTATCAACGAAATGTTGGAATTTCAAAGCAAAAAAAAAACGCATACAGGGGAATTGATAAGAGAAATTATGGAATTTTCTTTTTTTTTAATTTTTATTTAAAAAATAACACCCTTTCCTATTTTTAAAGGAACAAATAATAACAAAGAAATTAATTAACCTTGTGCACTAATAACAGTGCGTATTCTAATTGTTGTACTCGTATCGCAATTATTGTTGTTATCATCATGTAATTGTTGATGGATCGGATGTGTGCCATCACCTTTCTTGATGCTGCGATGCTTGACCATTTCGTGATTGGCTTCTTTCAAATCGTAGATGAAACCGTAATAGGCCAACAAATCGATCATTGCTGTTGTTAACGAATACCTTAAGCCGAATTCGGCGGCACGATAATCGGATGGGAATGTGTGATGGTAATTATGCCAACCTTCGCCGATTGATAAATATGCAACTAAACGATTCTCGGTCGATTTCATTGTTCTGCAATTTATTTTAGAATTAATTCAACGAATTGTTAGGAAATTAAAAATATGCGTAAACGTACTGATCGTATGGTTTATATCCAAACATATGATTGGCACTATTAATCAACCATGTGATATTTAATGCGATTAAATATCGTGCAAAATAACTAACAAATATTGAATTCATTGTTGTTTCATGCCAATAATAAATCGGTACATATATTGGTAAAGCTAATGCAAATATGACGTATAAAATTTTATAATATTTCTTTTGCAGCATTATCAATTTGTCTGATTCTAAATCGGACAAATCAATTAATTTGCCACGCTGGATAACGGCTGGGTGTTTTCGGCTCATTAGCCAGCCAATATGCGAGAAGAAGAAGCCACGTGTTGCATTGTGTGGATCAGCATCTGTATCACTGTATTTATGGTGTTGGCGATGATCACGTACCCAAATATACATGCAATTCTATTTAGGAAAAACAAAATTGGTATGGTTTGTTAAATTTCCATGTCGTTACTATTAAAACAACAACAAAAGATGGAAATCGTGACAATCATTGAAGCGATTAATTGATCGGTAGTATTATAGCAGCAAAACAAACAAACTATTCTGAGAGAGTCTAGATTTCAATCTCGATCAAATTGTGGATGAAATATCTAATTTGACTTACTTGTCCGGCAATGGTGTGCAAAATGATCAACACTAATCTCAAGGAGAATGTTGCCTTGAATGCCTTATGGGCATATAAGCGGTGAGCACCAATCGTTACACCTAAACCGGTAATAATACCACTAAACAATCCTAGAATTGTTATCAGAAATTATTATTCAAAACAACGAATTCATATAAAACTCACCCCAAATTACCGTGTAAATATGTACTTTTGGTATTAAAACAATCCCATAAAGGGCAGCTAAATGTAATAATAGAAAACCGATAGCATTGGACCAAACAATTTGCCGTTTAAATGTAAAATCTGTACCGATATCTTTCGGTAAAACTATATCAGTATCATCACAAATTACCATATTTGACAATTATAAAGAAGAAATACTAATTTTTATATGCACTTCTTTCAAAACAAGTTCACTGAAGGAAATGAACATGAAATGTTAGAATATGAACCATAAAAGCAAAATCCCCTCTTAGTACCTTGAGTTTGCAGAATTTTTTTCAACTAGTTAGAGCAAAAAAAGACAACGTAAGAAAGAAAAATTGTTGTTTGTGCATTATGTAAAGTCACTTTGTTTTAATAACCATCTTAATTGCCATTAGACAAAAAAAAATGATGATGGCCTTTTAATTAATTTTCCACTTAAATTCATTTGTTATATATTTTTTACATGTTTACCATATCACATGCGATGGTATTCTTGATCAATTTCGATCATAATCTCGATCTACCTGGCGTTTATATTCTCTCAAGGTAAATGTGTTGGCATTAAAGTTAACGTTGCCGGCGCGGAATACCACGTAGAAGCTTCTAGGAATTTAACGAGTGAAAATTAACAAATTTGTTCCATTATTTCAATGCGGTAGACAATGGATTACACAAAATGAACCACCTACACGTACACACACACACAGACAGAGAAAAAGAAAAGGGAAAATCTGCAATTTCTCTTTTTTTGCCAAAATTTTAAATTGTTACACTAGATGATTATATTATTTTTAATGTTTTTATTACACTATTGTTATCATTATTATTTATTACTGTGACTTTTTTAGAAATTAAAATACAAAAAATAAATGAATTGAAAAATCATCAACTGTAACAGATTCCACTCGATTTAATTTTATAAGTAATATATATTTCTACAATTACTGTCATCCTCATTAGATTTCCGGATTATTTATTCTGTTTGAAATTAAAACAAAAATTTCCCAATTTGGCCATTTTTGTTATTATTGTTGTTGTTGTTGTTGTTGTCGTGATTAAAGCAATACAAAACGAACGACAATAGACAACAGAGATATGTGATTTGGTTTTTGGGTAAATTGGCGGATATAAATGTATGGAAAGTTCACATTTCTTTTCCTCTATAGATTGATGTTGAAGCTTCCGCGATAGCAACGTCAACGCTATCGCTTGTTTTTCCATTGACTCTTTCACATGGCCGACTATTAATAGCTGTGTGATGTAACTACTTTCAAATCGATCAGACTACAATTTCATTCTTTCTTTCTTTCTTTCTTTCTTTGTGTCTTTTTTTCCAAATTCGAAAGGTCGCTAATTCGTATTAGTCCTAATTCTAATCGGCTAAATGGATACGTGATATGAATCATCTAATTTGATTACCGGAATTCAGTGACGTCAATATTTGCGTCATAACTGAAAGTGGAAATGCAGCTTTAATGTTGTTCTATTTAGATAGTTCTACTACAATTACAATTGTTAAATTGTCGACTGCCGAAGACGTTTGTAGAAATTCCCTTCAATTTCTTATGATTTGAATAGCCGATTCGCCACTATCCAAATTCGGACTCATTATGTTTGTTGCTGTTTTCTTTTTGTTTTTAAATGAAAGTTGTTGATGTACGATGCTTCTTAATAATATATCTTTGTGATATTCCGTTAGATTTAAAACCAAAACATATATATATATATCTATTGCGAATTCTTATATAATCACAGCTTTCCCTAAAAAAATACGTACATATATAATAGAGAAGTATGTCAAAATTTGCCCAATTTGGCATGAGTGGCATGGTTCGTACAAAGATTTTTAACATATTACCTCATACATCTAAGACACTACAAAATAATGAAGTGGTATTAGATAAGAGATTTTTATAGACAAATTCTATATTAATTTTATATCAATTAAAAGCTCATTAGTCATTACATTTTTCCCATCACGAACGTCTTCTATCTGAAATGCAAAATGTCAATTATCTGTTGTAATATTTTGAGTAAACATGCAGTTTGGAAGTTACTTAGTAATCGCCACCGTTTTGTCGATCATTTTCTCAGTTTATTAGTAAAATACTTAAGCATATATGAATAGATTTCATTTCAATACACAAAAAAACTTTGAATTACTATAATTATATTAGCAATAATTTATATTTCTTATATTCTATAATTAATATTTGTGATAATTAATTAATTTTAAAGATTTTCAATTATCAGGTTGGTAATTATGAACAATCAGCTATATTCCAGTCTATGAATTAAAATTTCACCAATGAGAATTTGGCAAATAAAACAAATGAATAACAGTTTAACTATTAGCAGTTGGTAATTATATGTGGCTATGATCCGATTGTTGTTGAATTTGAATTCGGCCAATCAGCGACTGGTATAAATAAAACAAACGAATTTGTTGGTTAATTAATAATCGCAATTAATTTAATTTATTAATTGTGAAACTTAATTAGGTTTTATAACAGTAACAAGCATCTTTTGTTGCTTTCGTAATCCAATTTAAATGTTTATTAATTTCAGTATATAATGATGCGTTTTGTTGATTGTTCCCACATTGGTTATGTTCAGATAATATACCAATTAATTCATAAGTACCAGAATGTGAACGATACATAACAGGACCCCCAGAATCACTCTATCAAACAAAATTATATAATAACTATACAATCAATTGGAAAATATTACTTTGCATATAACACTTGAAGTACCAACAACACCAATACAACCTTTATCTTCGACAGTTGTTAAACAATTCTCATAATTTAGAACAGGTAAACCTAATTTTCTTGGACGACACGATGCTGTTTCTTGTCCTTTATCCGATTCATTCTCTGTCCAAGCTGCTATCGTTGCTACTTGGCCCAAATATCGATTACCTGTTCATAATTGTTTTTATTTTCAGATAGTAATGTTTATAACAAACAGTGGTTGAATTTACCTGGAATCGATAGACATATTGGTGAAATTCTACGTTCAAATGTAACTGGTTGACTTAATCGAATCAATGCTAAATCATTAGCACCATTTGCTGCTGTATAATGTGGATGTAAGATGATTTTATCAACACTAATATTTGTTGATGAGATATCAGTAAAACAACGATCAAATATACCAAGTGTTACTTTTAAGTCGAACGGTGTAAAGCTGCAAATTAATCAAAAAAGGTAAAAATTAAGTAATTAACCTTTATATTTAAACGATATTCTTTACGTTATCAACCGTGAAGCTGTTGTTATAACATATTTATTGTTAATTAATGTTGCAGGTATCGAATTTTGATCTTTGATTTGTATTAATGATAACCATGGAAATTCGTGGGTGCGTAAATATTCACCACCTAAAAATTTGGCCTCCCGATTCGGTAAGCCACACTCTATTTTGTTTTGATTAAATTATAATTGTATGAAATTATAGACTTACTACATCTGCATGGACTGAATAGGAAATCAAACAGCCCTCTAGTGTTTACCCCTAATGTCTACAATCAGTAATTGGTAATTAGTAATTTTCTAATTATTTTACTAGCAAACTTACACTTATTGATAGACAAATAACAATTAATGTTGTCTGTGTTGAAAGCATGACGACCATGAAGCAAGCTAAGGTTTACTGGAGGTCACTGCACTTTTCTTCTTCGTATTTATTTTGTTTTTTTGTTATCCAATAGAAAAAGACGATCTCAGCTATTTCAACTGGAAGTGTTTTGAATTTATATGCCGATTTGTAGAGCTTTTAATATAGCGGTAAAATTCCAATAAGGGTCTGACCCCGTTTTCACTTAATTTCAACAAACAAATTAGAGATAAGTGGAAACAAATTATTAATGTTTTAGTACTACAATGTATTTTATTTGAAAAAAAAAGATCTACACACAGCTACTTTACTTATATCACACACACACACACACACACAAAAAATATTGAATAGAAAAGAAATATTGCTTTAGTCGTCACAGAAACAACCATCTTTTGAATTCTCTAAAATCCAGTCCAAATATCTAGTGATACGTGTGTAAACACCAGGATAGCCAGGACGTGCACAACCATTACCCCATGATACTATACCGATTAATTCGTATCGTTTGTCTTTTTTCTCGGCAATTAACGGACCACCACTGTCGCCCTAAAATCCGAATTGAAATGAAGTTTGTTGTTTGTTTGTAAAAACAAAATTATACTTGACAGGAGTCTTTTTGTCCAATAGCCGGATATCCGGCACACAACATATTATCCGATATCATTTTTGCTGAATAATTAGTATTTCTGCATTCTTCATTACTAAGTACAGGTACATCGACTTCCTGTAGTATGCAGGATGGTTTACCATCTTCTTTTAATGTGCCCCAACCAGATGCTGTAGCTTTTGTACCAACATATAAATTATCTTTATTTTTTGGTAAACAAATTGGTTTAATTATTTGTGTGATTGGTACACGATCATTAAGTCTTAATAATGCTATGTCATTATCGAAATTTAAAAAACTAAAAGCACCAGCTATTGCACGTAATACAAATCTTGATTCTGGTTTTTTCTTATCTAAACAACGGTCATGTTCACCAAAGGTTACCTTGATCATGAACCACATAAACCTGTAATTAATTATTGATTGATAAATTAGACAGGAATTTGTTGTTGGTGTTGTTGGTGTTGTTGTTGCTGTTGTTGCTGTCAAGGTCACATCATAGTGATAATGAACCTGTCTGAAACTTGTTTTGCTGTTTGTTTCTTTATGGAATTATTCAGTAAAAGTATATTCATTTGATAAATAACAGGTGAATGTGCTGCTTATTAGATGTTGTTGTTGCATCAAATGCCATGTGCATCAAAACAATTTGCATATAGTAAATAGTCTCTCATTTCTCTATCTCTAATTTTAAATATTGACAACCAATAACAATGATAGAATAGAGAAAATAATTGAAAATTGTGATTGAGAATTATCGTTCGTGTGGTGTGCTGCACACCTTAATTCTAACGAATTAATTTAAACCATCGCATCTACACTGTATATTGTCGAAATCGTTAAAAAAAAAACAATCGATAGTAATTAAGACAAAACGATCCGTTAATGATTGGAATTCTTGCCAAACAACAACAACAACACCAACAACATTGAAGAATTTTAATGGACTGGTCATTTTAAAAACAACAACTCGCCGATTAAACTCTGTTATTTTGTTTGATTACCCTTTAACACAATGTGCTGCTGTTAGAACATATCGATCATTAATTAGCATTCCACCACAATAGAAACGATTGAAATAGGATAAACGTGCCATCCATGGAAATTCATTTTCATTTGTCGGTTTACCATTAACAATACGACCGTTTTCATTGCGTTCACCACAGGCTAGAAGTGGAATTTAAGAAAATAAATAAATATTTGGTTTTCGATTGGCAATGACAATGTTAATAATTACTGCAAGAACATGGTGATGCTGGTGTATCATGACGTGGTGGTGGATGATTGCCGTAATTACCAAATTTCGGTAAGATGCTCTTCAATCCAGCCTCTTCAGCTAGCTACAAACAATAAATAACAATCAAAATAAGAATAGATTCAATTGATTTGAATAAGATGAATGTTTGAAATTTCGCGATTTATGATGATTTCAAGTAACAAAACTTACTTACAGTTCCATTTTCTATAAAACACATCCATATAAATACGGTACAGATTATTGTTTGTAATAATAATGACATGGTGTTAATTTAAATTTTTATAAATTGATTTAAAACTATTGATTTGTATTGATTACATTGATTTGTGTCTTCACAACTACCAACACCAACTACTTCTAGTTGCGAACTGTCAGGTGAAACTGAACTTGAAACTGGCCAGGAATCGAACATGTCGATTACCTTTAATATCATTATAATGATGATGATGATGATGGTGCTTTTGTTTTGTTTGTTACAATTCAAGTTTATAGCCAATAGAATCGATTGTTTGCCAAAAATTCAGGATATTTTAATTGATTAATTCGATTGAAAATTTTCAAAAGTAAATCATCAATCTTCGATGACTAATTCATAGAAAATTCCAAGATTTTTTTACGGGCATTGACACTAATACCGGTTTTGTTTTAATTAATTTCTAATATTTTTAGCATCTATTGGACAAAAAAAAAACACGAAAATGTTGATTGAGAATTTATTTAATAATAATAATAAATACAGTTTTTGCTATTAAAATAAATGCTATGAACACACACAGGTGTCTTCCAGATTCGATTTGAGCCAGTTGATGTATTTGGAGACACGTGTATAAACGCCAGGATATCCTGGACGTCCGCATCCAACACCCCATGACACAATTCCTGTAATTACAAATTATTTGTGTTTATTTAAAACAAAATGAATAAAAAAACTGCACACATTTGAGACTAGGTCAAGTTGAAAGTGGAGCATAAATGTGATGCTATTTATTTTCTAAATAATAAAACAATGATCGATTTACATATATGCAAAAGAAGAAAGTTTTGACAGAAAACCAACAAAATTCTTACCAACAATTTCGTATTTACCATCATTGGTGATTAGTAAAGGTCCACCACTATCACCTTGACACGAGTCCATAGCACCTTTGCCAGCACATAACATATAGGAAGTGATCCTTGATGCTCGATATTTCATTGCACGGCATTGTGCTAGTGTTAGAATCGGCACTTCAACTTCTTGTACGACACTTGGTAACATACCACCTTCGGCTGTACGTCCCCAACCGATCACCGTGCCCATCCGTCCAGAAGGATCCTTGATTGCTGGTAAACAAATCGGTTGAATATTTTTCGTAAATTCAACTGGCTTACGTAATTTCAATAATGCTATATCGTGATTGTAAGTGTCTTGATCGAAATTGCGATGTCTGATAATAGCAGCCACTGCACGCATTTTGGCTGGTACATCATCGGTTGTTGATTGATCATGATCACCTAAAATGATACGGATCCTTGATCGTTTCAATCGTCGTACACAATGTGCTGCTGTTAAAACATAATCTTGTGTTAATAATGATGCACCACAATGGAATTGACCATCATAGACGATACGCGCTATCCATGGATAACGATTGATGCCAGTTGGACGGCCACCAACTATTCGATCCTCTTGATTCGACTGGCCGCATTCTATAATTTGTGTTTCATTCTAATTGTAAACATTTCTTTATTTATTTTATCCTTTATACAAACCGCAGGTACAATTTTTGGTTTTGGCGTCATCATCATCATCATCATCATCATCTTCGAGAGTAGAGGATGATATTCCACCACTACTGCCGCCGCCGCCGCCAAGGAAAGAAGTTAAATCCAAAATTTGATTAAAGAATATTTTACCGTTTCTAGTGCCTACTTTCGTTGTTGTATTGGTAATATTAAATTTATTTTTCTACAAAATAAAAAGACAATTTTATAACTTGTTGTTGTTGTAGATTTAAACAATTTACCTCAATTGCTGCTACAAGTCCTTTAGTAAATGGTATCGATATTAAACAAATGAAGAATATTATGTGCAACAATTTCAATACAACTGACATTTTTTTATGGAATTCGTGAAAACCATACTCTGATTTGATTCTTAAACAAATTTCTAGATCACTTTTCACTATTCTCGATTTTCTTTAACGTACCAAATTACAACAATAATAATTTTTGTTGTATGTTGTTAATAATGTTCACGTGATGCTTTCACCGTCTCTACCAAGGACTGTTATAGGCTCTTTCACTGCAACACATACAGTGGAAGAAGAAAGTGACTCGTATTCAAGTCAGGGTAAACATCGATATTATGAAGAAAGAGAATCGAAAGTTATATTGAAAACGGATGGTGATCATCTCTCTGGAAAGTAAAACTTGTTATGGTGAGTGGTTATTCTTTAAGATTTTTTCCATGAATTATTGGAATTTGGGACAATTATAAATAGAAATGGAATGTCTCCCCCTCAAATTCTTTTTATTATATGGCTTAGGGTATTGTCACACTGTGGTAATCGTTGACGATCATTCTTTTTAAGGTAGCCTCACATAAGCGACAATTCCGTCAATGTTTTAATGTATCTTATTTAAAGCTTGTTTCATACGACTGATAATTTTAATATTTTTATTATTCGTTTGAACTACACCCATTTATTTGCTACTTTCTTTATTTTGACCTCAATATGCTATACAATTCACTACTTCTAATTTACAATTAGATTGAAATAAATCTTTGGCACAATTAATAAGTAACAACCTATATAAGAACAGTTTGGCACGTTTGATTCGTCAAAAATTAAAAACAAAATGACTAGAAATAGAATTTAGCATGTCTTGGATTATGTTGTGGATGTGGACATAAACATTCACCATTTAATGTATCCAAAATCCAATCTAAATAGTTTGTAATTTTTGTATAGATACCAGGTAGATTTGGACGTGCACAACCACGTCCCCACGATACAATACCAATAATTTCCATATCACCATTAATATCATTCATATGAAGTGGTCCACCGCTATCACCCTAAAAATTTTGATAATTTTCACAAAAACAATCTCGATTGTGTTGATGTTGATACCTGACAGGCGTCTAATTTTCCATCAGGATAACCGGCACAGAACATGTTCTCCGAAATTTTCCGTTCACCATATCCTGAATTATAGCATTGTTGTTTTGACCAAACTGGTACGGCGACTTTACGTAAAATATCTGAAGTTGGTTGATTCTCACCTAATTTACCCCAACCAGCAACTACAGCCAATTGTCCAGTATAATCCACAACTATTAACATATGAGAATAATTATAATTTTTAATAATAATTTTGTGGAAAAACTACCATTATCTGGTAAACATGCCGGTTGAATATTTGCATTGAAATCTACAGGTTCATCCAATTCCAAAATGGCAATATCATTATTGAAACTATACGGATCGAAAGCTTCGTGCTCTCTAATTTGTCTAAAACGGCGTACGATGATATTTGAAAAGCGATCACTAGCTGTACGATCGTAATCGGCCAAAACAGCTGTTAATTGTTTAATATTGAAACTAATAAGAAAATTTATTTAAAATCAAAAATATGATAATTTCTATTATTTTGATTAAATTTACCCATGAACACAATGCGCAGCTGTTAATAAATGTCTTCGGGTGATTAAAGTAGCGCCACAATGGAATTTACCACCTTCACTCAATCCAGCAATCCATGGGAATTCATGGATTTTCGTTATATTACCACCAACAACACGCATATGTCGATTGCTCATCCCACAAACTGGAAATTTTTGGTTTTTATCACAATTTTTTTGTTTTAGCATAGACAATTTTCAACCTACCACAATCGCAATTTGATGGTGGTGGTGCTGCAATAATTTGTTTTAATATAAAACTGCAAATTAACAATAATTGTAAAATTCTCCAATTGATCATCATTATTAACAATTAATGGAATTATTGTAAAAATAACAACAACAAATAAAAGTGTTAATAGAATAAAATTCAACTAAAAACTAATTACGATCATTTGAACAAAAATTGTTTTTATATACGAAATGGTTTCTGGTTTCAATGTTATTTAATTATTATTTTTTTAATGTTATTTTGGAGGGGTAATATTGCCTTGACCATTTTTTTTTGTTCAGTTGTTTTATAATTATTATTTAATAAAATCTAAATAGGTAGGTGATCACACCTACACACACACACACACACATATATGATAATTGGTCAATGTCTAGGGACTCATAAAAATGCAAAAGCAAGGACGATGCATTTGCATGTTTGACATATTTTCGCAATCAGTCCTTTGAATAGATAATAAAACAGTACAAAAACAGAAATGAATTAAAAAAAAGAGAAACAACAAAATTATCGCGTCAATTTTACTTAAAAATAAGGGATGATCAACCTGCTTTGAAACGTAAATTTTAATTACGCTACTTCCTCATTCTATCATCTGTGTAGTAAATTAATTGTTTTCCATATAATTTCCTGCGATAGCAACCAGAAATCGGGAAGGGAACAATTGCGCGACTGAAAGCAAAGTCCTCCGCTATTATGATCTTGAACTTTATTTGTTTCATTACATAGATGCTTGACCATTGGCGTAACATTTGCAAATTATTTGTTAAATCTCCAGATATTCACTTAGAATCTTGTTAATTGATAATAATTTGATGTTTCTAATGTGTAAATATCCATTTTATGTGAAATATTAACGGTGTTGTTTTTTTGTTAATTAGATATTAAATTGCTCTATTAGTTATTACGTAAAACGAAAATTTAAACCAAAGGAATGAACAAGTACGCCACTATTATGATCTGAATTCATTTGTTTGTTTGCTATATTTACGTTTTTCTCCATTGGCGTAACACTGTTGCTAATCTCGTTGTTTTCGTGGTAAAATTATGTTAATTTCAT
Organism: Meloe dianella; assembly: GCA_028455855.1. NCBI lineage: Eukaryota > Metazoa > Arthropoda > Insecta > Coleoptera > Meloidae > Meloe > Meloe dianella. The sequence continues at coordinate 142,146 of JAPTHL010000060.1, forward strand.
GATAATTGTAATGAGCAACAAGGAAATAAAGTTTTGCGGGATATTTGAAGAGAACACAATTATCGATCTATCTATCGAATAAGTGTGACACATTAACCCATATACCGAATAGAGTTGTGTCAAGGTCTTGATACTATCTCTAGATAGTACCACTTTGTTCCATTAACATTTTGTATTGTTTCAATTTATGAATTTAACCACTAATTTCTATTTTAGAGATGATCACCTAGTTCCTATAAACTTGACATAAATTCATCATTTATTTATTTGTTATTGTTTTTTTTTAAATTTATTATCTATAATTATAGTGAAGGATATTTGAAATCATAGAAGGATAACGACTGCGTAACTATTTAATCTTGTTGTTATTGTTGAACGAGATCAGACAAAAGTTGCGTTATTAGGTTAAACTATACACACATTTATTTATTTATGTAAATTATTGTAATTTTCAATTTATCTTTTTGTTTGTTTTTATTTTAGGGAAAAAATGAAGCGCAATTGTTACGATTATTATCGTATTGGTTTTGACATTGGCAATATTGATGATGATAACACCAATTTTGTGGCAAACATTATGCATGTCAAAGATGATGACCTGGAAAAAATACAATTACAAAAACCATAACAATCAACAAATAATGCAAATTGTCACATGATTCATAAAAGGCTTTTCGCATCATTCACGTTAACATTAATGCATATATATTGGTACGATATGTGTGTAGCTTGTGTTGATTCTATCAATTTTGGATTTTTTTCGGCTTTTATAACGGGGAACAAAATCAGATCCTATAGAGTATAGACGATTCGAAATCTTGCCCAACTAAAAACATGTCTACCTATTTACCTACTTTTACAAATCAACATTTTTTGGTCACTTAAAAGAAAATATCGATAGAAAACAGTTAATTATAAATCATTAATGTGTTCAGTTGAAATTGACAAAAATAATGTTCCTTATTTTATCGTTTTGTGTTCTCTTATTAACAATCCAACAAATACAAACTGACGTATCTATCTAGAAATAATTAAAAATTAATTGATAAGATTATCGTTGAATTTTTAGAATTCGAATAAGACATTCTTTGAATTGTTTGAAACGTTTGAAGAATGGACATTGGCACCACCAAAGACAACAACAAAACGTATTGTAATACCAACACCAGCAGTTGTTGAACATAAACCAGGAATACCGCCAGGATGGTTGGGGAGAATCAGGACAACAACAAATTTCCCATATGTTTTAAATCCGAATAATCCAATGACAAATATCACCGTTAATCGTGGCTTTATTGATTGGGTGATGGGTATTTTAGGAATTGGTGGTAATGGTGATAATCAACAACAACAACAACAGATTGAACCACCTAAAGATTGTCCATCGTGTTGTAAATTCAAACGAATACTTACAATAATCATTGATTAATTCTAATTAATTTGATTTAGCATGTGGATTAACGTATAAACATAAGAGAATTGTTGGTGGTGTTGAGACACAAGTCAATGCTTATCCATGGATGACAGCTTTAAAATATAACAATCGTTTCTATTGTGGTGCTTCAGTTATTAATAATAAATATTTATTAACAGCAGCACATTGTGTTAATGGTTTTACAACAGATCGATTAACAGCAATATTCCTCGACCATGATCGTTCGAATCAATTCGAAACAAAAACATTTACACGTTCAATAAGTAAAGTATTGAAACATCGTTATTATGGCAGTGATGGGACATATAATAATGATATTGCATTATTGAAACTGGATCGTGATCTACCAATAAGTGGATTATTAAAACCTGTATGTTTACCACCATTAGGTAAAAGTTTTACCGGACATAAAGGTATTGTAATTGGTTGGGGTGCTACACAAGTGCACGGTCAAGTATCCAATGTTTTACGTGAAGTCGAAGTGCCTATTCTATCAAATAACGATTGTCGACGTTCTGGTTATGGGAATCGTATCACTGATAATATGTTATGTGCTGGATATGCACAAGGAACTAAAGATTCTTGTCAGGGTGATAGTGGTGGGCCTTTACATGTAGTTAACGATACCATCCATTCGATTGTTGGTAAGTGTCTCTTCTTTGATGTAACTATAAAAAAAATTATGAATTCCTTTGATTAGAATGGAAAATATTGAACATTTTTAGGGATTGTATCATGGGAGAAGGTTGTGCTATGGCGAATTATCCAGGCGTTTATAATAGAGTTAATCGTTATATATCATGGATTAAAAGTAATACACGTGATGCTTGTTATTGTTAATTCTATTTGTATTTTAAATTAATACACCGTTCTATTTATTGTTAAAGTTATTTTTTAAAGAGCCAAAATGTTTGCATTTCACCTTTACCTTTCACTTTAACATTACCACGACTTTCCATACGGTATTTATCAGGTGATAATAATTGTTTTGTATCCGCTGAAATATTGACCATGCCAGGCTGTAAATAATGATTGAATATAGAAGATTAATTCATTTTTTTCTTGCTTTTACTTTAGGAAAATTACAGTACTAGTTGATTGCATTCGTGATGCTGTATTAATTGTATCACCAAAAAAACAATATCTTGGTACTTTAATACCAACAACTCCAGCAACAGCTGGTCCTGAATGGATTCCTGCAATCGAACGAATTTACTTGAAATTCCCCAACAATACGATTATATTTACCTATTCTGATATTAACATGATCACTATTATTAGCCCCTTTAATTTCGATAACTTGTTTCAGCATTTCTAATGAGAGTGCAGCAACATTTTCAGCGTGTAATTGTGTAGATTCCGGTGCTCCACTAGCTACCATATAAACATAACCAACAGTTTCCACCTATTTACAAATAGATAATTATTATTGAAATATTACATCTCTATCACACTCACTTTGTAAACATTAAATTTGTCCATCAAACCATCGAAACAAGAGAAAACTTTGTTCATGATTGAAACAACATCCATTGCATCACGTACAGTTTCAGATGATAATCCGACCAGTTCACAAAATAAAATCGTAACAGCTTCAAATGACTGAAAATTGTTGAATAAGAAAATGTGTTCTACGTTCAATTAAATCAATCTAACTTCACAGGTACTTAATGAAGATTGTCCGGCTCGTAAACGGTCAGCCACAGTTTTCGGTATCATTGAATAGAGAAGATCATCACCGCGACGTTTCCATGTATCTAATAATTCGTAACTTTTTTCCAATTCATCAGATCGTTGTTCTTCTTTATCGAACATTATCTCCAATTTCGAATTGTGTTGCCAGCCGGCCAAGACCATTTCTTTACTTAAACCATGCGAATTTAAATCGTTCAAAAACAATCCTTGATCAGGTAACTCATCTAAATCGTTTATACTAAAATAAAGATAGAGATGAATTTATTTTTGACATATGGACAATAAGAAAAGGTACAAACACTGGACTACATAGGTATATAATTGCATTAATGTCTTCGATAAACTTCATCTGACCTTTTAGAAGAATATTACTAGAACCTAAATCTGGTGAGGTATTTCCATGTTTTGTTTGGTCATCAATAGTAAAATCATTAGAGCCTCGATTGCATTCAAGTTCGAACATCACTGTTTGTAAATTACGTGTCTGCAACAATTCAGATTAGAATGGAGATTAAGTTAATTTTGTTGTTGTTGATAGAATCTACATTTTTCCATGAGAATGTGACCCCTTTCGGTCTACGTAATTTAAAATAACGTCGAATCGGTTGATCCAGAAAACTATCAATGGATCCACGCCAAATTTCCATTAATTTCTCACCACCACCCATTATTTTCATATCTGGATTGATCATCACACCAAATGGGAATAATTCCAATAGTAATGAGCATGGGAATGATGGTAGTTTGATGATTTCGTGCAATGATGATCTCTTTGCTTTTTGTAACATCTATGGTTGTGGGGCATAGAGATTAGAGATCAAGATTTAGATATTTTTTTTTGGTTAAAATACAACTTACATAAGCTCTATTATCGAAATCTAAACGATATGTGACGATTACATTATTTTTCGTATTACTTGCTGATGTTGCTCTATCTAAAACGCGAACATTCAGTTTTAAATGATAGAAATCTTTGGCGATTTGTTGTAATTGCCCTACAAATTGATTTCGTTCAATATTCTAACATCAAATCGAAAATAATTTGTTTCAATTGAATACCCATAACGTATTGCGTAAATCCTTGCCGGCCACTTCTATAAACTAAAATGCATCCGTTGATATCAATGTCGGTTAGATAGATTGATGGACTCTTCATTTTCGGATAAGTGAAACAGAATTGCGAATGAATATTATCAACACTTTGCAAGAAATCGGTGAAGAACCGTCCTGTTGCCTTAATCGTAATATCATAACTATCAAAATAAATTGAATTGAATTTAATCAATACCAATTAGATAATTAAGTGGCAAATTACCCTAAATTTGTGCAGAAACGTACAAAACAACGTCCGAAGAAATTCATAAAACTATCATACGATGCCGATGTAATTTCAGCACAAGCTGATGCCAATGATGAGATTATTGTATCCGGATAGACTTTATGCGTTTCAAATGAGACGAATTTACAATTTGATTTTTGTAAAACTTCCATCCATATCGCTTCACCATATTCTAACTTTAGCATGTTCCAAATAACAAATAAATCAAGTTTGAAATGTTAGAAATTGCAAAAACTCACCTTCACAAAGTATTCAACACTTTCCAAAAGCATTCCATACATGTTTCTTATCGATTTTTATTAGTTATTTTGTTAGATATTTGTTATTTCTACCCTCTATGATATGATCCGTATTGTTTGCGTTCACTAATCGCTTTAATCTAGAGTGTCTGTTTTGGAAACGAATTACAGGTAAATGTAGATAAATGTCGTGTTTAATGGATGTATTCAATCGAATTAATTAATTAAACAATCCTGTATTAATTAAAGGAATAATAAGACAGGGATGGAATCAGGTAGTTTTCGTCGACGGATCCCTTGTGAGTGACGTAATCTCTACGTCAGCTTACTACCAAATTGACACGGGCCCTAGCTTGTTGAATTATTTAAATTAATTATTCGCTATCTTTATTTGGGGTTGAGGGGGTGGTGAAGTTTTGGTCTGCTACCTTCGGGCCTAGAATTTAACGTTAGGCTACTGCATATCAGAATGGACAAATCGATTCTAAACTTTATTACTGAAACCAACTCTGTTCTATTCTAGCGTGCTTATTAAATTATAGCTAACTCTTAATTGTTTATTGAATTAATTAATACACAGTTCTTTACTTCCATTAATTACTTTATTTTTGATTAATATAACATAAAATAGAATTTTCATTATGGAATGTTGCATCGATGTTTAGTTTTTATTGTTTCTCGGAAATCCAGAAAGTTTCCACGTCACCTTTACCCTATTAACAACAGGATTTTTTTTATTATTCTTCAGAATTCAGCGATCAAGATCTATATAGATCAAAATTAATTGGAAAAGAAATACCTTTAAAGCTACTAAACCTCTCGATTCAATCAAATATCGATCATTCGCCAATAAATCCTTTGTTGTAATTGAAACATGAACCATACCGGGCTGAATTTAATCATTATAAAAATACAAATTAATAATCAATTTAATTAGAAATTAACAAATCATTTACCAAACTAGTTGATTGCATTCTAGATGCTGTATTAACTGTATCACCGAAAAAACAATATCTTGGTACTTTAATACCAACAACGCCGGCAACAACCGGACCAGAATGTACACCTTAATAGCATTAAAAAAAAAAACGAAATAATTACGAAAATTAATTATTCGTCGAAATTTACCAATTCGAACTTCCACTTTTGTTCCGGATGGTATTTGTAATTGTTCTACATGACGTACCATACATAATGAGACATCGCAAATGTTACGTGCATGATTTTCTGTACGTTCCGGTGCTCCACTAACTGCCATATAAATCTGGCCGACAGTTTCCACCTGGATAGAACAATCAAGAATTTACGTAGACATGATGATTAATCAATTAAATACCTTATAAACATTGAATTTATCCATAAGTGAATCGAAACATGAAAAAACAGCATTCATTGTTGACACTAATTCCATTGCATCCTCAACTGTACTAGAATTGAATCCAACTAATTCTGTAAACATTATTGTAACGCAATCGAAATTCTATAATAATAAAATTGATATTAATCAGTATTCTAAACAAATCACAATCGCGATCTGTACCTCGCATGTATTTAATGGTGAATTGCCAGCACGTAATCGATCTGCCACCGTTTTTGGTATCATTGAATATAACAAATCATCACCGCGACGTTTCCATGTATCCAATAAACTGTGACTATTCTCAAGTTCTGTTGCACGTTGTTCAGCTTTATCAAATAACAAACCCAATCTAAAATCGATAACAAAAAAAAGTTAACAATAGATCAACAATGATGTTGACGATAATAACTTGGAATTGTGTTGCCATCCAGCTAGAACCATCTCTTTTCCAAGTCCATGTGGATTTAAATCATTCAAATACACACCCTGATCTGGTAATTCACTAATATCATTCAAACTAAACAATAATCACATCGATAGTGATCACAATTGAATAATTGGCCGACTTGACTTGATTACTCAGTCAAATCTACTCTATAATACTTACACAGGACTACAAAGGTAAATCACATTGTTAATATCATCTAAATAGCGTAATTGTCCTTTTAATAGGATATTCTTCAATCCGGATAAACTGTCACGTCTTAAAGCATACGGTGAGATACTTTTACCATCGATTTCAATTTGTTTCAACGTATTATTATCATCATTATTTGTATCTTCTTTTTTATTAACTAAATCACCACGTAACATTTCTATTTCGAATAGGACCGATTGTAAATTAATTATCTAAATAATTTAAACAGTCGAGATAGAGACGAAGATTATATTGGGTTGTTGTTGGAATAGCACTTACGTTTTTCCATGAAAAAGTAATACCTTTTGGTCGTCGCAATCGAAAATACTTCACCACTGGCTGTTGTAGTAATTTCTCTTTGCCACCAGCAACTTGAACAATTCGTTCACCACAACCAACAATTATCAATGCTGGATTGAATAGAATTGCAAATGGGAATAATGTTAACAATAAATCACATGAGAATGGTGACAATTGGCGTGTTTCAAGGTGTGCTTGGGTCTCGGCACGTTTTGCTAATATCTGGAAAAGCGATGAGTATTTAGAACGAATAAATTAAATAAAACACCACCACCACCACCCCTGATTTTGAAGAGGTGTGTGTGTGTGTGTGTGTGTGTGTGTGTGAAGAAATAGTTTACATATTGTGAATTATCGAAATTTAAACGGAAATTAACAATTGTTATGTCTCTGTTGTTGATAGTTTTAGTTTCTTGATCCAAGACTTTCGATTCCAATTTCAAATTGAAGTTTTCTGATGCAATCTGATCGAGTTGACCTATTAAAGTCGATCCGTTAAAACGATGCGATTCTATGCAAGTCTCAATGTCGATCTCTATCAACGATCAGTTGATTGCAGACTCTACGCATCCGCTAGGCGATCATGGTGGAGATCGAGATCAAGACTTATTTAGAATTTCAACACGCACCCATCAAATAATTATTGAAACCTTGTCGACTGCTACGATAAACCAAAATACACCCATTTTCATCCACTTCAGTCACATACATCGATGGACTTTTCATTTTCGGATATGATAACGTGAATTGTATGTGGATATTGTCGACATTTTCTAGGAAATCAGTGAAATGCCGACCGGTTGCTTTAATTGTCACATCATAACTACAATAATTAATTGGAATTTATGTATAAACCTAACGATTTCTTTTAAATCAAAACCACTACCCATAATTACTGAAGAATCGTACAAAGCATTTCCCAAAGAAAAACATGAAATCATCATAACATTGGCCAGTTAAATTGGCTAAAACTTGTGCCAACGACGACATGATATTGTCTGGATAGACTTGGTGTGTGTTGAATACACGATATTTACAATCTGATAATTCTAAAGCTTTCTGCCACATTACATCGCCGTATTCCAACTGGAACAAATTTAAATTGTTTTAACAAGAAAAATCGTTTTCTGTTTAATAAACGTAAGTAGGATTCTCGAAATAATCAACTTAATCGAAACGATTCCGCCCTTCAAGGTACAATCAATTCAGCACAACAACAACAACAACGAAAATGTGTTTGTTTATTGTGCATTTGTTTGGTTTAGTGAAATTGGGAATGTATTTACTTAACGATACAAATCTGGATAATTTGGGATCAATTTCGCATTAAATTTCTGATCAATAACAAGTCGCCTTTTAAGAAAATATTACTTAATAGGTATTTATATTCAATACACAATAGTGTAATTAGCTATAATAGAAACAAGAAAGGTATTGCATTCCTTATGCTTTTATTGGTTGTATTCTATTTTCGTTTAATTAACAAAACTACTAACAATCAAGTTAATGCCAATTAAATTAATGAACATGCAAACTGCGTGTCGTTATTATAAGAAATTGAATTGAGAGGAAATAAAATTCAGGTTAATAATAGCGCAATATCCGGTTTCTCTTCAAAATAAAATCGTTATATATTTAGAAATAAATAAATACTCACTTGAACGAAATGTTGAACACTCTCCAAAAGCATTCCATACATCTTTCTTTGAATTGGTATTTAGACAACTTTTTTCAAATAACTTCGAAATGACTGTGATCAATTTTCCAGTTCGACTATTATTGTTGATAATTTAAGTCGCAATGCTTCTATGGTAGATGAATGTTGTCTATGTTAGAGTGTTTGCTGAGTTTGCTAGCAACACAATGAATGTTACTACATTAATCCTTGGCAATTTGAAGAAGGATATAGAGCGTCGACGCCTCCACTACTCACGTACGCGACAAACGCAACAGGTGGCCCATAATTTAGTCCTAATCAGTGAATTTAATTCGATTTGATTTACCTGTAATTATTCTAATCTAACACCTGATAGAGAGATACATTATCATTGTAGCATAATCATCGAATCACTCAGTTAATTCAATAAAATTCTTATATTGTCCATGGCTGTTTTGAACTCGTATTCTTGAGGCTCCATTTCACGAATGGGCATTTTGCTGGATAGGGTCCTTTCAAGTAAATTTTCCAGTAGGTACCTCATGTTACTGCCTCTCATTTCCGGATTACCTACGAGGTCATTTCTACCACTCTTAATTAGTGTTGGTCTATCGTAACATCGTTGTTAAAAAACTATTTAATTCCAAACGAAAATTGTCCGTTTTCAATGGGATATCAGGTAGAATAAACGCATGTTGTGTAGACAACCAATTATACACAACTTAACCTCCAATTTTATAGAATGCATTTTCTACATAATCAATTTCGAATTTTAACAATTTCAAAATGTTTCCAATTAAATATGCCGCGTGCAAATTATGCCAAAAAAGATTCAGGTGGTATGTAAAAACTAACGATTTCCCAGTCTCCTAATTCAAATCAATAATCTACTAATAAATCGTATTGTAGCTGTTAGTATGATTGGTGGTGTTTTAAGAAGAAGAAACTGGGCAAATTGGGGCCAGTTGTTGAGAAGACAGCAATACCAGTTGAAACAGATCCAGAAAAACTGGTGAAATTCGTTTGTGGCTCAAATATTTATACAACAGGAGATGATATTGAATTAAGACCAGATCATGAATATCCAGATTGGTTGTGGAATATACATTTAGGACCAGCACCGAAATTGGAGGAACTCGATCCGAATGCAAAAGAATATTGGCAAAAATTAAGGAAATTAGCATTGAGGCGAAACAATCAATTAGCTCAATTGAAACAATTTTAATTCGGATCAAAACTTTAACAAAACGTAATAAATAAATCTAAATTGAATTGTATTGTTTTATCAGTTTCTTTATCATAATCGATCACATTGATTTCATATTGTTTTTGATCAATTTTTACAATTATCAATTTGTAATTCGTGTGTACGGATAGTGTCTTTCGAAAATCCGTTAATTGTTGTCTGCCAAACATTAAAACAACATTGAGATTCTTGATGATGTTGTACAATAAATCAAATCGATTCTTTGAATGTTGATCTAAACTCAATCTAGGCTTAGATTCTTTCATTTCCCAATATTGCGATGTAATATTATCAATAACAAGAAATCCAATATTTTCATGATTATGCACAATTTTCTCTAAATTACGTATTGTTATATCGATCTGTTCATTATCAAAACAATTTAAAATGATCAAATTATTCAATGATTTCTCTATTATATTGCTGCGATTATTAATTTGGAATCGTTTCAAATATCCATCAATCACTTTAACAATTTTTAAAATATTCAAATGGTATTCCGTATTTAACAATACAACACCACACGATTTCCAATTTTCATTTAATTCTTTTGGTAATATACACCGAATGATAAAATCAAGTTGTAAATCGTACATTATTGAATCACCAACAATTTCGATAATTTGATTCGATTTCAAACCATTTTCTATTAAAATCGGATTAACACCTGATAAATCAGTTGTTTGAGAGATTCGTGAAAATAATTGCACACCTGATTCGACAGATTTTGTTCCCATTATTCTATTATTTAAAAAGACGAATGTAAGGAAATATATAGGTTAGTAATTCGAAAATTGCGCACTTTCGATTGCCATGTTAACGCAGTACTGCGGAAGAACCACACATCTAACTGTCCTTACTATAGACTATGAAATTAAAGTTGTACCACACTTGTGTCGATTGAAATTCCAATATTATACTCTTGTAAGTTTACTTAGATATTTCCAAACAACATTAATTGGAATTTGGTTGAATTTTATTCAAATTGTTATGATTATTATCAATTTGTATTGATAAGATGTGGCTTGTTTAGCAATGAATCAGGTATATATATGTTAGTTATTTTTGTTTGACTGTGTTGGCGATGGTGAGTAATTTATTGTTTTTTTTTGCGAAGAGAAGTGTCAAAACAAAGGGGGTCTGCCAAAAAAGAAACAAATTGATCTTAGTCTAGGCCAGAGTGTAAGTTGCTATCTAATTGGATGTTCCCAACATATTTCCATCTACCTGTTAATAAATAAAGGTAACATTTCTAATTAAAATTATTTTTGTTAAATGTCAACAACAGAATCTAAGGTTATGTCTATTAAAAAATTGTTAATGATTTTTATTATAAAAAATAACATCAATTACCAATAAATTAATACGCGTTTATTGTTTTTATAATAATTCTAATCAATGATTCTGCAATATTTATCAATTTTGTATCAATTACATTAACATGTGTCTTATTGAATAATAATAATAATAATAATAATAATGATGATGATTATAATAATAAAATAACTTTCTCTTGATTGTAATTTCTAGATTTATTGTTAAAAATGAAGGATACAGATGGTGATGATAAGAATGATCCTGATGTGTATGGATTACTTTCACAATTACGCAAAGAAAAACTCTTTATAACAACAGAGAAATTAAATATACAATCCTTGAATACAACAGTAAGTATCTATGAAATTATTGTTTATAATTAATTATTTAAGAATTTATCATTGTTTTAATTAATTTGTGTGTGTGTGTGTGTGTTAAAAATTCAATAGATTAAGAAGAAAACTGATATATTATTAGAATCAACATGGATAACAATAAAACAACGTTTATATTTATTACAACAACATGAGTTTACAATACAAAATTATGAACAAATTAAATTGATAATAAATCCAAATTTTATCGAAGCCAAAACTGTATTGGGTTTTCATAAAACAATAAAAATTGAAAATTTATTACAAAAATTACGTACACAACCAGAACAATTAGCTAAATGGTTGGTTATTGGTGAACAATTAAATGATGACCATACAATTATCTTACAATGTATTATAACTGGCTTATATTCGTCATGTCTATTCCCAGATGATATAAATTTAATATTGAAATTATTATATGAATTAGCTAAATTGCAATTAATTAAAACAGATAATCCACGTAAAATATTGAAGAATCGTAATTGTTCATTTAGAAATTTATATTTCATCTTTAATGAAGTATTACCAAATGCAAAAATATTCTTATATGCATCATTAAAAATACCAATATTAAGATTATTATCATATAAAGATTTATATTTAGATTTAGATCCAAATAAAACATTGATGCGTTATAAACAGGATGAACAATTGAAAAATGAATTTAAACATTTTAATGAATATCGTAATGATGTTGTTATCAAATTGATTGAATTTACAAATCAATTTCTATTATCATTACGTGATAATGTTTATAGTTTTCCAAAATCGATAGCATGGATTGTTTATCAAATTTCACAACTTATTCATAAATCATATGGACAGAAAGAAGCGAATGCAATAATAACTGAATTGATATTTACATTGTATATATGTCCGGCTATTGTTGATCCAGAACAATATAGTATTTGTGATACACAAATTACTGATATAGCTAGACATAATTTAATACAAATTGGGCAAATTATACAGATTTTGGCATTAAATAAATATGAAATAGCTGATGATAATAATAAAATTGGCGATATTTATAATTTATTTGATAAAGATATTATTATTAATTTCATCGATGACATATTATATAATATTGAATTTAATGATTGTCCACCAATTGATTTAACACCAACAATAAATCGTGAAATATCATTATTCACATATGATGAATTGAATAATTTAATACGGTTTTTACAAAAAGTCTATGATGAATTTTTAATCAAAAATCATGATGGTTCACAAAAAGTGAATAAAACAACAATAGAAGAACAAATTGCTACATTAAATCTGCCATCATCATCATCATCATCATCATCATTAGAAAATTCACCAAAATCAAATAATAAACAAAATGGTATAGCTGAAAATATAAATACAACAACAATGAAACGTACAAATTTCTTATCATTAAATAAAAATCAAAAAGATGATGATAATAATACACAAATGATTGTTTTAATATTTTCAATGGATAAAGATTATGAGAATCCGATTGGTTTTCTATCTGAAGGGCGTGTTTTAAATTCATTTGTAAAGAAAGATGTAATGTTTGCTAATGTTGCACCAGAAATTATCGATAATATTGATAATGATGATGATGATGATGATGATGATAATGATGGTGACAATGATAATGATGAAGATGTTGATAATGATGAATCACCATCTATAATACCACAACCACCACCATTGCCACACCAGCAACAACAACAACAACAACAACAACAAAATTATCAAGATGAAGGTTCAATTGGTAATACATCAGATAATTTAGAAGCAATCTCAGAAGCGGCTAGCAATCATTCAGTTGCTAGTAGTTTAGAATTAGAAAATGATCAAAATGATAATTTATCTGATATGATATCAGCAAATGTATCTGGCCGTGGTACACCAAATATTAGTGGACGTGATACACCCAGTTCACAAGTGATTGACAATATTGAAGAACGCCAATCTGATATAAGACCTAATGATATGATTGTACAACGACAACCACAAATGATAACAAGTCGGCAAATACGTTCAGAAATTGATGATAAATTTTGTAAATTTGAAATAAAAAAATTATTAGCAGGCGATGAAACAATATCGGTTATATCTGAAACATGGAGTACAGATGTTTTAGCATCTGATAATGAAACAATTGATGCAAATGATAATAATAATAATAATAATAATAATAACAACAATCAACAACGTTCTATTGATAGACATAATTTACAATTAATTAATGAAGTTGTTGATTTAAGTGAAACACAAAGTGAAAGTGCATGGTCAACTGATGTTATGGCATCAGATACAGAACGTTTAAATGATGTTGATAATGATGATGCTGGTAGTGTTGCACAATCAGATGATACACGTTCAGAAACCGATGAGAATTTAACAATGGCTGGAGCAAATCGACGTCTATCAAATTCATCAACTTTCTATAATAATTATCAAATTAAATCAACACACATTGATAATAATAATACAAATAATTCAATCTATAAATCAACAACAACAACAACAACAACGAATCGTATTATAACTAATCGTATAACAAATAAAGATACACCAGGACCAAGTGGTGTAATAACAACATCATCAGCAACACCAACAACAACAACATCAACATCAATAAATCATCGTAATAATGATATAATAAAACAGAATGAACGATCACAAGAAATATTATTAAGTAATTGTAGTTTAAATTCAAATTCAAGTGGTAGTAGTAGTAACAGTAATAGTTATGAAACAAAAAATGATAAATGCAATCGATGGAATGATAATAATAAACAATGGTTAAATGGTTCTATTAGTAGTTTAAATGTAACATCAACACCATCAGAAAGTACAAGTGAATTATCTGTATTAAGTGTAAATAATTGTAATAATAATAATAATAGTAATAATAACAATAATAGTAATAGTAATAATGGTGTAACAAAAAAATCAATTACTATCAATCAAATGCAACAACAACAACAACAACAACAGCGGACTTTATTAAAACCATCAGCCTCAACTGGTGCTATACCAAAAAGTATCAGTTTTGATATGAGTGCTGATAAAGGTGATAAATATTTGGATGATGATCAAAGAATTGGTGGTGGTGGTGGTGGCAGTAAACAACGTGGTAGTTTTTTTAATAAATTAAAAATTGGTTTTCGTAGTAATAAACGTGGTAAAAGTTTCCGTAATAATAATGATGATGAATTTCATAATCATAAAAAAGAATCTCCAATTAAAATTAACAATTCTGGTAATGATATAATTATTGATTGATTAATTAATTAGATAATAGTAAATTGTTTTTATTTTATTTTCCAGTATCTTCTGAAGATATTTTAGCTAAATATCGTTCGAAATCATTTACAAATCCCATTAAACAAACAACAATCAATAATGATGATAATAACGAATTAAAAAATCAACGATCATCATCTGATAATTCTGATAATATTGATATTAATAATAGTTTTGATGATGTTAAAAAGAAATTACGTTTAGTTTTAAGTGATAGTACAACACAAATTCCAAAAATTATTATCGATCGTAATACAAATGTAAAAAATAAAATCGAAACATTATTGCGATTAGAATTAGGTAAAGCAAGAAGTTTAAATCAATGGTCAAATATTGCACGTTTATCAGAAACATTGCGCTGTATAAATTTATTAAATGAAAATACATGCTTAACATTATTAAATGCAATGAATAAGGATTATTGTCAACGTACCATTTATACACAATATTTAATTAATTCAAAACAAGAATTATTATTATGTGAATCATATTTAGATGGGTAATTTTATTATTGATTAATTAATTGATTGATTGATTAATTGTTAAAAATGGCCGTTTTTGTTTTTTAGTTTAAGTGAACAAATCAGGAATGTGAAACAGAAAAGTGAAGAATATCTATGTATGATATGTGTGAAAAAGTTCCTTATAGAACAGGAGATTAAAATTAATCAATTTTGTGAAGAATTCATTAATATTAATTTATCAGATGAGAAATGTGATTTATTAAATAATTTTTATAAACATTTATATTTAATAATGGAAAGGAATGGACTGTGGCGAGATATATTCAAAAATCGTCGAGATATTATTAAAATAACATTAGAACGTTTTATTATGAGTAAAATTTATATTAATTCATTATATCCGAATGGTGATGGTGATAGGGATCGTGATCGGTTAATATTCATCATTATTATTTATTTGTTTATTTTATTTTTTTGTAATAGTTTATTTATTTTTTGTTTGATTTTTCTAGTGTTTTATATCATCATATTGAGAAATTATCGAGAATCGTATCACCCGATCATAAGGATCTAATGATACCGAAAGTATTCTTAAAGGAATTCCCATGGCTACCGGCACAGGATGCTCTAAAAGCGATTAGTGCATATAAAACACCTAGAGATAAAGTCAGCTGTATTGTGCAATGTGCTAAATGTATTATGGATTTATTAGCATTTTCACAATGTGCAGGTTCAACGACAGCTGATGACTTCACACCAGTTCTTGTTTATGTGATAATAATGGTAAATATTTAATTTGTTTATCTATTTATTTACAATAGTAATTATTTATTAAGGTAAATCCATTTGATTTGTTATCAACAATACAATTTGTTAATAATTTCTATCAAAATCGACTTGGTGGTGAAGAATTATATTGGTGGACACAATTTTGTTCAGCTGTTGAATATATTAAAACAATGGATTATTCTGATTGATATCAACTATTCCTTAATCTTTATAATATATTTCATTTGTATAATATAATTAAGAAATCATAACTTTCATGATAATTGAATTATTTATGTATTTTTATGAATATTTTGCTGATAAAATATTTTAAATATACCTATATAAATATATATATATATACATACAAAAAAAAAGAATGTTATAATAGTATTAAATATGAGGGTTTGAAATAAAATTATATTATTATTATTGTTAATGTGCTTTATTTAGAAACTTTCTAATTTTGTTTTCATCATTTATTAAAAAAATTGGCGGATTATTTATATATCACGCCATCTATCGTCCATGTTGAATGTATCTATTTAAGTATGCATCTACACTTGAGTGTATATCAGAACATTTCTTGCTTTTTCTATAGACATAGGAAGAATCTTTAAATAGTTTAAGAATGCTGCCTAATGTGGTCGTGACGTCATGGCAATTTCAGAGAAACCAGTTGCCACCCATTTAAATCTAGCAGACAGTGGGGAGAATTCAATTTCAACCAATAACAATTCAGATCTCAGTGACTTAAGTCAGTAAACAAGATGATCTCATCTGTGTGCGAGTTGCATTAGATAGATAGGTAGGCAGAGAGAACACTCATCCGTTGTTTTTTTTTATGGCCAAAAGAACGTCTGTTTTCTGTGGCCATGTGAACTGTAACAAGTTATTCCTATATAAACAGTTTATATTGACAAAAAACAATCAAAATGAAGCCTTACAAAATGGATTTTATTAACCATATTTCGTTGTAATTGTAAAACTAGTGTGTGTGATTTCTAAGAATTATATGATTAAAATTGTGCATTTGTTATACACTGTGATTGTAATATAAAACAGAGATAGAGAGGTATGTATGTAGATACTATCATTAATTGGTTTTAATTTCTGATTTCTCTATTATTTTTATGATTGTTTGTGTGGAAAAATCCATCTCGAAACGTCGAAATATTCACGGTTTTTGTTAGTTTTATCTGCCAACTGTATGCAGTTTGATTTATTAAAATTTACAACAAAATTCTTGATTAGACGTGGTTTGTTTGTGATAAGGATTTGATGATAGTAGAAACTATAATTTAATTGCGTTTTTAACAATTTCGTATTATTTTTCTCAAACGAAATATTGAGCAACAATATCACCACCACCTCGAAAGATATGCATAAACGAACAACAATATAATTGTTGTTGCCATTAATTGTTTTTCAAGAAGTCGAAAAATTCTGGTATTCCCAAACGTTTCTCCATTCAAAGACGTATCTTTTGTTTGGCAGATGGATCTTTGTATATATGCCTTAAGGGCAAACATATGTTTATCTATTCATTTTTAGATAGTAAATCATTTTCTAAGGAAATCCCAAAGTCTCCCCAATCTTTTTTGTAGTCTTGTCAAACCGGTTAGTTTGTTATTATTATTATTTCATCTTAATTATACCCAATTATACCTGTTTGTAAATGAAAGAACTAAATGAGTTGTTTGTCGAATTTTCCGATAAACTGACCAATGACCCCTTGGAGATTATTCTATTTTAGGTCAATAAGTGATGGTTTTATCATTTAAATCAACAAAATTAGTGAAATTACAACTATAATTATTAAAAGTTGTTATAGAAATAATTGGATGCGTAGAATAAACGCAGAGTATTTGAGTCCAGCGCGCGATTTTGTGTGGATTAGCCTTTAAGAATATATTTAAAACCAATAGTGATTTGATTGTTGTTGTATTGGCAATAACTAATGGCAATCCTGCCAAAACGCTTACACAGTGGCGCAACTTAAGAATTTGATTATTTTCATTCAAATTTGTGAGAGAAAATAACAAACAAATTGTCATTAATTTTACCCTTAATTGCAATATCACCAATACGATAAACTTGTATTTAAGATATCATCGCTTCATATTTAATTAATTGTGTTGTTTTTGTTGTAATTTTCAGGGATTAATGATGAGGTCGATTTTTAGAATGGAAAGCCTATTTGGATATATTTTATGGTTAATATGTTTATTAAAATTAACAGAATGTTCAATGAATTGCTCAAATACAAATCAATGTACATGTTATTCACCCTTTATAGATCGATATGAATATCATTGTCCACCAAATAGTTATGCTAAAGGTGGTTTTGTTATCCACGTACGTGATAATGAACGAATACGTTTAGATTGTTATAATTTAACAACATTTGAATTGAATCTATTGCCACAATGGCACAATTTAAACATTAATTATATTGAAATACGATTTGCACCATTGCCACAAACGAATTTCAAAGAGATTTTTGCGAAATTCACCAATTTGAAAACGATCGAAAATTTCGGATTTCGTTTCACAATTTCGCCAACAAATTCAATAATAAAACAACAATATTTTGATAGTTTGGAACATTTAAAAATTCTAGATTTGTCATCAAACAGTTTTACAAATCTAAATGAAGATGTATTTGGGAAAATGACGGATTTAATTTATTTGAATTTAGACAACAATGAGATCGTATTGAAAACGAATCTATTGCAAAATTTGACAAATTTACGACGTTTAGACTTTGCAAGTAATAAATTGAACGAAATACCAGACGGTTTATTTGCCAATTTACAACAATTAAGATTGTTGAATTTATGGAATAATAATTTAACGGAATTGAACAATAATGATTTCCATCGACTTGTTAATTTATCAAGTTTGGATTTGTATGCGAATAGTATTGAAAACATTGCTAATGGGACATTTGAAAATTTGATAAATTTGAAAAATCTCAGTTTGGACACAAACAATTTGAAACGATTACCAATTAATCTATTTGCAAACAATTTACATTTGGAATTATTAAAATTGGCCAATAATCCATTGGAGCATCTGCCAGAAGAATTATTTGCGAATTTAACAAATCTACGAATACTCGATTTGCATAATTGCAATTTGAATTATTTACCAAAATTGATGAATTTCGATAGAATTGAAGAAATTTATCTCAATCACAATAAATTAGCAATAATAAATCCATTGCCATCATTGAAACAATTGAGAATATTGAATTTACGTAATAATTTCATTAAAACGATTAAAATCGATACATTTAAACAATTAGGCAATTTACAAGATTTGGATTTATCAAGGAATCAAATTGATGAAATTGAATTTGATAGTTTTGCAAAGAATCAAAAAATGATCAAAATCAATTTATCCCACAATAATTACAGTTTAAATATACAAAATGATAATCCATTTGGTATTTGTGAGAATTTAGAAGAATTAGATTTGAGTTTTAATCAAATCAAACATGTTGATTCGTTGCTAGTTGTAACTATGTTGAGTTTAAAGAAACTGAATTTGAAACACAACCAAATCCAACGGGTCTCTGTAAGTATTTCTATTTATTCATCAATCATTAATTAATCATTTTTTTAATTGTAGATTGACTTCATTTTAACACCGAGTATGGAGAGTGTTTTTATGGATTTATCCTACAATCGCATCGAAACTGTTAATTTATTCGTAGAGAATGATTCAATCGAGATAAATGAGAGAACTTATACAACAGTTAATTTCAATAATAATCCATTTAAATGTGATTGTCGTATGAATTCAGTGTGGAAATATTTCCAAAATGAAATCGATCCATCTATAAAATACGCAGTGAATATCAAAGAAGACGATTTCATTTGTAGACAACCATCACCATATCGTAATCTAACAATTAATCAATTGAAATCGTACATGTTGGTATGTCCATTAAATGAGATGCACTCAAATCATTATTGTCCAAATAATTGTTCATGTGTTTATCGTTCAATTGATGAAACGATCATTATTGATTGTAAAAATCAAAATTTCGAACAATTACCGCAATTACGCAAATATCAACAATTGAAATTCAACGAAATTGAAATGCATTTAGAAAATAATTATCTAAATGAAACACCAATGTTTGAAATGCCAAATTATGAGAATGTTACAAAATTATACTTAACAGAAAATCAAATCGAGAATATCAATTGGTTACCATCAAATATTCAATTGTTAGATTTGCGAAATAATTCAATTGCCCATTTAAATATGGCAACATTAACGAAATTTCAACAAATCGGCAATATTTCATTAGATCACAATCCATGGATTTGTGATTGTTCATCAACAGATTTTTCAAATTTCCTAAGAACACATATCGATAAGGTTTGGATTATTTTAATCATTGTTTCGAATTATAATCAATTGTTGTTTGTTTTAACAGATAAATCCTGCAAATATCCAATGTAGTGATGGTTCGCGATTGATTGATCTAAATAGAAACGATTTTTGTAAAACTGAATCAATCATCATCTATTCGTGTGTTGGTTTTCTTATATTTTTCTTGGTCATAAGTATTTTTATAGCTTTCTATTATCGTTATCAACAAGAAATTAAAGTTTGGCTCTATGCGAGAAACTGCTGTTTATGGTGGGTGACTGAAGAGGACTTGGATAAAGATAAAATCTACGATGCTTTCATCAGTTATTCAAATCACGATGAAGAATTCGTAATGGAGAATTTAGTACCAATATTAGAAAATGGTACAAATCCATATAAATTATGTTTGCATAAACGCAATTTTATACCTGGTGAATTTATAATCAAACAAATCATAAATTCAGTACAAGATTCCAAACGGACGATTGTGATTTTATCAAAGAACTTCTTAGAAAGTGTATGGGGTAAAATGGAATTTCGTACGGCCCATACACAAGCAATGAATGATGGACGTGTACGACTTATTGTTATATTACTAGGTGATATTGATGTCAATCAATTAGACAATGAAATGAAAACGTATTTAAAAACTAATACATATGTTAAATGGGGCAATCCACATTTTTGGGATCAATTACGTTATGCATTACCACATCATAATCAATCTGATCATTTTAACAAAAGCGATTATAAAAATCGACAAAAACATATCAAAACCATGTTGGAAATTGATGACAAATTCAATCTAACACCAACATTCACAGAGAATCCAGCTAGTACACCGCCTGTTGTATCTTTAGATGTTAGTTTATTGAAGAAACATCCATTGAATTTGATGAATTCAACTGCAGTTGAACAAACAACAACACCTGCAGAAGGTTAACTTTTACAACCTGTAGATATTTTAAATCCTTATGCACTGTATATTTTCTACATATATATATAAAAAAAATAAATTTTATATAAATGTTTATATGGGGGTGATTTTAATGGGATGTGCGATATCTTTTCGTTTCAAAAATTCCGGTTGTACGCCATCTAGCATTTTTTATTCGAACTAATTGTCGATTTTAAAATTCGAATATATCTAGCGCATTTCCTATTAACTATTGAAATAATTTATGATTTCTCTCGTTTATTCATATTTTAATTAATTGTTTATTGATAATCGTCTTGACTTGTAAATATTGTTAGATTAGTTCCACTGGAAATTACTAGATAGCGTTGGTTGGTTGTGGTGGTGATCTGTACTGTCGGCATTTCTGGAATTGCACGAATCTGACGTTTATTTTGTGTCATTGTTAGTGTTTGCTGAAAATTTTTCGTGTAGTAGAAACATTCAGAGAAAATTACTGGTTTTTCTCAATAATTAGAATCAATGAATGTTGAATTCTTTAAATTTCGTAACTGATAATAAATTATAATAGAAAAGATTGATATTTACAATAGATAAATAGTAGAATGATGGCTGAATCAGACGCGACCGTTGAAGCAACTAGAAGATTGAATGTGAAAAAACAAACATTAGATGATGCCTATGCAGCGCCGGCGAATTTCTTAGAAATCGATGTTGTTAATCCTGTAACAACAATTGGTGTTGGTAAGAAACGTTTCACAGATTATGAAGTTAAAATGCGTGTAAGTAACATAACAACAATAACAACAAATCCACCCCCTTTTTCATGTAAATTTCCAGACAAACTTGCCAGTATTTAAAGTAAAAGAATCAAGTGTTAGACGACGATATAGTGATTTTGAATGGTTACGAAACGAATTGGAACGTGATAGTAAAATTGTTGTACCACCATTGCCTGGTAAGGCATGGAAACGACAACTACCATTCCGCGGTGATGATGGTATCTTTGAAGAAGATTTCATTGAAGAAAGAAGAAAAGGATTGGAAATGTTTATCAATAAGTAAGAATAATAATAATGATAACAGTATCATCAACAAAATACAAATAATCGTAATTCATAGGATAGCAGGACATCCATTGGCTCAAAATGAACGTTGTTTACATATGTTCCTACAAGAGCCTCATATCGATAAGAATTACGTCCCTGGTAAAATTCGCAATACGTAAATCCGGTGTAAGAATGAATTTTTAAAACATCGGTCGATTTTCTTTCAATTTATCTTTATTCTATTATTGTTTCGTTTTTTTTTTAATTCCACAAATAATAAAAAAGAAATGTTTTTTCCCCCTGCCGAACAGAAAACGTTTCTATATTATTAATTACTTCATATGCGTTTAGATTTGTTCCAAATTTATGTCTGATAATTATAAGTGAAGCCTTATGATTATGTGTGAATATCGGAAAATAAAACGATCTATTATTATTCCATGGCTTTATTATCGATGATATATTTAAAAAAAAGAAACACTACTTTAGGCTTTATGTATAGAATAATTAAGAAGTATGTCAGTTATAAAATATCTACTCAATAAGAAATAAATTTATTTATAACTATTTCTTTGCCTGTTTGTTTACAATTGAATCATCCTGTTGCCAAATTTTGATGTTGCGTGTTTCAATGATTTCCAACCATGCTTTACGTAAATTCATTGCATTATCATATAAACGTACAGTATTTGGTAATAAAATCTTTAATAAATCGACACATGGTATTGTGACAGCAGATAAGAATTGTATTTGATCTTCTGGTATTGTATTCTGTTTGCCACGGTCCATTATTGATAATGGACGTACACCCAAATTTTTCTCTTCATCACCTTGCCGATAGAATTCTCCTATAAAAAGCAATGATATTGGCAAATATAATTGATTTACAAACACAACACAACACATTATTTACTATAAAGATTATCAATGATTCGTTTAGCAATTGCATATGGTTTACAAGAACCACATAAATCACAGCTGGTCATCATTATAGATTTTATAATGTTTTTATGGAATTTCCAATCGAAACGATTCCCATCAATGATTTGCATTAATTTACTACGACCTTTAAAATATACGGCTAAATCGGTTGCCAAAATCGCATATTTTATTTCTTTCAAAAATAAATGAAATTCCACATCCGTCAAATTATTGAAAATCTCATAATCATTCAATAATAATAATGTTATGTGATAATGGTGATTTTCTAATACAGATTCCTCATATAATTGGGCTAAATCATCATTGATTAATTGTAAGAAATTATTTGTATAACCAACATGATCAATATCATGGCATAATGTTGCAATTATTAATGCTTCCAGCTGGAAATGAATTAATTTTATTTAAACCGTTAATGGTGTGCGTTTTTAAAATATCAACTTCAATTAATGAAAAGTGGGTTGTGTTCCTGTAGAGGATATTGAACATACAATGGCAAACATTAAAGGCATGCTCGAAATTATGATAAGGATTATTTCGATATAATTTACGGACTGATAATAGAAATTGCTTTAATTGATCTGTATTAATATAAATTGGATTGATGATTGTCTCGCACATTTGCAGGCATAATTGTGGCATTTTATCTTCTAAATTTCTTGTTATATAATAATCGAAACTGGCAAAATCTGTTGGTAGAATGCCGATTGGATTCTCATCAAAATATTTCAAATCGTGTATACAAGGCTGCCATTGTAATTGTAATGTTTTCTTATAAATATTATTAACATGCATCTGTAATTTATTAATATTTAATTTTAACAATTAATTCATTCATTCATTTAGATACGGTTTGTTTCATTTTCGTTGTCCGTCTAGTGTATTGTACAATTAATGTGCAATAATTTGAGAATATTTTGAATAGATTCTCATCGTTCCTTGAGAAATAACCACCGTACTTCTTATTAACAAGTTGGATAACACCTAAAACATGATTGTTGTCACTTGTAATTGGTATACATAAGATAGCTTTTGTTTGGAATCCAGTCCTTCGGTCCGTATCACAATTGAAACGTGTATCCTCATGGGCATCTTTTATATTAATCATTTCACCAGTTTGTACAACCAAATTCACAATACCGCCATGCTTACCAAAACGTACTTTTATTGCCTTTTTATGGAAATTATCTTTATCATCGATACCTTCATCATATAAATCAGCAATTAATTCATCACTATCTTGGTCAATGATAAAGAATGAGCCATGTTCAGCTTTCAATGTGATCTTTGCAAATTTCTAAAAATATAACGTTGTTTTGATAATAACAAATCGAAATTATTAATTCTACATACAACAATTTCACTGATGATTTTCTCTGTTGATGTGTTATCACTAAAATAACGTTTTGTTAAATCTAAAAGGTAATCATTTAGTTCTTGTTGTTGTTGTATGATTAGTTTTTGTTGATTTTGTTGGACGGCAATACCAATCCATTCTACACGTGTCAGTGCTATTTTCAAATCATTATCATCGAATGGTGGATCATTGAAATATTTTGTTAATTGAATTACAGCAAAACAATCACCATCCGGTGTTAATACAGGTAAACATAGTACTGATTTCACTGTCACATCTAAAATTGATTTGTCGAATTTATTCATTAATTAATTATCTATTTAAGTATGTAGATACCATAATAGCCGATGCCATCAGGGAATCGATCATCTGTTAGGACATCACTAACAGAGATATATTCTTTATGTTCGGCAACATATGCAGCAACAATTCCACCATCATGTATTGGCCATTTCATTTTATTGCCAATTTCATTATTTTTATAACATTGATAGATTCTATCTGCTGGATAATCAACTAGAAATATTGCTGTATTTGTTGCTTTCGTTGTAATCTTCAAAATATCAACAGTTTCATGTAATTTTGGTATGAGATTGATAAAGAATGTTGGTAAGTCAGCTAATTTCCGTTGTTGTTCTTCTTCATGTTGTTGTATTGATAATTTCGATTTATAATCTTCTTCGGTTTCCTTGTGGATCTCTTGACTTTTACGTACAATTGGTAGGAACGGTGCTAGTATACGTTTTGTTGCTTTATCAGTTGGATAATTCGTTGGTCTTGGTTTCTTTTTAATTGTTGATTGAGCTGTTAGGATTTTTTTCGCAAGAGATTTATCCGAATCCGTCATATTCGGTCGCTATTATAAACAACAACTATTACACATAGATTCTATATATACCAACTAGATTGAACATATTTCAAATATGGCGCGAAAATTCAAAGCGCTCTCTAAACGGAAATTAACAAAACTAAAAATTACGTTGGCAAAATACAATTTTGTAAATGGTGGCGGTAAAATTTCAAACAATTCTAATCAAGTATATGAAGGATTTATATATAGCAAATAAAAAGTCAAATATAATTGAAATTATTCCAGTTATTTAACAAGTAAACAAATACAATTAATATTTAATTAAGTACATGATAAAATAATGAGATTCTGTTAAAGGCGAACACCTGCACCATCAATATAAAACCGATTTGTTTTTTTATATAATTAGACTTTATGTGATGGAATTGAGAGAATTTGTTTTTTCGGTTGATGTCCATATAGAAAGATTGATAATATAACAAATAATGCACCAAATGTAAATTGTATTGTTAAATGGAAATCGAATAAATAAATTGATGCAACACATGAAATAACAATGGCCAATGATGTGGCAAAACCTTTCAATATATTATCAGCATATTTAACAACAACGGCAACAATCAAACCACCACCAGCTTGCAATAATATCAAATATTCAACGAATTTATCATAACCAAAGAAGAAACCTTGCTTTCTAATTATATCACCATCATATAAGAAACACGAAATTAAACCAAATGGTACTGAACATAAACTTAATTGGACATTACGCATCCATACGGTTATATCACTGCCTTTGAGCATTTTCTCAAAGAATACACCAGCAAATCCAGATAAAACACAAGCAGATAATGCTGCCATAAAACCAACAAAACGATTTTGTTCGATGCCATTTGTATGTAATTGCGATGTATCACCAGATTGTGATAATTGCACCAATACAACGCCAATTATCAACAAAACTAATGATAACCATTGCGTTTTTAATAATTGTTTTTTTAATATCACCACTGAGAATATTGCTGTTGTTAAGATCTTCAACTGATAAGTCACCTGTGTTTTTTGTTACATAAAATAAAATCAAATATATTTAATCTTATTGTAAATGATAGAAAAGATAAAATGATAAGGACCTGATATGTTGCTGCATCTAAATGTGATGCTGATACGTAAAGTAGATTATTTTGTAATACATAAACCATTGATGGTATACAAACTTTTAATGTGTCCATCGGTTGGCGGATAATTTGATTATTGATTGTTTCAATTAAATGAACCACACCACCGGATTCAACATAAACTATTGCTAAACTACTGATAAACTTCACGAATTCCGCCATCAGCACAGCTAACAAACAAAACAATTAAAATCTTGGTAATTTGTCAATTTATGAATTTTTAAACAAACACCTGTTGATGATAGGAACATATCACCTTCTCTAGTCCTACCATAACGCATACTAAGTCCTAATAAGGCATTTTGTACTGTTAATACAATTAAACTTAAATATTTCAAATTTTCATTAACTCCTTCACCTACAACATTACTAATTAGTAAACAATTAAAGTAAGTATGAATGAAACTTGAGAAACACACCCATTTTCTTCATAGTTCCATAGATTTCAACAATATCAAATGGATTTTTACCGATTAATACCTGAAAATTTGCAAAAAAAATGCAATCATTACAATGGCAACAGAACACTTGCAATCGGAAGTAATCAATTAAAATTAATTAGAATTATTTAATTTGAAAAAATTACCTAATTTCTAGCTAAATAATTTCTCCATTCATTTATTACCACAAATTTTATTAATGTTAACTATTTGAAAATTAATTTCAAATTAAAATTGATAAGAATTGACACGTTACATGCTAGAACTGTCATTTAGAAAGGTACTAGCAATACCGCAATACGTTTGTTTGTCATAAAATAAATTGGGAAATTTCAAACATTTTTTTTTAAATAAACAATAATAAGAATAAAACATTAGAGATCAATAAAATTTATTAGATACGTAAAAAATTAATTAGATAGATAGCGATTTAAGCAGCTATAGTAATAGCGCCATCTAGTGAAATTGTGCTGTGTTAAAATTGATGTAATTGCGTTTTTGAAAATCGTCACGAACATGGATTTGTGCACTCGAACAGTTCAAGTCGTGTCGAAATGTGTTGTTGAACGGACTTCGAATGGTTTGAAGATTTTTGAGATGCGTCGAATTTTGTTGTGATTTCTTTATTTTTTTCAAGTTATGGGCGGCCTTACAGGTTACAGGGTAAAGGTTGATTTTGTTATATAGTTTTTAGTTAATTTAACAGTTTAATGAATACAAGCTGAAGATGAAGTTTCCACAAGCTAAAGTAGCAGATCTTCTGCTTTGCCAACAACGTGATGATACATTTATTAATGAACTTCAAGATCATATACAGACAATATTTAAATTGTTTGGTGCACGCAATTATCATACATTAAAACGAATTATTCCAGATTTAACAAATATTTGGTATTATTTCATGACAACATTTGGTAATTTACAAACATTAGGTGAGGAATATACTGGTATTATACGTATAAATAGTGATAATGTTATACCAACAAGATTTGTATGTTCATAATTAGTTCAATTGTTTTGTTAATGTTTATTAATGTGAAATTAATTACAGCATGAATTGATATGGTTGTTATTTTATATTGGTGGTGAACAATTATTCGATCGTTTGATAAATTCGTATAAACGTAATATAAAAACATCAGAAGCTATGCGAGATGAGGCGAAAACATTCTTTTTAAAAATGTTGAATTTCATCCAAGAAAACAAACAGACATTCAAACGGTTACACCATTCACAATTCTATATTGATGGGAAATATTACAATATCTCCAATCGACTTACAGGAATCCGCTACGTAAATTATTACAATTCATTATTTCCTTATGATTTAATTGATTGTTGTAGGCATTAGTCCGTCCATGGTTGCAAGACGACACATTCACACAAAGTTTCAAAATTCTCGGTTATTTATCATTGGTTTTCATATTAACGAATTTTACATATGATGTATGGTCGACGAAAATCAGCAATCAAGAACAATCTGATCATATTTTAGATAATAGTAATAATTATGAATTATCAGGAAAAGGTTGTGTTCTATGTGCGGAAAATTTGAAAAATCCTTGTGCCACACCATGCGGCCATATCTTTTGTTGGGATTGTATTCATGATAGTTTAAATTATCAACAGAATTGTCCAGTTTGTAGGGAAATTGTAATTCCTAGTAGGGTTGCATTCTTACAAAATTATTAGCAATTATCAACAATCGATAAACATTATTGGGATTTTGATAATTATTATTAGATAGTTCGATTTGTTAGAGTGTTAAATTTTGTTGATAAATGAATAAAATATGTTTATCAAAATTTGATCTTTGATATTAATTAATAATTAAGTAGCAACGTAATTAGGAGAATTTAAAACAAATAAGGCCTACATTTATCCAAATTTTAATTTTGAGCAATGGCAGATTGTTTGAGAATCACTGCAATAGAAATTTTTGACACGTTTGACAATTCTGTCAAAATCTAAATTAGGTTATGTTCACAATTTAATCAGAATTAATTATTATTAGAAATTAAATTTAGAAAGAAAAGAAAATGATGTTTTCAAAAAAGTTCTCATCAACAATTGTGCCAATACGGCGTCTGTTAAATGTTCGCAACAGCAGTACGACAATAAATATTGAACATTTGGAGAAGGACTCGAATACAGTTGATGGTAGTTTAAATTCATTAGAATCTTTCATAATTTAACGTTTATTTTGTTGAAGTGATGGATGAGGAGGCAGATAAACACGATGCTGAAATTGAACTTAAACGTAATAAATCACGTTTAAAAGATTCAGATCGTCGTTTATTATTTGAACAAAATCCATATACAGAACCAACACATTGGTCACATGGCACAGTGAAATATTTACGTCGTTCATATGGCCGTTATGGTACAGATAGTGGTGTTGATCCAGCTATATGTTGGCCTGTCAAACAGGAATTAGATGATTCAATTGAATATGAACGTGTAGCTTATCCATTTACTATACAACAAATGATCGAAGATGCACATAGAAAACGATTTGAGAAAAATGAACGTACTCGTTTAAGACAGGCAGAAATTGTTAAGAAATTGGAGAAATTAGAAGATTGGAAACAACAATTGACTGCAAAAATTGCAAAAAAAGAAAAAGAAGCTATGGCAGCTAAAGTATGAACAAATTTAATTTCAAACATTTGTTCTATGAATAGGTACAAGATAAATTGTTTTAGGAACGAAAAGAACGTTTAATGGACGAAGTACGAATGCATTTCGGTTACACTGTAGATCCACGTGATGAACGATTTAAGGAAATGTTAGAGAAGAAAGAAAAAGAACAGAAGAAAGCTGCGAAAGAAGCTCGAAAGAAAGCAAGAGAAGAAGCAATGCTAGCTAGAATGTTAACGAAACGAACTCAAACATCTGTTGTTGAAGAGAAAAAGAGGAATAAACTATATAATAACAAAACAAATTTATTGTTTTTTTTTGCTAGAATAAATTAAATTTTAATACAACTCTGTAGCTATCTATCTATCGATCTATCTGGCTCCTCCACCACTACCACCGGCTGCTGCTGCATCGGGATTTGCTATCGATGATAACATCATTAAAATAACAACTGGTACGATATACATCCACTTAAAAACAAAACAAAACGAATCACGATTAGAAAAGGAATCATTAGAAAAATTAATACTTACGTATTTTGATAGAAATGAACGATTATCTTTAACTTCACCTCTTTCTTTAGCTTCACGCTCCCTTTCTAATTTTTGTATATAGCTAGCTGTGTCAGGTCTAAAGAAATTTTATCAAAAAATTACCCAAATAAAACCTGAAATTTAAGAGACTTACACTGGTCCAACTTCTGTATGTCTAACATAAACACTTGTTGTGAATTCGTTTAATTTATTTAAAGGTACATTAGCACCTTCACAGGTTGAAGTCGATGCAATAATTAATGTGACACCAATTACACGTCCTGTATAGTCTAAAGAGACGGATATTCGATCGTCTAAATCAGCCTCAACTAACATACACTTGAAAACAAATCAAAAATTACACATTCATTCCATTAATCAATCAATGTTTATAACAAATAAAAATCGATTATTTACCGCTTTTATTGTTGAAAGGAATGTATTTTGACCACCATCATTCGATATGATTGAACGCAACTGATATAATTCATTCTTTATGGCTAAATCTTTTAATTTAATTTTCTCATCTTGCGTTAATTGTGGTTGGTTTACAATTAATTGTCCAGAACGTAAACTTTGTATTGTTATATTACCACGATCAGTGAATACATCCGGTTGCAAACTATGTTCTAATTTGATATTTACCCAACCATCGTGTTCTAAATGACTCTGTAAGTGTAAAATTGAGGTTATGTTTTCGATTGATTTTTTTTGCTTATTGTAGCAATTCTCTTACAGTCGTTGCAAAATCTATAAATAAATATATGTAAATAACGGAATAAAACATTTTTCAAAATATTGTTAAAGGAAATTATTGTTTAAATTTAGTTATTGATTCTCACTTGACATGTGTCAAATTAAAGATGCTCGCTCGAACCAACTCGAACCGAATGTATTTACTCGAGTCGAATTGGTCAAATGGTAAAGGATGCCAATGGCTATTTAGTGTAAAATTAAAGTTACTAATTAGTTTTTGGTAAACAATCATGGCGGACCCGTTGAGTCTTCTTCGACAATACAATGTTAATAAAAAAGAAATTATCGAACGTGATGGTCAGATAATATTCGGTGAATTTTCATGGCCGAAAAATGTGAAAACAAATTATTTAATGTGGGGGTAAGTAGTACGATGATTAAATTACATTTGAATCAACACCAGCTGTAATTGCATAACCTCAATTAATTTAATTTTACAGTTCTGGTAAAGATGGTACCCCTAAAGATTATTATACATTAGAATGTTTATTGTTTATATTGAAAAATGTTTCATTAACACATCCTGTTTATGTGCGACAAGCTGCAGCTGAGAATATACCAGTTGTACGTCGTCCTGATCGTAAAGAGTTATTAGCGTATTTAAATGGTGAAACTGTAAGTTGTTCAGCAATTGATAAGAGTGCACCACTTGAAATACCAACACAAGTTAAACGTTCAGCTGATTATGATGGTACAGAGAATACAACAAAGAAAGCCAGATTTGAAGATCCACATGTACAGAAAGTACGTGAGAAATTGGCTGCTAAATTGGATGCACCAAAAGAAGCTTCAGTTACTGTTGATAATATCAAGTAATTTATCATAATTTATCAGATAATAATGCTCATTAATTAATTATTTATTAATTGTATAATTTTTAGATCATTGTCTGAAACTATGTCAGTAGAGAAAATTGCAGCAATTAAAGCGAAACGTTTAGCAAATAAACGGACAACAATTAAAGGAAATGATGATATCCGTGAAGAATACGATTTACGTGCAATTCTAGATTTAGATGTTGATATAACAAAAGATATAATTAGTAGAGAGAGACAATGGAGGACTAGAACAACAATATTACAATCAAATGGTAAAACATTTGCTAAAAATATTTTAGCAATGTTGCATAGTATAAAAGCAAGAGAAGAAGGTCGGGCACGACCACCACAACAACAAGCACCAATGGTAACACCACGTCAAACACCTGTACGACCAACAACACAACCAACTGTTTATAATCGTTACGATCAAGAACGTTTCAATCGACAAAAAGAAGAGACTGAAGGCTTTAAAATTGATACAATGGGTACTTACCATGGTATGACATTAAAATCGGTGACAGAAGGTCCAGTTAAAACTAAACTATCATCATCACAACAACAACACCATCAACAACAACAGCACCACCATCAACAACAACAACAACAACATCAACAACAACAACAATCATTACCAGCAAGTGCTGCCCGTCCACCATCTGGTGGACTAACAAAACGTGTCTCTCGAACACCGATCATTATAATACCAGCTGGTATTAATAGTTTAATATCAATGTATAATGCTAAAGAAATTCTACAAGATTTAAAATATGTTTCTGTTGAACAAAAGAAAAAAGATGGTGCTAAACGTGATAATGAAGTATTAGTACAACGTCAACGTAATGGTCAAAGTGTACCATATCGTATTGTTGATAATCCAAATAAATTAAGTCCAAGCGATTGGGATCGTGTTGTGGCTGTATTTGTTATGGGTCCAGCATGGCAATTTAAAGGTTATCCATGGGAGAATCCAGTTGAGATTTTTTCCAAAATTGCTGCATTCCATCTCAAATATGATGAAATGAAATTAGATGCAAATGTTGCTAGATGGGCAGTTACAGTAATTGAATTATCACGTACTAAACGGCATTTAGATCGGGCTGCATTGATGGTATTTTGGGAGAAATTAGATAAACATATTTTACAATTTAAACCGCATTTGAGGTTTTAAAACTGATTCATGATTCAAACAACAAACGAATGAAATGTATAAAATAGTATTTTCGAATTTTTGATTTTGATTTTTTATTTATATATATATATATATATATATATATATATATATAATATCTATCTATAATAAATTATATAAAATAAGAAATTTGAAATTGTTAAGAATTTTTAAGATGGTTCTTCTTCTTCTCATTTTCTTGTTCTAATTTTTATTGTTGTTTTATCTATTTTTCGATTAAATTTATCATATTTCGGTTTCATCAAGTTCAATTGTGATTGTTTAGCTTTGTTTTTTTCTTGTTGGAGACATTCTTTAACTGTTTTTGGTACCTCAGGCATTGCATGCGATAGAATTGCATTAAACATTACAACAATATGCTGTAAGTAATTGTTTTTAATTTGATTAATGAAACTATTTCGTTATGTGATCGTTTAATTATTTACTTCAAACAATAAAACAGATAATAATCTCATACCAATTTCATACCAATAGAAATGGTTTAATTGATATTTCCTTGGATTATCATATGGAAATCGATTAGCACGATAATAACAATATCGATAATTGCCTGTATAATTTCCAGGGAAATCGTTCATATCGAAAACTGGAAAATTAATATTAATCGATAGATTTTATATGAATTAAAGTAAACGAGAGAACATACTTGAAAGGGTGGAATTGATGAAACCTTTCAATGATGAGTCAACATTAATGCGGTAAACTTGTCTAATCACGAAATCAGATGTAAAACCCACTACGAATGCCTGAAAGATTTTGAATAAAATGATTATTTTTCATATTTTTATCATCTCGTAATTTGTGTATCCTAAAAGTGCGCTCCTGGCGCATCCACCACCACCACCACCACCATTGTTATTATTATTAATAAGTAACTTACATTTGTTGTTGTACTTAAGTAGGTCATTATTTGTAAAATATTCATCCATACAGCGATTCCAGCTGCCCTTTTTGGTATTTGCCTACGTTGCCACACTGTTAGTTTATAAGCATTTAAACGCAATTCAAGCATATTCTCAACTAGAGCACATAATGGTGCAAATGGGAAAGCCGTTACAAAAATGTACAAAAACCAAATTGTACCACTGGAAATTCAAAAACAAATCTCAAATAAATAAATCAATCAAACGAATAAAAACAAGTCACTAATATGGATGAAATGTGAAGCAATTGTATAACGACTAGATGGTATTAAATGCAGTTCTTCTTCAAATTGTGGTCCACGTGGTGTATTTCTAATCTGTTTCGTTTGTAAATATGCCTTGATTCCACTTAAATTAAAACAAATTTTGTTGTTTCATTTATCAATTTACGAATCATTCACATTACCATCTACTTACAATTTAATTAATTCTAAGATATTTTCAAATAAATTTTTAAACAACATTAGAAAGGTGAGTTGAGTACAAAGTGATACACCACAACCGGATGGGCCACAGCTATCAATTGCGAAATTAGCAAATGTTGGTGTCTGATTTGGCATGTAGAAACGGCCCTAAAACATAAATGGCTGTTCATTATAGATTTTGTCAAAATTTAACTACAACATTTATCACTTTAATGAAAGCAATGTAGAATAGTGGTGTATAATTATTGACGAAAGCAAGGAAATAGAGTTTATATAAAACAGAATTGTCGAATTCTTGTTGTGTACGTGGATTTTCTAATCTTGTTAACCATATCGCCCTTCTCTGATATCCTTTACGGAAATATTTAATAAACATTATTTGTAAACAACAAGCCATTGTCAATGTAATTGCACCTTGATAATAGAAATTACGTAATAATGCTCCTAAGACAATGCGAAAGAAGATTACAATGGCACAAGCTAGAAATACAATGAGCATCTAAAAACAAAATCATCAACAATTATTATCACTCTCTCTATCTATCTGGTGGAAAATTACCAAAACAAGACAAGTACCGTATGTTAACGTAATGTACAACAATTTCAAATATGGTGGAATGAAAGATTCTAAGTTGCCTGTAATTGGTGATACTCGAAGACGTACAGCTTTCGATATATAATCATTTCTAAAAGATTACAAAAAAATCAAATGTTGTTTTAAATTTGTTGGCTATTATTATTTACCGAATTTTCGTCGATATCGTCTGGTCAATATTCCATCGAATTCTTAAAATATGCTCATAACGAGACCATAAATTCATAAATATTGTCACTACAAATCAATTGAATTTTATGATAATAGTTTTGTTTGTTTGTTTCTTTAAAATTACTAATTACGTACCCCAAATTGACATAATTATCGCAAATGTTACAGTTCTACTATTATCAAAATGAAATGCCAATGTTGCATATTGACAATATTTGCTTAATTTCTCAAATGTACAACCGAATATTGTTGTACATCTTGGACACAATATTTGCTCACTATTACATATCTCCTCACTGGAATTGCCATTCATGGATTTAAATTCTAAATTAATTTACATTTATTTATAATTAGCTAATTACATACATTCGATATTGTACTTGTGTCTTCAAACGCATCAAGCTAACTAGAAAGCAAATAACACCAATTATTGATGCTGGTATTAACATTAAATTGAAGAAACCAGATAATGCGAAATAAAAAGCGACTTCTGTACCATAATATTTCTCAATTAAATTTAATGGTTGTTCTTTATACCATAAACGGAAATTGGCCCAATATTTGATCAAATTCTATAAAAAGAACATTAAATTAATTATTTTAATTGATGAACTGATTAATTAAGTTGTTTCCAACTTTACGATCATCAACCATCTCTGCATGTTCCCATATTGGATCATATTCATGTAATGGATATGACGTTTTGATTAAATTCAATTTTTCCAACATTTGAATACCTAACATCTCATTATTATCACCAAATCTCGTATCCGATAAGATTTCATTAATTAGATAAATTCGTTCACAACTAGTTGTACCTTGATTTCGTATGAATTGATCTTCATTGTCGCATGTCAATTGTGTTTGAAATAATTTAAATTTCAATTTATTTGAACTTCTTATTGAAATATGACCAGTATTGTCAAGATCTAAACCATAAATTATGCCAACATCATGAGCAAGCTGTTCAGGTAAACTAATTTTGACATAAACATTATCAGGTATCTGCGAAATATTTCGTGTGTGAAATCATTTCGTTTCAATTATAAGTGATTGGAATATAGCAGCAATACGTACATTGCCATAATCAGTTTCTAAATTTAAACCGAGTGTCCTTAAATTCTCTAAATATTGTTGAAGTAATTTGTATTTATCTTCATCAATTTCTAGATGTTTATCAAAAACAATAACGAAATCAATGACTGTTGTGCCATCTTTGAAATAATTCGATGAATTCTTGGTATTATCCGACATTCTCGTCGTTTTGATCTTCAACAACAATTTGACAGTTGAACAACACAAACAGTAGAATGTCGTTTATCCGAACTGATGGTTCGATTAATTACACACATCGCAAAATTGTATCAATGTAAAAATTAAGTAATTTGTTGCCCGGCGCATCCACCATTTTGTCTCTTCCTATCTCAACAGTTTCTCATTCAATTGAAAATTTCTAGAATGTTGTTACAACAACTAGAAACTTGAGTTGTTGAGGAATTAATTAATGTGTCATTTAAAATCATTGCTAAATGGGGAAAAGAATCATGAAAAATCATGAAACATCAACACTCGCATCGTGCTGACTATTCGCATTCCAATACAGCGATTAGATATTAAAAAAATGCCCGTTAAATTCTCGATTAATAAAACAAAAACAACGTATTCCACATCTACTCACCATTTATTAAACATAAAAATAAATATAATAACATATACACACAATTGTTTGATATTTAATTTAATTTAATTTATGATTGGATTTATTAAATCGTTTTTCTAATACTTGTGAATTCTAATTGATGTAGTTTAGCATTAACTACTGGACCACTATGTTTGTGAAAATCACTAATAATTGTTGATACAAGAATAGCAATAATTTCAATTAATATAAAAACAGAATGATTATAAATTGCAATGAAAATCATTTTAACAGCAAACAAATGCCAATATTCATGTGTTAATTGATATTTTCTTATATGATTTGGTGGATATCTCATACCAGGATAATAACAAATCGTTGTTGTTACATTTACAATCATCGTGGTATCAATATCGTCAATATTGAATACTACAAAAAAACAAATTTGATTTATTATTTTATATATAATTATAATTCTTACTTGATAACGTCCAATTAACAAATCCAATTAAATTCGTATTATTATTATATCTATAGAAATTGCGATCAATAAAATGACTGGTAAAACCAATTGTGACAGAATTTGTTATTAAACTGATATATGTAACACCTTTTAAAATAACATTCCATATACCCAAATTCGATATTCTTATTGGTATACCTCTGCGATATGTACGTATCAATTTATGTGCATGTATGCGTAATACAAAAACATTATTAATTAATACTAATAAAGGTGCTAATGGGACACTCGATACGCTAGAGATTACCAAGCCAAATTGTACCACTAAAAACAAACAATAATTCGATTAGTAAACTGTTAAATAAATGAAGTAAATCATTGATAATGACTCATTTCAATGAATTCCTGTAATAGATGATAGCGATCATTAATATTCAATAAATAATCAGCTTCCCATTGTGGCAAAACATTCCAATTTCCTTCTAATCGTTCGCGATGTTTCAATTTCTTATAAAGTATTATCATATAAGGTATAACAAATGCTTTAAATACAACACAGAGATTCTTTGCCATTATTAGAATAACCAATTGTATGCCGATATTTATAATACAACCAGCATATGGATCACATATATCAGCACGTACGTACCCTAATGTTGTATGTAGATTAGTATCACCAGGATACGTAAAAAGGTGACTCTAAAATTTAAAAGTTATTAAGTCTATTGAGTATTTATCAAAATAAGTGTTGACCTTAATGAAAGCAATATA
The DNA here is from genome assembly GCA_028455855.1 of Meloe dianella. NCBI lineage: Eukaryota > Metazoa > Arthropoda > Insecta > Coleoptera > Meloidae > Meloe > Meloe dianella. The sequence goes on from JAPTHL010000060.1 coordinate 180,276, forward strand.
GAAGATTACTGTGTAATTATTAACAACTGCTAATGCGTAACTTTTACAAATGAAACCATTATCATGATCCGCTTGTGTACGTGGATTCTCTAGATTTGTTAACCATAACGCTATGCGGGGATAAAACTAGAAGAAGAAGAAGGAGTGGAAGAAGAGAAAAACGCACACACACACACACATACTATTATTGATGTGTTTTTCTACAATTTTACCATATCAAAGATGATGGTGAACATGACAGACAGAAGTGAACGTAATGTTGACGCAATCAATGTGACATTTTTCGTTATCACTACTTCTTTTGCATTTGTTATGAAAATATAATTCAAACCTTGTGTATAAATCGTGACTCCAGATAGAATAATTACCATTAATATTAATAATAATAGAATTATTGAATATGTCATTGTTAAACGTATACAACGTAATTTTCGTGGTTCATATGCTTCTGAAATGCCAGTAAATGTTGACATTCTTCGATATTTTGTTGTATGTTCGAATTCGGGCCTTTTTAACAAAATGCAAGATTTCGATTTCTAATCTATGTCAGTATAATGAATCTGTTGTGTTTTATTACCTTGGTGTAATATCTGTTGTTAAATTAGTTAAATTCCAACGTAATTGAAGCCAATATTCTTGTCTATGCCACAACTTAATGAAAACTGTTGCTATCAAATCAATTACAATATTATTTATGAAACATTGAATATGTGCATATATAGGTAGGTATACATACCGAAAATTGACATAATTATAGAGAAACTAACAGTAAATACATTATCACAAATTCGTGATAATTTGTAATAAATACACGAACTACTCAGACTTTCAAATTTACAATCCTTCGAAAAGCATCTTGGACAAATTAATTGTTGATGACTATCACAAATTTCATGGCTGTTTAGAATTTTGATTTTGTTATTAATTAAAAGAAAAACAAACAAATTCAGGTAAAATTAATCGAATCTTTTACCCAAGTTCAGGATGAGTCATATCTGATGTTATAAAACCCAATAGAAAACAAATAATTCCTATTATTGATGATATAATTAATAAACGATTATAAAAGCCCAACCATGCAAAATAGAAGCCAAATTCACTGCCGAAATATCTTTCAATTAAATCTAATGGTTGTTGTTTATGTAATAATTTTATACTAGACCAATAATGATTCAAGATCTACAATTGAATTTTGATTATTCCCATTATTATTTGATAATAATTTTCATTGACTTGTCGATCATTTAATGGGCCATCATCAGTCCATTCGAATGGACCATCATGCAATGGGAAAGCTGCATCAAATACACCTGATTTCAACAAATTCTCTATACCATAATCTGTATTTTTATAACCATAAGATGTAGATGATAGGATTTTATGGATAATTAAAGCACGTTCTGATGTGGTGAAATCGACAGGATTCCCACCAACAAAAGTCTCCCTATTCATCATAAAATTTAAATAGTAACAATGATAAATGATAAATAATATCATGAAGATTACGGTGCTCTTTGATAATTTGGACTATTACTATCAACTAATGTTAATTCTGTTGCCATACATTTCAATGGTTTTGATGATTTGATACGGTAATGTCCGCGATGGAAATTCAATTTAATATTATGGTATTCGGCAAAATACATTAAAACATTTCTATCCGCATGGATTTTAATGAAATTTACATCACTGTTTAACTTAAACAAAACAAAAAAAAACAGAGCAGAATTAGTATCTATCTAACAACAACAATGATTATATTGGTGTGGTGTTGTTATTAATTACCGAAAATATTTCACTTTCCAGTTGTAAACCTTGTTGTTCAAGATGCAACAGGAAAGTTTCAATTTTTTTCAAATTTCCTTCAATACAAGCAACACTACATAAATAAACTAGAATAAAATCAACTGTTGGTAGTTCTGGTTTAATTACGGTAATTATCTCCGATGGATTCGAACGTGGTTGGAAAATGGATTTGAACATTTTTTATGTTTTGCGTGATGAATTAACGACAAGATGTCAATTATTGACTTTTATTTATATGGAAACTAAATGTTTATATAAAAATATGTATTTTAATTAGAATTGAATATCATCTAATCATCAAATAGCTGCAATTTCCAACATTTTCGCAATATCAGTAATCTTCTCTCTTGGTTTCCCCAATTTCTCACCTTCACTCTTCTCATATTGGTCGATTTTCAACCAATCTTCCCATTGCACATATTGTACATTGTTTCTATTTAAAATCTTACGTATCTCTTCAAAGCCAGGTTTTCGATTGTCAATAATTTGCTCTTTCTCTATATTATGTACGATTGCATCGGCTGTACGGAAAGCATCATTCATTGTACTTAACAATACACCAATGGGTCCACTTGATACCCATCCACAAGAATATAAATCTTTATCGATTCTACCATTCGTATTCATCGTTGTACCGCGATTTAAATCAAAACAAATCGAATCTTCAGCCTGTATTGCTTTATAACCGATACTAGTAATTATCATATCTGTTAATTCAGTTAACTTCTTATCAGTTGGTATAGGTTGTTGCTTTAATAAATCATCACCGTGTAGTTGATTTACAACAAAATCAATTGATAATTTATCATGTTGATTTGATGATATACATGTTGGTGATAAGAAAAATTTCGGTTGGAATGTCTTTAAAGTTTGATCATTATTTTCTGTAGTTTCCAATGCCGATTTTAACATTAATTCAACTATACGTTTTTTCGGTTTCGATAATTGCGGTAGAATCTCTTCAATACCATTCATATCACATTTATTCCACACTGGTTGGCATTGTTCCATTCGTAACATTTCACGTAATTCTTTTATAGTAAATGCAGCTTGAATTGGACCTCTTCTACCAATCAAATGTACATTTCTAACATTACTTTTTGATAATGTTTCTAATGCATATTCAGTAATATCAGTTGTTCGTAATTTATTAATTGGTGATAACAAAATTCTAGCTACATCAATAGCTACATTACCTTGTCCCAATATAATTACATCTCTAATATTGGATAAATCAATTTTTAAATTTCTCTCATATGGATTGCCATTATACCAACCAACAATTTTACGGGCTGCATAAACATTGTCCAAATCTTCACCAGGTATTCCTAATAAACGATTCTCATCAGCACCATATGCCTAAATCTTAAACAAATTAACAAATATGATGGAAATATTAAAATCTACAATAATCTACCAGAATTACTATATGATAAGCTTGACGGAATTCGTTCAATGATACATCTTTCCCTAATGTAACATTACCGTAGAACCTTACATTTGAATTATTCACAGTTCGTGTAAATGTGTTCATTACATTTTTTATATTTGGATGATCTGGAGCTACTCCATATCTTCAATAAGTATACAATTTTCTTTAAAAGTATTTATATGAATTTTAAATGGTTCATGTATACCTTACAAGACCAAATGGTACGGGGAATCGCTCATAAATATCAATCTGAGATGGATTTAATCGTCTTTGAAGATATTCAGCTGCATAGAAACCAGCTGGACCAGAACCAATAATACAGATTTTTGATTTTACTTTTGTTGTTACTGTAGCTAAATGTCTTATCATTTTATATTATTTTACAATTCAGAAATCATTAAGATGCCGTTATTTAATCTAATAAAATAAATTAAGGTTTCAAAAAAAATATGGTTATGTTTTAATGACAGGACACCTAACCTAAAAATGAAAATTTGACGTTGGTGAAATTGGCGTTATGTGTTTTGTGGCGTCTTCGGTTTGTTGTCCTGATGTTCGTGTACACACGAGCATTTAGGTTTATGAACACTGTTATCGATAACAGCGTTTGTAAACATAATGAAATAGTTCATTGATGTTCAGGTCAGGATTGCCATGTCAATCAAAATATCAGTATTCTTCTAAATTTAATTTTTTTTAAATAACGCTCGTCATCTATGTGGTATTGTTAATTCTTGGAGAGTACATTTGGCATCGTCGCATAATTTTCAAACAAATTTATCTATGAAAATTGGAATATTTACTGTTTTCTTTTTACAAAATGTTACAACAAAATAATTGAATAAAATGGAAAAAGTACATTAGATAATATGTGTACACCTATAATAGCCAAAGCAATTTTTGTATTTTTCTTGATAACAACTGAACAATGGTACGTATAATCAGAATTACACAACACTTTGTTCGAAACATATTGTTACGAGTATTTTGATCAGTTGATTTTTACATGTCGCATTTTAGTACGTTTATTAAATTATTGTTAATAATTTATTAGTGGATAAAAATTTTGTTTTTATAATAAAAGTCTAATGGTGTTAGTGCAATGAGGTGTAATATTATAGTGCTGGTGTTTTATCAATGGATTGCTGTGCAACGCAGGACGAATGGCTGTTCAGATCTGAATCATTGTAGAAGAATATACCAATAAAGGTAAGCTTTTGTGGGTTTTGCTTCACTTTCAATGTGATTTCGCATAGACAGATAAGTCTAACAAATGCATGTGTCATCAGTTAGGATGTAACTAATGTACAATTTGTATCTCTTTCAGATGTCCATAATTGTAACACTTTTCATTGTTTTCTGTATATGTTTAGAAGGTTTTATTTATTGTTATTTAGTATGTTATTGTGACACGTGCAGACCAAATTAAACATTCCTGCATGTGTGTTGTGTGACTTCTCGCAACTCCAATGCCGCTGTATGCAACACACCCAGGTACATCGTCAACCATTCGACAATGCTGTCTAACGCGGCTTCACTTTCAATGTGATTTCGCATAGACAGATAAGTCTAACAAATGCATGTGTCATCAGTTAGGATGTAACTAATGTACAATTTGTATCTCTTTCAGATGGCCACAATTGTAACGCTTTTTATTGTTTTCTATTTATGTTTTATTTATTGTTATTTAGTGTGTTATTGTGACACGTGCAGACCAAACTAAACATTCCTGCATGTGTGTTGTGTGACTTCTCGCAACTCCAATGCCGCTGTATGCAACACACCCAGGTACATCGTCAACCATTTGACAATGCTGTCTAACGCGGCTTCACTTTCAATGTGATTTCGCATAGACAGATAAGTCTAACAAATGCATGTGTCATCAGTTAGGATGTAACTAATGTACAATTTGTATCTCTTTCAGATGTCCATAATTGTAACACTTTTCATTGTTTTCTGTGTATGTTTAGAAGGTTTTATTTATTGTTATTTAGTATGTTATTGTGACACGTGCAGACCAAATTAAACATTCCTGCATGTGTGTTGTGTGACTTCTCGCAACTCCAATGCCGCTGTATGCAACACACCCAGGTACATCGTCAACCATTTGACAATGCTGTCTAACGCGGCTTCACTTTCAATGTGATTTCGCATAGACAGATAAGTCTAACAAATGCATGTGTCATCAGTTAGGATGTAACTAATGTACAATTTGTATCTCTTTCAGATGGCCACAATTGTAACGCTTTTTATTGTTTTCTATTTATGTTTTATTTATTGTTATTTAGTGTGTTATTGTGACATGTGCAGACCAAACTAAACATTCCTGCATGTGTGTTGTGTGACTTCTCGCAACTCCAATGCCGCTGTATGCAACACACCCAGGTACATCGTCAACCATTTGACAATGCTGTCTAACGCGGCTTCACTTTCAATGTGATTTCGCATAGACAGATAAGTCTAACAAATGCATGTGTCATCAGTTAGGATGTAACTAATGTACAATTTGTATCTCTTTCAGATGTCCATAATTGTAACACTTTTCATTGTGTTCTGTGTATGTTTAGAAGGTTTTATTTATTGTTATTTAGTATGTTATTGTGACACGTGCAGACCAAATTAAACATTCCTGCATGTGTGTTGTGTGACTTCTCGCAACTCCAATGCCGCTGTATGCAACACACCCAGGTACATCGTCAACCATTCGACAATGCTGTCTAACGCGGCTTCACTTTCAATGTGATTTCGCATAGACAGATAAGTCTAACAAATGCATGTGTCATCAGTTAGGATGTAACTAATGTACAATTTGTATCTCTTTCAGATGTCCATAATTGTAACACTTTTCATTGTTTTCTGTGTATGTTTAGAAGGTTTTATTTATTGTTATTTAGTATGTTATTGTGACACGTGCAGACCAAATTAAACATTCCTGCATGTGTGTTGTGTGACTTCTCGCAACTCCAATGCCGCTGTATGCAACACACCCAGGTACATCGTCAACCATTCGACAATGCTGTCTAATGCGGCTTCACTTTCAATGTGATTTCGCATAGACAGATAAGTCTAACAAATGCATGTGTCATCAGTTAGGATGTAACTAATGTACAATTTGTATCTCTTTCAGATGTCCATAATTGTAACACTTTTCATTGTTTTCTGTGTATGTTTAGAAGGTTTTATTTATTGTTATTTAGTATGTTATTGTGACACGTGCAGACCAAATTAAACATTCCTGCATGTGTGTTGTGTGACTTCTCGCAACTCCAATGCCGCTGTATGCAACACACCCAGGTACATCGTCAACCATTCGACAATGCTGTCTAATGCGGCTTCACTTTCAATGTGATTTCGCATAGACAGATAAGTCTAACAAATGCATGTGTCATCAGTTAGGATGTAACTAATGTACAATTTGTATCTCTTTCAGATGTCCATAATTGTAACACTTTTCATTGTTTTCTGTGTATGTTTAGAAGGTTTTATTTATTGTTATTTAGTATGTTATTGTGACACGTGCAGACCAAATTAAACATTCCTGCATGTGTGTTGTGTGACTTCTCGCAACTCCAATGCCGCTGTATGCAACACACCCAGGTACATCGTCAACCATTTGACAATGCTGTCTAACGCGGCTTCACTTTCAATGTGATTTCGCATAGACAGATAAGTCTAACAAATGCATGTGTCATCAGTTAGGATGTAACTAATGTACAATTTGTATCTCTTTCAGATGGCCACAATTGTAACGCTTTTTATTGTTTTCTATTTTATGTTTTATTTATTGTTATTTAGTGTGTTATTGTGACATGTGCAGACCAAACTAAACATTCCTGCATGTGTGTTGTGTGACTTCTCGCAACTCCAATGCCGCTGTATGCAACACACCCAGGTACATCGTCAACCATTTGACAATGCTGTCTAACGCGGCTTCACTTTCAATGTGATTTCGCATAGACAGATAAGTCTAACAAATGCATGTGTCATCAGTTAGGATGTAACTAATGTACAATTTGTATCTCTTTCAGATGTCCATAATTGTAACACTTTTCATTGTGTTCTGTGTATGTTTAGAAGGTTTTATTTATTGTTATTTAGTATGTTATTGTGACACGTGCAGACCAAATTAAACATTCCTGCATGTGTGTTGTGTGACTTCTCGCAACTCCAATGCCGCTGTATGCAACACACCCAGGTACATCGTCAACCATTCGACAATGCTGTCTAACGCGGCTTCACTTTCAATGTGATTTCGCATAGACAGATAAGTCTAACAAATGCATGTGTCATCAGTTAGGATGTAACTAATGTACAATTTGTATCTCTTTCAGATGTCCATAATTGTAACACTTTTCATTGTTTTCTGTGTATGTTTAGAAGGTTTTATTTATTGTTATTTAGTATGTTATTGTGACACGTGCAGACCAAATTAAACATTCCTGCATGTGTGTTGTGTGACTTCTCGCAACTCCAATGCCGCTGTATGCAACACACCCAGGTACATCGTCAACCATTCGACAATGCTGTCTAATGCGGCTTCACTTTCAATGTGATTTCGCATAGACAGATAAGTCTAACAAATGCATGTGTCATCAGTTAGGATGTAACTCAATGTACAATTTGTATCTCTTTCAGATGTCCATAATTGTAACACTTTTCATTGTTTTCTGTGTATGTTTAGAAGGTTTTATTTATTGTTATTTAGTATGTTATTGTGACACGTGCAGACCAAATTAAACATTCCTGCATGTGTGTTGTGTGACTTCTCGCAACTCCAATGCCGCTGTATGCAACACACCCAGGTACATCGTCAACCATTCGACAATGCTGTCTAATGCGGCTTCACTTTCAATGTGATTTCGCATAGACAGATAAGTCTAACAAATGCATGTGTCATCAGTTAGGATGTAACTAATGTACAATTTGTATCTCTTTCAGATGTCCATAATTGTAACACTTTTCATTGTTTTCTGTGTATGTTTAGAAGGTTTTATTTATTGTTATTTAGTATGTTATTGTGACACGTGCAGACCAAATTAAACATTCCTGCATGTGTGTTGTGTGACTTCTCGCAACTCCAATGCCGCTGTATGCAACACACCCAGGTACATCGTCAACCATTCGACAATGCTGTCTAATGCGGCTTCACTTTCAATGTGATTTCGCATAGACAGATAAGTCTAACAAATGCATGTGTCATCAGTTAGGATGTAACTAATGTACAATTTGTATCTCTTTCAGATGTCCATAATTGTAACACTTTTCATTGTGTTCTGTGTATGTTTAGAAGGTTTTATTTATTGTTATTTAGTATGTTATTGTGACACGTGCAGACCAAATTAAACATTCCTGCATGTGTGTTGTGTGACTTCTCGCAACTCCAATGCCGCTGTATGCAACACACCCAGGTACATCGTCAACCATTCGACAATGCTGTCTAACGCGGCTTCACTTTCAATGTGATTTCGCATAGACAGATAAGTCTAACAAATGCATGTGTCATCAGTTAGGATGTAACTAATGTACAATTTGTATCTCTTTCAGATGTCCATAATTGTAACACTTTTCATTGTTTTCTGTGTATGTTTAGAAGGTTTTATTTATTGTTATTTAGTATGTTATTGTGACACGTGCAGACCAAATTAAACATTCCTGCATGTGTGTTGTGTGACTTCTCGCAACTCCAATGCCGCTGTATGCAACACACCCAGGTACATCGTCAACCATTCGACAATGCTGTCTAATGCGGCTTCACTTTCAATGTGATTTCGCATAGACAGATAAGTCTAACAAATGCATGTGTCATCAGTTAGGATGTAACTAATGTACAATTTGTATCTCTTTCAGATGGCCACAATTGTAACGCTTTTTATTGTTTTCTATTTATGTTTTATTTATTGTTATTTAGTGTGTTATTGTGACACGTGCAGACCAAACTAAACATTCCTGCATGTGTGTTGTGTGACTTCTCGCAACTCCAATGCCGCTGTATGCAACACACCCAGGTACATCGTCAACCATTCGACAATGCTGTCTAACGCGGCTTCACTTTCAATGTGATTTCGCATAGACAGATAAGTCTAACAAATGCATGTGTCATCAGTTAGGATGTAACTAATGTACAATTTGTATCTCTTTCAGATGGCCACAATTGTAACGCTTTTTATTGTTTTCTATTTATGTTTTATTTATTGTTATTTAGTGTGTTATTGTGACACGTGCAGACCAAACTAAACATTCCTGCATGTGTGTTGTGTGACTTCTCGCAACTCCAATGCCGCTGTATGCAACACACCCAGGTACATCGTCAACCATTCGACAATGCTGTCTAACGCGGCTTCACTTTCAATGTGATTTCGCATAGACAGATAAGTCTAACAAATGCATGTGTCATCAGTTAGGATGTAACTAATGTACAATTTGTATCTCTTTCAGATGTCCATAATTGTAACACTTTTCATTGTTTTCTGTGTATGTTTAGAAGGTTTTATTTATTGTTATTTAGTATGTTATTGTGACACGTGCAGACCAAATTAAACATTCCTGCATGTGTGTTGTGCGACTTCTCGCAACTCCAATGCCGCTGTATGCAACACACCCAGGTACATCGTCAACCATTTGACAATGCTGTCTAACGCGGCTTCACTTTCAATGTGATTTCGCATAGACAGATAAGTCTAACAAATGCATGTGTCATCAGTTAGGATGTAACTAATGTACAATTTGTATCTCTTTCAGATGGCCACAATTGTAACGCTTTTTATTGTTTTCGTGTATGTTTAGATGGTTTTATTTATTGTTATTTAGTGTGTTATTGTGACATGTGCAGACCAAACTAAACATTCCTGCATGTGTGTTGTGTGACTTCTCGCAACTCCAATGCCGCTGTATGCAACACACCCAGGTACATCGTCAACCATTCGACAATGCTGTCTAACGCGGCTTCACTTTCAATGTGATTTCGCATAGACAGATAAGTCTAACAAATGCATGTGTCATCAGTTAGGATGTAACTAATGTACAATTTGTATCTCTTTCAGATGTCCATAATTGTAACACTTTTCATTGTGTTCTGTGTATGTTTAGAAGGTTTTATTTATTGTTATTTAGTATGTTATTGTGACACGTGCAGACCAAATTAAACATTCCTGCATGTGTGTTGTGTGACTTCTCGCAACTCCAATGCCGCTGTATGCAACACACCCAGGTACATCGTCAACCATTCGACAATGCTGTCTAACGCGGCTTCACTTTCAATGTGATTTCGCATAGACAGATAAGTCTAACAAATGCATGTGTCATCAGTTAGGATGTAACTAATGTACAATTTGTATCTCTTTCAGATGTCCATAATTGTAACACTTTTCATTGTGTTCTGTGTATGTTTAGAAGGTTTTATTTATTGTTATTTAGTATGTTATTGTGACACGTGCAGACCAAATTAAACATTCCTGCATGTGTGTTGTGTGACTTCTCGCAACTCCAATGCCGCTGTATGCAACACACCCAGGTACATCGTCAACCATTCGACAATGCTGTCTAACGCGGCTTCACTTTCAATGTGATTTCGCATAGACAGATAAGTCTAACAAATGCATGTGTCATCAGTTAGGATGTAACTAATGTACAATTTGTATCTCTTTCAGATGTCCATAATTGTAACACTTTTCATTGTGTTCTGTGTATGTTTAGAAGGTTTTATTTATTGTTATTTAGTATGTTATTGTGACACGTGCAGACCAAATTAAACATTCCTGCATGTGTGTTGTGTGACTTCTCGCAACTCCAATGCCGCTGTATGCAACACACCCAGGTACATCGTCAACCATTCGACAATGCTGTCTAATGCGGCTTCACTTTCAATGTGATTTCGCATAGACAGATAAGTCTAACAAATGCATGTGTCATCAGTTAGGATGTAACTAATGTACAATTTGTATCTCTTTCAGATGGCCACAATTGTAACGCTTTTTATTGTTTTCTATTTGAATGTTTTATTTATTGTTATTTAGTGTGTTATTGTGACACGTGCAGACCAAACTAAACATTCCTGCATGTGTGTTGTGTGACTTCTCGCAACTCCAATGCCGCTGTATGCAACACACCCAGGTACATCGTCAACCATTCGACAATGCTGTCTAACGCGGCTTCACTTTCAATGTGATTTCGCATAGACAGATAAGTCTAACAAATGCATGTGTCATCAGTTAGGATGTAACCTAATGTACAATTTGTATCTCTTTCAGATGGCCACAATTGTAACGCTTTTTATTGTTTTCTATGTTTATAGGTTTTATTTATTGTTATTTAGTGTGTTATTGTGACACGTGCAGACCAAACTAAACATTCCTGCATGTGTGTTGTGTGACTTCTCGCAACTCCAATGCCGCTGTATGCAACACACCCAGGTACATCGTCAACCATTTGACAATGCTGTCTAACGCGGCTTCACTTTCAATGTGATTTCGCATAGACAGATAAGTCTAACAAATGCATGTGTCATCAGTTAGGATGTAACTAATGTACAATTTGTATCTCTTTCAGATGTCCATAATTGTAACACTTTTCATTGTTTTCTGTGTATGTTTAGAAGGTTTTATTTATTGTTATTTAGTATGTTATTGTGACACGTGCAGACCAAATTAAACATTCCTGCATGTGTGTTGTGTGACTTCTCGCAACTCCAATGCCGCTGTATGCAACACACCCAGGTACATCGTCAACCATTCGACAATGCTGTCTAACGCGGCTTCACTTTCAATGTAATTTCGCATAGACAGATAAGTCTAACAACTGCATGTGTCATTACTTAGGTCTATCTTTTAAAATAACGAAGTCTGATACATAATAAATTGATGGTGCCATCACCGCCAGCTGGAAAACAGTTTAAAAGTAGCCAGTTTGGTGATAAGTTGTCACATTTGACAACGTTGAATATCTGTATCTGTCAACACTGCTTTATAATCAAAGTTAGTTCCAAAAACTTCTTTATGTTGGCAGCATAATTTAGAATTGATTTGTTTAATTTAGCGTTAATTATTCAATAAATTAATTGTTTTTATCGTTGTAGATTGATGTGAAATAGCATCATTTATGATGAATTGAAATCAATGGCAATGGTATCAAAAAAAACTGTTTATGATGGGTGCAAACAGTGATGAAAAGAAAAGTGAGGTTATGTCCATTTTGCAATTATTACAAACAAATAGACAATGGAAAATACAAGTTTTTGGATTAAAAATATGTAAGAAAATGTCGAAATGATTATTTCCTTAATGCATGCGGTGGTCGTTCGATTGTCGCGCATTAGGGGCTAGTTATTGGGGTGATTCGATGGTATCGATTAAAAAATTGCAATCATCCAATAATATTGAAACTATTATCATCATCATCCATTTTAACATTACCGAAGATATAGATGCTTTGAGGTATTTGGATAATTAATAACTATTTTTGAAGTAGACAACCAACAATACACAGTTCACTAAGCATGTATTGTTGGTTGTCTACTGTCACTATACCCATTTTGATAATACGTAATTTGAGACGCGTTTTATTATCAATTAGTACCGTGATTATCGTAGAAATATATGGTCACAGCACACAGTTTAATTTGTAAAATTTCATTATATTCAAAGTGGGATTTCTTAGTCAGTCATTTTTTTATTCTTGACAAATTTTTGCTATTTCTATCTATCTCAACATTTTGTTTTTGTTGATTCAATATTTTAATTCGTATATTTTTCTTTTAGCTTTTGTTCTTCAAAGTGTTAGTATAAAATGTGAAATTATACAAGAAAATAACGAACTAATGGTTTTACTTATACAATAATAAGTATGGTGGTATACGTTAAACTAATTACAAATACATAGATCATCATGGCCCTTTTTTATATCTCTGGTGGATTTTCGATGTGAAATGAAAGCTGTAAATGTACGATATCGTTCTCAGTGGTGAGTTATCGTTTTTATTTCCACTGAAAAAAAATTTCAAAACTTTCTGATTATAATAAATAATTCAATAATGGACAGATATTCGCAAAGCTGTTAAATTGATCGGAGCATAAATGTTTTTTTTTAGTTGTAGGTCACCATTTCGGGTTTTTGAATTCATGGAAGTTAAAAAGTAATCACATACACACACTATTATTAATTTATTCTTTATTATTTTAACATCTACGATTTATAAATCGCACACTCTACAACACTGATGGACAATTATTAAGTAACCAGATGGAAGTACATATTTATTCCTCTAATAATAAATAATATAAAGACCAACAGACGATTGCAATTGCTGAAGTTAAAAAAGAAAACATCTATGCTCCGGTCTACTTAATATCGCAGAAATTTGCTGTTATTGTTTAATTTTTAATAGAGCCAATGATGTTAAATCTAGTGTTTTTATTTTTGATACATTTTTAGGTTGGCTATACAAATCTAGGGACATTTGGTGATTAGAAGTTTAGAGTGGCGGCAGTGGTTTCTTCGTATTTGACAGCTGTAAGTATAACCTTAAAAAGGAAAATGATTTATTTAATAATTTACTTTTATTTAGAAAATCAAATAACAAATGTAAGTGAACTACGCAAAATTTAATCGGAAGTCAACAGAGTTGGTCCAATCCATCAAGTTTTCATGTTGTAAAATTGACCAAACATTTACATGGTAATTATCATCATCATAGATCAATGTAAATCGTTTATTTTGTAATCAACTTTGGTGATGAAAATTACTAATTTTAGGTGTGTGATGTAACAGGAACCATGAATCGACTGGAAAATTGGATAATATTGTACAGGAATTGTGGCGTTGATATGGAAGATGAATTGGTACCCATTTCTCGACAGCTCTAATTATATGAAATATGTGTGATTATTTGGATGCGTGGTAATTGATTCAATTGTAAGTACGACTTATAAAATTACTAAATTATAAATGAGTGGTAAATTTAATTAGAACAGATCAGTATATTTTAATTTCCATAAGGAAAATAAGAACTAGAAGCCAAGCGCCATCTATTTGAGAATGTCCGAACTAAGACGTATTGAAAACAAGATGGCGTCAATTTACAGGTTTCTGTAGTTTTGAAAACTTCTAGTTCAGCACATTGTGGAAAGATGGCGCTGTGGTGTAATTTTGATATATTTTTAAAATTATTTATAATTTAAATGGAGAACATTTTCTATTTCTACTAATTGTATTTCTCTTTGTAGGTTGATGGACAATTACGAAACAATTAATCAGTAATCAAAAATGATGGAATTGGTATTGAATTCATTGTGAAAAATTTGATGGAAACATTAAAAAATTGCGGAAGTGTGATCATGTCTTGTTTTTAGGAATTATTAAACAGAAAATTGATCACAGTTGGGGCAATACAAGTTTTAAATTGATTAATTGCCTGTAATTTATTCTTGCTATCATTTGGTAATAAGTCATGGATTAATTATGGAGGATAATGATATCTTTTGGAGTTGTTGTTGCTGTTTGTTTTGGTGGTTATGGTTGTTGTATGGATTAGGCTGTTAACAATTGTATTATATTCACATTGGACAAGATTGGTTGTGTAAGTATGTTTTTGGTTTAAATTTAGAATGAATAGATTTCATAATTTTTTTATTTTCTAGATCTACACCATCATCCTCATTAGAATTATATAATTCCAATGTGAAATTGTGAAATTCACCAAACATTTACAAGGTAATTATCATCATCATAAATCAATGTAAATCATTTATTATTTTATCATAAAACAGGGGTGCTGTACGAATGATCATTGCAGTATCCTGTCAATGCGAAAACCAAGATTCTGCAGATCACGTAGCACGTAGCAGTTTTTTAATTGAAATATGGGAAATACCAGCAATGTTTATTATGGCTTTTGGTAAATAATGCAAATTAGAGTAGCTGGACATCAAAGATCTGTTATAATGTATCAAACCAATGGATCGGAAACCATGGATACATTACTATTTAAATTGGATCATCAACAATACATGGTCAGTGGAAGATTTTTAACACTACTCAGTTTATTTTGTAGAATTTTATAATATTCAAAGTGGGATTTCTTAGACACTTAGTCACTTTTTTTATGACAAATTTTTGCTATATTCTTCTCAACATTTTGTTTTTGTTGATTGAATATTTTAATTCGTTTATTTTTCTTTTAGTTTATGTTCGTCGAAGAATCAGTGTCTGTGAAATGTGGACAATTAATAAGTAACACATATTAATTTCCATTTGTAACGAAAAGGTAAACGTTCCAATAAACAATGAATAAAGAATCGTTTCCAGTTATAAAGTTGGTAGTAAAAACGTTATTTTATATGGATATAAAAGCTGCTTGTTGATGTGTTTGTTGTAGTGATGGAATTAAATGTAAGTATGATTAATTGAAATTATAAATAATTGAATACATTTTAAAATATAAATAATTTTTAGGGTGTATTAAGGTAATGACAGCAGCAGCAGCAACAGTACCCTTGGTTTAGATTTTACCAGTATTAAGTTAGTTACAATTACAAGATGGCCATAGATATACACCAGTATTATTAATTATTGCAATATATGATTGTTATGGAATGTTTGGTTACGAAACGAATACAACAATTATCATTTTATAAATATTACAAAGAAACAAATTTGTCATTAAGCATTCGAAGTTATCTATGATTGTTTTTGGAAAGTAATGATGTTTGAATAAGAGTTTTGTTAAAATTGTTATTATATTAATCAGATAGATATTATTTACTCATAATGTGAAGAAAAAAATGTTTAATTAATTATGTTATAAATAGGTCAATAAAAATATTTTATATTTTGGTTTTCTTCCCTAAAATTGAAAAATTTTCGTGCTAAAATTAAAGTCTAAAAATAGTCGGAGGCACTCTGGGTCTCCACCAAAAAATTTCGGCCTAAAATAAAAAATGGGAAGGAAATTGTCTCCCGGCGCCCCCACCAAAATTTTTCGTGCTAAACAAAAAATCGACACGAAAAATTTTTGGTGGATGCGCCGGGCGACAAATATTCGAGAATTTTCGAGAAAATTTGTCGCCCGGCGCATCCACCAAAAATTTGTCGTGTCGATTTTTGATTTTAGCACGAAAAATTTTGGTGAATTTTCGAGAAAATTTGTCGCCGGCGCATCCACCAAAAATTTCGTGTCGATTTTTGATTTTAGCACGAAAATTTTGGTGGAGGCGCCGGGCAAAATTTTTCAATTCGCCCGGCGCATCCACCAAAATTTTTCGTGCTAAAATCAAGAATCATCACGAAAAATTTTTGGTGGATGCGCCGGGCGACAAATATTCGAGAATTTTCGAGAAAATTTGTCGCCCGGCGCATCCACCAAAAATTTTTCGTGATCGATTTTTGATTTTAGCACGAAAAATTTTGGTGGATGCGCCGGGCGACCGTTTTCTGACTTTTGATTTTAGCACGAAAAATTTTGGTGGATGCGCAGGGTGCCCCGACTATTTTTTAGACTTCAATTTTAGCACGAAAATTTT
This sequence comes from Meloe dianella, assembly GCA_028455855.1. Taxonomy (NCBI): domain Eukaryota; kingdom Metazoa; phylum Arthropoda; class Insecta; order Coleoptera; family Meloidae; genus Meloe; species Meloe dianella. The sequence continues at coordinate 197,025 of JAPTHL010000060.1, forward strand.
TCAATTTTAGGGAAGAAAACCAAGATATAAAATATTTTTATTGGCCTATTTATAACATAATTCATTAAACATTTTTTTCTTCACATTATGAGTAAATAATATCTATCTGGTTAATATAATAACAATTTTAACAAAACTCTTATTAAAACATCATTACTTTCCAAAAACAATCATAGATAACTTCGAATGCTTAATGACAAATTTGTTTCTTTTTAATATTTATAAAATGATAATTGTTGTATTCGTTTCTTAACCAAACATTCCATAACAATCATATATTGCAATAATTAATAATACTGGCCATCTTGTAATTGTAACTAACTTAATACTGGTAAAATGTAAACCAATGGTACTGTTGCTGCTGCTGCTGTCATTGTCACCCTAAAAATTATTTATATTTTAAAATTCATTCAAATGTTTATAATTTTAATTAATCATACTTACATTTAATTCAATTACTACAACAAACACATCAACAATCAGCTTTCATATCCATATAAAATAACGTTTTTACTACCAACTTTATAACTGGAAACGATTCTTTATTCATTGTTTATTGGAACGTTTACCTTTTCGTTTCAAATGGAAATTAATATGTGTTACTTATTAATTGTCCACATTTCACAGACACTGATTCTTCGACGAACATAAACTAAAAGAAAAATAAACGAATTAAAATATTCAATCAACAAAAACAAAATGTTGAGAAGAATATAGCAAAAATTTGTCATAAAAAAAGTGACTAAGTGTCTAAGAAATCCCACTTTGAATATTATGAAATTTTACAAAATAAACTGTGTTGTGGCCATATATTTTAACGAGTATCACTGCACTAATTGATAATTAATCGCTTTTCAAATTACTTGTCATCAAAATAGATGTGTGGCTGTCTATTTCAAATACGAATGTATCTATGGTTGCCTACACATTGGATTGATACTTTATAACAGATGTTTGCTAGTCTAGCTACTCTAATTATAATTATTCACCAAAACTGCGAATAAATATCCATGCACTGGCCGGTCTACATTTTCGAACCTGACAAAACGCATTGGATAATGATGGTCTAAATATTAAGTTAGATTTTGTTAATTTTCAATTTCATAAGTCTTGTACCTCTAATTGTCCCTGTAGTTCTTCTATCAATATAATAAACCATTCCGTCTATCTATGGTAATATTTCCACATTGATTAAACAGAATCATCGATCTGCACCACATAATAATAAAAGTAATACTGAAGGGACTACCAGGTGCAAACATCTTGGATGTATCTATAATACAAAGAACAATAGATTAACTATGTTTGTTCCAAAAAGGCTAAGGGAAGGCCAATCGACCCCAATAATCTAATCTACCTGTAATATTGATATACCACCACATGACGCTCCAAGTTGAATCTGATCTTTTGTCGATCCACATTTAGTAGTAAATCAATTTGAATGAATGGGTCATGCTCGTCATTCAGAAGAGTGCAAATTTGTTGGCAGTTCCGCTGAAAATCCAGTTAGACATAGATTTGAATTTCAGCGTTGTGGTAACGACGTCGTCTCGCAGTTTTTCACTTTTGATTTCGTCACTATTTACATCCATAATAAACAGTTATTTTCTCTAATACCATTGCCATTTATTTCGATTTATTATAAATAATGCTATTTGATATCAATCTACAACGAATTGTCCGATGAAAATTAACAATTATTTATTTAGTAATTTTATAAGTCGTACTTACAATTGAATCAATCGCCACACATCTAAATATTCAAACAAATTTCATATAATTAGCTGTAGATAAATAGATACGAATTCATCTTCCATATCAACGTCACCATCCCAGTACGATATTATCCCGTTTTTTTCAGTAAATTCATGGATCCTGCTACATCGAGCACCTAAAATTAATAAAATTCACCATCAAAGTTGATTATAAAATAATACACTATGTACATTGATGTGTGAAGGTGATTGTTACCTTGTAAATGTTTGGTCAATTTCACAAGATGAAATCTTGATGACTCGGATTGGTTTTTTTTAGTATGGATTCTGCCAGCTTTGTTAAATTTTGTGTAATTCACTTACTTTTATTATATTCATTCTAAATAAAAAGAAATTAATAAAATAAATAAATTGTATTTTGAAGTTATACTTACACCTGTCAAATGCCAAAAACCAACTGTCAATATTTGTTGAACAACAGCTATAATGGATATAGCATCATCTACAAACAATGTTTGCAACTAATGTGACAAATTCAAGAAACCTGTAAAAAAGCCATCTATTTCAAAATAGTTGCACTCATACAGCTACCGTAAACTAGATGACGCTACTATTGAAAATTAAGCAAAAATTAAAAAACAAATAATTTTTAGCCAAATGAACAGCCCATGTTTATACCTTCAATAATAAAGTATTTAAAAAACAACAATTGTCGAAATAAGACCAACAAACGATTGCATTTGTTAAAATTTTAAAAAAACATCTATGTCCCGCCAACTTAACGGCCCTCAACTATCTGACTAGCTGTCATGTTTGTTGAATGTATGGTTTGAGGTTATGTTTCAAATTAATTAATCAACAACAAAATGTAAATTACGAATTAAAAATTAAAAAAAAATGAGTGAAAATCATGATGATTACGATTTCATACCAATGTCTAAGTAAAATCGAACAATAACAATGTTACAATTTAACATTAATTTGATTATTCTTTAGTTCAAGTTTGGCTTCATTATTTGATGCTTCAGGTGAATTATCGGATAATGCAAGTTTGATTTATAAAGCACCAAAACAACCAAAAAAGCCATCAAAATATACTGAAAATAAAATGACAGAAAAAAAAACGGAAAGTAAGATTGTTTGTGCGTTTATTGCTACAGTATGGAAATGGTAATTTTTATTAAAGAAAGAAAAATCTAAAACAAATTAAAACAAATCTTTTTAAGGTCTGATTGTAAATATGAGTCATTTGGGAAATTAGGTGTTGCAATTATTGGTTCAGAAATTTATAATTCATATGAATTGATTATTTATAAAACTAAAACGAATGTAATTGTTCAAATGAGAATTAATCAAAATTTTCAAATAACAGTCAACCGCGATCAATTTCTAACATTTTATGATAATTCCAAACAAAATTGGTTAATTAAATTTAGTACAGATAAAGATCTTGCTGTAATAACTGGAACTATAGAGAAATATGGTGGGAAAATCATAACAAAACTTCCAGAAACTGAAGAATCTAATGAAAACCCAAATAAACAACAACAACAACAACAGACATCACCAACATTTAAAGATGATAAAATCGAAGAAAATCGTGCGGACATTCTAACGAGAATCGCCAAACTAGGCCAATCGATATTACCTACTACTAATCAAGATATAAAAACAAATACTGAAGAAACTGAAGATGATAGTTTAAGAACTGATCATGATGTTGCATCAATATCATCAAATGATGATTGTGTTAATCAATCAATAACACCATCACATAATATAAATGTTACACCAATACAAACAAGACAATGTCTTCCTAATTCAATGCCAACAACAACCACCACATCTTTTGTTATGAATAGTAGCATTAGTTATGATCCAATTAGTTTGTTGTTTACAGAAAATCGAACAAATAATAGTGAAATTCGCATAAATTTAAATCAGATCACTGATAAATTAAATCAAGTTCTACAAATTGTGAGTGATGATAATAATAATAATAACAGTAATACAAATGAAGAATTATCAAAAACTAAAATTAAAGTTTTACAATTGAAAATTGAAAATTTAAACAAAGAAATCGAAGAAAGTACTCTCAAATATTCCGAATTACAACAAAAATACAATAATCAACAAGAAATTATTAAGAGATTGCAGCAAGAAACTAGTGAAGAAAGCAGAAATAGTGACAAAAATCTCCCAGATAAAAAAGAATTATTTGTTGGCAAAATTAAAGTAGCAATGAGTGATATGTATGATGATATTAAAAATAATTTTGAAGCAAACGAAAATACTACTACTACTCAAATTAATGTTATTGCACAAAATATTAAACAAACTACAAGGAAAATTGTGCAACAATATCATGAAATTCATAATTCCAATTAAATGTATTTTTTCTTATAAAACAAAACGTTATTTTATAAAATAATTGAGTAATGGATTTGCCGTTTGATTTGTTTCACTTATAATTCAATATGTTTTTGCATTATTTTTGTTTCAATATCTAAATGTAATTTTTCAACTTTCCTGGCATGCTTTTTGATGTTCTCCTCCATCATTAACATGCCATTGGTTTTACTGCCAGCTAAATCAGCTTTTTTCTTATGATCATCTTCTTTAAGTGCTGCCTCAGCTTGCATATGCCTTAATTTAAGTAAACGATTCTCATAATGTTGTAATTCAACTTTTAATGATTGCAATTCAGTCGGTGTAAAATTACTTTCTATAGCCATTTTCCATAAACCTTGTACTTTTGGTTCAATAAATTCGCGATTATTTGGACCTTTAGCTGTTAAAACAAACAATTGATCATAACCTTCACGTATATCTTTATGTTTTTCTCTAAGTGAATTCACTTTATTCATATATTCGTGATTAGGTGATTTATCTTTCTCTTCAAGATACTCGATATTATTGAATTTATCTAGATTTTCATCTACAGAATCTGTAAATTATTTCAATAATCAAACAAAACAAAAAAAAAACCTAAAACAAATATTAATATACTTGATGTTCCATCATCTTGTTCGTTGTCTTTAACATCCTGTAATAGAGCATAATACTGATCAACTTTATCTTGATGATGACCGAATTCCTCTTTTAGAGCTGCTAATTCTTCAGCAGAAAATCCAGCTGTCTCCGCTTTCTCCCATAATTTATTTAATTTCTTATCTTTAAACATACTTTTATTTATATGTTTATCTGATACTTCATTTAATGGTTTATAGCCACGATATTTGGCAGCATCTTGTATATCATCAGCTTGATCTAATAGATTATAATCGCGCATTATATGTAATAATTTCTTACGTAATTCTGCTTCTTTAACACCATCCTTATCTTTGCCTTCTGCTTTTAAATGTTTCCATGTGATTTCTTCTTTATCATGTAATTTTAATGCACCAAAAAGTGATTTTAATTTCGGTTCAGAAAGACGCTAAAAATTTTAATTAAAAACAACAATCTATTGATAATTGTTTATAATTAGAAAAGGCTTACAACAACAGCTTTTGACCACAATAGATTTACTTTAGCCATACGAAATGGTCGGTCTAGATGTTTTAAAGAAACAGGACGAAAATCGTAATCATCATCAACTACTGGTGATGATGATGATGATGATGGTTTATTAACATGTTCTGAATATTTATTATGGCACGTAACAAAATTATTAATAATTAACACAATAATTAAACAGGTGAATAATGGTAAACGTAACATTTTTTTTTGGTGCAAATTCGGAGTAATGTGCAAAAAATAACTAAATTTAGAATTTGTTTATAAATTGCCGACTGTCAGAAATTTTGACATTTTTGACATTTGACGTTGCACAAATGTTGCAAGTTGCAAGCAAAGCACACATATGCGACTGATTGTAGCTCAATGGAGCACATATATTTAGATAGGCAACCAATCTTACAGGTGCAAATACAATATTATCGCTAGATAGTGGTTAATTTTTGGCTATTATTTTTTAACAACATTCTTATTATTACGTTTGTTTTTCTATCCATCGATTGATAATAATATTTATTCAAAGTCATTGTAACGTTCAATAATCATTGCTATGTTTTGCAAAACATTCCAATAGTAATGTGCATAATAATATGACTCTATGATAATTTATCTATGATCTTGACTTTAATTGCGAGTAAAAACATTTATCTATCTAGTTTTGAACTTTGAACATATATATATATATATATATATATATATATATATATATATATATATAAAATATTTGTTGTATCATTCATTTTATAATAAACGTTCAGTGTGATTCTATTAAAAAAATATGAATTTGTTAAATCCATTTACGGAATTATTATTGGTTTTTGTATCGACACTCTTGTTAATTGTTTATTTACAATATCGCCAACGTTATAAATATTGGAAACAATTAGGTGTTGAACAATTAAATCCAATATTTCCAGTTGGTGATCTATCAACATCAGGAATTGGTGGCAAGAATATATTTGTACATTTAAAAGATTTATATGATCAATTTAAACAGAAACATGTCGATTATGGTGGCATATATTTCTTTAAAGGACCAACATTTATGCCAATATCACCCGATTTAATTAAACGTATATTAGTGACAGATTTTGAATATTTTGTTGATCGTGGATTATATATAAATAAAGAAAAACATCCAATTACAGCACATATATTATCAATGGAAGGTGCTGAATGGAGAAATGTACGTACACAATTCTCACCAGGTTTCACACCTGGCAAAACCAAAAGTATGTCCAATATTTTCGTTAAGAATATTGATAATTTGATTAATATATTAAATGAATATAATGATGGCGATGAATTAGATATAAAATATAAATTGGTACGTTTAACTAGTGATATTATTGGTTCAGCAGCTTTTGGTATTGATTGTAATAGTTTGAATTATCCAGATGACGAATTTCCACGTATCGTTGATAAGATTTTCAATTCATCACCTATAGAAATGATAAAATTAGCAATGGATGAGGGTATAGATAATCCGGGAAATATTATAAAAATCGCACATATTAATAAAGAGGTTGTCAAATTTTTTACTGATTTAGTACACAACACTGTAAAATATCGTGATGAAAATCATGTTGAACGTGATGATTTTATGAATATTTTATTGAAATTACGCGACACCGTTGGTATGAGTATGGATGAAATTGTTGCACAATCATTTCTACTCTTCACTGCTGGATATGAAACATCATCATCAACAATTAGTAATGCAATACATGAATTAGCCTACAATCAAGAATTACAAGATCAACTACGTGATGAACTTGTTGCCAATTTAGGCAAAGATGTTAACAAATATACATACGAAACAGTCATAAGTCTACCATATTTAGATAAAGTGTTCAAAGGTAATAGAATCAATTGTAATTTGTTTATTTTAATTAGATATTCCATTATAACATAATTGTTGTTTAAATTACAGAGACATTACGGAAACATCCACCTGTTGGTATGTTGAACCGTATAGTTGTTAAACCGTATAAAATTCCAAATACTAACATAATGCTACCACCTGGAACACCTGTTATTATATCAACTCTAGGTTTACAACGTGATCCTGAATATTTTCCTGATCCTATGGAATTTAATCCGGAACGTTTCGATAATGATGATAAGAATGGTAGTCAAATTCTACCATTCACTTATTTACCATTTGGTGATGGACCACGGAATTGTATTGGTATTTATAATATTATTAAAATGTTGAATTTCTGAAATATTTATTATATACATTTTAGGTCTGCGATTTGGTACAATACAAACAAAAATGGGCTTAGCTGCTTTAATTAGTAATTTTAAGTTTGTACCAGGAAGGAAATCACAACGTGAACTACCAATTGCTACAAGTACTACATCGATTGTCATTAATGTTAAAGATGGAGTTCCTGTGAAGCTGATTAAAGTTTAAATAGAGAAATCGTTGTTGTAACTTTTATGAAAATAAATAAAGAGATAAAGCACGTTTTTGAAAATTACTATCCGCAATACTAATTTCAGAAATAAATTGTCAGATGATTCGTCTTCATCTGATGTTAAACTGTGAAAGTTCTTATTGTTTATTAAATACAGATTCTGTTGGCAATAGACTGTTGTCAATAGTTTAATTTCAAGAATCAAAAATTATCACACACCTTAAAAAAATAAAACGTGTAATTTCAAAAGAATGATAAATACTAATAATAATAATCAGAACGATACAGTAATCAATTCATTCAGTAGACATGTCATGATTAATGAAATACGTATATGATAACAAATTAGATTCCTCCAACTTCTTTACAAATTCTCTTCTATATTCATTGTGTCCATTAAATTACAAACAAAAATTATTATCATCAATCGTGAATTATTTCGTGAATTATTTGGATGATTTTTATGATAGTGAATTCGAAACGTCAAATAGCGCGATTTGTTTAATAAATCTCCATATGTAAATTTTTTTTTGAAACTAAGAGAAAATTTGTTCAAAAATTCACCATAAAGTATTTATATTGTTCTGTATTAAATCGTTAAATTCCACGTATATAAAATCACGTTTCATTCTTCTTTTATCACTACCGTCATCTATCGTAATAGATCAGATAGCTTCTTAAACGTGACCCTTTTAGATATTCAACAGCAAAATTCTTCCACCTACGGTTATGTATCCTGTTTTTTAAAGTAAAACTTCTTTAGGCGCGACTTGGGGGGTAACTCAGATTTTCTTTCTGACGGAAGTAACGGTCGAAATTTAGAAACTCCGTAGATGTAAGGTTTTTGTCAGTCATGTGACTACAACATCAGGACAGCTATTGGTTGGTTGTAGGAATAGGAGAACAGGTTTGAATTCTGGGTAGATTGACATGGGCTGATTTAACTTTTAATTTAATTTTTTATTCTCAATTAATTTAATTAATGAGTGAATATTCTTTAAAAAGTGGGAGTGATATTAAGGAATTTTATATAGAATATAAAATAGTTTAATCGTTTCAGTGATACAATCTGTTGTTTATTTAATTCTTGTTTTTTTTTTACACGCTTTATATTAGCTTCACCTGTATGTTTGCAACGGAATCTTCGAACGCGATTTTCACCCGCTTAAAAAGCATCAGATTCATTTGAAATTTTGTCCCATTATCCTGGCCAGGATCATCAGGATTAACGATTTCCTTCCGGAGAGGGAGCTTTTACTTATTAGTTCAGTCTACCATTAAAGCGTGTTTTTTAAACTATGATATTTTATATTTCTTATTGTGTTTAACTTTATGTTTAAAAAGGAAAAAAGGATTGTGGTTTACTGCTCATTTCAACCAAACCCGGGCGCTTATGCCCTTTTACTTATGGATGATGGTTTTTTACTGCTCATTTCAACCAAACCCTGGGCGCTTATGCCCTTTTATGGATGATGGTTACTGCTCATTTCACCAATTCTACGATGAGGGACCTGCAAGGGGTGGGGAGCAGGGACATCCTAATCTTGCTAACTGGTCCATGTACTTTGTGGCATGGACAAATTAACAATTTAGGTTATAAGAAGAGGAAAATTCTGAAAATCCTTTTTCATACCGTGCCGAGGTTTGAACCCCGGACTTCTAAGCGTAAATCCCTATCGTCAACCATCGAGCCATTCGGCTCGTGAATTTCCATATGAAAAGTATACTATAAATGAAAACGATTTTCTACGATCCAACGGATACATCCGACATTCCATCGTGTGTTAGGCACCCGAAAGTACTCGATTGCATTAATGTGTAGATGTTGCTAAGCAACCACAATTTTAAATACCTAACATGTTAAAACGTCTGTCATTGGTTGAAATCTAGATTTCCAAAAATATGCTTCGGAAATGCTCATTTTCCACACGGTAACAGATGGTAATGGAAAACGGAACGATTGATTTAAGAAAATCAAATATACTCTCATCAGAAACTGTAAATTGAATGAATTCAATAGAAATGAGGTCCAGCTGGTGATGTTTGAAAGTACTTTGTGATCAGTTTCTAACTAGACATGCGTAGTCTAGTCATCAACCAAACAATCTAGAATTGTGGGTGGGAACATACCTAATAATTGCCACTATAATCTACGAGGTGTTCTTACAATGAATATATTTCAAAATAAATACTGTTGAGGGTAACCAGTCCACTTCTGCGAATATGAAAAGATTGAAGAATTTTTGAAAAAAATCAGACTTATTTGTGTAAAGCTTTACAATCAAATTGAAGTAGTGTTACACAAATATTTATTGATATGCGGTTTACTTAAATGTAGTCAACTTTAAGGCAATTAAAGCAATTGAAATCGAGCCACAATTGTCAATTTGACAACGGTCAAGTCAAGTCACACAGATTCAAATCGTCAGAGTATAGATCTTCTCGTATTTTTAAATGAATTCCACATACCCACACTTAAGGGTGAAAATATATAAAATCAAAATCTACATATAGTTGTAGACAATTATACCTATTTTTAATGCATAATGTGAATATAGCTTTATATTATTCTTTGTAAAGTATATCATTAATGAATATAACTAAACTGTAATATTTTAAGTTAAGTTTAATCGTTTCATGATATGTGCCATAAACGTCAAACAAGTTTTACTTCAATCGCGCGTAAAGATTACACGCACACAATTTTTTTTTTATTTACTTTTATTGAACTAGAAGTGTCCTGCGCCTGTGTGTAGAACTTTAGTTGAAGCACTAGATAGAAATTGATGACAAACTATTTTCAAACATTACCAGATGCAACGCATTTCTATAAAATTCTTTGTGGATGTAATGAATAGAAGGATTAATCATCATTCAATTTACAGTTTCTGATGAACGTATTTTTAATGATTACTACCATTAGCCGTGTGGAAAATAACTATTGACACTTACCCCCCCCCTGTAAACGGGCACTTTCGAATCCACCACACACGAAATGTATGTCGGCTGTATCCGTGTTCGATTGTAGAATAAAAAAATCGTACGCATTTATACGAAGTCGATTGATCTAAAAATCAACGAGCCGAATGGTTCAATGGTAATCGGCTTGGATTTACAATTCAGAAGTCCGGTGCTTTCGAACCCCGGCAGGGTTTGTTAATTAGTCCATGCAACAAATTACATGGACTAGTTAGTAAAATTGGTATCTTCCTATGCCCTTTTTACAGGTCCCCCTCATCGTAGAAAGAAGCGTCTTGATTTGGTGAAGCAATCTATTCGTAACGGCAGGCATAAGCGCCCAGGGTTTGGTGACATGAGCAGTAAACCACCCTTTTTTGTTTATAGACGAAGTAAACATAAAGTTAAGTACAAAAAGAAACACAAACAACAGCCTAGAGAATTTCTATAAAGAAATAACGAATCAATAAATTTCTCTCCTCTAAAATCTGATGTTATTGTAGTACATTTGACCAAACCAAACTGATTAAAAAACATACAACAACAACAATAAATAATAATAAATAAACGCACTGTATAATATCTATATTTAAATGACTATTGCATGCAACCAATAGGAAAACTAAATCTCATTAATTCATCAAAAATCTTTTCAAAAATGAGGAAGAGAGTAAACTCAATAATCAAGCTATAGAAATACAAGTAGGCATACGTTTCTTCTACTATCTTACAGTCAAGTTGACAAAATCGAAGTAGACAAAGCATAGATCTATATTGACGATGCTCGTGATAATTATCAAAGCAAGGAAAAAATGGAACATTGTTTTTACAGTTCCTTAATGTCTAATAACGAAATATAGAGAACATTTCTCAGCGGATATATGTATATAATAAAACTGTCAATATTTTGTTATAATTTAAAACATTAATTTTTATAAATTAAACATAGACTTGCGTATATGATGCACACTCGTTTATTGTAAAGGTTTCGTAAATTGTTTCAGGCATATTTCAGGATTCAGTCACATGCGCACCGCAGACATAGAATAACGTTAGATGGAGTTTAACAAATAATAAGAAGTATCAATTGCGCGTGTTATGAACTTTGCAGGAAACAGTTTAAAACAAATCAAATTTGCAATACAATAAAAGGAAAATAGGTGACGTGTTGTGTTTCAATAGATTTCGACAAACAATTCCTGGAAAAATTCCATTTTCTATCAATAAAAGTAAGTGAAAATGAAAGGAAATATTACAGAAATTATTTTATATCTAGTTTATCTATATAAAGAATGACGATATGGCATTTTTCATAAATTTATAAACAATCAGAGAGTTTTCCTTTTTCATTTATATATTCATCAAATTATTTAAATATAAATGTTGCTTTTCATATATCAACAGTTGTAAATAGATGTTTTATTTACAATTGAATGTCATTTGATTAAATCTGTCACATTGTCAAATATATTTTAAGATTTCCATTAAATTAATTTTTTTTTCTTCAACTAAATAAATCGAAATTGTCTTCGATCGTTAATTCTAATAGCAAACTCCAGTTTATAATTGGTTCCATCGCAAATGACAATTTTCTTTGTGGTATCAACATTTTTCCTAAGGCTTGCTTACAATTGACAGGAGTGCCAAGTTTATAAAAAATTTCATTCAAATTGACTTTGAATAGATAATTAAATCTACACAAAAAATATGTCATCAATATATCCCTTTACTCCTAGTAGTCTGTCTCACGTAATTCATTAAATCTTTATAATTGTTATTTACACATTCTTTCTTGACGCATTATTCTTAGAATATCTCGCGAAACTATAAAAAAAAACCGAAATACAAAGTCCTTATAAGTTACCAATAAATCTAATAACAAAATGACAATGCCGTGAAACTAAAAAATGTGCCAATTTTAGGCTTTTGTTGATTTGCCTCAAGTGAAAAACAATCTCTAGTTACAGTTTAGACGGTATAAGAAGATGGGGTAGGAAATGAACTGATTTTATCATTAGGCATATTTTAAGTAATTACTGCTAATTTAGACTAAATTTACTGATAAAAATATTTTACTGAGTAAAGTAATTTTCAATATCATTTGAGAAACATTCAATTTTAACGAGAGCTTAAATAACTGAAGAATAACTGGGACTAAAAGCGACAATAACAGGAAATTTCTGAAATGTACACAGAGACTGCAAACACTATCAAAAGTCAAGACATAGGATCCTTAATATCACGTTAACAGTGAGTGTTTATTTTGCTTTTAGACCATTGATAGTAGACAAACTCCCTATTGTTTTCATAAACTATATAGGAACACACTTGAAGTACAAAGTTTAATTGCCAATCCATCTATCTATTTACAATTAATTATTAAAAAAAAATAAAAAAATGTTGCAGGTATTTTACCTTGAATATGATGAAGGTAAATCAGTTTTTAGCTAAGAATACCAACTATCCGTGTGTTGCATTTGCATAAAGATTATAAACTTTTATGATAATGGATACGTTATGCCCGTCTAGCACATTCTTTACATTACAATTTTCTAAAGTATATTTTATAATCGATCTTTGTAACCTACACGATCACAGTTGTCCAATAAATTAGTTGACGAATATTTATTAGCGATAGTGACCATCGATAATTTAATGAATAAAAACAATAAGTTTCGAAATATTCTGTTATGACGCATTAAACATTTAATTAATTAAAAACTGAAGAGAAATCAATTAGTAATTAAAAAGAAACAAAATATGTGGTGAATTAATTGAAAATTGAACGGAAAAATAATTGTTTTTAACAATGCCCTACAGCAAACGCAGATACAAGATGACGGCAAGGTGAGAGCTATTTTTAATCAATCAATCAATATTAAAAAGCGATTTTTAAATAATTATACGCATGTATATGTCCACCCATCCTCTATGACGTTTATTATAGGTACTAGTCCCACCTAGTTTCCAAGAATTTCAATCAGATAAATAGATAATCGCTTGTATATTTTACCATTAACAGAATGATATTTACGACTTTTTACAATGAATTAAGAATAATTCATCGAACCATTTTGGTAAAGAAAATGTTTAATCAGGGGCGCGTTATAGATTCATTGGGCCCCGATGAACTTGAATTTGGGCATCTCATGCAGAGTGTTGATTGAATTGTTAACAATCGATTAATAAAACATTTAAATTTCACCAAATCCACCCCGTGTAATTCGTCTATAATTGGGAGGGGGGTGAGTATAGCTTATCGAAATCTTTCCTATATACAAAAATTCTTTCGAAACGGAAATATCTCGTTCTGTCATCAAATGGGTGATCGACATAAGATGAGAATTTTCGTTTGTGGTGAAATTTCAGTAAGATCAGTGAATCTGAAAGAAATCATTCCAGTGTAATGTGTTTTTGAATAGAACCAACTTTTAAATAAACAAAGACAATATGGAAGAACTGTGTGTGTGTGTGTGTGTGTGTATTATTGCTGCTGCTGTGTTGGATGATGTTTTTGAACAAACGACATTTTTGTTCATATTTTGTAGTATAAGTATTTTTAAAGAACGGTTGATGTTGTTCATGTAAACATGAATGATTTCTACATTACTTATTTGATGGTGATTTAAAATTGCAATGGTTTTTGAAAACTAACTACAAATCTACCGATTTGTCTTTCAATGAACTGCCTTGATATTTGAATTGCAAGTAAGACGCAATTTCGATAATTTTCAATATTATTGGAAGTAGAAAAAAAGTACCAAATCGAATAAAATTCCTCACTGAATATAAAACTATCAAAATCGTCAACACACTGTGTGAAATCAGTTTGTCAATTTTACAAATTTTGAACTTTGCCTCTTATAACTATAAATTATCTCAACAAAATAAATTAGTAAAGATTTTTTACTATACAGAATCATAATTTTATCATTCCAGGTAGCTTTACAGTTTCAAATTAACTATGAACAATTACGGCTACAGTGTATGTACACATAATATCATTAAAACTTCAAAGAACTTATCGTTAGTACTTTTATTATTTACGCTACGATATTTGTTTGTACGTTGGAATTTGTTACAAAACAATAATTAAACCACTATATCGAATAATAATTATTAAAAATAAACTCGCAAAAGGTGAAAGTCAAAATATTCATAACTTTTTTTTATACACGTGGAATGTAATACTTTATTCATGTTGAAAGTAGAAAAGAACGATTAAAATTTCTGTTGTAAAATTAAATATTTCTAAAACAAATATTCGAACATTTTCACATATTTAATAAATGTATAAAATACACAGAGAAAAAAATAGAAATGAATGTTTCAATTTAAATTGAAAAATGCACACCTGCTGCCTATTGAAATATTCACTCATCACTCTATTATACAAGAAACATCCATTTTCTAATTTTTTTAGGATGCATTTAACTCACTCATCATCATCATCATCATCATCTACACCATTTCCATCCTTCTCTAAAACTTTAATTATAATCTCATCCTTGTCCACAATCATTCCAATTATAATTATTCACGCATTTATATTGATAACATCGGATTTTTCTAAGAGTAGGCCGAATTTTTCATTACACAATTTGTTTTTCAAAAACATATGCTGCAAGTTTTGCAAATTTTACACTCCAAATGAATAAACAAAGTTGTGACATATGGCGGAGGCGCCGAATATATATAAAAAAAAGCAATATAATATTGTTTAATTGGAAATTAAATTTTGAATTTAGATTTTCTTCAAATATTATTTGAATGATGGAAATCTTCTCATTTATTGGAAATACTTATTGCCAATCTTTTACCGTTTTTATCCATCACATTTCAAAAGTCTTTTATTCATTTTCTATAGAATTTACTTTTGTGTGAGGTTGAATTTAAAGTTACCATAAAAAATTGCGGAATATTGTAAATATGTGTCGAATAATAAAAAAAAAACAGAATTTCAGCATAGGGAGCTTTCATTTGAAATGATTGACTTCCGAAACTAACAGTAGATTAATCATTAATATCGACAGATAAAAGCTTCATTGCTTTGCTTTATATTGTAGCATTTCCATTGTTGTAATTATCACAAAATTTATAAATCCAATGAATAAAAAGTGCCTATTTTTTCCAAATTTTTTTTGTAGAACTCGCCTTTGATGTAGGCAAATAATGCAATTTTACATGAAAATTAATTAATCATCATCAAGCTAAAATGGGTTGTTTTACTCTATCGCAAAATTCATTTATCATTTGCTCAATTTTTTATTAGACTTTAGTTTAGAATAATTCCCTTTTATTGACTCCCATGTAATAAACGTAAAATTCAAGATAAAGAAATTAAAAAAGAAGAGATCGGGAATAAATTCATCTTTTCTTACCAAATTGGAATTCACCATCTTGTCTATATTACATTTGTGAATATAAAGTATATTTAATCTATTCTGATATGACTACTAATTTAATCTTGTGGTAAATTCTTTGAAACTGTTACGTTTCTTTCCATATCCACATCAACTTTTGTAATCATTATCATCTTTCTAAATGAAAATTTTGTTTTTGTTTGAACTAATTTTTTTTTTAATTATTGTCAATATCTGTTAGATATTGAATTCATTATTAACATTATCGTCAACATTGTATAGCCTTTAATCTTATCAACTTTATGTCAGCTCGCTTTGAATGCAAATTTCTCGATTATCCTTTATAACGCGACTTTGTCGTTTGTACATTGTACAGATTTCTAACAAACCAACTAAATTCATGAAGAAGAGTAAGTGAAGAAACTAAAGCACTAAATCTATTACTAAAGTTGTATTTTGTATACAAATTTTATTCTAAAGAATTTAAATAGAGAACCATCTTCTTTAATGGCCCTAATGTGAAGTGTTGCGAATAAAAGAAAGGATTGACAGATTCTCAAGTTTTATTAAAGTTGAAAGTGAAGATGTGCAGCAGCTGATTCACAGAAAAATCCAATCCAATTTCAATCGTTTTAAGTTTCTGTATTTGTATCGTCTTATCCATCCTAACACACACACACACACAACCATTTCCACGTAGTTGTTTTCCCAAAAAAAAAGGCCAACACATCAAAATTCGCTTAAAATGTCAGCACCAGTTTAAGCATCTTTATCATTATTCAACTCTATCATTTAATATTTTAATAGAAACACTACATTTGCACGTTATTCAGTGATTCAACAAGCAAACTACTTTGTGTTTGATTCACAGAATTTCAGATCCGAATCACTTAAACAATACGTTTTACATTTTATCTGGACATTTAAAAATTCCTCAAGAATACTAACGATTGTAGTAAAAGTTGTTTGCCATATACAAAAAAAAGGGTAAGCCCCCGAAACAAGCTATAAATTCGACACAAGGGCACAATAAATAAATCATTATTCAACTCATCCCCCAATATTTCGATGAAAAGCGATATAAAAAAATAAAATACAAAACTTTTTAGTATTTGATATATCAGAAAAACATCAAAATTTATCATACTTTCCATCACAAACTTAAACAAAAATGCCATCGAAATTTTTGCTATTTTAAGCTGGAACTGTCTTATCTGTGATCAGTTGTTGGTACGTACAATGGAGTTATAAAAAAATTGTCGAATCGTATGCATAAAAACGCAGAAATGTCAAAGCTGGTGGCGCAAAGCTATTTTTCTCCTTTATAATGAAACAACGCAAATACCACACGCATCATCAAAATGTGAATGGCCACCACACGATCTTATCAAAACAAAACAAAACAATAAAAAAAATGGATTACAAAATCAATTCAACAAAAATTCTTTCGTAGAATTTAAATCCAATTTTTCTTCTTCTATTTACAACACTACAAATTGCGATTTGTCTAAAACAAAAAGACAAAAAAAAAGCAAACAAGATTGTGGTGAATTCTCTATAGTGAGATGTGGTTGTCAACTATCTAACAATTTCTCTGGAGATTTCAAAATTGAACCTCGTCGAGCTAGAGGGAATGGGTGGTTAATTTTTTTTTGTCTCTACATAACTTAAAACTTCACCCTTTACAATTCTATCTCAATTAATTCTCAATTAATTTAAATATCACAAAGTTGATAAAAGATATTTTAATTGTGTTAATCAATAAGTTGCAGTTCTACAGAAAAAAAAACAATTTCTAGAATACTGATTCATTATTATAATGGGAATGAATCAGTCGTTAATTATTTATATTATTTTAAAAACTAAAAAATCATAATCGTTATCAAAAATATTCAAATCCCTATATATAATTGGATCAATTGCATGAATAAATAAAATGATTGAACATTGTCGAATGAGCACTTTTAAATGAAAGAATTTCGAAAGGTTTGAAATTTCCTAAAAATCAGATTCTTAACATTTTGCCCTTATGTGTTTTTTTTTATCCACATAAGTATAAAAAGAAACCTTTTAACAAAAAAAAGAGAAAAAGGAAAACACTTTACACATACGAATAATGTATGTAATAAATATTACTTATAGTTGGAAAAGTTATTTTTAAGCTACTTCAAGGTTTTTATAAAATGTACACGCAATCATAAAGGACACAAGGGGTTGTTTTTATATGAGTTTATACAAAACTATTTAGTATTAGTATTAGCAACAAGGGGAAAAATAGCAATTCATACATTGAACATGTCTTACACGTAAACAAAGATTCTTTACATTTATTCAAATTTAGTTAGATTTGATCTAATTTGTGTTTGGTATACAAAAAAAAATGTATGTATTTGCATATAACAATGAGAACTAACATGAATATATTAAACTTTAATGACTACGCTTTGGAACGCTTAAAATTTTGCAAATTCTCCCATCACAAGCAGGACTTCCATGAGTATGTGTTAAAAGATACGAAATTTACACAGACAACACTTTAACAAGTTGTTTAGACAGAAAACAGATACGTCTACCTTTGTTGAATCGCAACCATTAATAAGATTAGAACGATAAAACTATAAAAATAGGGACAGTTCGAAACGAATCTATAGATTAATGTATAGATGCAAAAAAAAGAAGCACAGGTTAAACACCATTAAACAAAGGAGCACCAACGGAGAATATGATAGCAAAGAAAAATCCAATTAGCAGTAGCGGAGCACGTAGACACGAGAATGGAATTCAACAACATCAGAAGCATGGGAAATTGAATTGAGGTTAAACACGTGCTTTCTTCCTGTTGACTAAATATCCTTCTTTGTAACTATCTATATAATGGTTTGTTTAACCTTTGGATATTATTTGTGAATGTTTAGCCATTCCAATCATTATTAAAAGTCGCTGTACAAACTAATTTGCATACTTTCAAGATCAGAATCAATGAAACTGAATTAATTTTTATAAACAATTGTGGCAATCTACACATAAATAACTTAATAAACATTGATAGAATAAATAAACGAACGATTTATTCCACTTTTATAATAACAAGTGTATCGAGAAAAACCTTCTAGCTTCATCGTAATGAAATTCATCAACACGATGATAAAATCGTCTTTTAAAAATATGCCACTGTCATCATACATTTCTCTTTAAAGAATCAAATTTTAAATTGAAGCAATGAAAAAAAGATTCAATTTATTGAGAGCCAACATTGTTCCAACAGACATCAAAGTAAATTGTGTGTGTGTGTGTGTGTGTTTTTTAGCAGGTTTTTAAATTGAATTTAAAACAGATCAAATCGAGAAAACCTGCTTTTAAATTAACAATTGCCTCAGTGGGTTAGTAGTCTGAAAAAGTTTAACCCACAACCAGTGGGAATTGAACTCAGAGCTATATACTTGCCGGACAGATGACTTTTTTTCCCCAATCAAATAAATCTCCTCCATAATGTATCTAATGGTAATTCGCATGTATACCAACAATTTAAATAGAAATATAATGAAAGAAGAGACACACTAGCTATATATATATGTAATAATAAACCATTCATTGGTCTAATAAAAGATAGTTAATTAGATCTGATACATACATGTGATGGAATATTAATACAATTTCGGAATGACGTTGGAAATTATTCAGAATCAAACTTAGTTTGTTGATTATTATAATAACAATTAAAATACTGTCCCTTGTCATCATATTCTTCCATCTATCTATATTAAATTTAATCACTTTTCCTCAAGAAATAATCTCTTCAACAATTAATTAAATATTTACACAACCCTATATGGTGTTTATTTTTGTTCGATATCTACGTTTTAATTAGATACATTTTTCTTTATTTAATGGTGTACCATTTTTCACGCAAAACTTAGCTTAATTGACGTATCTCGAACTGGCAATGCCGATTGTTAAAAGTATTTTCAATGGGTAAAATTAAAAAAAATAGCAATTTCCCCAAATAATAAACAGAAACCTATGGATTTACGTGTCATTGACTATGTTCATGGAAAAAAAATCCCAATACGATTCGTCATGATATAATAGACACTGTTTTTTTTTTGTTGCTTTCAATGGTCATCTTAAAGCATAGAAATCTCATCTTCTATGAACCATTGTGTCAAATGTTTAATAACTGAAGACTGAGAAATAACTGAAACCTTTCCCCTTTTTGTAATTAATTTTGAAAGCCCATAGATGCTTTATATCCCATATTATTTGATCAACACAAATTTATTAAATACGACAAAGAAACTATGAGAGAAAAAATTAATAACACACGACTAGTTCGATTTGTCTTATTGTTTCCTAATCAAATCAAGCAAAAATAAATTTTTCTGTACAAGAAACTATTTGAACGAATTATTTTTTTTTCGTTGAATATTTAATCAAAAAACGCTTCATCAGCATTCTCCGATATCTAACTTCAGCTTTCTTCAATAAAAGAATAAAAGAAATGCAATCAGATTGACACTACTAACATTTCCAACTGCTTTGAGAAGTGAACTATAAAAATCTAATCATGATTCATGTGGGCTATCAATCAGTAGGTTTGTTTTGATCCGATTATCCAACCTTTCAATCGCGTCCACAAAGGAAACAACCAAACTCTTGAAAGAAGTTTACATTCATGAAACCGAAAGATGGTAAATGTTAAACACTTAAATCAAACGATATTCATCAATCAGTTCTGTAATTAATAGTTTACAACAAGCATCTAAAATTTGAAATTGCTGCAATTGTACTTATAATTAGACGTAATATAATTAGTTTGTAAAGTAGTTTTGGTTTCGACAGAACGATTTAATTTAGAGATGCATAGAGAGAATTTCAAATGCCTGAAACAATAAATAGCTAAATAGCTTACAAAACAAAACATGACAATTGACGATGTAATGTGAAAATAGAATGAACACTTGTTTTCTAATTGGAAAATGCGAATTGTCTCAAATCGTACAATCGTAT
Source organism: Meloe dianella (assembly GCA_028455855.1). Taxonomy (NCBI): domain Eukaryota; kingdom Metazoa; phylum Arthropoda; class Insecta; order Coleoptera; family Meloidae; genus Meloe; species Meloe dianella. The sequence goes on from JAPTHL010000060.1 coordinate 218,010, forward strand.
ATAAATCATAAGTGAAGTTGAAAAATCTTCGACACACATTTTTAATCATCCATTATCAAATATGGTCAGTGTTTACGCTTCATTTCAGGATATATGAGATTATATTTACACGTTGGCAAGTTATTTTTTCAGGTAGCTATAGTTATTTGATAGGGAAATATATCGTTTCATGCAAGCTATTAGAGCTTTAGAAAAGGATTTTTTCGAATCGTTTGCTATCGAGCTTACACTGAATTCAATCGAACTAGATAGTAGTCTACTGTATTTTTTTAAATTGGAACCTAAACTAAGGCTCTAAACATGGGTTGTTAGTGTGCTTCTTTTGGACTGTTTTTAATTCATTTTTGCAATACAATTGATATAATAAAGAATTTAAAAAATTCCACTCACCCCGCTATTTCTATGTTGTTATTTTCGTCCATATCTACGATGGAAATCAAGGAACCTAAAAATGATAAATATTTAATTCAGAAAATGTATGACAAAGCTTTATAAAGTTTGAATTAATTTTCAAAAATAGTTTCAATAACTTTTCGTGTTGTCGTAAATGCTTTGATAATGAATCTAAATTCGGTTTAAATTATTGCTATTATAAAACTATGACATATGTACATAAATGCCTAACTATCACAATAAATAAGCTTTTCTAAAAGCTTTCTATTAATCGATTTAATGCTTAACTGATTGACGCATTTAAACGTTTCACTTTTTAGTTTTGTAGATTCATACTTTCAATGCTGTCAATTTGCTGACAAGCACAGCGAAAGAAGGGAATCCTAAAGTGCTCCTAGATGGATTTAGATAAAAGCACAATAAGGGAGATGTCATACAATAAAGTTAAGTTTAAAACAATATACTTCCAACAATAGTAAACTGACTACAAGAATAACCACTTCTCAAGTAACACATTCTAATTTTGTACTTGCATTCAATTTATGATTAAAAATAACTGCAACTTGATTCTATAATCTTATTTAAAAAAAATTAATTGTTATATTATTTGTATTTTAAGTCTTAGTTAAAATGCTAGAGATTTTCGAATTTATTATTAAATCATCTACACACAATTTAATTTTCTCAGAAATTCAAAATACAATCGAAACGCAATCTAAAAGCTCAATTTTATCAACAAATAAATACGTAGTTGTTGGTTTTTTTGTTTTCTTCCAATACAGTATGGAATTTTCTTCTGACATGTTTTCGTTCTGTGTAATTTCTCTTTTCTGTGTTCCGCCTTTTGATTTATTTAAACCATTAATAGTTTAAGTAAGGAAAATACCGGAAAATCCCTTGACTGATGAACATAACTATCGCAATTTGACACTCAATTACTGCAGTAGAAATATCGATTGAATAACAATGAATTTACGTTCGAAATATGCATCTAATACTAATACTAATCACATTATTATTGTTATTATCATTATGACAATAATATGTGTGTGTGTGTTGCAACTATAATTTAATTTTTCTGTCGAACATTTAAGCTTTTCCTCATCCACAAACGTCACATGAAGCACTCGTGTCAATACGATGTGTAGAAAATTGAATATCCTTCATAATTATTGATTTCAGAACATTTTCGTCTATAGTATAGTAACTTAGACAGATTTCAGTGGCTATTAAAGTCAAAATTTTCAGTTAACCAAACAACCTGAAAGGTTCGTATAAGAGCTTTGTCGAAAAGATTCATTCTTTTACATGTTGATTTTATTTTTTGTCAATGCCTTGCGATATGTCTCAAAGGAGAAAAGCAGTCGATTTCGATTCTATGTACAATTGTAGGAGGAAGTGTATGGAAAGTATAAACAAGAAACGCATATTGACAACAATAGAGTTGTAATAGAATTGGATAGGAAGCTTGTCTATACATTTGAGAATTACAAAAAAAAACAAGTTTTATATTGGAGATTGTTCTTGTTTCACGATATTTCGAAAAATATATAAAACTGATCGAAATCTTCATTTTCTTCTATCATAATAAGTGGATTCGTTCTAGTGTACCCGCTAGATCAATAAAACTGCTTTAAGCTTATCCTTTTCCGTCTCGGTCTTGATCATAATTTTGTTGTTTAACATTGTGAATTCATATCTATTGTGATATTCAACGCTACTGTATATGCTGATCATGTAATTTAAATGCAGTGATTTGTTTTATATTCAGGCAGACATTTTTAATTGTTGCTTGAATACTGTAAATAAGAAATCCTTGTTATAACGCCTTTCCAAACTCCTAATTTATTTAAGCCATGGTAATTCAGAAACGTGCCTTAATAACAACAGTATATTGAAGAAGAAGAAACAGGATTAATACCAGTAAGCAGCCTATTTTTAAGGCGAAAATTCTTACACAAGAAGAATATGTCTGTTAATTATTTGTTATACCTTTTCTTGTTATTGTAATTATATTGTTATATGATATGTTGTTCTCTTATTATTCCAGTGTTGTTGTATTCCCACATTAATCGTGTAACAATGGATTTGCATACTGAAAACCCTACGAAATAATAGGGATTTTAAAGTAGTGATGACGTATATCTCTAGATATGTAATTCTTTAACTTTATCTATGTTGTATTAACACAATTGCTATGGGCAATGTTGATATTTATTGGTTTTTTTCATCAAACACTGTCAATTTCGATTTAGTTGACCTGACATCTGAGTTGACATCACAACAAGTTAAGTGCGATTGGCAAGAAATTCGCTGCAAGTTTCTCACCAGATTCGTTCTCTGATTGTCTAGCGTATTTTTCACAGACAAACTATTCAGCTAGATAAATTACACAAAAAACTATGGAAGTTTGTAAGTTGACGAGAATTTGTTGTTTTTATAGTGTTTACAATCAACTTACACGAGAGACTTGAGTAGAGAACTTTTTAAAAAAAAAACTCGCAAGAATTGTCTCGTACTGTTTTATTATTTATTTCTATAAATCCCATTACATCTTATTTCTACATTTCTCTTAAAAATCCATCAAATCTACAACAATTTAACCGACTCGAATATTTCCATTCTATATTAAGATTAAATTGAACGTCCTACAGGACCTGCAGAGTAAATGGATTCTTAATTGCTCCGTATTGAGTTTTACTAGAAAATAATATTTGAAATAGTTCAAAAGGAAAATGATTAAGATAAAACTGGTGCTAATTCAGTTTACAGTTTAAAATATTTAGTCACTACTTTGGTGAAATCAATTTATTTAAAAAAAAAATATGTACGTATTTGTAGCGACTTCTTATAACTACAGTAAACTGGGAAAATTTCTAATTTCATTTCATCATCGTATTTAGTTTTAATTTTCATTTTAGAACATTAAAAAATTCATATGTTTCTGTAATAAGGGTAAATAATTTCTAAAACGTCTCTCTCAATTATAACGTAAAATATTGGAAAAGTTTGAATTTTATCCAACGGTCCAATTAAAATGATAAATGACCACATTGTGAGCCACAACAACGTTATCAATAATCGTAAATATTAATATCGTCCATTTAAATTAGAGACAAGGGGGTATTTTTTCCAAATTGGAACAGTTGTGGTATCTATTAGTGTTTTACTTAAAAATCCTCTAAAGAGATTACTTCAAATATATATATATATAAAAAAAAACTGTAATAATTATATTAGATTAAAAACTTTATCATCTTAATTGTTTCATATCGATTGATTTCAGTCTGTGATTCTGATTAACAATTTTTTAAAGTGATTCCATCAGCCACACAGGAAATTATTAACGATACAGATACTATCAACATCAATATTTAATAATGTTAATAGCAATAATATAGTTTCGTTTTTTTCCCCATTATGTTAACATCTAATAAAAGGAATGGATGTATAGTACAACCACACCTTCAGCAGGATGTTTTCATATCGTGTAGATTAAATATCAAAATTCTGAGTATAATAGAAGTAGTTGTTAAATAATTGAACATTGTAAGCATTTTCTAATACAGTTTCTTCACTGACATCGAAATAGTTTCAATAAATATTGGAAATTTCTTAGAAAATAGCTGGATATAATTTTATTTCCTCATTTCAGAAAGGAATTTGATTAATAAAATAAATTAAACATTATAAATTCTTGTTTAAACAAAGACTTTTGTGACTTAACATTAGAGAAATAACGAAATATGAACAACTGAATGAATAAACAAGCTAGAAGAGGAAATCTTTTGATAACAAAATGAATATTCCAGCTGTTAATTAAATTTATTTTAAGTCCATTTTGAATAATATTACGATATGATATTGATCTAAATCATAATCTTCTGCTTCACGTTGTATTCTGTAATAAATCAAATGTTAAAATGCAATTGAAAGTCAAACTTTCCGAAACAAAAACATTAAAAAGCGATTATTAATTTCACTTTGGTGAAAGTTATATTTCAAAATTTAATAAATACCCTCAGAATTTCTCAAGCTTGCAAATTGTAGATTTTCACACAGATCGCTTCAACAAATCTGTTGTTTTATTTTAGCTTATTCTCTAAGCCCACCATTCTCACAAATCATCAGTTTTTTATTTTTAATGAGGTTGAATTCGACTGCAATATCTCGAATATTAAGCGTTTTTTTTTTGTCTAAAGTGCCTGCTTTCTCATAAAAAATATTAAATAAACATTTCTATGGCGACTCCTTCGAATATATATTAATCTAATAACCAGAATTCTACACATTTCATGCACTACACCAACACCTTTACAATTAAATAAAAGACTGAACGTTTCTGTGATTGAAAAAAACAACCCGTTCCAAATAAACTACAGAAAATTGTTTACACATACGAACCTATCTGACTTTATTTGTTTTCTCCATTTCTAAACATTGAAATCTTATACACCTACAAATCAAGTTTTTTTTCGCTCTTCTGTAAATATACCTAGTCTACATCTAATTTTAGTAACAATTTTTTTTTTGTTGATTACCACTTCTATCCTTTGTTAGATAAGAATAGATTGTACGAAAAGTTGAATTTAAGTGTCAGATTGCCTATCCAGAAGAATCGTTCCAAATTTATCCTGAAATTCGTCAAACATCTATTATGTGTAGTTTCTATTTGTTATATAAACGCCAATCGAGATTAATCGGGAGTGAATTCACAAAGAAAATAAATACCACAATAACGGTGGTTTCCTATCATCTTTTGTCTATGAAATTTCCTTACAACTACCACAGAATGTCTTTGAACACTTAATTGGAAACTACAAAGGTTCGTTCTATTATCGCTTTGCTAATGGGTAAATATATGTATGTCTACTAATAATGTGAACTAGGGGCTCCAACGTCACTTAATTACACTATTCATCTTGTATAAAAATATCAACATGAACGAATTACAACAACCCTCAAAAGAAAATCATTTACAATTTCATCAATAAATCAATAAGATCTCATAAATCTTCCAAACAAGAGCACTTTTACACATTTGCATCATAAATATATCAAACATTTTTTATTACACCATCAATTTGCAGATTTCGTTTGAAATATTGTTTTTAAGCAATGATCCGTATGTAACACAAACCGATTTAAAAATAGTCAATCTTTTTATCGCAATCCCAAAAGAAAATTCCTAATGAAACAATATGAGTAGTGATCATTATCTTTCAACACACATACAGTTCCACTCACTTTGATAATAAATTACCAAATGTTACCAATAACGTCAAAAAGGGACACCGAATCAATATTGGTCCATATTTCAAAGTTCCAATCTTTATCTATTAAGCCAGAACTAAGTCGATTTCGATATAAATCACGAATAATAGAGATTTACGTTATACTAGCAGCAACGCTATCGGTAAATGTGACAAATCATGTGAATAATGATAGTGATAGTAGACATATGAAAAGAAAAAAAATCAAACCATTAGCTTGAATTTCAAGCGGAACCAGTCATAAATTCCGTATAGAATGAATCCAAGTAATACTTTTATTTTTAAACTTAAAAAGTAGTTAATGGTGCAGAAAACGTGCTTTACAATATCGTCAATGAATCCAAAAAAAAAAATGAATGTAAAAAAAAATCTGTATCTACTACTCTGCCATTCAACATTCTAAACTTTCCAGTTTGCTATTTAAAATTGATATTGTTCCAACACTATTCAAAACTTCCCTTTAGAAAGTTTTGAAGTTGATTTTCATAGTAGCCTGACAGCCATAAACTATCAAACTAATTTTTTCTTGTGTTTGTTTCTTGTACAAGTATTAACGATCACAATTTTGATGATTTCACTTTAACTGTAGTCTTATAGGTCTTTAATAATATTCAAGTTATTATAACTACAATACTATCAAATGAATACAAAAGCCTACAAGGTATTATCCTTCGTTTTCAATTTAGGAAATGTATACGGTATTATCTTAGAATCCATAAATAAATATTGACTGAACATTCTGATATTTTTTTCTAAACTTAGCACTTGGTTGAGTTTAAAAAAGGAGACATAACTGACCAACCATCCATATGTCAGACTAAAAGCATTCGTTGTTGCGTAAAGCTATGACAGCAAAAGATGAATCAAGGGATCGTGTGATATTCTTTACCGTACAAAAATGTACAGCTTCCATCAACATTACATCAAGATTCTTTCAAAATACATAAATAAAAACCGGCAACTATCCAATTTCTATAGAAACGTCGTGGATATTATCTAAACTACACAACTATCCAATTAGGATTAAACTTCATCATTCATAAATAACGAGAAATAATATTGAACTGAAATGTTGTTAAATGTGTAACTAATACAGAAAATACGATTGTACTGATGATTTAAACAAAGAAATTCCACACATATCAATCAAAAGTATCTAATCAGGGAAATGAATAATCATGCTATAGAAGGATTACGAATATTTCAGACATACTGCATTAACTTTCCTTCAGCAAATCAGACAATAATGCCCTTTTGTTTAAATTGATCATATAGATGCGATTCTGGTTTTAAAGAATGAATAATACGTACAATAAATTCAATTGTTTTGGTAAAACCAATTATCTAGTTGGGGCTTAAAAATATTTGCCAGATAATAATGACCAATTAAATACAATTGTGGTATTGATTAGCAATTATTTCATCCAGTATTTTTGAATAACAAAAAGTCTAACGTTATAATGGTATTCATTTGTTAAAAAACATTCAATTGATGTTAAATGAAAAATTATTGTCCAATCGAATAAATCCCAAACAGCTTTAATTGACAGCCAAAAATGATTTTTGATTGATTTCTAATAAACCGTAGTGGATGAAGAAGAACGAAAAAATTTGAATGAAAATGAATTTTCGTCGAATTTATTTTACATCAAACAATCCAAAAGAGATTGTGGAAAATTGTTAAATAGGTATAATGTAAATGCTATTCAAAATAAACAGGAATTGAATTGAATTTTTCAACATATAACTGAATGGAAGAGTAGACGAAAACAATACCACCATCAGTTAACACCAATTATTTAACGATAAATTCAGGACACGATCATCTGTATTTAATAGCAAACATTTTAATTACAATGAATTAATTGTGTCGACATATGCTGGCAATAATTTATAATAAACTCATTACTACTCATATATTTTGAATTTTAAGACAATTAAGATTGTTGATTTAGTTGAATTTTTCTCTATCTTTGTTCCAGGCTTCAATAAATTCAACTAATTATTGATAAAATGGAAATGTTCCATACGAAATCATTCATTATGTGGTTCGATATTTTCAGTATTGTGATGAAGATTCATTGAAAAACTTTTTAATTGAAAAACCAACATTAAACATGAATTTTTCAACAGAATTCGTTCTAGACAACTCCACCGCCAATTACAATAACGATCTGATTGATGAATATGGAAATAATACAGAACAAGGTAAGCATAAACACAATTATAAAAATATGATAGGTTGCAAGAAGAATTCTCTACATGCATTTCTATTAATCGCTATAATAACAATTTCAATTTTAATACTAGATAACTAAAGCGTAACATGAGGCTATTTCTAAATTGTTGTCGTTGATGTGTATCTCATTTAATTAACACTTTACTAGACATTTAAAGAGTTACGTGATAACATCTACCAGCTGGCATTTAGTAATTTGCGATTATGCGACTAATTCGATAATGTGCGAAAGTAAACATCAAGGTCCAATTTAACGTCACCGCAATTATATGTAAACGACATCATTTTTCTTTCAAGTATTCCTTTTGGAATACACTTTTAATAGTAATCAGTTATCTAAGATGCTTCATCGTGGAAAAAGCATTCGCGCTACAATTGATTTTCATTTGAGAAACTATTAACTTATTGTCGATATCAGAAGAAAAAACTGAGAAAACGACCTAATGTTACAATGTCCAATTTTAATTGGTTTCGATATAGAGAACAACTGCACACAAACGATTTGTATCTTCTTAACACTACCAATACATTTAAGGTGAATTGGTAGTCCTCAATTTGCTTTATAGCGATGTTCACATAGTTATTGCTTACTTCCCTCTCATCTTTTAATTTAAATAAAAACTTGTCAATTTTTCATTAGATTCTTCTGTATTACTATCGCATGTGTCAAATAATTACAACTTATTTATATTTGTAGATAGGAATCAATTCATTTTACCCATATGGCGACAAGTTCTATGGAGTATTCTTTATGCTGGAATGGTAATAGTGGCCACTGGTGGTAATCTTATTGTTATATGGATCGTATTAGCACATAAACGTATGCGTACTGTTACAAATTATTTTTTATGTAAGTAAAAATTTGAATTGTAAACGAATTTCAATTATTTCAAATAGATGAAATATGATTAGACACAATATAAAATAGTATAAAACAATTTTTGTGAATGTTTGATTATTTTAAAGTTTGTTTATTTTGTTGTTTCAGTAAATCTTTCAATAGCTGACACAATGGTTTCAACATTGAACGTGACATTCAACTTTGTTTATATGTTAAATTCACATTGGCCATTTGGTGAACTTTATTGTAAAATTACACAATTCATTGCTGTATTGTCAGTGTGTGCGTCAGTGTTCTCTTTAATGTCAATCTCTATCGATAGGTAAGAGTTTGTGGCTTTTAATACTATTCCATTTTTGTTTTGTCTGGTTATCACAATTCTTTTTGCATCAAACAATAAAGTGCTTTAGAATCGTACTACTCAATCAATATGCTATTATCTAAGAAAACTTTTGTATTCTTTGTGATTCACAGATATATGGCGATAATGACACCATTAAGACCAAGAATGGGACGAACGGTCACGTTGTTGTTAGCCGTGACTACATGGTTATTAGGAATAGTTATCGGTAGTCCATCTTTGATGTTCTTCAAAACTTATACATTGCCCTATAAAGATGGCGAGGAGCGTGTCATTTGTTATCCAGAATGGCCGGATGGTAATACTAACGAATCAATGATGGAGTATATGTAAGTATTTCAGATACACAAATAACAAATTAACCAAATAACAATAATGCCCCAATATAATCGGTATATATCTGTTGTTAACAAATATCGATAGAATTCTATTGTCAATTCTTGTTTCCCATTTCGAAATACATACTACACCTAGAATACCCATTGTTTAATACACTGAGACAAGCAACTTTATCAGCTATCTCCTGTTACAATAAATGGAAATCCAAGTAGAATTGCAAATTGAGTCGAATTTACATGTCGATAAAATTGCATTTTACTATCTACAGTAATATATAGTGAAAAGTCTTACTTTTCCCATCCCTACATATATGCTATTGTAAGTGAATTTAGTTACCCGGCGCATCCACCAATTGAACAACGTATCTGTTTACCTATCATATGTACATTGAAAATTAACGTTATTACATCAATATGTAATCAAATTTCGTTCTACTGCTTACATCTTTTAAGATGACAAGTTATTATCAATTAATCGTTGAATAAACATTACTAAATCTACAAAATCAATTGATTATATATGCATGTATATGTATGCATATCTACATAACACAAATTTAGTTGTTAATATTAGGCAAAATTAACTCTATTTCAAATTATTATCAAGATAAATGAAAGAGAAGTTTAAATTAATCGTTTAAAACAAATCACAACTCATTTATTTATGTTAGATGAATTCTAATTAAACTTTCTGATAGAAATGTAAATTAATATAATTTACTATTAAATGACCACAATAACAACAGTTCATTTGCAAAGTTGAAGGTTAATCTACCTTAAAAAGCAAACTTTACCCACTAAACTATCTAAAACTAAAATACATTTTCTACAATAGTTTGAAATTACTTTTTATTTCATCCTATTAGTTATTTTTGAAGTAAAACTTCTTTAGGCGCGACTAGGGGGGTAACTTAGAAATTTTTTCTGGCGGAAGTAACGCTCGAAATAGTTTCCGCTATTTAAAATATTTAGTTCTACTAAAATCCTGATAATACTAAAATTTCCAACTTCATGTAACGAAATTTAGAAACTCCGTAGATGTAAGGTTGGTATCTTAATTCTGGTGATATTTCTCAGTCATGTGACTACAACATCAGGAAAGCTATTGGTTGGTTGTAGGAATAGGAGAACAGGTTTGAATTTTGGGTAGATTGACATGGGCTGATTTGACCTTTAATTTAATTTTTTATTCTCAATTAATTTAATTAATGAGCGAATATTCTTCAAAAAGTGGTAGTGGTATTAACGAATTTTATATTAAATATAAAATAGTTTAATCGTTTCAGTAATATGTGTCATAAACGTCAAAAAGTTTTACTTCAATCGCACACAATTTTTCTTATTGTGTTTAACTTTATGTTTAAAAAGGAAAAAAGGATTGTGGTTTACTGCTCATTTCAACCAAACCCCGGGCGCTTATGCCCTTTTATGGATGATGGTTACTGCTCATTTCACCAATTCTAGACCTTTTTTCTACGATGAGGGACCTGCACAAATGGGGGGTCTAGGGACATCCTAATCTTGCTAACTGGTCCATGTACTTTGTGGCATGGACAAATTAACAATTTAGGTTATAAGAAGAGGAAAATTCCGAAAATCCTTTTTCATACCGTGCCGAGGTTTGAACCCCGGACTTCTAGGCATAAATCCCTATCGTCAACCATCGAGCCATTCGGCTCGTGAATTTTCATATGAAAAGTGTACTATAAATAAAAACGATTTTCTACGATCGAACGGATACAGCCGACATTCCATCGTGTGTTGGACACCCGAAAGTACTCGATTGCATTAATGTATAGATGTTGCTAAGCAACCACAATTTTAAATACCTAACATGTTAAAACGTCTGTCATTGGTTGAAATCTATAGATTTCCAAAAATATGCTCGGAAATGCTCATTTTCCACACGGTAGCAGATGGTAATGGAAAACGGGACGATTGATTTAAGAAAATCAAATATACTCTCATCAGAAACTGTAAATTGAATGAATTCAATAGAAATGCGGTCCAGCTGGTGATGTTTGAAAGTACTTTGTGATCAGTTTCTAACTAGACATGCGTAGTCTAGTCATCAACCAAACAATCTAGAATTGTGGGTGGGAACATACCTAATAATTGCCACTATAATCTACGAGGTGTTCTTACAATGAATATATTTCAAAATAAATACTGTTGAGGGTAACCAGTCCACTTCTGCGAATATGAAAAGGTTGAAGAATTTTTGAAAAAAATCAGACTTTGTTGTGTAAAGCTTTACAATCAAATTGAAGTAGTGTTAAACAAACATTTATTTATATACGGTTTACTTAAATGTAGTCAACTTTAAGGCAATTAAAGCAATTGAAATCGAGCCACAATTGTCAATTTGACAACGGTCAAGTCAAGTCGCACAGATTCAAATCGTCAGAGTATAGATCTTCTGGTATTTTTAAATGAATTCCACATACCCACACTTAAGGGTGAGAATGTATAAAATCAAAATCTACATATAGTTGTAGACAATTATACCTATTTTTAATGCATAATGTGAATATAGCTTTATATTATTCTTTGTAAAGTATATCATTAATGAATATAACTAAACTGTAATATTTTAAGTTAAGTTTAATCGTTTCATGATATGTGCCATAAACGTCCAACAAGTTTTACTTCAATTGCCCGTAAAGATTACACGCACGCAATTTTTTTCTTATCTTTCGATATTTCTTTGCCAATGATTTAAATTTCTATTCAAAACAACAACATCAATTTATTGGCAATTCGTTGTTTTTTTACTGTTATATTGATATTATTTATTTTCAATTCTAGTTATAATGTTGCATTCCTGTTCGTAACATACGTTGTTCCAATAGGATCGATGACATACGCGTATGCAAGAATTGGAATAGAACTCTGGGGATCGCAAAGTATAGGCGAATGTACGCAACGGCAGACAGAAAATATTAAAAGCAAAAGAAGGGTAAGATGTTCTCTTTTATTATTATTATCTATACTGTGTAGTCTATTTATCTCGTTTGATTAACTAACTGAATTACTTTGAAAGCTAAACTTTACAGACATTTGAAGTGGACACAATTCCTGATATTTAGTTAACTTCTTACATCCCAAAACTCATAACAATTAGAAACAATGAATGCGCTGTAAACATACATTCCAATATGAAAAGCAATAAAGTTAAGAGTTTTCATCAGACAATTTCTAAATAATACACACGACAAAAAAAATACATCTCAACACTTATATATATGTACAATTTCAATTTTACTTCAGACATTAAAGAAGAAGCTTTATCGTCTATGTAGTGGATAGTTATGTTCATAATGGCACTAATACAAACGTGCCACCGTATACACTCAAAACAAGAAATGCTCTGCAATAAGCTGGAAGCTACATAGTTAACTATTGTTTATACGCCCCAGTCACTAGAAACGTGTATTTGCTTGGAAATAATAATTTCGCTTTCAACCTCCAACAACAACAACAACAATAACAATACGAGTTGTATTTTGTACCATATAGATGTGACCTTATGTGTATTATGTAATGTATATTTGATTTGAAAACTTATTCTCTCATGTAAAATTCATTCAAGTCAAACGGTACAGAATACTTATTCCATCAAATTACCAAATGGTTACATTTGACTAATCTCTTTTAAATAAAACATTATAAAATCTTAATCAATTAGATGGTAGTTCAATTTTCTTCATTAATTTTATAACAAAATTTATCCCGGTTGCCTCATTTACATAAATCTTAACTTCTCCTATATACTGAAATTCTGAAATATCTAAATAACGCTTGTACGTAGTACAAAAACAAATCTCCTTTCCCATATTCATTATTATAATGTTCCTCATTGTAAGTCTATTTTATTAACCGATTACCATTGATTTTATCATGTGTTTCTTGTTGCAGGTAGTGAAAATGATGATGGTAGTGGTGATAATTTTCGCTGTCTGTTGGTTACCATATCATCTTTATTTTATCGTAACATCATATTTTCCGGATATTACAAATTCACCCTATATTCAAGAAACTTATCTAGCCATTTACTGGTTGGCAATGAGCAATTCAATGTATAATCCAATTATTTACTGTTGGATGAATGCAAGGTAAGGCTTTCATTCAAATGCCTTTTTGAAACTAAATGGTGCATATATAGCTAGACAAAATATTGCAACGTTGTGCAAGAATACGCAAATTTTTCATTTCTAAATAGGTGAATACGAGAAACTAAAAAAATTGAATCGTAACAAGAGAGAAAGTCTAATCCAGATTTTACATTTTAAATATCATACGAAATTTTGCAAAACTTCTTCCATATTTACATAGGATCTATGCATAAAATTAACAAACAAAAATTGATGAAACATTTATAAATATTTCAACAAAAGTGTTTTTTGATGAAACTTCTGAAACGGTTATCTGTCAAATATGATGAAACTTATTTGTAGTTCAGTACTTCTATTTCTTGTTCGATATTTCTTGATGGCACACTTTCCCACGCAATCTCAATCCACAAAATTTTTTATTGATCAAATATAAAGAAGCTTGAGTTCAAAAACTAACAGCAACTTTCAGAAAACTTAACTATTCTGTGGAATTCTCATTTTCCTAAGTAGTGCATCTTTCAAATGGATAAACTTATATGAGCTACTTACAATCAGTAGAAATGAATTGAGAAATAAGGATTTGCAATCTTTCAACACACATTATTCATATCCATAATAATGAATTCAATCTCATTTCGTTATTGATCAATATGTTTTAGAAAAGACAAAAAAAAATATCAACAAAGATATACACTCAAATCTCATCTTCTTCCTTTTTTGTTTATTGAGCCTATTTATTTTTTCTATCTTTGATAAATATTTGTCATCCACCAACAGTCTCATTATTTACCATCTAGAAGAGTTTGTGGTCAATTTCAAGCCAGATTATTTCCGTTCTATCGAATAACATCTATCAGTTGGTGAAATTAATTTGATTATTTCTAACTAGTTTGTGTGGTTACAGTGTTGATAGTTTGTAATTAAGACAATTATAAATCGAAATAAGTCTGTTATTTTGTACTTTTGTTGAAAGTATTCTAAATTGTAATTAAAAGTCATCAGTTAGTTTTTTTTGGCATCAACTATTTTTAAATACAAATCGATGATATTAGTGGTTTCATAAACTCGTGACGATAAATCAATGTCATGGTTCCATTACTACTGACTGAACAAACAACGGCAATGAATAGGGAAAAAATTATCTTCTACATAGATTTGAAAGGCTACTATTAATGTTCCCTTTATGATGAAGGTAGTAAAATTATCCTATTTAGATCGTTATTTAGAATAAACCTATTTAAACGCGTATATTTAGCAAATGAACCCGCTTAATTCAATCATCTTTATACATAAATAGAAGTTTTAAAGCTGTCAGTCTAATATGCCGATTTCTTTCAAACTTAAAGTTCAATTAAAACTTGGAAATTTAAGTTAATTGTTGTTTGTCTTTTTATTTTGTTAAAAAAACCCAGAAAGATTTAAATTAATATTTAGAAACCATCAAATTCATATCCTTAATATAATTGAATCTTTTGTTGAATCAATGAACTGTAGTTTTTGAAATTCAATAGGTCCATAATAGACGAATAATAGACAGAAGATCATTTTTTCTATGACCTAATTTTGGTTTTTCGTATAGTTGTAATTTGTTATTTAAAAGGCAGCTTTATATAGGCTCGATTCTTTTATGTTGAATAATTTCTCTTTTATTAAATATTCCATGGAACTATGTTTGCCATTGTATAATTCAAAACAATTATTGTAACTTTATAAATGATGAATAACAAAGTTAAAATAAAGCTTATAGATAATAACAAAAGCTTTTTTTGTTGTTGTTGAAATACGCAACACACATATACCTTTGTAGTAAATTCTTTGTTGCAAATCGAAACACTGCTTTATTATGACAAGAGAATTTCTTGTCATCGATAATGATTGTTAAAATGAAACTCATCTTGCACAGACAAGGCTTTATCGTATTACAAAAGTGATGATTACATTTAATAATAAAGCTATATTAATTGATGTAATTACGAATTAAATTTCATCTATACAAATTACACTAAAACACCCTTAGACAATATTCTAATCATAATCATAATGAAATTATTAAATTAATGATGAAATTAATGAATCATCACAACAACAACAACAACAACAAAAAATTAACAGACTTGCCATGAAATTCTAATCTATTCCCGTCTTTATATTTATCTCTATTAATCACAGTCACAATATTGTGATGACAGAAACTATGTAAAATAAATCTATCTGTTAATAAACTGTAACAAAGACATTTCACAAAAAGTAAAAAGGGAAATAATAATAAGTTCTAATGATTCAATTGTTTTTCTGTTTGATAGATTTCGACGTGGTTTCAAACAATTCTTCTCATGTCTACCATTTGTCAATGTGAGTCCTGCAGCTTTGACACGTCGTGAAGTTTTAACAAATCGTCAACGTTCTTATTCTGGTTCACCAGATCATAATCGTATCATCAGGAATGGTTAGTACTATTATTATTATTATTATTAGCAACAAAAATAGGTCCATGCTTTGCCAAACTTTACACAACACACTTGTATGTACATAAAGCACTAGTTATAGCTTTGAATGAAGTTTTGAAATGATTGGACAGAATGATCCACCATAAAATATATCAAATATAAGATATCTTAATGATGTGACACTCAAATTTCTCGACAACAAAGATTAAAAACAAAACTTAAAATTGCCATCCTTCACCGTATACCAACACTGAAAGGATATACTTTATAGTAATCAAAGTATTTGTGTTCTATATAGTAGTCGTCTTTTTTAAGAACAGTTTTATGAAATTTTGTTAGAATAAGCAACACTGATTACAATTATTATCATTAGTCGATTTTCAAAGCTTCTAGGAATGAGGCCAATTAATTCTCAAAATAACGAGGCAATATGTTATTATAATGACTCGCTAAATAAATATATTTTTTTTGTGTTTTAAACGATGGAACAACAAAAATGGGAAGTAAATAAATACGTTCTTCTAGTTGTGTAAAAGTTTGGCAAAACAATTCCTCCATTAACTCGTTTTTTTCGCCCCACTTTAATATATTGCATAAATAATAATAATAACGTAAAAAAAATTTATAATATAAAATTGTAATGATCGTGGTTTAATTTTGATGTTCATTTTCATCGTCTCTTCTCATTTTGCTGTTTTTATTAACTTTTAGATGGAAGTATGATCAGAAGAAGATTAATGATTAACCACTAAATGGACAAATGAAAAAAACTTTCGGACATTAAGTGGCAACGACAAAGTTTCTATTCACTTTAATTACACACAAATTACAGATGATCAACGAAATTACACATTGCGTAACAACAATCTCTCTAACCAAATAGGGAATTGCAGTCAAAATAAACAGATTTCTTTCAGCCATAGATACTTCAAAATAACGTAACAAGAAAACACAAACTACATATAAAATATAAGAAAATCGTAATTTCGTTGCAATAAAGGTCCCTTTTAAATATCTTATTTTAGATTTATTATCGAGACATGAATAATTTAATTCTTAATGTATTCTATAATAAAAATTCGATGACAAAATTTTTGTTTTTACGAATTTATGTGATATTAATAACAATAATGAATTTTTATAATTTTATTATTGTCGTTAATACGTTTCGTTTTTTTAACGGTTATTTTCTATTCGATTTTTAATAAATGGAAAAAATGAAAATATTTTACATTCTGACACGTTTTCCTCTCTATTTTCTTCATAATACACTTTATATGTTTTGTTATTTTTATCCTCTATCTGTGGGATTCTCATTCTATTTCCTTGATACGTGTTATACTCAAACTGGGCTTGTTGATTTATTATCAAAATACGGCTCTGTCAAGGATTTCAAATATATCTCTAAACACAGATGCTCATTAATTCTCACGTCTTAAAGTTGTTTAAGATTTATTATTGATTTCTTTTTGCAATGTAAATACAAAATATTTTACACAATATTTTTCCAGGAACCGTCCGCATGAATTATATGACACGTCCAAGTCCAACATCATCAACACACACATATTATTCAAATTTAGATGATATGACTTATCATCATCATCATCATCGTGGAATGGAATTGAAACGTAATAAAAATAATACGACAATCTCCTGACAAAAACCACATACAATCAATGATCATTTCAATGTTAATACAAGTAGTGATAATAACAGTGATAAGAATACAACAATCCGACAACGACATACATGGATATAGTGCCAAACCTCGCGGTCCAATCGGCATTTACCATGGACACGCGAGGATATTAAAGAAGAATTGGATACAAATAGAATCTTAGAAACCAGAATGTAGAAATATGACAACCATTAATCAATTAAGAAGGAAAAACAAACAGTGTTTCAGTCTTTATTGAGAATTAAACAAAAAAAAATGGTACTAATGTGGACTGTGATATTTGTAAAGTGTCAAAATGAAACAGAAGATAAGAAAACACAATAATTAGCAAAGAAAATGACAGGGTAAATGATTTAACCGGAAATTTATAAAAATTCAACATATCCAAGGGGACAATGTCCTTGTTAATAATAATAATAATAATAATAATAATATAAAAATTTAAACAAATAGAATTAGTGTTTATAATAAGAAAATAATGAAATTGGTAATAATTCGTATCCTCCGATTTAGTATTCTTCTTTTGGGAAACACAAGCGCTTTGAAGTTTAAGCTCATTATTTAAAAAATCATAATAACAATTAGAGCTTTCAGTGTTTAAATTCCCCTTACCACTTCCGGTTTTATTATGATATTTTAATGTTTCGTTTTCATTAATTGCAATGAATTTATAATCAACACATCCATAATGGAGATTTTATGCGACCAAATGTGTGTGATATATTCCATAATATATCGAAATTTTATCCCATAAATCAAATGTAAATATTATATAACTGCATTTATGTAATAATTGTGTTGTGTATGAAGATTAAATAAATATGTAGAATGTGAATAACTATCTAGTTTTGATAATTGTTTTTAGCAGTGATAAGTGAGATGTTGAGATTTCTCAATTTTAAATGTACACAAATCGTAAATTTGGTATACCCTAGGCGTTTGAGGCTCCTACGCAATACATCCTAGCAATCATTCATTTTTTGAGTCTTTTTGAATCGAATGACTAAACAACGAAATGATGATAACATACGTTTTAAAACAGTTCCATAATCGGCGACATTCAAAAGAAAATTACGAAATATAAATAGCAATTTGACTTACCCATTACAGGTGTGCGTCTGATGCCAAAGTCGTTATTTCGTTCACTATTCATTAAACACTAATCACAAATCACTAAATCCACTTTTAAATTGTTCGTAAATCGAGAAATTAATCGGAAAATTCAAGAAAAATCACCGGTCCGATATGAACAACACCATGACAGCGACCGCCTAATCATGACGTATGAAGATAAGGAAAATGGGGTATCAAAGCCTACTATGCCATTATACTTCGCCGACAAATTATCATCGTTTCAATGATGAATAGTTGACAATTTGATAATTATCTCAATAAAAATGAATGTATTTAGTGTATTCGTTTGCTTAATTTTATTATATAATAAATTATATGTTTCTCATGAATAACCTATAGTACAGGCAAATGTTTCAATTTGAACGTGTTTTGTTTTTCATGGGTAATGTGATATAACGGATATTTAATAAATGTTGTTTAAAAGTATTTTATTCCTTTTAAAACGGCGGGAAAGATTTTGTAAAAAGGAACTTACGGAAAAATCACAGTAACGCCATCTTCAACAATTACCCCGAACTATATAGTAGCCGCTTTACCGCAGAGATGTCGCTAGTTTAGAAACAAAACAAATGTCATAACCTTAAAATTTTCAACAATGAGTGACGAGAATAAATTAGAACCAAAACCAATATTTAAAACATCATCATCTTATTATAATACAAAAGCAAATAATAAAAAACGTGCATGGAAATCATTAAAGCAAATCATCACAACAGAGAAATGTTTGCAATGGCCAGAGGATGTTGTACATTACAGTTCAATAAATGCACCGCCATCATTTAAACCTGCTGAGAAATTTTCGGATCTATCTGGTCTACCAGCACCCTATACAGATCCCCAAACACGATTACGTTATGCTAATAAAGAGGAATATGCAACATTAATTGGTTTACCAATGGACATTACAGCTGGATATTTGGCATTAAGAGGTGCTAGCAGTATTGTTGGATGATTCTATTTAAACAATTTGTTTACATTTAAAGCAAAACGTAAAGAATGCTATTCGATCATTATTTTCGATTTAGACGATTTGAATTGTGCAAACAAATACAATGAGATGTCTAATAAATCAATTTGCCAATCGTATGTGACTCTTTTATCGCAACAATCAACATGAACACGTATTCTATCTTCATTTATATGCACACAAGTAAAACAAACCTATAAATAGACACGTTAATTGACAAATTCGCATAAATTATTGATGATAATCATAATACTTTTAATCCATTAACAACAACAGGTAACTTTGTGGACTTTTCCACGCCGTTTATAACAATAGTGCCATTATTTTTGAAGATAAAACTCTGGAATTCATGCGATTTACCACAGTCTAAATGCTTAATTTGATTATTTGTTATTAAACCAATTAATGACTCATTTTTATCAACTTCTAAAAACTAGAAATCCATTTAGAATTTTTCGTAATCGTACATAATTCGTTAATTACTGTAAATTCCACAGAATATCCGACTTGAAATTGTGGCCCATCAGATAATAAGATTGATGGTGATTCATTTACAGGTGTGGCAATACGATTACCATCAGCTAGAATGAAATCGACATTCTGTTGCCATGAGAATGGTTGTATTGTTGTTGAAGCGATTTGTATAATTGACCATGGACTCCAATTTTGTCCACCATCAAATTTACAACACACTCTAAACGAATATATTTGATTTGGCCGTAATTCCCTAATTAAACATTGTGTCTCAACACCTTTATAATAATCTGAAAAATTAACAATTAAATGCTTATCGTTTAACACATTTCCATAAGCTTTTTGTAAACGATATTCTTGTATATCAATTAAGCGATCATCATTATTATCAACACATTGCCATTCAATTGATAATGCACCAGGTTTCTCGTTAATATTAGAGATTTGTATTGGTGCTATGTGGGAGATTTCACCAAATTTACAACAAATATCATTTAATTCAATCTCATGAATCGATTGGTATTGAAATGTGAAATAAGGCACTTCTTTCAATTCAGGTATTACAGGTAGACTGCCAAGTTGACTAGATTTCTGGCAGAAATCATCATTAATTATTGAATTATTTAACAGAATCTGTTCACCGTCAGTGATTAAACGTTTAGTTTTCTCAAATCTTTTCGAAATATCGTTTCTACACTCATCTAAAGGCTTCAAACTCTTCTCTTTCGTCTGTAATCAAAAGCGATTCATAAAAGGTCTTTTTATAAGAAATCAATCTACTTGTGTGACAATTTTCAATAGGACATCACGTCTTGATTGAAGAATATTCACTAAATTAGCCAATAATTGGTCAAAAGTTATTTGAATGTTAGCTTGAGTCTCATTTGATGTCGATTGAATTTGATTTTGAGCATCTTCAATCTCATTACACAATCTTTCCAAGTTTTTCAGATAATCTTTTGCAGCTTTTACAGTAGCAGAGACTTCTTTAAAATCATTCATATCAATTGTTTTTATCGTTTATTGATAACAATCTGATGAAAAAAAATGTTTATTATAACCTCAATTTGTTGATCACAATTTGATAAGTTAACGCCATCTATCATTATTGTCTATATACTAAAAATGGATGTATTGGAGATTAGAAAGAGATTCTATCATCTCAATTGGTATGTAATAGAAAAAGAGCATCTCATTTTATATGTTGGTATTTGTCAGTCATGTGACAAATTTCCACTTGAGCGCATGCGCAGTACAGGTGTAATTATCAAATGATGGCTTGCCTGTCGTTCGTTTTGTAAAAGGAAATTCATAGAAATTTTCTTGAAGAAATTATTCGGAATTCGTCGTGATTCCCTTACATTCATTCTCGTTCAGATACGAATGTGATAAATTTCGTTAATTTGAAAGAAGTAAGTGTTTTGGTTTTAGTGATTTTCTATGTATTGATTTATTAATACGAAAATTAGGGGCTGTTGACCTTTACTTTTCTTTTTCTTTTGTTAGCCACTCGGTCGGTCAATATGAACAGTTGATAGTGAGGCGGTAATTTTAAAATAAGAAGAAATGTCTCGTTATTTCATCAAGTTTCGTCGTTTTATTTAAATCGTTTGCTCTGATCGCGAGTGTTTGTATTGTCATATGTGGTGCGATTTAAAAAACAAAAAAAAACTCAATAGACTTGTTTCAGGTAGAAATATCAAGTCCTGTTATGATAATAGAAAGGGTGTATTATTACCAAAATTATATAATTTCGTATCAACCACCTTAGGAACAATGAATGAAATTTTCCAAAATTTACTCACATAAAGTCGATATTTCTATGTATGTATATCAATTTTGATGACTGTATCTCTATGTAAATGAGTAAAATATAAACGGTGAATTAATTACGCGTCGTTGTTTTATCAATTACTTATATCGTTTATCTGATAACGTGTATCGTGATTGATGCGTCGTGACGGCCAAACACTGCATACTTCAATGTTATAACGTCTCTAAAACTGTTGAAGAAGTCTTTACATCATTAGAATCGAACAAGTTTTTGTTTATTTCAGCAATTTAAACATCGCAGGTCGTAGGTAAAGTGAGCGAAAGAGGATAGCTTTGAAAAGATCATGATAGTTATTTAATACAAGTTAATGTATCTTAAAATAGATGAATCTTTTTCTTTATTATCCTATTCGTTTCAGTTTTCAATTGTTTTACAGAATGTCCTCTAGACGACGAAGTAGAAGCAGGGAACGTTCAAAGACTTCTTCGTCGAAACTGCGTATGGATACGAAACCTCAAACCGCTCGTATTACAGGTATTCCATCTAAGATTGTCAAAAGATAAATAAAAACCTGCAATCATTGATTTTAGATCCGAGTATACCAGTTGGCAGGAGACGTGAAATCGATACAGTAATGAAGAAAGCTCGAGCATCACCTAATTCCAACGCCTATTGGGACAAGAAATTATTAGAAGTGGAAGCAAAAGATCCGAATCGGTACGTAAAGATCATACATACAGGTCGACATAATAGAAAAGTCCATATAAAAAAAGATTAATTGGAAATGGGGAATGGATATTTCTCTTATAGCTGGCGGCATAGCGGTTACAAGTCACTCTACGTGGACGGTTCTTCGTCACCGTCATCGGGACGTCGCAGTCGTTCCAGATCACCACCAAACGGTGGGCGTGGTAGATCACCATTAACATCATCACGTAGATCGCCCCGTTCTCCAATCGGTCGGAGATCACCCCGTTCGCCGCCGCCGTCATCATCAACGTCGCGTCGTTCGCCTGTAGGCCGTCGTACGCCAATACATCCGCGTCGTTCACCCGTTGCCTACAGCCGATCGCCGCTAATTGCAACCGGTCGTCGTTCACCGTCAACATTGACGCGTTCACGTCCTAGTGGACGGCCACGTTCGCCGCCGCCACATAAACCATCCGGTTCAGGACGCAGATCCGCATCCGCCAGCTCAATCAGCAGTTGTTCAGATGATTCTTGTTCGGTATGTTCACCAAAGAATCATAAACATAGATCTAGGTAAGAAGTCTTAACAATTTTATCAAATAAAATTAGTAAATTCTAAAAAAAACTATAAAAATTATGATAGATCTCGATCATTTTCCGTACCAAGATCTCGTACAAAAGCTCAAATGAAAGCAAATTCATCTCCTGTAATGAAATCTAAAGTACGTACCCGACCACCATCACCATCACCACCAAGACGGATTGCACGACCGATGACACCACCACCAGCACGGAAAACACAAAAACCAAGTTCATCATTAGATCGTCCAACTGATCCAAGAAGACAACCACCACCACCGCCACCACCTAGACCACGTGGACGTAGTGGTGAAATTATTGATGTTAGTGGTGTTAAACCAGTACCGAAACCTGTGAAAAAATCTAAAGAAAAACGTTCAGAACCAGTAAATATCAATTAAAACCAAAAAAAAAACACTTTCATTTTCTTATTAATACTATTGCAAACAGGTACTTTTAACAAGAATCAAAAAAGAACGTACAAAGAAACGTACAGGATCACCAGGTGAATCTTCTGGTTCTGAAGATAGTGATACATCTTCCACGTCACCAATTGTAGCAACTACACGTTTAACATTATCAGAACGTTTTGGTAAAATAGCCCAATGGAGTGCTGATCGTGAACGACGTGATATTGAGAATATGCGTATCACAAAAACTGGTGGTGATTTAAAAGTTATGATAGAAGGTGAAGATTATCTATATGGAACACCACCACGTCGCTATAGGTTTGTGTCTATAGGAAAAAAATAATCTTATTCTATCTATATTATTATTATTGTTATTATTGTTTCTATTTCAGTTTATCACCTGTGCCAGCAGGACATTATCCTGATGAATTATTAT
Source organism: Meloe dianella (assembly GCA_028455855.1). Classification (NCBI taxonomy): domain Eukaryota; kingdom Metazoa; phylum Arthropoda; class Insecta; order Coleoptera; family Meloidae; genus Meloe; species Meloe dianella. Next base: position 242,162 of record JAPTHL010000060.1, read on the forward strand.
CATCAGGACCACCGACTAGATTAGCTGCATGGGATGATGTTAGAGTTAGATATCAATATTATAAAGATCTTGGTTATTTAAGAGATCTAACATTAGACGATTATATAAAATGGGAGGAATGGTGGTATAAATATCAAGATTGGTTAGCAAATGAACGACATTATGAACATTGGCTTAGTACACAAAGGAGACGTAGAAAACGACTTCCAGCCACACAGAGATTGAATTGAAATATTATGAAAAACTTAAATAATGATGATGATGATAATAATAATAATTAATAATGATAATTCTTCATATATGTTGATGATTTCAGCAACGATTATGTGATAAGAATTGAATTTACTTTTTTTTCTCCTTTACTAACATTTCATTGGTAAGTAGCCTATTATTTTATGTTTATTTCTTTCCTTTGTTATAAATTCATTTATTGTGATTCTATTTATTAATTTTTACATGTATAACGTACGTTTCATAAATCTTTATTTTCCACAATTTGTCAATGAAAAAATAATAATAAAAAAATATTGCTTTAAAGTTCGTTTATAAGTCAAAAAACAAACACCAACCGAATTCCTTTTCAGGAGGTATACAGACGAGCCTGAAATATGGTTTAAGCTATGATGGTGATGATGTTGATGATAATAATAATAATACTAAGACGCCATTTTCAATATGATAAAAATATATTTGGAAATAAATGGAAAAAATATAAATTCCAATAATTATGGAAATATTTTTTGAGAAGAAACTCAAACGAAATTATCACAATATTGGAATAATTGTCGATAAATATCAGTATATGTGATAATTTCGTTTCGTCCCATGTCAATTTTGATTACAAATTTTTGGCACCAACAAGCACAACTAATTAAAGTGGAAATTATCCATTCTTTTTACGATATCATTATATAAGTGGTTATCACGTGGCTTAAACGGCTCACCAAAATGTGTACCTTTCTCAACACACAATTGCATAAATCGCAACCATTTATCATCGTGTCCTAATACCTGCGGGCATCCGATTACGATTAATTTACCTTTGGCTCTGGTCATGGCTACATTAAATCTCTACAAATAAATCCGTAATTATCGTATGTTGATAAAACAATTCACAATTAAAAATTCATTACTTTTTCATTTTTCACAAAACCTAAATTGTATTTTCGATCGTGACGCAAATAACAATGTTGTGCACGCACTGTACTAATGATAATGATGCGTTTTTCACGTCCTTGAAATGATTCTGTTGTACCAACTTCAATATTGTTCCAATTCATTCGTACTAAATTATTTTTAATTTTGTAAACTTGCCGTTTATATGGTGTTACTATACCAATATCGTGTTCGTTGATTTTTATTGGGAAATCGTTTGACATCATTGTTTTCACATAATCTACAACCATTTCAACTTCAGCCGGATTGAAAAAGCTGCAATTTTAAATTGAATTCTTAGTTTTTGTTATAATTTTGGATGCACGTCGTTTAGACAGTACCTAGGTGAAGCACCTTCTTTTCTTTCTTTAGCTATAATACTACAAAATTCAACAGCTGCCATCATTCTTTGTTTTTGTTGTTGTAGACCATTAGGTTGTTTCATATTCTTATTTCTATTCCGATTTCTTCTACAGATCAATGGATAAATTGCTATTTTGGCTATTTGATCAGTTAAATGTACTGCTGAAATCAATTTGTTTTCATAAAATAATTGATTGGGTATCATTAAAATATCTGGATATGAACGATAATTTAATCGAAGCATTGTAATGAAATTGTCATTAAACGTTCGATATTCTTTTATAGTCATTAAACGTTCCAATAATGATATAGCAAATCCGTAAGTTTTTGCTGTATTAGATACACACATTGGTCCTAATTGTTGTGGATCACCAGCTAGAATGATTTGTTTACCAGCTTTCAATAAACTAATAGCTATAGCGGCTTCAGGTTCAGCAGCTTGAGCTGCTTCATCAATAAATACACAATCTGGCTGATAATTGCGATAACGGCCGATTAATGTTAATGTTGTTACAACAATGCGATATTTGGTAATGTCGATTTTCTTAAATACCACATCACCATCAACATTACTATAATTCAATAATTGTGGACTTAACGATAATCTGTAAAATGGATTCAATTACGATGCATATAGAGATATAATGATGAGAATATTAACCGTTCTCTTGTATCAGAATGAACACGTATTAATTCATTTTTTCTACAATACGGTATCAATTTTTCTGTAATATTATCACATGCTGAATTTGCTGGTGCACATACCAATATCGTTTTATTTGTGCGATTTTTAATTTGTAAAATCGCTTCAACAATTGTCATAGTTTTGCCTGTACCTGGTGGTCCGAACACAATATACGGTTGGATTTGTTGATTATTCAAGATTTTCTCAACTGCTTTCTTTTGTTCCAGATTTTTTGCAATATCGCCATTATAAAATCTGGAATTTGTTGTTTATCATTATTGATTTTTTGACGATTGATACGGAATATTCATTAATTACTGTATTGAATTGTAGATTTGCCTGTGCGGTTTCGGATCAATTGGATCGAATAACAATGGAATTTGTTTATTTGCTGCCAATCGATCAACAGCTGCATGCATTCGTTCTAATGATAATCGACTTAAAACGAAATTAACATCAATTCTTGCATCCGGATATATGTTCAAATATTCAAATAATCTAGAGAAATAAAACAATTCACCGTAAATATATAAATAAACAAAAACATTGATATAAAATCTTAACTGTTCATCAACATCGAAAATTTCAACAGTCTTCTCACGCACATATTTAACAATGCCCTCATAAACAGTGTGATCACCTTGTAATCTCAATTTAATGTAATCACCAGCTATCACAGACGGACGTTTCTCTTCCAATCCAGGCACGTGAAGGCTGATACTTTTGAAATTTTTTTGTTCTACTGTAACACCGGACATGTTATACTGTTCCAACATCTGAGTTAAAGCAACTTCTTCCATCCATAACAAAATATGCCAGAAATCTCTATAATTCACACGCTGCACACGATCATAACTTCCCAGTATTTTCCTATTGATAACAGTGAAAATTACAAATAATAATAATAATAATAACAGAGTACAATTACAGTATTTGTGCAAGTGCATTCGTTTCTTGTGTTGTCAAATTCTTACAATCAAGACCGTGTTTTAACAATGCTAGATACTCCGCTGGTATTGGATACGAATCTTTATATCGACTGGAAATATCCAAACAAAAATTAGTGTAATTATTAAAACGATTACAGTTCGTTTTTACTTTTGTTGTATCGGTTTGTGAATGGTACCGATATTCGTCCATTTTTCGCATATGTAAGGGCTTGGTTCTTCATCAATTTCATCATTGATTTGATTTGAAACATCCACCACCTATTTATTTTTTTTACAAAAATTTATTTTAATCTTTTCGATTATATTGAATAACAAAAGATCAACTAACAATCGATTTGATAATTGCAAAAGCTTCCGAGATGTTGTCATTTTGGAAATTGCAAGCCACATGTATTTTATTGCTGCCAGGTGTTAATTGTTCTAATTTGTATTGAATTTGGAACTTATATTCGGCCCCCGGTTCCAATTCTGGTATGAATTTTTCTGGTTGTTGGAAGAAATCCGATGTATCACATATACTATACACAGTGGATGGATAGAAGAAATTCCGATCTGTCATACAGAAATTGTGCTTACTATTATTTTTTATTCTACATTCAAATCTAACTGTATTATCATGTAAAATGAATTGATTCATTTGTATCTAAAAGAAAAACAAAAATAATTAAAAACCCATTATCAGTTTGGAAATTATAGGAAATTATATACATGGGCTGTATGTTTGCCACGTCGCTGATTAATTTTGAAATCGAGTTGTGGGCCGGTTTCTGGTTGAATTTCCATCGTTATACCTTTTCGATTCTTTGCTAGTGCCTTCCTGTAACAATACAAACGCATTAAATTCTAGTTGGTATGTTAACAATTGTATTTATATACCTATAATTATGGAATTCCCATAATTTGAAATGGAAACGATGTACAACTGATTCGTTATGGTCATGTTCGTTTTCACCACTGTATTTTCTACAGACAGTACAGAATCTTCGCGTACGTCCCTGTTTCGATTATAAACAATGCTTATGTTTATAAATGGTGAGAAAGCAAAATGGGGGCTTACCCGATCCATTGTTTTATAGGTTTTTTCCAGTGCACCTTTTAACACCAAGAACAACACAATTCGAAACAATTTCTGTAGAGTAGACGGAAAATTGTTCAATATTTATATTATCTGGATTGAGCAAAATTCTTATCAATAACGCTATCAATTCAAAAAGAAACAAAACAAAGGAGAACCAAACAAACAAACAAACAAACAAACAACGTGGGATTCTGTTTAGTCTGCACTCTGCACTGGTATAAACGTTAACATTGTTGATGTGTTAGAAAGAGAAAAAAATTACCGATTTAGTGAAATTTTCAAATCTGTTCATGTCATTGGATGATTTATTGTATTGCTGGTTGCATACGATTGCATGTTTTTTTTTTAATTGTCGAGTTTTTCCACAGATAATTCGGGTTTCCCCCAATTATCCTGTAGTTTCATAACAATAACTGATTAAATTTTATCAGCTGCAATATGGATTATCTATGAATGATGAGTTGTCATCGACTTTGTTCGAATCATTTTGTTGTTGCATGTTTGTTAAAATTCCAATGTCATTAGAATCGCATTAGAGTTGGGATTTTTAAATCTTTATTGTCGCCATAGATGGCGCTTCAAATTCCATTGTGAGCTTTATAGGATTTCAAATCGCTTAGTGTTGGGACTGGAATTGTAAATCGTCCGGAAAGACGTTGGTTGTAGGACTAGTCCGGCAAATAGTGTTCACTGTTGCATTGACTCGTCATTTGCTTGCGAGTTGAATTGCTAATCGCCGCCGAATAGCTAGTAAATGAGCCTGAGTACAATCCTTGCACACGCTACACAATCCTTGCACACGCTACTTTTTATCCAGTTCATTAAATAACAGGACGAAAGTGTTAAGTTTGAAAACGCAATATATTTTATAAATCGTTAAATATAACAATATTACGTAAAAACAATCAATTCAAGTTTGTACTACAAATTAACAGTATAATAATTATTAATAATCATTCATCTTTCTTTTCGTATATTTATAATATTTATATATATTTTTTAATATAAATCAACATCAATGTTAATGCAAATATAATATACAACAACAATTATTATAAATTTTATTTTATTTATTCAATAAATACTGCCATTTGATTATTATTTTCTTTAAAATTTCTTTATTATTTAAAAGGGGATATGCTGAACGAAATGAAAATGTAGATATGATAAAAGATAAGGACAATGGATAATTTTATATAAGTGCGATAATTTGATAAGTACATTTCCATTAGTAGTTAGTTATAATTTAATTTAAATTCTTTTTTGTTCTTATTCAACCTTATAATTATCTATCAATATTTTTTATTTTTTTTTATTTTGCTTAATTTTATATTAGTCATTAACAATAAAATTTGAATAAATTATATAAACATATTAACATCACAAATAATTCAAGGCAAAATAGTAGATATGCTCATAAATGTGCCTAATCGTGGGGTCTTAAACATTACCAAAAAAAAAATTCATTAAATTGTTAAAAATAAATCTACAATAATTTTTACGAAATTCGTAATGGTTTCTTTCTTTCCATCCAATCAATTGGAGAATCTTAGGATTTGTGCTTCTTGTACCGAAAAAATTTGGGAGACACTAAATGCGGATAAACGGTAGCAAAATTGATTTTATAGAATACAGTGTGTGTGTGTGTGTGTGTGTGTGTGAGTGAGTGTGTCTTTTGAAACACTATCATCCATATTGCTACATCTAACAATTCAATTTAATTTTCATTAAAGCTGGTATTAAGATACAAATATTTAATGATTATTTTGTATGGGAAAATCCACTAAGAAAAACAAAAACGATTTTATTCCAGAAGTCATGATTTCCATTCTTTAAATTTCCTTAATGAGACTTTCTTCAATCGTGACACAGTTGCCATCAGATCCGATTCTTTTGTTTCATCATCGCTTAATGTTTCACCTTCTGAATGTACTTCCCTTTGGCATTGTTGTCGTTGATTGCTTGTTGCATTTGTTTCTTTTTCTGAATTCATCTTAGCCCGTGTTAATGTTGTTTTCGTTTTGATTTCATCATTACCAGTTTTCTTTTGCCATTTCGATGATGTTGTTGGATCACTTAATGCAACTTGTACAGGTACTTTAATACTATTTGTGGCAACATTTCGTGCCACATTCAAGCCACGACTTATACGATCTAATGTTGCTAAACGTAAACTAGATGTGATGCGATTCTTACGTAATGTTGTCGGTGTTGCATTGGCACGTTCTTGCATTATAAATCGTCCAATTGTTTGCCAATGCGATTGGGCACTATAAACATTCTCATAATCGGTAAGGGCACGTTGTTGGATATTATGACTAGTACCACCCCATTCTAATTCCTCAACTATAACGAAATTCATTGGATCTTCTAAACGGCGTGCTTTCACTAATGCTTGAGCGAGCACATCTTGTGCACACGCATTTAATGGCACTTTTAATATAGCATAGGGTATCTCCGGTGATACATTATAAATGCATACTAAGAATGTATCATTCTCTTCCCATGCATTACTAGGCGCCCCATCTGATTTACGTGCTTCACGTTCACGATTCGCTACACTACGTATCGATGATAACCATGCACGACTACTAGGATCATCACCCATACGTTTCAAAATAAATCGACCTTCACCTTTCCATTGGGATTGGGCTTGTAATGGGCGTTCGTGTAAATCGAGAATACGTTGCGTTGATGGTAGATTATGGTCTTTCTTCTCCCATCCTCTTGCCACCTCTTCAACTAAGATATAATCATTGATTTTATCAATGGCAATACTGGCCTTTTGTAAACACAATAATAAAACATCTTGTGTTGTTGATTCCTGTGTTATTTTCAATATTGTATATGGTTCTTCAGCAACTACCCCATATACCATTAGGAAGAACATTCTGCGTTTAACGCACAGTGGTGTTCCAGATATACCGAAATATGTATTCTCAGCACTGGGATCAAGTTGGACTTCAGTTTCTGGTTGTGGTCGATCTATTCCATCTCTTGTTTCACTATTTTCAAGACTTTCCTCTTCAACACGCGAATAAATGAATAATGTTGACATATTCAAATGTTTATTTTGTGATGATCGCAAACGTAAATGTCTATAACCAGGCCGTAAACATTTCAATGGTAATATTCTTTGTGCTAATAGATGATTGCTTGTTACATCAATAATAGTGAATCTTAGAAATGCTAAATCTTGGAACATAATTCTAAAATGGAACGTATCATTCCATATTGGATTCAATGCATTCTTTTGTACGATTCGTGTTTTTTGTTTATTACAATCTACAGGTATTCCAATAATTTCAACTTCAACATATGTGCTTAAATTTACATTACTTTGGCATACATATTGGCCTGATACAATATTGATAACAATTTGTGATGAATGTAAACCATCAAATTGTTTATCCCATGGATTAAATCGACGATACATCACATGAGTTCTATTCCACATAACATTTGGTTTACTAACAAAGCCACATTTACCATTCATTTCAAACATTGCCGTATTTATATGGATTGGTGTATCATCAGTTTGATAATTTAATGCTGCCATTTGTAGACCGAACGACCAAAAAATCACAGGATTGAAATTCGATGAATCTATACGCATACCAGCTGGATAAGTGCGCATTAATTGTGTTTGTGTATGTGCTACAACAGCTAATGGTTGTTTACGACATAATTTCTTTGCTGTATTTTCATTAATTGAAGAACATTGATAACATGGAACATTCACATGTTGCCGACTTTGTTGTTGTTGTTGTTGTTGTGTTTGTTGTTGTGGTTGTTTTGTATCACATTCAAAAATTATTCCATCACTTTCACTCAATGCACCACCACCAACAACAACACTACTAGCAGCACCTGTTGATGAACTTATGTTTGATGTTGAACTACTACCAGTTGTCACAATTGAACTACCTGAGCTCGATAAGCAAGTCTTTTGGCGTTGCTTCACTGAACTACTCGGACTAATTGTGTTAAGTCCACGAAATTTGATGGCCTATAAACATGCCACAACAAATTAATATTAAATGAAAATAAATAATTTGTTAATCATTTGTTACCTGCACGTAGACAACCATATCGGATAATTCTTTTGATATTTGACTGCTTCTCTTTTTGAGTTTGTCATCAGGAGCTATACGTTTCGTCGAGCTGGTTTTCGAAGTTGTATGTGGCACACCATAAGTCGGTCTTGGAGATTCGTTGGTGGTAAATATACCGTGGATTGGTTTCTCTAAAAAAACAGAACAAAAATAAATAAACAAATCAATTCTAAAACGTTATTATTGCTAAGATTTTATAAGTTCTACCATCGATATTATCTTCGTCATCTTCATCATCATATTCATCATCACTGAAATCATCATTAAACGAACTGCTGCTGGTGTTGCTGATTATCGAACTGGTCCGTCCAGGTACTGAATGTCTGATACCTGAACCAGGTCTATAATTCAATTCAATTACAATCATCTGAATGATGTTAGACAAATAAATCAACATACCTTCCAGGCGTTGAGATTGCTGTGAAACTTAACGGTGCAGGCACTTCCATTATTAACTTCTTATTCTTAATGAGAATTCTGTGTTTTAATTGTTCAGGTGAAGGCAATGACGGTTCATCGCTGTAGTCTGTTTCAAATAAGAAATTCGTAACCAATTTCTCCCCAAAAACTCTCTAAATAATAATCAAAACAATTTATGTCTCTAGAAATTCAATTTTGATAAAGACTAATTTCACAAATTACCTGAAATACATATGCCATTCGGGTTTGTTGTTGTAATGAACAATGATTTTCAATTGATAGAATGACAGGATATGGTGATGTAACAAATGCATTACGTTCAATTGTTTCGACAACAGCATTAAATGATATTTTTGTTGTGAATGTATGTCCATGATATATCATTGGATAACCATCATCACCATCCCAACAATCCAATTCAACACATCGACAGCCAGTCAATAAAACTTGACTATATAATTCAACAGATGATTCGCCTTTTAATTGATGACCAGTTAGATAGGTATTATGGGATGATGCTATATAATAAGTGGACATTGGACGATACATTTCATTCTCATTAGGAACTTCACGTTCATTAACAAAAGCGTAATTGTCTTTGTCCATCAGATAACGGGCGAAACCTTCAAACGATAAACAATTCTGAGAGCGCAACGTTGCATCTGATTCATGTCGCTATAACAAATCATTAGTTCAATATCAGCAAATAGTTTAATTGTTGAATACTCACATGTATCAGAGCCTTGACTTGATCCTCAGTCCAAACTTCCATTTGACGTGTCTCCAGAAATTTCGTAAACGTCGACATTGTGATCACTTGTGAATTATTCGTATCAATTCCGGCACAATTTGTGAAAATACTAGCAGCTGCGATAGCATCAAAGATTTTCTTTTGGGAATTGACAACAGTACCCTCCAGTTCGGCTTGGCTATTTCTTGTTAATAAACCTAATCAATAAATGTGATTATATTGGCATTTGTTCAAAGTATATCCATTGGGGGCGGGCATTACCTAATTTCTGCAATTTCTTCACATCTACTTTTGTTTTGACACCATTCACTTTTGTTGAAGTATTCACAGCCATGCTTCGATAAGATATTGCTAATTGTTCAAATAGATCTCTTAAATCTTTTCGAATTAGTAAACTAGAATTTTATGAAATATATTCTCGACACGTTCACCGTTTTTTTAAGAAAAATCTTACCTAAATGAACGAAAAAGTGTAACAAAATCTACAAAGTCTAATTGAGTATCATAAAGAATTGAGCCGACTCTTGGATGTCTGCCATGCCATAAATGTTCAGTTGATCCATGGCGATCTCTAGAATTTTAAATTCAACATTGTCGCATTCGATTTGTTACGTTTAGAAATATGCTTGTTTCACCTGTCGAATTTCGGTTGTGATGAATTGTAAGCCAACTGACCTAAACTATGATGTCGGGCGACATCCGGCTGATGGTCTGGAAATGTTGTTGGTGTTGATTGACGATGATGGGTTGGATTACGCCAATAACTGCTTTCAAGGCACATTGTTGCCGGTTCAACGAATTGACTTCTCAAACTTCGATCCTGATAAAAAAAAACAAACCAAATAAACAACAATAAAAAATCAATTCATTCATTCGTTTTAGTTTACCTTGAAAGCTTGATTACTTAAAAGCTGTTTCTTTTTGATTTTCATTGAAACTTCACGCCGTAAAGCGCCAGACGGTTCCCCAGGTTGATTACAAGTCGTCATGCCGGCTAGCGACCAATCTCGTCCACCGAACGTCTATTCAACCATAACAATAATCGATTTTATTTGTTGGTTTGTTTAGTCAAATAATATAGGATTTACCCTGATCGCATCGGCGGCTAAAGGACCACAACAATAGCCATCTTCATGGTAGAGTTGCATGTATTGTTCGCGTAACCACAGCAGTCTTCTATCGCTTAGAGAATTTTGTCGAGCTAAACCTTTTATCAACCAACACAGACCACTAAACCATACTCTATAGGTGGTGGTGGTGGTGGTGGTGGTGTTGCCAATGTCCGCAGAAGAAGGCAATAGAAAAACAACAACAACAAAACTCGATTATCACCATCATTGTTTTGGAAACTCATTGAAATTGGTCTCATTTGAAAGTTTGCTTTCTATTCTATTTCAATTATTGTAAAAAGTCGATTATTCGCAGCAATAATAATTAATAGAAATATATCTGGTTGTTTCCCAATTAATTTTCAATTTCCTTCTGCATTATTCCAACCATTTTTAACACAAATATAAACGTATTTGATTATTTTCCGTTTGTGGTGTATTTTTTTTAATTGCTCTACTACCACACCCAGTTTTCAGTCAAACTAAGGCTAATGTAACAGTTGCATGTAAAATTACAATTTAACATTTCCCATTTTAATGGACGAAGGTTGGTATAATTCTCGATATTTTCAAAATTAATTCATTAACTTAATTACTTCATTCTCAAAAGAATAGTCCATATTGGAACAAATTTTTTTGTTGTTTTTGTTTAATTATTCATTTACCATTTGTACGTTGTCATTTTTGTTTCTTAATGGAAGCCAAATGCAGTGTGTACTTACGGACTAAAAGCTAAATGTTTAATTTAACCTGAGGGACAGCAGGTGGTTTTACGTAGCCCTCAACACCCTAAAGAAGCGTCATTTTGAAGCCGTTTTGGGAATGGACCACATTTCAACATTATGTATGTGTGAGATTTATGGATTTACGTCCAGCTATCCTCTGCTGGCTTTTTTTTTGTTCGTTTTATTTACATAAATATAAGAGGATAATTTTGCATAAATGTGGTGACTAGCCAAATTTATTGCCATGTTGCGGTCAACACATATTCACATTGATGATTGAATAATATCGTTATAGTTGTTCAACGAATGGCATAACAATTAGCAGATGAGAAATGTTCAACGAATAAAAGACAGCGTTTCATCAACGTTTTTGTTGGTCTATTTGAATTGTAAAATATGATGATTTATCAAAATAATATTACCTGCAGATAGCTGGTGGACAGACCATATACAACAGTCGATTATCACTTAAACCATATCCATACAAGATGGTTAAGCCGCATTCATTGCCTGCGTCATGATTTAAACCATATCGTCTGGCTACGGCTGCTAATTCAGCATCTCGTTCAGCATCTCTACCACCAATATGCACCTCTTTCACTGCCATTAAATCAAGAAATCTATGGATCAAACAGAAACAAAAGAACAAACACTAAGGTTAGAATAGTTTTATAAAACAACAACAAAATGGATTGTAAAAATAACAATTTGATTGAATTGAAACAAGAAATTGTTGATTTAAACATTCAATCACAACAATTAATGAAACAGTTAAATATTTATGAACAACAAGAGAAATTACTAGCAATGAAAATTTCTAATTTAAAAGTGATGAATGAAACAAAGAAACTAGAGACAATGCGTGAAAATGTTTGGCAATCGATGAATAAATTTATTGATAAAGTAAACGATATTTTTGATAATCAAGAACAATCTAATAATAATAATAATAATAATAATAATGAATCCATCAGTACTGAACGATTAACAATATTGCAATTGGAAGGAGAACTGGAAGCATTACACGATTATAAAAAAATTCAAGAACAGAAAATCGAAATCCTGAAAAAACTACATGCACCGCAGCATTAATTAAATTCAATTAAAAAGTTAAAAAAAAAAACAAAACAAGAGAAATAATAAAGAGACGTAATAAAATCTATTATGAAAATGTGCTTTTTAATTCCACCATTGTCCTGGCAGTATGATAATAACAGGTGGCAGAAACAGGAAATATTCTACTTATAATTTAATTATTTTTTTGTCTTCTTCTTTAAAGAATTGTTTCCACCCATTATTATTCTCTTTAATTCCATTTAGAAAATAATGATAAAAATGAGGAAGGTTTCCGAATATTATCTTTTCATAACGGGATCGGCGAGGGTGTCCTGTGTATATACTCGATTAGAGATAGCGAATGTGTAATTTCCGGTTAAATTCCAGTCTAATTTATGTATATATGTATACAGGATGATTGTCTCAAGTTGGGATAAATGTAATCTCGCTTATCTGTAGAGGGAGTAAAACGAGAATTTGTGAATTCATTAAAACGATTTCAACTGATTTAAATGCACATGAAACATTGATACTAATCGTTCAATGATTTATAGATTTATATAAAACATGGGGCCTGCGTGTTCCTCCAAATTTTGAACTAATACATAAAAAATGAATTAATTTGGAAAAGGTTCAGTTTGTTCCATGTGCCTAAGGTGAGATTTTGCAAAATTAACTCGAAATCATCCTGTATAAACATTGCATTGTATTACCCAAAATTATAAATATAACAAAAGTGATTGTACATAAAATTAATGAATTCACTGTTAATATAATTAGATGCTTAGGTAAGCATTCATATAATTTGCAAATAGAACTCCAAAGTCTCAACCAGATATTAATTGTCTTCTTCTGTTCATTAATTGTGTGTTAATTCAAACATCAAAGTTATTTAATGATTTACTTGAAATCCAGTAAACTTGTTGAATGATTCAAATGCAAATTTAACGACAAACATAAATATCAAAGTTACATAATAAAATACATAATGAAACTCTAGCATACCCATCATCTAATGTTGTACCAGTTGTTTGTTCACCAGCTGCTTGTAATGCTAATTTTGTTAAAAGACCTGGTGCTAGTGTTTCTTCAGGATTAAACGATAAATTGAAATCAGCCGAAAATGGATCTGAATCATTCGCATTGCCAGCTTTCAAACCACTCCAACTAGGACGTACCCATGTTAATGTTGTTGATGAACGATCTAAACGTAAATAAAGTAATACACCACCACGTATGGCGGGTGGTGATGGACCTTCACAACCCTCCCAGAAAACCACCGTACTGCCATGATGTAAAATCTGATAAAATATAAACAAAATCAAACAAAACTAAAAATGAGTGCACTTTTGAATAGTTCATTAATGCTGTACTACTAACAAGCTACCGTTGCTTTATTAGATAATAGCGTTATCAGAAATTAGGTCAAGGTCATCAGACTTAGTACATGGGGGTCGAAAAATTTACTCTAAATAGAATATGAAGGTGACAAAAAGAAATTAAATTTGATATAGGATTGGGGGGTGGGAGGGCAAACAAATTATAGCCGTGGGAAATTCCTGTGATTCTACACCCCAATGTCGCTCACCTGCATAACATGCTGATCGATTTTCGTTAGAGGTGATGAAAGACAAACAAAACTAACACCATGATCGTAAACAAGCGGCTGTACAGGATGATAATCGTCCACATCACAATCATATTCAGCGTCTAATTCGGTTCTTATTGGTGGTGCAGCGGCTAAAACGCGCTGCTCCTTTACTGTTGACGATCTGTGTAATCAAGGAAAGTTACAATCGAAATGGTAGGCAGATAGAAAATGAATGAAATTGAAATTGACTCACTTAAGATACTCAATCAGAGTGCTGGTCGGCGAAAGACGGTTACGGGTATGATAATGTTGATGACATAGAGAGATATGATCCATTACGGCTTGAGTGCGATAGATTTTTTCTAAATTGATTAGACCGCCATGTCCAATTTTCGTGAAATGATGATCTTCGCCATTGTAGTCAGATATGAACTGCAATATAAAACCGAAACATTTTTTTGCAAATTCAGCATTTTCATTTAGCGAACTAATTTGATTGTAGCCGACTACGAATGCGGAAGGGAATTTCATTATTATCCATTCTAAATTGGAAGAATTCCACTTTTGTCACGATTTGTGTCACGTACATTCACTCTCACCTACCACTTGTCTTTGTTGGCCATGTTGGTCCCTATCTCGGCGCGAATCCGCTTTCGGCGGCTTCACCGTCGATGGTGGTGCTGATTCTGTGCCACTTTGAGGATCGTGGCCCGGTGGTCCTGATGCTAGAATTTCGCGAAGTTCTCTGAGAAATGCACCGAAGAACGGCACCACCGGACATTCGGCCATTGACAAGGCCCTGCTTAAGGCACGATCATATTCGGCTGACAGGAGCGCCGCCGATAAGAAGTCCAACACTGGCAACGTCTCTTCTCCGTAATCGACAACCAAAACGGTTTAAGTTTATTCGATCTATAAACAAACAAACAAACAAACAAACAGTAAAATTATGCAACAACAATCGAATCTTTTAGACATTTGATTGATTGTCTGGGAGAATTGCAGAAAGTTTAACGTGAAAGCAAGTAGTTTCCGCCGGCCTACAACTCCTTAATATCTGCTGGAGGCCGAAAGAAACCCCTGCTCATACGTCAATAATTCAACTTTTGTGTTTGTTTTGATGCTGATGAATTCGTACCGGCATTACTTTGAACCACGCTGATAGGCAGGCAAGTAGGTATTCAATGAAATGTGCCGTTAAGGAATGTGATCTCACATCAGACATTCCTATGATTTTAATTGGCTTTGAAATAACCGTTGAATTGTTCGAATTCAAAAGAATTATAATTTTTATTTGATTTAGCGTATAAATATTTGTACATTCTTACAATTTTATTAATTAAATAATTATTTAATATGAAGAGAATTCGACTTTTATTAATTACTTTTTAATATTTGTTAAAGCATCTCCATGGTGTTTCATATTTCAATAGCAAATAATATAAATTCCTAAGGGGTGTAGTTGAAGTTTAATATTTTACTACTATAAAAGCCATCGTTGTTGCTCGGTTATGTGCTCTTCCGGATTCTCCTATTATAATAATAATGATAATAACAACAATTTTCTTGTCTATCTACCGAATTTAGATTGTTCACTATACAAGAAAGTTTTTCAGCATATAAAGCTGTATGTATATAATAACTAGATATCCAACAATCTCTATTGTTTCAGCTTTAATATAATATATATATCTATATATATATATATATATATATATATATATATATATAAGAAAATGATGGAAGAAAATCACTTTGCTAACAACAGATGAGGTAATTTTGTTCCAGCAGAATTAATAAAGTGGCAATAAAATGTTGAAAATAAAGAAATATCTTTTTAGGGGGTGAAAATTATATTTAATACAGGATTTAATATTAAATTGTGCTTCAAAGTTACGAAAACAGACCAATGTGATTTGTGTGCTTTCATCTGTTCATGAAATTTTCAAATAATTTCTTTATTATAGCCCTATATTCAGTTATTAGCTACTAATGCATTTGATTAAACAAGGATAACCTAAAGGTGAATTCAAATAGGAAAATAGAGCAGTTTTCTGTTTCTTAAATCGCAGAATTCTAAATTACGCTACCAATAATGCAAATAACAACGGGCGAAAAATGGTGGAGGCGCTGGGCGTCACTGGCGTGAATGTAAAGCTTCTCAGTGGTGGTGGTGGTGGACATTCCTTACACAAAGGAAATTAAAGCATGGAACAAACTGCGAGTAAGACAGGCCCAACAGAAATATTGGCCATTTACAGAGGAGAATCGTTGAGGAATTTGATAGTCGAAAGGTGTCGCTGGTCGTTATCAAATCGACACCCAAGCTACCGAAAATCTTTACTATCCAACGATAAAAGAAGCTGACACGTCTAGATAATTATTATTATTTTAAATTAATAGCTTATCTATGTAGTATAAATTCAATTTAATTCGTTTAATTTCAATTTTAATTACGGATATTCTACAAACAACCACACGATTTCAATTGAATTAATTTATTCATTAAAATATTCCTTTTTTTTGAGTTTTCTATCCAACTACCTATAGAATTAAATAGTTTTTTGTTGTAGTTTCGATTTCTAGCAGAGAGAAAAAGCGTTTGAAATACTTACTTGAGACCGGCAATAATTTCCATAGCTCCATTAAAATTGCCAATATTCCAGCAGGATAACGCCACACGTAGGACACAGGATAGTACAGCCCGTCTGGCATCGTGTGTAGGTTGTGATATAATCAGTTGTGTCACCCACGCACTAACCTAATGCATTCAAATTGTTGGATTTATTTTAGTATCGGATAGCAAAATAGAAACAAAAAAGGGTTGCAAAAAAAACAAGTAAACGAATAATAGAAAAAAAGAATAGCAACGTGACGTATGACATTAAAACGTTATTTGTATAAAAGGCTAACGTTTTACAAGATATTTTAAATCAACTGCAATATCACCCTAATAGGAGAATGATCCCTAAATGGCTCGAAATTGGCATTCCAATAATAATCTGCAAGGCTTCGGACCGGTTCATCTTGCATGAACAACTCAATCTTAAGTCACCCTCAGGTTTGTGGGGCATAAGGCTGCTTTCAATAAAGTCAAATTCAAGTGTGTAGCAGACTAAAATGAGTCTTATGTTCCAGAAACATGGAAAGGAAAATGAACCGGTCCTTAGTATTATAATATTTACACTTTGGAATTAATCCTTGAAATTAATTGTGTGTTATAAACGAGCAATTCAAATTGGAAATATTCAACAAATTATAAAAATGATCAAGATTAATTGAATCAAACTTCCTATTTCCGCTTTTGACATTTGAAATGAACGCGAATTTTTAGAACATTACGTTGTTTAAAATGAAGAAAGTAAAAATAATATATATACACACACACACACACACCGGTATAATAAGGAAATATAAAAAAAACACACGTAAAGCAAATACTGTTATACAACATTTCCCATTTTGTTTCATTATCCCATGTTTTCCTTGTGGTAAAGAAAACAAAATGATATTGGGACGAAATAAAATGAAAGCTCTACGTTTTGAGTATTGAACAATTGTTCTTATATTATTGTTTTCTTTTTTTTGTTAAAAACAACAACAACAAACCTCGTTGAAACGTTTGATGAGTGTGGCTACAGAAGATCTGGTGGAGGAGTTGCCGGGAAAATTTTCGGCTGATGTGCCCGTAGCTCCCCCAAGGTCCAAGGTCACCTGCCGCAAATAATCGATTGGTGGAACCTGTAAAATTTGAATCGTGTGCATGTGCTCTCTATTAAGTCTATTCACAATTGCATTTTCCTGTCTTTTGTTATATTTATGTAAATTATTACTTGCAAACGGACAGTCTGTCAGAGCGATTCTGCGTCTATTCAGAAAAGCCATTGCTTATTTATTCATGTTGAGTCATTGAGAATGTGGAAGGAATTTACAAAAATGTTAAAATAGAAACTTCCTGAAATTTACAAATTATTTTGAATTGCGAATTTCTAATAACAGCCGCTGAAAGTGGAACGTTACGATTGTTAAACGAATCTATATCTGATATTGATGTGAAACGAAAACAAAGAAGAACAACAACAACTATAAATCATGCTTTCAAGCCGTTTTACATGATTATTACAACAAACACAACCGGAACAAAGAATCCCTAGTTTTCCCATCGGTCTTATGAACTTTTTATTAATGGAAACATGAGTCTTTTACCGAACTTCGAAAAGGCGACACGTCAAAACTTGTAGAAACTCTCTCTAATCACATCAAATCCCAAAGTCGATTTATGACTGAATAATGTAATTAAACGATATATATATATATATATATATATATATATATATATATATATATAGTCAAAAATTCCAATTTTTCTCCCCATTTCCAATATATTTATGATCATTGGTAATTTTGAATTATTACCACTGATCTAAATAATTTTGAATTGTGAATAAGTGATTTATTTAAAGAAAACTGGCACAATGGAGAAATCATTATTGGAATAATAATGGGATTTCCAAATTTATCGAATCAATTCGATAATAATTAATAATCGAAAAGGTCATTGTATTAGAAATAATTAAACTAAACGTGTTTGTTTTTTCGTCGTCGTCTACTTAAAAAAATCATTTAAATTGATGTCTAGCTAACCTAAAAATAGTGTAATAGTAAATAAAATAAAGGTCATTGTTATCAATAGATTTACCTGATAGAATAGTTGGTATTCGGTGTCGGCCAGGCGCAGAGCAACCTCTTCGGGGAAGTGGAGCAGCTCCTGCAACTCCTCCAGCTCTGCGCAGTAACTTGTCTGCGCTGCGAGAGGATTCCTCTTCTCCAGCTCTACAACAATCCACAATTAGTGCCACTTGACCAACAATGACAACCAACAAATTTGAAGAATAGTCCTCCTAGTTCCTTACTAATTTTGCACTAGCCCCAGGAGGTATGGATGAAACGGCAAAAATTCTCCTTTAAATTACGAAGATTTAGATGACTGATCGGAAGATCGAGGAGCAAATTGGAAAATATCTAGTTTATATTGTGTACATGTAGTCGTTTGTAATGAATATGCAATCTAAATCCCTTTGAGGGCTTAGTTTAATCAACCCACGCCTTATTGTTGGAATCGTTTTAATAATAAACCAAAGATAGGAGAAGTGGTGGTGAATGTCAATCTTATAGGAAAATAGAAATTGCTTTGATTTAAACCCATATTTATGACTATAATATAATAAGCAACATTAATTTTCGTGTTATTTTTGTTAATAATCTACAATGAAAATTTTAATTGAAAATCTGAATCTTAACAATACAAAAGTTGATTTATTTAGATTCATTCTGAATGTTAGTAATAATTCCCAAACTTTTCCACTCAAGTTAATCAATTAATGCTTCTTGTGTCGTCTGTAATTGAAGAATTAAAATTTCTAATTGGTCAATTAGCATGGAATTATGGAAATCTAAATTTTAACACCAAAATCAATACAGATGTGAAATTAAGAAACTTTCTAGAAAATGAATTGAATTCGTATAGAATCCAAATGACTATCAATTCACTTTTTAAACGTTCACCCGCAATTCACATGAGCCGTTTAGTTGTTGTTGTTGTTTTTTCGATAAAATCCATTTTATTAGTTGAAAAAAGTCGCACGACCGCCGACCGAATTCGAACCGATGGCTTCCAATTGCCGATCGCAATCTAAATCCGATATTGAATACACCTGTGTGTGTGTGTGTGTGTGTGTGTGTGTGTGTGTGTCGTGTGTGTGTGTGTGTTGCTATTTTCTTCCCCGATTTTATACAGATTTCCATTTTGAATTTGCTAATCACTACATCCTGCAAATTGCGAATTAATGAATTATAAATGGCACAATTGGATAATACAGCAAAGCATTTCTTACTTTTCCAACTCATTAATTCACGTAAAATTTCTCTCTAGCTCTCTCACAATTTAAATTTTAACATATTTTTGTTTTATTTATTTATGATAAAAAGTTTTCAAATTATTGAATGGATTTACTAAGTTTGATTTTGAATAATAAGTAATTTGTATGAAAATTGTTTGTCGTCGTTGTTGATAACAAAAAAGTTTATAATTGAAATTTCTCGATTGTCTATAACAGAAAATTCGTTAGAAACCTCAACTTTAATAAAAGTAATTCCCCTCTTTTTTTCTTTATCAACAACATCACTATATAGTGATATGTAGTTAACAGAGATTACAGAGAGGATATGAAAAGATTAATTTGTTCCTTCGTATAACTGTTGGTTAAAATATTTTATGGTCAGACGTGCTGGATTCTGCCTTTATGAATATTAAACATCAAAGAAAAGTAATGTTAATTTGCAAGCTTAAAGGAAAGGGCATGGCTGTTATTGCAACGAAACTGTGTAGAATCTCAATAACTCCCTTGGAACAGCAATAAAACTTTGAATAGGCTTTACTGACACTGCCACAACTAACACCCGATTTATTCCAACAGAAACATAATCAACACAGATTCATCAAACATATGAATTGTATTTATTTTATCTATCAATAGAAAGAATCAACAATAATCACATAGCGACAACATTGCTGCTGTTTTTTGTAAGAATAATTCAATGGCAAATAACAGAAATGTCACAAGAAAGATACACACACACACACAGGGCATATGAAATGTTGAAGCAATTTGGAAACAGTAGCAGGTGTGAACAACAGCTGGTATTTTCTAAATTCTATATATCTCTCTCATTCCAACTTATTCATACCACTTACTACTTTTGTATATACGACGGAGACGTTTTGACAGTATT
The DNA here is from genome assembly GCA_028455855.1 of Meloe dianella. Lineage (NCBI taxonomy): Eukaryota > Metazoa > Arthropoda > Insecta > Coleoptera > Meloidae > Meloe > Meloe dianella. The sequence goes on from JAPTHL010000060.1 coordinate 262,952, forward strand.
TTATGCAGGAAAGTATTTTCGTCCTCGGTATAATGTGCCCCGGTGGGACACATTTGTGCAAAATCGACAATTTAAATGACGGAGAGGACGAGAAAAAAACAAGAAACGAAGCAAGCTATATCGAATATATTTTATAAATAAATTAATTAAATTGAACCATTTTCGTCATTCTTTTTGTTGTTGTTGTTGATATCTTGATTGTAAAATTGCTAACCTAGAACGAGCTTTTCTCACAACTTCACAATCAGATGCTTAACGTTGTCAACTGGAATTATTAGGTATTATAGCACGTTTCATTTTCGAGTCGACTTTTGTACTTTTAAAAATTGCTCACGTTATTCATCATGTGCCGAAGATTTTCCTTTAAATTTCTGTCATTGTGATATGAATACGATCTTTAAATAAAATGTTCAGAATAGTCTAGAACCGATAAATCGTCAGAGAGAGAGAGAGAGAACTTCCATATATATTTTTTTATAGAACTGTCATATTAAATATTCTGATACGTAAAGCTAAGATCAATACAATAGCAAAAAAATTAAGCTCATTTATATATTTGTATTGGATCTATTTCTACCCTTACTAATTCAACAGACCATTGATAAGAGCTATCTCCAATATAACCGTTTCGTTATAGAGCAAGAAGAAGACATCGATATTTGAAGCAAATTGAAAGCTTTTTTGTGACATTTTCAACATCCTAATAAATTGAGTCTTGTGTTGGACTCTATAGTTTTGCAATCAAGAAAAAAACAAAGTACATTTCCGCCCTCATGACAGACCTTTGATATTTTCCACATCAAACAAACAGATTAATATTGAACAACTGTATAATAATGGAGGCCACATTAGGGAGACTCTCCAATGTGTTGTACAATAGCTAGATATCATTATAACTAAATTGGTCGTATGATTATGTTAGCATTGTAGCGATACATCAATGATGTTGGCACAATCCCATGTGAATTGAATCAACCCAAGCAAACGTCGAAAGAATTACGATTTGGCAATTTTAAAGTAAATATTCTTGTTCAACATCCATAAAGTTCTTCATTATTTTCTTCTAAAGTAACTCGATGATTTAACTGAGAATTCGTTAAGAAGCAACAAAATTAACAAATGAAATCGATTATTGTTTCTATGCAAAATAAGATGTGTCTTCAATTTAGATAAGATAAGAAAAAAATTGCGTGCGTGTAATCTTTACGGGCGATTGAAGTAAAACTTGTTGGGCGTTTATGGCACATATCATGAAACAATTAAACTTAACTTAAAATATTACAGTTTAGTTATATTCATTAATGATATACTTTACAAAGAATAATATAAAGCTATATTCACATTATGCATTAAAAATAGGTAATATTGTCTACAATTATATGTAGATTTTGATTTTATACATTTTCACCCTTAAGTGTGGGTATGTGGAATTCATTTAAAAATACCAGAAGATCTATACTCTGACGATTTGAATCTGTGCGACTTGACTTGACCGTTGTCAAATTGACAATTGTGGCTCGATTTCAATTGCTTTAATTGCCTTAAAGTTGACTACATTTAAGTAAACCGTATATCAATAAATATTTGTGTAACACTACTTCAATTTGATTGTAAAGCTTTACACAAATAAGACTGTTTTTTTCAAAAATTCTTCAACCTTTTCATATTCGCAGAAGTGGACTGGTTACCCTCAACAGTATCTATTTTGAAATATATTCATTGTAAGAACACCTCGTAGATTATAGTGGCAATTATTAGGTATGTTCCCACCCACAATTCTAGATTGTTTGGTTGATGACTAGACTACGCATGTCTAGTTAGAAACTGATCACAAAGTACTTTCAAACATCACCAGCTGGACCTCATTTCTATTGAATTCATTCAATTTACAGTTTCTGATGAGAGTATATTTGATTTTCTTAAATCAATCGTTCCGTTTTCCATTACCATCTGTTACCGTGTGGAAAATGAGCATTTCCGAAGCATATTTTTGGAAATCTAGATTTCAACCAATGACAGACGTTTTAACATGTTAGGTATTTAAAATTGTGGTTGCTTAGCAACAACTATACATTAATGCAATCGAGTACTTTCGGGTGCCCAACACACGATGGAATGTCGGCTGTATCCGTTGGATCGTAGAAAATCGTTTTCATTTATAGTACACTTTTCATGTGAAAATTCACGAGCCGAATGGCTCGATGGTTGACGATAGGGATTTACGCCTAGAAGTCCGGGGTTCAAACCTCGGCACGGTATGAAAAAGGATTTTCGGAATTTTCCTCTTCTTATAACCTAAATTGTTAATTTGTCCATGCCACAAAGTACATGGACCAGTTAGCAAGATTAGGATGTCCCTGCCCCCCACCCCTTGCAGGTCCCTCATCGTAGAATTGGTGAAATGAGCAGTAACCAACCATCATCCATAAAAGGGCATAAGCGCCCCCCAGGGTTTGGTTGAAATGAGCAGTAAACCATCATCCATAAGTAAAAGGGCATAAGCGCCCGGGGTTTGGTTGAAATGAGCAGTAAACCACAATACTTTTTTCCTTTTTAAACATAAAGTTAAACACAATAAGAAAAATTGTGTGCGATTGAAGTAAAACTTTTTGACGTTTATGACACATATCACTGAAACGATTAAACTATTTTATATTTAATATAAAATTCGTTAATACCACTCCCACTTTTTGAAGAATATTCGCTCATTAATTAAATTAATTGAGAATAAAAAATTAAATTAAAGGTCAAATCAGCCCATGTCAATCTACCCAAAATTCAAACCTGTTCTCCTATTCCTACAACCAACCAATAGCTTTCCTGATGTTGTAGTCACATGACTGAGAAATATCACCAGAATTAAGATACCAACCTTACATCTACGGAGTTTCTAAATTTCGTTACATGAAGTTGGAAATTTTAGTATTATTAGGATTTTAGTCGAACTAAATATTTTAAATAGCGGAAACTATTTCGAGCGTTACTTCCGTCAGAAAAAATTTCTGAGTTACCCCCTAGTCGCGCCTAAAGAAGTTTTACTTCAATAATATCAACAATAATTGCCTGTTCGATATGGAATTGATGTGCTTATCAATAAAAAATCTACTCTGATTGTTGACTACTTACCGTCAACTTCGAGCAGGGGGTGTACATGAATGTGGGGCTGTTGATCCCTGGTCAGGTGTTGGAGCGCGGCACAGCCTAGCAGCAGCTCACGCATAGCCCCAACGATTGGGGCCCTTTACGGGCTGAGGACATGTGTACCTCGCCGCCCACCACCACCACCATTCAAACAGCAACGCTTAGCATTTGTTATTGGCGATTACTTGGTGTTCGTGTATGATTGAATGGTCCACCTGAAAACAAAGCTTTCATATATCAGAAAAACCAGATTGGTGTGCGAACCTGCACTACCTATTCATCATTTCACACAAATCAGAATACATATGTCAAAAGCAGAAAGCTCACAATCTGTACGCACAATATTTATGTGGAAATCGAAATTTTTACTATTGAAAAGTTTCGTTGTTGAAGTTGACAGTGTTTATCAAAACACACACACAAATGAATTTGTTTGTGATCAAAATTACGTAAACGGGTTGGGCATATGGAATTGAAAAACAATTCCCATCAACACATTTAATAATTTGAGACAAACACACAGATTGTTGTCGAATAGATGTTATGATAAATGTGATTTTAGTGGCAAATAAAGTCTTCTAATAATATCAATACCAATATGAAGTTTGATTCGATTACAACCAGCTTCATTGTTATTGTTAGCGATAATAAAAAGTCATCAAAATCAATACATCAATACATAACAACAACAAAAACAAAAAAAATCTAATTAAGCTTTTTATCATCAAATCGATTCGTATTCAATTAATTCAAACCATTGATTGTGTTGCGTTTGCAGCAAGTAATTCTAATTTTAGTTTACATGTGTGTGTTGTGTGTGGGGCTGATTGTCGATATTTTTCTCTTCGATTATTATTTTTAGAACTGTATGAATGAATGATGAAAATTAATCGGTATATCAATAAAAAATACGATTTGCTCTTGGTGAATGTGTATGTGGATAGAATAGATGTGTGCTCGACTAGCTTATATCGCCGTTAATTCAGGGTAGATGAAGTGTCAAATTAGATGGGAACGGAATCAACGTTAGTGTAGAAATAGGCGCCTGTAAGTCGTATCTTTCTCATATCGATAATATAGATGTGTATACGATCAAGTATTACTTATCGTTATTATCATAGATAAAATAATGATGGTGGACACGTTGCCACGGTTGCTGGTGTACTTATTTTCGTATAGATCTTGCCTGTTATGGCCGCAATGTCGTCCGTGAATGTGTCTGTGAGTGTGTGTATGTCGAGTGAAATTCCTTAGATTATTCTACATTTCCATTTCCTTTCTACGTTGTATTAGTTTTTAGAAGATTGAAAATTCACTAACTTGCCCTTAAAGGAAGATATATTAAAGCAATACTTTAGAATTTACAATTTACTACATGTTGTGCATGGAAATTGAAAATTTGAATACAATTTGATATTGTTGTATTAAAACTAACAATGTTTAATGGCGAAATGTTGACTATTTCCCAACGAAATATTACCAGATTTCAGAATGTGTTTTGTCTTCAACTTATAAAGAAAACAATTATAAGAAATGTTTGTTGTGTGTACATTCATGTATTTCCTTTATCAACAATCAATAAGTCAACCGGCCCCCACACGTATTGTGGAATTTAACAATTTATTTCCTTAGTATCTTTAGACCAATCGATTGTTATTTTGTTCCTTGGCGGTACACCTGCATTATTTGTCGTTCGCCTACCGTTTATTCTTACATATAAAAGCGCAGTTAAATTATTAACTAATTTAATCGAATTTAAATTGATAAGACTGATCGTTAGATGAAATAGAAAACCGCTACGATAATTTTTTTTTAATTCTAAATTAGAATTTTCTACGATTTGGTCGTTGTTAATACAACGAATGCTGGAGGAAAATCAATTTCCTAAAGCGAAAATGAATTATAATCAACCACAACAACAACAACAACAACAACAAAAATGAGAAAAGAGTCATTAAATACGATCTGATAAGTCTGATATATGTTGAACAAACAGCTGTTATCGAAATCTTGTCGTTTATGCTATAGAATGGCTGTTGAAATTGAAGACATTTCAAAATTTACAATTCTCTACGTATTCCTGACAAATTCTCATTTGTCGTTCATCTGAAGTTATATTAAACATTTCACCATCAATAATTCTTTCGTTATTATTCAATAATAATGCAACTAGAAAATTTCAACAAATAGAACAAAAAAGCACAATGAATAACAACTGCATTTCAAATGTAAATGTTGACCTAAGCACGAATATAGTTGCGACGATTCATAACATCCACACACAACTAATTGTCTATTGTATAGATTGAATGTTTCGTTCCTACAATAATGATGATGATGATGATGATGATGATTTGTTGGGTATTTGATGTGTGCGCGTGTGTATTTATGTGCACATTTGTTTGGTTGAACTGTTTGTTATTAGGGCTGTTGTGATTTATGAAAGTTGAGATTCGACAGAATGATTTACGTATAGAATAAATTCACAGTTAAATGGTCACCTATCAACAAATATACATTCCGACTATTTTATATACATATATCTATTTCGGCCATCATTCGAGAAAACTACGATGATTTCATCGATCTGATATATTCAATAGCAACAATTTTATTACAGTATATAGCGCATTTTCTATTTCATCCAAGTAAACGTTTGCTTCACGTCGTCTTCTTTCGATAATATTTGTGTGATTGCTTTAAAAATTGCCCATTATCCGGTTTGAATCGTGTAGAATTTCCCATTTAATAATTCAAATTCCTAAAAACATCGTAGCAACATCTGAAGATTTATTATGCGGAAATGTGAACCATCGCCCGGCGCATCCACCATTTCTACAATTAAAATCGCAGAATACCTGTTTTTATTAAGTGAATTTACGAAAGTTTTGTAATAATCCTCTCATTCCGTCTCTCATTAGTAAACTATTTTTACGTAGATAACAATTTGCAACTGAATCTTTTATACATGGTATCAAATTTGCGCGATATCGATTTACCCGGACCAGAATTCATGTTTTGCGTAGATGTGGAAAGCAGGATTCTGACCGTCTCACCCAAACTTTTGTGAATTGATTGATCTTCTTTCAGTTTTCTTATCGAATTTTCGTACTTTTGCTAAAGAAAAATCTCAGATAATACTTCATTGGCATTGGCACATTTTATGCGACATTTACACAGCGTTAACGAAGAAATTTCGTCTTGCAAACAAAACGAAATAAATATTTCGATTGTTCCTACTGCGATAATTTACTGAAATATTTGAAAATTTGGTGAGCACAAGTAATCAACAAATTACATTAATTGAAACCTATGGTATCTTTGTGTGGTTTATCAATATTTTAAATGGGGAAAAACTGAAATCGCCTTGGGAAATCAATCAGGATTGCAGAAATAGAGAGAGTAAATGGATTTTCTATGATTCCTACAATTACCCAATCTATTTTCAGCTTGTTTATAACATACACCTATAATTATTGTCGTTACTGTTTGTAATATTGAATGGAAAGCGCTCTAACTACCTGTAATTAACCTATTTGAATTGAATTTAACATTCGTTTTGGTTCATACAATTTGGTAAATGTATGTAATTCGAATGGTATCAATAATGTAATGATGTCTAGGGCTAGAAATACAGAAATAGTTCTGAGGAACGTAACTATATTAGAATGATGTTATGTGCAGAATATAGAAATCTGATCTTTCGAGAATGCTCCACCTGGAAAAATCTGGTATGCCGGAAATTCGATCAACGAATCTGTTTCTACACTACGATCATCATTGTTATACACTAAGCATGTATGTTTGATATATCGATTGAAAACTAAGACCCAACGACTACAATACTGAAGTGTTTATAAAACAAAAACAAACTAGAATAGAATCAAGATGAAGTATTGACCTATTTCGACCTGATCTGATCAATTATTATTATTATTATTAGTGCATTAAATTGGGATATACAATATAGAGTGAAAGAATTGATATTTGATAGCATTTCCAATTCAATTTGTACGATTTTCTTTTTGTCAATTCGACCGCAAAAAAATTGCCCTTTATTACACAGACAAACCTCAAGCGTTTCATTCATCATCCACGATTTCAGTTAATGAAGTATTTTTTTTCCCCAACGAATAATTTTCGTTCTTTTGTTGTCGTTTTTTTGTGTGTGTGTGCGTTTTGATCGACTAATCTATAATTGAAATTTGAACAAATACAAAGCGATATCACATACAGATTTAGTCGGGAATATTGTGCGACAGGTGAACAGTTTTAATTCGAATTTGATTTATAATGTCCACTTTATCAATACCCAAAAACGTGCTTTTTTGTTTTAATTGGTTTTTAATCAATTTCTCACCTAATTGCTCCTGTTGTTGTTGTTATTATTATGATTTAGAAATTTGCGAATATTTCAGATTTGTTTGTATTGATAATCGGTGGATGTTTATAAAAAAAAATTCGAAATTGGAAAATTACTTTATTAAACGTGTCGAAAAAGTAAAAAATAACCGAGAACTATCTGATGTAAATATGATGAACCAATAAACAAAGTCAAGAATTCATTATAAAATCAATATTTACATGTGAAACGATTGTTGTTAAAATAAATTCGAAAACAACAGAAATAGTTGTGAGGAAAAATGATGACTTTTATGACACTAATTAACGGTATTTTCAGCACACGTTTATATTTAGAAAGTGACACGTACAGCAGGAGAAACCCCCTATGTTTGGTGAAGTTTTCAAGAGAACTTAATAAGTGTTGAACACAACCCGAAGAAGAAGAAAAAAACAACAACTTTGCAAAGATTACAGAATTAGTTTTGAAGACTATGAACGCTCGAACCACAATCGCAAATCAAACGACAAAAGAAATAACAAGAAGAAACTTTTGACGCTATTCTTTGTGCAATCTTTAATTTGTCATTTGCCAAGAAATGGATTAACGCAGACGACGACAGTGTGTTGCAATCGATATTGTAGCGATCAGCAGGCAATGTAACTTATTTGGATAATGTAGAGCAGAAGAAGAGGAATGAAGAAAGGCGAAAACAACATTAATTACAATTATTAAAATAGAGTTAATTCTTGGTATTTGTTTAGTGTTTTTGTTTTTGGAAATACTCCAAATCATTTAAAAATGTCTCGATTTCCGTTTCCCAACGCTGATAGATTTACTGTTTTTACATGCTTAAGTACAAAAACAGAACAAAAGAAAACAAACAGTTCAAGGTTAATAGGTAAGTAAAATTCTAAGTATAGACACTTCAATCACAAACAAGCATTCATTCATAAAGGTGTCCAACTGTGTGCTTCACATTTTCAATGTAAACACACCTTGACGCAAATATCCGAAGAGTGCAATTTCTAATTCACATGCAACGTACAAATGCCATCAATGATTTGAAGTTTTGGATGAATTAAAAACGATTACGCCATCAGTTTCTATCGAAATTGAAAATTGACAAAACTTCATTAGACAACGCGCAAGGTCTTTCTTTATTGTTAGCTGTTTATAATCACAAATCAAAAATATTTAACGTTAGAAATATAAAAGAAAGTTGGCTAAAAGAGCTAATTTCCGTTTTACAGTTAAACAAAACCGAATATTTTAGTGTGAAATCTAAATTTACCCACAGACAAATAACATTTAAATTTATTTCATCTTAGAATATAATTTTCCCAGCTATGTCCTTCTAAGAACAATAGAAAATGAAAACTAACCCTAATCTACATTACAGAAAGTTTTCGGGGAATCGCAATCCAAGAGTAAACAAACAAAAAAAAAGGACAATATAGAAGAACACATCACGGGAAGATGTTGAATTCAAAACATCTTTGAATTTAGTTGAAGATTTGATCTAAAATTGAAAATTCAAATATGTAAAAGGACGTGCATCGTCTTCAAACGTATAGTGGCAACCTTCTTAGAATTGATTTTTTTTTTGGTGCGTACATCACACAGATCATTCGATGAAGATTGGCAATTTCAATGTGGTGACCTGATTTGGAATCAAATAGATCCGTTTAAAAATAGAAATTAATTTGAGGCTTTCAAGCTCTTGGAATTGTCCGACAATCAGAGGAGAGCTTTAAAAATAGCTTCTGGAATGGTTAATGTGAACGTGTTCTCATCGATATTTGCAACAACGAAGACGATAAAAAATCAATCTTCTACACTGTTTGTCTCAATTTAACGACAAAACATATTGGAAATATGCCACCAATTACAGTAGAGCGAACAAATTATGATAAGGTAGTTATCGTATAATTGTGGTTCGTATAATCGACGTTCTAATTTTAAATATTGAAGACTTTATTATTATTATCATTATTTTTTTTCAGATGAAAATATATTTGAAACTCTAAATTTAGCTCGATTTCCCAAAATATGACACCTGCAACGATTTAAAAATACCAAAAAAAAATAATTCTATAATCAACATGTAGATATATTGAGAATATTTATAAATAAAAACCTACGTTAGTAGAATATTTCACATTAAAAATAAAACAATAATAGAAACTTTTTTCCAGCTGCCAATCATTGTCTGTTAACTGAAAATTTTTAACGACTCTCTCACAAATAGCAACCGACCGAAAGATATCTTGATTTATGCGTTGGCAATTATGCGAAATCTGTTCAAAATTCTAACAACAACAACAACAACAACAACAAGAAAGAAAAACCCACACGAAAGCAATTGGAAAAAAAATAGAAAAGAATCTCCCATAAAGATAATAATAAGATAATAATAGTAAATAGAAATAAATTATTTCCAGTTATTGAGAATCTTTCGGAAATGGCTGTGTGCCAAAATTCACTACTAAATAAATGAACAAAAAAATAAAATGTTTTTCTCGTGATTTCCCATCAAAATATTTAAAAATTCATAAATGTTCAACTGGATTAAGTTGATTCACTTGATTTGCAATCGGATTCGTGGAAATTTTCAATGAATTGCTCATATCAAAAACAAACAACACCGACAACTACGGCAACGCTATTCTTTGATCGTCTTGTCAAACGTACCACCTGCAGTTCGTCGCTACCGTTGTTGCTCATGTATTTTTAGATGAGAATTCTAGAAAATTATCAATAATTAAAAATGTATTAAGACATATCGCGTGTTAGATTGTTTCTTCTACAACAGGTGGCTGAAATTGGGGTATTATTAAATTATATTTCGATACTTTTACAACACGTCAACGTGTACTCTCTATAAACAAATGTTGAACTAAGTATTCCTGTTCTTAATGGTTGAATAAAACAGGGCAAAACCATTTTGGAAAGCTTTTATCCTTACACTATACAAGAGATTTGTCTGTATTTTAAAGGAATGGATGGTTCGTCTATTTTATCCTTTCAAACATGCTATTTTCAGTATGGATTTAGTTGTGATCGTTAAATATCTTTAACAACTTTCCACAGTGTTGGTTATTTATTTATTTATTTTTTTGAAGAACATCCAATAAAACCCACGAGATAATTGGACAGATAGCATTTTAAAGGATTCGAATCTAATCTAACTTACATTCCGAACAGATGATCGACGTTGTATTCAGTTTAAAGTAAGAGATTCGTTCGAACTTTCAACTTATAAATAAATATATCCAACAGTTGTCGTGTCTAATTTAATATGATTTAACCGGCTTTACAATTTAAACTTTTAGAAAGTTTCATCGGCTAGATAAAAATGAAACGAAAATGGTAGCTAGTACCTATCTAACGTTAAAACAAAAACTTGAGCAACAACAACACAACATTACAGTTTCTGAAACATATGCGATAACACAAACAGCATGTAATAAATTTTAATAAACACTTTGTTATTTATCATATTTCAACATTAAAACAATTCCATTGTAAAACGTGTACATTTATCATATTATGTGTCAAGAACCACCAACATTGGGGCTTTAGAAAGATATATTCAACAGTAGTAAAGTTTACAATCAATAAGGAGGAATTGAAGCTGAATCTGTAGAACAACGATCTTTCTAATTAGCCATTTGTCCAGTGTGAATTACTTGAATAAAACGCTAAGAAAAGCACTGGATGCAGGGACAAAAGTTGTGACAAAAGAAAAGTATGGCCTGTATAGACTGCAAATGGCTCATTGCGCAATGATTTCTTTCAACCGTCGCTGTATCCGCTCTCAAATCCACCAAGAATTTGAAAAGATTGCCACACTTCTGGTGATTAATCAAAAAATGTTTTCAAGTTAAAAAGTTCTGGTTGCAACAAAAGAAACAAGAAAATAACAGTATTCGTGACTTATTCGTTCAAAATGACATTATAATGCGTTGGAAAAACAAGAAGCTTTTTTTCTTGTTTTGTGTTACCACAGTATAAAGAATTTTGTTTCATCCATACGAAATAATGTCAAGATGTTATTCAAGCTCTAACAATGTCAAATAACAATTGACAGAAATCAATAAACCAAAACTTATCATATCTACATAACGATAATGGAGAATATGGATAATGATGTTAGTGATGTGGAAATTTCAAACATTTTTATCTTGAACGAAAATATTGATTCTCTGATATCAATATTGAAAGGATGAAAATCGTGAAACTGTCGAATGATATCCAAAAAAAAAACGAAAAAATTGGCAAACACGTTTCAAGAAAGTGATTAGTGGAAATTTCTCTACAGCACTAACAAAATAGGGGAAAACTAAAATGAAAAATAATACAATAAACAACCAGAATTCGTAACTCTTTAACATTTTGTCAATCAGTGAAAATTCACAGCACGATATTACCATTAGAAGTGATGAAAACTTTATTTGCACAGCATATCAAACTACTTCTGTTTGGAAAATCACAAAACAAACACAACAAAACAAAAATACGTTTTTCTCCATCTATAATTCCATAAGCTGGCCAAAAGTTGTCAGTAACGAAGTCGCCTTACCGATTAAAATACTGAAACTTTCTAATTATACGTACAAATTGAAGGGATTACGTGAAAATTAACAAACCAAAAACGGAATAGAACTGTCGATCAATGTTAACAAAATTGGAAATTGATACGCATTAATGTTCGAAATAGATTTTCATTTCAGTTATCAGCGAATGATAAAATCCGGAATGGGAAGTATCATTCGGTTGATAACCAAACGGTTTATACATATGTAAAGAGTCAAAGGCGTAACAACAACGCAGGGGTGCATAAACAGTTAATGATCTTCACAAACAGTAACTTTAACAACATATAAACGCGGAAATTTATTGGATTCGTCGATTCAAATCAATGTTAATAACTTGAAAACACACCGGATTTCACATCTAGGGGTAGCAGTTAAAAAATATCGAAATGAAGATGTTTTATTGCCTTACAATCGAGTTGAACTTAGTTAGGGCAGATTCATTAATCTTTTAAACCGCTCCATAATGGAAGAAAGAAAACTTAAAAGGAAAATGCTGCACTCTACAGCAACAAATTTCTTATTTAGTAGCAATCACAGTAAAAGTGACTCAAATAACCAACGAGCCATCCTGTGTGAAATATAGTGTGCGCTCTAGTGCGTAAAAATGTTCTAGCTTCTAATTGGACATAACGCAGCATTAATCTGACTTAAGCACAAATTACCAACAAAATGGAAGCTGCGAATGGGGGAAAATCGACGAAATTCGTTATAGAAGTATTAAAATATTTTCATCCGAAATATCCGTACTAATAGGTCTTTGTTGGATAGACACGTGTACAATTCATAATTGGATTTGCTTCATTATCTCAACATAAAAATCAAACTTTCAAACGTTTATTTAATATCGATTATAATCAATTGAAATGTTGTTTGTAGTTGAATCAGTGAATCACCAACACATAAACAATCTAATATTGATTATCACTACTATTATTGCCACTACAATAATTACAAATCTATATCAAAAAAAATATATATACGAACACAACGTATTCTATTTGATTTATTATTTACGAACAAAAGCCAAATGATATCTTTGTTATCAACAAAAAACGTAACACTCCGGCAAATGTTTGTAATATTATTTTAATGTTCTTTCTATTTTAATGGAATTCGTAACAAAGGTGCAATGATCATACAACAAATACTTGGAATAAAAGAATGACATTTACATAAGAATGTTGCTTTTTAACTGAGAAAAACGTTCAACAAAGCACAATACACACACACACACGAAGCAAATAAAGAAAAGCAAATTGTCCTGGCGAGAAGATACCGTGAAATTCTGGCAATAATAGAAGAAAATAGAAGGACATTCACCAAGTTAACATTCAATGGAATTGTGAGGAAACAGCGTGAATCACATGACTATTCATTAATGAATTCTACTCCCTTCTTTACCTTAGATAAATAGCAAAAGTTTCGGTAGTGTTCTTCAATTGTAAGCATTCGGATTCTATTGGAGCAAAGTGATATTAACGATACGAATAAAGAATGTTTAATATTTCAACAATCAAACAAAACAAAAAACTACGTGGGAAAATATTGGAAACGCTACTAATGCCAAGATTTTGACCTCTGTTTTTACTGTCAGTCTGACAAACGTTAGCAAAAACAACAAAAACGAAAGTATTGTAGACGGTTTTTCACAAAACAAAAAAAATTCTCTATTCTGTATGTTGGAGAACGAATAAAATTTATTGAAAAGATGGGAAAGTTTGTCGGACACACAAACTGTTTATGTACGGAATAAGAGAAGAACAAAAATGGTGATGATGATAGGAGGCATTTCGACAGAAATACGATTTGAAGTTATTCAGATTTATCAAAGTTGTAACAATTTGTAGATTTATCTATTTTCCTTATATTTTTGTATGTTTTTAACCTTGGCGAAAAAATGTTAATAACTGATTCTCATTAGCACATTGTTTATCTATTTATTTATTTATTTATTTTTCAATTAGTCTTGTTTACTAAAATCGATGGTAAATAAGAACGTTTTAATTATCTTTTGTGCGTTGTCAAACTGAATGTGGGCCGTCCTCACAAAGCACGAATGTTAAATGAGAAGGATCTGTTTCCATATGCCACAATCCGCTCTTTTCTATTGTGATTGTTTTACTATTGAATACACGCGAAACACTTGGAAATCTATATTGTAAATACAAAACAGAACACAATAATACAACAGTTAACACATTAATTGACAAAGTTCTTGCAAAAATTTAATCGTTAATTAAATAAATTGATTGATTTTCCTTTTATTATGATTGAAAACACCATCAACAAGCTCTTGAAATAATCTCGAAATTAAAATGTAAACAAATTTAAAAATATCTTAATGATATTACAAGGAAATATCAACACATTAATGATCAAATTTTATGCGAAATTAGCCACTCCTTTACAATTCATTAGAAAACTATCCAGATCGAACCTGCACCGGTATTTGTTCGAGTCGTTACAATTTCCTGGAAAATCAACATCATCGAACACTTATTAGAAACATAGGTTGAGGGAAATTGAATTTCTGGAATGTGCTGTTAATTTAACAGGTACCGGAAGTCACCTGAAACGACCTGAATCATAACTACAACATAATCCATCATAATACAGAAAAAACCCCAGCTAATTCACATTAATAAGACAGTTAGATGGATAGAGAGCGAATTAATAATGGAGAACAACTGTGGAGTTGTCACACCGTTTTAATTGAAAGTTAAAGTTACACGATGTTTTTTTTTTGTCAATTAAACACGAAAAAATGATAATCTGTCTGTGCTCCAACGAAAACTTCCCAACTTATTACAACTTTGAACAATAATCTCCATTGATCCATAAATATCTTTCAAGTTCAAGATCTCATATCATAGGAAGAATTTAATATAACCAGTCGCCTCAAGTCTAAATATTTATATAATATTGGCTGCTTTATAAGGGCTATAAAATTCGAATGTATTTGTGTGTGTGTGTGTTGGTGTGTGTGTATATAATCGGCCTATTCTCAAAATAGTCTGCTTGACTGGAACACAATGAAAATGACATTTGCGTATACAAATCATAGAAGCCAAGTTGACCAGCAGGTAAAAGATCGACTGTATGAGTCAATGATACTCATTTTAAATATTTGAAGATTATTTAAAATGAAACCATATCCGTGGTTAATTTTCGTTGTTTTTTTTTAAATATCCAACAGACAGTATGATTGCCAAATCGTATACTGAAGCAAAGCTTGATTGTTCAGGAATATAAACAGTCAATATTGCTTCCTGTTTGCATTTATTTTAAAATTTTTGTATATTTTGGCTAAATGCCAAAACAAATTACTATTATAAATAACATGAAAATATTTTAATTTGTCATTATATATATATATATATATATATATATATATATATATATATCATTGGAAGATACACCACAGAATAACAAAACATTAAAAGACAATACGTATTATATTTGTATATATACTAAATACCATAATTCTCTCAATTAGTCTAAATAAAGACATTATTTGAGAGGATAGTTTTTTTTTGTTTTGTTTAAATACAAAACACACTATTGCTACCAATAAATCTTCTCTCATTCGCAAAATCCAATAATCCGCCCTCTCAAATGGTATTTAAGCGATAGAGGAGAGAAAAGCAAATAAAACGTGAGGAGCGCAAGGAATGAGAGGCAGAGAAGAAGAAGAAGCACACGCGCAACGGCCACTTTAAAAACTCAAACAAGGATAACGTGTCGACAGACTAACTGTAGAAAGCTTTTGTATTATTATCGATTGGTTTTTAATTACATTATATTTGTGTGGGCGGGAAACATTGTAGAAGCCAGTTAATTTCAAACGTCTATACTAACAATATATAAAATATAGATATTATATACATATATAATAGATAGACATGACAGGAACGTCATCTTTAAATGGAAAAGAGCCACTCCATTGCTTTCATCAATAACATACAGTTCGATATTTAAAATGGAATAATAATCCATTTCTACGGTACATATTTATTGTTAAGTGTTACTATCGAATTAAGAGCGGTTGAAATATTTCAAATGATACCCGGCCGTCGTCGAGACTTTCATTAAAATCAAGCAATTAATTTAAAAGCATTCCTAATTAATTTAAGTTGATTATTAACGTAATGCAACAGCAATAGTAACTTTTAATTGTGTTAAGGGTGGCAACAATATTATGGTTGAATAATTTAATATATAGTGTTTCAACACACATAATGGTATCATTTATTTTGAAAATGTATGTATGGCCCCCATTGATTGATAGCCGTACTATAATTATTGTAATAAAGTTAAAATGATGTTGGTGCTCCTATAGGGAAAACTTTCAGGTAATGCTTGCAAAGCAACTTAAAAAAGAACACAGACAAAACAAACGCCACAACTGGTAGAAGGCCATTTAGTTGTTAGAATCGGCAACGTTTTTATAATTATTCAGCATTTGTGTGATTATTATTGTATGTATAAGTCGTATACAAGGCTGGAAAAACGCTAACTGAAAAGAAGAACTAACACGAAACGCTTGACCTCTTTGTTAGAACGACACTACTGCTGTTTTACACTAATACCTCCAAGAAGGCTACATAAAAACTAACAAGGGTGAAAAATATAAAGAACGTTATGTTAGATTCGCCACAAAAAAAAAGAAAAAGGCCAACGAATAAAGCCAACCTTAAGAAAATTCAATTCTGCAAACAAAAAACATCTATTTTAAATCATTAATTTATCAGTTAGTAATAGACGAGGTGATCTTCTTGCTGATTGATTGTGCTTAAATAGCAACAAATTATTTAATAAAAATGTAAAGGAAAAAAGAACGCACACAACTCGTATGTGTACGTATCTCAAGTGAGTAGTTATATCCTTCATTAAATATGAGCACATCTTGTTTTTCCGATCTCTTGGTTTTTTCAGCGTCTAGGGAGGCCGCAAAGACATGTCAATCTTGAATACAAATAGAAAAGTACGAATGAAGATCGTATGAATAATAAAAATTCGTCTATTTACTAATTAACAGTACGAAGGTCAAGATCAATAACGTTTCTCATTAATCTAAAAAAAAAGGGCAATAAAACAGTGTTGGCATTGGTGCAATCTTGTTTCCACTTTAACAGAACGAAACTATCGAAAATAACTAACCTGAAGTTTTATTAAGCTGAACTTAATGAGAATTGTCGTCCTTGGTGTGTGTGTGTGTGTGTTTTTCTCTCTTGTGTTCCTACTACAATTCTCATTATTTCAATACGAAAAAAATTGTATTAATCATTAATTTGTGTGTTGATATCACGAAACAAAAACGCATTTTTTTGTTTCATTTAACAATAATTTATCACTATTTAGTTAACAACAAAAAAACACCTGCATTTAGTCTAATATTATCGTATATTGGAATGAAGACCTAGATATTTTCAACATGACAATGGGAATTATTTATCGGTGAATGCCGTTGGTTGCTTTTTAAATAAAAAAATAACAATAATTGTGAAATAACGGTGTTGTGATAATAATAGAGATATGTTTTTAAAACACAGGTTTTAGTGGACACATCGTCAGAGCAGCAGAGATAGCAATATACTCAGTAAAAAGATTACATTAAACTAAATGTTGAATTGTAAACAACAAGGGTGAATACTCACGTGAATTAAAACGCCCACAACACAGGACACAGATCTAATTAAGTTCAGCTAGTGGCCCTCAGACACAACAAGATTGCTTACTTGATGATAACAACGTTCCACCTACAAATAGAGATCCACTGTCAGTGAATAATAAACAAAATAGAAATGTAGATATAAGCACAACACAAATGCGACTGAAGACATCTTTCGCAAAGTGTCTTTTACTGTAGACGAAAATCAGTCATTCAGTAGCCATCGTCACCACTTTCATCACTGTTGTCGCCTCTAAGATTCGTTTCAAAGAAGCAAAAGCAATTGTTTATCCGTGACTGTGATTCTGATTTTACCAAAATATCCACACAAACCCTTTTCAACTGTCGTATTTTATCGATAGAAAAACAAAGATTCAAAATAGCGAACGAGTCCCATAGGATTGTTGTGCAAATTTGTACAAAGCGAGAGCGAAAGAGGAACAATTTTCTTTTTATCGCTCAAATTAAAGCAAATTATTGTGCAAATTATGTGCGTATTTATCTTTTAAAGTTTACTTTAAGAAACTCAAAGTGGAATTAATTATATGCCTTTTAAGAGTTCGTAAATGGAAAATCTTTCAACCTAAGTATTTACTTTTATACTCGTACTATTAACTATTTACTTTTATTATTATTATTATTTTTAGTTGTTGTTTTTTCTTTTTGGTAGATAATTGTGGATCGTTAATTGACAGATAAAAATATGCTTTTAATATCGGATAGTGTTACTAAATATGATGATATCTTAATGGATTTATCAAATATATATCGACGCATATCTTTGTTTACAAGAATGTTTAAAACAAACGAGGCCAATCAAATTTATTCGATACGTATCTAATTAATTATTGAAAACGAGCATATTTTGATCGATACTATTCGTTTATTTATTAGAAATTTATTTCTGAATTTCAAACCGAAAAACATTAATTATTTCTTATATATTTCAAAATATTACAGAATTAATCAAAAATTTGTAATAGAAATGGGGAAGTTTCTCTGCACTGATTTTAAGGGGTTTCCCTCAAAGTGAACACCTAACTATTAGTTAGTTCCTTAAACGACACTAACACTTCACAGGAACATCAAATAATAATAATAATAGTAATAATAATAATAACAAAAGGGTACACCCACCTACTACAACACGATTGATATCTACTAACACGCCAAGTATTGTTGAATAACTTACAAAGTGAAAGCTCCCAAAAAGGTGGTAAAGTGTATTATTATTGTTTTTTCGATTGAATATTGCGCAAAGCATCCAGTTGTGGTCTCACATGATGCGCGCGCGAATTCATCAAAGTTCAAAGTTGGATTGAAGTTGACAAGTCAGTAGTGTGTGTTAGTGTGTGGGATGATTAAGTTTATGGACCGCTCAAAACTACAATGAAGCAACAGAGAGCACACAAGACGAACAGGAACGCGTGTACTGACACTGACTGACAAGTGGACACACTTGACATACAAACCCCACTCCGACGTCGGGCCCCACCAGAGCGTCGTTACCATCGCGACGCTCTCACCGTCGATGCGCCGACGCCTCACATACACACACACACACACACGCGCACACACACACACAGCTATCTATATTACCTTAAATATGTAAGACTTGGAATAATCAACTGAAAAATCAAGCAAGTGGACAAAAATTAAAATTAATCGACCCTTATGGCAATGATAAAGTTCTGTGGGGAGGGGGCAGATGAACTCAAGCCAGAAAAGATTTATCTTTTTCTTTGGTAGTTTATTGATATAAATGAGAGAAGACAATCGAGACGATTAAAATGTTACTTAAATACTATCAAAGAATTGATAATAATTGATAACGCCCACACATTTACCGCCACCTACGTAAAATTGCCCATTCATCCATCTACAAGCATAAGTCATTATACACCCTCGACGTATAATGTGTAGGCGGTTTTTTTTTTAAGTGAATTAACGTATCCAGGATGTTTGGAATAGTAACCAAACGTTAACAAACACCTTAGGCAAATCCAAAAATTTGCATTTAATTAATTTCACTCAATAAAATACAAATTTTTATTCATTTTATTATCAAATTATCCTCGTATGGTTTATTTGTATTGGGAATTTCCACATCTTCTCACCACAATTTCCGTGATTTTCTTGTAAACGAGAATCTCATCTCAACGTGTCAATAGAATTGACAAAATCTTCTTTGTTATATATTCCCCAATACAAACAAATCCGTAATAATGGAGTGATTAATAATCGATTGACATTAAAAAATTCTAATTATAAACAGAGTTTCAGAACTGAATTGATAAACAAACGAAGTTGAAATTGGGAAAAATGGCGGATGCGCCAATATTACAAACACTCCACCTATTTGTACCCAGAGAATTCATTCAACAAACTTGCTCAAGTGCTTGTAGATTTATTTGTAAGCGTCTATCTGAACAATTGATTATGTTGAGTCTAGAGTTCTTTGACTACACAATCAGAATTCTATTTTATATGATATAATTGACAGCAAAGTGAAGCTTAAGTCGAGATTGAAGGTAAGACGAACCGGGACTATTACAAATAACATCAGATGATTTAAAATTAAAGATTGTTCGAAATCGGTGAATTCCCGATAACATTACAAATAGATATCGTTCTAGCGTAGTATTAAAGCGAATATTGTCCTGTAAACAAGTTACAATAAAACAGAATCAACATGAAACATACATGAAGTAAACACATAGCCAGCCATGAGTAGACTACATATATTGTAATAGAATTGTAAGTGTCGAATTCGTGCAAAGCTTTGAAATGTCCTTTTAAATGTGTTAAACTTTATGTTTATATAAGACACACACACACACACACACACACACACATCCACACAATGATGATAATATTTGCCCACAATTAACGCACTACAACTGTGGAACAAATTGGGGGTTTCAACTTCAAATTATAGCGAAATTCTTTAATATTTCAATAATTTGAGTGGAATAAAGAGACAGTCCTGTGTCTCTATACGAATTTATTTCGAAATGCAATAAACCCAATTATCGTTACGTTTATAAATCAGAATTCATCTACATCTACGTCATTATATTCTGTTACAATAATTGAATTGAAACTTTACCATATATCTATATATACACGTTTCGAGAATAGTGCTTTAACAAGTTAAACCAATTTACAAGAATGGCGTTAAATTGAACTTAAACTACATACGATGACATTACATTAGACAACTTAATATCGTTAGCAGGGGTTAATAAACAGGTTGTATTTCGTTATTATTATTATTAATTTTCCAACGATAATTAATTTTTCTCTAATAATTACTTTCCAATTTCTCATTATATCAACAACATTTCGAATAGCTTAGTTGATAGGCAGCAATATCATGATCTATTTCCTGCAAATGGCAGGGAATTCTAATTATTTGAAATGTGTATGTTGCATTATTAGAATACATTTAAATTCCCTGGCCTTTTCCCATATGAACTACAACAGCACAACTTACAATGTGACACCGATATCGACAGTCGATATTTACGGGATTAATTAATGTCAGACTGTATAAAACATCCTGAGATCTTGTCAATGTGTCATCTGAATAAAATTTAATCAATTCGTATGTGGTTTTTATATATATATATATGGGATTTTTTACGATAAATCCTTCCCTTTGACGCTTTCTAATAATTATCAACTGAAAATTCGTGTGTAACCAGACGAATACAGTCTCTCTATCGTTCACTTAACGAACATATGTCTGTAAAATTATTACAACTAATACAGCTTTTAATGGATTATAATAAAGATACACGCGTTTCTGGTAAGCCGAGTGAGATGCTTTATGTTTGGTTAGTGTAGTGTGTAATGTGCTACATCTTGTTTCTTTCCAACTACAAATATAGATGTGTGTATGTGTGTGTGTTTTAGTTTAGAAAGCTCTCACACATAAACAACAACAATAACAACAACAACTACAATAATTTTAGTTTTGAAGAGATACGTCTCAGGGCATTGTTCCAAGTAGTCCTCTTCCTCGTTCCGTTTAGTTTAGACTACACATTTGAAAACTAGCTTCATATCGATGTGTGTCTGTCAATAATATGACGAATATCAATGAGAAGAAGGCAGTCGAAAAATTCAATTTATGTGGTGGGTGTCTACGACGGCAAATACAATAAAAAAAATTGCTTTTATTGATTCATAACTTTTAGAATAGTCTGTGAAAACAATAAACAAGCTTACAGTGAGAAAAATTAATTATACTACACTTCAGAAACACCGTTTTGCTTCTATCAACACGAGAATGTTGAAGAAATAGATGTATTCCTCCTTCGCTACTTAAACTTGCCTTTATTCAAATAGGGAAGCTTAAGTGGAGATTTCAGAGAACAAGATTAAGCAGGCGTCACTTGACTTGAGTACCTGCTATTTGTCACTTTCGTAACCTTTTTGTAACTCAATGCAGGTACTGAAGACACGCGACTAAATAGATCACAACTTCCAGAATACATACTGGAATCGATAAAACCGATCATTTTCTGAGATTATATTCAGGTAGAATCATTAATGTAACACTAAGAAATAGAGCGCTCGCTCTCTCTCTCTCTCTCCCTCTCAACAAATTTGGAATCAAATGAAGCGGAACTTGTCTTTTGGGGACGCCTACTTATAGCCCATGTCACATGTTTTGTATTTTCTTATTATCGTTTGCAAAATTAAATCGAAGCAGAATACAATGAGTTTAGGAGTTGTGTTTGTTTGGTTTTTTTTTGTTGTTGTTGTCTTTATACACGACTGATGTAATCACAGTGAAAATTGTATAAAAGAAAAGCCTTTGCAATGTGAATTGGATATAATTTAGTTAAGAGCCATATCAGCAGCGCTGATAAGAATCATTGGAACGATAAAGGAATCTATCAATGATTGTGGAATAAATGATAACAATAACAACAAAACGAAGACGGAATTCGAAGCTGGTGCAAAAAAGAAATTGAATGTGAACGATATTCTGAATATTCGGTTGATCGAAAGCAACACGTTTTAAATTAAGTTGAAACATTGGCATTCGATATTTACCTAAACGTTTCTATAGGAATTGAATTCTGTTATCTAATAACAATACACTCATCCTAAAATACACCCACATATAAATATAGTAGGATAGAATTAAAATAAAATCGATATGAAAGAGAAATAGGATAACAACCAGTATTTTTGTATTCATAAGGTGAACTATGCCGTATATATTAGGGTATTTGTAGTTTTCCACACTACCATTGATAGATTATTGAATTGTGAATAATCATTACAAATAGATATTAGCTTAATTAAATATATTTAAATGGTTTATTTTCTATCGAAAATCTAATTATTGATTGATGAAAAATTCAACTTTTCAACGTGACTCAATTCGAGGTTGAACTGTTGTGTTGTGTTAATCAAATTTCTTCAACCAAAGCATGGACTTTCCGCAAAATTGAGATGAATTCAATTATTGCTTTTTTTACTCTGCGTCTCTCGTTCCCTCTCTCTCTCTCTCTCAACCCTTTTTTTGTTAGGGTGAATTTAAGACGCAATAATTTTAAAATATGATCGAAGGTGCTTGTGATTGTTAATAAATGCAGTTGGAATAAGGGATGAGAATACAGTTTGTATAAATATACAGGAATCAGGGTAAATGCCTTTGAACACAATGTATAACATTCCAAATTATTCAAACATACATTATTAATAGGCATACTATTTACATGTTGTTTTCAATATGTTGGATTTTATAAATAAACTGAGAATACAGCAAGATATAACGCAATTGGTCGTTGCCGTTTGTTGTGTCTTGTGTGAGTTTCTAAAGGAACTTCTTTTATGATTATTAACATTAACAACCATAAAAATCACCGGGATGCTATCAAAAAGTTTGGACTTTTATGTCTTCACAACGGTCCGGTAAGTTTTGCGTTTTAACAAGAGTATTTCCCCACTAATGCCGTCTTCCAAATAGAAGATTTTGTCTCGTTGCTAAGACAAGTCCAGATTTGCCTTGGTTTTTGATAAATAAACATGTTGCAAAGTGTGTGTTCTTCACAATTCTAGGAAGCATCATTTCATCTTTGATACTGTTGGTTCTTTTCCCATCTACTTCGATATGTTCAAGTGAACACTATCGAAACTTTTGACACCAGCTAGTTGCAGAAGGACGTTTTCATTCGTAAAACTGTACAAACAATTCAACAAAATTCCCAGCCTAATTTGTTGTTGCTCCTCTTCAAATCATTCAAAATGCATCAAAACTATGTCAGTCAGTGGATGTAGAGTAATATTACACAACAAATATTTCCGGTAACGTGCACAATGCATTAACATTACGATCATCAGGGGACTAGTATCAAGGCAAAAATAAAAGATAAAAATAAATAAAATACATCACATGAAGATGGATTTTCGTATCAGATGGTGATGTTCGAAAATTTACATAAATTTCGAATAACTTTCAAAAAATTCTATAGAATCAAACGAATTAAATACGATCTAATTTAAAGCAATATTATCATCAATTTTGTGACAATCTGAAGCCATAAATGCGCAATATATGCATATACGTTTGACATACAATCATTTTACAAATTAAAATGGAATTCAATCTAAAATTAACTAACTTAAAATTTATCGTAAGCTAAACGAAATTTAAAATGATAGAATGTAAACAGTCTTCCACAAAGTTGCCCACAAAAATAAACGTAATTGTTGGCAAATCTTTCAAAAGCGTCACCTAGAAATTAATAAATCCCCAACGATTACGTGTAATTAATTCAAAATCATAATGATAGTGGCAAATTGTATTATGACAGTTTTCAGTTAGTTCCAGCTCATCAAGCTTTGATCAATTCAAAAAGAAATGCGTATGACGTGCTCCACATCTGTATTTCCATTTCCATTCGACGACCAATTCGATAAGAATATCTGAAAAATGAAAGTATAAACTCTGGAAACTTGGCTTTGAATAAATAAGAAAGAAAGACGGATTTTTTCTTTGTTCCCCGACAATTCAGAAAGTCAATTTGCTGTTGACTATAAGAGCGAAAAAAACCAACCCACCATCTGATTTAAAGTAGTTAGAAATATATATGTATATACATTTGCAAATCAAAGTTTTGAGAGCTTTTGTGTTGTAGAAGTTGCGTTTAGTCCAAACAATCCGGTTCGGTTTCAGATGTTCGGTGTCTGTTTGGTTTTTTGTTCCTCCGCCCGTCTTCTTCTTTGTGTTAATATTTGTGGATTTGTATTTGTTTTTAACAAAATGTTAATGAAACTGTGTAGGTAATTTTCGATCATTAGTCGATGATTAATCATCAACAACTCGGTTTATTGTTGATTAATAAAATTGCGAGTTTTTTTTCCCTATTTTTGATCAATTTCAATAATAAAGATATGTTGATAATTGAATTTTTAATCGATTAAACCAGTTGTTTAGCTCGCATCCAGCCCTGTAGTCTAGAAATAATTGAATTTTATAGAGAATCCTTCAAGCTAATAGCTGGTTTTCTAGCATAGCCTAGTCCTTCAACAATTCCCACATAAGCTGTATATCTCTTCCTTTCTATGTTGCTCGTATCTAGAAATCAGGTCAGTTCATGCAACAATCAACAAGACTAGATTAGACAAGGGAAAATTCATCCACTAACAATATTAAATGAGTCGAGATCTCCTACCATTATAACAGAAAACATACACCACTCATGACAATGATAAAACGATGAGTTTCTTCTTGTCATTGTTTTTTATTAGGTAATAATAACAAAACAAAGCAAACTTCGAAACAATTGTTTGTTGCTTTTGTTCAAATGAACGCCCACATTGATCACAATCATTATACTCACACAATTAATATCGAATAAAACTGATGCTGGTGTCTGATGATTAGTGATGATTATTGGAATATGATATTCCGTTGATGTTTGTGTGATGGGACAGTTCATATCAATCAAATATCGACGTTTTGTATGTGGGTCGCCGGCCAGTAATTTATCTTAATTATTCATGATGCTCTAACTACCTGTATATTGAACAGGATATAGATTGCTATCGATAACATTTAGAAATGATCATTTATTTTTATAAAACCCTTTCTAACAATGATGATGAGATTTGGGATGTCTCACCTGAGACACCAGAGAAACTTCACAACGACCCAAAAACAGCACAGAGATGTATGCATATCCTTCAAACTGACATGAAGGTAGTGGCATTTGATAAAGGTTGAAATTCGTTACCAAATATTCGAGACAGAAACAGGAGAATTCTCAATATTAGAATCCTGCACAACTTTACTTGATGCGAATACTTCAATGTTAAATAAAAGCTCTGTTTCTCCACATCAACAACACAATTAAAAACTCATCTTTCATATATCGATCATTAAAGATTCTAAAAAAATTTGTCACGTTTTATACAAAAAAAAAATTAACAAAGCAGCTGCCCTACCAGTGTTTTCTATTTCCGTGTGTATTGTGTGTGTGTATTTTTTCCCTCTGAACTCTATTCTATGTACTCTTGTCTTGGAAGACGATAGTGTACTTTGAAATATAATGCTATAAAATGTAAGAATCGAAGCCAACTAGAGGGAGTGGGGGGAAAATTGACCTATTTTTTAAGAAAATGTCAGTCTGTGGAAATACGTAAACGAACGATTGGTATCTCTAGATTGAAACTTCTATTTGAAGTATTTTATTATTTATGATAACTTCAATCAATCTTCTCAAGTATTTGATAACAAAAAGAATTATTTATTGCAAGAGGAGCAATATTTGAAAAGAAAGTCGAATTATTTTGGAAAAACTGAATTATTGATGGAAGCATAATGGAAACGTGATATTATTTAAGGAAATGCATCTATCATAAACAAACTATCATATTGATTGTTGTTGTGTGTGTTTGTGTGCTATTTAAAACTGTTTTCAAACTGCACCATCATTTTGTAGAGTCATTCTTGTCTATTGACACTATTTTCATTGTTATGGAGATTAAAGGAAGATCTCTTGAATTCGATATGCTTCATAGGTATTCATAAAGTGGTATCGCTAGCAATAGAGACATGCTTCTATCTAGTGTATAATCAGACGAAATAATAGCCAAATTATAGCGGAAATAAGTTTTTAAAGACGATACATCCAAGGAATTATTGAAGAAACAGTGACCAGACAAAATTTTGGGAAGCATAAAGGTATAGAGCAAATATTGATAGAGTAGGTGTTTGTGGATCAAAAAGTTCTCTCTAAATAACCGTAGAAGAGAAATATATCAAAAGTTTCGTCTGTGTATGGCAAATATTTATTTTTTGCATTCAATAACTACTTTGATGATTCATAACAAATATTTGAAATTTGGTTTGCTATATTTCAAAGTCCTTTATTTATAACTAAATCAATTGTGATTTAAACTAGAACGATATCGCAATTCAGCAAACGATCACAGTCCCCCCTTTCTTGTACATACAAAGTAACTGCCAGTATTGGAGCAAAAATTTTGTGAAAAGATAGCCAAATAGATGGCAAAACATCTGTTATCTTTATCGTATCCATTGTGATCATAAGCTACGTGGTGCCAGTAAATGTTACAATAACAAAGTTGGAATTTTCGCAAATTACTAATCAGCGTGTAAAAGCTGAATTAGATAAGCTATCGTTTCAGTGTGACCATAGAATCAGCAACTTCTTACACAAATTGTGAACTAATTTGTGAAACTTCCAGGTACTTTACGCTTTCTAGCTGCAGCAATTTTTCTGCTCCGTAGCTTATACAATTTCAAAATGGATGTAAGAGCACCATCTGGTTTCGTTCAAATAATACTAACTATAATGGAAAAGATCGAAATAAGCTTAAACGTTAGAAAGAAGTTACTTAAACGTCAATTGACAAAAGAAAAAATAATGAAAACTTCACCAGCAAACTTCCAATGAAACTGTTGACCTGTTTTCTATCGATTTCCTTGTGCATTTATGTGAATATAGATTTGATGATTTAATTTGCTTGATTTTCAATCAAGCTCAAATTGAAAAAAGCTTATTATTATTATTATTATTATTGAACTGATATTCAAAAAAGGATAATTAACTTTATTTTTTCCATGTAAATTACATACACCCACACAAACACACAGACACACACACGCAATTAAATCCCTCTCTCCCTCCCCCTGGCTTTCTCTCTTTATTTAATATTACAGTTGATAAAAGGACGAGATTTGAGCACAGTTCAAAGTAAATTGTCAAAAGCCGACGTACACTTTCAATAAGAAACCGTTTCCTGATGATTTTCATTGAAAATCCTAATTGAATCATTTCCTTTCTATTTCATGCAAATGTGATTGAAGCATAAATCTAAATGCATTTCAACATAAAAATATTTCTATTACATGTCGATATGAATATTTATTCTCTTTTAAAGAATTTCGATTAGATTTAAAACTATGTCACATGAAATTATCGAGAAATCAAGCGAATAAAATGTGGAGAATGATTTGTCGATAAATGTGCCAAATTGTAAACTGAAACATCATCTTTTTTTTTGGTTGTCCAATAATAATCGAACCTTCGTTCTATTCGTTGTCAAACTGAACAACTGACAACAAGACACTGTGGAACGAGGAAGAATTTCTTAGTTTTCCAATAAGCAAGATGAAAAATGTGTTCAGTCTTCTGATAAGAATTGTTCTAAATTTGTTGGTCAGGAATCCGTACACATATTCTCTGTATATACCTTAATTGCCTGTCTGTGTGTGTGTGTGTGTGTGTGCTGGTTCTTTTTTTGGTGACAAATAGCGAAAAATTTATATGGTCGAGGAAGCGTAATTTGTTCATTCAATCAAATGACAGTTTTTCCTTTGATCCCACCTTATACACCTAAATTTATTAAGCCTTTTTTTGAACAATTTCCTGTAGATATATTTGTTAACACCTAGATAAAGCACCAGTTGGATAAGCATCGTGTACGCAGTATACGTTCAACTTACGGTCAACTAATCTAAGTACCGTGTATATTCGAGCAAAAAATTGTTCAAAAGTATTCTTCTATGGCCGTTTTATAATTTATATTCAAAGGTAATGTATAAACATATATATATATAGATGTAGATAAAAGCGATATTGTTCGCGTATGAGGGATCAAAGTGTACCTGAACTAAGACCTATTAAGACTGGTTCACAACACATCAAAGTATTGTCTTTATTGATGATAGAATTAATATTATATTGTAAATGTGTGCCTGTGTGTACAAGCTAGCGTAAATCATTGGTCAAACGCGTCCATATATGTATCTCGAAAGGTTTTACGCTTACGCGCACCGTTGATATTTCGTCGAACATGCCTAACCGGTGTGTTAAATGAGCGTGTGTTCATGTGTGTACACTAAAATACCAAACTAAAGACAATTTAACACAACATAGACACCGTATTGAATATTCTTACGCTTCGATCGTTACCCAAAACCAATAAGGACTAGTAACTAAACACATTAATCGGCTTTAACGCTAATTGGAGAGAGAGAGATACATGAGTGAACTGATATTATTCAGAGATTTCATTTGAACGCAAAAAATGCGAACGACTTGACGGAAAAAAATGAAAAGATGTGAAATGGTGGATGTGCCAATATCAACAAATTATTCTTGAAATGTATTTCAAATCTCAAGCATCGTCTAACAAATATGATGAGAATTATTATGGCAAATTGGGCGAAAACGATCTCCTCCACGATGTGGACTCGAGATCAATGCTTCATAAATTTCCGTATATCGCACATAATAATCAAACAATTAAAAAATCCCACCTATGTAGAATATACCATCTCTCTCTCTCTCTCTCTCTCTCTCTCTCTCTCTCTATCTCTAATAACTTTCTACTCAAATATCCATTTTATTTTACCACGAAATTAATTTGAGATGACGTTAACTTAAGATGAGTGATGGCTTGTGAAAGTTTTGTTAAACTTTATGAGTAGCAAACTAGAAATTACAGATGAAAACTCGAGCAAATATTGATCAATAACAATTGGTTTTTTTTTGTTGTTGAAAGTTTAATTACAACAAATCATTAAATACAAATTAATTTACAATTATAACAAAGGCTTACACATGTAGGTATGATACATGCAAATCGATATATGCTTGTGAATCTAGGATAATTAGCTAAATGAATTTATACTCTTTGCAATTTAATTGTGCAAATATATGGCACAAATTTAATCTGTCATAACGACTTATCTATATATTTATTATGGGTACCTTTTCTTTTGAAATTTAATACAAAAAAGGGCCAACAAGTTGGGGTCAATTTACGGTATTTGGTTGGCAATTGGTAGGGCTGTAGGGGTGGTTTTTAGGTGTGGTTGTGTGATAGTGTGTTCAATAATTCAATTGTTCAACTATGTTTGAAATATTTAATCGAGATACTTAATGAGGGAAAATTGTTGTAGAAATTTACTAGAAACAATAAATTGATGTTTTTGTTACACAAAGTAAAATAATATTTGTTTATTCAACAATATTATCTTGGTTAAATAATATTAAATCAATTTGAACGTAATTTTAGAAATTTGTAAACACAACTATTAAGTAATTAATCAATTATTAAGGTAATGTTTATGGTAACTAACACATAAGCAGTCGCTTGCCGATATCCTATTGTTGCGTTTCCACAGAAATAATTAAACTACATAATTACCGATAGAAGAGTAGAATTACACAAACAACGGTTAATGAAATAAATAATGTACAAATTAATAGAAACAATCGTAATTTCATGTTCATATTTCACTCGACTGCCAAGCAGGCGTGTTTCCATTTGCTCCACGAAGGAGTCGTTCTCTTTATATCTGTATATAACGATTACTCAAAATAGTCATCATCATAATTGTTCAAACAGTCTTATTCAAAAAGAATTCAAAACGATATGTGTAAGAAGCGAAATTACACGAGTGTCTAAAAAAAAACACCACTGAAACCTGAAGATATTTTGGACTCAACAACGAAAAATATCTGCAAATCTTAGACGGAATAAAAAACAACTTGGATTTTATTATCATTGTAAAATCTATAAAAGTATAATTTATGTTCATCTTTACCTATTAACCGGCACATGTTACCTTGATATACAGACGAAGTACTTTCTCGTCTAAATAACAGGAAAGCTTTTATGTAATAAAACGAGCTTATAGCAGGACGACAATAAGTTTATTATCAAATATCGGATTATTAACGTTAATGAACAGACAAGATTTCGTAACATTATTATTGTTATTTCTTTACTTTATTTAATAAGAGGGTTGAGAATGTCGGTCATGTTAACTTGAAACCCATTATTTCTAAAATGTTGATGAAATCACTAACGGAAAACTGTTTGTAGTGATGATAAAACAAATGGTAATAAACCGATTTTATGAAGCTTGACACTATCTGATGTTGCCGTTAAAACAATTATCATTTCCACGTAAAAACTATTTCGTAACGATCAAATCAAACATGTATGCGGAATCGTGCTGAAATTGTTGTGCAATGAGTGGTAGTTGTGGGGCAATTGTAAAAACAAAAATATCGTATAATTTCATGCAAAATTTGTCGCTTATGACACGAAATTCCCACGAAGATATCAACCCCTATTCAAAGGTGTGTAAGCTTTACATAGTGATCGACCCTATCAACTGAAACATCAAATTATTTTTGCGATATTCCCATCAAACCAATCTATTTGAGCATTATCGTTTCAAACGTTCCAATAAATCAGTATTTCGGTTGGTATTTTATTCTTTTTCCGCCACCGCCCTCGCGCCAATTGAAGAATTAAAAACAAATATCTGTGTGCTATAAATCCAATATAATATGAGGCCACTTGAGAAAACATGGCTGGTGCTCGAGACTTAGTTGGTAAATTTAGACAATTAACTTCTGGCAACCCTAATCAAAAGCGATATTTTACAACAATAAACTAACAAAGATGTTCCTCAATTATTGGTTAATTTAAACTAATTTCTGTACGGTCTCTTTGGTAAACGCGATATTATTGAATTGATAGTCCGCTTTTCTATTTACGAAAAGATTATCGAGTTTGAACGGGTTATGTGAGAAAATTCGCTGCTAGTTTCTCGCTAGTCGAAACGGAGCTTTGGAATGTAAGTTGCATGAGTGGCAACGTAACGTGACTTGGCAACATTTATTTTAATTATTACCAACGACATAATGTTAGCAAACAAACCGCGTTTCCTTCTTTGGATAGTTTCAAATGTGAGTGAACTCTTGTTGAGTGCTACTCAATGTTATTATATGAAACAAAAACGCTTGAAGCTTTTAGAAAGGCAATATGCGGTTGTTGTATGTATCGCGTGTTATCCAGCTTTTTGCCGCATCTCTTACTTTTAAAATTTATTGAATGGTTCAGTAGACGGTTTTATAAGATTTTTACACTAAACATTTCAGGCACACCTGAAAATGTTCTACAACGAAAATGCCAACGTTCAAATTACGTTTTCTCTATTATTAAATATACCCGAACACGTGCACAATTTCACTTACAAATATCAAAAGTACAGTGTTGCTTACATTAACAAAAAAGATTGATCACACTTTTGATATATGCCCAGTGGACAAAAAAAAGCTTGTTTGGAAATTTCTAACTTTATAAAAATTCAACATCGCAAAAGTTTCGTATCCGTCAAAATTTGTCTTTAACAACTAACTACATTTACAGTTCGTTCAACTTTATTGCTGTAATTTGCAGTTGTTTTCAGCTGTATAAATTTGATAAAAACATATTTATGTTAGTAATTATAGAAAATGTGTATGATTCTAATATATTTTCAGGTGTATTTTTCAGGATATTTGTGATGAATATACAACATTAGTTTACATTTATGTGTTTTTTTTTGTTCTGATTGTTGTTGTTTTCATTTCGAATTTCAGTTGGACATTTTTCGTTTTTAGTCCCGCTATTACTCGAGATATTCCAGTTCATACTTTTTTTGCTTGTTTGGCTCTTGTGGGGTTTCTACAGTAATTTATCATACAAATACCAGTAAAATATCGCAGATAAAATGACTAACAACATGAAAGACGGAAAAGTATTCTTAATGTACAACGCTTTTTCCCATTTGAATTATTTGGTGGAAATGCTCGCTCATTTAACATTAAAGAATTGATTATTTATAAATGTATTGTTAGGGTTGTCAGTTTTTCTTTTGAAAAATTATCAACTTATAAATGAAGACAATGGAAACACTAATAAATAACAGAGTAAGGGATGTGAAGAAAATTGGATATATTTTCCAACAACCTCTACATGACTGTAATCAGTCAGGGATAATGAAGTTTTCAGCACGTCAACAGCTTTTACATGAACATTGTCTACACAAATATTTTAATTGAGTTAAACCAAACTCACGCACTAAATGGAACAGAGTTTTTTTGTCTTTCAATTCGCATATTTGCCTGGAAGGATTTTTCAATATTCCGTATATCTGTACATAGTTGATTGCATACAGCTCGTATAAATCCGCTGTTTATATACGAACCAAAGAATTACTTTTATAAATTGCAAACACAACCTTATACGGTCAAATTCCCTTTGAGAACAACAGCCATTATGTGCCCAAAAATAAATACGAACGCATAAAAAATTGAAGAAAAAAAGGGATTAGGCCATTTGTTGAACGAAATTAAAAGTATTCCAATTATGATCACACATCCTGTTACTGTTGATGCGAAAAAACTCTACCAAATAATTGACAACGAATTGAAATGTTACCACCACACAATCTAAAGATAGTCTCGATTCCACCCTTATTTAAAACAATGCAATCAAATTGTTGTAAATCGTTTGAAGAATGGGTCGTAAACGCCTGTTCATGGCAGTTGAAGACTTGTACAGCACTATTTCTTTTCACCATTCAACAGCAAATCGATTACCTTCAAGTAGTTGTTAGATGAATTCAAGTGTTTTGTTTCTTCGATCGTATAATCATAGATAAACATCATTAAATTATTGGAAAATATAATTGGAAACGATGGCTGGATAATATTTTAAGGATTTCAGATACGATTATAGGCCACAATCCGATTTGCTGTTGCCTTGGATTTCTCTTCTCCTATACGACTAGTTGAAGAAATACACAAACTCAGCAGAATTTCGCCTAGTCTTTTTTCCAACATGTATTTTAATACGGTTAAAAATGTACCAGTTGCAAAAATTGCGGTGGAAATAGGTGTGTTGAAAAATC
Organism: Meloe dianella; assembly: GCA_028455855.1. Classification (NCBI taxonomy): domain Eukaryota; kingdom Metazoa; phylum Arthropoda; class Insecta; order Coleoptera; family Meloidae; genus Meloe; species Meloe dianella. Next base: position 296,956 of record JAPTHL010000060.1, read on the forward strand.
ACCTGTATACCGGTATCCCCTAGTTCCTTTGTTCGTAAAATCGATATTGTTAGAGATTAGGGTGGCAGGTGGATATTTCAAATGATATATGTATGTGAAAATTATTATTGATCAATAAAACAGGTATTTAGAGCTAGCTATCTTCACAATTTAATTTTCTTTGATTGTTGAAAACATATACAGTGCTCAACCGTTTAATATCATCACAAACAACAAACAAATTACAACTAAATATAGCCAAATTCAACAATAATTGTGACCATGTTTAAGTGGCGACCACTGTATATTGAAACTAGAATAAATAACGTATACATATCGTTGTTGTTGATATTGATTAAAAATAGACTTGATCTTCTTTACGTTTTTTGTTTTGTTTGTGTATTATAATTGAAAATTTCTGTTCTGTTCATTGTCAGTTTGTACGTATGTGTTTGATTTGAATGTTGAAAAATTAAGGGTTGATGATCTAGTAAATATAAATAAACGTAGATATGTTAATAACATATCTTTCTCATATTGTAATGGCACATATTTCCAATGAAACAAAATAAATAAAAGTAATTTTAAAGTAGTATACTTAAATGTAAACATTAACGAGTATCTTGGGATTGAAAGGAAACCCCAATTCACCACACAATTTTTCACATTGATTCATCCACTTTTATATTGACCGTAAAAATTGGAAGAAACCAACCACCGATGCAGAAAAAGTGTTTAAAATATTGATAGAAATATTAAAACACTCTATAAACGTTACCAAAGAGATCAAAATCGATTAAAGAACATCAAATCAAATAGAGATTTATCAAAGGTAATTGCAAAAATTAATCATCCATCAGAGAGGGGTTGGGTGTTTCGTGGTCAGAATCGGCAAGTATCTGATTTCCAAATAAAATCCAAACAATTCGTAATTACCTCTCCACTGATCTAATAAACTATTCAAAAACTAATTTTGTCAAATGTGTTATGTATGAATATGTTGATTTAATGTTTGTTACAATTTCAAACTAGGAAATTGATGGATTCCAAACAAACTAAAAGAAGCATCCACCTGTGATTTAACTTGTGTTAATAGTGTTCATCAGATAGAAGAGGTGGCCATCCAATTGCCTTACAAGAAAAAATATCCACACAGTAGAAAACTGAATTGCTATTTAACTCTTATGCCTAGTCCATTATAAACTAATCCGTTTCAGTAACTATTTACTTTGTAAACAACCATAACTATCGGGGAAATCAGAACAACTTGGCCTTTCCTTTCTATTCAACTGGAATGGCAAATTGATTTAGATGAATGTCGAGTGAAGATGTTCCAGCCAATTTCTAAACGAATACTAATACTGTGTAAGAGGGATTGTATCACACGTCGATCAATAAAGTCGCTTCTTTGATGCATTCAAAATTACTCCCATCATCAAATAAAGAAACTACCGAAAAAAGAAAAATTGTCGGAATTACATGTTAAATGACGTCTATTTTGTGTGAGATTTTCAGAAATCGAAAGAACGATAGATAAACATTCACTGCAGGTACATCATTTGAATCGTTTCAGCTAATAAAAGTTTGTTAATCAAATTTGATCATTCTTGAAACGTTTTTCAATTGTTGTGAGAGAAGTGGTTTTAGGATTGTGTAAAAATGGTGGATGCGCACAATATAAAAACGATAAAAACGCTCTACAGCGAGTTGAATCAAAGACCCGGCTATTTTTATCGCAACTAGCTCGATATCGGTGTAAATGCGGCTTTACTTATGATTCTCGATATGGTGATGGGAATAAGCCTTATTAGTTTTATTGTTTAAGTACATTTCATTAGAAATCGCTACATTAAATCCGGTTTATTTATTAAACGTGCTATACCGAACAACTTTGACGATTGCAAATATTGCTCTCGTCATATTTTATTATTCATTGGAAATTCCAATTGTATTATAAATCATATAAATCATATACAATGTAGAGAGATTGTTGTAAATAAAGTTTATGATGAAACTTTTCCAAAACTAAATTAGATTTTCCGTTTGAAGAACACTTATATACATTTCATTGGAATTATTATAAATATTTTTTTGTTTGTTTTAAATTTAAATATTTTGAACAAATTTTAAAATATTTTTGGAGTTATATGTGGCGAGTAAAACAGAGTGCTGACTTGTCAGCTAACTTCCCATTTTACATACAGCTTTCGACATTTATATTGGCAGATAACTAGGAAGTGGATAAGCCCATACTGCAGTGTTATTGTCATACAATTCAAAAAATAAACAACAACAACAACGCAAAACAAACGCAATCAATTTATGTACGTACACGAATTTGGTAGTTAATTTATTTTGAATTGTCGAATAAATTCTCGTACTGGTAGCTAGGTAATTGGGGGGTGTGTGTGGCTTGAATTACCGATGCCTTTAGTAAACAGTGATTGATTTAGTATGACGGTCATTTCGGGCATAGCGTTGTACTATCGAAAGGTGCTCTAAATCAACTTATACAACATAGATTCACCTGTATTTGTCAATAAATAGACGAAGAAAACAACATGCCGAATTCTCTGTTCGAAGCGATTACTATTTCATATCAAATTTTATATCTTTTCCAATCAATTTCAGTGTCAGTCATCTAAATTACAGTTGCTTCAACGTGTTAACTGTTTGAAGAAAGTTGGTGGAGTGTTTTGTGAGAAAAGTAGTATTGAAAACACATTATCGAAGTGCTATTATTTCAGTCATTGTAAAAGTTGCAATTACGTTTCTACAACAATTTTTATTATGTCATCACATCATTCGATCGATTAATTTAAAGAACACTGTTATCAAACAGAACACGATAATGATTAGATAACCATGGTGGATTTGATAAAAAGTATCTGCTGTGACGTTTCTATTAAATTGTGCTGACCATTCACAAAATTCACCACCATAATAATGCAATTAATACAATAAAGATCGTAGTTATTCATGTGGCATCTATTTAGTAGTGGAGACATAAAAAATACAGGCCACCATATTGTCCAGTTGAGTTCTTTTGTTACATTTGTACAGGAGAAAGAGGCGCCGGATTTTTTGCCTGTCGGGTGCGTGCCAGACGCTTACACCTTTTCTTTTGTTCAACATCACGATTATCTCTTCTTTTAGTGTCTGTAGGAATTTCATATATATATGTAATCCCTTGGGATATGTATTCCAAAAACGACGAAATGTATATAAGTACATAGATGCAGAACATTATGTATTTCCCAGTTTTATAATGAATTACATTTGGGAAACTGTTAAACGTCTAATTGTAAAGATATTTAAATAAATTTATTGACTTATTGCCTATATCAACAATAATTGCAAAAAAAAACAAACGTACAATTAATTATCTTTCTGGCAAGTTAGTCGAATCAATTAAAATTATTTACTAACCAATTGTTGAAATAGGTGAAATGACCGTTTGGCAGTTATTTTGATTCATGAATTTACTCAAAATAAATATAGGTCGTACCATTTTACGTACATTACTCCCAATTACAACAACACAATTAAACGTTCAAATTGCTACTTGTATGTGAAGATATGGAAAATAAATTGACATTTTGGTGCCAGACTATATTAATATTGACATAAAGACTAGAATAATGATACTTGTAAAATATTTCCGATATTTTATCATTAAATTATCGCCTCTTTACACAATATCAATAAGAATATATTGATAATCAAACAATTTCAGTTTAAAGCTGCAGTAATTGTTTGGCATCAATTTTAATCGATCATGCAGAACTTGAAATGTTGAAATGAAATAATAAACAACTTGAAAAACTTGTTATACAATTGTCGACTTTTAAAATTGGATATGGTTAGTTATCGTACTGTATAAGTAGATATTTGAATAATTTATTTATGGCTTCAAAGTAGGCATTCAGTAATAATTCCTTTGTGAATGTACACTTAAACATTAGACAAGTTCAATGTAAATAGAGTACATGAGACGTTTGTTGTTGTTGTTGTTCTATGATTACCAATTAAAGTAGACGGTGGTACACACAATTCACTTTCATGTTATTCAACAAAATAATTCAATTTGCTTCTATTCAAAGGTCTAACTGTCAATGTGGATTTTAATTAAAAATATATCCACCTTCTGCGGTCGATTCTTCCGACACGAATCCTGTTAAAAAATACATTTAAACGACAGTCAAACAGGAATTTCTGTAGACTCCCGAAACCAACAAATGAAGAAGAAATAGTTAACGATTTGAGTGATTTAAAGCGAAATAATAAATAATTTAGCCTTAATAATTTGTAAATAATATTATTCCAAAAAACTATAGTTTAAGTTTTTACCAATACCACTTTCCAATACCAGCTTTTGGAAAAGTAAAGCATACATCAAAAAAACAATATTAATACAGATAATCTCGTTGAGATCTATTATTTGCTATTTCGTTCTAATTGATCTAAACGATTATTCTATTTCTCTTTCGCCTATTCAATTCGATTTTTATGATCTATCCTGGCGCATCCACCAATTTTTAACAAACTGAACCTACTACAACAGACAACTTCAAAATCGATTGAGCAACTTCAATGAAGAAAAAAACGAAGTGAAACTTCAAATTCACTCCTGCCAAACCAGTTACGAAGTTCTTCTTCATTATAAAACAGTTAAAGTAAAAATGTTCAACAACAATAACAAACACACAGACCGAAAGTTACAGTTTGTGGCTTGTAACAATATCGCAGCATTCATTACTCCACATCCACAGTGTGTTGAAAATATTATGCAAATACTGGTTACTATAAGCTTAACACCTACAAAATTTATACATAACTTTAGTCAATTCCAATGTAGAAATGTTATTTATTTATGTGCATAATTTATATTGAAATGGAAATATTTTATTGTGCAAATATTGAAGAGCAGAAAAAAATAACAACATTAAGAATTTAATTAAACAATTATTCACGAATATGTAACAATAATCGTATATCAAATGCACGAATAGTTTTCATTGTTTCATTCCAATGTTGCTTTATTTAATTAATTTTCTAGCATACAAGAATTCAGAATTGTTCTGATATGAAATCTAAAATTTTCTAGCTCGTCGAAGATGTCTGGAACTTCGTAATTTGTAATCTTTATTTGAATTATATATCTATATAATTAGTCTCTCGATTATCTTTACTAATTACTAGCTGACACTCAAGATTTAATTTTTTTTTCCTTTCGAAAATTCGATATCTGCACAATACAAACGGTGGGAATTATCATAAAATAGATAAAAAAATTCAAAAACGCATCTGTTGCGCGATCTATTGTTAATATATCAACTGAAATCGTTCGATTTCAAACGGTATAAAAGTGTAATAGTTTCAAAGACTTTCAATTGTTAGAGCATTTCGGTGATTGTATTCTTTTACGTGAGATTAGCCACCGATTCGAATGAAATTTGATCAATGTTCTCTTTTAGTTTCTTCTCAGCGAAAAATTGAAAATAGAAATAAAAAATAAACATTACAGTAGACTTTTGAGCATCAATTGGTGATAGAAAATCCTGAACAATCTGAAAACATTGATTCGAATCTATAGAATCTTGATTGTAATATGAAAAATCGTAAAAGAACTATCTACCATCTACTACTATTCTGTGATTACATTCATCGATTTTATTATACGTGCCATTCTTTCGTAAAGAAAATTTAATAAAGTTGCAATAAAGTGGGAGTAAAGTGGGAATTCACCGTTGGCGCATCCACCATTGATTACAAATTTGTGTCTTGAGGTCAATAAAAATGTTAAACCATGATTTACAACACAATAAAACTGTAAATCTCTTTCAAATAAAACGACAAACAATACTATGAATTACGAATGTTTCGATCTAATCAATTCCATTCATTATCGTAATTGATAGATTCCATTGTTAAGTTTCTCGTTCAGTGTACTTTTGTTAGAAATTAAAAGATGGAATTGATCCTTATTAACGTTAGACACACACGCGTATCGATTTTGATGTTTGTTCATTGGTTTTGGCATTATTTCTTCCAATTAACTCGAAATTGTCTTATAACGTGAGAGCTGTAATCGGCTAACAGTTCTCCATTTCCTTCGTATAATCTTGATCTCTAGAGAATTTAAGTTTGATATGGGCTCAAACTGTGAAGAAGTAACAGTAGTCGACGGTCATAAATCGTATTTTGGGAAATCGTTAATAGAAGTAAAACGGACATCGATCGTCGTCAAACTTCCGAATGAAGATAACAATTGATCTTTTGGAATGCGAAATTACAGAATATGCTGCCGGAAGTTTAACTACAATTTAGAAGTTTCAACTTTTACTGGTTATGGTGAACTTTTTTAAATTACATCAACTATATGAGATAATAAGTTCCACAATGGTTGTAAGTACCTTGGTAACTGAAGGCGCTTTTTATGTTCACTTATATACAATTGGGTGAACTTTTTTATTAAACAGCTTTGATCCAATATGAGAATAGAAATAATTGAAAAAATTCTTTCATCTACGGAAACAATGAAGCAATTTGATAGTTATGAAATGATTTAATTAATTTAGTAATTGCACATTCGTAATGGCACTTACACTATCAACCGATTTGAAGTCACGTTGCGGTAATAGTTGGAAATTGTGAATGTCGTAAATACGTAAACATATCCGAGAATATATTTCGAATATTATTTAATTAACTACAAAATTCAAATTGATAATAGTCAACACGCATATTTCATCAGAGTTTCGAATAATTTCACTTGAAATAACTAACATAAATGAACCGGAAATTATGTATCTCTTCTATTACAACTGAATCCCTACAATACTATGTGAAATGATAATAAATAAGTCCGTCCTATTCCAAACACTTTCAACTACCATCTGTGTTATCAAAATAACTGTACATTGTGATCTGCACACTAATGAGGTGACAGCTCTTGTCGTGTTTTGAGGTAGCATGAAAATTCGCAGAGCGAAGACTTATGTCCGTATATAAACCTCACATCAATCCCACCAAAGACCAATGATTAATTTTGATAACATTTTAATATTAAAATAACAATCATTTTAATCTTTCATTAGAACATCTTTTGTTAATCTAAATTTCTAATAATTTTTTTTTTGTGATTATAAAACGCCATTAAAGGTATCAAAACAGAATTGGCACGAATCCAATTGAGCAAAATTTCTATAACATACAAAATTTTAACGGCTAGTTTTAATGACTCCATAAAAGCGTTCCATAATTATTCTTTTTGTATTTTGTTACAAATCTCGGTTAGATATTATGGAATCCTATAAAACCAAGACTAACTGCTACAGGGCAATATAATATCACACTAGGTTTGTTAGAAATGTAATATGAAATATGACAGTCTATGCCTTGATAAGGCTTTATTAGTTGTCTGTGTCAACAAGTGTAAATAATGGAAAATATACATATTTCAAAATCCCTATCTTATTCGATATGACTCCACTGGCTTTGTCTTTGGAGTTGTCATCTTTAAAAGTAGATTTTCGTCCACGCCAGAAGGTAATTAATGAGAACAGCTCGATCTTCGGACAGAATGAGGTACAAAGAAACTTCAACGAAACAAAAAAAGCACAATACTTTACAATTTTAATCTTTTCAAAGGCATTTTTGTTTAATTTAAAAACAAAATCGACGGCCGCCCGGCGCATCCACCATTTCTACAATATTACAATAATTTCCAAATTAAATTAAAATAAATGATTGCACTTATTTTATATTAAATGTTGATGAATGTTAATTTTTTATAATTCCGGTGCGATTCGATTAATTTTCATAAAAAAAGCATAATAATTATGAACGTTTAACATTTGAATAATTGAAACAAGTAAAAGACAGAAATAATGGAGTATAGCATTAAATTAATTAATTTCGTAAAAATATTCATTTGATTAACATCAATTTCATTGTGTTTTATAAGAGAACAATTCGCCCATTTATTTTCACACAAACTTAATTACAAATGGAAGCTTCAACTTTGAAACATTACACACAATAATGCAGTAAAGGCACAACTATGTACAAAACCATATTGGAATCTAATTGAAAATGTACAACAATGGATAAGATTCGATTCGTTTTCCATAATAAATTGAAAATCATCGAAAATGAATAGAACAAAACACAATTCAAAACGATGATCTATTTCTATTCAACATTTGTCGCCGCTATCCAAACGTCAGGTTTCTTACCTATCGCAAAACTATTGAAAGAAAACTCGAAAGCATTTTGGAATCAAATGCAATTTGATTTATTCCTTAAAAATCACCAAACCAATTCAACTAAAAGTAGAGTAAAAAGGGACATTGAAAAGAAAATTGTAAAGAAAAGGACTAATGCAAACTTGTACAGAATCATAAAAAGGATGTATCACCCAAGAGGATGCGAAACCTGCCAATCTATTTATTGTTTATAACAATGTCACCTCAAGACACGAAGATTCCACACGCAAGTAATTTCACACAAGTACAAAAAACAATCAATAAAGTTGCGTTGTTATGTTGACAAACTATAAATACGCATAATGTTTAAATTATCGGTTGTTGTTGTTGTTTTTTTCGAGTTTGTTAATATATAAACCGGATACAATGCAAATTAATTATACTAGATACAACCGGAAATACCAAATGTCCATTTATCAGAAATTAGAATCTGGACAATGTACACCCCAATAACCACAACAATTGATTTCTGTTAATAGCGATAATACTGTTATACGGGTGCATTAATTAACATGCTTGAAGGATACTTTTGTCGGGGAAGCTTTGTTAAAGGACAATAAAAAATTGAACGCGTTAATCCCAGCCTCACTGATTTGGTATAGAACTAATGACGCCCCTAATTGGAAATATTATGAATGCTAGAAATAAAGATATTTCCTTCGATGGAATTCCTTTAAGACAGGTACGAACGAAATGTAAAAGTGGAACGTCGGAAAATTTTATCAGACGAAAAAAAAATTGACGAACAAGCAAAAAAACAAAAACGCTTAGAAAGAAAAACACCGACAGATTTTCCGGTATTGAAACCAAATTTATACATCATCTATGTTGATTTGGTCGACTTAGCTTTAATATTGTGTAAAGGGATTTCAACGATAATTTAAACAAATTTCTGGAATTTAGTATCAATAATTGTCGGTGCTATTGCCTCAAAGTCATGCGGATCAATTCAAAATCGACGAAGTATAAAGTCGAACTTTCACTGTAAATTGAGTAGAGTAAATTTTACTGGTATGAATTAATAAAACTTCGTCTAAATATAATTGAATAAGTGGTATATTTGTTGAATTCCAAACTAATCCTTGTTAAACGTTTGTAATTACATAAACTTTGATGCACGGAAACTAATCAAAGACTTTGACCAGCCAAAGAAACAGAACCGATGTACGGAAAATTTTCTACATATTGTAGAAATGCTAAAAATAGACGGTTATAAAAATGGTACGATGGGAAAATCACCGTGAATTTCTCAATAGTGCAATTTTCTTAAAGGCGATAATGGAAAGCAATTTTCTGGCGATCAAAGTTAAGTACTTATTAAGCAATACTTAAGTACGCTGTACAATCGCATTTTGTTCTTTTTTAGTCTTTTCGCTTTATCCTTAATACCACCAATAATAGTTTCTTTTTTAAAGTAAAGAGCATAAAGGAGAACACATAAGTTAAAGAACAAAGATTTCATATTTACTAAAAATAGCATCAATGCCTTATTAAAAAGATCTATTTACAAATTATTTCCAATGTAAGAATAAAGAAACAAGTTTCAAAGAATATTCAATATTAAAAAATGTGAATGGGGAAGGGAAAAAACTTGGAAAGCACTTGAAAATGTCTGTTGATTAATTCAACATAAAACGTTCGATAGTGAAATGAAATTTTCACGAAAATTCTCAAATTCCAGTAAGTTCAAATCTATAATCCGTAAAAATTCGTAATAATACAATCGAAAAATTAATTGAAAATGAAGATTTAAATGGGAAAAACAGACTTCTATAACAGCGAACGTAGCACATTCGGGAGATGTCTAAAAAGAAAAAGCCTACAGTAATCGTATATAGAGTGCAAAATCTCAATTTGGACAGAGAAATTCATCAAGAATTTAAAACAGTTTTGTGTAATAGTAGTTGCCACAGAATGGATGCTTGGAAAAATTAACATTTATAGTGGCAAGTAGAAACTTTGAAATTTGCCACAATTTGCAGATAACACAAGAATGATACTGGCGAACATTAAAGTTGGAACCTGGAAAAGTTCAACTCGACAGCCAGGACTCGAAACGGGTACACTTTATGCTTGCCGGACAGGGGAGAGATAAGTGGGCTCCTCCATGGTGTCCGATAAATAGATTGTTCCGGGTTGCAAGTCCCGATAGTCAAATCGAACATAGTTTCAGATATTATTTAATATAAAAGATAGATTAGTTCATTGTTCAATTGTTATTTAAACGAAAAATCAATTCAATGATATTAAGTTGCTTGCGAAAGATTTTAATAAACGAAAATTCAACTTCCATTTATAATTATTTCAATGTCTTACAATATAATTGAATTTAGAAATATCGTACAGTCAGTTAACGAATGATAACATTGATGTATTAATTAATTAATTCTAGGCAAATTTTCAAAGATTTTCAATCGTTTTAATAAATTACATCACCGTTTAGTCGCCCGTTCTCTCTCTCTCTCTCTCTATCCCTGTTGAAATTAAATTAAACTTGTCGTTTTGAACGAAGAACAAATGGAATTAGTAATGAAAATTGACACAAACATACCAAAAATAATAATGATAATATTCGATAGAGTACGGTTATTACAAACAAATAAGCAATCAATAACTAAATATGTTCATGTTAAATTCACCATTTAAGTGTTAAATTTCTCATCTATAATAGCACAGGTATTGATTAAACCATCATACGGTATTAGCTGTAAGCCGTCTATTAACAGGTGTTTAATTTCATAGATCAACAAGAAATAAGCACCCTTGAATTTTTAAGATAAGATCACTTTTGATCGAACAAAGAAACAACGTAATAATCCCCACTTGTATCTCTCGCACAAGATGAATCTGAAATCAAACCGAATCAATACAATCGAAGCACGATTTCAACATTAAAAGTGACTTGTAAATAGTGAATAGGAAATTGCTTCTAATTGACATTGCCTACAGTAGTCATGTGACTTTCTCACACAGATGCGGACGATAGTGTTTTACCACTGCACATTCATTCGCCAACCAGATTCGTACTAATATAAGCGAAATACTGTTAAACAAATAAATGGAATTAAGGTGTAATTTTAATTATGAATTACATTAACTACGAAATTGCACAGAAAACTAACATTGCCTAAATGAAAATGAACTTTGACGTCGTGCAAAAAGTACATTCAACATGAGATACACAGTTCAATTGCAGCAGAGAAGCACATAAATGGAAAACCATCAAAAACTGACGTGAACAAGTTGGTGTGTAAAAGACTTGAAAATATAATTGCAACTTCTAACAAGTACAATAAAACAGAATATATCCCTAAGGTGTTATACTAGAATACCACAATGCTATAGACTCCTATTGTTAGTATTTCTATGACAAATCTTCACAACGTAAAGAACACATTGTAATATTTTTATCTTAGAATTGGCCATTAATTCATTATTAACGTATAAATTTATTACACTACAAAACAAATTCTCTCTCATCTATTCTATTAGATAATGAATCATCTTCCCCATTTTCTAACAACAACAATGTTTCAATCATCTAATTATATTTTAAATCTTAATAAAACAACGATAATTTATTGATTTCCGAAAAATCGCAGATAGAGAAAGCAGACTTTTTTTTGTAATATAAACATTGTTCATCTTAAAACTCAAAGATATAGAAGAAAATACCATCACCACAATACACACTCTTTTTTTTGAAGTAATAAAAATCGTAGGCAGTGAAATTGAATTGTTTTTGACCAAAATCGATCACTACAACAACAACAAAAAACAGTGATTGTTTTTCAATATAAATACGTTACAATGTAATTTTTTGGTATATAGTTTTTCTTGTTGATATCATTATTATTATGCCCTAGAGAAATATCTACACCAACCAATTTATTAACTGTAGAAGGATTCCTTGTTGACATTAGTGTGCTTTATTCTAACACACCTTATGTAATAAAATAGGGCGAAACTTTGTGTGTTATTCCCTGTTTTATTACATATTTCATGCATACTCCTGTTTATTTACCAAGATTTCTACGTATATGTTGTGTGGAACGTAAAATATGTTGGATGACACATATAATGAATACGGAAAAACTCTTGGAAATTCTTATATTAATTAGTTTGAGTTGCCTCAATCATCAAGATACCAAATTAGTGGAATTGTTGAGTCATTCCTATTATGTAACATTATTGTATCGCAATGGGAATTTGAACAAACATCAATCTACTAATAGCATGAAACTATTATATTTCTGTTTGCACGCAAGTTACCCTTTTGCCATGGATCTATAACAATCATAAAAGAATAAAATCATCAAAAAAAAAACACACACACACAATTAAAAAATGTAAATGAGAATGTTTATACTTTGCCTGTTTCGATTTGATCGGCTTAACTTTAAAACATAAGAATCAGTACAAACAAAATTCTTCTCTACCTCAATTTGCGTACAGATAACGACTTACTTCCTTATTGACTTTTTTACTAGTTTAGAGTCAAGTCGATCAAATCAAAACAGACCGAGTATATTTATCAACATGCACACGAACCTATGAAAATCTTACTATAGCCACTGATTTAAGATGGAGATATTGGCAAAACCGAACACAAAAACCAAATTCAATCTTAATAGAACGAAATACAAAAGCAGCAGCAAATTATATTGAATCATCTACATAAAAGGTAGAAGAAACAAAAAAAAATTTTGATCTGTTAATTAACCTGTTTTTTAGTTTGTTGGTTGTTGTTTTTTTTTATCCTCATTTGAATTTAATTTTGCCAACATTCGTTTTGATAGGGATTAAATTTTATTATTTGGTAGGTTAATGGAACTGGTGTTTCATTAAATTAGAACACTAATAGAGTGGAAAGAAGAAAAAAAGAACGAGCAGACAAAAGCCCATTCACAAACGAGACATGAACCGTATACGTTCATCTATTTTACAAATGGTTGTTTGTTTAATACCAGAAGAATATTTGTCAAGAATCATTGATGAAATCGGAAAAATGTTTTAGATAATCGTCAATTAAGTTGGAAGTAAGATAGAAGGATGTGGCATTCTCAGGTATTAACAAGAAAGAAAAATAGATATAATTGATGGAATCCGTCATTAAATACACCTGAGACCTTTTATAAATCAATAAACCGCCTAGCGCGCTAACAATCTAAATTAAATTATTAGAATTTTTTTCTAAAAATTCATTACGAAGTTTGCCCCATTATTTACTACCGAATTCAATACGTTCAGAACTTTTAGATAGTCGGGGGTTTTTTCTCGCCAATAATTAGTAGCACCAGAAGCTTGCTTTTTTTGTACCAATGATAGATTTTCAACGTCTTCAAAAATGTAGTCGTCAAACTGAGGAATACGGACACTTTTATCCATGTGACAGTGATTGGATATCGCCGTTAACGGATCAGTGTCAACATTTTCAATAACTCCACACTATTATAAGCACATTTATCGCATACCAGTTATCTGAACGGATATACCTAATGTTTAAGACAAATAACTATAATTTATTATTATTTCAAATTGATGGAGCAATTTTCCAAAACAAACACAGAAAACAGATGTAACAGATACAAGTATTGTATTGTTATAAATCTACCCTCAAAAACAAAAACTTACCCCGATATAAACATTTCTGATCCAGTAAAGCCGTCTATATTTCACACAAACAGAAGAAAAAAGCACATCCACTATCAGAAGATGGATAAGAAAGCCACAACATTATGCTTATCATTCAATTTTTTTTTGATTTGTTCATCAACAAAACAGCATTCAGTTGAAGAATAATTGAATCCACGACACTACTACAAGGAACATTACTGCGAGACGAATGAGTGCAAATGGCAATAGGAACAAGCTTTTACAACTGCTGTTATCAGAGAGAGATTTTTAAATCCTCATAATTCGTTTCTTTATTACAACTATCACCAAAAAACAAAAAACAAAGATAAAGAAGCACGGAAAAGTGAAACTTTCATTCAATTTTAGAACAATTATCCCAACAAAGACATGTCGAACAAAAGAATTTTACGAAAAAGAATTAAGCGCACAAAAAAAAATTTGTACCATTGTTGTGTTAATAACGCAAATAGCCTTGAATTTAACAACTAAATAGGACCAATTGCTGTACCAAACAATAATTACAAATCTATGTTAATAAATAAGAACAATAAAACGTGTCAATAAAACATATTGTGTCATTTAATAATCAATTCTATAATAGTCGTCGACTATTTAAAATAAAACAACAACAACAAAAAATGTCGGTATAGAAAGAGATTGTGTCTAATTGGATTATTTGAAAATTAGTCACAATTTATTTTGCAGAACTTGTTTCCTTTAAATGGTAGAAAATATACGGACTTATAAGGCCCCAAATCGAATTCTATTAACCAATAATTTAATATAAATTTTAAAAAAAACTATAAATAAATATATTTCTAAACAAAAATAAAACAATTTCTTGTTCTAATACATGCAATATCTAGTAACATCTCTATATATGGTTAATTTCATTGATATTTTTTGATAATCAAATGTCTAGAGATAGTGATACACAATTTGACGAATTACACTGGAATTCGCCTGCTAATTAAACAAACAACTACCAAGAAATCAATAATAAAAGTGGTGTTCTTGATTTCTGAACTCGGTTACTTATTGAGAAGTTGTTGAATACAATAAAGATTTAAGGAACCACAAAAAAAAACATTCATTTATCAATCATTCAATCGGCTATTCATGAACGAGAATTACGTGTGTGTGTATATACGGAAGTATGATGTAATCTATAAATTCCAAACTAACAATAAACGAGAAAAGCAATAGAATAAAGAAAGTTTAGACATTTGAAAAGAATATCATTTAACAAAAATGATGAAATATTAAGGATATTTCTCACAGTTTCCCTTATTTGATGATATAAACGAGAAATTCAACACTTCCCTCATATTACACGACAGTAGAAATTCAGTAAAACTACCGTGCAATTCGAGGCTAATTTTATTGGAAACCAAAGCAACATAAAATCTTTGCATTTTCACAACAGTATTCAACTAAACCCGTACAAGTTGCAGGAACGCATATAAAATCGTAGACTTCTCAAAGAGACTATTATTATTATTATTATTATTATTATTTTAAACTTCTTTTTTGAAAAGATATGTGAACATGATAAAAAGGACGCCTCAAGCAATCCTGCTTTAAGGGACACTGCTTATACCACCAACCTCTCCTCTTTAATAATGTTACTTTTAAAGAATGTTGGCGTCCCAAACGTATTTTTTTTGCCAGTTAATAAAACGGTAAATCCCAAAATAAACTGACATTGATGGTAACGGTGATGTTTGCAATGTAATTAAGGATTTGGAAAGGACAACAATGATTTAGTATTATCCCTTAATCGTTAATTCGTATCTAACTATAAACTCAAATACTGTATATTGATTATAATTAGTACTTACTTTAACTGAATTTCGGGGATAATGGAGAAGCAGAGGTCAGGTATAGATGTGGGATATCTCAGGATAATTCAATTACAGGAAAACGCAAGCATACTCAGCATCTATCTTCTCATTGAATCATTCCATACGCCATCTTGCGTTTACTGCTACAGGTCTGATGGCAACCTATTATTCCTGTTACCTGTAACAACAGAAGCATTCACATAAGAATCTCATTAAAACTATCAATAGACCAAAATACCAAAACACTTTTATTGCATTGCTTATTGTTTATAGCAATGGAAAATAACATAAATTTACAGTTAACAACTTTCAATAATAACATTGGTAAATGTGTAGTGAAATGCTATTTGTATTTATGTTATGGTGAAAATTTTTCATTATTAGTACGTCAAATATTCAAAAAAATAATAAGACAAAAATATTAAAGACATTAAAAGAAATCCAGAAATCGTGTTCGAAATTTAGCCCGAAAAGTTGATTTCACTTCAAGCTACAGCCTCAACTTCCATTGGTTGGTCACCACCCACATTGTCTGTCTTCTTTTTTTCTTCTTTGCTGATTTTGGATTAGCCGAACTGTTTAATAACTCTTTCAATTCAGGTGATGTAATTGAATGTTCTGATTGATATAAATCGGTATCCAATGGTAAACCAGTGATTTTGTGTGGTCCATTCGGCATCAACAATACAGTAAACTTGAAATGGGCCACACATTCGCCTGTCGCAATAAAAAAAATTGTATATTGTATACGTTTGTCGATTATCTTTGATAAACAATATACTTACCAGCTTTTTCATAAAGTACTTGGAACGGTTCAATCAATTTATTTTTAACACATTCAACAACACCCATTTTAGCTTTGGTTTCTTCTTGGAAACTTCTCAAGTTAAATGGCATATTACCATGTTTTGTTCGTACTTCTGTATAGAACATTCTCGATGCTTTCAATTTCAATTGATAGATTTCATCAGTTTTTTTATATATTGATATACGTGCATCACCTTCTTTACCAATACCATCACCTGTACTAATTAACACATCCATTGCGTACACTTCGAATTTATCCAAATCAAATTTTTCATGCTCTTTCTTTTGTGCATCATTTGGATTTTGTATGATTGTTTTTTCACCATCAATCTTAAATTGCTTCAATTGATGACTTAACATACCCTCAACTGGTTTACATTTATATGATTCAGCTACTTTTTGTACTACATCAGTGATTGCATATGTTTCATTACCAGGTTTTAATAATCTTAATGCAGCTTGTGATGCATAATAAGCTGCTAATATTACATCAGCTTTACGGCCTGTTAATTTATTCTCTTTTGTAACACCCAAAACAACTGTATGAGCTACAACGGCTATGAAACCATCCACATGGGCACCGAGATCTCTACAACAGAAAAACAGTTAGACCAAACGAAAACAGACAAAACAAACAAAATAGGTGATTAACGTAAAAATCTACACCATGAATCAGATTGTTTTATAATCATATTAGATCAGAAAGATCAATTGGAGGTTGTTTGATTAAATTCATCATTTTAATAAGTTTTCCAGTGAGAGAGTTAAGGCAATTGAGGTTATGTTATATTGATACGTTATCCATTCGCGCTATTTTTTTTTTGGTGAACAACCAATTCTACATATCAAAACACCACGTGATCGAAACTACCGCATTCCAAACGTATTTATTGCGATTATTAAAATGATCATAAAAAATAATAAATACTTACACTTTAACCATATCACCATCTTTAAGGATGCAATCAGATTCACCAGGCACAGGAGAAAAATGACAAATACAATTATTAACAGAAATACATGTTGGAAAAGCGATTCCTTTCTTTAATTCTTTCTCTTTTTGAATACCTTACTGGTTTCCTCAATCAATAATTTATCTCCATATTCACAGGTCTCCCGTACAGAACTACCTGGTGTACACTTGTCTAGGACTTGTTTCAACACTCCTTTTTGGTAAATAAATAAACAACAGGTTAACAAAAAAATCAAGACGATTCAATTAGAGCAACATCAACAACCGCATGGTGTTGTTCGCACTATTTCACCATATGGTTTAAACCAGCTTTGTTCGATATAATCTTAATGAATAAAGATATGGTAATTTAATCGTTTCTAAATACTTACTATTTACAATTTCTGCTGCCATATTATACTTGGTAACCACCAAGTCTTCGGCAATAGTTTTCTCAACAACTTTATCGTCCGCCATGTCGCCTCACTTTCATCCTCTCGTGTCAAACGATAAAAATTATCAAGCAACTTAAAAATTAGTAACATTCCACCTATCATATTGGTAAACATGTTCGATACCAACACACCACTGAACTGAAGAATAACGAAAATCAATGATTCAGACAAAGATAGATTTATTGGACCATGGCTGAGATTAATGTTTAATTGTTGCACATGCGTCATTTGATTTATGATAATATGATAGCGGTGAATTTGAAATAAAAATGTTTGTTGTAAAGATTAATGTTTTTTTTATTTTGAAATTATTTCATTTCAATATCGTTAATCTTGTATTTCAATTTGATAATTAATGTGATTGGTGATGTTGTATCGGCTACCATAATTTCCGAACCATCTTTAAGGCCTAATTCGTTTAATGTTTTATTTAAATTGTCTCTGGTGCGTTCTTCAATACTTTTTATTGTTGATATATATAACGTTTTATTTTTACCATCAATGATCGATGTCAGGCCGGGATGTTTCATTTGATATAAATCATCATTGCATAACATATCGATTAGATCTTTTAATTTTGTCTTATCAGGATTATCAATTGTTAATGGCTGTGCTTGTTGTGAACATATCAGACAATTATCTTTCTTTTCAGCTGTATAACTATATGTGTAAATACCATCAACATCATTGAATACTAAATAGTTGTTTAATGGTAGGCAACAACTCGTTGCTATTTTGAAAACTTCTGTTGCACAAATGCCGGCAATCACCGCATTCGTTGATGCAACAGCTGGTATAATATTTTTAACAACGCCCTGCACTAATCGGTACGTAATTCCGTTAATATTGAATTGATTAGCACGTTCGATTGATTTCTCATAGATCCATGTGATGTGTTGGGTATCATCAGGGTCTAAAGGTGCATTGAATGGATTCTCTTTGGACCACATTACCACTTTAACGTATTCGATACAATGTTCTGGTAATCGTGGTGTGTTCGCTATTGTACACAATGGATAATTGACTTGTGGTGGATACAAATCAAGTGTACATTCAATACAGGCACTGTTGCCTGGCACAATAACTCTTGCATTACCTTTGAAGCCTTCCGTACCTACAAGTGTTTTTAAATTGATTATTTCGTGATTGCGTTTTAGAGTTGAAAGATATGTGTGTATACCTCCATCAACTATAGGTATAATAGTGCTATTATCAAGTACACCATCTTCATAATTCAACATCGATATGATCATACCGTTAATCCAACGTCTAGCTACAATTGAATCTAAACCACAAACAATTATATGGAAACTTCTATAAAAGGATTCATCGTAATCTTGAATTTTACAAAAGTGCGGTGTCACTTGACAACCTGGTATACGTTTATTTATATAAGCTGCAGCCACTTCAGCCTTACTCAAACCAATATCTTTTTGTCTGAATAGAAATTGCCGATTTAAATTTGATAAATCAATTGTATCCATATCGATAACATGTATTTGTTTGAAGCCTAATAATGCTAGATTTTTTAATAATTCACAACCCAAACCACCAGCACCGATCACTAAAATTTTACATGATGTTATAATAAAATCCATAATTTCCGGCGATGGTTCAAATTCTGGATGGCAGAATGGTCCAGGACGTTCTAAAATTTTACGTAAATGTGCCCATCGTTTCTGTGAGTTCTCTTGTCGTTGCTGGTCGCTCATTTCTCTTTAATTATTAATAAAACGAAGAAAATCTAGTAAAAAAAAAGTGGTAATTAACCTAGAAAATTGATGAATTTGACAATTAACGCGATTCCAGTAACACCAACTTCTGTACAGTAAAATCCACTAAATCGAACGACATTTCTGAAAGGGTAGCTATACACTGTCTTAACGCAACGTGACGGGACGCATTATACTTCTATTCGGTCGTCTGGGGAAAAAAAGGGTGGTTACTGCTCATTTCACCGAACCCTGGCGCTTATGCCATTTCGAATGGATGGTTACTGCTTATTTCACCAAATCTACGAGGGGCTAGAGATAAACTTTTTCTACGATGAGGGGGACCTAGAAGAGAAAATCTGAAAATCATTTTTCATATCCTGCCGCGGTTCGAACACCGGACTTTTGCATTGTAATTCCGATCCTTTTCCCATTGAGCCATTCGGCTCGTTGATTTTTATATGTAAAGACTTCGTATAGATGAAAACGACTTTTTCCTTCGTTCGAACGGAAACAGTCGACGTTTCCATCGTGTGTGATGCATTCGAAAATGCCCGATTGCAGTAGCAGCGGCAAATAATTAAATAGCAGAACGGCTGGTCATTTTGCACACGACTGATGGTAATAATAGAAAAGATAACAACATTGGTATTAATATCCGTATCTTAATTATGAGATCAGTGTTTGTGTGGCTTTACCCTAACGATAATCGTTGGATGTGTTTCTAATGAAATGCGTCAGATGTCGCTCGCATCGAATCTGTTGTGCGGCAATTGTCTGTCTTATTAGTTTTTTTTAATTTTCTCCAGTTATTAATTGATTTCCTCAATAGTTTCCAAATTAATTAATAACAAATTAATTAATTAATCAAGTACAAGTTGTATTATGACTGGAGAAAAAGATGAGAATACCATATTATTCAGAACTGGTGAGAAATTAATAAATTACGTCGATAATCGATCATGCAGCAAACCCTCAACTAAAGTAAGTTAGCTAATAATAATAAAATTTAATTAATTCAAACAAACAGACAATTGTTTTTTTGTTGTTGTTGTTGTTGATAAAACAATGACCGACCTTTATTATACATAATCTAACTGATAAGAGTCGTATGAAATCACAGTAAATTCTGATAGGATTCAAAAAAGAATACAAAATATCAACTATTACAAGTTTAATTAAAAAGCTGTTAGTTTATTATCTATTTCTTTAATTATTTGTTTAATTATAGCGAAATGGAGTGAATTCAGTAAGTTACGACATACGTACCAAATTATTGAATTTAATTATTAATTTTTGCACTGATAAGGATGTGTATTTAAAGTATTTGCATTGCTTGTATACCATTTTTATTAAGCAATATTAATCTATAGCTTCAATGGTACGTATGGTTTTAATTTATTATTGCAATGAAAGGGGTGTACACGTGCGTATAACAACCGTTACTGATAGCATGCTTCGTTGATCCACATGTTTTTACAACAAATCCAGTACAGTGACCCAAGACAGCCTTACAGCTTTACTGATAGTTATTTCGTTGTGTATTCAAGAAATTTAGAGAGAACCTTTTTTATTCTGCCAGTTGACGATTTGTTTTTTAAATTGTTTAAACTTGGAAAATCTGGAGAAAGTTCGCATTTTTTGCACGGTCTTGCACCTGTAACAGTACTCTTTGTTGTTATTGTTGTTGTTTTGTATTTATATTAAATATTTGTTTTCAAATATTGATGTCATTTCTATTTTTAGATTAATTATTAAATCTATCATTACATGTTTTATAAGAGTGGAATTGTTTATTGTTATTTAAAAAGACTTTGTTGAAATTCATTTGTTTTTCTTTTTTTTTGGTGTAGAGAAAAAGTAAATTGAGTTTTCTATTTGAAAGTGATGTTGAAATTTAATTAATACAATTTATAATTGTTAAATAGAGAAAGGGATGTGTTTGTCTTTCTTATTCAGTTAATTCGATGATTAGGAGTTATTTGTTGAAAAGGCGATTTAATTACGATTTGGCGTGTTAAATGGAAACGCTTAAATTGTTTTGTTGGTTGTTGTGTGTGTTTCTTTTCTTTTGTGGTACAATTTTCTTTGTTTATTTTGGCTTTTTATTTTTGTTTTGTTTACAGTCGAAAATTTGGCAATGCTTTGCATGAATTAAACGATAAAAAAAGCACACACACGACGGGATTAGGGAGTTTCAGAGTGGAGGGAAAAAATGACGAATTCACAGGTAAGTCTTTGCTTCTGTTGCTATAAGTAGATGAAAATTATTTGTTAATTAGTAGTAATAAGTGGCTTAAATGATGAACAATCTAAATTATAACATAAATAGAGAGTAAATGTTTGTTTTATTTTTGAAATTAACTGCATATATTTTATTGTTAGTTGCACGAACAACAACAACATCTGATTATTCATATAATTACAGCAAATATATAATAATTAACAGAAATTTCATATAATAATTGGAATTTTTATGGCGTCTATTTCCGTTTTGTTTCCACATTTTGTAAAATTTACATATCTGAATTAATTAACTTCAATTAATTAATTGCACAATAGAATTTTAGAAAACATTGCTTTCATTCTGTTTTACTTCATTGTAGAAACCATCATTGTAGGTCTTCTCTTTGTCTTTATTTATTAATTTTGTCTTCTAATTGACCCTTCATTTTAAACCTTCTCTACTTTATCATAGGTTTAAATTAGCTTAATTTCGACTACTTAAAATAGCAGAAATTGAGTTATTTCAACCATAAAAGACTGCATTTTTATACGCTCAAATATAAGGAATCACATCCTTATCATTCTATTAAACAAATTTTTTAATCTGATAAGCATCGATTAGATATATTAATTTTTTTTAAATAGAGTGTTATTGTTAAGTTATAAACGTGAATAGAATCACATATTTAACAAATGTTTCAATTTGATAAGGTGATGTCTCTGATTTATATTTGAAATTAAATAATTGTTGTTTATGTTACAATAATAACAGGTGTGGTTTCGTGGGGTTCGCAGTTCAAAGTTTCGTCATGTTTATGGGGAACCAGCAAAAAGAGAAAAATGTTACGATAATGTCAACATAACGAAAAATGCACATGATTCACAATTTTGTGCTGTCAATCCGAAATTCGTTGCAATTGTTACAGAAGTGGCTGGTGGTGGTGCTTTTATTGTTGTTCCAATCAGTAATGTGAGGTTTTCCACAATTTTTGAAATTCTTCTTTAATTTGTTTTGATGGTGAATATTTTAGACTGGCCGTTTGGATTTCAATGTTAGCCGTATAACAGGCCATACTGGTCCTGTTTTGGATATTAAATGGAATCCATTCAATGATAATGTGATAGCATCATGTTCAGATGATTGTACAGTTAAGTTGTGTTGTAAGGAATTTATCGAATTTCAATTGAATTCATTAAAATTTCCAGATTAAATTATGGCATATCCCTGATAGCGGCTTAAGTATGCATTTGAATGATTGGATTATGGAATTACAAGGCCATAAACGACGGGTAGCTTATATTGAATGGCATCCAACTGCTGAAAATATCCTATTCAGTGCTGGTTTTGATCATCTTGTATATTATTCAAAAACAAACAAGAATTGTTAATATTAAATGTGATTATTTTATTGGGAATTTTCTAGGTAATCGTTTGGAATATTGAAAAGGGTTATGCTGTAAATGTAATTGACTGCCATCCAGATGTGATCTATTCACTATCATTGAATCGTGATGGGAGTCTTTTAGCGACAACGTGCAAAGATAAAAGATTACGTATAATTGAACCTAGAAATGGAATTGTTAAATCTGTAATTGAGAATTAATTATTCATCAATAACGTTATAAATTTTATTTTATTATTTAATTATTAGGAAAGTGTTTGCCATTCTGGTTCGAAAGCTAGTAAAGTAGTTTATCTTGGTAATAGTGGTCGTTTATTAACAACAGGCTTCTCCCGACATTCTGATCGTCAATATTCTGTATGGGATGAGAGTAATTTAAATAAACCATTAACAACTGATACAATTGATAGTTCATCTGGTGTTGTATTTCCATTCTATGATTCTGATACAAATATCGTATTTCTTGCTGGTAAAGGTGATGGGAATATCCGTTATTATGAAATAACAGATGAGCCACCATATATTCACTTTTTAAATCAATTCATATCAGGCAATCCACAAGTAAGTTTCTAATTTGACAATGATTAATGAAAATTTTGCAAATTGTTTATTTAATGATTTTTAGCGTGGATTAGGTGTAATGCCGAAACGTGGCTTATATACAAATCAATGTGAAATTTTCCGTTTTTATAAATTACACGCTATCCGTGGTTTATGTGAACCAATTAGTATGATTGTACCAAGGAAAAGTGATCAATTTCATGAGGATTTATATCCGGATACAGCTGCTGCCACACCGGCCATCTCCGCACAAGAATGGATTCAAGGCATCAATGCTATGCCATTGGTAATTTCAATGAAATCAAGTAAATTTAAAATTTCACACAAGAATTAATTGAATATTCCAAACACATAAAACATAATAATTAAGTTTCAGATACACCTGTATCGACGTATAAGCCACGTGGTATACATAAAGCTATAATAATTGAATCGAAAAAGCCATCTTTAGAAAATAACAAGAAGAAATTTGCATTTTTATCAACTGAAACGATTCCCGATTATCGATCGAAAGATTTAATTGAACAAAAGCAACACAAAACTACAACAAATCAAACAACAAAATTTCAACAATTGCAACAGAAATTCGAGCTTGTTGTAAACAACAACAATAATAATAATAATGATATGAAAGAGAATCATTTACTTATTGATAATTATACGAGTGAACATGAGATTCGTGTTGCTTTTAAAATGCAATCAGATGAAATTAGGAAATTACGAAAACAGTTAACCAATAGCGACAGAAGAATTAAGGAATTAGAAGAGCAAATTAAGCACTTAACAAAATAAGGAATTGACAAAAAAATTATCGTATAAGAAAATAAGTTTTATTTTAATATTAAATGAAGCTTTGTTATTTAGTAGCAGATTGTGATATATGGACATATTTTTAAAAAAAACACACACAAAACGAAATTCTAAAGCAGCTTGGGCTCAAAGTGATTCGTGTCGACTTAATGTAGGTAATTTAGCTATTTTTATAGTCCAAATTCACACTTTACGCACATTATTCTGTCAGCTACTAAAAAGTGGCTTTCTATCTTTACATTTATTGTTTCTTTGACCAAAATGGTGGCTTACACCACTTCTTTCTTTAAGAGAAAAAGTGAGCTTTTCGATGGTAAATGATTAATTGTGTCTGTACAAGGCATAATTTAGTCTAATTATATTTTTAATTGTACTAATCAGTATTATTGGTATTACCATTATGAAAAATTCCAAAAAATATTGTAAAACTGGTTAATACATTATGCTTTTGTACGTTTATATTTTTGCAATTTACATTGTATTTTAATTCAAATATAATTCAAATCTTATTCGTTCGTATCAATATCAATACCTGTATTATTAGACATCTCGGCATCTTCGTCATCTTCTTCCTCGCCTTCCATCTCATACAAACGGATTTTCCGTCGATTTTCCGCCAATACAATGCCAACTTTACGACTACCAGATACAGCAAATTGTGATGCAATCATACCATCGATTGTTTTGAATAATTTCGGCAATAAATTAAATGCATTTATATTCGAAATTTGCTGATTTGCTAGAATATCATGATGGAAGCCGTTTAAATTCGTGAATTGCTCGAAACTTGTACAAAATGGTAATTGATATAAAATATTCGATTTTGTATCACGATTATCTTGTAATAGAATGGATAATGCTGTATTCGAATAGAATTTGATATCGAGTATTTTATAATTGTCTTTGATTTTTATTGGATCTTGTTGATTTGTTGTTGTAGCAAAATAGAAATGGGCCCCATTCAAATTGATTTGATTTGTACCAGTCGATTGGATTTTTATTAATGAGATTTGATCCGATTTTGTTAAAAATCCAAATAATACTTCATCTTTATTCAAATTGGTTTGACTAATTTTTAGATGATCAATATTTGTGAAACAATGGATTATTTTTAAAAATTTAAATTGTTGTTTTATCACAAATTCAGGCATTGTAAACAATTGTTCAATGCTATTCCTTAAATGTTTGTATTGTTGTATTAATGACATATTTTCGAAATGTTTTATAACATTCACATCATCATTTAAACAACGATTTTGCAACAACAAATTCGTCCATTTATTCTCTTTCATATTTGGTGGAATTTTCAATGGGGCATCATTTAAATATTGTCCAATACGTTCCATTACAAATGTTGATTGATTCGTCGAACCGATATTATCGAAATTTTGTAAGAATTCCGCAATATACGCCAATTCCTGTTCAGTCATTTTCGGTATATCATTTGGTAATGTCTCTTCTGATAAATTTATAATTGCCACATACAACCAACGAAAGAACGCCTTATAATCGATTATTGATTGATTAATAATCTCTTGCATTTCGCCGCATTTTATCAAAAAACTACTACTCGATTGGATTGTTTCGGTAATTGCAGCTGCTGATAAACCTAAAATCTTATAATCAAAAAAACAAACAACAAAACAAATTAGAAATTGTAAAACGAAAATCATTTAGAGACAAATTACTTTGTAACGATACTCAAATCGGGCCATTCCTCTTAATTCGGCTAAATGATAAGTGATATTCTGTCCGAATTTCGTTATAGATTTCAATAATAATTTTTGTATACTTGAATAGCTCATTTCAATTGTTTGGCCGAATTTCTCTAAGCCCTTTTTAGTCAAATCAGTGATTAAAAACTCACGCATCTCATCTGAACATATACCAAACATCAATAAATCGAGGAAATCAGCAGTTACACCACCTTCAGGTACTTTATTTGCATATTTCGACAATTTATTATCCATTTCCAATAAGATACTTTCCCATGTTTCTGTTATTGTTGTAATTGTGTTTGATAAACAACCAATTAACGACATCAATTTGATCCATTTCAAACCAATAGCAAATAATTCTCTCATATGCGATTGGAATACACTTGAATCGAGTAAAACAATAAGAATATCACAATCACAATCATTAACAACGATGAAAATTCGATTTAGATCCTCATTCAAATGTATACTTTCGATTGAACATTTCCTGCCTAAATATGAAGATATATCTAATGTTGTACATGGGAAACAACCGAAAATTTCTACATGCACAAAACCTTCATTACAACCAATCAACAACAGATTAAAATCGGTTTGATCTTGAAGTAAGTGGGATTTATGGGATTCTTCATTTGTATTAGAATCTTCAAATGTTTTCGATGATAAATCAGCTAGATATGTTCCTGAATAATCCTACAAGTTTATTTTCAATTGTGTTCTTAATAATATTTATGAAAGTTCTTACAGTATCATTGATATAATCGACAGTATTCGAATTATTCTTCTCTTGTATCCAATAAATATAAGTTATAGCAGCATCGATAGTTATCGAATGTAAAACTGTCTTATCTTCAACTTTTATCAGAAGAATTTGACCTAAAAGCAGTAGGATGTATGAGAAATTTTTGATGATATTGAGAAGAATTTGGAATACCGGTACTGTAAGCAACTGCTATAATTTTACCATCGGGTCGCCAAGCAATACTCTTGACTGTTATTCCCTCTTTTGGAGGACTTAAATTCCAAGCTTTCGTCCATGTCAATCGATGTAGAGCGACTTCTCCTATTTCAATAAATCAATTAAAAACGGAATAAATGTTGAATTATTAAAGTGATACAAATTGTACCTTTAATGTTTGATAGAGCAACTAAATCCATACGATCACTCCATACCATTAATGTTATCTCACTAGCGACATTTCGTTCTTCTAATTCTTTTATAGCCACACTTGTGGTCATTGTTTTTCTAATAATAATTTATGCAAATAGTTTGTTGTAACAATTTTTCAAATAATTTGAGGTTAGATTGCAGATTGCATCACTGACATGCGCGTAACATCGATTAATGATGTGTTTCTTTCATACTGGCGGACACCGTTCGAATGCTCGAGTAACGATTCAAATAATCAAAATCTGTCGGACACTCCTATGTTTATTTATCTCCTTCTGTTTTATCGAAATCATCAGGTTTGTTCTATTTGCATATATCAAAATATGAATGCAGATCTGAACAAGCCTTAAAAAGCTATACAGATGTCTGTTATCCATCTTCGTTTATCGTAGGAAGTTAGATAAGGACGACTATAACTGCAATACAAGCAGGACCGTATTTATCACATTTGTATATAATTTGAATACAATTTCAAAAGCTCTTATTTCTTACAAGTGTTAGTAAGTAGGAAAATAGTGGTGTACTCTAAAGTGGGTAAAACTTTGATTTTAAATTATTTTTTACGATGTTCGATTACTCGAATCACTGCTCGATTGGACGAATCACTGTTCAATTGACATTTTTGAAAATTGGCGCATATAAAATAAGGATTCTAGAAACAAAAACAGCAATTGCCTTATCGAAAGATTTATTAAAATGAAATTGATTAATTTTGTAAATATTACTCATTAATTGTTATTAATAAGTGCATCTTTTCCTGAAAATCAGAAAAAAAATCAATTGTTTATTAAACATGTAAATACAATAAACACATGCAGAAATTTAGTCTAAAAAAAAAGATCAATACAGAAAACTAAGCATTTTAGTGTTCTTTTTATAGAAATTTATTACAGTATACAACAAACAAATATTTTATAATTAAAAACTAAATAGTGCTACATTTTAAATGTTACAACTTAAGTAAGATGCTAATAATAAAAGGAAAATAAAGATCAATATTTGATAAAAAAAAATAACAACACATGCATCATTCTGCTCTTCAAATGCATATTAAACATTGCTATTTAGCGTTACCTGCAAATTTAATTTCATCGAATGCTTTACGTGCCCGTTTCAATTCCTCATTCATTGTCAATAAATCTTTGACTCGAGCGTATTTACGTGGGTCTTTCCTAACTAGAAAGACAATATCTTCGACTTGTACACGACCAGTTCTACCAATTTCCATAGATCTATCAAAATTCAACAACAATGCGTTTGTTTAATGAGAACAACGTATGATACAAATACAAACTTGTGCGTCATTTCTGTTATAAATTCAATTACTAGATCTTCAATAATATCAACACTTTCCGTATAAGGATTTTGATCATCACCAAAACCATACATCATACAACGTAATTCCTTGCTAAATAAACGTTTTCGACCAGCACTAGACAGTACAAGCGTTGTATCAGCCCCATCGTCTTCTTCAAACTAGACAGAAAATTTGGAAAATGTACAAAGATTTTCTATCGAAAATTAGGGAGTTACCTGTTCGAAATTCTCGTCGGGAGCAGCCATTCTTATCAATCAAATGGAATTGTTGAAATAAACTCGTTTTCTATTAACAATTATTTGCTAAAAATCCGTAAATATAACCTCACATTTATAGGTTAGGTGTCTAGAAGTTACTGTTTTATCCATGGTTACTTGCAAAGGTTACTATTGTCAAACTTTTAACCTCAAAATCCAGAATTTTTTTTCGTCAAATTAAATGGAAACCATTAAAATTTAATTGTTCTTAATTTCTAATTATATCGTTTACAGTTAATGCCCGTACTATTTTGATTGTTTGTAATGCAAAATTAATAAATTTGTCATTTTAGGTTATATTGCGTTTTATGCGAATATTTTCGATTTTTTATCATTTATAAGCGTAATCTCCATCGAATTGTTGTTGAAAATGATGCGTTATGAGGAAAATGAGTCGTTAGCTGATAAATCGCCGTGTGCTGGTGTACGAGCTGATTTAAAAATGTGTCTGTTAGAGAGTGATTGTTGTAAAATTGTACTTGTATTTCATATATTTTGATTCAATTCCATATTTTATATTGTTTATATTGTATTTTAGCATAAAAAACCCCACGAGAATGTTTAAAATCAAATACCGTCCCAGCGGAATGTCAAATGTTGAGGAATACGTTTTTCGAATGCAAACGCTCATTGGTAAACAAATTATACTTTTATTTGTGTATTATTTTATAAAGAAAATATTAATTTTTACAGTTGGATAATCGACAAAGGTTCAGAGGACGGAAAGGGTATTAATACAGCACGAATAATGGTTTGTTTCTCATTTCTTTTTAGTCATTTCGTTTGAGCACAATATTTGTTGAAAATAAATTAGATTGCATCCCAATTCTGTTTATATTTAAAGCAAAGCCAAGGAAGACTTTTATTGCTCGATTTTCTGATAGAAATGTTTCTTATAATAGACTGAACAACAAATCTAACAATAGATAGAGACACAAATTCAATATTCTTCCTTAATTGTGAACATCTACGAAATTGTACTGTTCTTGTAGGCACATATTTGATTCATAAAGCTCGATATAAAGTCACTATTTTAAAGCTTTCAAGTACTTAACCATCATCATAATAATAATTAATACTTTGGTGATATGATTAAATTGAAAAAATATATTAAAATTTGTTTTGTTTTTTGATTGAATTTTTTAGAATGTTTGTACAGGTCTAAACAGTCCTGTATAACCAGTTAATCTTGCACGTAATGCTGGTAGAATCAATGCGCATACAGTGAGATCATTTAACAAATTCGAACATTCACATATTAAAATGTACATTTTATCACCTTTTGGACTCAATGATTTATGTAAGGAGATGCGCCTTAGACCGGCACCAGGTGGTAAATAACGGTACATCATACGTGCACCAGTCCAATATAGCCAATTCCTTTCGAATATCTCACGGTCATCACCTTCAAATACTTTATAAACTGATACCATATAACCAGTGGTCGATGTGTGTGTTTTTGTTAATGATACACCAATTTCGTGTATTGGTGGACGGCAAATCGATGCCACTTCTGTATACAAATCTAATGTATGTGCTGCTGTATATCTAGTTGAACGTGGATCGAATTTTGTTAAACTGGCAGTGCGTAAATTATTGTAAAACATCACAGGATTTGTTTGTGATGTATTTATCACATAGTACGATATAAACGGGAATTCACCTAATTAGCAAATAATTACAACAAAAACTTATAGAAAATTCAATGTTAAATGGACCAATAATTACCATTTCGCTCCATATTAGCTAATAGCATACCGGTGACTGCTGTTTTAGCTTGTGATATGTCATTCAATAATTCACCAGCAGTGACACGCTGTTTTAATAATGGTTGTATTAAGGGTGATTCTAACACTGGATCTATCGGCTCTAAAGGGCTCATCAAATGGCATAAGACACATAATTTCGGATCAGGCACCTCCATCACATGCAAATTACCTTGTGTTCGTCTCTCCAACGTATTGCCATTTGTTGGTGGTTTCTACAATAGATCCCACTTAAGCATTATGAAAGTCTGATGGAATATTGCACGGCACTCACCGGCATTGGTACACCTGCTGGCAGAAATCGATCTAAACTATGTACTGGAATAATAAAACAATCCCTATCTAATGTTGACAATGTTTTTGCCGTCTCCTGTCCATCTTTATTATAATTGAAGCTCACCTATTATTGATTAATTATTAATGATAATTGATTACGTTAATTGAATGCATACTTGTCGTGTGGGCGTTGTTTTCGGTGATGGAGTCGTTGGCCATTTCATCATCGAAACAGATGGACTGCGGATGACCAACGGCTGTGGCATATCGGATTCCGTCAATGCCGGCGATATCGCTGACGATTGCAGAGGCAACGGAACGCCACCCGTTCCAGTCATGGGGCCGCAGCGCGGTTCTGGAAACGATTTCTTCCTATATATACACTCAAAACACATAAATAATGTACGTATAGAAGACACCCTTTAAATAAAAAAAAAACAAAACAATAAAATACATCAATAATTTGAACGAAATTTAATTCTGCTGCTGTGCAACCTCTAGTTCCAAAAATACGAATCCATAGCACCCACACTTTTCCTGTTTGTTTATTCCCAATCGGTTGTTTGTATCACTCGGATCAAATAAATCAGTTGTGCTATTGTTGAAAAAGTGGCTTGATGGTTTTCTTTTTTTTCGAAGAACGGATTGTTGTTATTATAATAATTGTTAATGAAATTGTTTTTAATAGTCTGTATCGCTATGAAATCAACGAGAATAATTTATTGCCGATAGGATTAAAAGCCAAAATTATTTTTGTAAATGCGTGGCACATTCACTTTTTTAACTATCGATTAATTATAAATAAACAAACAATAATATGAGATTTTTACAGGCTCTTTTTTTTTGGAAATTTGTTGTGTGGATTAGTGTAGAATACCAAAAGTTTGATAAAAACAGTGCGATTGTTTAGTGGAATAAAGCAAAATTTTAGGCATACCCGAACACTTGGTATTGCTCCCACTCATTGTTTTTTTTTTGTTATTATTTATATATAAATGTGTATGTGGTGGTTTTTATTATTTTTACTCCCCCAAATAATTTACTTTTAAAACACATAAATACTACAATAACGGCGTAGACAACACCGTGTGTCAATATAAATAAGACGGATCTATAAATGATTGCATAAAATATAGATGAGTGGTTTTTTTCACCGCGAAATAAAGCGCTGCCAAAAATTCTGCTCTAGCCCAAGGTTGAATCAACGTTAATATTAAACAACACGCAAAATTATTAAAAAAAAACACAAACAAACACACGGGATTAATTAGGTAAGAGAAATACAAATTGGCATCATACCGTCTTCTTCTGCAGTGTAACTGCACCGCGGTGGACTGAAGAATAGATGTGTACGATAATGGTGTTCCTCAATCGGTGTGTAGCCCTGTTCCCGGCTGCATCGTTTGCTTGTATGTCGGCCACCATGTGATTTGGTTGTTTTTGTTGTTCCTGCAATTTTCTGATCACGGAAACCTTTTCTAAACATCAAATTCATCTTGATCTTCTGTTGTGTTCTGTAACAAAAGTGGTTTGTTGGTTGTTTTTTTTGTACAAATCTTTGGAACCACCAACGCTCTTTTATTTACTACTGTCGTCCGTCTTGTTTTTGTATAGAACCGCGATAAGTTTTTGGCTCGTATACACACACACACCTATCAAATTCAGTTTCGGACAATATAAAAATAGAATTTTATTTCGTGTTGCAATTGTGACAATATTCAAAATGGGTGATTTTTCCAATTTACAAAGACAATCATCACGACTGAATTGTATTATTAATTGCATAAAGGCGGTCATAGATATTTTCAAATAACAGACCGGCGCAATAATCGTGTAAATGTAGGTATATAAAATAACTATCTATCTAACAACACACCAAATATTGAATCTAACCGGATCGATATTTACCTTGTCGTCAAATTGATTCTTGATATGGCAGCAAATACGGCAATAATGGAGTCTTCATTAAGCAATTGCTTCTAAAATCCCCATATCACCTACACATCATTATTGCTCTATTCTAGGTATTTTGTACTATTTTTAGCAATGATTGTTTGCAGACAAACCACCACAATACAATCTATTACCACTAACGATCAACAATCACTGTTTCATTATATCTACAGTAATAGCGTCGCGACGCTACCACCAAACGTATTCGATGGTTTGAAGCCACTCTATACTATTTATATGAAGGTGCGCGGAATTATTAGTCACACATTTGAATACACAAGGTATAGGTCAGGTGGAGTGGTGAGTGGTCGATTGGAGACCACTAGGTGACCCAGTCTCAAGGGTAGTAATCAATGCAGAGAAAAAGAATTCATAGCGACAACCCTTGTTACTGATGGTACCAACAATAAGTACCACCAGCGTAACAATCCTAAAAAAACAGTATCGCAAAATATCCGTAGTACTCGTCTGTAACTTCGCAATACTTCAATTTATTTATAAACGTTCCGAAAAATTTCACCCCAGACACATTGTTGCGCTCCCCCCTTTTTTTGTTGAAGTTCAGGTAGGTGTGTGTTTACATAAAAGTCAATATGTTGTTCAAATTGTTTATTCCAAAATAAAGAAAAAGTACTCTAACATAAGGAGCTCTGCAGCTATAATACTCACTAATTATAACTTGTATGATAACGATAATCACTATTTAGATAAGTAATATTTTTTTTTGTCACATTTATTTAAATTTTAAAACATCTAATAAATTCCACATCGTAAACGATAGAGGATCTTTGTTTTGTTTTGGCTAGTATTAAAAAATAAACAGAATGTTGAAATTAATTGCAAGAGAACTGATATAGATTTCCTCCTATAATTCTTCTTTTTTTTGTAATTTTTTGGTTATACTTAAGACTATAAAACATAAACAACTACAAATATAGAAGGGAATTGAAAGTAGTGTAGAAGAAAATGAAGGGTTGAAGAACAAAGAAAAAAACGAACAAACTTAAAAAATGAACGAAACTAAATAATATTAAATATAAATTATGGGGATACAATACTATATAGTAAGTGCACAGATGTATCTTTTTTTTTAAAGTTTATTTTATTAATCACAAAGTATGAAATACGAAAATTTTAAGTGTATTTATTACTAACTTTCGTGTATCCCCTGGTCTAGTAAACTCTAACACCGAAAGAACCCTCTTTTTTTAAATATAATCTTATGATAAATAAGTACATTTTCATACTTTGTGAAATGTGTTTTTTTTTAACGAGAAAAACGCCTCAACTATATTTTCTTTTCATAAAGACATGTAGCACAAAAGTTTAAAACAGTACAAGTTATATTAGAATGATGCTTGGTGTTGCACCTTTCCAAAAAACAAATATTATATAATATATATATTACAAAAATTTACACAATTATATTAATTTATAAATACTTATTAATTAATTAAAATTTGTCTTGTAAAATGAACTGAAATTAACCGATTAAGTTAATTCACTTTTTTATAGTGTGTTGTAAATGTTATGTAGTGTGGCCCGGCAGCCAAGCAAATATAGTTCAAGATGTTGGAGATATTGTAGATTTTTGATTTTTTTTGTTATTATTAATAATAATAAATGGGCCGGGATGAAACAATGAAAAGCTGAAATGCATATTGGTATTCTCTCTTCACTTTGATGTCATCATGGTGACAAACTCTGCAACAATAGAAACAAACAAAAAAAAATTAAACTAGTACAACTGTTCACAAAATTCGTTTTGTTTTTATTTTACAAATATTAATAAGTAAAAAATGTTAATCTATAGACGGAAAAAAAACAAACAGATAATGCAAAATAGAAGTACACGTAAAGACAATCATTTGCAAATAGACAATCACTTGAAGAAATAATAAAACATAGAAAGCCATAGAATTCTTTTGTTTGATACGATCAAAAATGCAATAATTGTGAACGATAAATAATATAACAATAAACAACAATTAATCATGCCACTAGGCACATTCTTAAAGCAACAAGACACTACAACTGACCAGCTCGAAGCATGTGTGGCTGAGTACCGATTGAAAACTATGAGAGCTAGAGCTCGGAAATCTGCAAAGGAACACTACCAGTCATACCTTCCTGGTCTATAACACATATTCAATTTCTAAATAAATTTAGAAAAATAAAGCTATACATACATTCGGCAAAGAGAAAAATATTTATAACTGAAGTGAAGAGAACCTGATTCCAGATAAATCATTCATATCAAAAAAGTCTACTTGCTACTATTTAATAATGATAATAATAATAATAATAGTTCTAATGCAATTGAAGTTCTTTCACTCTGACACACCCACTCATAGAAGTAATAAAGAAAAAATGTATATACCTTCGTAATTAACTTGACCATCACCATCAATATCAGCTTCTCTAATCATTTCATCAACTTCTTCATCTGTTAATTTCTCACCAAGATTGGTCATAACATGACGTAATTCAGCTGCTGATATAAAACCATTACCATCTTTATCAAATACTCGGAATGCTTCACGAATTTCTTCTTCACTATCTGTATCTTTCATTTTACGTGCCATCATTGTTAGGAACTCAGGAAAATCAATTGTACCATTACCTATAATAATAATAAGAACGAAAATAAACAATGTTTATAAATAGAAATATGATTATGCAAACGCAAACAATTCCAGTTCAAACAACTATAATAAACTGTGTATTAACGCTTTTTAAATGGGACACACTGTACACACTGTATGATTATTAAAACAAGGAAATTATTATCGCAATTATCAATAATAATAATAATAATTAAATTTTAATTTAACCACAGATAAAATAATATGTTGTATAGATAAATCAATTTGACGTCATTCTATGTTCAAGTTTTCTACCCCACCATTTATAATAATATTGATAAAATATATATACCAATATCAATTATTTATATAATACACATAACTGAAACTTATCTTCATGGCAAATTAACTGATTTGCTAGTTGCTGTTTTTAATGATGTTGACAACGTATGTCGCTACTTCATCCAACATTTCACTAAATAAGTTACGTTCATTATAATTCATAGAGGACGAAAATATGAATTTCCCTATCTGTTTTTCAATAAATTGATAAAAGCTATAATTAGACCGTATTATCATTTTTTTTTAATTTCCAATTTCCAGTAAAATGCAGTTCATAGTAGTAGTAGACATACGTTATATACTACGTCATTTGAAATCATAGCATATTCGATTAGTTAGCGTTAAAATATAGATTAAAAAACAATAATAATTTGTAATAGAAATAAATTTGAATCATTTTAGCGTTGTATGATTCATCGCCCATTAATTAATTTTGTGCCATTGGAATTTTGAATCACCTAGATTTGTTTTTTTAGTAATTCGCATTTTATTTTATTTCTTTTGTTAATTTTAAAATCACCATTACATCACATTATTAATCGTTGTTGAACAAACACTATAAGAGAAGAAAATAAACGTTGTTTTTTTTTAATCTACAGCAGTATTTATGTGATAGAATCAACATTAACAGATGTGTTTTTCGTTTGCTTTTTTTTGTTCGTTATTCAGAATTATAATAATGCTTACCATCAGCATCTACTTCATTAATCATATCTTGAAGTTCAGCTTCTGTTGGATTTTGTCCTAGTGATCTCATCACAGTACCTAATTCTTTGGTTGTGATTGTACCATCACCATCTTTATCGAACAATGAGAAAGCTTCTTTGAATTCAGCAATTTGTTCTTCAGTGAGTTGGTCAGCCTGGAAATTATCATGTTTTTACTCATTAACTCATAATTGCATTATATTTAGAAATATCTTGTTATATATGCGTATTGGTATGTGTGTGAGTATGTGTCGCCGTGTATATGTGTGTGCAACAGGATCGATACGCAACATTAACCGACAAAATCTAGAAGTCTCTCAAATTTTCCAATTGTGACCGATTTTTTTTTTGTATAATTCAAAACAATTTTAATTGCGAACATTGTAATGCTGCAATGCGGTAAAAAAATCTGTTTCTGGCCGGTTTAATTAGCAGTGAAAGAAGAAAAAATTTGACAGATTTCAATTTTAAATAGCGGAGGGGTATATACGGATCTGTGTAACGGCACAAATCCGTTTTTATCCCAATTTTAAAATATCATCCATCAATCATTTCATATTAATTGAATTATTTAATAACTGTATTCACTTACCATTATAATATTTTAATAGATTTCCACTAATATTTGAGAGAATTTTCAAAAAATTATTATTCAAATCGACACACAGAGCTACTGAATGTTACACGTCCAACTGCATCAGCCAACTGTCTGCGTCTGTGTATTTTGTCGTTTTGTTTAGGAATCATCGTTAGAGTGGGGCGGAAAATGGGAGTTTTCAGGGGCTAGCGGAGGGGAGAAACGATGCGAAACAACTACCGCCGAAGCGCATTAGTGCGGCTATGACACAAACGAGTAAATATTCCTACACCTAAACGACCACAAATATATCAAAGAATTTCGATGAAAATATCATAAAATTCGAACTAAATACAAACGAATTCATACAAAATTCTGTTGTTTCATTCAAATCGATGACGATTGTTGGAAAATTATTTTAAAATATTTGATATTTTAATCGTACTAATTATCGGTGCGGATATGACGGTGATTTGAATGTGGGGCGCGGCTTGTTTACAACGAATTTTCGCACCCAGCCAGTTTGCGATTGGTCGATAACTACCTGCAATGCGTCAAGCGGCGGCGGTACTGTTGCTGTCGTCCGCACGCGACACTTTAAACAACAACGACGCGATGCGTCGCAGTGCACGGGTGCGGCGCTGCGACGCCAATGGTAACCACCTCGACTATAATAATGATGATGATGATGTCGGCGGCGGCAACGACCATTTGTTCCAGAAATTAACCCCGCAAATTGACAATGATAATTCAACTTTCACAGAGAGAGAGAGAGAAATTAACGCGAAACTATGTAGGATTTATATGGAAAAAAACCCGTCAGGAATGCAAACAGAAGAGAATTTATGTAAATCGGAACGCTAACCGTTCCTCAATATCCCGGATTTTTCGGGTTTCAATCTATGATTTGCCACCTAATTATCTAAAATCTAAGCTTTTCTAAAAAAAAGCGTTAATTCTTATGACTCAATCATTTTCTCAGTAATATCGAAATTGTTGATTTTGAACAACAGTTTCGCTTAATTATGATAATAAACATATCAATCAACGGTTTAATGGTGTAATTAAAAATTTTGCTTTTGTACGTTTGATATGATCATAGAAAATCCAAACATTTTCCTCGAATTACAACTGCACGTTAAATTAAAACAAATATATACGTTGAATAGGTATTTTGAAAAGTTGGGGAATTTTCCATTAGTTTTGTTGTAGTAATAAAACAAATAAAGTAAACACTACTCGAAACACTTTGAGAATAATAGGAGATTCTCCAAATTTTTTCTTCAAATTCTTTTGTTTTATTTCAGGATTTCTACGAAAACAAAATACACGCAGCGTGTCCAATATATTTCAAAAAAGAACAAACATCATTAGAGCCGGTCAAGTTGAATTCGATTAACTGTATTTGAATACTGTATAAACACCAGATCCTGTTTACAGTCAGATTGATATAATTTCTATTAGATTAACCATCAGGAAGGGTTTCTGGAAGACTTTTATGTAGTGGCAACTCTATCACTGTGATCGCATTAATTGCCCTATAATACTACTCGCTGATTCTATTGACTATTAAATAAACTATACGAAAAATCTAGACTTAATCGATGTGGCATGTTCGATTGTACATTTCAACGCACCTGTTAATGCCACAGCCATCAACTGTGCATTTGAATAATTCATAATTTTGTTAGCTAGAATAGGGCGACAGTTAACATACAGACAGGTTGAAAAATTTATTTGTGCCTAAAAAAAATCCTGCTATCATCACCACCACCACCAATTCAACGTTGAATTAAAGGAATGTTTGAAATTTGGTGGATGCGCCACGCAAGTATTCATTTACTATGTAATAAAGGAGGGTGGTCGGTTGTCTTTTCTCGGTTAATGAATGGAAAACAGCACACGAGTTGAATATATAAATATGTAATTTATTTAATTTGGTATTTAAATTGCATAAAAATTCATATCTATGACGTCCTTGGTGGCCACTTATTATCGATAGATATTATTTATAACGTTATATTAGTGTGTTTATTTTATATTATCTATTATCCATTGTTTAATTTGCTAATAATGATTTTAATGATTATCTAGCACAACTATTACATTTACGGTTCTAATGTTATTTTTTTCTTTTCGAAAATTGTTTCGAAATTAGTCTTGTTCCAAAATAACAGCAACTTACGCTTTTCTTCTTCTCTCCTTCTCATATTTTTGTTGTATATTAAAATTAGAAAAAGAAAGGGAACAAAACATGAAGAAAAAAAAACAAATTCAAATTATATGTAATATATTTCAAGATCACACGTACACCTAAAATTATTAAACTACTAGGATGTAATTTACAAGTTCACAAAAAAAAAATCCACATCTTTTTTTCTACAATTTACATCAAAATACTTGTAAAGGTAAAAAACAAAATTAAAATTACTAGTTGTCCTCTTCTTTTTTTAGATCAATTATCATTTTAAATAGTTTTGTATATATAATATTTGTGGCTTTCTTTTTATTATTTGTTTTAATTTTAGTTTCATTTAACAGTAACTTCAGTTGAATTTTCAGTTCCTTCTGTTTTTACCATTTTACCACTATCACCTGCATCACAAAAAGAATCTTTGTTTTGAAACACAGATAAGAAGTAAAAATATAATTAAATAAAATCTTACTTTCTGAATCAGCTTGTTCACCACCGGAACGACGCCGCTTCCGTGCTGATCTATCACGACGGAACACTTTTTGTTGTGTGGGTAAAGGATCCATGCCCAATACCTAAGAAATAATAATAATTTAATTATTAAATTTAAATCAATTAATATTTAATTACTTTATAAATCTGTCTATAAGCAATTAATCTTAAAGCATATTGAGCTGAACATGTAAGATCTTCACGTTGTTGTGCATTAAGACCACTGGCAGCATCTGGACTATCTTTTTCACAAGGATCACCTAATCCTGGTCCACCTGGTAGTAATAATCCACTAGCTACAGCCTCCATTACACGACGTAACGCATCTCCAGGCGATAATTGAACCTGACCAGGTACTGATGAGATTACTTTTTCTGCTAAAAGTTCCATTGCCTGGAAATTTGTTTTTCTTTTAGTTAAAAAATCAAAAAACTCTTTTCAATTGATGTGTTCTTTTATTTATTTTTTTAAATGTTATTCAGAATTGGATATACAAAACTCGATAAACAAAGATTTGTGAAAAATACTGAAAAATAATTTAAGCTCAATAGAAAACAGCAAAAATTGATGATAATACAACTAAACTGTCAAGCAACTGAGCTATATCAGAATTACATACTAAACGAAAAACAAAGAGTCTTACCCATGAAGTTAAAGGTGACCAAGTAGGAACCCTCTGACACAAATCCCTCAAGATACGTATAATCACCACACACGAATGCAGTCCCAATGCCCTAGCCTATTTATGAAAATGAAATTAAAATTTGTTTAAAAAAAGAAAACGAAAATTATATCTGAGGGTTCTACAGGGTGCTTACTTTCTATAAATATTGAAAAGATAAAGTAAATTGCAAAAAGGTGATGTTAAGAACATAAAAATTAAGCAAAAGCTACCCTTAAAAAACCGATAGAACCCTCGTTTTTATTCAGTTAATCTGATCTAGATGTGAACTTTATCTTGTAATTATTTCACCAATTAATTGAATAATTTAATTTAAATTGTGTATAACAATAATTTAAAAACTCACATCATCAGATTTAGATTGTTCTCTTAAAATAATAAAAGGGGAAATGTACAAATTTAACAATTAATTGTAGATTTTACTACAATTAACATATATATTTCAATACATTGAAAACGCTTTTTGCAATTAATACACGCGGTGCGCGCGGGTGTGAGAAGAGACACAAACCTGGAACCATTTGGTATGTCTGAGGGCTGCCAGCGCCTGGAGACACTTGCCGCGTGCGAGAACGTCCCGGTCCAACCCGCCGCTCGCAGCTTCTAGAC
The DNA here is from genome assembly GCA_028455855.1 of Meloe dianella. NCBI lineage: Eukaryota > Metazoa > Arthropoda > Insecta > Coleoptera > Meloidae > Meloe > Meloe dianella. The sequence goes on from JAPTHL010000060.1 coordinate 338,259, forward strand.
ATCAAGAAAGGGTGTTTGACCATCGTGCACAAAACTACAACTGTGCCACACGTAAAAATTTCCAAATAATAGAAAAAATTATGGTGTAGCCTAGTTGTAATTAGTGAAAGCGGCTGGTCAAAAATCCTTAATCCCACACCACCTAAAATCAACTCTAAACAGGCATATCAGCACAGTACATTTATAAGTATTGGACCGCCACAATCAATATTTAAATTAATGAATTAGTTAATTAATAAAATATAATCAATCGTTTTAAATGATTTTTTTCCCTTACAACCATACACATTTTACGATTTCTTCTGTTTTCGTAGTATCAGTTAAAGTATCTGTCGCTTGTGCGATGATTTCAACAACCAGTATATTTACTTTAAGACTGATACAAACTTGACAGTTGCGTTTATTCTAAAAAAACTAGAAAAGTCCAATATTTATTAAAAACAATCAAGGTTTAAGCTGGACAAAATGCAACTTCTTCATACAATCATACCCACCTGTTTTTTTTCTTTTCAAGGAAAAAAATCAATTCACACAAGAGAAGCTTGAGTAAATAAGGTTTCTCATCATCTCACAAATCAATTCACACAATCAATTTTTTTTTTAAATAAATTTTGCCAAACAAAGAAAAATTAACTGAAAAATATCTATGAAATTGGAAGACAAAACACCCGATAGATTAACTTTCATACAGAATAGACAATTTTGAAAAATCTAGCATAACTAAATAATGTTACCTTCAAAACACTTCAACTGAACAAATTATTGAAAATAATAATAATAATCATAAAAAATAAACGTAAATCAGATGAATATTCCAAAAATGCAATTATTCAATTATTTACCGAAAATTTTCAAAATAATCCACCCTATATAAACACTCTCAATAATGTACTACTTATTAAAACGAAAGTCAGCTTAAACCCTGCAAAGGTACTGTACACACCAGCCGCACACACGTAGTTTCGCTCCCTTTTTTTACCTTGTTCTCTCATAATTGGACTTGTCAATTGGACAAGTACGGTTAATCCATCGTCACATACAGTTAAACCAGCTTCAGCAGCATTAATTGTAACTGTATAGTTATTATCAGGTGATATTTGTTTTAAAGCCGGTGGTAAGAGATCTACAACTTTTCTTAATAGGGCTAATGTAGGTTTATCAGCACATAATACAACCAATTCAACATTTGTATCACCACGTAATAATAAGCCTTTAGCTAAATGTCCTACACGCATAACACCTTTTAATATACGATTAGCATCCCTATCTTGTTGGAATGAAAACCTAGAAAAATTAATATTAATCGTATACACTGTATTTTTATGTTGTTGATTAAAAAATTACAGTTGATTATCGCGTCCATCTTCTTTTTGTTGTTGAGTTTGTTGTTGCTGTTGTTGTTGTGGTGGTGGTGGTTGTGCCAGTTGCTGTTGTTGTGATTGGGACTGTTGCGGTGATTGCTGTTGTTGTTGTTGTGGTTGCTGAGGTGTTGGTTGAGGCTGTTGCTGTGTAGGTGGTTGTAATGGTTGCGACTGTGGTTCCTGTTTGTTTTCAGGTTCTTGTTTTGTCGGTGACACAGATTCAGGTTTAGTTGTAGGCGTTGTATTTGTTGCATTTGGAGTAGTTGGTGTTTGTCCATCCTTTGGTTTTGTACTTTCGGCTAGCTGATCTGATACCATTTTCAGTGCTCGTTCAGTGTGTGATACTATCCGTTGTATAGCTTGTAATTCATCTTCTTTTGGATAAATTTCTGAATGTCGAGCCATTACATGTCGATCATCACTAGATTCAGCCCGTCTAGCCATTGGCATACCACCTTGGAAATACTGTATAAAAATAAAAGCAATAACTACATTTGTTTTGAATAAAAATATGAGAAATTAATACCGGTGGTGCACCACCTGGGAATGGTGGTCGACCTCTTGGATATGGTCCTAAATTACCCCGTCTACACATTTCCATGTATTCTTCTTCATAGCGTCGACGATCTTCCCAATACATTCTATCATCTTCATCTTCTGGCATATTATAATGTCGACGTGCCCAAAATTCTTCACGCATTGCCTAAATTTTACAAATAATTTTATAAACAGCTTACAAATCATATTTAAACGAAAACATCAAGAAAAAAAAATGTACGAATCTGCAAAACCTAAGTTATCCAATTCTTAAAATAGCTTAGGGTGAAGTATATTCAAATTAATCTACGACAACCTTAAAAATTTGAAAAACAATTTCTTTAATTTAACAAAAGGAACAATTGTCGTTTTTTTTCCTCTATTCTTTGTATACTTACAGCTCTTCTCATCTTTTCTTCTTGTATTTTTCTTTGACGTAATGACGGTTTAACATCTACTACTAAATCTGGATTAACTTTTTTCTTGTATTGTAATCTATGCCGTCGTCCTTTCATGTGCATTTCTTTTGCATTTGGATCATTGAAGCGGCATTCACACAATTTACAATTAAAACTAATCACCTGCTTAAAAGTTAATTATTAAAAAAAATACAAAATACAATTTAATTAAATATCTACCTTCCCGTCATCACTCTTGATTTCTTCGATATAATCTTGTCCAACTGGTTGGATATCTGGTTCGGGTTGATCCTCACCATCATCATCCTTTGAATCACCATTACCTGTGGGAATGCCGAGACCTCCTGATTGCACAAAGTTTATCTTTGGTGTGGAGGAAACGGACTTACGAGGACCACCAATTATCTCAGGTTCCTGTGGTGGAATTGGTTTACCCAATTTGGTGTGTAATAATACAACCTTTTGATGTTTTGCGCCACGAATATGAGCTGCATATGCATCATTTCCTGTAATTAAAAAAAAAATTAATTCAAATAAAGTCATTTACAACAGTGATTTTTTTCAATTTTGATTTTACCAGTACAAGTAACATCACATAATTGGCAACGTAATGAATTTCCAGCACGATTCTGACTAGTCACAGCCACTGAGGCTGCCATTTTCGTTGCAGCTTCCCGTTTTTTGTGTTTCTGTCCTTCTAGATGTTCACGATACGTTTGTGGACCAGCGCAACTGTAACAATTAATATAACAAATATTAATTACATACCAACCAAAAAGAATAAATAAAACCAATGATTAAAAAAAAATTTGTATGATCAACCAATGTTTAACAATTACATCGAAATTGTTAAAAATTAAAAATTATGGTAAGATCTAATAATAATCTAGCAAGGTGTCTGACCAGCAAAACACAACAGAACATGTAGGCTGAAATTCGTCTTGCTTTCTTTAGGATTATTAAAGTAAATCTTACCTAATTTTACAAACATCACAATAATGTAGTTGTTGTGGTTTTGGTGGTGCTTTTGTTCTCATATTTTTTGCACCAATACCACCTTTTTTATAACCTTGCCAACCACCAGCTTTCTGTTGTGCAGCACCACCTTGCTGTGCTACATACATTGTAGCTGCTGAATATAATGCAGCGTCATATCCTGAATATGTTGTTGAATTTGCTTCTAGGACAAATTCAAAATTGAGTTAAATTATTTAATAATTTTTATGGAATTCAAAAAAAAAGATAAATCTTACGTTTTGCTTGTGTTGTTGGTTGGGCAGCTATAGTTGTTTGAGCAGCTTGTTGTGCATATGAGGCTTGATATCCTGTAGCATTAGCTTGATAAGTTCCTGTATATTGAGCTGGTTTTGCTGCTGCTGCCTACAATAAATGAAATTCAAATCAAAACAATACTAAATGTGAACTATTACAGTTCTGTTATAGAAAGAATGTTCACTTACCATACTAACTGCAGCTTGAGCTTGGGGTTGTCCTGTAGCTCTTTGTGTATAGGTAGCAGCGTAAGTTGCTGGTTTTGCAGCAGCAGCAGCAGCCGCAGCAGCTGATTGATCATAACCACCTGTATATCCAGCAGCTGCTGTTTGGCCTACAAATTTACATATAAAAATTAATTAAATTTCAAACGATTACTAATATTGATTATCGTTTACCGTAACCGTATTCGTATGCAGGAGTGGCACCAGTACCTACAGCAGCATAAGTACCTTGTGTAGCAGCAGCTGCTTGATAAGCTGTATCATAACCAGCAGGAGCACGTTGTGTACCGTAAGTAGCGGCTGCGGCCGCGGCGGCTGTTGCCGGTGCAGCTACCGCATATCCAGTAGGTTGACCTGCTTGATATGCAGCTCCTGTGGCCGTTGCACTATAAATTCAATTAAAGTAATTGATTACATATTCAACAATCAAATAACTTAATGATTTTTATAGACTTATTTCCCAATGATATAAAAATGAACAGGAAAAACGAGCCAATTGGAAATTGTTCGGCAATAGAGTTTTACCCATCTCGATAAAGTTTTACGAATTTATTGATCGAAAGACAAAATGCCGGCGCCATTTAATCAAGGACGCCGGCACCACATTGAAACAGTCGATGTTTTAACGAATTAAAAAAAAACTTTTCTTGTTAATATTGGTATTAAACAATAGCTAATTATGTTAAATTTGAACTAATTTATTAATTACATACCTATATTGTGTTCCACCATGAGTAAAACCGAAATAATTATTCGTCGCCATATTACTCGCATACACGCTGACAAAATTTACATTAAAAGAAGAACACGCACGCCCTCTATTCAATATCCTGTGTTAATAGATAACCGGAAATTAGAAAATGGCGGCTTATTTGAAATGAAATTGATGTTTGAAATAAAACAATTTTTTTTTACATAATTTCTTTAATATATTGATCATTTTTGATATTTATCAATGGGATAATATTGTTTATATTGTTCAACATGAGCTATCATCTCTTTCTTTTGTTTCCTGAAAATTTGGTAATTAGTACAATTAATTATTAATTAATTTTATGGTTCTTACAGTATATGATGGGGAGTAGTTTTGTAGACATCTTCAAACACTTCCGTCCATTTTGGTAATAGTTTCTTTTCGCCAGCAGCAAATGCAATCAAGACATCTTCTCGAATTTTTTCCGTATAATTCTTATCGTCATCCTCCGACCATAATCCTTTATTGATTAAATATGACTTAAATCTTAATTTTGGATTATCAATAGTGATCCATTGTTGTACTTCTTCATTTGATCGATAAGCTGAACTGTCATCAGATGTGGAATGATGTCCAACACGGTATGTTAATGCTTCAATAACAACAGGCTTTTGTTCTTTTAAAACATACTCTTTTGCCATTTTTGTAGCATTATAAACAGCAAGAACATCATTACCATCAACACGTAATGTATGAATACCGAATGCTGGTCCTCTACTAGCTATACCATCACCACGGTATTGATCTTTAATTGGTGTTGATATCGCATAACCGTTATTACGACAAAATAATATTACAGGACATTCTAAAGTTGCAGCGAAATTGAATGCAGCATGTGCATCACCTTCAGATGCTGCACCATCACCATAATAACAAATCACAATACGATTTTGTCCTTTCAATGCATACGCGGCGCCAACAGCTTGTGGCATTTGTGTACTTAATGGGCTTGAGATTGTTATAAAATTCAATTCACGTGAACCGTAATGGATGGGCATTTGTCGACCTTTCCCCAAATCATCACAATTACCATAACATTGATCAATGAATTGTTGTAATTTAAAGCCACGCCATAATAGAACACCAACTTCACGATATTGTCCATAAACAACATCGTTATTAGTTAATGCAGCTGCACTACCAATATGCATTGCCTCTTCACCATAATTCGTCATATAGAATGATATTCTGCCTTGCCGTTGTGATTCATAAAGGATTTTATCCATTACATTCAATGTCACCATATCTTTGTACATTTTTTGTAAAATATCATTTGGTAATTGTGGTATTTCGGTTTCAGTTATTACACCACCTTGACGATCAATTACACGATAAATCGGTATTGGTTGATAAGTGTCTTTTGTGGTGAATTCCAATTTTTCGGTCCATTTTGTTTGGGCACCGGGATGTACAGGTAGTTCGCTTGAAAAGTGCTACAATTAAAGAATGTTAGAATCAATGACGGGACAATTTCCACGCACGCAATATGTCGTTATCGTACTATTACGATAACAACCATAACATAAATAGATTTTAATCTGTGTAATAGGAGTAATATATTAGAGACTTACCCGTAATGTAACGTTTTTACATTGTGTTATTAACATGAATTTATTCGACATTAATTTCAAACATTTATTCAATGCCATTGTTGTCTAATCGAACAATTTTTGTTGAAAGTATTAATATTTACTATATGTTGACCTCAAGTATTTTTTCTATGTCATTTACTCGCTGTATTTTTCTATCTATTTGATAAAATAAAGTCTTTCATAATGATGATAACGAATTATCGTCTATTTCTGTTGTTTTTGAATTCATTACCATTATAATATATCAAATAAATTATAGAAACAATTCAAATTGTTGCGAATAGTGTTTTAATTCATCAATGATGTGTAAATATAATCAATGTTGATAATAGGGGCCAATGTTCATCACAAAGTCCAACATATAATGTTTCAAAAGAGCAATGATCATCACTCATTGGTGTATATATGATTGTCTATTCTACGAACACAAATCGTACATCCGTCTAATTATCACGTCACTCGATAACAAGCATCGGTGAAATTGTAAATAAAACACCATTTCCAATTAAATCCTAATCTTATTTATTAGAAATATCGTATTTCACCGGTCACTAAAGACTGTTAAAATACTTTAGCTTGAGATGTTATAAACAACTGGCAATATAATGCCACTTAAAGGTATACAACCCTTGATGTGGGAAATGTGGAAACATGGAAAAACGCACAGTCTACAACACTCTGAGACAATTATTAAGTAACCAGATGGACGTACCATAGACATCTATTGAAAGAACATGGGAAAACGCATACTCTACAACACTCATTAAGTCACCAGATGGACATACCATAGACATGTACTGAAAGAACATGGAAAACCGCATACCCTACAACACTCATTGGCAATTATTAAGAAACTGGATGGACGTACCACAAACAACACCAACAAATGACCAACAAACGATTGCAATTGTTGAATTTAAAAGAAAAAACCATTTAACATTGGTGAATTCAAATACTGATGTGTTTGTTGCCAACATAACATTTATGTTGGTAATGACTGTCAATTTTGTATAATTTTTTTTTTCAATTTCAACCCCCAACACAGGGGTGATTTAGTTGTTTTTTTTTGTTGAAATTATCTAATTACAATTGTTATAAACAATTGTAAAGGATGTAAATCAAATTTGTGTAGGGTAACTAGAATACATTCCATTTTTCTTCGTTATTTTACAAGGACAAGGACACTGAGTCGGTAGATAACCGGGTACACATTGACATTCATTCATCCTTAATGAATTCACATTATTTTCGATTTGATAGAAACTTTTTAAAATGCCATCTTTATACCACAAATCAATGAATGCATTAGATAAAATTGTGCCAAAGCAACTCCAACCATTATGGCAACATCCTGCAGGTAAATCGTCGTTAGTCTCCGGTGATGTCTTGATATTTTTTTAATAAGTGTGGTTTGTTTTTAGGACCGAAAACGATATTCTTCTGGGCACCGATGTTTAAATGGGTAAGAAGCGAACAAACAAAGTACCATTAAACAAAACAATTATACTCAGTCATGTGATTTTTGTAGGGTCTTGTTATTGCCGGTGTTAGTGACTTAACACGACCAGCTGAGAAATTAAGTATACCACAGACTGTAGCTTTATCGGCTACCGGATTAATTTGGTCACGTTATTCCTTAGTTATAACACCAAAGAATTACAGTTTATTCAGTGTGAATGTATTTGTTGCTGCAACACAATGTTATCAATTATATCGTGCCATAAAGTAAGTATTATCAAATTACGAGTACATTTTTTCCAATTACACAAATTGCTTTGTAGTTATCAAATGAAACAAAAGGCAGAAATTAAGAAGTCTACATGATGATCTTAGTGAAACTTTTATTTTAAATTATGATGCTGTAAAAATAGTTTGAATGGGAAGAATCAGGGTTGAAATAAACAATACTAAATCAGGTTATTTAGTTAATTTTATTATTGATTACATAAATATAATACCAAAAAATATCCAATTACATTTAGCACCTTTCAGTCTTTTTATAGTTAATACATGACAGAGAGCCTCATAAATGCAGTATTTAAAAACACACAAAAGTGATAAGCAATTTAGTACAATTAGTAAAGAAAGACAAAAAAAACTGAAAGCCGACACCCGACTCCGACCCCACCATAAGATTATAAAAAAAATGAAACAATTATTTCTTTGATAAATTTTTCTCAGATAGAATCTCAAATGTAACACCATTATCATTCAATTGTTTAATCAATGATGTTTTAGCAAAAGCAGCACCAGGCGGATAAACACCACCATTCTTTGGTAATTGATCGATTTCCGTTAATAAAACAATACCAGATAATGCTAATGCAATACATGTTGTTCCATAACCAGGATTTTTACCTTGAACTTGTCCAATTATAGTTTTATCAACTGGTGCTGCATATGTATCAATTGGTTCTGATAATTGTTCTTTCCATCCTTCGCCATATAATGTAATTGAAAATGAAGTTTTTTGAATTTTCTCTTCAGATGGTGGAAAACGTGTAATAAATCCACCAGTAAAGAATTCAGGATATTTCAGTAAAATGAAACGTCCACGTTCAAATTTTGTAAAGATCGAAAATAATAAACCGTAAAATACATATAAAACTAAACCAATCAATGATTTAATAATGAAATAAGTTTCAACTTGTACTGGACGTTTTTGCTCATCTTCATAAAAATATCGTTGGCTTCGACGTACAACAGAACGATCAGAACCTAGGAAGGGCAATACCCAACCGCTTGTAATACTTGTTTTACGAGGATATTTCCTAAACAAATGAAATCAAACTCAAAATTAAATTAAAAACTTATTAATAATCATATGTTTACTTTGATTTTAATTTTGGTTGAAATGTTGGTAGACGTGTCGGATATAATCTTCTACGTAGATTTCCTAATTCATTAGCATATGCTAAACTGTAAATAGCTGATTCCCATGTACCAAAATTAATAACAGATCCTGCTAAATCTTCACTACCTGCTTCTTGATCATATTTGAGATATGTTTCAACTGAATTTAATGTACCATCGAATTTTTGTTGTAAAAATATAACACCCATATCAGTTGGTATACTATCCCAACCACAAGCACTAATAATATAAAGGCCTTTATCTTGTGCTTCTTTATGGTATTTATATTGCATCATTTCCATATATTGTGGTTCACCACTAACATCAATATGATGTGTACCTTCTTGAAGACAAGCATAAATAACTGGTTCACCATAAAAACGATATGGTCCACAACAATTTATAATTAGACGACATTTAGATGCCATTGCAAAGAGACTATCATCATCATCAACATCAGCAAGCACAATTGGTATTTCAGTTGCTGGAATACCTACAAAATAGTTTCAATTATCTTAAACCATTCAATTCTATTATTTAAACAAATAAATAATACCAAGTTCTTTTTCTAATTTAATTTGAAGTAATTTCAATTTTCTTTCTGAACGACCAGCAATACCCCATGTTAATGAACGACCATTCTCTTGGGCGAATTTATGGACAAATGGTACTGTATGACAACCAGTAAAACCAGTAGCACCAAATACAATTATATCCAAATCGCGAGAAGCCATTTAAACCACTGCTAATATAAAGACGAATAATTAAATGCTTACTCTTTTACTGCGATTTACAAGCGATGTTTATAAATTATCATTCATGTCACCTTATTAATGTAGAAAATCGATATTGAAAGCTAACATTAATTTAATTATAACGCAAAGGTTAATAAATAACACAAGTCATAGTATCAAGGAGATTGCAATTTACTATGTAATTAACTAGATATGCACTTCGCATTCATTTGTTTACTTGACGATAGTACCTGTTCAATTCTATTATTAGATAGTATCATTATCTATATAGTAAACCAAGATTAACGTGAATGTTAACGATAACGTTTGAAATGCGGAAATCATTGATTGTTTATAATCTATATATATATATATATATATATATATATATATATATATATATATCTATATAAAATTTGAATTTCCAATCAAATTTTAGCATACAATCAAAAAAGTTTTATTACCATGAAAAAACCATAAAATTACAATAAAATATAGTGTCGAATTGTGCAAATTGTTTCCTACACAATAGAATTAAATATTTAAAAGAAAAAACAAATAGCAGCAGCCTACACTTTTTCGTTTTTGAAAATCAATTAAATGAAAACAAAGGTGGCTGTTTGTACAGCAACAAAATAAAATAAACAATTGATTTGGGTGTGTCGAGAACATTCTAGTTGAAAATTAAAAACTATTAACAAACAAAAATATCTGTTTCTTTACTTACCGAATAAAACTCCAATGGGGAACCGAAAAGGAAACTGGGAGCCGGTTGGAATTTATTGTTGTAACACGTTAAAAATGACCTGCTTTACGTGAAAAAAAGTTGAGGGACGCCAAACAAGCTTTCAATTGAATAAATTCAGTACTACCAACTGATACAGAATCAAAAGAACCCTATGGGTGTTTTGGTGAAATTTTAGTGAATTTGACAATATCATATTGGTAGTCGTTATTAATTTGCAATTGTTTTTTTTTCTGTGATCGGTTGATTTGTTTAAAGTTTCTAATTGTTGATTGGGGAACATTTAAACAATAATTATTTATAATGAATATTGCAGTCCCATCACGATTTGCATGTTTGAAAATCGAAGATGATGATCACAGTAATCGTCCAGCAACAATGAATCAAACAAATCGTAAAAAACTGACGATTAATCCAAATAATAATAATAATAAAACAACAATGGCGAAAAAAGTCAATACAAATAAAAAGACAACGCCAACAAATCAAACGAATAATAATAAACCAGTATTATCATCATTATTAATAACTAAATTGATTCGTATGAATGAAAGAATGATTTTTGTAGACAAATTCCAAGAAACCGAAGAAGAAACAATGCGACAAACAATGGGAAGATTGGAAGAAGAAAGATAGCGAATTGGTGAATGATAATTATGAACAAGACTTACAATATGCAATCATTCAATCGAAGCTTGAATATGAATCTGAGAATAACGTTAAAAATAAATTTAGAACACCACCATTACTGCCACAACCACCACTAGCAACAACAGAGAATAATAAAAAAAGAGAAACAAACCGATGAATTTAGCTGAATTTCTAGAAACAGACACTGACAACAACCAAATTAATGAACGTACGATTGCCTTTCTTGTTTTCTTTCAATTATTTATAATTCATTTAAAAACAACTCCATAGATTCATCAACGAATAATACGATTATCAATAACCAGAAGCAACAAGACGATGAAGATTTCTTTGATAAAATGGTGGAAGTGGCGAAACGTGAAGTTATCAAAGGCAAATTGGAAGAGGAGCGTAAAGAGCGTGATATCAATTTTGAAGAGATGATAACAAAAACACAATATCAAGATAAACTACAATTAGAACAACAGCGTAATGCTGTATTACAACAACAATTAGATGAGGCACGTGACGAAATTGTTGCTGTTAAAGAACGGAACAAAATCTTTTGCACTATTTTAGCACAAGGAGAAAGTACGTTCGATTTTCCTTAGTTAGTTGTTGATTAATTAATTATTTAATTTCGATTATAGTGAAAGATAAGGCTGGAATCTTATTGGAATTGGAACGTTTAAATAATGTGAAAGATGAATTGACCGAAGAAGTTGCACGTTTACATAAATTATTAGAACAGGAACGATCGAAATGTGCATCACTTTTAGATTCACACAATCAAATGGCCAAACATAAAGATAATAAGGTAACAATTCGATTTGATTTGTTTTTATTTAATTCCGTTTTGTTTGCTTCAATACGTTTTGATTACAGAAACAGAAGAAAGGTCGTTAATTGTTTTTGTTTGACTTATTTTGTTCGTATTGGTAGAATTAGTTTCCAGTTATTTCTTTTTTATTTTGCATGTGATTATTAGTATTTTTCTTGCAAATAATGTGATATTCATTTTTGTTTCCTTCTTTTGTATTATTACAGAATAAGAAGTAAATTCTACATTCGTATGGTGATAGACCTAAATATCTTTCTTGAATCTACTGTTATGATTATCAAATTTTTTTTGTTATGTTGATGTAATCATTTCTAGAATTGTCATGATTCTAAAAATGGTTATTCGAACCTCTACATTTGTCTAATTGTAAGTCCTTTTTCCAATTAATAAGTTGATTCATGTATTTTTTACTGTCCAGAAATTGGATGGCTACTGTTTTTCAATAAAAAAAAGTACTAAAAGTATTGTTCTGTTTAATTGTTCTATTAATTACTTCAGGTGATTAAAAATTCAGCCTGAGAGATGCAACACATAATACATCAAGTTAGAGATTGGTATCATCATATATTTTGTAATTTACAAAGACTCGCTGTAATTGGAATTAATTAACATAAAATCCTTTCGAAAATATTCCATTATTGTTGAAACATATTAAAATATCTTAGATAATCCAATGATTGGCTTGTAAATGTTTATATTTTCAGCATCAGTTTGAACGATTATGAACGCATCCATCTCTAACAGTGTTGTTTTAGAGTGTCATCTATAGAGTAGCATCAAAAGCTGGCCACAACAACCTGTCTTACCTGCTCTAACATTGATGGGCGATCATTAAACTACCGACCAGTTGGAAAATATAATTAAAATTGAGCTGATGTTGTGAGAGCGCTAAATGTGAAGAGCGAAATACAGCAGTGGATGGATATAAGTGATTGTTGTGTGGCACGTCTATTAACAACAACAGCAGGAAAGTGGTGTTGTTTGTTGTTCATCTTCTTCTGCTTGTGATTACAGTGCCTACTTGTTTTTCATTCAATTAAGTGACATTTTTCATTTGTTTTTTTTTTGGTTTGGTTTGGTTTATGTGTGTGTGTGTGCCCGTGTGAAATTATATATGTGTTAAATTTATTTTTGTGCTGGAAAAACTGGGCGACACATATTCAAAATTTGAAGAAATGGCAGAAAGTCGTGGTTCTTTATTGGCGAAATCCGTCCAGAAACATGCAGGTAGAGCTAAAGAGAAGGTCAGTGACATTTTTTCTTTTGGTGCAATTGTTTTTAAGGTTAGACCATTGCCTGCTTTGATGCAATCACACCCCATGGGGTGTTAATTGAAATAATTCGATTAATTGTTGGTTTGAAACATTTGGAAAAAACGCTTAATGTAAGAACGTATCAAAGAAAGTGATCAAATGCCCAAAAATGGTCACTGAAAATGTAGTTCGCCTACTACAGAATCGATGTGTCCATATAAATGCAGAAAGGTCACTTTATTCTGCGTAGATAGAACTTTAAATAATACTAATGAAGTTTGAAAAGTAGCCCATTATGAAGAGGTTTTGCTGAAATAGCTCCCAGCTATACGTACATTTTTTCCACAACTTGTTGTTATCCTACTTTTTTGAGAAAGTATGCCAAATAGGTGCACAATCATTTATATTTTTTATAATTCCAAAACAAATTCAACTACCGTGTCTTATATTTTCAACTGAAACATCAATATCGTTAAAATGATGATGGGAAAATTACGTGAAATTTATGTAAATTTTTGAGCCTGTCTATTTTTAATGTTTGTGATTCGCGTAACTCCACCATCAAGACAGTTTCGTTTGACCAAAGCCAATTGAAATAAAATAGCCGGGCCTTTGAATAGAAACGAAAAAACTTGGCACTAGTTTGTTACATATTAAGATTTCTACAACATCTCTGCCCTCTTCATCTTTTTTTTATTTATTTTAATTGAAAGAATCTATCGTCTATTATTTATAGAAATAGAAATAGGGATAGGTTTGGCTGTGTGTTGTAATTTAGGTCATTATACACCTTTTTCATTAATATTACATCGTGTAATCGATGCATACCTACACACAGATACACCTTAACGAACAACAACACTGTACATTTTATAATACATTCACTTTGAGCATTTAGCTCTTTTCTGTCTAACTGTTATCTAGTTGTTGTTGATTAAAAATAATAATTTAACTAAAATCAATGTTTATGTTAAACCGTCTTGAATCTACCGTTATTTAACTATTAGTTAAGTCAGGTTTCCTTCAAAATAAATTAAAACGAAATTAAGATTTAATCAAAATTATACTCACATTATAGTAAGTATAGTTGTAAATTTCCATGTTTTCATATAAAAGAAATATGAATTCTAACTGTACTGTAGATAAAATACAAATTATCATCAATCTTTTGAAAAGTTTCTCAGATAAATTAAAAAATAAACCAACAACAACAACATTAAATTATTCAAAAAATCGTAGAGAGAGAGAGAGAGAGAAGAGCTTTTACAAAAATTCAGATGATAGACGCTTTCTGTTTCTATTCTTGCTTACAAGTCCTCTTCAACTTTCTTTTCTCTTATCATAAGTATTGTTCATTGTAAATTGATTCTGAAGGGTTTCGTTAAAAGTCTACACTTGTATCAGTGGTACTCGACATTTTGTGTAAATATACAAAAGCTTGATTCGGCAAAGGTGTCTTTTGATTGTTGATTATGTTCAAAAATGAGATCGAATTATTTATAGAATTGATGTAATAAACTAGAACGTGCATTGTCCAACATCAAGGTGTGCTGGTGGACGTAAGTCACGTGGTACAAACATTAGAGAGAACCCAGGCAATGTCACAGTCTTGTCTATAGAGAATTAATAATAAGTAAATTGAAATTGATTGAGATAAGAAAAGACATGGTGGAAAAGATGCACAATTTCCATCTATTTCTATCTTTTATTTATAAACACATCTATTTATAATTGAATCTTAATGTTTGGAAAATTCGTTCGCTATTATTGGAAAATTACGAATCCATAAAGATAGTAGTCGGATTGTTTATTGTTGAATGAAAAAGATAATGTTGACCAACTTGGAAATAATTTCAATTGGGCTCAGATTTCTTTAATTATTCAGTTGATAGAGTCTTTTCTTTTTTCTGTTCATTTCTAAATCACGAATCTACAATAACTTTATTTTGATTTAGTACAACAGATAAATGGATTTTACAATCGAGATTTTTGATTGATCCTTTCTTAAGTTTCTAAAATATAGCAAACAATAAGTTTTGAAGATGATAAAATCAAATAATACGCCTCGCAATTCAACAAAACTTTCATTTTCAATTGAATATCATAATTATTACACAATTCATTAATATGATTATTTCTCTCTTTATTGTTAAATAACGGAAGTTATATATTTTTTTTTTGAGTTTGAAAAACGGTTTTCTGCCAAATATTTGTATTGTGTATATTTAAAGAGAACGTTTAAAAATAAATTTTGACAATTTCTTCTAGCCAATGGAATTAACATGATCTTAAAATAAACTGCAACGAAATTTGATTTTTTTCTAATTATTTGTTGAAATTTTGAATGATTCTCATTAAATAATATTTGAACTTTGTTATATTACATCATTATTGTGCGGATTAATAACTACTTCCTTTAAATAATAAACAAGAAATAAATTTGTATAGAGAAACGTGCGTTTGTAGAAATTAATTAGTAACAGGTAATCAAGTCGATTTTAATTAGATAGTTTTTAAAGAAAATTTCCAATATTTACTACTTGTTTTTTTATTGATAATCTTTGTACTTGAATTATAACAATCAACAAACAATACAATTATTAAATGTTGAAATTAACATCAAGGTAAAGATTTTCTATCCTTGATTAAAATTATATCGTTTCTAAATAGGTGTATTTATTTATTAATAAATTTATACGCAATCTATTTGAATTCGGTCCACTTGACTTTTGGTAGAGTAAAAGTGACAATTTTCTAACGATTTCCAAAAAAAACCGATTCTATTCCCATATCCTTGAAGTTTGTCACAAGTATCTATTGTAGTAATGTGTTTGTTGTTTTTTTTTCTCCATCAACTTTAGACTTATTTGTAATTTGACCTCGAACTTTTAAATAATCAACTAGAAAAAAAAATGAATATAATTATTTCTACTAATTGGTTATAATAAGATAAAACAGGTATACATATACGTACATTATTTTTCCTTTTTTCCATCGTCCATTCCAAATTAGTTTGTGTCTTTTATTTGATTTTTGTTATTACAATCGTTACGAGAATATCACACAATTTTGTAATGAATTACATAAATAAACAAAGATAAATATAGTTTTGATTATGTAGAGTTTAGGTGACTTTATTGATAGAATAGATGTAATTTTTGTTTTGTGTGAAATTTCGAAAGATTTACGATTTTGGCCAGTGCACTAAAGAATTTAAGATTGAGGAAGTATGAAAGCGTCCGCTCCCTATTTATGATAAATTACACTATTGGAAGAGCGTAATTTTGTTAATTTTCGATTATATTGCACTATTTTCTAATAAATAAATAAATAAATTGTTTCATATGTAGATTGTATGTACGTGTAACCGCAAACATTGTTTTTATTTATGCAATTAACAGTTGTAACGCTACATTCAACATGGTGACCTGTTTTTAATTTAAATTTTCAGAAAGTCAATCAAATACAACACACAGTGTTTGCTCATGGGCCTAGGCCGGCAAAAAGCGCAATGTTTCTATAAAATCGAATAAAATAATGCACATTTTTCTTATCTTTACACAATTTACACATAAATAGCGTAATTTATTCGTATGAAATCTCGATTAAAAAAAATTAATATTGTGCAAATTGGTCAGGGCCGGCTCGAGGATAAATGGTGCTTATAGGCCAATTTTGGCTGTCAGCCAAAGTCGATAGTTTTTGTTTTTAATTTATACTCTTGACACTTGCATGCAATATCGCTATTACCAACTTGACTGTTTGTCTGTCTGAGTGTGTGTTTATTTTTGTTGAAATTTTCAATAAAATTTCCAATTTTAAATTGGTAGTAGTAGGGGAAAATTTGAGAGAATTTCCAGGGCAAATTTTTTGAGAAATTACATAGAAATACATTTAATCTAAATAACTGATTTTGTACGATTTCACATTAAAACAAAAATGTTGTTGTTGAAGAAACAGTGATTGTTATTCCATTCTGTTATAAATTTCCGTTCTTTATCCATAACAACAATTTTTATTATTATTTTCTATTTTAATCTAAAAAAAAAATGAATTTTTCACAATTACCAACATTCAAATTCTGGTGTGGTATTGTTTGCTTATAAACATTTATAAATTATAACAACAGATCTGCTTATCATGACAGAGATTTTACGTGTTATTATTGTCAATAAAACAAATTATAAATGGAGAATTTTTGAGAACTTTCTTATGAAATTGTTTATTTATTTGTTTAACAAATGGCAGAATCTGAAAACGGAAGAGAAATTTTGTTCCACATCTTGGATGGAATATTCGTGAAATGTTAAAACAACACGATACTTCTAGTAACTGTAATTTAAATGTTATTATCATTATTATTATTATTATTCCGGAAAGTATGTACAGCATATGAAAAACAAGATGATAATAAAAATAGAGATAGAGATATAAAAGGAAAATTATAATAAATTGATAATAGAAAGGAACAGAAGAAATATTTCATGCAAATACATAAATAGCGTGGACTGTAATACATACATGCGATTATATACACTTGTAAATTTCTCACGTAATCTAATGACCTTTATAATAATAATTATACCGTTGAAAGGAATGAAAATAAATACCACTAAAAAGCAATTGTCCGACTATCTATCTAGTGTTAAAAGAAACAACAAACAAACAAAATAATGGAAAACAATTTTAGATATCTATATTTTTACATCTATTACGTCACGCATGTAATACTTTTCTGTGTTTATAAAGTATGGATTAAAGATAGAATTTGTCACGTGGTAATTAAGCGCTTTTTTTTTAGTTTATTCGCTAACAATTTAAATTCCATAAACAGAAACTCTTCTCTGTTTTGTAGGCTGAAATATGAACATGACACTCACTCACTCATACCATTAGTTGGAAAGTTGAGATAAAACAATTTTAAGGTGTGTATGTTTGTAATAAATACAGGTGAATAATAAAATGGCTGATAATGTGGAGAATTCTTATAATCGACAATGTCATTGAAATGTTTCTTTTTTGCTTTTGTTGTTGTTTGCAAATACCTGCAAAATGGCATTCACTATCATATTATTAGATAACACTAATTTTTTGATTGTAGTGGTTTAATTCGAATTAAAAAGCGTTAAATTGGTAAAATAATTGACAAAAATTTCAATTTGTTAAAAGACAAATAATGTCGGAACCTTTTTTATTATAATTGAATAGATCTAAGTTTAGATTTTTTTCTTTAAAGAATTCCTGTCTACCGGTTGTTAATTAACTTGACAATCAACTTTTATGTTAATTACGAAATTTCGTTTTAAAAGTAGAGATATACAGGGAGCGTTTCATTTCGTTACAATAAGGATGGTGCCGTAAGGCACGTGGTGCAACTACTAACAAAATCGACCCTCAAGGATTCGACATTGTAGAATTGGATTAATTAAAACATTTGTAAACAATCGAAAAAAGTGCAATATTAAACGTTTAATAAGAGGATATCCTTTAGTTTAGTTTCTGTTTGTTACGTTGTTTAACAAAAAAAAATAAATAAACATTTATATTATTTGATTATATTGATCCAATAGTGTTCCCTGGAATATATTTTTAACACTCTAAAATAATCCATTTATAGAGTGAAACCTAAGTTAATCTAAATAATAACGAGGGTAAAGTGGTCAATACCACAAAAGAAAGAGACTTATCGTATTAAAGAAAAATTGGGTAGCATACTGGCGTCACAGGCGTCGCAAATGGAACACTTTGAAAGAATTGTTTAATTTCTAGATGAATTCTTCGGTTATTCTACCATTTTTATCCTTGATAAATAATAAAACGATTATATGTGTACTCTTTCATAAAGATATCGTTGTAAATTGAATTACTTTCACATACACAATTGTTGATTATATAACAGATGTTTAAACAATGATGTCTGTCATTGCAAATATTCAAATACACATGATATTATTATTATTACGTCCAATTAAATATCGATCTACACCTGTATTTCTTTATTCCATTTCTCTATACAAGTGTGTATTATAATTCGAAATGAATTTAATTGTGTTTCTCTATTTTTTGTTTGATTACAGATCCTTCAAAATTTAGGTAAAGTTGATCGTACAGCTGATGAAATTTTCGATGAACATTTACAAAATTTCACAAGACAACAAAATGCTGCCAATCGAATACAAAAAGAATTCAATAATTACATCAGATGTATCAGAGGTAAATCATTATTTATTATTTATTGTTGTTGTTATAATAATGATTTGTTGTTGTTGTGTAGCAACTCAAGCAGCATCAAAAACATTATTGGAAGCAATTGGTGAAACATATGAAAGTCAATGGACTGGCCATGATTTACTTTATGTACAAACACAATCAATTGATATGTTATGGCAAGATTTCAGTCATAAATTGGCTGATCAAGTATTATTACCATTGAATACATATCAGGCCCAATTTCCTGAGATGAGAGTAATAATAATAATAATAATAATAATAGAGAAATAAATCTAATTGTTTTTAAACATAAATGTTGTGTTTTAGAAAAAAATCGATAAACGCGGTAGAAAATTAGTCGATTATGATAGTCAACGGCATAGTTTTCAAGCATTACAAACAAATATGAAGAAACGCGATGAAAGTAAAATAGCAAAAGGTCGTGAACAATTAGATGAAGCAAAACGTACATATGAAATGTTAAATTCTGAATTACATGATGAATTGCCAGCATTATATGATTCACGGATATTATTCCTTGTTACAAATTTACAATCGTTATTTAATTCAGAACATGTCTTCCATACGGAAACATCGAAAGTTTTTGGTGAATTAGAAGCAATCGTTGATAAATTAGCAACAGATAGTCAACGTGGTTCATATAGTGTGAAGAAAACAAATGGTACAAGTCTACCACGGAATATTTCATCAAATAACAACTCACCAACACCATTAATTGTTAATAATAATAATATTTCAACAATTAATTCAACTCATCGTAAGTAATTTGAAGATTTCGTTTGTTCTTTGTTTGTTTGTTGAATTTTAATAAATTAACCAACTATTCTTTTATGTGTTGTTTTCGTGTGTGTGTTTTATGTTGTTTTTTTACAGCAATAAATGATGATCCTATTAAAACAGATACAACAGATACACAACAAGTTAATGATCAACAGCAGCAGCAACAACCCACAACACCTACCAAAAATGATCAAATACGCTCAACTAGTCCGCCTATTACACCTACAACTCCAATACAAAAATCCGAAATTAATGGCACTTCAACTCCTGATAGTGGTGATAAAACACCACCATCACCACCGCCGCCACCGCCATCCCTAGAAACAGCATCCAATACAATCACTAACACTAATGAAAATGCCAGTAATAATAATAATAATAATAATAATAACGATAATAGTACGAATACATCAAACAACAATAAAAAAGTTGAAGAATTGTATGATATTCCAGTTGGTAAGTAGTTGTTGTTATTGTGAAAAGCTTTATAACTTTTGCTAAGAAACACAAGAATCAAAATAATCCGAATATCCACTAAGATTCTCACGATTAATTATTTTATGTTTTAATAATGTCCAGGTGCAAGCACTGAGAATCTACCACCAGGTGTATTGTATCGTGTTAAAGCCACTTATAAATACAATCGTGAAGATGTTGATGAATTATCATTTGATGTTGGTGAGACTATTCAAGTCATCGAATATGATGATCCAGAAGAACAGGTATTTGTTCCTTATCAAATCACATTAATGATGCGATCTGTGTTGTTTGTCATAATATAGGAGGAAGGCTGGTTGATGGGCGTGAAAGAGATGACAGGGGAGAAAGGAATGTTCCCAGCAAACTTCACAAGGCCTCTTTAGGGATTTAGCCGAATTTTTCACGAATATATGCATGGATTTTAGCGATTTGTCTTTGCCGTTGGAAAAAGACGCGTCAAGTAAACACAGTGCCTTATTATTATTATTCAACATTATACTGTTTCGTTTTAATTGTAAATTTTTTTATAACTAAATGCTCAGTTTCTTTTTTTGGGAAATCATAGAAAATCAAAACAAAAATCTCAAAAAGACTTGATCTGTTTGTTTGTTTTTTGAGTTAAATCATAGGAACCAATCAATCAAATTTGCTCATTAATTAACTAAAAATAATTATATGAAATCTAATTACTTATAAACTAATCATAGGAGATAAGTTTAAAAAATGCATTTTGTCTTCTTATCATTTCATTGGAATACATTTTACGGTTTTACGTTATTTTGGAAAAATAGTCTTTGAAGTAGCACTATGAACATTTTTTTTTTGTTTTTTTAATTCATTTTTATATCGCAACTAGTCAGTCATTTGCTCGTTATAATCGTATCGGTTTTTCTTTTCTACATTTTCTTGGGGAACAAATTTATAATAATAATAATCGTGGAAAGTGCCAATTTTGAATTTGTTATAACAACAAAAATTTATAAATGTGAATAATTGTAAAGTTTCATGGATTTTGGAAATGTTCATATTTGTGCCTTTATTCATCTATTTCATCGAAATTTTTGGTATTTTGTTATTCATTTTATATTTATATACATCTATATATATATATATATATATATATATATATATATATATATATATAAAAGAGATATACATAGATATATATAATGTAGATAAGTAGTGCTGTTGTGGCATAAAAGGAATGTTATTGTTTATTGCAGTAGTATATTCATTTATTGTACAATATATAACTTATTTTTACTCAGTTAATTATGTTTTAATATTTTATTATAATTATAATTATCATCATCAATTATTAACTAATTTTAAGTAGAGTGTATGTTTGGATTATGTTTAAATAAATCTATAATATACAATTTGACCTAATTACCCATTACAGAAATACCTAAATATAAAGATGCTGGTTGGATTTTTCTATACGCCTACACATGATAAATTATTGTAGAAATTAATAACCACATCCGTTCTAAATTGTGTGAAAGAAAATAATACGAACATTATTTGTTCGATTTCACCATAACTCCTATCTCTTATTACAAGATTAAATTACTTGATTGGATTTAACTTAAGTATAACATTGATGCCATTAAGTTGTTGATCGTTGTTCGGTTTTTGAATAGGTGGAATTCAAGTTGTGATCGGTGGTGGACGGAAGCTGCCGTTGTTGTATTGTGTAACAATTTAACGTTCAAATTTAGATAGATGTATGTCTGGACGATTCAATTACCAGCAATTTATTATAATTCTATTAAAAAATTATTTGAAATTGCACGAGCGAGCAGTTCGTGTGTTTTTTTTTTGGAAAGGTGTTGCACGATTATGTCTAGAATTTTATTAATAATTAGAGTCTGTTATACGTAGTTGTTTGCAAATAATTCGAACACCCGTGAAATGTACCGGTTATTATGGTTAATTAATAGAATTGTGAATTTGAATAATTGTAAATTGGCGCGTTCGCTCACTTCCTGTTCTGCGTGCACACAAACACACACACACACACATATACAGTGCGATAATCATATAGATACACACACGTATATGCACATAATACACACACACACATATACTAACACACGAACACATCAACGTTGCGCGAGAATCGCCTGCTGGTACCTACAGGGCAGCGCCATATTGACAAGAGGCGGCTGCTGTTTGTGTGAAATGGACTTTTAGTGGTCGCTATCCGTTATTGGTGGTGTGTTTTATTTGTGTTTTTGGTTGAATTTGTTTATGGGCAGAATGTGTGGTGTGGCCGTGTTCTCAAGCGGTTGAACGCTTCAATTCTATTTAGAAAAATCACAAAGGAAGAAGTCGTGAAAAAAGAAGAAACCGACCAGCTATAATCGAGTGTGTGTGTTTCGAATAATACAACTGTGCCCGTTTGTTTGTTTGTGTGTGTGTGTGTTTGTACGTACATGCAAGAGACAGTGTTGTGTATGTGGTGTACGTGTGTGCGTTGATAGTTTGCCGGACACGGTAACCAAAGTGGTGGCCGCAGTAGACGGCCCCCCAGGCCACCCCCTTCGTCAACTGCTGCATTATTAAAACATCCCCTTTTACACTGTTTTATATGTGGCTTCCCAATCCGGTTATTCTTAACGAGATCAGATTGGGAGACGGCTATAAGTTGGGTTAATACATATATATGTGTATATATATATATATGAGCATGCCGGCGATTCGACTTCAGCACCACACCCAGCCAACTACTATTACTGCGATGATGGTCACCGGTGCCGCCGTTACACTAGGAAGTAGTGCCGGTCTGTAGATATATATACGTATTAGAAAGAGATAGTGTACTGCAATTTTCCTGGTGCACTCGCGTTGCAACATAGCGAATGGTAGGTGTGTGGAGTAGTCCAGGACGACCCCATCTACAAGAGCATGACCATGCAGTGTTGCCAGTCGGATGAGGCTAGGGAACAGAAACGCATCAACGCCGAAATTGAAAAACAACTACGACGTGATAAGCGAGATGCTAGACGCGAACTCAAACTTTTATTGCTCGGTGAGTAGATTTTCATTTATTTTTCCCCCAAAAAGAAAATTCCCAACAGGCGACGAACACCAACCACCACCACTCTCTCCACGCGTGTCCATCAAAAAAAAAAGACGAATTTTTATCCAAAAAATGCATTTGCAAAGGTGGCGACGCACGGTAACAAACGAAAAAAAAACAATTCTCTATCCCCGTCCCATGCAACTTGATTTTTCCAACCGCAGTTTTCCTTTGTTCTCCAACTTGATCACTCTATAGTCATATATAATACCTACTCTCCATAACCTATATTTATGGAAAAAACCTTGCTATTTTATCGATAATCGACTTATACATATTAACTATATTTAATAATAATAATAATAAAAAAAACACTAAATGATGATAATTCGATTATAGCGTTATGAAAATTTTATCCTTTTAGGCACGTGTCATGTCGTCTTATCGTTTTTGTTTCGCCTTTTTTTTTATTAGAAAAAAAACAAAAGTGCATCAACTGTCATTTACGATAACTTGATTGCTATATACACAACCACTTATCTAAATTAAATTAAAGGAAAATTCTACAAAAAAAAAGGTTTTTTATTAAATTGAACATAATCAGATAATAATAGTAATGATGATGATGATGAAATTATATCAAATCACGAAAAGAATGTACACTGGAAGCCAAATAATTGAAATTGTAGAAATTTCTGTGGAATCCTTTAAAAATTTGTTATGTTGCACAATTTATAATGTGCCGGGCAATAAACTTCGATAATTTTTGATAATAATTCAATAAATAATTAATTATTTTGCAAATATTGTACGATAATTATCAATAAGATAAGAACTTGTTTTCTATTCAACTGTAACAAACAACCACCGGAATTACCAAAATTCGGCGAATTGTTCAAGGAAGGTTGCTGTTGCGTGGAACACACTGTATATTGTGTTGTTTAAATCGTTATTAAAATTCAAAAAGAAAACCGTTTAAATTACACTTTATTAGATTATGTGGTTAATTAAATTATGAAAGTGACCTCGAATCCTGCTGTTTTTCCCCGACATTTAATTAATTTCTGTCTAATTGGATTAACGCTTTTATTTTATTTATTATTAGTTTTTGATTGTTTTGATTGTTGTTGCAGGTACTGGAGAGTCCGGCAAATCGACATTTATCAAACAAATGCGTATTATCCATGGTGCCGGATATTCCGATGAAGATAAACGCGGCTTCATCAAATTGGTCTATCAGAATATTTTTATGGCAATGCAAAGTATGATTAAAGCTATGGATTTATTAAAGATCCAATATGGCGAGTCTTCCAGTCAGGTTTTTTTTCTGTATTTCGATTTATTTGATTGCAATTTCTATTTGGTCGATTTTTAGGGGAAAGCTGAACTAATCAAAAGTATTGATTATGAAACGGTAACAACATTTGAGAATCCATATGTAGATGCAATTAAAGATTTGTGGGATGATGCAGGTATACAAGAATGTTATGATCGTCGTAGAGAATATCAACTTACAGATTCTGCCAAATAGTAAGTTTGATGATTGATATACATACAGTTTTACACAATTCCAACAAAATAAATCACTTGGTATTTTCCAAATGAACACTATGCTTAATAACCACGAATTTCCCGATCTGTTTCTTTTTAGCAAATACAAAAACAAACTAACAAATATTATTGTTTTATTGTGGTTAAGGAGTGTAGTGTTTTATTTTATTTATAATCATTTAAAGAATTTAGTTAGATGAAAATAATTTGTGGCATTTAATGCCATTTATCGAAATGTCGTTTGTTTTTTTTTGGTTTTATTGTTAACCCTCTATGGCCTTACAGTTATTTAATGGAAATAGATCGAGTAGCAGCACCTGATTACCTGCCAACAGAGCAGGATATTTTACGTGTACGTGTACCAACTACTGGCATCATAGAATATCCATTTGATTTGGATGAAATCAGGTTTAGGTACGAGATTAGGCATGAAATTCGAGAGAGAGAGAGAGAGAGAGAGAGAATATGTCTCCTCTAATAACATTAATCAGTGTTCGCGCCACACTAATTTATTTATTTAATTTTTCCTCATCTATTTTATTTCTGATTGTTGTTTATTTAGTCTGCAACACAAAAGGGAGCACTCATTTATGAATTTATTTATTGTTTGTTTTTTGGAATTATTTTAATTTTAAGGAAATTTTAGTTGTTTTTTTTTCGTGTTTGGCTGCATGTTGCATGCTTATTGTTGATTGCAGTTATCTTAGTGACTTGGAGCGTATCAAAGCTCCTGATTATCTACCTACTGAACAAGACATTTTGAGAGCACGAGCACCAACAACTGGCATCATTGAATATCCTTTTGATCTCGACTCCATTATTTTTAGGTATGATTATGTTTTATCAAGTCAATTTGCTCTATTTTACACACCTATCCTCTGAAATTGAATTATTAAGGTTTAGTATAAACACCAACAACATATATACTTCTTTATTACACAACGTAATGCTGATTCACTTAATGTTTTTCGTAATAAATTCATTATTAACGATAAAAGTGAATCAGAATTATGGGAACAATTGGAAGAAATTCAGGTAATGAACAATGTTATTATTTCGACTATGTGGCCTTTTTGAAAGCACTAACTAATGGCTTATTTCGATTCAATTCCATAATTGTAGTGGTTTTGTTGTTTTGCATGAATAAAGAAGTATTGTTTTTTCAATTTACAAAGCTTTACTCTTTTTTTTCTTGATGTCGCTTGTAATTGTTGACTAATCCAAATGGTAATTACCATTTACAACAATATTAAAATTGATTTAATTTACAGAATGGTAGATGTTGGCGGCCAAAGATCCGAAAGGAGGAAATGGATTCATTGTTTTGAAAATGTAACATCTATCATTTTCCTTGTAGCTTTAAGTGAATATGATCAGATTCTTTTCGAGTCTGAAAATGAGGTAATTTCCCTCTCATTATTATTATTATCTCTATTTGTATTGTATTTATAATTTTAGAATCGTATGGAAGAATCTAAAGCACTATTTAAAACGATCATCACTTATCCATGGTTTCAACATTCATCGGTCATTTTATTTTTAAATAAAAAGGATTTATTAGAAGAGAAAATCATGTATTCACATCTTGTAGATTATTTTCCAGAATATGATGGTAAGATCTTTGATTTTGTTTTGATTTCAATCTCATCAAACAATGTTGGTTTTGGTCTTTCTTTTTTTTGGAAATAAATATTAAAGGTCCAAGTATGGATCATATAGCTGCAAGAGAATTTATATTAAAAGTCTATTTAAGGGAAAATCCTGATGCTGAACGCAGTTGTTATTCACATTTTACAACAGCAACAGGTCAACAATAACAAAAAATATATTTTTATAAATATTTTGCTAGAATTAATCCACACAGTATTTTCCCCGATAAATTTGCTTCTAATTGTTTTCGATAAAAATAAAAAATTTAAAATCAATAACATGTAGACGTTGTATGTGTGTGTGTGTTGTGTAGTTTGCTAATTATATTTTAATTAGGTCCTCAAAGAGATGCGATAGCAGCTAGGGAGTTTATTCTCAGAATGTTTGTAGACCTCAATCCAGACAGTGAAAAGATCATATACTCACATTTTACATGTGCTACAGGTATTTATTTAGCTTCTCCTTCACCAATACAAAAAGTTGTAATAATGCTTCTAATCTATTTGTGTATGTGTGTGTGTGTGTGTGTGTCTATAGATTTTGCATGGTTTTATCAATTTAAACTAATTTTTACTTTTCCTAATTGCATGCAATCGTTCGGTGGAATGGATTTTGTTTTTGTTTCAAAACAAACAGATACTGAAAATATTAAACTTGTATTTTGTGCTGTAAAAGATACAATAATGCAAACTGCATTGAAAGAATTCAATTTAGCTTAAATTGTAAATAAGATTGTTGTAATCTTTTTAGATTTATTTATTGTTCAATATTAGTGATTGTTTAACACAATATTCTATATTCTTCACACTTCTATAATGCATGGTAATTTTATTAAATAATAATAAATTTAATTAACAATAATGTTACTGTATTATACGTTTGTCTTTTGCTTGAATTTTCTTTAATACTTTGGTATGTGTGTTTCAATATATAAATTCTTGTCAAAAATTATTAATCACATTAATGAATACTTTTCAGATACCGAAAATATAAAATTCGTATTCGCTGCAGTCAAGGATACGATACTGCAATCAAATCTTCGCGAGTACAATTTGGTTTAGAAGATAGACGCGTTTGTGATACTACTACTACTATTATTATTATTATTACTATTACTACTACTATTACTATTTTATTGGGTTTTTTTTTGGTCGCATTTATATTATTGAAAAATAAAATTTGAATAATAGAAATGAAGAGGAAAAAAAGGAAAATGAGAAGAGAAACAACCATGGACCCCAATTGTGATGTTTATTCTAATTTACTGTCGATTATATAAAATTTTATTTGTGTCCAAGTGTGCGCTTAGCTTAGTGGCTGCGTTGGAGTATAAATCTAGTGCCATTTTTACTAGTAATGGTGTCCCTCGATGGATTATATAAAGCCAAAGTGTTTTTTTTTAAAACAGTGCGCAAGCATTCTGACTATAAATTCATTATATATAAATAGTATTGTTATATATAATATATTAAATTAATGTAGAAACAAAACATAAACAAACAAAAAAAAATTGATAGATTGTAAGACACTAAACTTCTCTCCCCAATTATATTTGCAAATATTTTGAATACGTGCAGTACTGTAACACAAAAAAAATAAATAAAAAACAAGCTGTCGTCATAGCAGTTGAATTCAAATTGGAGCGAAACATAAAGCTTTGGATATTTATTTGATTTTTTTTTGGTTTGTTTTGTCGTCTCTGCAGTCAGATTTAATTGTTGTTGTTGTTTGTTTTTGTTTTTTTTTTAAATTAAACTTTTGTAATTCAAAACTGCATGTTTATATTTGACTGTTTCGGCGGCATTAACGTAAATTCAAGACTGCCAATATCTATGGGAGCTATTTGCAGTAAAATGAGGGATTTGTATTTTGGAAAGCGAATTAACTGGTAATAAATGAAAAAACTGTTAGTGGGCTTTCTTTGCGTATTGTTCCGTTAACTTACTATACTAATGGCAATTTATAAAACAAAATTTAAAAAAAAAATCATATATAGGAGCTTGGTTTTAATGTGGGTAAGTGAGTGAATGATTGATGAGTGTTTGTGGCAATAGTACATTTGTAAATCAATTCTTGTCAAAAGTATAGATTTTTTTCTGAAACAAGACTTTTATTTCTCCTTAAAACACTTGTTAGAGATAGGACAATTTTCTGATTCAAAATTTACCGCGTAATATTTTTCAGAATTTGCTACAATGGGATTGGTTGGAATTTCTATAGGAAATAGACAGTATGTGATGTTGTAACCATGCGCAATAAAGTGGCGCCCTCTCTGGTCCTTTGCCCTGATATTTTGAAGTTGGTTAATTACGTTTGTGATCGTTTTTATAATTAAAATCAGTTAATTCTTCGTTGTTTTTGTTCAGTAATTGCTAAATGTGAGATCTGGAATTGACAAGGTATTTCAAAGTTAAACTAGTAAACGTTTAGAAGCAAATGGAGTTATCAAGGTAAACCTAACCTATGTGTTGTTGTTTGTAGTTGTAATTTAATAATAAATCATTTTAATCAAGTATTAGCGTATTTATTAAATTATTTGTTAGATACTTATCGAATTTTATTGTAGGCTATTGCCTCAGCCGGCACCGGTTTTCGATCGAGATGATGAGAAACGCCAGAATCGCCCATCGACAGCCCTTGTTACTGCACAAAGTATTGCACCACCATATGGTCAACGACGTGGTTGGGTACCCCGTGTACAAACAGACTTCGGTGATGGTGGTGCATTTCCAGAAATTCACGTCGCCCAATATCCACTAGAGATGGCACGAAAAGGCAAAGACTCAAATGCGTTGGCAGTTCAATTAGATGCTGAAGGCAAAGTTAAATATGATGTGATAGCACGTCAGGGACATTCCAAAGATAAAATTGTCTATTCGAAATTATCCGATCTATTACCATCTGAAGTGATTAATGAGCATGATCCCAGTTTACAAAAGCCAGATCAAGAGGAAATCGATGATATTACAGAACGAACACGACAGGCACTTCAGAAATTGACAAACTCAAAAATTGCCGCAGCAATGCCGGTACGGTGTGCTGAAAAACTAGGACCAGCTGAATTTATTCGATATACACCATCACAACAAGGTGCTGCATTCAATTCAGGTGCTAAGCAACGTGTTATTCGTTTAGTTGAGGCGCAAGTTGATCCAATGGAACCGCCACGATTTAAAATCAATAAGAAAATACCAAGAGGACCACCATCACCGCCTGCCCCAGTTCTACATAGTCCAACACGTCGTGTTACAGTTAAAGAGCAGAAAGAGTGGAAAATTCCTCCATGTATATCAAATTGGAAAAATGCCAAAGGTTATACTGTTCCACTTGACAAACGATTAGCAGCTGATGGTCGTGGTTTACAACAATTACACATCAATGAGAATTTTGCAAAATTAGCTGAAGCTCTATATATTGCTGATCGTAAAGCACGAGAAGCTGTCGAAACACGAGCCCAATTAGAAAAGAAACTTGCACAGAAAGAGAAAGAACAAAAAGAAGAACATTTACGACAATTGGCACAGAAGGCACGTGATGAACGTGCTGGTATTAAAGTTGGTACAGGTGGTGATGCAAAGATAGCGGATGAAGAGGAGCGGGAACGTGAAATGTTACGTCAAGATCGCCATAAAGAACGAGCTAGAGATCGAAATCTGTCACGTGCTGCCCCTGATAAACGTTCAAAATTGAAACGGGAACGTGAACGTGATATATCTGAACAGATTGCATTAGGTATGCCAGCACGTAATATTTCAACGGATGGTGTACAATTTGATCAACGTTTATTTGGACAAGCACAAGGTTTAGGACAGGGTTATGGTGATGATGAAGCTTATAGTGTTTACGATAAACCATGGCGTGAAGGTGGTTCAATGGCGAATCATATTTATCGACCAAGTAAGAATGTCGATAAAGATGTTTATGGTGAAGATTTAGAGAAAATTGTTAAAACAAATCGATTTGTACCGGATAAAGAATTTAGTGGTACAGATAGGAATGCTGCACGATCTGGGCCTGTACAGTTTGAAAAAGAAGAAGATCCATTCGGTCTTGATCAATTCTTGAGTCAGGCTAAACGTGCCAGTAAACGTAAAGAACCAGAACGGAAAGATGATCGGGAGAAGAGGAAGCGAAGGGATTAATATCAATTTCAATTTCATTGGTATGTTTCTACATGTATATGTTGCAAAAAAATAAAAATAAAAACAAACAATTATAGTTTTACTTTGTTTATTTAAATTGATTTTATATAGAATTTTCCTTTTCCAATTGTTTATTGAACAACAGCAGCATTAGCTGCGATACTTGGACTGTTGATAACTTCACCTAAACTCTCCAATAATTCTTTTCTATAATCATCAAAATCACCTTCTACTTCATTAATAGTTTGATCTTCGATTACGTACAGAGCACAATCAGTTTCTCTAAAATAGATAATAATTTACGGCAATTGAGAATTATTTTCTAGAATCTATAAATTAGTGCAAACCTAATTAACCGTTCGTCGTGACTAACAATAATAACACCACCACTGAATCCATTTATTGCTTCAGCTAAAGCATCAATTGATTCAATATCGAGATTATTTGTCGGTTCATCCTGTAACATGTAACATAGTCTAGTGATCAATACAAAAAGGAATAACGATTAAATTTACCAAAATTAAAACGTCAGGACCATTAAGGCACAATTCAGCTAATGCCACTCTAGCTTTCTGACCACCCGATAAATCTTTCATTCGAATTGTATGTGCATGACTAGCCAATCCAAATGTGCCCAATTGTTTTCTAGCTTTCTCATATGGCAAATCAAATAATCTCATTAAATATTCAGATGGCGTCTCTTCAGCTGTTAAATGTTCACCAGAATGCTGATCGAATCTACCAATTCTCTAAACAAATAAAACAATTGTGGCTAGAACATCTAATTCGATTATTATAATAATTGAATAAGACATACCAATCGATGATTCTTTCTGACTTCACCCTGATGTGGTGTTATATCGGCTGTAAGTAATTTTAAGAATGTTGATTTTCCAACACCATTCGGTCCAACAATTGCCACACGACTATTCATATCAATACCAAAATCAGTGTTAACAAATAACGGTTTTTGTCCTTCATAAGCGAAGGTAACATCTATAAAATTGACAATAATCAACTCAATCTACATGAAAATAATTGGATATTACTGTGTAATCCTAAAATTGGTGGTTGTAATGGTGGTGGTTCAGGGAATGAGAATTTAACGAAATACTCTTTCGGTTTTTGCAATAATTCAATCGCTGTAGTTTCGTCATCTTGTTTTTGCATTTTCGTACGATTCTTTTCTTGTTTACGTGTTAAAGCTTCTTTTTGTTTCTTTTCCTATATGAGAGAAAATTCATTGTTTGTTCTAATTGAATTTGAATTGAAGCGACAATGGTGAAACTTACAGCTTGTTTCTTTGATGATCCATGTGCTTTTAACTCTTTCAAACGTCTCTCTTGTTTCTCATATTCTTTTATCATTTCTTTACGTTTCTGTTGGAACATCTTTTTAAACATTGAATAATTACCTTTGTAATAATACAATTTTTGATTGTCCAAATGTATAATTTCATTACACACATTATCTAAGAATGATTGATCGTGGGATACGATCAATAAAGTCTTTTTCCAAGCTTGTAAATAACTGCAAAATTGTTGTTAATTAAATTAATTGAAATAATAAAAATACTGTAACGAAGTGATGAAACATACTTATCTAACCAAATAACCGCATTTAAATCTAAATGATTTGTAGGTTCATCAAGTAATAATAATGTAGGTTCAAGATATAGAGCTCTAGCTAGAGACACTCTCATCCGCCAACCACCAGAGAAATTCTTTGTTGCCCTGTTTTGCATTTCTTTTGTAAAACCAAGACCTGCTAGAATCCGACGTGCTCTTGGTTCAGCTGAATCAGCACCAATTGCCTTTAATTCAGCATAAACATCATTTAAACGATCTTGTACATTCAAATCGCCCGAATTAAATGTTTCTTCTAATTGTTTACATTCATTTAATAATTCTGTACGTTTAACATCAGCTTTTAAAACAGATTCAACAGCTGATAGATCATCAGCGACAACTTCTTGTTCACAATATAAAATATCAATATTTGGTGGTATTGCAAAGGCTCTTTGTGCCAAATGTCGCAGTAATGTTGTCTTACCATGCCTAATAAAATCAATAATTATTTATTATTTACGTGTAAAATAATTTATTATTACCCATTCGGTCCAACAAGACCATAATGACGTCCTTGTGCTATTAATAAACTAGCATTAACAAATAAATCTTTACCTTTCGCTGAAATACTGAAATTCTCCAATTTTATATCAACAGCATTTTCTAATTGTGCCAATTGACCGGCGGTCTTTTGCATTTGTGAAACTGTAAAATTATTATCTAAATCTGAATGTCCTTGACCGCCTTTCTTTAACAATGATTCCATCTGTCTTTCGAATTCTTGTTGTTTTTTCATCTTTTTCCGCTCTTTATTCGTTAATTTCTTTTCTATTGTTGATGGTTCTTGTTTGTTGTCCTCATCAATTTTGATTTCAGCAATTTGTTCAGTCATTTGTTCAGTTTCAGGAGTTGTTGCTTTTTCATCCGCATCGTCTTCTTCTACGTTATTTTCGCCATTTTTTAGACTTTCATCATCATCACTTACATCTCTTTTCTTTTTGTTCTTGAGATGTTTTTTACTTTTCTTCACAGGCATTATCTCCTCTTCCGGTTCAGATAATTTCAATTCAACATCACTATTTTTATCCGACCAATCGTCTTTATCATTACCTTTGCCTATTTGGAATGAATACAAAATGAAATTACATCAATATGAAGTAACAATAAAATTTACCCTTTTTGTTGTTGGCTTTCTTTTTCGGTGCAGATTCAGATTTGATTTGTACAGGTTTGGCTGCATCTTTTTCATCTTCATCATCACTACCAGATTCGTCTTCTGTTTTCTTTTTAGTCTCTGGAAAATTTGCAATGAAAAT
Source organism: Meloe dianella (assembly GCA_028455855.1). Lineage (NCBI taxonomy): Eukaryota > Metazoa > Arthropoda > Insecta > Coleoptera > Meloidae > Meloe > Meloe dianella. The sequence continues at coordinate 372,217 of JAPTHL010000060.1, forward strand.
CAATTGAATACACGAATAGTTGAATCATTTGCTGTGTTTTATTACTTTTTTTAGTGCTCTTCTTTGCCACTGGTTGGATTTCTTCATCAGATACTTTCAATAATGATGGTGTTTTCGTCTCATCATCATTATCACTCCATTCATCATCTTTTTTGGATTTCCTACCTTTTTTAGCTGGTTTACCACTAGTCTTTGTTGATTTTGAGGTTGCACTTGATTTGTCTACATTCAACATTGATACGTCATCATCTTTATCATCATTGAAATCTTGATTTTTCTTATTTCCACGTTTCTTTGACATTTTTTTTTAACAAAATAATAAATTAACTAACAATATGTAGAAAAACTATGTACACATGTGTTGTAGACAGATTAATGACAGCTGATTGACATCACAAAACAGGTATACCATAGATAAGAAATGAGAATTCCCTGATATACGTTGGCAACAATGATTCAGGTGATTGGTACACATGTCGCTTTAATTTGAAATTTAAAAACTACGGCTATTCTATCTATAATTTATTTCAAACACTTACAATTATATAAAACAATAATAAATTTAATCGTTAATTACTTCTGCGTATTTCTTCATTATTACGTTTTGGTATCGATAATAATTGCTGATCACAACCGAATCGTTCGGTTTCTTCAACAGTTTCCGGTAATTGTTGATGTAGTGTTTCCGGTAGAAATAAACCAAATATTGCTCCAATAATCGCTAGAATAGTTGCAACGAAATATGGAACAATCGGATTGATCGATGTGCCCATATAAACAATATACGGTGTAAAACAACCAAAAATACTAGCAACAATATAACCAATCGACGATCCAGTTTGTCTCAAACAAGTTGGATAAATCTCTAAAGTATGTAAACTAATTGCATAGAAACATAACGATGAGAATAATTTCATAACAATGCCAGATATTTGAACGCCCAATTCATAGCCTGGATCTAAAATTTTTGTTGAGATATAGATAAATCGGAATTGTATTACAGAATTTGATGATTACAATAAATAAAGTACGATGTTACTATTGATACTGAAGCCATTCCAATAAATGCTATGAATCGTGTTATTTTCCTGCCGCAATAGTCGCTCATGTATTTACCTAAAGTGTATCCGGGCAATTCGGCCAGACCTTGCCAGAAGAAATTCATATGCGGATTGCCGCCCAAATTAGTGATGTTGTACATCAAAATCACGTAAATCATAACGCAGCAAGTCCTAGAAAATTCAACGAAATAATCGATAGACTTAGTGGCTTTTTTTATCAATGAATTACCATCCGATTATGATGAGAATAGTGATCTTTGCTAATTGTTTCGATGCAAACAATCGCATAACACCGTAATTCTTATCTTCTTCTAGTTGGTCTTTAGCTAGTGACAGCAGAACAGTGTCTGATAGTGCGCGTTTATTGACTTTTGCAATTCGTTTTAAAATAGCAACACATTTCTTTGTTTCACCTTTACTGGCTAACCATCTTGGTGATTCTATCACATAACTACAACGACAATAATTAAACGTTGATCGATACAGTTTTGTTTTTAATTACTTGCAACAGAACAAGAATGGTAGCAATGGTAATGTTGTAATCAGTACAACCCAAATCCAATGGCCCACAATCCAGTAGATGATTGGTAATGCACACAATCCAAAAGTCCATGCTATTGACTGTAAAAAATTAATATGAGCATGTTCTTTCTCATTTGTAATCTCCATTGAAATGACTAATATCGATTGGACAATTGATAATCCAGCTAAATTACCAAACATTATTGAAATGATAAAGATTGGATAAATTGATGTTGTTAAAATCATCACTAATCGTCCAATTATCAATATAATTATTGATAGAACAAAAATCGGTTTGCGTCCATAACTAAACAAATATAGATTTAATAGTTTTTTTTTTAACGAATAAATTTAAATATTAGCCATTTTACTAATCACCAATTAATCCCAATATGAATGTACCAAGAATGTCACCAAATCGTGAGAACATGAATGCATTAGTCATGTACATATGTTTGTCGCATACCCAATTCTCTTGTGATACGATTGTTTCTTGATAATACGTACGATCATACTCCCAACCGTAGACGCATGGTAATGTTTCATTAATATTTGAATTATTGTACATACGACAATTGCTAAACATTTTATTGTCAATAGAGGGATTCGTTTTCCTGAAACAATCAATTGTTTGATGTGAAACTGATAATGTGGCACTGTTCGTACCATGGTACTGTTTGTAGTCTCCATTCTTGTATTGTGAAATTCGTTTGTTCCCTGCCAGGCACTTTACACCAATGCTCCGGCACCGCCAATATGTTAACAATATTCAAACTGGCCATTGTGGCAATTATAACGAACGTGAAATTGAACAAAATGTTGAATGTTGTTTGAAATGTGCCATTATCACCCACTTCACACATAACATCATCGAATACATTACGTTTCTTCTCGTTTTCCATAATAATTATCGTCAAACAAACATCGACTATTATCAACAGTGTAATTCAATTGGATTTTTATAAATTTGGACCGTAATCCGATAGAGACGCAAAAACTCTCAACTATTTGCTCAAGTTCTTAATGAAAAGATTTAATTTTTATGATACTTATAGCACACAGATTGATGTCAATTCAAACAATAAATCTTTGTCTTTGGAGATTTATCTTCGAAATGTTTGTATATTTGTGTCATTTATGTAAATATGTAGTATTTTTAAAATGTAATTTTATTTATAATTCGTCAACAACAAATAACGTAAACAAATACTAAGTTGAATAGAATAAAATATATTTGTATATGGTTAATTGTCGTATTACTGCCAATATTTCGGTAAATCCACAGTAGATATTTGGGAATCGCTGTGTATACACCTGGATAAGTACCACAGCCATCGCCCCATGACACGATACCATTGAGTACACCGCTGCAGATCAACGGACCACCAGAATCACCCTGAAATTATACGCTTATCGAAATTATCTGCGTGCAAATAAAACGTTTCAGAACAAAACACAATGATTGTTATCACTATGATAATAGCATACCTGACACGAATCTTTACCACCACCACCAGCACAAATCATTTGTGATAAAATATAATTACCATAATACGAACGACATGAGTGCGTATCAATGATTGGTATTTCCACATACAATAATTGATAACTGATACGTGTGGTATTCTGGAATTGTTTACAACGAAATTGATGTTTATTGTTAATGATAATCAAAAGAAAATTACATATTCAGTTGTGCCCCAACCAGCGACTTTACATATTTCACGACTATGTGGAATCGTTGTTGATAATTGGATTGGATGTAAATGATTCGTCCATATATGGAATTTGTCTATAATCTTTCAGATAAATATAGTTTTACCTAATTGCGATTAATAATAGAATGTTTATTTACTTTAATTAATCCAATGTCATTGGAGACTTGAATAGGATTATAATATTCATGTATAATCACTTGTTCAACATTTTTAATGATGTTATTTTTATTTGGATATCGCAATAAAGTACCAGCCAGAATTGATAAGAGTGTTGTTGGATATTTTCGATTCTTATCATCGAAACAACAATGGGCCGCTGTTACAATATAACGATCATTAATAATTGATCCACCACAAATGTGATAATTTTTCACTCTTAATGATACAACAAAACCAAATTCGAATTGATCGACAACAGGATGGCCACCAATTATCTTCGTTGATACGTCCGTTTTATTATCGAGATTATTATCACAAGATGCTGAGATCAATGTTGAAATAACTGGAATTGATTTGATTAAAGCTGTTATTATTGATTATAGATAGATCGAATCTTACTTAAGCAGAGGTAATTGACGGGAGTTTGCATTGTTGCTCGTGGACAATATCACTTCTACAAACATTTTATATAAACAAAACAAATCACGTGTATGCATGTACGTATTCTAATTCAATCTTATCAAACATTTGATTACGATCTGGAATCAATTCGAATTCGCCGCTAATTTCGTAGATTTTGATTCGTTTTTGGCTTGTTAACGATCTACGACACACGTTTCAATATAATTTGATTATTGCAAGAATTTGATTAATTGTTCAAAATTGTGAAGAATCTGTGTTGGGTAATCGAGAAATTTCTGCGATTGCAATCAACTGTGATTAATTAGAAAGTTTCGATTGAAATATGCTGATGTCTAGCCGATGATGACGCCTGTGCCATTTGTCGGTGATTGATGCAGACACCAGTCGTGTCCTTGGCCAAAGTCAGCTGTTTGTTTGGACTGCTCTTCTGTCATTTTCAAATCAGTTTCCGTGTTTTCCATCAGAAATCATCAATGAAGCAGTAATTAAAATTTTTTGTTAATTAAATGTCGTTGAGATTTATAGGAAATCCTATAAATATTCGCAATTAATCACTGGTGTTTTTGGACGATTGCCAGCTTGAACTGTGTATATAGGTAAACGGGTCGATTTTCCGTTATCGTTTACATCAAATGGGCATTAAAGATCTTTTCATATGGTAAATTCTGCAATGATTCCATTAACAGTTTGATTAATCGCTTATTTAAAGGTATCAGAAGAAAATTGGTGCGTATGATAAACAGACATGGGAGACAACATTAGAACAACGGATCCTAAATGGTTTACCACAAATCCAAATGAAATATACGAAAATAAATACAGATTTTATCGATCTTGACTTAGTTCGAGGTAAATGCAAATAATGTCCAACTGAAATTTGTGTTCTTTTCTTCTTTTTTTTTAGTTTTCAATTAAATGAAAAGCGAATTTGTTTAATCATTGACGTATTCTAAGTCAATTGTTAAATAATTATTAGATTAATATAAATATAATGAATAGAATTTCGTTAATTGGAAGACAAGTAAGTAGGTACATTTATATTGCTTCCAATTTACGCATATAGACAAAATAAGAAAATCGATCCTCATAAAAATTGTTCATTTAATTGACACAAAGGTCAGACTTATTTGTTGGGATGCTTGATCTTTGTACAATTCATTTGAATCTATGTAATTTTCTCTCTAGTAAATGGACTCAATTCTTCCGTAACATTTGAACGATTAAATAGAATTTCAAAGATAACAGGACAGTCGTGAACATTGATTAGAAATGATGGGATACACCCACTCTGTAGTAATAAACATTAGCAAACTAAACAAAGTCCAGAGATAACTATCTAGGTACTGTTTGAGGGCTAAAACTCTTATTTTTTTGGGGATACTTCTTCAAATAAAGTTGTAAAAACTACGATCAAATAAAATCGTTCAGCTAGTCGCTACGTTATTGCCTTGATTTTAGCTATTTTGATCGAGAATTGTGTGCCTATAAAAGATTAGTTTAGGGCACCCCTACCGATGGTTATTGCTCCGTTTACTCACAAGATAATCTACGAATGCAAACTAATGATGATGTGTTTCAAGAGCGAAAATAGAGGCTGATAACGAAATGGACACAATTTTGTTTAAGAATCAATAATTCGCTTTAAAATGACTCAAATATAAATATATTGATGTGTTTTATCTTATCGTTTATCATTCGATTTTTTTTTCGTGTCCCCTTTTGAATTTATTGTACATATATCTCTCTTTACATATATTTATATAGAGAATATCTATTTTGTAAAGATTTATAAATTGTATTAATTAATTAATTTCGTGTTGATATTATTTTCAGGTTCATCAGTTATAAAAGTGAAACCAAAACAAGGTTTTATGACTGTTGCAAAATTAGCAATATTACGATGTATCTTTTTACCAATTTATTCAAAATGGTGGATACAACAAACATCTATATCAATATTTATGATAATGTTTTGTTTATATGCAACACAATTAATAAATATTGCAATTTATTATAAAAATTCCGTACAACATTATGTCGATAAAGGGAAAACAACAGAAGAGGTGAGACTATTATTTGATTTGTGTGCTATTTAAAATTAGTAATATATAATCACTTATTTTATAGAATATTATAACATGTATGGAATTAATTGTGCCATTTCTAATGACATGGATTTTAAGTTTAATACATTCACAAATAGCAGCCACATTACCAATATCTGATACACAAAAGAATAAATTAACGAAATCCAGGAATTTTCGACGTAAAATGAGTTTAAATAAAATCAATAATAAACGAATTAATTTAAATCCACCAATGAAAACAATCGATAATCATAATAGACAACTTAATAATGATGGTGATAATATAGAGACTATCAAAACAATTAATAATATTATTATTAGTAATAATAATAATAATAAACAACAAATTGATGATGATGGTTTTGAAAGTCAAAGTGTAAATGGTAATTGTTCTAGAACTAGTGAAGAAGAAACAACAATTATTAATAATTATCAATATACAACAGCGATACATGAGAAATGTGATGATTGGATGAAGAAACAACAAAATTCAATTAAAACAAAACTTGAATCTAGAGCCAGTACGGAATTGGAGAGTGAAACTGAGACGTCTACAATTAAAACGAAAATTGTTAGTTTTTGCCCTATCTATTATTATTATTTTTATGATCATTTCGATATTGATTTTAGAATAAACGAAAATATCATATCCCATCGATCAATATTGATAGTACTTGTGATACAGATGATGATTACGTTTATCAGAATACAACAAAAGACGTTGGTAATCGAGCGAATCTAACAGTGAACGATTGGATGAATGCTACAACAAATAGTGAAGATTTAAGTTGTAGTTCAGATTTAGATGAAACATCAGAGATACACCGTGACGAATATGATATTTCCATCTTTAGTCCACCATCAATTAAAGGTTGTTTCCATTTATTGTGCATTTGTTTCTGTTTTGCTTCACTAAACTGTTATTGTAGCTAGTTGTACAATTTGGAAACGTGGCGAATCGAAGAAAGTCGAATTATCAACGATCGAAATTAGTAAAGCGATTATAAGTAAAGTGGAAACAACATCACAAAGTATGGATTATTTCTATGTTGGTTTGATAACATCAACCGTGCATGCTTTAATACCAATTGTCTTTCGTTTATGTAATTCAACATTGGAATCGAATACGTTTGTAGATGGACAATATTCAATACCTGAATTGTTTAATACAATTATTGAGAAATTACCAAATACATTGATTGCATTCATTGATGCATCATTTGGTACAACCATATGGTTGGTTTATTCAAATTGATTATTTGCAAATTAATTAGAAATTTCTATTAATATAGGGAACGTTGGATTATTTTAACAGCTTGTCTACAACGTTGGATACTTGCCAGTTTAATTTTCTTTTTATTAGCCATAGCCGAGAATACATTTAAACAACGTTTTCTATATGCGAAATTATTCACACATTTAACATCATTTCGACGTGCCCAACAATCTGAATTGCCACATTTCCGTTTGAATAAAGTGAAAAATATCAAAACGTGGTTATCAGTACGATCATATTTGAAACAAAGAGGACCCCAACGATCGGTGGATGTGATTGTAACATCAGCATTTGTTATCACATTATTGTTGTTATCATTTTTATGTGTTGAATTATTAAAAGTAAGTAGTAGAAAAATGGGAATATAGTTTGAATTGATGCATTTTTTGTTGTTGTTGTTTTGTAGGAAACTGGTGCATTAAATTCACAATATCATGTGGAAGCATTAATTTGTTGTACCGGTTTAGGTATACTTCTATTACGTTTTATGACACTTGGCACGAAAATCAATAAAAAATATCGCAATCTATCTGTGTTAATAACAGAACAGATCAATTTGCATTTACAAATCGAACAGAAGCCACATAAAAAAGATGAATTAACATTGGCTAATAATGTGTTAAAATTGGCAATTGATTTAATTAAAGAATTACAAAGTCCATTTAAAATATCCGGATTATCAGCAAATTCAATTTTATATAATGCAACAAAATTAATAATATTATCAGCTTTATCAGGAATCTTATCAGAATTATTAGGATTTAAATTGAAATTACACAAAATCAAAATCAAGTGAATTTTCGTAATTTATTTTGTTGTTATTTATTGTTGGTTTGGAAATATTCTACAAATTGGTTATAGTTGCCATTGGAAGAAAGTATTTTTGTAGATGATTGTTTATGGTAAACAAGACAATATTGTCTTAATCCTAGTATTTTTAGTTTTTATCAGTGAATTTTTAGTGTTTTACTATTATTATTAATTTCTGTGATAATTTTCTGACCGAATTATTAATTGATCTTGACACTATTCTATATGTATATTTGTTGTGTATATTATAGATAATATATACACTGTAAATGTTGATTTAGATCAACTGTGAGATTAGAGAGTATAATTGGAAGTGATGTCAATTTTAATTAGAAATAAATATAAAAAACACGCATCAATGATACAAGTTTGTATCTTTATTATCTATACAGGACTGTGCGGAGAAAAATTTTGCGCCCAAAACGTTGTAATCCACTTCTATAACAGGTTTCTATTTCTGGTCATCACGGAAATCACTTGGATTCGGTCCTGATCTAATTTGCATATAGATACGTTTCTAATGGATAAATTTTAAAATTGCTCCAGTTGTCCGGCGTACGAGATGGAGGACTACTTCGCAGGCCTTTTCAAATTTACAGAATTATAGAAACTGCACTGTTGCAGTCCTCTAATAATAAAGCGGATTTACTGTCGTTTTCCCAAATATGTGAGCTTGGAAAACAATTTGAGCAGTTGTCTTTAGTAAATATTGTTAAATATTCGATTTTTAATGTGTAAATTGAATCGTACGCGTAATTCATTTGATTTTAGCGCGTTGCTGTACGAGTCATCTTCCAAACGGCTTTAGTGTTGTTCGGGTGCTCAGACTAATTAGAAACACACAACTACACTTTTCTCGCAAAATGTCTCGAGAACGGTCTTCCCAGTGGCGGACTGGCAGACTTTTTCGACCCCCGGCCGCCTAGAAAAGAGAATAAATAATGTGATTACAGAAGACACACACACAACATAAACGCATTGTCAATAAGATTGAATTGTTAAAAATGAGATGTTTTTGGATTCGCGAACCCAGTCCCCGCCACTGGATATCCCCCTCATTTAGACTGGAAGGGTCCCTGCTATTTTCGAATAGAAATCTGTGTTAGTGCAGCCTAAAATAGAATGAAATCACAAGGTCAACGCCTTTCTGCACATTGCACAACATTCAGAATGATCAACACGACCAAACAACAAATGGATTCTATGTGTGTCTGACAAAGGCAACCGAAATGGGGGCGTTCACTTATGTGTATCGTATGGTTCGCATTTTTTGGGGATCGCATCACATTGTCGCTACGTATTTAGCTGCGTTTTCCTTACAGATAACACACACTTAATCCAACGCTCGCTCCAGTTTGAATGTGATATTGTTGTTGTTGTTGTTGTTGTCATTTACCTGAAAATAAACAAACCAATTGACAGTTGTTTAAATTAAAAATTCGTTATTTCCAATGCGGTTGCATTAGAAGAACGGAAATTTGCCGGCATTCATACAACAACAACATTGAAAAGAAACAAGAATATGGCCAATCCAGTTAGTGATTACTATTGTGGCAGTCGCATTTTCCAGGGATTAGGTGACTATTTGGGGTTATCAGTCGATAAAGTAAGTAAACAAATCGATTTACTGCGAATTATCTATTTAATTAATAAATAGATAACCACCGTCTTTTGTGCATCCTGTTGTTTATGTCCCCCCTATTAATTTTTTTGGTCGATAGATGTAGGCGTAGATAGGCATTAGATAATCTGAGAGCTAACACCTTGATTCCTAATTTTAATAATTAATTAATTAATTAATTAAATAAATAAACTTTATCTAACAGCGTAAATTTATCAGTGGGTAAATAGTGGAAAGTTTCTCTCTGTATCAACAAGTGGGCGGGATTGTTTTAGGGTAGGTTTCTAATCGATCTTTTAAATAACAAACAAACAGTTTATTTGAAATTTAGATCAGTTCATTGATAGAAACAACAATTTGTGAATGTTTAAATAATGTGTCTATCACATGATTTTTTTTTGTTTATCTTTCTATCCGTTTGTATAGCATGCGTAAAAAGTTCTTGTCACACACAACTATCCACTATTATATGGCAAGCAATAAAAGTAACTGAATTGTAAACATCGGTGTGCATTTTCGTTTTGTTTTTCTTTAAATACTCATTTGAAGTAGGGCGAAAAGAGAAATCAAATTTCGACGTCTGATTATATTAACATACAATGGAACTTGATTGGAATCGGTATTATTCGTCTCCAGTTTTGACTTGATTTTATTCATCTGTATTCATGAAATAAATCGAAATTTGTGCAATCAATTCGAATAATTTCTATTGAGTCATTTATATTTGTTGTTAATGGCACCATTAAAAGTCTTTTAATAAACGATTATTGTTATTATTCAAAAAATATTGATAACGATATTTACATTAAGCTACTCATTCGGCTATTTATAGTTTTTATTAATCAATAGAATTGTTTATTGGCTATTTGTCGAATGTTGTTTTTGTTGGAAAGACAATATTTTGAATAATAGATAGAAAAAGAAATGACCTCATTATGCAAAGCTACACCTGCGTGAAATTATATCTGTATTCGGCATGGGAATAATGGAAATTTTCTGAGGCAATTAACAAGATGACCTTTGAAAGACCCGCTCGATTATAATCTTGTCTTAATCATACTAATTGGATGATTTGCAATTTATATAATAAATAATTAATAATCAATCCACAATGCTAAAGCTGGCGTCGAACATTTTCAATATTACACAGTGTACCCGTTCACTGTATGTTTGATCAAAATGAACGATTTCATAATTTCTAGGTGAATTTTGTCATCAGTCAAGTGGTAGCACTTGCATTAGCTGCCATTTTTCGTACTGTACTGCATCCATCCAAAGCAACGGCCGCATCTCGACACGTTTTTGGTTTAACTTTTGGCCTTTTAATTGGCTATTTCTGTTTTGGAATGTAGGTGGCGAAAAGACACATCGAATGTATTTGAATTTAATCAATGTCTATTTGAACAATTTCCAGACAAGCTATACATTTGGCAACATTACCAGCATCATGTTACATTGTTATAAGAACAACAAGTCCGCAAATTATGCAAAGGTAATTGCGACTCGATCAAATCAACTGTAATCATTCAATTGTTGTACATGTTTTAGAATGGTTTTAGCTGTATCGATCTCATACATATCAATGATTCATATACATCGATTAATATATGATTATGGCTCTTATAGTTTGGATATTACAGGTATTGCAAGATGATTATTTTAAATATAGAGAACGTATATGTTTATTGAAATCTTCCAGGACCATTGATGGTAATCACACAGAAAGTCACAAGTTTAGCATTCAATCTTCACGATGGCTTAACAAAGAACACTGATGAATTGTCGCAAACCCAACAAATTTATGCTGTACGAACGGTACCAACATTTTTGGAATTCTCCGGTTTCACATTACAATTCCCAACATTAATGGCTGGTCCAGCATTATTTTATAATGATTATATCGATTTTATTAATGGTACAAATTTGCCAACAATAATGTTGAAACCAAATGACAATAATTCGCCGTACCGTAATGGTATAATAATTGAACCATCACCTGGATGGTCTGTCTGCAAGAAAGTCTGTTTATCCATCATTTATGCGATAATCTTCTTAACGTTTCTACCGATGTTCCCAACAAGCAAATTGAAAGATGATCAATTCTTAGATCACACAAGCATTGTACAGAAATTGCTGTATTTGTATATATGTACAACACCAGTTCGATTCAAATATTATTTAGCATGGACATTAGCTGATGCCATTTGTAATAATGCCGGTATTGGCTATGATAGTATTAATGGTAATTGGAACAAATTCACCAATGTTGACATTATCAAATTTGAGGTGAGTTTATTAGATCGATATTATTGCTTAGTAACACAATCAACAATATTCGCGACATACGGGTGTGCAATTAATTTTTCGTTGAAAAATATTAAAGAAAATAAAAATGGAATTGATCACAATTAAATTTCGTGTTGGTGATAATCGTATCTATACAAAATCACAAATGAATATGACAATAAATGAATTGAAACACGATTTAGAAGAGATCTTTAACATACCAAAAAAATTCATAATGCTATTGAAACAGGATCAATTAATTAAAAACGAACAATTGTTTCTAACAAATCTAAATCCGAATGAATATGGCTTATTAGAATTAGAATTGAAAACAACAAAACCACTCTATCAATTATCAGTCGATTATGCTTATCGCGACTTAATTATATCCGATATTATAACAGTTCATACACAAATCGATAAGGATACATTTAAAGATATTGTTGTCGAAATTGTTTATAATAATAATTCGAATGTGACCAAACCGTTTCTAGGCGGCTATTACAATAAAGACACCGATTTATATTATTATCATAATTTCACACAAACTGGACCAATGATAATTGATAATACAACAAGGAAACAACGTGATGCACAAACTGTATTCAATAAACATCGTAAATTAGATCAACACAAAACGAAATCAACACAAATCACAAATTTGAAGATCTATCAACCAACTGTGACCGATCGCATTTTAACAGCCAAACAATATGAAACAGCTGATGATTATCAAAAACGTATCCTTTATAATATTTGTATAATACAACGTTATTATCGTGTATGGAAATTGAAGAGATGTTTGAAGATCTTATCGGCCGAATATCATAGACGTTTAGAATCGAATTTGGAATTTCTAAAATTGGAACAAATCGAAGATCGACAACGGAAACAAGATGAATTGATTTCAATGGTTTACCCAAAGAATTATTCCGATTTCTCAATATTATACTCGTTGATTGATCGTTGGAAATTAAAAGAAATCGAACGTATTAAATCAATGTATTGTGGTAGTGCGAAAATTGCCGAATTCTATCTGTTATTAGAGAAAGAAATTGAAATGTTGCAAATCATCGATAGATTACGGCGCAATGTGAAGAAAGATCATCAACAATCACAAGAGGAATGCGAATTTTTCCGAGCCATCACCACACCAATCAAATGGATCTCATATAACAATCTACGTGTATCGATGGATACACTCGAAACGCAAAAGAGTCGTGTCTTCTATGGATTATACCAGAAAATTTGCGACGTTAGTCCGGACCGTGATAAACGCATCAATGTTTTATTGGATTTAAAAGCAATTTTATATCCACATAAATGTACGGTTTCGCTTGAATTAATCAAATTAATTGATCGCAGTTGTGAAATGTTGATACGAAATTTTCGTTATGACGATTTGGAAATTCTACAAAAACGTATCGAACATTTACTATTCGAACATTTCCATATTGATGAATGCAATGAGAATATAACGAAACATATGAAGAAAATCAAACAAAACCAAATGAAACACAATCTATATTATTGTATTAACTGTTATAAATTGAAAGCAATCGATCAATATCCAATTGATATACGTACAGATCGTCTGAAGATTTGCACGAATTGTTATCGATTAGTCCATCGAATTATTGAACCATCGGTGAATCTATCACCGTACCGTTACATATTGAAACAAATACGTCGTTATGAACGTTCCTATTATCAATCAACATCATCAATTATTTTCATAATGCAAGCCGAAGATATTTATTTAATTGTAACGAAAATCTGGCATGGACATTCGGCATTATCCGAATGTAATGTTATCAACGAATTGCGATTGGGTAGATGGGATAAATCCAAAGATTGGTCACCATGGAATTGTATTCTACTAACACAAAATGAACTTAAACAACATATGAAAGTGATTCAATTAACGACTGTTTATGATGAATATTTCATCAAGAATATCACTAATAAACATTTATTAGCTAAACAATACTATCGTAATTGTTTAGATTTTGAATGTTTTTAACAAACGAAATTCAATAAAAAATTGTTGTATATACGGTATAAATTTTTTCAGTTTGGTACAAATTTACGTGAAAGTATTGAAGCATGGAATTTACGTACAAATCGTTGGTTGCGTTTAGTTGTTTATGAACGTATCCATAATAACTATTCAATATTATTAACATATTCATTATCAGCACTTTGGCATGGTTTCTATCCTGGTTATTATATAACGTTCGCTAATGGTGCACTATTCACTGCAGCTTCACGTTCGGTAAAGTCTTTTATTGTTGTTGTTGTTTTTATATAATTTAGATTGAATCTGATTGGTTTTGATAGATGAGAAGAACTGTTAGGAATTACTTTTTAGTCAATAAAGAAACGAAATTATTCTACGATGTGTTAACAATGATCGCTACAAGGATTTTAATGGGGTACATTGTGTTTACGTTTGTACTTTTAGAATTTTGGCCTTGTGTGGCTGTGTACATGTAAGTTTTTTGTGTCTATTTTAAATTCAATTGAATGTTTTATTATTATTTTTTTTTAAAAAGGCATTTGCATTGGTGTATTCATTTGTGTGGATTAGTTGTGATATTTATTGTGCCTAAAGTGATACCGAAGACTGTTGCCGGATCGAAGAGTACCATTTCAGAAGCCTTATCACAAGCTGCTAGACCAATAACTAATGGTATTTCACGTCATCACGATTGAGATTTCGACCATTTTTTTTATATCGCTTTATATTCATTATCCTTATATACATGTTGTTTATCTATGATTTTTTTTAATAAACTGCTGTGAATTAAAAAAAACTTAAAAAAAACAAAACAAATCCGACTATAAATCATCTAAATCTACAGCATCCATTTGTGGTGTTATTTCGGCGACTTCTTTTGTTAATTTTGTTTGTTGTTGATTTTCAATTGGTGTTTTTCTAGGTATTTCCAAATTCGGCCAACTACCCGGTTCGGCTTTCTTCAATTTGATCTCAACTTTAGTACTGTACATGGATACTCGACTCGCTGCTACGTCAATAATCTGGAAACAATAACGAAATATTTGAATGTTGATGATTTTCAGAATCATTTAAAATACGTACCCCCCTCAATTCGATATCTAAATTGAACGTAGAATTTGATTGTTTCGGGAATACAAGACTAGCCTTCAATCTGATTGGATTCAATTCAATTGTACTATTCTTAACGCAATATTCTTTCGCATAGATTGCAACCACAACATGTGTACCAGTTTGATGATGATCCCAACGACATTTAACACTTTTACTATCTTCATTCTGTCCAAACAACAATAATTGAATGTATTAGCATCGAACGAAATAATTTCTATGTTTGAATGAATTTACTTGTTTAATCCAAACATGTTTACCCTGTTCGCATCCGACTTGATTTAGAAATGCATTGAAATCGGTAGTTCTTTTCTGACAACACGACCAAAACTTTAAACCTTCATGAAAGATCGGTGTACCCGGATGGTGGATACATGCTGTATTATTAGTGTCTGGTCCATCATACGATCTATCACAACCACCATTTTTACAAACAGTACCTAATGGAATTTCATTTGGATCTTTTAATTGATTTTCAGGTGATTCATTCTGGAAAACTTGTGTTTTCAAAGAGGGCGCAATGTCCGGTACCATTTTTGTCTAAAATCAATTGAAACTGTAATCATTCGAATTAGAATCATTAATCATTACCAATAGTGAATCAAATGGTGGCCGTTCTTTCCGTACAACTATCATCGGTTTTACTTCAATTACTTCATCAATATTAGTTTGTTTGGTTGGTCTTTCCGGTTCCGGTGGCTTTAAATTTGAATGTTGTGAACGTGTACACCCTTTAATATTCAGGAATTCAGTAAAGTCGGTGCATTTTTTATTACAACACGACCAGCCTTTATACGCATCATGGAAGAATGGTTCACCGGGATGGTGGCAACATGCATCTGAAAAGTTTTACACAATTGAGAATTGACACCAAATTCAATAAAGAGCATCATTACCATCTGTATTCGAATCTGGACGATATTTTTGACCACATCCACGATTGTAACACTGCAACGATTCTTCATTGACCATTTTCGTTAGTTTGGGAAATTGGCTGCAACCAAATTTGGCAAACGTTCTCACATCACCTCTTCCGGGAGGAAGCAATTTTGACAGATACTTTTTGACAGATGCTTTTTGACAGCTTCGAAAATGTCCACGACCGTATCTAATTATAGCTCTAAAGTACAATATTGAGGGTGTCTTTCACCAACTGAATTGAAGCACAAATAAAATCTAACTGACGTAGCCTAAATTAAAAGTTCTTATCATTATTTTGTTGTTTTCAGCGTATCATCAGAACGCGTTTTAAAACGATTGATATTAGGCTGTTCGAGTAATCAAACAGCTGTTCGGATCAGTTTTGAAACACACTAATAGCGTTAGCGGCGCGTAAATATGATTGTTACAAATATTGTTAGCCGACTGAGAGGACGAAAATCAAGATCAAGACCAAGATTTCCAGAGAATACGAATTGATTCTCATAGTTTTTGTATATAAGAAGACCGACCCCTCCAAAAAAAACACAAACATGTATACAATCTTTAACTTGGGACCTCTTATTTTTAAATTGTGACTCACAGACTCATTTAAATTTAAAATTCCTTAATCGTTTTGTTTATAATTGTCGATGTAAGATAACAACAACTTTGATGGTAAGTAATAAAGCTGTTGTTATTTACTTCCAAACAAAAGGTCAATTTATTCAAATTCGTATGTGTTCCTATCTATTATTTCTTTGTTTTCCTTTTATTGAATGTGTGAGTAAATTGAAAAATTTCCCCAATTTCCAGGCATTATTTACAAATAGTTTGGTGGTTTTCCTATGGGTTTTATCCAGTTCTCTATTGGTAACGTGTCAATTATCTTCACCATGTCCCCGTTATTTCACATACGAAACAGATTCGGACGAGACTGATCGATGGTACGGCGTTATCACTCTATTGTCTGATGGTGATTTGAATGGTATATGGTTGAGGATAATTCTAGATAAACCAGCAATACAATTAGGGGTAATTAACGAATTCGATTAACATAAATATACGCAACTAATTGTTGTCTTTGTTGTGTTTCTAGAACTGGTTTGGTGAAGTTGTAAGTGATGATGATAATAAAGCATTTTTAATAAGAAATCGACAATTTAAATTAATAGCAAATGCACCGTTAAAAATACGGTTTTTTGTTAGATTCAATCAAGATGAACAACCACCAAAATTAATTGAATTTCACTTAAATGCACGTACAGTATGTGCACAAAAAGTAACAACAACAACAGAACGTTCCGGACCAGAACTGTACACTAGTATTATTCGAACAACAACAACAACAACACCACAATCATCATTGGAATACATATCATTATCTCATCATAAAACATCAACGTAAGTTTGTTAATTAGCTGAGGAAATACAACGTTTTTGTGCTGAATTAATTGTAGATTTAATAGTGATTCAAATGAGGATGATGAGTTTTTCCCTGGTGATACGAAAGTAACGATTCGGCCAATAATTCAATCATCTACAACAACAACAACACAATCAATTGTTGATGCAACTTGTGGAATTGCGGCGAGTAGTGCGTCTTCTTCTGGATCAACACAACAATTCCCATGGCATATTTCTTTGTATTTAGTCAAAGATAATGGGGTGATTTCGCAAATTTGCGATGGTGCATTAATTACACGTTCCCATGTAATAACGGCTGCACGTTGTGTTAACGATAATAATCCAGAAGATCTTGTCATCTATTTAGGTAATAATTCACTATTTGCAATGATAATAATAGAATATGAGTCTCAATTGCTGATTTGTTCCAGGTAAGTACTATTTGAAACGTTGGACAGGTGATGGGATTCAAATGAGGAACGTCGACACAATTACAATCCATCCACGGTATAATTCAAGGAATTCGAATGACGATATAGCAATTATTAAATTAACCGAATTAGTAATGATAACGGACTATGTACGACCTGTTTGTTTATGGACAGCTAATCAACAATCATTATCAAATCGATATGGTGATGTTATTGGTTGGGGTTACGATGAAAATCGTCGAATGACGGACAATTTAATCAGAAATTCCATTTCAATTAACGACAATTGTGGCAATTCGCACAAGAAATTCTGTGGAAATTATCGAAGAGATATTAGACATTGTAATGGACAACTGGGTGGTGGTGTGGTATTTTCAAATTCAAATTCATGGCAATTACTTGGTATTATCACTGATAATTATGGCCAACAACAATGTAATAAATCACAAATTATCACATTTACGGATGTTGCCCAATATTCAGATTGGATAAACGTAAATTTAGTATAAAATGGGCGGGCTACATTTAACCTACTGATAACATAGAAATAGTGGTGCTCAATTTGAATGTTGATTATTACCGATAAGAAACAACAACGCATTCAGGCTTTTATCATTATTTATTTTGATATCTTTATATATAATATTATATTTGTGTAATACTTACAGTTAGTCAAGACATGGCATATTTACAGTTCTATTTACGCTAAAAATCTACGTATATATCACATACATTTATCAAATATATAATTAAGGAAATATACTTTGGAATGCACAATAGTGCACATGTATTGTCTACGATGCGTGTGCACACACTTTAGTTTTTTTTTTATAATTCATCTACAAGTCTAACGAATTCGGTCCTTGCTTTCATACAAAAATAATATCGGTATGAATGGAGTCTTAAATATTATTGTTATTGTTAGATTTCCTATTTTTGTTTGTTTTTAACATTGGATTGCACTATTATTCCTATGTTTTACGTACATAAAGTGTTTGACATGAAACTCCATAAATCAATGAACATTAAATATGATTTTTTGGATGAGGCAACAATTATTGTTCTACACGATAAAACTATTGCTTTTCATTTAAATAAAACAATCAAAAATTAAAACAATCTATAAATCATTTTTAAAACAGATAAATTAAACGAACAATTATCACAAAATTTGAAATAAAATTGCGTAAATTTGTTTAAAAAGACGAATATTAAGAACTAAATTGACAATAATTTATCATAAATTACATCATATATATATATATATATATATATATATATATATATATATATGTACTAAATTTACAATAACATCCTATAAACATCATCATTTATTGGAGGCGTTCGCTAATTCTGAAACGAAAACCAACGAAAATCTATCGTTCATTCCCACCGACATTTTTCAATACAGCATAACAATTCTGACATACACGTACAGGCTTCAATATGCGCAATCTAGAGATTTCACTTTCGAAGCGACTACATTTCGAACAGAACACTTGGCCACAGTTCCTGCAATGATGTTTACGTTCGTAAATTGTGAAACGTACATTGCACGAGGCACAATAATCGGCGCCCTCATCTTTCAACCAATGATCAGCGGCACGGCCTGGTATATCACAAACACTCCATGAAAACACACGTCCTCTTGTATCACCAACATACACAGAACGATGATCTCTATTAGAAAAACAACAATTAATTAATATTGATTAAAGGGATAACCAACAATATTTACTTTGATACAGCAAGAGCTGAAATTGAAGCCGGCTCTGTATTGTCTTTGCGATCATAAGCTGTATGCATTGTTAATTTACTACGAAACACCAATTGCCGTTGCCATTTAAAACCGGCTCTTAAGATATTCATTGGATTTATGGTGCGCTTTTTGTTCTCAGGTATCATAACAAATGAATCGGTAAGGCTTGTATCCGATTTACTTGTACGCAAATTAACACTGTCATCAACATCAAGACTTGTATTCTCTGTACTATTGCCACCTTCACTTTTACGATAACTACCATGGACACGGGATCGTCGTCGTCTAGCCGGTATTGGTGGTGCTTGTTGTTGTTGTTCTTCAGTATCACTACATGTTTCTTTTTCATTTTGTTGTTCATTGCGCCATTCTTTATTTATTGATTTCTTTGAATCAATTGATCTATTCGTACTATCCTCAGATAAACTACTTTCAGATCCTGATTTCATTAAACTAGTCGAACTATCATTAGATACATTGATTTGTTTAACTAAACGATGATGTATTGGACTTGGACGATTTAAATTTTGATTCAATGATTTCGTATCTTTATTTTCATCTTTTTGTATTGTTGCATTATCGTCATTTGGTACTTGAACATAATCGATTGACCACATCTACAATCAAATTACAATTAAATCAAAATCAAAATTGGTCGTTTTTGTGATTTACTCGAGTAACACCATCTGTTGATCCTGTGATAATAACATTTAATGGATCCCAATCGTGTGTTTGTGAGAATGCAACACATAGAATTTGTTGCATACGATCAGCTGTACCAACACATGTATTAACATTTGCTAATAAATCACCATTGATACTCCATACATGTAGCCAAGTTGCTGCACATGTTGCTATATTACCAGTCAGATCATTGACAGCAACGGCTGCAATCGGTGCTGTTGGTCCTTGTAATTGCCTTACGAAAATGCCACGTGACAAATCCCATATAATTGCTGTACAATCCCTTGAGCCTGATACAATCACATTATATGCTGGACTTGTTGCTAAACATGTTACAGCATCTGTATGTGCATATAAATTATGTTTTATATTCAACGATTTCTTACGCGATCCATATTCCCAAATTGTTACCACCTACAATTTGTATGTAATAAATTAGACGAGGAACAGTGTGGAAATATTTAGAATTGTCTTACAGAACTTGTACCGGCTGTTACAATCAATTTAGCTGATGGACAAACACATGCCAATATTTCATCATTATTTTGTACAACACTTTCCGACACAAATACAGCTTTCTCACTATCATAATTACCAATTCTTAATGAATGATCGGCAAATCCCCATGCTACATATTTATTAAAAATTGGCGGTATTAGAATTTTATTTTGTTCAACTGCCAATACAGTTTTATCAATATGCAGAATTTGACCAACTGGTCCTTTGACTTCTTTAATTGGTTGCAATGATGGCTTCAAATTATCTAAGTGATGAAAGAATAATTTCTCCGGTTGTGGTAATGTGAATGCTTGCACTAATGCACCAGTATCAATTACAGATGTACGATTATTATTCATGCCATTCATCTTTTTACATGGATGTGGCTTTTTGAATAATTGCTTCGGTATCTGTCCGAAATTATTAATGAAACCTATTGTAGCATTCTTTTTTAATGGATCATCAATACTGTAATTGAATTAATTAATTAAATAAATTCGTAATTAATTGTTAAAATTATTTTACTTATAGATATCAACATTGCCCTCGTAGAAGAGATGATGGAAGACATTAACAGCCTCAATAGCCGATTGTCCGTGTTGTTTATAACCGAAAATCAAATCAATCCAATGATGGAGATTCTGTGAAACATAATCGCATTCTAATGCCATCCGATGGCAACGTATAAACTCTCTTGGATCTTGTTTCGCCCATGGTGGCAATACAACATCACCTAAACCAACACCACTTTGTTTCACACCTAAATCGAATTGATTGCGATTCTCTAAAAATTCCGGCAAATAAAAGAATTCCGGTATCAATTCCTTCACATCGGCCATATTATGTTTCGATGCTGATAACCATGCTTCTTTAATTGAATGAAACATACGATCGGCTAAATCGAAATGGCCACCTTGTAAACGTAGGAAATGCTGTGTGAATGGTTCAATTCGTACTAAATATGAACAGACAATCATTGCACTAGAATAATGTGTACCATAATGGTATGGTGGTGTTTCGCCATGTGGATCATCCCATTCTTTGAAGCGCTTCTTGAATTGTTGCAAACGTTCCGGACTTTGGGCGCCCATTGGTTTTGTAAAATCACGAAACGTCAATGGGTCATTCAAATCTAATTCTTCTGTATCATAATCGGCTAATATCCATGGGAATACAGGATATTGCATTAGATCATTATAGGAACGGCCAGCTAATGTATTCAAATACATCAAATATTGGAAATTTGATATTTCACCACGCTACAAAAATCAGTTTTTAATTTAACAAACAACAATTGACTTCATCATCAATTACCACCCATCGTTGAGTGACACTAGTTTCACCAATTAAATTACTCAATAAACTTGTGGCTTGTTCGACATTAGCTGTCCGACGTTGGCCAGCAACTGATTGTTGAGCATTATCAGCGATACCAGTCGCCATTGCCATGAATCTTTGATAGACTTTATTGCGCACTTTCCTTGGGAAAGCCAACAAATAATTCCTACCATCACATGAGAACACTTCCAATGCCATCGGTTGTAACAAATATCTCCTCTTGTGCACTTCACTATTATAATTGATTATAATTAATTGGTTTTTGGCAAAGCAATCGATCAAAATTACAAAACTCACCGTATACCTTCGTATGAAAATCGGGAACATTGACGCATTGCCCTCGATCGTCGTGGCGATCCAGGATTTGGTAGAATCGGTTCGTATTCATTTGTATTATGTGGAACACTTTCAATGTCGCGAATTTCACGATTCTTCAATAATGTAAAACCATCAACCACATAACAATGTTCTTGGCCGAATAACAATAAACCTTCAGTTGTGTCTAATCCTTGAATTCTTGCACATCTAAACATGTAACTAATCTGAAATTACACAAAAAGAAAAACATAAAAAATTCAATTGTATCTAAGAAAACAAAACAATTTCAAACTTTTTCATTGTCTTCAAGTAGCCGCATTAATGTGTGATTATCAGGTGGTGGTGATGGTTCCTCTTCCACATCATTCTCCTCTTGTTGGTCATCCGGATCGGATTTCAAACGAGCTAATGGTGGCAATGGTGTTAATGGTAGTGGTGATGGTTCTTCAAAGATACTATCACTACGTTCGATTTCAGTTAAGCCACTAACAACACCATTCAATTGACGTAATTGTACAGCTTGATAATAGATTTTACTGTGATGACTTGCGGCAACTTTATATTTCAATAGACCTTTCTCTTGTTCGGTACGATATGGATAATGTAAATAGAATAGATCATTACGCATTGTTTTCTTGCGCATCCGATGTGGCCCTTCAGTCATATCCAACATCCATTTATCTAAATAACATGGCTGTGGTGGTCCCCATAAGCCGCGTTCACGTGTCAATTCATTCTCCGTTTGTAGCCATTCTTGATGGACATACCGTTGTGTGTGTTGTGTTGTATTTTGATGTTGTTGTCGACGCATCTCTACCAATTCTTTTAACAAATTTATATGATTCGTCATCCATGTGAAAGCTTGTTTCTTTTTAATTCGAACACGTACTTTCATTGTGTCATCTTTGCGGGCTTTCGTACGACTAGCTAAACGTGTCAAACCACCTGTAACTTTATGTATTTTCGATTGGATTTGATTATGGAATTCCCATGGTACACGGTATGTAGCTTTACGTTCAGCATCTACATAATTCAACCATAATTTCGATGCACCATCAAAGACTTGCTCCCTAACAATTGTCAAATCTGGTGCTTTACCATTATAATGTGGTAATGGTAATGTAACTTTGAATACTTCTTCAATGGCTGGCTTTTTGCACACATACAATTCCTCCCATACACGTAATGCAGCGCCGGCCATCAAATTGCGTCCTTGATGTGTATTTAAATGTTCATCTCGTGATTCTAGATCACTACTAGGATTCACATGCCATGTTGTTCTTATATTCGATTCCAACATCACTTTCATATCGGCTGTTAATTGTAAAAGACAATATGTGAGACAACCAATGAAATCCAATTCGTGATTGCCAGCACCAAAGATAATCAAACGATTTGTTGTTAATTTATGTAATGCTTCCAATACAGACATTTGATCGGCAATTGTATCAGTTGGACGTGATAATAAGAATAAAATACAACGATTCAAACAATGATATAGGCATTCTATTGATAAATTACCACTTCGACGTTTCGCTTGTCCAATCAATTTAACAATAAAATCGAATACATCATGCGGATCTTTCGTTAAGGCACCTTGCCATAATTTATCGACAATACGTGCTGTCAAATAGAAAACATTAGGTGTCACATGTTGGATATGGGCATTAGCCAATGGTACAACAGGTATAGCGGCTTGATCACCAACTAACATATCAGCTGCCAATAGATGGTCCATTAATGTTACTAAAATCTCAGTTTGATAACAGATTTGTTGTAATGTTGTTGAATTCTCCGTATATGCATCCAATACTAAATCGATAACAGGCGGTGTTTTACCTGTATTCGATAAACTCAACGAATCGACAACAATCACACGTATGAAATCAATTATAAATTGACGTGTTGGATGTGTTGTTAATGGATTCTCATCGATTGGTGTCCGTGGTGGTATCATTACCGTATCTAATTCATCACCAGCTGGTGTTGATGCACCACTACTATCACCACTATCCGATGAAACTGTTGGAAATGGAAATAAGACACCAGCTAAAGCACCCAATACTTCTGATGACATAAAGATCGGCATGAAATCGGGCATATTTTGATATAATTGAAATAAAACTTGCACAATTGCTATTGAATGATTCTCTAACCATTCCGGTAATGTATCATCATTTGAATGCAATATGGATCGTGCTATAATTAATAAAACAACAACAGCTTCTGAACAGAGATTAATTCTGGGTGTTACCGTACTAGCTGGTTGATTATTAATTGAACTGCCCCATAGAAATGTCCAAACTGTATCTAAATCGAATTGTGTTTCAGTTGGTAATAATTTCACCGGTACACCCATTATTAATGCGGTTAATAAGAAATAAATTTCAGCAACATCTAGATGTGTCGGCAATAACCATCCTAAATATTGGAAGCCAGGTATATGTAAGGCATCTGATTTTATATCAATACCACCATGATTATTGCTGATTTGATAGCCCAACACTACTGCCATTTTATTATGGGTTACTTGTTCAGTATAACGTAACCAACCACCATTACTATTGCCATCACGGAATCTGAAAACAAACACAATTTAACGTTTACTTTCCAAATTAAATCCAATCAACTTTCAACTCACTTATTTAATAAAACCGGATGCGAACATATAACAACTAACAGACGCAATGCCCAAACAATTGTTGTTGCATGTAGATTTGATTGTAGAAACAATAAAATCCAATCGAAACCTAATGTTCTGGTTAATTCATCAGCAACAATATTCCTTGGAACAAACAATAACGAATGCAACAGATTTAAACAACGATTTCTCAATAAGATATTTTCACCTTCACCACCATCATCACGATCTGAATCACTCTCACGCAAATTGACTAATTTCTCATTGATAATACACTGTGATGATGGTAGTGTGGCAACAATGAATTGTCCAAACAATAACAGATCTTGTTGTCGTGGTTGCCCACCTAACAGTATTGATAATAATGAAAATAACACTTGTCTTGTTGATGGATGTTTCACATCCGGTGTTATATACAATAGTTTCTCAACCAATTGTAAATCTCTCATGATCCATGTATTATTGCGTTTCTCATTTGATTCAGCTGCTAATTCATATAAATGTTCTAAATGTGAACGTAATAATTCACCGGGCGCTTCATGCCACACTTCCAAATCGCATAATAAATCTTGAAATGCTGTACGATTTGGTATAGCCGATGATTCACGTCCACTATCAACTGTACCAACTAAACTGAATGCCAAATGTAATATATGCGAATTCAATAATGCCCGTTTACGTCTTAATAGCATTGCTAATGTTTGATAGCCACGCCGTCGATCCATTTCAGCTTGTGCCACTTTATTACTACGTACAACACAAACTAATGCCTTCACACCAGCATATAAACATTCAATATCTTGTGCCATTGCAATTAAACCTAATAATACTGAACAACCACCAACTGTATCGATTGTTGTAGCTACAGGTCGTGGACAAAATACACGTACACCCAAATAACCGATAACAACACCACCTAAACTACGTGCTGAACCAGATAAATGTCCAGCTGAATTATGTAGAATCCGTATTGGTGTTGCACTCTCATGACTAGACATGCCTAATTGTTTGGCAATCGATTTATTATCAGTACGACTATAGACTTTACGTATTTTATTTAATGTTAATTGTGAAACAGCACGTGCATTCAAGCCAAAAACGACTTTCTCCTCTGTTACCAATTGTATGACTTCCGATTGTTTTAGATTTGGTGCTAGGAATGAGCCCATATAATGCGGCCCTAATTGGAACATTTGTGCGACAACAACAGGTGTTAGTACTTCTTCAAATAGATGACAGGGACCTTGTTTCCAACATAATCGACTAAATCGTCGCCATGCTGGTGGTGTACCAATATAGCCATAAACAGATGAGGCTATATTCAAATTGGCTGAACCACCACCAGGATTTTGTGAGATATAAAACATTTTTTGCGAATGTATCTGTTGCCCATCTAAATATAATGAGAATGAGGAATTTTTCAATACAGCCCGATTCAATACAACAACCACATGATGCCATTGGCCTTCTTGTAATATATCCGGACACCATACTCGTGCACCATGTTCACCAGAACCTTCCGGCTCCCAATCACCAATATGATTTGGTATATGTGTCTCTTGTGTTGACACAATTATCGCTTTATCTCTAGCTGATAGAACGATCGATAAACAAACAAGATGATCTTCACGGCCCCCATTGAAATTCCGTACTAATGTTAATAAACGTACACAATGTGGATCGGTACGTGGATCTGAGAATTTATCAACACATATCCATGTTGAATAACTTAAACCGGTTTGTGGTGGAAATAAACGATCACCAGCACCAATACCACCCAATACGCTATTATCGATTGTTGAAACAACACTTGGTGTTGATAGTGATTGTGGTGCAATACTTGGTAAATATAAACAACCGAAACCTTCAGCGGTCATATCGAATTCAACAAATGGTGGCAGCGTGTAAGAGGATTGTGCACGGAAATCTTTCGGTGTGGTCATTGAAACTAATGTTTTGATACGTGTTAATGGTACTGGACCACCACCACCACCACCTTTGGCACCTAATGGTAAACAACACAATGGATTGCCGAGACGTAGAAAATTACGTAAATCGACAGTTTCAAGTGCTTGTGCCGCTAAACGTTCCAACATATACTGCAATGGACCATGTAATGGATGAGTCTCATTTTGTATCGGTATCGAACCAATTGTTAACAAACAACTAACGAAATTCTTTTCGCACATCACCTGCTGATTACGTTCACTGCGAACTAATGATTTGATCACTTCAGCTATGTATAATTGCAAATTTAACGACATCTCCACATTGTCATCCTGAAAAATTTGTTGTTTTTTAAATAAATCGATCAATAAATAAATGGAAACAAATGCGAATTACCTTGATGCTGGATAATAATTGTAGCATTACAACAACAACACCAGGATGGACGATAATTGGATCCGGAATCGGTGGATTTAGATTTAGCGAATTGACAATTCGTTTGCCAGCCGCATTATTGATTGATGTTGTTGATTCATTTATAGATGATTGTCGTGATAATGGTGGTGATTTCATTAAAATGCCCGTGTTCAAATTGGGCTTATCAAATAAATCCAATGCTAAATCGTATAAAAGACGATAGATCACACATGCATATGATAATGATGGTGGTATATCATCATTTAATTCCGGATGTAGAATCGATCCAATAAATAATTTATAATAAACATCTTGTAGATAATTAGAGATCGGTGGTTGTTGGTGATAATCGTATTCTGTTAAATTTCTCATATTCAAATTGGAGAAACAACCTAATAAACGCAATGTATCACACAGACTAGTTGTACAGATTTCATGATAGAAATTCTTCGCATTGGCCGGTTCAAATCTCATAGCTGTACAAATTGTGTAGAAAACAATATAAATTAAATTTAACACTTCTAGATTGTCAATTTTGCAATTTAAACGATTCTCTAACGTTAATAGAACACTAGTAACACATACGAAGCCATTCGTTTTCCTAAATACAGTCCGTGTACGATGTGATTCTTTCAAACACATCCGTAAAGCTTCCAAAATATCAATTTTCAATTGTAATGCTGTACGTGGCGATGAATGTAGTGTTGATAATAGCTGGCCCATATCATCATCACCGCCAGTTGTTAATATCAATTCTCTGATAATACCAAGTGACGTATGTCGGCATTGTGGATATTGGACAAGATTGTGTACACATTGGGCACCACCACATTCTCTTAATAGATTAGCATTCGCACTATTCCCTGATAATAATAATGTTAATGCATCAATGATGAAGCCGCCAAGTCGTTGTTGTCCATCCGATATTTTCGTCTCCTCTAAGACACTGGAATACCGTTTCAAACATGTCACGAATACTTCCAACATGCCAACTTCACGGTAAACATCTTTAAAGATAACATTATGCTTTAAGATATTCAACAATGTTTGTACCGATAGAATGCTGCATTCGATATGATTTGAACTGTGCGTCTTCAAAAATATCGACATCGATATCAATTCTTTACATGGTACGAAATTCAATTCGAATACAAGAAATTCGATTAATTCAAATAATTTCGCTTGGATCTCAACAGATTTATAATGGATTTTCTCTGTGAATTGGCTTAATGTATTCTGATTTTCTAATATGAAATAATTCGCATTATCTGAATGATAGATATTTGAGATGGCATCTAAGATTGTGCAACATAATAATGTTGAATTCGATTTTAGAAATGTACTTTGCAACACATGAAATGCTTGTATGTTGCGTACATTGGCACCACGACCAGATGGTTGTGGTAGGATGAAGCCCTGCATTTGAAATAGCGATCCAGTGGATGCTTGTGATGGCTTCAATTCAATATAACCACACATACATAATGATGTGATCATCAACACTAAATTCCGTATCGATTCTTGTGCCTCATTTGTTTTATCATTTTCTAATTTCAATAAGAAATCGGAGAGGAATAGATAGCCTTGAGCTTGTCGGAAATCATCTAATAATGTTGATGAGACCTCACTGGAGTCTTTCAAAAAACAGAAAACTGTCACGAACATCTCAACAATCTCTAATGGCGCTAATTCAGGTATTCTTTTCATATTTTCTATACACAAAGCTACACAACTTTTTGAATGTATATAACCGACCACTGGTGGTGTCAAGCCATGCCGTGATAATGTCATCAACACTTCAGCGGCACTCTTCCGCCACATGACATTATGCAATGGACACCACGATGTGATTGCGGAAAACAATAATGTTAGATCATCTTTCCTAGCTAATTCCTCAGCCGGTATCCGATGACTACACAATCTCACTAATAATTGTACGAAAATCTTTTGCAATAAAATTCTACGTTCACGTGGCGTGAAATCACTGTTACTATCTTTACTATTTGCTTCTTGTTCGGACATTTCAGGTAAATCAAAGAATAAATATAAGCATTTAACTAATGTGGATGGTACAGCCACTTCAGACATCACTTGTACCAATGTAGCATCACCAGCTGCCAATAAATTCAATGTTGTCAATAACATCCAACCATTGCTCGATTCCTCGCAATTCTCAATTTCCAAGAATTTCGCTATTGCACAACTGGCCGCTTCAGTACTTTGATTCGATGCACGCTTCCGAATCTCGCACACCATCAATAATGACACTTGATGACAGAATGCCAAAATATCCCAGAATTTCTCATTCATATCACAAGTTGGACTAGAGCCAAATACCTACGGGGAAAAAACAACTGAAATTAATTTGTTTTTCGGCGAAAACAATTTCTACCTTGCAAAATAATGGAAGCATATTGTAGAGTTTATCGTCGCGTTCTTGATCAGTTAATGGATGTGCTGGATGTGTATATTCGGAGAACAACTTCTTCAAATGCATAAGACCCAATTGGGTGTGCGGTGAGCCGGGCGTTGTGTCTGATATGTCTGATGTTGAGGCGGAGGATGTATTTGTACCTCCACCTCGCAATTTCCGCATTATATTCATATTGGTTGATGTGCTTAAAAGCACCTAAAAATGGTAAAATACAAATAATCAAGATCTGCATTCAACAAACCATAAAGAACATTGGAAAAATGTCAACGTATCATAAATAAAGATGATGATGATGATGATGAAAATGTCAACTTCTAATATTACTTTATTACTAGAACAGTACTTGATATTGTCGTTTACATCCATACAATGACCTCTATTTGTTTTTAATATACAGATATTTGAAAATATAAAAGGAATAAAGTCAATATTCGCATTATTAATCGCACATTTATTGTTACTGAAATGTTGTTTTATCGATCGATTTCCGGATGTGGTTTTGATTGTTTCTTTAGAATCCTTCTAATTGGAGAGAGGGAGAGAGTAATGCACAGTAGAACAGCAATGGTAGCAATTGATTTATCTTGAAGACGTGTCCAGATGGTAACGCAACAAAATAGGCGATTTTGCAAACACAAAATGACTCTCCATCGGAATATCACATGCAACCGAATAATAATGAATCATTTCCCTTATTATTTAATTTATGTAAATATCAACAATTCTTAAGCACAATAAACATTTATCAAGATCGCATTTTGTACACAATTTCGATTGTCGTTTTAAATTCAATTAAATAAATTACAATTTATTATCTACTAATGTATGATATAATCATCATCAAGTATCAACTGTTATAAATAGATTTCCAAAGACAGATCTCAAATGACAAAGCCCATTAATTAGAAAAAGTTTTGAAACTTATTAACATCATTGGGATTTCCTGGTAGACATTTACAAATAAAAATATTGTGGTTGTTGTTTTAATTAATCATTCATATATCGGGTATCTAATATCGAGTGGACACACTGTATAATTATTAAAACCTTGTTGAATTGATGGAAATCTGCAAGAAATCGATCGAAATTTGGAAAATGCACCGCAATCACAGTAGGCGTACTATCTAACAGACAGTTGTCGACAGAATTTTCGACCATTCCCCGTATAATCAATTGCCAACTTCGACATACTGACCTCCTCTATACACATACAAACAATTGAATTGTTTTAAATTTATTGATAATATTGTTAAATAATTGAGACATTGCATTAATTCGAACCATACACAATATTCTATTAATAAATAATACGCTTTTAAATGGCATGTTTAAAAACAGAAACATTAAAGGTTAAAAATGGTGAGAATGAATAGAAAGCTATAGCAACATTGAAATCGATTAGTTTAGGACACCACTGGATACGACGTAAATAATAATAAATCTAACAAGTAGAATCGAAAAAAAAACGATTATTATCATTCCTATAATTACCTGATAATGTTGAATAGAATCAATCGAATCATTTTGCACATCTCAATACGCCCATTTGGCTTTCTCAATGACAACTGATGGTGCATTTATATTCGGCGTTCAACACTCTTTTATTCTACAAAAGAAAACACAAACATTAAAATTGCTTTCTACTGTACATACAGTTGTCTATTGTATAGCTACCTAATGTACGGTTTGGCGTGTACTAGAAAACAAGAAGACGACGTCGACGCGTATAGACGTCGCCGACGTAGACGACACCACTCCACTCCATTTCAGTGTGAAACACACTTTACGTACACGAATAACAGAGATGGCAAACACTAACTCCAAATTAGCTAAACAAAGATAACATCTATTTGATTGAATGATAAGCAGATTTCGATGTTGCTTCTTTTCTTTTTGTTTAAAAAAGCAAATTTTAAATGAAATTATGATAAAATCACTCATCTTGACTCATAAGTTTCCCATCAAAAATCATTCCCTTGATGATTTTCGCATATACACACACACACATCCCAATGAGAGGAAATTTAAGCTCAATTTATATCATAAAAACTTTACGAGTTGAAAACTGTATAAATTTACGATAAAAAAAATTATGAGAAATGTTTAAAATTATCAACGAAAAACATTTCAATTTAAATAATAAAAACAATTAAAACGCTTACGGTTAGACGACCAGTAATACACATGTGTACATCGTGCAGATGGCAGGCTATTGAAAAGAGCGATTTTTAAATATTTACGAATAACAGTTCTCTTGACTTTCGATTTATCATAAACTCAATTGAATTATCAATATTTACTGATCTATAGATAAGTGGTTTAACAACAATTTTGCCCTGTTGATCATTGATTTTAACTTCAATTATGTGTGATTTAGAAATTCCGTTTGACGAATTTAAGAAATCGTTAGACGATTCCAGTACTTTAGTGATTGATATTAGAGAACCAAATGAATTAGAAGAAACGGGTGTAATTGCTGGAAGTATCAATGTCCCATGTATATATTCAAATTAGTTAATTTCTGTTTTAATCGTTAATATTTGTTTGTAGTGGGAATATTGGAACATACACTTCAAAATACACCTGTTGAAGCATTTGTTGATTGTTATAGACATGAATGCCCCAATCCAGATACGTTAATAATCTTCACATGTCGATCGGGTAGAAGGAGTAAAATCGCTCTAGATGCTGCAATGAAACTTGGGCTTACAAAGTAATTTGTATGGTAAAAAATAAAATTATCATTTTTAATCATTTTAGTGTTAAACATTTTCCTGGTGGTTGGTTAGAATGGGAAAAACACCATAAAATCTAAATCTAATAAAATCATACAAATACAGATAATTATTTCTCTTTATCAGCTAATTTCGAATGGATCATCTCCCTAAATTGCCCAAGTATACGATTCTCGCGCTTCTGTCGTTCTTCTTTACTAAACATAGCCAATGCACGTTTCTCATCGGCCGAATAGATTTGATTCTCTTTACGTATACGTACAGCTTCCATGCGGCGATGCCGTGAACCGGACATAACATAGCCAACAGATTCAAATGAAGCTATCTCATCTGATGTTAAGCCGATCTCACCACGTCTTGGTATACGTTTACCTTCAGCAACATAAGCAGCCATAGCTGCACCCTCGCCTGGCAGTAGCGCCTTGCCCATTTCTTTATGTGTCAATGTTGCATGCAATTTAGCTGGCATTGGACCAACGATTTCATCATCATAATCCGATTGTGTATCGGGATCATTTTGATTAGACACACCTAAAATTTGTTTAATTTCAAATTAAATGGAACTTGTTTAGAATTTAAATCAAACATTACTTGGTTTTTCAATCCACGTTTCCTCTTCATTTGCATCTTCTGATGATGATGATGATGATGATGGTTCATTCTCACTTGAAGATTTCTTTCGTTTCTTCTTCTTCTTCTTCTTCTTTCTTCTCTTTGTGTTCTTTCTTTCGTTTGTGACATTTCAATTTGTCTTTCTTGTGCTCTTTTTTCTTCAATTTCTTCAATTTCTTCTCGTTGTTTGCTGTATTCGTGACGATCTCGATTTCTGTTTCGAATTCTTCTGGTGCCGGCGATTTTCCCCATATATTTGAACAATCCCTCATACCAATTGATTCCCTTTCATGGCGGCGGCTCACCCAAAATTCATCTTCATCATGTTGTGGACACATTTCAGCCACCCCCGTATTTTGTATTTTTATTTTGAAAATTCTCACAATAACAACATAACCTTAGTTTTCTGTCAAAATCCGCTGGCAATTGTCAAAAAATTAACACAGCTCCAACAGAGACAGAATTACTGTATCTCTCTGTCTAATGACGAATATTAGAAAGAGAATCGTTAATTTTAGAAAGAGATATATAAATTACAAGCGGTAAATTCAAATTACGCAATTAAAAAAACAAATTTCAATTGTAATTTATTTTTATTCGGATAGATTCATCAAAATTTCTACAATTTAATTATTTATGCAATCAAGAATCAATTGGCCTATCTTCAAGATATTTTTCAGCTCGTTTTCGTGTCATACAATGCGTCTCCATAAATATAAACAAACATAATTCAGGTAATAGAACTGTAAAGAAATAATTAATTAATCTATCACTAGAATCGAATGTTTTGTGTAATAAATTGAGCATGTGCAACTTCTGTTCTTGATTGAATACTATCAAACTATCTGTGTTATTAATTAACGTTCTCCTATCACATTTATAATATTGTTCGTGTCTTTTACAAAATATCTTTTCATTCAATATATCAGATAAGGCTGATTTATATTTGTCAAAATTTCCATCAATTTGTTCTGTTGTTAAATGTTTGCAATCCAAATAATTCTGTGGTGATGGCGGTTCTTTTTTGATTTTATCATTAAAATCATATGGTGGTGTTATATCGAAATTCTCCAATTTTTCTAAACGTTTAACCTTCTTCTCATATTCCTCAGTCTTCTTGAAATATTCTAAGCAATCTTCATATTTTGGCAGAACAATGCCGTATCTTTCAAACGATTTCGAACGTTGTAATTTCAATGTTGACATTGATGGTTCTAATTGTCTTTTCAATACTGTTCCATTCTTATCGCGTTTTCCATGTGTAGCAGTTGATTGTTTCGATGATGTCAACTTGCCAGATGTTAGCTTTCTTTTATGAATTGTTGATGATTTAGCCTTTATATTGGCTGATGTCGTAGCAGTTCTTGAATTTGGAGTTGTTGAGTTATCAGAGGGTCGTTTTCTCAATAATCTTCTAGAACTTTGACGAGTTTCCATTCTGTTAACACCTTCCAAAACTCACAACACATCAATTCGACTTTCGCAGACTTTCTCCAAATTCAAATCTATTTTTAAGGTTATGTTAAAATGCACAAATCTAATCACAGATAATAATCAATACCCACAACAGAGCTAATTGGTGTTACGAAGAATGCCACAAAAAGAGATCGAGAATAAAAAGTAAGTTGATGTCTATACGATACGTGTAGGTGTAGAAAGAAACAAGTAGATACAAATTGGTATGAAGATGACAAAGATAAGTGCAATCAAATGTGACATGTGCAGTGGTTAATTGATAAAATGCACCCATAACCTCAAATTCTATTAACATTCGGGATTTTTAATAAATATCGACATTAAAATGGATTATTTAGAAGAACAAAAGAGTGAAATTGAAGCTTTAGAATCGATATATTACGGTGATGTAACAAGTAAGTGAAGAAATACAAAATACTTCGATAATCAATTAATTTTCAAATTATTAGTTCTAGCAACCGAACCACAATATAAATTCTCAATTCCAATTAAATCAGAAGATTACGATCCAGATATTGAACATAGTGGTATAGCATGTGATTTAGTATTCACTTATACAATCAAATATCCAGAAGAGGCGCCAACGATTGAAATTGAAAATGCCGAACATTTCATTGATGAATATGAAAGAAAACTAGCCAGTTATCTAAGAGAGCAAGTTGAAGAGAATTTAGGCACAGTGATGATATTCACATTAGTATCAACAGCACAGGAATGGTTGAATTTACGTTGGGAAGGAATCAAAAAGGAACGTGAAGAACAAACTGCTAAGAAACTCAAAGCAGAAGAAGAAGCCGAACGAGTAATACTAATCGATCCAATTATTACAAAATAACACTCTTATTTTCGTATTTCTATCCTAGAAACGATTCGAAGGTACCCGTGTTACCGTAGAGACATTCATGAAATGGAAATTGCAATTCGAAGACGAAATGGGTATAGCGAAGAAGAGGGAAATTGCAGAAAAAGAAGGCAGAAAATTGACGGGCCGAGAACTATTCATGACTGATAATACATTGAATGAGTCTGATTTAAAATTCTTAGAAGATGGTAATTATTTTACAAATTCGAATTATAAAAAAAAATTAACAAAATATTCGTATTAATACAGGTGATGCTGTGAAAGTTGATGAATCGCTATTCCAAGATTTAGATGATTTAGATTTAGATGATAATGATGATGATGATGATGATGATGATGAAGATTTCGATCCAAATCATTATAACAGTGATAATTCGGATGATTAATTTATTATTGATAATTTTTTGTAAAAATAAATCAATTGAATT
Organism: Meloe dianella; assembly: GCA_028455855.1. Lineage (NCBI taxonomy): Eukaryota > Metazoa > Arthropoda > Insecta > Coleoptera > Meloidae > Meloe > Meloe dianella. Next base: position 408,215 of record JAPTHL010000060.1, read on the forward strand.
GAGTCGCGAGTTTTTTGGGTCATGTTGATCAACCACAATGGTTCTTTTGTTGAATGTTTGCCATAAAGAAGATAATTAACGACCGGATATAGCTGATAATCCGCACCTTTGGCTTATTAAGTTGCCTGATCTAGCTGATCAATAGCCTACTTTTGTTGCTACCTGTTTGTCCGCATGACTTGATTTGTGGAAAATCAATGAAAATCTGCGTTAAATTTGGAAAATCGATGTATTTGAGAAAATCACCGAAATCCCATCCAAACACATATTGTGATTTATCCGTTTTCTTGCGGTGATTAATAAAAAAAATTGTTGGAAAATCGTGGAGTTTGCGCAACGGTTTTCCTTGGAAATGCGCCATCGCCTGGAAACTCACCACTACACAACACCATTATCCTGCTGATTTTACCCTGAATAAACCAAATCAATAGAATTCTTGAGACGTTGGCGTGTCGACGTGCAGTGTTCACTTTGATCACACACGCAACACTCATATGTTTAGTGTTATTTGAACCGATGCATCAACAATGTCCGATTCTAAATTAATTATTGCAAACTATTGTAGACGGAAACAATTTAAATCGAATATGTGAATGGGTGGAATTATCCATTTTTTTTTGCCTGTGAAAGTGAAACAATTGTCGAATCAAAAAAATGCACCTCCACTTTGAACGGACTGTTAATGCAAAGAGTGATTGTTCTATTTTATCGTTAACATGGATGGGTAAAGTGCCTGATGAATTACCAGAGGTAAACTTGACAGTCTTCATTTAATTTTAGTTCGCATTAGAAATTATCTCGATGGCTAGATGATTATTAGAAAACATAAAAAAATCCCGTGGTTGGGGAAAGAATGGTGGATGCGCCGGGTTAATTGTCTTTCATTTCTATGAACAAATCGAATATTTGAACGTTTTAATCGAATATAATTGAATTATCCCCAACATTGCTTGATTATCGATTAATCTATTTATGTTTTGTGTTGTTTTTGCTTTACTTCTTTAATCATCTAGAAGTGTCTGTCTCCGATATGGGCTTTGTTATTCGATGTCAATTATCAGACAACCGACATTATTTGCCCTTCAATTTTTAATTCGCTGATTCTACCCCTGCTACAATCAATGATTGATTGATTGTGGTGGGGTTGTTGTTGTTTTTATCTTGTCAACACAATAAGTGGGCGCCGTTCACATCGATGTCCCGATTCCAATGAATTTCAATCGTTTACGGCAAAATTCCAATCAATTCGAATTATTTCAATTGAGTACAGGAATGTAGAGAAAAATACGTCGCGCTTTTCTATAAATCAACATCGATCCCAGTTTATAGAAATGTGTTTATATAACAACGGGGGTTGAAAAAATCGATCGCAATACGTAACACCGCAGTTACGTCCAATTAATTAATTAATATGTTTGAGAAACAACATTCAAGGTGTGTAGAATTCACCAACAATTTAATCTGAACAATTACTGGAATCCAATCGATGATTCTCGTACAATTCAACGCGTATGGGAATGTTATAAATTGCGTTTTTAATGCTTTCAAATCACACATACAAAGAACGAGTGGGATGAATTCCATCCTAAATACCCACTCGAATTCACAATTGTAACGTGTGTGTTGATTTGTGTGAAATTTGATGAATTTAAGGGAAAAATAAACACCCTTCATTATTTACAATTTTACAACGTTATTACATCAGTCACTACCCCTCTAAAAGCTGCCTCGTTCTATTATCATTATAGAATTGATCGAAAGTACCTTCTCACTTTCAATAACAATCACCCCTCTAAAAGAATTTTGCACCCTTATTCTCGAATATTGAGTGTATCGAAATTTAATGTTTGTATCTGTTTGAAGAATTATTCATTACTACGCTAATTATCATATGAAGTTTAATTAGAGAGGGTGGAGATCAATGTGAACATAAAAATTAAATGTTGGTGAGATCAAAGAACGAGCTGGAGAATGTATAGTGTGCCTAAGGGGATTGCAACTTCATTATGGGTTAAAGATGATGTCGCACACTATTAGGGGTTGTGTTGCAGTACAAGATAGGCGGCCATGTAATTAGATTTGTTTGTGTCAATTGTTCTATGAAATATCGATGGATAAATTGATATCTTTGTCGTATTCATTGTGAATTCGTTATAGTTGTCCGTTAGATGGATAGAATTTTAAACAGATAAGAGAGAGATCGAACTATAACTCCATAGAATAACTAATAACTGTTGCTGTCATCCTAGTTAAGCTATTTTCCGGGAGCAAATGGATTTAACTTCATGTTAACACACATATCTATACATAACGAAAACACAAGTCTTATCACATATAGGCTTAGACAGTATTATCAATGCTATCAAGAAATTTGCTGGATTTATTTATTGATTTATATCGCTACGAATTTACCCTCTTTGTGTTCATAAATTACATGCAAACGAAACATTTTATCGTCTATCCATGTTATATCAAGTTTCTATCTTTAATGGTATCCAAATAGTCAGAGTAACAATCGATTTATTTATATAAATGGAGTATCCGTTTCTATATTTTTGAAATTCCCCAACCCCCTTTCAAGTGACGTAGTATAAACATTAGAAAGAGCGAGAAATTCGTAAGTCAGCCAGTAAAACAGAGAGCACTAGTCGGCCATCACGTGACGTACGTCACAGCGTAAACATGATCCTTTATATTACTGAAAATTCATCAATAACCGATCGGGATATGATGATGAAAATTGTCCAAAATTGATGATACACACACGTAATTGATTTAATCATCAATTATTGAATCCATCACCAATCGGAAATTGCAATAACATCCCCTGGATTTTGTTGTTGTTTTTTTTTGGGCTAAGCAATTTTCTATCATCAATCAACACACATATATTTCAGGATGAAGGTTGGAAACTGAATAGAACCAATTATTATCAAGAGGGTTGGTTGGCGACAGGAAATGTTCGTGGAATTGTTGGGGTGACATTCACCACCAGCCATTGTAAGAAAAATGTTGAATTTCCTCTACGTACCAATTATAATCTGAGAGGACATCGATCTGAGGTAAATGCGACGCATTTTTCCAATTCATTATAATATTGCCCGTTCTGTGATCTGTGATTGCAAGTTTCGTTGACATTTCGTCGTTAATAAATGATTAAAATTGGGCCAATGCGGCTGATTTCAGGTGATTCTAGTGAAATGGAATGAGCCGTATCAAAAGTTGGCATCATGCGATAGTTCTGGCATAATCTTCGTTTGGATCAAATACGAAGGCCGATGGTCAATTGAATTGATAAACGATCGCAATACACCAGTAACGCACTTTTCATGGTCGCACGATGGCCGTATGGCATTGATCTGCTATCAAGATGGTTTTGTGCTGGTTGGTTCTGTAGCTGGCCAACGTTATTGGTCGTCAATGTTGAATTTAGAAGCGACAATCACATGCGGCATATGGACACCGGATGATCAACAAGTCTATTTCGGCACGAATTGTGGACAAATTATTGTCATGGATGTGCATGGTGCTATGGTGTCACAAGTACAATTAAGCTCTGATATTGGTATAACATCGATGGCATGGTCGTGTGAGAAATTCAAAATGGAAGAAGGCGACGATAATGATCCGGGTGTTGCGAATGTACAAGAACGCAAATTCGTGTTGGCTGTATGTTTACAAAATGGATTCATATTTCTGTTGAAAACATTCGATGATGTGTCACCGATTCAAATTGATACAGGCCTTCAAGGGCCTTTATGTATGGAATGGAGTAATTCGAGAGAGTTGTTGGCAGTTGCCGGTGTGGCAATCGATACGAAAATAATCGGCATACAATTGGTTTATATGAACATGTTGAAGTTTTATAATGACAAAGGCGTTCTATTATACAGTACTGATATCCGATTTACACAGGTATTTCTATGAATTCATTCTCAGCCTCTTCGATATTCGAATGTTGTTTTTAGGCACCGATTTCGGCATTAACATGGGGCCATAACGACAAACGCTTATTTCTAGCGACAGGTACACAAATTCATATTGCGTGGGTGTCACGTCGGATAGCAACACTTCAACTACTTTGTCGATTGAAGATCCACGATGCAATACAAAATGAAAATCAATTACCCGCATTACCATTGCCAGCTCGTATACGTAATTTAATCGGAAATTTGTTTGCTCAAACGATTCGTGTAAATCTACAACCAATTTTTGGCCAATCAATTCCAATCATAATCGAATAAACTTTATTTGTTTCTAGTGTTGTGTACCAGAACTGTGTGCTTTAAGGGAATTTGTGTCACGGCCACCATTAGGCTCTGTACGGCTGCATTGCACCATGATACGGCATGATGAAGACAATAATCTATCATCAGGCACATGTTACACTCTATATTTGGAATATCTCGGTGGATTAGTACCATTATTGAAAGGGAAACGTACCAGTAAAATCCGACCGGAATTCGTCATTTTCGATCCACAAATCGAAGGTAATCCCATTAAAATTCATCCACGAATAATAGTAAAACACACACACACAAAAAATTCTAGATTTACATCTACAATGGTCACCGGCGGAATCAAAAAGTTCTGGTAGTTCTAGTCATTCAACTAGTGCCGGTGGTCAAGTCACCGACTCTTCAGACACGGATCGTGAGGAAGGGTGTACGAGTTCGCCAAGGATGCAAAGACGACGTAAACGGCGGAATAAATCAAATACTAATAATCGAACGGTGAATAATGACCGTCAATCAGGTCCAAGTTCATCAGGTGATGCCGAACAAGACGATTTAGCTTATGTTGATACATTACCGGAACATGTACGTTTAATTGAAGTAACATCGAATATTTGGGGGACGAAATTTAAAATCCATGGTCTTGCCAGTTCAGTACCGGCAAATCTTGGTCAAGTCACATATAAAACATCATTACTCCATTTACAGCCGCGTCAGATGACATTAGTGATGACTGAATTACGTGATGACTTCCCAATTGGGCCCGATCCAAATTTCAATCCGAATCTATTCTCAGAAGATGAAGAAGATTTGAATCAAATGGATGAGAAATCTCGATTTTCACGTGTATCAATTGATAATTGTCCACCGATTGCACCGATGTCGCCCAGAGGTAGTCGATTGAATAAAACAAAAACACAATTGAACACATCGTACTTAAGCCATGAAGTACCAACACCAACTGGCACTACTATCACCACGACCACAACAACAACAACAACCACAAATAATACAATGGTAATGGTAACAGCACAACCAAGAAACCTACCAGTTTTGGCTAAGCCAGAAGATGATCTTGTTTCACATATTGAATTAAATGAAATGAATAGTTTTTGTGATAATCTCCGTCCACAAACGTTACGTCCAAATAATAATTCACAAAGTACCAGTTTCGTTGGGCAATTCAATCGGAATGGTACGATGAATTCAAGTTCACAACGGCATGCTATCTCACCATTATGCTGTGAAGGATCAGTACCAGCCTTACAATCACCAAAGAATGCTGTAGCACCTAGTGATATCATTTTTGATCGGCCACCAGCTCAAACACTCATCTCATATTCAACAAATGATTACACAAACAATTCGAATAGTGTTCAACAAATTAAAGGGAACATTATGAATGAACATGTCCGTAATAGTATTGTTCATTTGAATAATGACCATCAGAAAGCTTTTGTAATGAAGAAAATTGATACAAATGAAACGACAATACATAACAATGATGATGATGATGCCATTGAAGCAATACCAGGACCATCATCATCAATAAAACCAACAACTGGCCCATTGTGTATTGCTGATTCAATGGTTAGAAGTTGTAGTGTTGGCTATTTAGATATGGTTGATGCTCAATTAGTTCCTACTGATGTTGCCCTATTGATGCTACGTAAAGATGCACCAAAACGATTAGTTTTAGTCAATAGAAAACAGAAAACCAAACGCCAAAGTCGACAGATTTGTAGGCATTTACAAGAGAACAACAATTACAAGAATCGATCGCCAAAATTGAAGAATTGTGGCAAATCGAAAAGTTTAGATTCTAGCGATCTCTTTCCACATACGGAATCAACAAGTGTTAGGAATTTAGTACAAAAAATTGATGAACCCATACCGGAAGTTGTTCCAATTAATAACAACAACAACAACAACAATAATAAGCATAAGAAGAAGACGAAGAATAATTTGGAAACAATTGAGAATGTGAATGAAAATAGAGAGAATCATCAAAATTAGGCTTTTTTGGTGCTAGATCACCATTAATGCGAAGGAAACGATCAGAGATGCCAAAACAGAAAAATGAACAAATTGGTATGCCATTACACACACAAGCTTTGGCAAATTTAGAAAAATTGATAACACGATTGCGGGAAGATGATAAACCATCACCACCGGCCTCGCCAAGATTACCAAGAAGTTCGCCATCATCACCTGCGCCAAGTAAAAAAGGTTGTACGAAACTGATTACCAATCAGAGAATCTTCAAGTTTTCTTGTTTCTTTAGGCAAACGACCACAATCAGCCTCACCTATACGACGGAATCTCCTATCGTCACCATTGTTAGGTCGAAAAAATAAGAAGAACAAACACCAAGAGAGCTCAGATGATGAGATAACAGCGTCTGGTGATGAAATCTGCAACGGTACTAACTATCGTGATTTAGAAACGTTCCAAAAGGCACAATTGAGACAAAAAGTGAGTTGAAATACAGTTTGCAATTCAATGTTATTGTTTTTCTTTTTTATCAGTTGAAACGTGGCAAAATTGAACCAAACGGCAGTAATTGCAATTCACATACAATACCACAACGTAGAGAATTCGTGATGCACAATAAGGCACCAATGTGGAATGAGAATAGCCAAGTGTACCAATTGGATTTCGGTGGGCGAGTCACCCAAGAATCGGCAAAGAATTTCCAAATAGAATTCAGAGGCAAACAAGTAAGGAAATTTGTCCGGAAATTTCAAAAAAAACTGGTCTTAACCAAAACAATCATTCCCAACTATTTAGGTAATGCAATTTGGACGGATCGATGGTAATGCATACACGTTGGATTTCCAATATCCATTCTCTGCCTTACAAGCCTTCGCTGTTGCTCTAGCAAATGTTACACAAAGATTAAAATAAATCTGGGCGAGACCACATATCTGAAGAGGTTCGTTTCAACTGTCGCCTAAGAGACAAAAAATAGTTCAAATTGTTATGGTGCCAATATTTTCTAAAAATTTCTTGGAGTTTAAGTGAAGGAAAGTAAGGTGTTTTAATTCGTAAATTCTCTGAAATTAATAATAATAGGAATAATGAAAACGACCAAACTAGAAAATTTGCAAAAGTATAGTTGAATACCTAATTTCAATTTAAAATTATTGTATAATATTGACAAAAATTGTAGAATATAATTGTATTAAAACGACTTGACAGAAGCAACACTCAGTTTTGTTTCTTTTGATAGGTTAGTTCGGCCAAGTCATCCTGGGATCACTATACCTTACTTTACTTGACTAAATTCATTACCTGACATTATCTTGATTTTCATCACTGTTGTGTTTAAACAATACTTTTCTCATAGGAAATTACAAATTAATTAATTGATTAATTGATTAATTATAATTAATTAATCTCTAGGGATGTTGAGATTTAGCTTGGCTAACCAGAATTTGAGACCCAAGAGTTATTATTGGAAATTTATTGAAAAATTAGTTACAATTACAAAAATTAGTTTGTTTCAAATGATTTTATCCTACCGTCCTTATACAAACATCGGTAATAATGTTGGCCGACCGATATTTTTATATTTGATCACCAATTAAAATTCTAAATATTTAAAATGTTTATTTTGAGTGAATTTGCCATTTCTATTGATCAAAAATACTTGATGTAATTCAGCTAAATAATGCTTTCTATATTATTGTTATCTTTGTTATATGTGCGAATGTTGTATACAGGTTGTCCCATTCAAGGCGCACTCCATCGTTTAGGAGTACTTGCTTATTGGGGCTAAGCTGTTAGAATACTGATTCAGAGGAGTGCATGAGGATGCACCTTGAATGGGACTGTCCCTATACCACATGTTTGATTTTGAATGTGTTTGTGTTATCGATTGATTTATACAATCTTTTGGAATATTATTAACATTATTGATATTATATTGAAATATACATGAATTGTTCGTAAAAAACGTTTGTATATGTGCATTAAATATGCTTTTCTATTGAAATTCTATCTGTTTCACCACCTATTTAGGCGATTTACGTCCACGATGACGTCACGTAACTACCATCGTGAAGGTCATCAATTGTTGCAATATTATAACAAATATTTATTGCGAGTGAGTTTTCATCCACAAAGGAGAGTTGAAAATTCTCACATTTCATGCACAATATGGAAAATTAATTTCAAAATTTTGTGAGAAATTCAATTAAAAACTTGCGAAATAATTGTGATTATTTGAAATGAGCGCAATTTTCTAGCGATGTTTTTTTTGTTCAGCGGACAGCATAGCCAACACACGAAAATCCCCTAGCATTTCCCTTTTATTCTGACATTTTATGTCGAATGGTGGTTAGTGATCGTGTGCAAATCATTTTTTAATCAAACTGTGTAATTTTTACATTGGAATAAAAATTAATTAGTATGGCATGTAAGTAAATGCACAAATTACTTGAATCAATATCAATCGAATGTTTTCCATTAAATTTCTATCGAAATTCTCAATAAAATACCGCGTGGTAGTTGTTCTCATCTATCGCATATCTAGATTTAATTTCATCAAAATTATATAATTGGTCGACTGTAGTTTTGATTTGTTTGTTTTTTGGTGTTTTTGTTTGCAGCAAAGAAAGGAAAGAAGAATAAAGGCAAAACTGTACCATTAACTGATTTCTTACAAGGTACACCAACACCATCACTACCAATCAGGAAATCAACTCTAAATTGGGCTGATGAAGTGGAAGACAATCATGGTATTTTAATTGCATTTATTTATTCCACATTCATACATTTTGATTAATATCAAATTTATGATTAGCAAAATATGAATTCTACGAAAATTCATTAAAAATCTATTGGACTCGCATATTAATCAAAATTTTATCTTGTTGTTTTTGTTTGAAAAAAATTATTGATTTTTGTTAATTAACAACTAATTTATCAGTGGAAGAATGTGCACAACCTCGTTTATTTTATGGCAAGGTTAGCCGCATTAATTCACCTGTTCAAGATTCGATTTATCTAATGATATCCAAAATGCTTGATAATGCAGTATTGAGATGTTCTAATTTTCTCTTGTTTTTGTTTTTTGCTTAAGATTTATATGATGCAAGAGCAGCAAAAGCGAGTGTTGTATTACCAACAGCACCGAAAGCATCTCGCGATTATGATGATATCATTGATAAAGTGCCACAAGATCCACCCTATATAGCATATCTGTCAAATTTACCATATGATGTTGATGAGAATGAAATTGAATATTTCTTTAAAAATATGAAAATATTAAATATGAGGATACCAAAAGATGATAGGCCTGGTGAAGTTCCTAAATTGAAAGGTTTCGGTTATGTAGAATTTGAAGATAGAGACAGTTTACTTAATGCTTTGCTGATCCCTGATACTGTGAGTTCCCTTTTATTCTTTTTGTTTGTTTTGTTTATATGTTGTTGGAAATTCATTATTAGACTATAAAAAATCGGCGGATTCGTATAGAAGTAGCTTCCGATTATGATGATAAAAGACGTTCTGGTCGTATGGATATGAATCGAGATCGTGGTAATCGGCCAGAAGTGTCAATGGGTGATTGGAGATCAGGTCCGAGACAACAGGATGTGTCAGATAATCGTGGATTTACCAGAGATCGGGATGGTGAATTGTGATTATGATTAATTAAATTTTGTAATTAACAAAAAAATATGTAATAGATAATTCTTCTTCTACTACATGGCGTGATGGTGGCGATAGAAGAAATCAACGTGATACAGAACGAACTTTTACAAGATCAACAGATCGTTATAATAGAGATGATAGAGAAGATTTTTCTAGATCAAGGAATCAACGTGATGATGATTATCGATCATCTAAAGATGATCGTTTTATGCAAAGACGATATGATGATAAAAGTCGTAGTGGTGGTGGCGGTGGTGGTGGTGGAGGAGGAGGAGGAGGAGGTAGTGGTGGTGGTTTTTCACGACGTACTAATAATGATGAATCAGAGAAAGAACAACCATCTGAACCAAGACAAAGACCGAAGCTAGTGTTAGCTCCGCGTACTAAGCCGGTGGAGGCTACACCAGAACCAGCACCAGCACCATCAGCATCAATTTTCGGTAATGCTAAACCGGTCGATACAAGTGCTCGTGAGAGGCAAATTGAAGAGAGATTAGCAAAGGAGAATGAAGCACCAGCAGTGGTATCAGCACCAGCACCACAACCACCATCGTCAACAACAACAACATCATCATCACAAGAAAGGGAATTAAGCAGGGAACGTAAGGCAAGTCCACATGACCGTGAACGTGCAACAGATAGAAAAGTATTATTAATTTCTATTTAATTATTTAATGTATTAAAACAAATATTTGATTTTCGGCCAATAGGAACGTGACAGAGCTCATGAATCTGGTTTGTATTTAATTGTTTGTTATTTTTTTTGTAAAAATTATAATAATAATAATTATTATTATTGATATAGATAAACGAAGTTTAGATAGATCACATCAGCAGAAATCAGAATCTAATGGTGTTGTAGAGAAATCACATCAGCCTAGAAAAAATGGTTAGATTTTTTTTATATATACATAAATTAATTTTAGAAAACTGATGATTTCAATGTTTGATAGGTGAAGAAAAACGGGAGGTAAGTAGAGCAGAGGCAGGCGACAAACATAAACCAGAAAATAAGAAACGTGAAGATAGAAAGTGAGTTTGAAATAATGTTCGTCTTTTTAATAATTCTTTTTTTTTGCATTCGCATTTAGAGAGAAAACTGAAAAGGAAATGCCAAAATTAAAGAAACAGGATCCACCAAATTTTGTGGCAAGTAATAAGTTTGCATTTTTAGAAAATGAAGATAATTCAGATTGATTCAGATTTTGTTGATTGCTTTAATTTGTAAAAAAAAAACAGAAAGAAAATTGTCGCCTGATAGTAAATATTTCACAGTTGTGTTATTATTTTTTTAAAAAATCTTCTTTATGGTGTCTTGAAAACCTTTATATAATATAAGTATTCAAAACAGGCTTTTATAAGCGTTTTATTACAATAAATACCTTACTATTGATATCTATCGGTTCCAATTACTGTAGAGAGGATCTTTCTTATTTTGCAGACACGTATATCTGGTTGCCTATCGTCATTCCGAGTTTTCAACAATTTTTTCCAATAAATTTCATATTGATTGTTGAAATGAGAAATTAAGAATTGTGGTAATTGCTTTTCAAAAATCTTGACTAATGACAAATTATCTTTTAAGAAAGAAGCAGCGATTATGTATGAAGACTCTGCGGAAATCTTGATCTCATTTTGAAAACTTATACGCTTATTATTGCTCAATTAAATCTATTTGTAGATAAAAATTAAGTTTACAGTTGTAGCAGACTACGGTTAAAAGTCTACAGTAGTAATGAAATTTCTTTGACGCTGCAAAGACTGTTTTTGTTGGTGAATTCGTGAAAGTTTACGTTGATAAAATCTGCCAAAATCTGTTACTCTAACAGTCCAATTATGCATAATACACACATTCGTACAAATTATAGACTGTATATGCGGATTTGGTGAAAGTGTGCCAAGGTATATTGTCCGTAACAGCATTAACAAAAACAACGCAGACTAATATATAAAGAGTATAAGTGAGTATCGATAGACTTTTAAAATGGTCGGGCTTACGTAAACACCGTAAGCGACCTCCTTTTCCACTTGACACTGAATCTTTAACTGTAAAGAACTCCACTATGAATTATACGAACTGTTTATAGATACATGATTCTCATTTTTGGCAATGTAGGCGTTTCATTGTTTTGTTCATTTAATCCAATCATCCGGATAAAATGCTATTTAGAAAGCATGAAGGTTTTTTTTCGCAATAAAGCTGAATAAATTTGACATTGTTACACATTAACACATCCCACAACCTACGTTCATTCATTTCGTTCACAGTGGAAATGATTGATTTGTTCCGCTAAATTCGAATTTATCAGTTGCTCCGAATTATGTAGCAAAGAGCTAGTTTTACAGGTTCTTGTTCGTTTCAGATAACGGTAATGTTAACGCACTGAGTGCGGATATTAACTCTTTTGCATCCCAATCTTTCTGTAGGTGTATTTATTTAGTTAACCCACACAATCCGTTGTTTGCTATATTTGAACCTTTTTTCCATATATGGGAATGGAAGATGAAAAGGAAATCCAAGAGGGGGAAAAACTGCTTAGTAATACCTTCACTTTTGTTGAAATTTAACTTACCTGTTACTCACGACTCTCTAAAGAAAAGCTTTATTCTGTAAACGAGATGCTAACGAAAACATTGGATTTCGGATCGAAAATTCCAAAAATTCCCCACGGGACAACAATTTCAAGAATCACTCTTATCAAAAAGGTCATAGAGGAGAGTATATTTTTTGATTAATCTCAATAATTCACCATATAATAAAAATGTTTTATTAAATAACATTCCTGTTGTGTATAAAGAAGATGTTTTCTAAATGATTCATTTACAACAATTTCAATTCTCTTCTATTTTTAATTTAATTGTTATCAATCGATATGTACACACACACACACACACACACACACGTGCGTCGATACTTGTTGTTTCAATTAATTAAAAAAATGAAAAGAATCTTACTGCAATTTATTGATAAGGTTGATATTGAACTTTTGTTGGATTAAAATTGTTTTTAATGTAATTGTGTACAGTTGGTGGTGCTGCAAATCAGCTTGACTTTAATGTGCAAGATGCGCAGTACAGTTGCGTAAATGGTAAATCTAGAGACAGATATGTCGACTAACTCCTTCTAGTTGACGTCATTGTCATCCATACAAACGCAGTCGGCATTTACTTTAATTTTTGTTTCCCACAAATTACTTTCAACCATTTAATTCGTGTTATTGTTTTGTGTGTTTTCGTTTAAATTCTAACAAAATTCGATTCACGTAAAATCCATTCATTTAGCCAACGACGACACATTTTGTCGTCCGTCTATCGTCATCATGTCCATCCGTCCGTCCGTCCGCTAGCCCCCACTCCAACTCAAGAAACTCTCCAACCAACTCCCAGCGGCGGCCCGGTCGCTGCGTTTGTGTTGTGTTCCTCCGCGCGCGCCTCTCATTCGAGGTCGAGCAACGTAACGGTCCGCACGTGTTGTCAGTGTGTTTATGTGTATGTATCTAGAGTGCCGCGCCTGTTTCAATAAAAATCAAAACAGCCGAGAACGAGTAAAATAAAATACAAATTGAGAAACGAACAAAACTGTACTAGTAACAACGGTAATAATTGTTTGATTCGGGATAAATTTGCCAAATTGCATATCGGGTCGGCTTCATTCACTCCAAGAGAGGTGCCTTGAAAGTAACGAGGTGCCCCCTAGAGTCTCGCGCGTCTCCTTTACTACTGCTGCAAGTGGATATATGTCTATTAATTTTTAATTTTTTTTTGTACACACACACACAAGTTTTATTGATAATGGTGTTGAGTTGAATGTTTATTTAGTGATAAATCGTTTTTTCTCGTGTCTAAATAATGTACGACTACTACAATTTCAATATTCTCATCGTATAACAATTGCTCTTATTGCTGCCGTAGTTGCCACGTAGCAATTGGGTTGTTATAGAGTGGTGTGGTGTTGCTATTTTCGTGTTTGTTATATGTGTGCGTGTATAATTTCAGTTTGCCGCGAAGTTATCAACTTCAGTGTATCCTGTCTTAAAGTTTAGTTTTTGTTTGTTTTTTTTGGTTAAATTTTGTTTCACTTCAACGAATTAGCGCCATTTTAGTGAAATTGACCAGTGATTGTACAGTGTTAGTGTTTTTACACCCGAAACCTACAGTGCTTCCCACAAGTTTATTATTATTATTATTGTGTCCCGACTACTGTTTATTCTTCTTCTTTTTTTGGATTACATCTGGATAAACTGGATCAACATTGGTTTATTTCTTTCGGTAAGTTTTTATTGAAAATCTGTTATTTCTTATTATTATTATTATAGAAACTTTCGAATGTGATTATCGGGAACAAAACAAAATTCGCCACTTTCTTTTTTATCTGTTCGCGTTGTTATAGTTTCAACATATTTAGGTCAAATGGAAAAACTACGTAAATTTTTTAATTCGTTTGTTTTTTTGTGTCAATTGTCGAATTTTATCAATGTACCCGTTGTTTTTTTTGCCAACTTCATTCTTGTTGAAAGAAACAAAAAAATTCTGATCATGTAGGCTTTGAATGACGTAATAGAAAAGTATGTCAATTATTGTTTACCTATATTAAATTAATTACTATATACCTAATCTATTCAAAGTAATAATTGAACAAGGAAAAAAATATATCAAAAACAAAGTAATGCAATTTTGTCAATGATATGCAATATTGACATTAACCCCACTTATTGGCGATGATAATAAGCGACATACGTTACTTTCATATTTGATTAAGCATCATATAAATCAACGAACAATTAATGATAACGTAATCACTCGCATAATTGATTAATTATTTATAATGAAATACATAAATAATTTCGATTTGTTTATTTGTGTATTTAATATAATCGACATAATATAAATTATAAAACGATGTGATAAGTAAAGACGTGCGTTTAAAGATGAATCGAAATCACAGCATGCTTGATTCTAAGTTTTTCCACGTTAATTACTCACTAATTAATAAAATAATTGTTTATTTAAACAAATGATTGTGTTACGTATGTATTTAGTATAATTATGTTGGGAAAGCTTTTAAATTTCATCTTTTTTTTATTATAAATAGAACTCAATTAATATTCCATCTATGAATAATTCACTTAAAATAGAATAATTAATCTTAACTTGGATATAAATATCATTTATTTTGTATATTACACCATTCAAATGTCTTATTTTTGTTTGTTCGTCGTTTCAATGTAGATAAATAAGTTCTAAATTAGTGGTGAATAAACGATAAATTTCGTCTCTTTTTTTGGTTTACAACTACCCCTCTTTCATATATCTCTGTAAGTTTGTATGTGTATTTATGTTTTGTTCCATCATCTTGTGTTCTTCATCGCCAACTTCTCAACAAATTTACGTAAATTACGTGATGTCGTTTCGTTGTTGAGCCGACAACTTTTAACAATAAGCTTCTCCGTTTCAAAGCAGAATCCAACATGAACAAAGAATTGTAAATGTTTCTATGTAGATATATAGATAGATAGATAGATTATATAGGGATTGTGAGACGAATTTTGATGAATTTCTAAAGCGAATACATTGCCAGTTGTCCTGTATGCGTTAAATTCAATATAATCGAAAGACGATTGAAAAAATGAACGATTTATAACGTTCAATCAATATCGAATATAAATATGTCAATATTGAAGAAGGGGCGACAAAACAAATGTGTTAATTTTGTGGTTTTGTTTCTCCCATTGTTTATTTGAAAGCGAAAGGGAAATTCGAAATAGAAACAGCGAAATCATTAATTGCATTTTTAAATTGTATGATTGTTAAAATTGCTGCACAGGATGTTTTTTTGTTGTTGTTCTTCTTCAAGTTGTCGTTTTCAAGAATTCCTTATTTCCAAGTTGATTTATTGTCGTGTAAATAAATAAATTGAGAAATACGGAAAATCATTGAACTCTGTTTAGGGGAATTGATAAAATATTATATATATATATTATATTATTATAGTTCGTTCTATATAATTTAATAAAATATTGTCGATTACGTTCGCTTAAATTGTGTTGAATCGATCGTCGTAATTTGTAGTTTAACCGAAAAATATATGGAAATTGTTGCCTGAGATTATTTTGGAGAGATAAGAAAAAGAGAAGTTGTCCTACAAATCTAATTTTGAACAACGGAACGAACGAAAATTGTTGAATCTTCTTCATTTTCGAATATATATTTTTAATACAAATAATGCTCGATTTGCAAAAGTAAATTCAAAGAGAAAGTCGTTCTATAATGGTTTGTTCGTTTCTTTCGATGTAATCACTTCGAATTGACTTCTACATAATTATTAACGTCAAGTAAAAGTTGTATTTTTCTCTATTAAATTGTTAAATTTCAAATAATGATTCTGCATTGTAACGATATTTCTTTTTAATATTTGTATTCGATTGATTTATAAATTAGTCATTGCTAGAGGATATTGAATAGAAACAGTTTTGATTGCGACCCCAGAAGGTTAGTAGAACATCTAACGGTTATATTTGAAATATGAAACTTTATCCATTGTTAATTAATGAAAAGAAAGGCCTTAAAGCATTACAAAACAATCCAAATTGAAAGTAAAATTTATTAATTAATATATTATTACTAGAAATAGAGAGATACATTGTCGTTTGATGTTATCATTAGATAAAAAACCTTATTGTTGACAGATTTGGTGGAAAAACAAGGTCAAGGATTTTCAATGGAACTATAGAAAAACCAAATTTTTATTAGAATACAAACAACAGTTAAGGCTTCTCACAATTCATAGTAAAATTTCTTTTTTGTTTTGTTCAAATTGAAGTTATTTAAAATTGATAATGATTTGAACTACTTATTATGATTTTGTATAGTCTATTCACGAATCGTTATCACTTGACCTTCAGTTGTTATAGATAAGTAGGTTATTTGATGTTTAGTTTTGTTTTAAAATTCTGTGGTTTAGAATCAATTTTCCCACTCCTTTATAAATGATCAATAATTAATAATGGTTTCACTCGTGTTGCATGGCTTCTTTTCCAATTTGAATACCATTCGTTTAGTTTTTTTCCCTGGTTATATTTATACACGAATAAATTATGTTAACTTAATCAATGCAATTTATTTCTAATGCTGGTTAATTCGTTTTTATTTTGTCGATTTGTTGCATTTATCTTTACGTATTTGTTGTTAGAATACACTTATGTATGTTTTATTGCTATATATTGTTGTAATTGTTAAAATAACTATTTAGTCGACAAAAGAAAACGATAGTAATGTAGGATGTAACAACGTGAAAGTGTCTTATTCAAGTGTGTCAACTGTATAATTTACTTCCTTTATAATTTACAAAATAGAATTCAACTAGTTTTCATTATAATAATTTCCATTTGTAATCTATTTACTATAAAGTAATAATATCATTAGAAATGGAATTGTAATTTTTCTCTTATTTATGTATGAATGTATATGGTTTATATTTATTTGAAATCTGTGTCAGTAAAGTTCTTGAACATCTGCACAAATAGAACGTGTGCCAAATATTTCAAAATTTCTCACTTTTAATTTGTTAATTTTTGACGATTTCCAATTACTACGCTATTTCTATTTATTTATGTTTTTATTGTTTTTTAAAGAAAATGATCATTTCTGTTTTGTTTCTATTTTGATTTGTAAACGTTTCTTATTTACGAACTTGTTGTTATATACTGCATAGTTATATATTACCCGCAATCATGTAGGTTTTCACCTGTAATTCTATGATCTATTCATTTATTATTTATTGTATTGAAACGTAATAAATCGTCGTAAATTGTTTGGAAATGGAAAGTTGTTAAATAATTTTCTTTACTATCTATAACTAAATCAAATTCAATCGAATAAATGATTCACCTATTATTTACAAATGACTTTCTAATTAAATAATAATTTTATATATTTTTATCAAAATCGTAATTATTGGATTAATGGAGTACAACCGTCTGCGTAATCTATTTCTGTATCTGCTATTATTTGAATTATTGGAATTTTGATGTTTGATAATAGAATAAATCAAATTTGATTTTTGGTTTCTATTTTTGATATTTTCCTTGTTAATGTTGTTGTTGTTCATTCAGTGGGTGTTGGAAAATGTGTGTGTATGTGTGTCGTTAGTCAAGTTAAAGTAAACAGACTCTACCACAGTGTTACGAAGTTGATTTTGTTCTCTAAAATTAGATCGCTGTATGTTTTATTTTTAGTAAATGTTGCCTATTCTCAAATTTAAATTCACAGTAACACAACTGTATAATTTACTAGAGATAAGGTAATTTTGTTTCAATTACAATCTAGCTAGATTATAATTAGAAACTATGAAATGAGTCTTTGTTGTTGTTGTTGTTAATATTTTTGTATACACAATCAGATTTGTCTTGTAGATATTCTATAAAATAAATTATGAATTGGTGAAATGATAAAAATACGATTTTGTTTTTTTTTAAATCAACCGACGACAATTTAAATTCGATTAACCGAAAAAGTTCAAAAACCTTAAACTTACGACGACGACAACAACAATAACGACAAAGAACCGTTTGTTGTATATGTGATAGTAGTGGTGGTAGCTTTTAAGGATATTAAACAGGTTCGTTCTTTTATAAAACCGATAAAAATTCAACATTGTCTACAACTTTCATTAGATTATCAAGGATTTATTTAGGGATTACAAAAAGATAAATACATTAAAAACTAAAGAATTAAAAAATATAGTTTGGAACGTATCAACAGTTTTCTTCATTCATTTTGATGGGTTGTTAACGTGCACTCGCGTGTTTTTGTTGCATTCATTTTATATGTGCAATCTTCCATTCTTATAATAGTTCTTCTATTAAAAATTATTGTCGCGTCTACATGATAAACAAGACGAATTAGGTCAACATACAAATACACTGATTTTCCTGGATATCTATCCTTTTGGGTTGTTGTTTATATCGCTAAATATAGTTGACATACCATTTATAAAATGTGGATAATTATAGGATTTTGTATAAGTAGGAGAAAGATTACATTACATTCCATTGAATTAAATCTAACAATAAACTTTCTTATTTTTATCTGTATATAAGTTTGCCATAGATGAAAAATCTGGTGTATACCTATATTGACCACGTTATAAATTAATCTGCCTATTAAGATGTTCACCTTGAATTTGTTGCTGAAAAAAAAAATCAAGGAAATTCTTTTGGATTGTAATTCTCATAGATCTATTTGATTAACGAGTAGAAAAAATCCCCAAGCAAGGTGAAGGTTTTTTTGTTTTGTTTTGATGATTTTCCCCCTTGGATTTTTTTCGTATTCAATTAAAATTAATCTGACGACGATTTTGATGACGTTGAATTTCAGTATAAAACGATCTCCAAAATAGTCGTTCGTTTTTCCATCGAAATCGTTTATGTTTGAATTCATGTCACACCGAAACGATTCCTTTCACATTTTCGACATTTTTATCTATCGATCCCTTTTTGCATTTCTTTTCTATCCTATCGTATGTTTGTTGTTCATGACTCAATCTTGTTTTGTTTTTGTTTTAATTAACGATCGATTTATCTATTATTCACCTTCATGCAATTAATTACGATGAAATATTACGGGTTTGATTTAGATTTCAATTGAAAGTGGACGTGTTGTTGTTGTTGGATTTGTGTGTTCTACATTTATTGTCGTATCATCATATACTCACGAACAAATACTTGATTTTTAATGAATTTATTTTTTACCTTCTTGTTCAACTTGACGACCTTGTTTATAAAGGCTATTTTACAATATCTGCGTGCCTATACACTTTTCTAGTAATAAATCGTTGATAATTTGATTTTTATTAAAAATCTAATCACATTCGTATCATTGATCACAACTATTGTTGCAATGGGTGTGAAGTAAATTCGCTACTAGATAAATTCGATTCGAGTAGGCTGTGTAATGTCTGCGATTTTTCATAGCCAACTACAATAATACAGTAGAACCCTTATATATTTTACGAAGTTCTAGGGCTTTCGTGAACAGATCGAGTGTACATAATACAAACATTTGTTACGGTGAGACTCCTTTAGTTTGATTGCTGATCTCAATTTTAAATTTTCATTAAAAATCTATTAATTGCATTTGTAAAGGGAGGATTTCAGATAGTCTGAAAATTCGTAACTAATCGAAGGCGTACTGTATGTACAAAAGATTATAGGTATCTAACAACAGTTTCTAGTGCTTTATTTATGTTAGATACAAACGGTATGTCCCTTGTTGTTTTTTTAATCTATTCTTTGTAAACTTCTTGATGAGACAATTTGACTTTATATAAGCCAAAAAATAGAACAATATGAAAAATAGAGGGTCATTGTCATTTCAATTATATTTGTTTTTGTTTAAATCTAATTGGTACCTGTGTGAGTGAGTGTAGTATTGAATAGGTGATGTGATTGCTTAGAAAAGCGTACTTACAACATGTGTTGCACGTGTTTTATTAATAGTTACTCTTGACAACAAATAGATAAGGATTATTTAAGTTTCTTTTTGTTTTTTATTATAATTACTAGATACTAGAGATTTTTTTTTTAGATGAACATTCTTTGTTTGAAAGCCAATCTAAACGTAGAGCACGTACACGAATATATGTTTCAACATTTGCTACTATACAATACTGCCAAAATACCAATTCTATGAATAGATATAGATAAAAATAGTTTATTGCGTGCTCGTTTTCTGTTTATAATGTTTTGAATTATATTTGATTTGATTTACAAGTTTTTTTGTTGTTGTTGTTGTTGTTGTTTTGGTTGTTATTTTCTAATGTTTAATGAACTTGAAAATAACAGTTGTTAATAATTCTCAATATACGATTAGAGGAGACTGTTGTGTAGATGTGTGGTGGAGAAGTGCTTAAATTTTTGTAACGTTTTCACTAATCATTTCTTAAATCATCAATAACGGCTGTTTTACCGTTTATTTCGTTTTTGTGTTACATTCTGTGTGAGCTTAACTGAATGTTGTTGGAATTCTCCACCATTACTTCTACCAACAACAACAACACCCAAGAAACAAGTTGTTATATATGTATAGATAGAGAGAATAAAGTGGGACAGACACAGCCGTATTTCTAAACGTCTTGGTTGTTGTTGTTATTCTTCTTGGGGCCGTTGCCTTTGTTAATATCGATATTTTCCATTTTCGTGTTTGTGAATTATTCAATAACGACAGAAAGAACACATTTCAAAAATGAAAACAATAGAGATTTATTGATCTTGAAGTGTAAGTGAAAGTGATGTATTAAATAGATTCACTTCTAATAAAAGAATTATTATGCATTATTATGTATAATGTTTATTAAAAATATAGATACAGTCAATGGCTACGTTTACACCGAGATTCGTGTTATTATCATTATCATTGATCTTTAGTCGAATTTCCACCATAAAATACAGATTCCATCATCGGTCCAATAGCTCTGTGTAAACGTTAATCATAAGAATATAAATTGAAAATAATTCAAATTTAATATTTATTTTATGTGCGTTTTAGTTGTTTAAGTACATCAACATACAGTATCGATTAAAATTCTTTAATGTTTATGGCCTTGACCTAATTCACTTTAATTGAATGAACATTCAAAGTGCATGTCAATCAAATAGATAAAACAGTAATACGTCTACCTTTGTTTGTTTTACTTCTTGCATTGCCATTGGAATCAATAGAGCAAATTAGATTTTTGCCTCCACAAATATATAAACGTCAAGTTGGACTTGCCATGACAGATATTTCTATTTTACTCGATCTTCTAGAACATCCCTAAAAACTGTGCAATAGATGAGTGTATTACTGTATATATTTATATCTTTGCTTTACGAGAAATGTCAAGTTAGATTTGATTTACTAGTGATGATTGTAAATGTGAACAAAATCGGCCCTTTCTGCTGTGGTTCTCTAGTTTTAATCAGCTCGATTATCTGTCAGGATCTTATACTACGAACATGCCCTACAGTAATATATTGTCATTAACAAGAGGATTGTATTAGATAGTGTTGTTGGGGAGTTTCATGAGACAAACAGGGGTTGAAAACTTGTCAATTGATCTATAGTGGATTTATCATCATTTGAATATTGATGAAGTTGTAGTCTTAGCAAAAAATAAACACCGTTTATTTAGACAACTGATTACAATATCTGTTTAATCGATTTGTTCTCATCAGGTTTTTTTTAAATTTGATTAAACAAAATAAACAATCAAATAGAGTAAAACAATAGGTAAATAGATCCAATTATCCCATACCTGAATGAAATTTGTGTGTATTTATGATACGCAATATGAATTTAATCGTGATTTCGCTCTTATATGTGTGTATATGGTGAAAGTTATAATTTATATAACCTCTATATAACGATTATTGCAATGAACTTTGTAACCTTTAACTGTTTTTTTTTGTATGTTTATGTTTTTATTATAATGATGGTATAAATGAGCTGCCTATTTCTCTCTTATGCATTGTCATTTGATTGTGGTGTGATTTTTTATTAATTAATTAACATAAATAAAAACGGCAATCGGTCTACGTTCGTGTAAATTAATGAACAACGTTTAAGATACAAAAAGGTATTATTGGACAGGATAGGGATGTATACTTTGTCATTTCTTAACTGTCACATTAATTCAGTAAAGGGTATTCATTGAGGCCTTAGAAGATATTGTTGAATTTGCTATATGCTGATGATACGGTAGTGATGGCGGCTGGCACCCTTCAAGGCTTACAAAAACATTTCAACAGTTGAGAGAAAATGTCGAAGAGTAGTAAATTCATTATCGAAGAAAAGCACAGTAAATGACATAGGAATCACTTTTTAGATAACGAAGAAGAGATAAAAACCCGTCTCTCTAAACGAAACACTCAGTATATATATATGTATATTTTTTTAATGTTATAGTTTTGTTCATCATTCATAGAAAAGTTTGCAAGCTTTTATTGGAGGGTGGTCCGGCGGCCGCCGCCCTATTTCAACCACTATTTTCTAATAGGCTATTGAATCTATACGATAATAGTTAGAAATAAACTAAGAGAGGATTTGTGTGTTCCAGTTTACACAGTCGTTAATTCAATGAATTTAATTTAAACAAGGGATGCTTTTAACGTTAATTGTGATTGAAATTTAGAAGAAGAGGGATAAAAAAAACAATAACTACAAATGTGTGTATGCGTATGGTTCAATGTGAAACACCTTTACGGCATAATTGTTATTATTGTTAATTTATATGCAATTGTAGGTTTTTTTCGATTTTATGATCATTTTAATCGTGGGAGTTCCATATAACAGATTATCAAGACAATTGAATAAATATGTAATTAATAGTGCTTTGACTCTGAAATAAATACAATGTCGTTATATCCGAATTGTCGTGATTTCGATTATTATTATTTCTTTTTTATATAGTTTCAATTACATTTCAGCATTTATTATTATTATTGTTATTTAATACATTTTATTTTTCCTTTCAACATGATCATATTTGATAAGAAAACATTTATTTGCTGTAATAATTAATAAATTTCTCTAAACGTTTATAGCAGCCTTTCCACCCTCCACTAAACCGCACGGACACATTCCAATAGATAAAGGGTAAAATTTATATTGGCTATTTAATAGTATCGCACACTCTATTTCTATAAGTATCGATTTTGGAAAAGTTTTGAATAAAAATTTGAAAATTTCTTTTACATATATAAGTGATTTGTGATGTATAATAATTGTTTCGTATTTGATTTCTATCTGTCAGGTTTACCTGTTAAACCAGGTATAGACAACAACAGTCGACTAACCTTTGTCCTGATCAATATCGTTTTACTGTATGAGGGGGTGGATGATTGTTCAGTTTGGTCGACTATAATATGCGTTTACCCTCTATATATTTCATCCACTACACCCCCTCTGTGTGTGTGTGTGTGTGTGTGTGTTTGTGCATTATGCAACTGTAGATCTATTATAACGTTCACAAAAGCAACCGAAATTGTAAAGGGATGGGACAGGTTTTTTTTGCCTCTCTGCTTCTCTTCATCATGCATTGTATTCGTTTTACACAATTATTTTAATGTTTCATTGTGAATTTTTAACATTTACCAGGCTTAGTTAACTTGACAGACTACAATTTGTAGATTGTAATTAAACATCTCGTTACCACATCGAAAATAAATCAAGTGTCGTCTCTTGTGATGGATATCTCGTACTTGGAAATTGTAAATAAACACTGTTTACTTTTAGTATATACATACATAGGGGTGAAAGATATAGAGTATAAACGGTTTTCTTGAAATAGAAATACCCTAATCTTATCAGTATTTGAAATTTAATAGTCGTACATCACTTATATACGATGTGATGATAGACAATTGACCCTCTAGTTTGAAAGGAATTCTCTTGTTGGTTTTACATGGAAATTAAGTCTTAAACTTGATGATTAGATATTATCAAGTCTCAACTGTAATAGAGTTGCGTTTTTCAAATAAATTATACGGTTAGATTGTATAAAGAAAAAAAATATTTAGGAAATTGGTGGTGAAAATCGAAGAAAAACAAACAGTTCAAACACAAGTAAGTCACCATCGAAAACGCGATTGAAATACATACAGGAAGAGAGGGGTTGGTTTGGGAAACTGTTTAATCCAACATACATTTTAGTATACAACAAATTTCAAAGTAAAATTTCCACCCTCTATCGATTTTCTCGCCTATTTCCACCAACCTATGCTGTGCCCCCTTCTCTTCTACAACAAGGTAGTTGTTAGCTCGCTCTTTTTTTTCTAACACTTTTTATAACAGTTTAGTCGAGTTGTAATCGTTATTATAAAGTATGAAAATTTGTTTATTTTATCACCTTCTTCTATTGATGATTGATAATTTCGTTATTTTTATTTGTTTGTAATTAAGAGATATTTTTTGTTCGTCATTTTTCAATGTAATCGTCTTCATAAATCCCTTCTTAAATTGTTTTTTTTTTGAAGGAAGGGACAAGTTATTCAATTCTCAACTATTCATCGTTGTGAAAATAGGGGGATTTTTTATAAACGATTGAAGTTTTCAAACATCAATACGATCGATTCAGGTCACTAATGACCAATTCATGACAATTGTAATGCATTTGGGATGGGTTTTGATCAAAGTATTTATAGCAAAAGAAATTCGGTTTCGTTTCGTTTATTGTATAATTGTGTGAACTCGTAAAAAAAAGCAAGTGAAACACCCACAAATATCGACCCACGATAACTATCACAAAAAAAAAACAAAAATCGTACACATCCCATTCTCTTTTAACAACAGAGGAGGAATGTTAGAGAGTAAGAAACTTAATTTTGTACACCATACACACAACATCAGCACTTGACGAATCACTTAATATGAAGAAGAAGAAGAAGCTGTGTGCTAACGAAAAGGTATTGTTGCAGGATATATAGTTGATAACAGATAAGTCAAAGACCGAAAGCGGTATTCTATACAAATCTTTGTTCTTTATCTATTTCTAAACGAATGAAGGAATTTTCACATTGTGGAAGAGTTACTTTATAGGTAGGAGGTCAAGTGTTTTATGTTTAGTATACTTAAAATAGATTGGTTAT
Source organism: Meloe dianella (assembly GCA_028455855.1). NCBI lineage: Eukaryota > Metazoa > Arthropoda > Insecta > Coleoptera > Meloidae > Meloe > Meloe dianella. The sequence goes on from JAPTHL010000060.1 coordinate 433,731, forward strand.
ACTCTAATCTAGTTATAAATACATAGACTACACTTGTTCATTGTGCACATATGCTATTCTAACAGACAATTTGTGATTATTATATCACGTTATTTGTCCTTTTTGTTTCGATAAATTGCTATTGTTTATATTTAGATATGTTGTTGCTCTTCTATTCATATAAAATTATTCAAAATGCATTACACGTAAATTACAGTGAAGTAAATAAGGCGCATCAGCACATTAGCAATAATAATAATAATAATTATTATTTATAATAAGCAAATTTTAATAATCGGCCATTTTTACGACAGTAGCACTAAATAAAATAAAATTTATAAAAAAAACATTCTCACTTGGCCCACTTTATACGGTACAATGGCAGAATAATGACTCATAGCATTATCATAAATGAATTTCCATCAACACGCTTGACGACCTTCCTCCAAATTACCATATCAACGTTGTTGGTTGTTTTATTTTTATTTTTTGGAAAATAACGACCATCAGCAACAATTAAACTCGTTAAATACACTTTAATTGTAAACAAAAAAAATATATAAAAAGTTACCACCGAGAATCGAACCCTACCGTCTTCTTCACTAGCCATACGGATGTGTTGCCATTTGGTTAAATCATTTTGCATCAATATAATGTTTGTTTAGAGCACATCATCGGTCGTCTGTTGAAATTGTTTTTATGTTGGAATGGGTCCCTTTTGATTTGTTAAAGTTCTTTAAACATCCATAAAACTTTAATAGAGGAATTTTAATGAATAGAAACTTGAATAGCAGAGAGTTGGATAGAACGAATAAAAAGAGAGGAAACAGATGAAAAGCCAGCTTTACGTTTAGTGAAAGATGGAGTTATCAGACAGTTCTATATAAAAGCATTCCGTTTATGAGATCTCGTGCGTTTTTTTTGTGTGTGTATATATACATATATAGTAAAAACATTGTTTGAAAAACAATTTTCAACCAAACACATTTTGAAAAGGTATTTCAATCGAAATACACTGTTCATTCAAATTAATAATAACACAACTTATCTATCCGCTCTCTGTTTTTGTTTTTAATATTCTTAATTAACTTCAATTTCCGGTAATTGATAACAAATAAGTAATAGTTAGATAGTGTGTTTGTTGAATTCGTTTTCTAAAGTTGATTTTCTGTCAAAACATATCCGTTGATGAACAAAATATGAGATCATATTAAATTTAGTGACGCCTGTTTGTCTGCCAACTCAATAACCAAAGCTGTTTATCTATCAGCGAATTGTCCTTGTAGAAGAAATACGTGTGTGTGTGTGTAGGTAGGTTGTGTTCTGTGTTGAAAATTCTTCATTTTTATATTGTGTCAGAGAAATTCGCGATACTCACGTTTCTCAATACAATTACAGGAGAATTCGACAAAAAAAAATTGTGTTCGAATCAATAATGTAACATTAGAGTCGATGCCTCATTTTTTTGCTCTTCTAGATGGGTCCGTTATCTTTGAGAGGATATTAACAATCATCTTTCGCTTTTTTTTTTAAACAATTACCATTGTTATTGTAGAAGATCGTGAATCGATTGTTGCAATAAAGACAGACAGTCTATTGCTGATGGAATCATTGGCCTTGTGTTTCTGTGATCATCATCTCATTGTCCCTATATCTATCTTTGTCAGTTTGCAAAGATTGTGGGATTATGAATGAAACAGTTTTGAATATTATGTCCAGTACATAATTGCGAATCTCAATGAATAATTACCATCATTCATATTTATGTTGTGTGTATTATACAAATTTTTTAACTTAATATTTAGGATACACATGGTGTGATGCAACATGTCCCTTGTCTTTTGGATGTATCCCAATTTCTTTGGAAAGTACGTGGCTTTTTCGCATTTATACTTTGGGAAAACCATCATCAGTATACATGCGTTCTCCAAACTTTATTTGTAATGGTAGTTTTATTTTGATTTTATTTGTTTGAAAAATGAACAACTTTCGATTCTGACCATTTTTTTAAATTTTTTTTTGTAGTGAACCGCCCCGAGTGAAATGGGTTGAAAGACCTATACATCTCTGTAGAAAACTCCATTTAAAAACTTTACCGTTACGAAAAAAGCGTGTTTAAAAAAAATTTATCAACTCTAGTAGTAGTAGTAGGTATTAAATATAGAAATGATTGATTTCTCTTTCTGAACAAAAATTCTAATGGTTCTGAAATGAAACTAAATTGTTTTTCTCTCGTAAGTTATTGTGTGGTTGGATAAACAAATAAATTTCAACTATGTTGAATTCTATTTAATATTTTTGTGTGTGTAAGTTTTGAAGAAAGTCCATTTTAAATATTATTGTTCGCTTAGAAAGGTTTGACAGTTTTATAACTCGAAAAGATTACAATAACTTGTCTGAATCGAGTTTACCTGCTGGTTTCGTTGAAAGGAAATAAAGATTGTGGTTTTCACTTTTTTTCTCTCTTTTATTTTAATTAAATTTCCGTTTGGAATTTTATCGATATTTCTCTTTGTTCTAATTGTCAAATAAGTCTGAGTTTATCAATCTGTTATTGTTTTATTTGTTTGTTCTAGATTAATGGAATATAAACTGGCACAACCTGTATTTTATTCTACAACTGTATAAGGTAAGTTTTTAGTAGTTTTTCTATGTTGTTCAAATAGTCCGTTGTATTGAAACAAATTACAAAGTTCGTCAATCGAACGTCACTTGTGTCACAATACCAATTATTTCAATTATCCAAAAATTAGTCTACTCGTGTAATTCTCTCGTTATGTTCGTGTTCTATTTCGTTTATTTTTAGATAGATTCTTGGGAAATCTTCAACATTTATTAAAACACAAATAAATATTCATTGGATCTCAAGCATGAAACAGGCTAACAGAAAGTGAGTAGATAGGAAAACAGGGAATGTATAAAAATACAATTCCCTTTTCTTTTCATAAATACACATAACACACAACAGAAATATGTTTAGATAAATAAATGAGCGACTCAAAGCGATGACGTTCATTTGTGCCGTTTTCAACAACCCTACAGGAGTTCTTTATTTTAATCCCAGCAGTAACAACAACAACGAAAACAACGCAAGAAAAGAACAAGTTAAAATGCCCTTTTTTTCTTTAGATTGTTGAATCGTTTAAATATTTCATTGATTAGTACGGTGCTCTTAATTCCACAACAGATATAAAACAAGTGGCACGTGACTTACGTAAACGTTGAATTTTCTAGTGTCTAATCACTGTTTTATCATTATATACACTAAAAGGAATAATTAACGTTTAATAAGCATTTCATCATTTTTATAGTTTCATTGCATTTTTTATTGTTTTATTTTAAAAGGCTTTTCGAGTTTAGTTGGAAACTTTGAAATCATCATCATCATCATCAACAGCTTTGAAATTGTTTTTTTTTGTATCATGAAATGTTCGGGCATTTTGCCATTTTTATTTCAACTGTTTATGTTTTTCGTTTTATTCTTGAATTTTTACACATTATTAAGTCTCTTTTTTTATAGAGTTATTACTATTTAAAAAAAAATAAAAAAATAAAATGATCACATTTATAATAATCACAGGCTATTGAACTTTAGAAAATAGTCTTAGGTTTGTGTAGTAAGGTCGATAACATTATAGAAATTTAGCGGAAAGAAATTGAATTAAAACAAAAAACAACAACAAACAACAAATTTTATTCAAATTTTGTAAATTTGAAAGTATTCAATTTGACAAAAGTTTCGAAGATTGTCGGATAAATGAGGATGATTCATTAAAAATGTAGGATTTTCTTGCCAGTTCGTTTGAAAACTGTAATTAACACAATTTCCGCGTTTTCATGTGAATTTATTAATTATACTAAAATTAAAAACAAACAAACAAATAAAAAATGATTTATTTGTAATTAGATTCGACATTGTTAAACATCATCATCATCATCATCCTGTTTTTTACTATCAACAGATACACTTTTATTGTTTAGTTAAAATTAGAATTTTAACGAAAATGTTATTTTTAACACAATTTGTTCGTCCCCTGGGTGAATCCAAAAAAAAGAGTAAAAATATCTTTAATGATGATTCAAATGTGTTTTATACTTTGTCCATTTTCAGTTGGCCAACTCGGTGATAATTATTTATTATTAATAGTGAATTAATAGGCTACATTATTGATCTATTAATTAATGTAAAATAGTTGATAATAAATCTAGAATTTATGTTATTTTTGCTATTAATGTGCATGCAGCCTAATTTGTAATTTCAATGAATATCGAAAATGCTCACATGATAGAGATCAAATGATTGTTATCAGTGAATTGAAATGGGAATTTAATGGGTTGACATTGAAAATGAAGACCTAGATTCATTATGCTTACGTAAAGCAATCTTATTAGTAAAGGTCAAGATCACTGGTTTCGAACATCTCTCTCTCTCTCTCTCTCTTTCTTTACGCAATAAAATACCTTAAACACACCAATAAACTTTTAATTAGAAATGGACTTTTTATAACAGATACAATGTTGATTTTTTCAACAACGCCAATTAATTGATTAATCAACTAATTAATTCAAAAATAGTAATTGATAACACATATTTTTATGTTAAATTGTGCAGTTGTGCATAGATTACTTTACCTTGACCCTGCTACTTACATGGAAGCGTGTTTATTTTATGAATTATGTAGATAAAAGTGATGTCACATGTATCACATAATAGCAATCATACTAACAATGATAATAATTAAATGCAATTTACTAAAAATAAAGATTTAATTATTTTTCAAAATTGGAAATTTTGCAAAAATTCAATCAATTTTCGTTAGCTAATATGTAATTTTAAACAATGAATGTAATGAATTTGGAAAAAGGAAGAAATATACGGTGTTGTTTTTTTTTAACACATTATTCACTTTAATAATCAATAAAAATGATTGATGATCTCACTCTTTCTCGCTTTATCTACAGATTGTGTTATTGCAAATTCGTTGAACACTTCATTTTAGCAATAACTGGACGAACAAAACAACAACACATACTTACACATGCGGATTTTGTTAACAGGAAAGGGATCGATAATTGTGTAAAAATTTTGCATTTGGTTATTTATTTCCCCTTTGATTCAAAGAAAATGAAAGTTTCTCGTCGTGTTTGAATTTCTTAACGGAAGAATGGAATCTTTTGTTGTTGTTGTTTTAAAGAAAATTGAGGAACTGTGTTGAGAAGTAAGATTCTGCTTACTTTCTCTTATATATCTATCTTTGTTTCTTCATGGTTATTTTTCCGGTTTAACAACGTGTTGAAATTTGTTTAAAAATACTGATGATGAGGATGATGATGATGGTGGTGGCGGTGGTGGCAGCAATGAAGGTGGTGCCAGTGGTGGTATAGAGAGCAGCGTTGTCAAGGTAAACATTACCGGGACACGGGATTGTAAAGCGCAAGCGTATATCACTACCCAATATCCGGAATATAACGGATAGAACAATGGTATCCGGAATTTATGCCAATAACATAGCTTCGTTGTTATTAACGTCTGTTTTCTAAATGATGATTAGTTTCATAGATTTGTTTGTAATTGATACTAATCAGACATATGGTTTTAAAGCTTTTATTTTCTTCTATTTTATAGTGTGTTATATTAATTAATTCGAATGTTAATTGGAATAGACATAAAGCGGTACATAATGAATATTTCTTGTATTTTTCGTTAGAAAAATACAAATAATTTTATTTACGTTTCCTTTACAAACGATCTTCCAAAAATAAAGTAAGAAAAAACGTTTTTTAGACATTGATGACAAATGGAAAGCAGTTTTCAAACTTTTCTATATTTACATCATGTATATACGTATTGCTTCTAGGTACGTACTTGTTGTTGTTGTTGTTGTTGTTGTTCTATACGTAAACAATCATGAGTGTTATCGTTTAGATGGATGGTCCTTGTTCGACGGAATATTTGTGGTCACATCTCTTTATTTGTCTTCAAAAACTTATTCTAATATAACAGAAAAGATAAAACGGGCAATTATCTCATTTATTCTAATTTTTTCTACAACAATAGTCTGAAATAACTATAGAAAAATACTGATATTTAATAGTAATTGTTTACGGAATTATGGAATTCAATTCGCGTTTAATAAAAAAAATCAAAACGAATAGGAATGGAAACATTTTGATAAAAGAACAACGAATATAAGAAAATCGATACAAACAGATGTTTGAAAAAAAGTTTCTTCTTACAAACTAGAACTAAATCAAGAAACAATAAACACAATTTTGTGAATTTACTATCTACTACTTATAAATTATTTCTTTTTTTCTTACAAATTTTCAATTTTTACCTAATCGAAACAATGTATTCGCTATAATTTCAAGAACCATTTAATCGCCTACTTCTTCCTTGTCAGTGCTGCTTCATTTCACCACCATATATTTGTTGGTTGTTTTTCAACAAAAATTAATTATTTTTATAACAAAACAATGCTATTTTGTATCTAGCTTTGAAATAACCTAGAAGGAATAATCTTTAATCTTTAGAAATTTATTTACATAGACGTTGAAAGGTAGAAAGGATTAGAAGATAAAAATGTCTTCTCTCGCTTATTCGAAAGAACGTTACACTGTTCGTTTTGTTTGGAAAGGAAGAAGCATTATTTCTCCTGTTTTATTACAATGACAGGTCTGACTTTTGTTTATATTATTTTATTCGCATATTCATGTAATAATACTAGATAAATCATTAAAAAAAAATTAACAAAGAAAGCAAGATTTCGTTTAATTTAAACGATTCTCATAGAATCCCAGATAACAATTTCGTGTTGTTGTTGTTGTTTTTTATTTGGTTTGCAACCGAATCATTTTAATAATCGTCTACAATTGTTCACAGACAATATTATAGTTTTGTTGTTGCTCAATGTTGACCTAGATTGTTTCTAATGTTAGACATTGATGAAGTTAAAGTACTTGATGCACTGCTGCGAAACACAGTTGTCTCTAAAGAGATTAAGTTCATATTATCAATCTAACTAGAGAATTCGCAACAACAACAAAATCAAACCGGATTTTTCTAATTTTCCAAGAATTCATTTATTTAAATTATAAAGTTGTTTTAACCAAGAGAATGCGCTTTATAAAGCAATACATTTCGTATAGATTGCTGATGAATTTTTAAACGCATCGATTCGGAATCACAATAAATGTCATTCACCTTATGAATATTTAGTACCTATTAGCCGTTTGAGCAAAGACCGACATTCCTACAGCAGGTAGATAGATAGATGAAACATTTTGTTTGAAAATGACTCAGTAACGGAAGGTCATTTGCTAATTGAATAAATATACATGAAAATATTACCAATGTCATCAGTTGAGTTACAAATTTCGTTTGATCTATAATAAAACTGAATCGATTTTATAAATGTAAATCCACAACACCACCGTCCGCTAAATCGATCATTATAATCATCACTAATTCACTTAATGATTTGTATGTTGTTTTTTTTGAGAAAGTTAACACACAAATTAAAAGTTTTGGGTGTTGGTATTGTGAAATTCTAATAAATCATTCAATAACTTGTAATTATCATTATTGATGATGTGAATATGTTAATAATGATTACAATTGTTTAAATTGTGCATGTAATAATGGATTTTCCATAGATTTTCTCTCGTTTTCTACATATATATTTTTGAATGAATTTAAATTAGTTTTAATTTACATTTTTAATTAACTTCCAACAAATAAATAATGGTCCCGCCTATCGTTTGTACATAAGTAGTAGATAGCTTTTTTTGCCTCCCCTCTTTGTGTTGTTAAATTTCCATGAACTTCATCAGTCTGTTTATGTTTTCGGAAAATTCATTGATTAAAAAAGTAAATTGGTGGAGGAGTACGAAGAAGAAGAAGAAGATGAAAAAACGGTCCCACGTACACACACACACACACAAAACGCAAGATATACCAGAAAAAGAGAGAAAATAAATTTCATTCATAGAAGACTTGAATCTAAACATTAGAAAAGTTTAAAATTGAATACGTTAAAGTTAATTGTTATTTGTTTCTTCTGTTGCTTTTAAAAGATGTGGAAAGTTTAAATTCACAGTTGAAGTTGTTAATTAAAAGCGACATTTAAAGATTCTCTTATTATCATCAAATAGAGAATAATGAGATTAATTATATTATATTTGTAATTAACACCTTAGATTATTTCAATTATTTATTAAAAAGATAGAGGACCAAAACGACATTTGTAAAATTAACGAGTAAAACACGGAACGATGATAATAGAACACACCACATGACATACGTGAACAGCAGTATTTTTCTTCTCATTTTCCATTATTTTATCTCTTATAGCTTTAAGTAAATCTTTTATATTTCTAACATATGTTAATTGAGTCAAGTTAGGATTCGTTTCTATTTGTGTTTGTTTTCTTGTTTTTTTTTTGATGGTTTGTCGGTGGAAATGCCGCAAAGATGATCGTTTGAGATGACCGATAGATTCTACTCAACAGTTACGGATTATTAATCATTTTCTATTAAATTACTGATAGTTTTTTATTATAAATAATGGAAATGAGATCCTGTGTGTATGTATTTGAATAGAGAATAATTGTGTGTTGGTTAGCATCATTGTTGAATTAAATTGAGTTGACGTCAGCTTTGATCCTGACCTTTCCTGCTTTCAAATGTATAACAAATGAAATATCCGTATATAACGGATTTTCCATCAGAAACTATCAATTTTTTTTTATATATATATACAAGGTTTACTAATTTATATACAGCCTATCTAGATAATAAATAATGATGATGATGGTGATGATGTTAATAAAAAAATAAATAAATAAATTTCTTCCATTTCCGAACAACAACCTTGTAAAATCTTCAATGATTGTTTTGTTTTATTATTATTACTATTATTATATTTCTCTAATTAAACATAATTTCTATCGACTATTATAGTTATTATTACTATTATTATAGTAATAATAATTATTATATTATTTGGAAACTGGTTTGTTGCAGATTATTAAATCATGACCTTTCTTACTATTTTATCTTTATTGTAAAATTTTAAATATTTACTACAAGAAAAAACGATCAATTTAGTTAAGGTTATGAAAATATATTTACGATTTAGATTATCAATTTTTTTTTGTTCGTTTTCATAATTATTACATTGTTAAATAAATTTGATAATTGTTTAAATTTTACTCATACAAAATTTACGACACAATTTGTTATTATTATAACAACAACTATGGTACAATAAATTTTTGGTGTAGTTGGTAGATAGTATAAGAAAAGATTTAATCATATATGATATACACAAATGATTTGTTATCGTTGTTGTTGTTGTTGTTGTTTTGGCGATTATTACGTTCTTGATATAATAAATTGAAAGTATATTCTCTCTCATACAATCTATAGACGAAATTATGTTTTCAAAATTAAATGCTTTGATTTTTATGACTTGCCATGGGATTTTTTATGATGGCAACAACAACAACAACAACGATGTCTAGCAGACTTAATTCTTCAGATTCAATTGGACTGTTAATGGAAAATATTGTACGTTAGAAATCTACCATAGTTGTGTGTACGCTTTCATAAAACTAATTTCCATGTAAATTGTTGAAAAAACGTTAAAATTACTACCATTGAAAATTATAATAGTTTCATGGTTATCTTTGAAGTATTATTCAACAATAATAGCTAATTTTAGAAATAGATTGGTTATTAAAATGCATCTAGACGTGTACATGTGCGTTATTTCTGATTCACAAATTGTTTCGACCTCTGCTACTTCAATACGAATTTTTAGACGCGATTTTAAACTTGACATTTACAGAAACCAAATTCGAATATGAGAGACAGAGAGAGAGAGAAACAGTTACTAATAAAAGTATTTCGTTGGTGTTTTAATTGGCATATTTTGCAGATTACGTACATTGTGATTATTGCGCGATTTTGTCACTTTTATCATCGTTTCGATTAATTAAATTCAATGTTTTGTTGATTTATTTAAAGATTTGAATGGAGAATTTTCGGCTTCTATTTACACAAAACCTAAATTAACACGGAAACATACATAATTTATAGATTTCTACCGGCAGTTTGTTGAACACGCACGTACACAAGTATATACACTCACGCGCACACACATACACGGACACAAACACACTATCATTAACATACCTTTCTCATTTATTCTTCATTACACCTACACTACTGACTTGATAGTCGATTAGTAAACGAGACGGACAAGATTTCGTAACTTTTCCAACACTGTGTCTGTATACTACTTACTTACACTTTGTGAAAGTTTTCTAGATGAATCCTATTCGAACTATGTGAATATTTATAAAGGAAGTGGAGATAGTCGTTTGAATTTGCAATTTTTCTTCAAATTTATTAAATCTTCATAGTATTTCCTGTCTCCTATATCCCCTGAACTTGAATGAAACTAGAATTATCATAATCTTCGTTATCTGTTAATGTCGAATTTATCAACAAAGAATCCTCATTACACGACAATAATAAATTGTGTAAATATATATGGACAATGTGTTTGTTATTATTTGATATTTGTGTATCATCAAAGCGATTATTGTCTTTTTGTTCTTTTGAAAACCAAATTACCAACAAGGACTTTTCCTATGTCAAAGAATATTCAAGCTGTGTGTCCTTTACGTTCTCAAGATACGTTTCCTGTTCGATTCACAAATAAATCTTGTGCATAATTGATTGGGAGCCGAAAAAAATATATTTGGTAATGCCTTCAGGTTGTTCACATAGTACTTATAGATATCGTAGTTTTCCTTGAACATGATGCTTTATTATATTGACAAAATTAACAAAATACTAATAATAGAAAATTGTATAGTGAAAGCGACATTCACGCAAGTATTGTCTACAAAATGACATGCCACACACATCGTCATCACGAATCTTCCTACATATTTTTGTTAAGAAAACAATTGTTTTATGTACCTGTACGTCATTTCCTGCTCATCAATTAACGGGGAATATCTTCTGCTTTTTTTTTTTTAAATTTTATTTCCAATATCATGTGCAGACAACTGTAAATGCAAGATCGATATTTATCTTATTTTACGCATGATCGCATCCATTTTCTATGGTTTGTTCTGTTATCATCATCATATACTATTAAATACGTGAATTTCATTATGATCAAAACAAATTTGTCAGTGTTTGCAATTTATGGATTAAGTCGTTGACATTGATTGATTTAATTAATTATTAATTAAATAATTATCGTTGATCGTATATCTAAGTACCTATCTAGTTTGGAAAGATTGTGAAGGTCAATTTATAATTAAACTAGAAATATTCATTATAATTATGTTAAAAGAGATGGTGATGAATTTAATTCATTATAATAATCGAATTTGTTTGTTTTGTCCAAGGACAAGTTAATATACAATGTGTGGTGGGATTGACCTTTTTTAATACGATTTTTATTAATTAATTTAGCAATAATTTTCTCTGTTATTATTTGTTATAGTATGCAATAATATATAGTTGCTTGTCTTGAACTCTTCCTTATTTGTTTATTCATTTATTTATTTATTTATTTATTTATTTATAAAAGGAGGGAAGGTCAGTGATCTCTTTTAAACTGAATTTCAACATCACGAACCGCATCGGAACTTACATGACGAGCACGAGTTTCAATTTCTTTATTCTACCACCACCAATCTTATTGTCTTCTTCGTTATCCATCTAGGAAGTAATGAATTTATCAAGTTGCAATAATTATATTGGAAATAGTTATTACTAGAATATCATAGTTTTTATCGTTTATTTTTTCATTGGTTCATTTATTAAAATGTTGAAAATCGTGATCATTCCCAATTCGTATACTAATAAATGTGATTTGATAATGCTAGGATTTTAGTTAAGTAGTTAACTATTTGTTAGATTTATTTTAGTGAATTATTAAATTAGTTTACCAACTGATCAGTACCCTCATGACTTATCACCTACTATTAGATTGCCATTGTTATAACAGTTAATTTAGTGAATTTACAAAGACACCTCTATCAGTTTGTTTGTTGAAATTAACAATTCCCATCGAACAAACTTTATAACAATGAAATGATGTAATTCAATACTTGAAATTAACAGATTCTTCTTGTGTATCTTAATACTGTAGGTAGGTGGGTTAATTTGAACAAATAAACTTTTTAGGGAAAGATATAAATTTCGCTTGGAACATCTAAAAATCTCTCTCTCTCACACACACACACACTTAATATTTATTATGTATGTATAAATTATAATGGTTTGTTGAATATCAAAATTTCCTACTGGTGGCGGTGGTGGTGGTGGTGGTGGTGGTGGTTGTGGCAGCGGTGGCAGCGGCGGTATAAGGTCAACGATCGTTCGGAACTGTATCCATTTAAACTGCTGTTACACCCGCCATCACAGAATTATACATCAATATTAGAAATAATTGAAATTATTTATTAATCGATTAAATAATCTAAACAATTATTAAGACATCAAATATTATAAAGTTTATGTACAAACTAGCTTAAGTAGTTTAAATCCAATATAAACATTGTCTAGATGCACAAGGTCGATATTCTAATTCGAATTTAGATTGCTTAATTAGTATTCCTTCCTATTTTCTCACGTTTTAATCGAGATAAATTTGTTGTTGTTGTTGTTGTTGTTGTCAATACTTTAAATCATTATTTATACGATTTTCTATCTAATTAATTTCGAATCAATTGCGGTTTGCGGTTAAAAGTAGAACAATTATAGAATCATCAAACGAACCAAAAATGTTACTACTGTTCTTGTAAATAAATTTCCCATAATGATGATGATGATGATGAAGCACTTTTATAATGGCTAACGGTGCCAGTTTCGTTGGAAAAGGATTCCCGTTACTATAATAAATATCACAAGATCAGGAAATGTTTGATTTCATTGGGCTTATTTTTTTTGGAACACACTTTCACACTCATCTCTTTCACATTATTTCAAAATCGTCTGGAAACACTACGATTGCAGTCTGGCGAACATAGTAGGGAAACACGTTGATTCTAACGTAAATATAATACAGAAATAGCCTAATTTATCATTAAATATGGGTATATAATTAATTAAATTAATTAATTAATTAATTAATTAATTATTATCCATCCAACACTAAGAAGAAAAGAATCAAATATTTAGAAAATGCTGACAAAAGTCTTTGTGTTGATCCGGCACTGCAAATCAGCATTGCTGGATTATTTTGATAGAAATTTGACTTTGATAATAATTATTTGTCTAACACCGATTATAAAGGTCAGTTTCTGATGAGATTATTTCGATCTTGATTACAATTAACCTAGATTTAAACAATAGAAACCAACTAACTATTAAAACAGTTAATAAAATAGCGTGCACATAAATAGTATAAACAACATTGTAGGAGAACAACACAACATATACACCGTTAAAATTGTAACAGTATCCCATACAATCAACTATATATACGAAACTATTCAATTCATGATAATCATAGATAAAAGGTTTCCGATGTTGACCCAAAAAGGTCATAATTATATACACTTTCATCTAATTTGGAAATTGGTTGAATTTCCAAAAAATAAATAAATAGGGATAACATTCTTAAAGTTTCATTAATTGATTAACATTCAAACAAATTCAAAAATTTTCCAGTATTTCAGCCGATAAATGAATAAATCATGATCTAACTCATAGACGACGAACTATAATCGATTTTGTATGACTACTAGATAGTTACTTCATGTTATTTTATAGATATGCAATAGGCAAAATTATTGGAATATAATTCGATATGGCAGATACAAAGTGATCGATAAACATATAGATTTCAATTCACTTCATTCTAAATCTATCTCTGTTTAGACTTTCTCTCTTTTTCTCCTTGGGGGATGTTGGTGAATTCATGCAATCTGCTCGAAACTCGGTGGATAGAAGCTCATGTTTCAAAGCAAACAAGACGTTTGCTCGCTTCATTCTCTTTTCTCTATCTATCTATAACGATGTAGGATTTAAATAATGCTTATTCATTGAAGTAAAAGAAGTTAGAAAACGTAAATTTATATTCTGTGCATGTTGGTTTTCATTAATTGATTGTTAAACATTCATAATTGTATTTATTACAATTAGAAACGAATTGGCTTATTAGATCAAAACAACAACAACAACATTATTAAGACCAAATCAACAATGTTAATAGGAAGTCAATTACTGAGTTTGCAGGTTTTGTTGCTGTTAAAGAAAATGTATTGTCCGTCACATTATTATTTCCATAGTCATAGTGTTAGCGATCAGGGGAGCTTTGACACTTCCTGGTGTACGCATTGCTTTGTTTGTTGTTTGCTCTCGGGATGAATTGATGTCGAATTTGATTAAAAATTGTAGCGATCTTCGTACAACAATTGTTGCTCGCCCCCCAATCCCAATGGAATCTTGTTTAGATTTCACTTAGCGTTTGGAATTCCAGAATATGTCCATTATTGTTTAAAGTGTGAACGATTATAAAACAGAACAAATATTTGCGTCAGAACTTGTCTTCGAATGTCGTCTCGTCCCTTATTGGAACGAAAAATTATTCTGTTTAGTGTCTCTATAAACATCTGTGATAGCCTTAATAATATCAGGTGTTTCGTCTCCCAACCGAATTTAATGCTATATAACAGCCTTAACTATTCATCTTTAAACGAATGTATGTTTACAGATGCAAGGTTAATTTCATACTATCTAAATTTACATCGTGTGTAAGTATTGTTGTAGGGGCATTGTTGGAAATGTTTGATAAGGCACGTTTACTATCACATAAATTAATTATGAACATAGGCATTCTGTTTACGAATATAATAACCACTTTCTTCAATTTTTCTTTTTTTTGGAACAGAAATAGCGAATCAATATATGTCGACTTTGTAAATCATTTGTCAGTGATTCTCTTTTTGTTTTAACTTTTCGTTCATCAATTTGCGTCATGTCCTGTTACATCAAGCAATCGATTAATGGTTCAAAATTTTTTGTTTTTTTTTTTGATAATGAAAAAAACAACGTCAACTTGTTTCAATTCCAATTATGGTGATGGAATTTCTACGATTTTAATATAAATAATTTCCAAATGACCCCATCAAATTTACATAAATTGTGAGAATATTTGTGTATTTCATTTTTGAATTAATTAGAAATTCCCTACCCCTCCCAAAAAAAAAAAGAACACAAGACTATATTCTAATCGATACACAATACTCTGGGATGGAATAGTTCAGGCGAGAAAAAAATCACTAAATTGGTTGTCTAGATAGCAAAACTCTTTATTAAAATAAATGAGCTTCAATATAAACATGTTATTAGTCTCGTCCCGACGTTGTTTTTTTTTTCCATTTTTTTTTTGGCTTTATTGTATCTGTAACTACTAAAACAACATCAAAACAGTGATGGGGAGGGGGGAGACCAAATGAATGATTTTAATTAGAAACATGATTATAAATCTACGTCTACGTGTGGACACAAATCCACATTCTCAACCAAACAATTCTTTTACAACAAACACAACTCTGATATAACGATACCCTAATTCTATTATATTTGCAGAACGTAAAATGTGGGATTTATTTCAATTTTCAAAGAATAAGTTTCGACATATATTTTTTTTTAATATGTTGCATTGTAGAAAACTACAAAAGCAGAGTAAACATCTCTTCTCACATGGAGGGTAATACGTCAACGTTAACATTAAACTTGGATGTTTCAAATAAAAGCAGAAGACAAGATAACAAAGCGTTTGACATGTAGGAACGAATAGGAATTTTTGAGGGTGGTAGTAATTGTAGATAAAATAGTTGTGATGGTGTTTTGGGGATGTCATGATGTGGCCCATTTGACGCAAGTTTAATAATTAGGTATGAATTGAGAATTTTGTTAGCATCAAATGTGATTGATTGCATCTCTTGACAAGGCAATTATAAAAAAATAATATCACAACCTAGTTTAAATGACGCCTATTTGTATTTGTTGCGGTTTCTCTATATCAATAATAGAAAAGAAAAACATAGGTACACACAATAATGTAATAATAATAATGACGTATTTTCAATCAATGTTCGAATTTCACCTGAGCAACAACCTGTTATTATTGTTAATCGTATTCAGCTAAATACAACTGAACGATTGGATCATTATTAAAGGTGAATGAAGAGAACGAGAAAAAAACACGACAACGAACGGTTGTTGAACAATAAAAAGAACGAGATGGAAAGAGACAGATATTATCTAAACAGACAAAGTATGATCTTCCGGAAAAAAGTCGGAATCCAACAAAGCTTTAACAACGGTTAATTGGACTAAAATACATATAAATACACGGATGTCCCATTCAAGTATACCCTTATGGAATGAAATCCCATTATAACGGGGCATAATTCTCGATTGGTGTACATCTTAAATGAGACATCCTATATAATTGTGTTCATACAAGTGTAATTAATCTACCGTTAATGTTTTTGCATCGGTTAATAAATATAGTTCGTTGTAGACGAGAGAGAGAGAGAGAGAGAGAGAGAGGGAGAGGGAGAGGGAGGGGAGATTTTAATATATTTAACCGATCGATTACTACTTCTCATACAATCACCCATAGGAGATTTTTTCCACTAGGAAAAACATCAAGTAATTCGATGATTGAATGATTCAAGAAGTATTAATGACGAAAGTAATGATAAAACAGGATGGACTATTTATTATTATTATTAAAAAATATTATAATTGAAAGAGAAAGATAGAAAGACCAAGTTTCTCTTTAATTCCATTTATTAAATTTGTCCAAGAAAAGTAATAACATTCTTTCGTTTTTATTAAGCATTGGACGAGTCTAAATAGAAACAATCGATGGAAAAAAAACACGACGAGATCACACATGGGAAGTGTAAACGGAACACACTTTCTGTAACATATGGATGCAACATTTTGCAATTTTTCCACTATTATTATTATTATTATTATTATTATTATTATGATTATTATTGAATCGTTAATAAATTTCTGTTGGTGAAAACGACAATTTGTTTGCAACGAAATGTCTACAATATGTTCCATTTAGGAGGTAAAACAAAAATCTGTCTTCTGTCCCACAGGACAATTATAATTTATTGATTCGCTATGGGACATGCCGTATATATCGGAGTGAAATATTGAAATGTAACCGGTTTCCGATCGTCTTCATCACGAACTCGTATCTAATAATTGATTGTTATATTTTCTTTGTTTTGTTTCAGAATGACAAGATTTGTAGCAATGCCGGCATTTAGCTGGCTGTTGAGGACGGCGGGGTAACAATTCCATTTATAATTTACGAAACAGGTGAGTGTTTCATTAAGCATAAGTAGTTTCAATAGTTTTGGCTAAGCAAACGTCAACAGACAGGAAGTGCGCAACAAAAAATAAGAAACTAATAGCAAAGAATCATTTATCTTGTAGTAGTTTATGGCATCTTTAAGTATATATAACATGAAAAATTGTATTTTCGTTGGGATAATATTGATCCAAAGCCTCTCTCTGCCCAACATTTTTTATGTTCTTCTTTCTCTCAATTCGAATCTGTGAATAAATCGTTACATAAATGTCGATTAAATTAGCTTGGATTTAAATCGCGCGCTAAATTACAACCAATCACGCAAATAAATCGAGTAAATCTGTCATCTGATTGGTTATAAATAAAGCGGGTGATTTGAATTCGCATCCAAAATTGATTTAATTCGTGTGTTGTAAAGCGTAATTTTCAAATAAATTCCCATTGATTTTAAATATTAAATTGTACCTACATAATAACGATTTATTCATGTTGAGAAAATGGTGTTCGTTTAGTGTGTGATCAATATGTGTATGGTTCATCTACTACTATATTCGTTTATAACGTTTAGGTGTTACCATTATGTCGTGAAATAACGTTTAATCGTATATGTGATGAAAGTAAATAAATCGGGTCACTAAATATAATTTTTGAACGGTTACGTTTTCTTCTTCTTAAGAATAACGTTTCTTCTCTTCTATCTGTCTGTTTGTATGTATGTACAAATCGAAGATTAACAACAAATTAACACATTTGTTTTGTTTGTAGTTTTAATTAAATTTATAACAATTGCATTACGATAAACAATACACACTTTTGTCTAAATATTCAATGTTGTTGTTGTTGCTGTTGTTGTTATTTTTATGATAAAAACGAGTTTACATTTTCATTCACTCATAAATACGAAAATACATATTTTTTTTATGTTTTGTTTTATATCTGCAAAAGCTTGACCTCGGAATAACAACATAAATAAAAGTTTGTTGTATCTACCATATGTGTGTGTGTGTGTGTGTGTGTGTGTATAAATTTAGCAACAAGTTTTTTTGTTGTTTCCTTCATTCCTTTATTATAAATAATGCACAATTCTGATGTCCTTCTACTACTAAATTGATGGGTGATTATAGATTCGTTTTGGTTTCCCCTTTTTGAATTGATTATTATTGAAATTAAATGAATTTAATGTTTGCGTCTTTTTTTTGTATATATGAAATCTTTCGTAATTCGTGACCTGTATTTTAACATAAGAGAAATTTTATTCTTTTGAATCTTAAAAAAAAACCTTGTACAATCCATTTAGGTGTTGTTGTTGTTGTGGTTCTTGTTGTTGTTGGTGTTGTTATTTGTATTTTCTTGACAAAGTGTTAACGACTTCGAACTTGAATATTGACCTTGTTTGAATTTTTAACGCAATTATTATAAACACAGATATCTCTGGTTATGTTTTAAATTGAGAAATCAAATGGAATGTAAATAACAAAAAAATTACAGATGCAACGAAATTTAGAAGAGATTTGCCATTGGCCATTAATAAGATGATTAATTCAAATTCTATTAATAGGCGTTAGAATCAATATTGAAAGAAATCAAATGAGCCTTCTAAAAACGTTCGATTCGACCATGCCGAGACACGAATCCGGAACTTCTACTTGCCGGACAGACATGTCTCCAATTACACTATGGAGTGTAGTTTATTATTCTACAGGCCGTATTCTAGACATAAGAATTGGGGATTTACCCCTTATGCTTATTAATAGATCTATATATGCCACTTTGGAAACGTTTAAATCGAGCCATAATAATTAATTAACATTTTTTTAATTGAGTAAAGTTTTGTCGCAGTGTCAACATGTTAATTACACTATTTCTTGTGACATTAATGTTGTAACACTACAATTGTGGGAAATTTTCTGCATGTAGTGTTCAACATTAATAGCTTGTGCGTACTTTATTTATGACTTATCAAAGTATATTTCCTTTTGTATATTCACATGCACAGGGCCGGCGTTGATAATGGGACGCCTCTTTCTACACACAGGCTTATTAGAATCGATCAGTCATTGTGTGGATTATTATACTGCATACCTTTCCTTCGAATATTGCAAATATTAAACACCTTCATTTATTTATAAGCTGTAGTTCTAGCTTCAAGTCCCGTGTCCTTTGTTCACGCCGGTCCTGCACATACAACATTACTATCTATAAAAACAAAAAGTATCAATTTGTATTAAATTTTTTTGAAGGATCTCGTTAGTCGGGAAATTTTTATTATGTGGTTTTTAACTCTTTCTTGTTATTGTTGTAATTGTTACATGTTATTGTGGTTTTCTCAATACAATATAAAAACAAACAAAAAACAAAACTTAAATAGAAAACCACGATTTAGAGACAAACAATGTTGTTTTCGTCTCTCCTTCTCTTTCGCATAATAATTCTCTTATGTTTTGTCTAACACTTTTAATTTATTAATAATAGAGTAAAGTTTAAACGAATAGATATATATGTGCCGACTTTGTGATTAATCGATGATCGTATATAATTGTAAATTGTAAAGCATCTCGTTTTTTATTCAGCTTATAATTTCCTGTAACTAATACTTTAATTAAATAGACATTGACTACTGGTTGGGTGGTTATCAAAGAACTTAATAAAGAAGTTTAAATTTCGCGCTATATTAATAGCCAATTAAATTAACAGATCATAATCGGGATTGTGTGAATCAGTTATCTGATTGGTCATTAATAAAGCGCGATATTTAAATTATTAATTGATTGATTTATAAATGTAGTCTACTATATATAATTGTATATTAGTAAAGGTTCGATTAATTTTAACGTAGTCTAATAGAATACATATACATTACGTAATACCTTATATACTCTTATCCATTTATAATTGGATTTATCTGTATTCTAAAGCTAACAGGTGAAGCTTTCAACTTCAATAATATTATTTACTCGATCCTCTCATATTTCACAACTATATAGAAATTTTGTTAAATTGTATAGATAACTTCTATTGCCATCAGTTTTGGTAGTAAAATGACGTATAACCCAGCACAAAGATGGCATATTTTTTCTATTCATTGCCCTACAATTTTTCTTATTTTTTACACAATTTAAGAAAATATTTTCAATTTTCGTTTGGAATTGGTGATAAATTGTTGTTTATTTTCTTTTGAATATATCGATGTCAAGGATTTCTCTATTTTACATTGAAATTGCCGTTCACTGGCTGAAGATCGTATAAAAGTGGAAAAAAAATGAAGAAAAGAAACATACTTGTTGGTGTATCTAGTCGGATAATGATTTTATCATTCTTAACACGTAGTTAATATCAACATCCCGAAAAATAAAGTACGTTATATAATAAAAAGTTTTTCCAAGCGAAATTGAAGCAGTATTTTGTTATTTCATAAATTCATGTTAGAAGCGTTAATGTTAAAGCTACGAGCACTCATATGATATAAAACATGAGTGAGAACAATGCTAATAGTAGAACACCATGTGACATACGTGCACACATCATAAGACTGTTTCATTTCTTCTAGTGTCTCGAATGTTTCTAGATGAATAGAATCAACCGTAACTATGCCGTGTAATTTCTATTTAGATTAGGGAACAGTTTTCTCTAATTTTATTTTATTAATCGAAGTGAATGAGATTTCCACCATTAGCAGCCTTCTTTTTTTCTCTCATCAAAGTCTTTAAAAAGTTTAATAATTGTTTTTTTTTTAAAGTAAACTTTACCACAATCATTTCATCAAGAAACTTTATAAAAAGTCTCCTCTTTTGTTTTAATTTCGTGATTTATATTGCATTGTGTTGTTTTTGTTTTTGGATAATTACCGATTAATAATAACAATTATTATCATTATTGTTGGAATAGAAGGTTAAAGTTAGGTATGGAAGAGATGATTTGTAAAGAATTACCTGTCATTTGAAAGTTACGTTCAAACAATTCCAATTTGATAGACCTTGATTCGTTTGCGTTGTTTTTGTTTGCTTGTTTTTTTTATCGTAAAATAAAAGTTGATTGAAACGATTGAGTTTCTAATTTAATGAAATGGATTAGAAAATGTTATATATTTTTATCGTATATAGTAGTAATTGATTCTATAATTTAATATGGAAATTAACGTAAAATGCTCACCTAGATCCTTGACAATTGTACAAGGTTACACAAATAGATTTGCATTTAAAAAACATATTGTACAAACTTTCTACATGTATTATGCATGAAGTTATCTCGTGCAGCAGCAGCAGCAGCAGCATCATTATTGCATATTTTAAAAAACAAATCATAACAAAAATGTAATAAAATACGAATGGATGTTCTTTTTTCGGTATATTTTTAATTATTGAAAGACGTAATCTGTAGTTTATTGTTTTGAAAAAACAATTGTTGTTTCAATCTTTAAATATTATTAAATTGCTTGATTATTTGATTATCTTCTCATATGATTTGCCTCTTACAATTTGGAAGAAGCTCATGTCAAACGGAACAATCTGTATATTTCGTTTAATAAAACATTTTATCATGTATAAACATTAAGCATCTAAAGTATTGTGAAAACATTAATTTGCGAAAATCTAACAAAAATTGGCAAATCGCTAAAAACTTGGAAAACATTCAGCAGACGCTGGATTATGATAATATGCCGTCGCGACGACGCTTGAGATATAATTGACACTAACAACAACAACAAGAACACAGTCTGATGATGTTGTATTCAACAAGCCGCTTACTGTAAACAAAACACAGAATGAACTTTAGTAAATTTTAATTGGAATAGTTACTGTTCTCTAATTGAATTTAGTAATCTTGAATTTGCGTTTTTTTATTCTTCTCTTTTAAATTCATAACAAACACAACTTTCACGATGCTTTTTCGTTTTTCTTACAATTCGATTCGATAGATCTTCCGATGGGGATTGAATTTGTAATAATTCAAGATCAATGTGGAGACTGTTCTTATCGTAATCAACACTTGATAAAATAGATTTGTTGAAATCTAAAGTGAATCAGTGTATATGGAACATTATTCAAGTGCCAATTGTTGTTACCATTATGACCTACATTCTGGAATTGCTACGAACTTGATCTTTGCGTCCCAGATACCAAACATAAATAGCTTCATCTAACCGGGATGAATTATAATTTAAAGACAAATTAAAATAACCCATACACACACGCACTCGCAAGTTGTTTGTTAATTTGGTTTAATTAAAATTTCACCTCATCATAATGAAATTGATTGACAATAAATTATGTGTTGGTTGTGTTTTTTTTTAATTACGTTTTACGAGAATCTTAAGCGACTTACTTAAATCGTTTAATGATAAGTTTTGTTTAGTAATGATTCGATAAAAACTATTTACATGTATGTTCAAACTTTTACGATTTAAGTTAATCGAACGGATACGTTTTATAGTTTTAGTGGTGGACGAAGGATGGTCGACATCTAATAAGAAAATCCCCATGCGGATGGGTGGAGCGTTTGAACTTTGAAAGGTCATTCCTTGAATACAGGCCATCGATTTTCAACATCTACACACACACACACTCACACACCTACACAATCTACCACTTATATTCAATAAAGATTTTCTTTCAAGTATAGTTAGATTTACTTTTCTTTTTCTCTTTTTTTCGTTTCAAATGAATTTACAATTCGCTGTTGTTATATTTCCATGTTGGAAATGATTTTCTTTTTTGGAAACAGAAATAACGAAATCTTTATATAGACAAAACATATTATTCTTTTTCTAGATCTGACAGTCGGTTGTCATTTCGGACAAAGGCCATTCTTTCTTTTTTTCTATTTATTTATTATATTGTCTCGAATATAGTCTTGTTGATTATAGCTTGTCAATGTGAGTCATTGTGATTAAATCGTAAATATTACTCCCTATGAGACTGTAACATTTATAAAGGAAAAGTAAATCGAATTGGAAATTGAGCGAAAACACTCCCTCTCTCTAGTAACTACGTGACCAGTAACTACAAGGAATGATAATATAACTTTTCAAAGAGAACGAAAATTCAATCGATCTAATGTGATTCTCATAGTAGTTAGTGGTCGTAGTTAGTAGTAGCTATAAGATAAATGATTCATTTGTTTTCTCAGCGATTAAAGACGTATCGATTAAATTGAATTTCGTTTTTTTGTTGTTGTGATTATTTCTTATAGTTAGTAGGGTTAAATTGAAAGTTATACATCCGTTTGTTCTTTGTTTTGTTAATTCGATGTTGTTTTTGTTTCAGTAAGAATCAAAGCAGGTGTAACCTGCAGGTCATGGATGTTACCTTTACAAACGTGTTGGAGGGGGCACGTCAGTATTTCCAGGGGCTGCCAACAGCTACAAGCTCATCGGCAGGCCCCGTTATATCATACTCTACTACAACATCTGATAGTCTATTACGTAACAATGAAGCACCATTATCAGAATTACCTCCGTCCTCATCATTATCATCATCATCATCATCGTCATCTGCATCATCAACAACAACTACAACAGCGACATATTGGACATCATCATCATCACAACAACAACAACAAGAAATGGTCAGGCCTCCAACTAGAGAACAAACACCAATACAGAGACCACCATCGCATCATTCAGATTCTTCAAGACCACCATCACATTCACAAATGGTTGTGGCGGCACAAGAACAAGACCGTACGGTTAATCACTACCAAAATTCTTATCAAGAACAAACAACAACGCAACAACAACAATTCCATTTTCCTCGACCACATTCAAGGGAGATTGTTACATCAACACCGCAACATCATTATCAATCACAACAGTTTGTACAAAATATGACCTATCATCAACCTCAATCACCACAACAGCCAAGAACTCCAAGTCGACAAGACACAACGATGATACCGCCATCATCATCATCATCATCATCATCATCATCAACGTCTTCTCAACAGACCTATCATCATTTACAGAATTTCGGCCAGTCGTCTCAAGGTTATAATTATCAACAACATCATCATCAACACCAACAACAACAACGATCAAATATTACACAATATTCACAATCTAAACCACAGAGTACTACAAGTCAAGTGAATATGCAAAATTCTCAAGAACATCCTTATTATAAACATCTGTATGCACCGCATAATCAAAATTCTTCACAACCATATGTAAAGTCACAACAAGACCATGGTGGGATTCCATCACAAAATCAACCAACGTCACAAAGTTATAGAACGACACACAATTTACCTCCGATTGCTGCATTGTCTTCAATTAGTTACCATTCCAATAGAAATCATAGGGATATTGTGCGATCTCCATACAAATCAAATTCATCTACGATTGTTTCAACAAATTTTAATCAAATTCCACAAAATATCCCAAAGTCGTCGTCGTCGTCTACCACAACAACAACAATAATATCAAACAATAGTGCTTCCATTATCCAACAAAATTCAATTGATAATAATAATAAAATTCCATACAGTGCAGAAAATTTACATTATCGTGAAAATTCTTTATATTATAACCAACAACAACAACAACATAATCGACTTCCAAATGTTAGCCAAAATTATCAATATAATAATCATAATAATAATAATAATAATAATAATAATAATAATACAACAGCTACAACACAAAATTATAATCAAGTTGTAATGACATCTTCCCATACATCAGCATCTTATACAACAACATCTATTCAAAATCAGTCTTCCTCTTCAAATAATCAACATTATTATCATCAGACAAATAAATCAAATTATGAAATGCAACAATTACAACAACGTAACGATCATTTGTCATCAAATCTATCACAACAGACTGTTTCCACACCACAAAATCATCATTATCAACAACAACAACAACAACAAACATCGACTACTACTATTACCAATAATAATAATAATAATAATAACAATAACAATAATATGATGATGACAAATAATGATCAAAACAATCGAACACTACCAATAACGAAACAAAAAAGAGAATCACCATTAGATTTATCAGTGAAAACTATACGTACACCAGCTGATTCAACATTAGATGATGTTGATCAAGATGCAAGAAATAAATATTATCGAACAACTAGTAATTCGTTTGTTAATTCGACAACAACACCAACAACAACAAGGTCATCAGCATTATCACAATTACAAAGTGCAACAGCACCAAAAATAGAATTCCATCCAAATTTTAATGTGCCAACATTGAATAATTATAAAAAAGGTATGGATAAGATAACAACAACAAATCAATATAAAACAACAAGTGTTAATATGAATCGTTATCCAACTGTTACAATTCCAACAGCAGCTCATGTTAATTCATATATCCAGTCGACTCCACAACAACAACCAATTCAGAAAAGAGTCGAAAATTTGCCAAGAATCGATTTTCCAACGCCTGGCTATAAATCAATACCATCAACATATGAGATACAAAAGAAACGATCAGCTGATACACCACCATCAGCGATTATACCGAATAAACTATCAAAAGTTGATACTTGGAGACAGAGTATCGATCTACAAATTGAACAACGATTGTCATCGTATAAAGAACAACAGTTACAACAACAACAACAACAACAACAAAAACAACAGATTAAGTCACCTGTAATTAATGGCAATTATTCAAATATGAATCAGGAACGATCAAAAGAAATCTATAATACATATCAAAGACAACAGCAATATCATACAATTGCACAACATCAACCATATTCTAATACAAATCAATATGTACAAAGTAATCATAATCAAACTTACGTTCCTTCAGCTGTTGCACATCAATTTCCTGGTTATTCGAATTACACCTCATCACAACAACAACAACAACAACAACAAAATATCTATCAACAACAACCACATAGTCTATCAAGAACGAATTCAGTAAATACATTATTAACAACAGGTGTTAATAAAACATCTATGACTAATAATGGTGGTGGTGGTGCTGATAAAAGAGTATTAAGCTTATTAAGAAATAGTTTAGAGATAAAAGGTGCAAAAGAAGCACAAAAGAAATTAGAGCAAGAACAGCAACAATCAAATCGTCGTATAGATATTCAACATCCATCAACAGATGTTACAGCACCATTACAACCGAAAGCGAATAGTGTTTTTTTTAATCGACATAATGTTTCACCATTTACACCAATAAATTTTCTAGAAAATAATAACATTTATAAATTACATATACCAAAAGCTATTGATTCAGTTAATTTCGAATGTGAAACATCAAAATATATAAATAATAATAATAATAATGGTGGTGATGATGGAGGAGGAGTGGTTGGAAAGACAGCAGCAACAATAATGGAGAAAATTGACGATAGTAGTCAATCTGTAATGAATCATGTTAATCCCAATGGTGATTTAGATGGATTAGCTGCATTTTTAGCAGCTCGAATACGTACAAAAGCTGAATTAAAACAAGTTAGTCCAACATTAAATCATAATATTAATAATGCACGTTTACATAATGTTATTGAGAATCAATTAAAAACAACACCGCACAAACAAGATAATTGTAATAACAACAACAACAACAATAATAATAATAATAATAATAATAGTGTAAGTCCACCAAAATTAACAAAAGAACGTCAATTATATCCACCAAGAAGACGTTTATTTAGTCGTAATGAAGATGATAATAATCAAACAACTACAACAACAACAACAACAACAACAACGACTACAACAATAACCACAGCAACAGTACCGCCACGTGATAAATCAGGATTGAGAAGTTCATCAGAAACATCAGTATTTGATTTTCCTGATACAGATTCAGAAACTGAAATGCCTGTATTAGAACGACAAACATTAGATGATTTAAGACGTGATCGTAAAATATCATTAAAATCCAATAATAGTAACAATAATATTAATAATAATAATAATAGCAGTTGTGAGAGTGTTAAAATTGATTCATTATCACCAACAAGACCAATTAGTCCTGATGATGAATTATTTGCACAAGCTTGTGATAGTTTTATGGAACAATTAAAAAATGGTAATGGTAAGAAGAGGGGACGTAGGAAAAAGATGATTGAAGCTGATGTTTTAGCTAAATTAGAAACTGTAACGAAAATTGATAATGATATTATTAATAATACTAAAAAAATTGATGATATTATTGATGATGATGATGATGATGATGATGACGATGATAATAACAATAATAATAATTGTGCCAAAATTGATGATATTAATAATGATGGTGATGATGACGATGGTGATGATAGTGATGTTCCTTTAATTAATTGTAAAAATAAAATTAATAATAATAATTTAAAAGATACAAATGAAACAAAAACTGTTAATAACGATAATAATAATAGTGATGAGATTATTGATACGAAGAAAGATGATGTAAAAGAGAGTTTGTCGTTAAAAGATATACCACCATTTCCACCAAGACCAGCAAAGAAACCATTATTTGGCGATGGTTCACATTTTAGTCCTGGTTGGGAAGAGGAAGTTTACAAATATAAGAAATCATTACGTATGCCACCTAGTTTAATACAAGTAACACGACCACCACTATATCATCGATTATCAACATCATTACCAGATTTAGATCCATGTCCACAATCACCAACAACAATTGATGCAATCGAAACGAAAATGAAAATTAAATCGGAAACAATCGATAGTGATACAGAATCAAATTGTAGTATCAACATCTTCAACAACAACAATAATAATAATAACAATAATCAGAATAATAAAAACAAAACAAATTATGATTCTGAAGGCAATTCATCAATTAGAAGTTTAACAACATTAATAACAACAGCAACGACAACAATAACAACAAGGACAACAACAACAACTATATCAGATAAATTATTAGAACGTTATGGTAGAAAGAAACGTAGATATAAACGCAAAGATGATAATAATCATCAGCACCACCATCCGAAAATTCTACCAAAAGCAGAGAAAACTGTTGAATTATTGCCAACACCGGGTGTTGTTGTTGTTGATATTGATAATAATAACGATAATAATGTAATTGATCAAATTAAACAAACAACAAAACCAACAACATTACTTAGTTTTAGAAAACAAACAATTGATACGTTTAAAGATGTATTTAATCATAATAATAATAATAATAATAATAATAATAATAATAATGAAAAACATGTGATACGTACACGTAAACAGATACGTTTAGAACAACAACGTGTAACAATTAAGCAAGTATTTGGTGAAGATCGGCCAGCATCAGCACCACCAGTTACATGTGTTAATCATATTAAAATTAAAGATGAATTACCAGTTGATGTTGTTGGTACTGTTGTTAAGAATATCAAACAAGAAAATGATAATAATAATAGTTTAATTGAAACAAATAATAATAATAATACTAAACAAGCACTTAAAAATAAATTATTAAATCGTGGACGTAAAAATGGTGGTAATGGTACTACAACAAATGATAACAATAATCTATTAAAAACACTTGTTGAAAAGAAAATTAAAACTGAATTATTAGATGATGACAAACAACAACAACAACAACAACAACAAGATGATAATAATGTTAATGTTGATGATGACAACGATCCAGATTGTTGTAAATCGGGTACACCATCACTTGATGGTGATGAATGTGGTAATATTACTGGAAAGAAATATAAAAATCGCAATATAAGACGTAAATTCAGTTCCGGCTTTGATTATATACGTAAAAAGAAGAAACAATCAAAAACCAAAGAACCATTGCAGCCACAACAACAACAACAACAACCACAACCACAACAAGAACAACAACAACTACAACAACAACAAGATAGTGAGACTTTAATAAAAACAACAAAGCGCAGAGGTTTACTAACAAATAAAACTAATCCTGGTACAATTCAAGATATACAAAAGGAAATTAAAGGTTGGGTATTGAATAAAGGTATTGGAGAAACACATCTGCATCGTTCCGCAAGATTAGGATATACGGTAAATATTAACAAACGTATTTTTCTCAATTACATAAATCAAGATCAATATGAAGATCGAAATTAGGGGAGAATAATGCTAGAATAGTAGATTGTCGCCGTTTCCGGTGTCCCCCTCTTTTTCTAAGGCAATTGTTTGGAAATTGAGTATACCTGTACCGAAAAATTGTTGTCTCATGATTAAATCATTTTTTGTGGCCCTCCCCATATATCCTGTTTAGAACTGTATTGTCATTTGATCCTCTTAATGTGTTTATTTTGATCACAATTCCAGGATATAACAGCGTACTGTTTAGAGAAAATGGAATGTGCGCCTTCACCAAAAGACAATGCTGGCTATACACCATTGCATGAGGCTAGTGCTAGAGGACATCTAAATATAGCAAAAATGCTACTCATGTATGGTGCTAATGTTAGTGAATCAGCTAGAGGTGGGATAAGGTTTGTGTGTTTGTATTTTTTTCAATAATTTCCGCCACCCCCGCCCTCCCCGTTAAACAAATTTTTAATTGTTATTATCATCAGAGCACTTCACGAAGCTGTCGAGAATGGTTATGTAGAAATTGTACGTTTATTATTATCATATGGTGCTGATCCATTATTAGCAACTTATTCGGGGATGACACCATTAGCATTAGCATCTGATGAAATTACAGCAAAATTACTACAAGATCATATTGATGATATCGAAGGTAAACCAGGACCGGTTTGGAATTTCCCAGGACCAGCATCTTGTTTTGGTAAATTATTATTTTTTGACTTTGCCAAACAACAATCACACTGCTAATTGTTTAATTTTTTTTATAGACTTAAAAGAGACTGGCTTTGATATTTTGGGTAGTGTACCCGATGAAGATCCACAATCAGAGATTGACGATATTGAATTTGAAATATCTGATCATATTTTACCAAATTTATATACGTTACGTAGTGAATCGCACAATGATCGTTGGGTATTATTACAGGATCTATCAAATATGTTGAAAATCAAATCACGTGATGCGTTATTAAAACAAATATGTCCATCACCACAATCATCACCATCATCATCATTGTCAACATCAAATCATCAACATTATAAAAGTGTTTTGAAAGAACTGAAAATGTCAGACTTTTTAGAACAAGCCCATTGTTGTCAGTTCTTAAATACTGGTGAAAAAATCAATACACGTGCTTCGAAAATCGCCTTAGTTAAATACACTGATAAAGTTAAAGAACTTTTAAATATTGAAAAAGTCAGCATTTCGATTAGGTGACCCATAGAACATTAAAAATCTATCAAAACAAAACAAAAACATGAACAATAATAATTCTTTTAATAAATTAGAAAAGAAGTGATTAAAATTTGATTAATTTCGTGATATTATCTTTATCAATGTGATTTTATTACCTGTATAAATCAAAAAGTATATTTTTTTGCGTTTCCGGTGTATAAGTACTGTTGTGTTCTTCTTAATTTTGATATCTTTTCTTATTGGAGCACCGTTATTCGTCTTCTTAGAAGAGAATTTTTGTTTCATTGTTTGATTAATAGTTTTATTTATTTGTGCAGAAAGCAACAATACAGCTGCAAGTTCGGAAGGATATTGTTGTTCGGTTACCAGAGAGTTTCTTCTTTCGTTTTTTTTTTTTGTTTCTATTTAGAGAGAATTTTACAAGTTTTGTAGACTAAAATTGTTTAGTTTAATTGATTTAATTAATTAATTTGTTGACAAGAGTGTGCAATTTTTTTGTAATATTTTAAAAATTCAATAATAAATACATTTGATGGCTTTGAACGTGTGATTGTATGCAAGAGAAAACGGAATCGAATGTTGTTGGTGGTGAAGCGAGATTTTTGGAAAAATACTCAAAAATAATTGCGACGACGACGAGTACTTTAAAATAAATTGTTAATGTTGAGCTCAGGGAGGCGTACTCTCTGTTTAACGGAGTACCTTTCAAAGAAATTAATTGTATAAATGTATACTCATTTTAGAATATTCGCACCGCTATTGCTGGTTGTACATAAATTCCGATCCTCCAAACGAATCAAACAACAAAACCATCTTGAATGTCTCGTATTTTTATTATAAATAATAGTTTTTGATTTTCTATGTAATAGAATAATACATATGTATGTGTGCTTGCTAGTTTTTTTTTCTGAAACAAATTCAATAAACAATTCTGGTCCGACTGTTTGGCTTACAACTTCTGGGCAATTTGTACAATAATTAAGAAATTAAACGAAAAAAAATTTAAGAGAAAATTATAAAGAATAAGTTATCTGTGATGCGCATCAGTGGCAAAGTGCAATGCTTTTTTGCATAATAATATTGTATTAAAAACAAATATATATATTAATTGAATTAAGAAAAAAAATTGTGATTTTGCCAATTTTTCTCCTAAAGTAAGTGTGACATTAGGAAATCTTTTGTTTTATATAGGTCTTTTTTCACATGTTTATTTTATTCGTTTATTATTATAATTATTATTTTCTATAAATTATGTGAAAAAAAATATATACAAATACGAAATTGATTTGTTTTTATTATTGTATTGAGAGTAAAGAAAATTTCCATTACGGTCCTGATCAAATCGTCTATAGATTTCTATGATTAGCTGACGGTAAAATTGACAGATGTCGCATATATGATCGCTGTTTAACGCATCCATATTTATTCCAGCGAAAGTGGTAGAAGATGAAATTAGCCAATTGACATAGTTGTGCTTTGATCGTTAATGATTCTGATTGGCGATTGCCATATTTGTTCCAATAAAACTAGCGCAATCAATTGCGGCATCACATGTGGATTGCGCATTGAAAGCAAGAAGCATCTAATGTAATTTTTACCCCATAACATGGATAACAAACAAAGAATAGAATTAGAATTTGCCAGAAAATCATGGCAAAAGTGTGATTGTGATGGAACTTTAGTAGATTAGTCTTGTTTTACTTTGATTTATTATCTCCATTTGAAATATGTATAGACTCTACACATTTAGTTTTAGAGTGTTTTAGTGGGGATAGGTTGGCCAGCCTGTCGCCTTCTTGTTTGTCTTCTTTGACACAAAGATGGCTCTATTTTAATAACACCGAAGTTGCTAACGGACACCAATCTGTTATTAGTTTTCTTATTTTGTTAATAAAGCGTTCAGTGTTTTGTGTAAATTTTTATAAAGTATTTTTCATAAACAAATCGCGTATTTCTATTAAAATAATATAATAATTGTTATACACAAGTGTTTCGATTCAAACATATTGAGAAGAGACTACCCTAACTGTAGGACCTGTTTTTCTATAATCACTTTTTTGGTGATTTGCGAAACATCTCGGTAAGTTAATTATTGTTTTTCTTGCATTTGCCATTGTTTTCGTTTTATTATTCTTGATAATTAGTTTATCAGAAATGTATGATTGATTTTTTTGTTTTGTTGGTTAATTAATGTCGTTCCAAGTGGGTTTTTTTTTGTTGAATTTTTATGATAAATATTTACAATTTTTATTTAAGAAAGAAAGTCCACGATAAGATTTTTTACCGTTTCTTGTTGTTGTTGTTTTTTTCCTACCGTCTAAACATTCCGCAGTTTCTTATTTTACATACATCAACCAGCAGCATGAGTAATAAAAATTGTTATTGTTTTGTGTAATATACGTGAAAAAGTTTCTACGAAATGATTTTGCTATATTTTTAAGCAATATCCGATTAACAAATAATTAGAAAATCAACTCGACTTCTCTCTAGGAAAATTCGTAATCTTTTGATAAAAGATAATGATCAGGTATGATTTTCAATTAAATGGTAACAGGTGATCAATTAGAAATCTTCGAAGAGAATCCTATTGAATCTTATTAGAAGAAATAAATATTGGAATAGTTTATCAGATAAAGTTGTGTCCAATTGAATTAATCATCTCTAATTAGACGTAATATTGGAATTGTCTAGAATTATATCATGGAAACAAGAGTAATCTTTCAATTTGATCAAAATTGTTTCAATTAAAAATTGGGCAAATTTTACCAAAAGAAAAAAACCAAAGTAAATCCATATTGAAATTAATCGTTTACGTAAGTCACGTGACTAGCGCGACTACACCACTCCTCAAATCCCAACTTGTTGATTAACAATCGTTCTATATCTTTAGGTTTAATTGTTGTGATTTATGCAAATTTCACTTTATTATATTTCTATTACGTGAATGCGTCAATATTTTTTTACTGAATTAAATAAAAAGAAAGTGTGTCAGTGATATATTTTTGCCAAAAGTTATCTGTATAGATACTTTTAATAAAATATAGTTGAAATATATAGAATCATAAACCAGTCTTAAACCATCAAAATCAAGTAATTTTGGAACTGGTTTGTGATCAATTTCTAATCAGATTCTGGGTAGGAACATACGTTATATTTAACATAATATATAAAACAAATTTTAAAGAAATAAATGAGAGAGTAATTCTTGGAAATGTCGCAATATCCCGCTAAACAGAAATTGAATTTCGTCAGTTTTAATGTAAACATCCTTTTAGTGAATTTAAAAGAGATTAGTAATTATTCTGCTATTTGGGTATAATTATCAAATGCATCATCAAGGAGTGTTTACTTAAAAACCCTTTTTATTTAGTAGGTCACAATTATTATGTAAATAGTTTTAAAATTATAACCCACTGGATGACGATTCTAGTTTAATTCATATAATTAAAGTTAATAACAAATGTTAACACATATGGACTACAAATATGAATTCCAGTTGATATGCGAAAATTTTAATAATATTAACAATAGATTTCTGGTTTTCCATCAATTTGATTTTATTTGATGAATAAGTTTTTATTTTGCGTATTATTCATGCAAATAAAATACCTGTATGAACAATGCTGGCAATAATACAAAACAACCTAGAAATAAATTGTTAAAGGTCGACTTGATTATGTTCATATTTTGTAATTTATTTTTGTAGAACATTTTGTTTGTTTTGTTTTTTTTTTGGTGTTCATTCATGATTAGGGTCCATATATTTTGTTTTTGATTCATAATTATCAATAATCAGATTAAGATTAACCATAGATTGTGTTCGTTTTTTCAATCTATACACGATAATGCCCAAAATAAATAAATAATCAGTGACAACAATGATCGTCAAAATTTTTCTTAATTATAGCATGAATTATTTTGAAGAAATGAAACATTTGAAATTGTTGTATGCGTGCGACAAATTGTTTAGATTTTACTTTCTCTTAATTAATTTGAATAAAAATTCAAAAAGAGTTTGCCACTTTCTTTTCAGTTGTTCTGTTCGTTTGGTAATTGTTATTATAATTTTTTTTAAATTAAATCTAAAAAAATACAAACAACCGTGTTGACATTTAACCATTTAGATATCTAAAATTGCAACACACGTATAAAGTATATTTGTATGTAGTGGAAATAACAAGTTTTTTATTTAAATTGAAGGTTGAAAATAAATAATAATTGGTAATTTCTAATAAAATCGCACCACTATACCCCACCACTACCTTGTAATAATAATAATAATTTGTGGTTTATTTGTAAATGTGCCAAAATTGCCAAATTGTTTTTAGATGAATCATACATAAATAATGATATCTAGCAATTTTTGAACAAACATACATTGAATTAAAAATAATATTTTAATTCTAATTTGTTTAGTTATTTCATAAAATTAATACCAAAGCTATTTAGTAATAGGTTTGTGTGAAATATATACAGCAAAAAAAACAGCAACAAATAAAACGATTATTTTTATGTTTATTGTTCAATTATTGAGTTGAATATAAATATTTAATGTTCTAGAATTATACATTAATCTTGTTCCACAAATCCACCCTAATAATATTAAATTAAAGTCGTAGAATTTTGATAGAAGAAGAAATTTGTAGTAGTAATTCATTATTCTTGAATTAGTCTGTTTTCTGTTCATGAACTTGACTTATACACTGAGTAAAACAAGGAGTGCTTGTAACGTAAGTCACGTGACATACACATTAGTAATAGAGCGAGAAGAGAGAACGGTGCTATTTAGTAATTCAACGATTAAAACGAGTACTTGTATTGATTATTATTTAGCATAATTAAAAACTTGAAATTGTCGTACTTGGATAATTTATTTCTTTGTTTTGTCAAAAATATATTAATTATAATAATCATATTGATCAATTTTATAATTAATTGTATCTACATATTAATGGATATATTATTATACAAGAACTTTCCATTTCATTTTTCATCGATGCCAAGGTTTTTTTTAGTAAGCTGTTTATTCGTTGTTTTTTCTTGAATAGATTATAAATAAAAAAAATTACAGTAATGCAAATATATTTGTTTGTGTTATGTTTTTTTTGAAGTAAAAATTCTTTAGGCGCGACTAGGGGGTAACTCAGAAATTTTTTCTGACGGAAGTAACGCTCGAAATAGTTTCCGCTATTTAAAATATTTACTTATATAGTTCTACTAAAATCCTAATAATACTAAAATTTCCAGCTTCATGTAACGAAATTTAGAAACTCCGTAGATGTAAGGTTGGTATCTTATTTCTGGTGATATTTCTCAGTCATGTGACTACAACATCAGGAAAGCTATTGGTTGGTTGTAGGAATAGGAGAACAGGTTTGAATTTTGGGTAGATTGACATGGGCTGATTTGACCTTTAATTTAATTTTTTATTCTCAATTAATTTAATTAATGAGCGAATATTCTTCAAAAAGTGGTAGTGGTATTAACGAATTTTATATTAAATATAAAATAGTTGAATCGTTTCAGTAATATGTGTCATAAACGTCAAAAAGTTTTACTTCAATCGCACACAATTTTTCTTATTGTGTTTAACTTTATGTTTAAAAAGGAAAAAAGGATTGTGGTTTACTGCTCATTTCAACCAAACCCCGGGCGCTTATGCCCTTTTACTTATGGATGATGGTTTACTGCTCATTTCAACCAAACACCCTGGGCGCTTATGCCCTTTTATGGATGATGGTTGGTACTGCTCATTTCACCAATTCTAGACGTTTTTCTACGATGAGGAAACCTGCAAGGGGTGGGCTAGGACAGACATCCTAATCTTGCTAACTGGTCCATGTACTTTGTGGCATGGACAAATTAACAATTTAGGTTATAAGAAGAGGAAAATTCTGAAAATCCTTTTCCATACCGTGCCGAGGTTTGAACCCCGGACTTCTAGGCATAAATCCCTATCGTCAACCATCGAGCCATTCGGCTCGTGAATTTTCATATGAAAAATGTACTATAAATGAAAACGATTTTCTACGATCCAACGGATACAGCCGACATTCCATCGTGTGTTGGGCACCCGAAAGTACTCGATTGCATTAATGTATAGATGTTGCTAAGCAACCACAATTTTAAATACCTAACATGTTAAAACGTCTGTCATTGGTTGAAATCTAGATTTCCAAAAATATGCTTCGAAAATGCTCATTTTCCACACGGTAGCAGATGGTAATGGAAAACGGGACGATTGATTTAAGAAAATCAAATATACTCTCATCAGAAACTGTAAATTGAATGAATTCAATAGAAATGCGGTCCAGCTGGTGATTTTTGAAAGTACTTTGTGATCAGTTTCTAACTAGACATGCGTAGTCTAGTCATCAACCAACCAATCTAGAATTGTGGGTGGGAACATACCTAATAATTGCCACTATAATCTACGAGGTGTTCTTACAATGAATATATTTCAAAATAAAGACTGTTGAGGGTAACCAGTCCACTTCTGCGAATATGAAAAGATTGAAGAATTTTTGAAAAAAATCAGACTTATTTGTGTAAAGCTTTACAATCAAATTGAAGTAGTGTTAAACAAATATTTATTTATATACGGTTTACTTAAATGTAGTCAACTTTAAGGCAATTAAAGCAATTGAAATCGAGCCACAATTGTCAATTTGACAACGGTCAAGTCAAGTCGCACAGATTCAAATCGTCAGAGTATAGATCTTCTCGTATTTTTAAATGAATTCCGCACTTAAGGGTGAAAATGTATAAAATCAAAATCTACATATAGTTGTAGACAATTATACCTATTTTTAATGCATAATGTGAATATAGCTTTATATTATTCTTTGTAAAGTATATCATTAATGAATATAACTAAACTGTAATATTTTAAGTTAAGTTTAATCGTTTCATGATATGTGCCATAAACGTCAAACAAGTTTTACTTCAATCGCGCGTAAAGATTACTACACGCACACAATTTTTTTGTATTATTATTATTATTTTCTTGTTGCAATATTACCATATAAAAACCAATCAATAAGTTAATTTTCTAAAATAAAGCAGAATTTTTGTGTTAGTCAAAATTAAAAATTGATTCTAGATGAAATAAATTTGAATTATGAAACATTGACCTATAGTAGTAGAAAAGCAATTATTAGAATTTCTCAAGGTAGGGAGCTTTTACTATCGTATTTATTTATTAATAATTGTTTATAGATAAATTCAAAAAAATTACAAAATATCTTACTTATTTAAGAAGTTGTTCACGTAAATCACGTGGTGTTCGACTACTATCTAGACAATATTTCGCGTTGAATTTGGAGCATTGTTCTCTTATTTAGTTAATTGTTTTGTTAAATATTTCAACAAAATAATTGAAAGATTAATTAATTGAGATTACTGTTAATAGAATTTCAATTAAAAAAATAGACTTTCTTGAACTCCCCATCCATTTTCTTAACGAAATTTCCCCGTATCTTTAAATTGTGTTGAAATTTAATTTTTAATCATTTATTGTAAATTTTAAAAATTCATAAATTCTTTTTAAACCTCTTTTCAACATCACAAAAAAATAACATGTAAATATTGAATTGTTATTGATTCGAAATAAACAACACATAACGAGTATGATGTTTATTTGGTGATTATTATTAAACTTTCACCAATTATGATGATAATAATAATAATAATAATAATAATAATAATATGGTTAGATATATATAGAAGAGATGTGGAAAATTTTGTTAGAATATCGATGGTTAAATAACAATTTACATAAAATTCCATTAAAACAGACACGTGCTTCCTTTAAATAAATTGATTTTCTCTTTAACAATTTCGCCTTTCTTTAACACCTTCTTCTACAATTCCAATTCTATAATTTTGATGGCAAGATTGAGGGAAATGTTTGAATAGATGTTTTAATTAAAATTCATGGATGATTATCGTACATAAGATGGTAATTTAGTTATAGAGAGAGGGAGACAGAGAGAGAGAGAGAAGAGACGTGTAGGCAATTTGTATTGGGATTTAATTATGAATTTTATGTATGAAATAATTAAGAAGATTCAAGTAATTCTGTTAGATATATATGAAAACAACATCTATAGTGTTGACAATTAATTTTAATTATTACAAATTACAAGTTGATAGGAATACGTCATATCGAACGTCATTCACACGTAAATATATTTTATTTATGTTATAAATTATTAAATAAATCACACCAAAACAAGTTGTTAGTTTTAATAATAGCGGAACTTATAAAACATGTATACTTTACCAGATTTCTAATGGTATTGATCTCAGTTTGTTGTTTACAGGCTATCCCAAGGACAATCTTTCAACTGTGTTCTGGACAATGACATTGTTTTCAATCATCTCTAATAGATTAATAATAATAATAAAATAATAATTGATAACATATAAATATAGGAGACAAACAATAAAAAAGAAGCTAAACAAATAAGAGAAGAATGCGTAGTTCTTTAGAAAATGATGTTACACCATGTGTGGCGGCGGCAGCAGCAGCAGCAGCAGCAGGACAACGTAAAAAACGTTTCCCAAGCCGTTGGTCCTTGAGACATTTAATATATTCTAGTCCT
This sequence comes from Meloe dianella, assembly GCA_028455855.1. Lineage (NCBI taxonomy): Eukaryota > Metazoa > Arthropoda > Insecta > Coleoptera > Meloidae > Meloe > Meloe dianella. The sequence goes on from JAPTHL010000060.1 coordinate 472,901, forward strand.
ATATTGAACAGAAGACGCAGTCAAAATTCTTCAGGATCATCATCGAAAACAACAGTGAATCGTAATGGTGGTATGTGTGCGTTTTTGGTTTTATTAATCAAATCCAATCAAATTTATTAGCGTCTCTTTATTATTTTGTGTTCTTGTTGTTGCGTATTGTATCGCTCAATAGGAAAGTTTTACTAAAAATAGAAGGATTTGTCAGAGACCAGAGATTGCTTAATGAGACACTTGAACGATAATATTTTCTCTCAGTAAATAGATAAATCTTTAGTAATTTATTTACGAATATGCCAGTCGTTTAATAATAATAATAATAATTTGATTGAATATAAAAAGTCTTGAAGTGTTGTGGAATGGGAAAATATGTATCTTCTATACATAGTAAACAAATTAAAAATGATTTTATTGTTTACAAACATCTCAAATTACTATACATATACTTTTTTGTATTATTTTTTAAAGGGAAAGATACTTCCGATAATAATAGACAGGGTAGTACGTCTAAAGATGTTGATAGGGGAGCACCCCATCATGTTGAAATCCATCAAGCAACTAGTCGAACATCAGTTTTTACCACTAAAGTAAACATATTTCATTATTCAAAAAATTAAAAACAAAAACATTTATCGTTTGTTATTTATTTTAGAGTGGTGAAATAGCATTATCAATGGAATGTCCATTATGTTATGCTGAATTAACAGCTGAGAAATTTTGGGAATTAACAGGATGTGGTCATCGTGCTTGTATTTCATGTTTACAACAATATTTACGTGTTGAAATCACAGAATCTCGTGTTTGTATAAATTGTCCAGAATGTACTGAATCAATACATCCAAATGGTAATTATTGTTTCTTTCCTTCTTAATATTGTTATTATTATTTTTAAATAATAATAATAATAAAATATAGTTTTGTTTTTATAGAAATCCGTGGTATTATCGATGATTACTCATTGTATGAGAAATATGAAGATTTTATGGTAAGAAGAGTATTAGCAATTGAACCGGATACAAGATGGTGTCCAGCTCCTGATTGCGGGTACAATTATTATAAAATTTAAAATTAATTAATATTATTATTTTATATATATATTGATAGATTTGCTGTGATAGCTAGTGAATGTGCCAGTTGTCCAAAATTAAAATGTGAACGACCTGGATGTGATTCATATTTTTGTTATCATTGTAAAGCTGAATGGCATCCAAATCAAACTTGTGATGCCGCACGTGCACAACGATCACCAAATATAAGATCATCATCCGTTACATATAGTCAAGATTCACAACATCGTATGTATTTATTGCAAGAAAATTAATTACAAAATAAAATTAAACAAAAAAAAAATCGTATAGGGGATGATATTAAACCTTGTCCGAGATGTCAAGTATTAATTGTTAAAATGGATGATGGTTCATGTAATCATATGATGTGTGCTGTATGTGGCGCTGAATTTTGTTGGTTGTGTATGAAAGAAATTAGTGATTTGCATTATCTAAGTCCATCTGGTTGTACATTTTGGGGTAAGAAACCATGGTCAAGAAAAAAGAAGATTTTATGGCAACTAGGTACACTAGTTGGTGCCCCTGTTGGAATAGCTTTAGTAGCTGGTATTACAGTACCTGCTATGATTATAGGTAAATAAATCTTATTATTAAATAATTTAAAATAATAATTATATGATATTGTTATTGGGAATTTATAGGAATCCCAGTGTGGGTTGGTAGAAAATTGTATACGCGATATAAAATGGCAAATAAACATAAACGGAATGCAGCGATTGTCGGTGGTGTAATTGCCTCGGTAAGTACACAAAATTATTATAAATTTGTTGTTATTGGTGGTGGGGTCTGTATATTATGGGGGCTATTAAATTCAAATTTGCTTGAGATGCCGGTGTCGCCAGTTTTAATTTAACGAATGATTTTAATCTTTTAAATTAATACTGAATTGTTGTATAAAATAACATTAAGATACAAATATTCATTTTACATATAAAAAGGAAATTTACTTTCAACTTAATTAATGCATGTAATAAACAATTCGCATCTGTTAAATATTCATGTACGATCTTTGTGTGCGTGCATTTAATTTGCATTTTATCTAGGCAACATTAAGTTAAATACGGATGTGAATCACGTTGTTATATTGTTGGTTTTCTTCTCCCTTGTCCCTATCTAGTACTCAATTTTTATTTCACTATCAGTTTGTTCTAGTTTAGTTTTTATTGATCCGCCGCTCTCTTTTGCTATTTCGCGTATTTTGACCTAAACACAACTTTCTTATATTTTTCAAATAATGTGTTGAATGTTATAAATAGAATAAGAACATTCATTTGAAATAAATTTTTATTGTTTATTTACATAAGTAATGGCGAAATTTTGTGCTGTTTTTTTTTGGTTTCTGTGAAAATTGCAATAGATTTTCATTAAAATGGATGAAACTACATTAGCACGGAACACATTTGAAAATTGGCATGTGTATTATTATTTTTATAATGAATTAAATAAGCTAAATGAAGCACTTGCATTTACTATATAGTATCACTAAAACAATATGTGATCATTGTTGTTGTTGTTTAATAACATTGAGCAATCCATCACTATACAAATCTTGCAATAATTCCAATAATCGTTCTTCCATTTGTGCATTACCTAATGCTAAATCAATTGAACCTATACATAAAAGTAATGCTAATAATTGTGATCGTTTATAATCATCATCTAATTGTTTACGATTATAACATAATTCATTTTCAATATTTATATCGAATTTTTTACATGTATCAATTAAACCATTCCAATAATTATTTAATAATTTCTCAGTATGTAATCGTCTTAATTCAGCTGGTACTGAACTAATTAATAATAATGCTAAATCATTTGTTGGACGACTATAAGTTACCATTTGCCAATCAAGTATTGCACAATTACAACAACCATTGTCATCTTCTTGAAACATCAAATTATTACACCAAAAATCTGTATGTGTTATTAATGCCATTGGTTCTTCTGGTAATAATAAATTTTCAATAATCTCTTTTGTATGTGATCGTAAATCATTTAATGCTGTTAAGATATTTTCAAAACCGGGACGTCTTTCTAAAAATTGCGATAATTGTGGTAGACCACGTTCAACTAATTGTTGATATGAATCGGATGCTCTTGTTGTTTGAAATAAAAATGGATAACGTTCAGTTATTGATTTAGCTTCTTTTATTTTTAATGATAATGATAAACCATGTATTTGTGATATAGATTCAACAGCAGCTAATGTTTGTCGTAATGTTAAACCTCTTGAGAAATCTGCACTTGTATAGCCATTCGGTTTAATATTTTCTAAAACTAGGACGGATTCCGGTGGTACTGGCTCTACTTCTTCTTCTTCTCCTCCTCCACCCGTATTATTACTACCAGCAGAATAATGAGCATAATAACATTTCGGTATTGGTAAAACTATATCTGAACTATCAGACGATAAATTTTCAGATTTAAATTTTTCCAAATCCGGTACCACCTATCGATTGAATGATTGTAGAGAAATTGTATGAAATTAAAAAGAAAAATGTAAAACTTACTTGTGTATAGAATTTAATTTCTCTTAAATCGAATTGTGCTTCAGTAACAAAGAAACGACTAAATGGATCTTGTGGTAATAATTTTATAATAATACTAAGATTATGTGTTGTTATTGTAGATGGTTCATTTTCAATAGAATATTTCACAGCAACAGCTAATATATCGCTTAAAACACTTTCACCAGCATCACAGCCTGGTTTTACTGAAAAATCTAAAACTGTAATAGATGACGGTTCAGTTATGTCTTTATGATGTTCTTTTAATACAATTTGAAGCCATTCTGCAGTTACTGGCCAATCAGTTGTTGTACAACTTGTTTCTTCTTCACTTTCAGACATTTTTAATCAAATTATATCGATTCAATTTTCTCCCATATCAATAAACACTATTTTTTATTTAACAAATAAATCCAATTCAAAGACAAAACGGGCTAACAACTACACTGCTATGATCGCTTTATTACATCGAACTGTTTTGTTATCCTATAAAGAGTTCTGGAAAATCTGGTGGGACACAGCGTCTGTGCGTTACGTCTCGACGCGACAGAAGGGCGTGGTATTATTGGTCGACGATTATATCAAACAACTCTTCTCTCACTTGAATCCGACCATACATAAATTTTTGGATAAATCGATAAACATGTCTCTATGTAATTTTTTTTTGATTTTCGGTTTTCTTTATGAATTTTGTGTTGTAATTATTTGAAAATTTTACAGGTGATGATCTCCCCAATATTGGCAGGTCTTGCTGTAGGCATTGGTGTTCCAATTTTATTATTCTACGTTTATGGTGTAGTTCCTGTATCATTATGTCGTTCTGGTGGTTGTGGTGGTTCATCCTCATCATCATCATCTTCATCATCGTCGTCGTCGTCATCATCATCATCAACATCTGATGATTCAGGAATAGTTACAAATCGTACAGCTGATGTTTCATCAATTATTGAAGCTGTTAATACTAAAGTAACAAATCCTTCAATTGGTGAAGCAAGTCTATCAATGGCTAGTGGTAGTCAAGTTTTAAGAGATGTTGATCGTGAATCATCTAGTACGGTTGCTTTAGCAGGAAGTGTCGGTACAGCAGGACAACGATTAGAAGTACAAGCTGATCTAGTATCAGCTCAACGTTTTAGTATCAGTAGTCTATCAGAATCAGCGAATGTTAGTATAGGTGATGATGGTGGAGCATCTACACGAGCATTAGCTGGTTCAATGTTTAATTATAAAGTAACATGATTAATTAATTGAATTAATTTATTAAAAACTATTTAAAATGTAATATTTTTGTTTATAGTCAACTGGAAGTGATTCCTGTAGTTGTGTAACAACAGAAGACTGTAATTCAGAACGTGTACGTTTCGATGATAATGTCAGCTTTATGGCATCATCACAAGCTGAAAAAACTAGTATAGGTAGTAGTTGTAGTTTTCGTGCACGTTGTACAACGAAACCAACATTATGTAGATCAGATCGTATTTGTGCTGATACATTAAGTAATGATAGTATATCAATTGAAATGGCCACCGTACAAGATGAAAAACCAAGAAAATCACAAGCGGCAATTTTACGTAGCCAATTTTTCCATTCAACAATAAACGATAATAATAATAAACAACAACAATCAATAACAAAAAGTTTAGATGAGAAAACAATCATTGAAGTTTCAAATGAGACTTTAGATAAACAAATTATGAATAATAATGAACCAGTACAAGATTCAATCAATGCTAATCAAATTCGGGCCTCAGCCACCTCAACTTTTGCACTGAAAACTTCAAAATTGTAAACAAAAAAAAACGAGAAACAGAAATAAAACAAAAGGAAAAGACTGATGTGCATATACATAATTAATTTATTTTATATGTAACTATATGGCTTAAAAACTATACGTCTATACATATAAACGTCTATACATATATGTTGGAAACTGTAATAATGATTGATATTTTCATCACATGCATTTCTTTTTGTTCGTCTGTAAATATGATATCTAATAATATATAGAAATATTGCTTTATTTTAATCAATTTTTATTATGAATGTTTATAACAACAACATAAAATTATTTAAAAGAACTAAATTATTATTTTTTTAATTATCATTTATTAGTTATAAACAAAAAAGTGTATGCTAAATTTAAATAAATTACTGTCTTAATAATTTTCGTGTTGATTTCAGCCATTTTCAAATTTGAATCGAATGCGTTTTTGGCGCCATTACTTGAACCAATCGTAATTGTCCATTTATTGGAACGTTTTATATTGTTATATTGGCAATACTGCATATTTGTCACTAGACGCTTACGAAACGTCAAACGAGTTTCTGCAAGTATTCTAACAAGTCCAACATGAGTGGCCACAGTCCTAACCTCTGCAAATTAATTATCAATTTTTAAGTTTTCGAATCGTCTAAGAAATGTGTTGAATTTCATTCATTTCTATTACAGTTAAATTTATTGGAATACGTCATTATCAAGGTAAGTTTCTCGTGTGTGTTGTAGTATCATATTGTTGAATGGTTGTTGTTTTAGTTTAGTAGAAATGGCCCCAGTACCGTTGGAAGGACTTCAAGCACTCGTTTCAAACCCTGCAGCACAAGGGGGTAGTCTGGGTGGACCGCAAGAAGGCAATCGTGGTGGTATGATATCGTTGGCAAAACTTATAGATTACATTATCCAACGAACATATCATGAACTCACTGTTCTGGCTGAACTGTACTGATTGAAATGTTTCAATTAAATAATAGATTTAATCGAATTATTTTTTTAGATTGCCACGTAAAACGGATATGGAACGTAAAATTGAAATTTATAATTTTGCAACTAGAACACGACAATTATTTGTACGATTATTAGCATTAGTTAAATGGGCAAATAGTGCATCGAAAGTTGAAAAATCAGCTGTAATTGATTTTCTATGATTTGTTGCATAATCCAATTAATTATTTTCTGTTAATTCTAGCGCATTATGGGTTTCCTTGATAAACAATCATTGTTATTTGTTGAAACTGCTGATATGTTATCGAGAATGGCACGTGAAACACTAGTACAAGCACGTTTACCGAATTTCCACATACCAGCTGCTGTTGAAGTCTTAACAACTGGTACTTATGGTAGATTGCCATCTTGTATACGTGATAAAATCGTACCACCTGATCCGATAACAACTATAGAGAAACGTACAACATTATTACGTTTAAATCAAGTAATACAACATCGACTAGTTACTGGTAATCTATTGCCACAAATGAAGAATTTAAAAATTGAAAATGGTCGTGTCACATTTCATGTGCAACATGAATTTAAAGTATCATTAACTGTAATGGGTGATGGTCCGAATATACCATGGCGATTATTAGAAATTGATATTTTAGTGGAAGATAAAGAGACTGGAGGTAGTTTTATTGAATATTGTTTTTAAAAAAACATTAATTATTGACAATTTTATTGTATTTTTCTAGATGGTAAAGCTCTAGTACATTCATTACAAATTCAATATATTCATCAATTAGTACAGGCACGTTTAGTTGATAATCAACAACCATTAACTGAAGTTTATAATTGTTTGCATTATTTTTGTCAATCATTACAATTAGAAGTTTTATATTCGCAAACATTACGTTTAATGAGAGATCGTTTAGATGATCATATACATGTTGATGAATATATTCCAGGTAGATGTTTGACTGTTTCATATTGGCGAGAATTAACAAATAAAGGTAAAGAATCAATTAATAAAGATCTAAGATCTGAATTAGGTTATCGATTAACAATACAAGTTGATACACATGATCCAGTTAGACCATTAGCCGTTTTACATGTACCATCATTAGGTAATAAAGAATGTGAAATAGCTGATCGTGCTATACGTTCTGAAATTTTATCAATGGAACGTTTATTAGTCCATACAATTTATGTACGTACACGTAATCGTCTTAATGATATTAAATTAGAAATACAATCAATGTTGAAAGAGGTTGAATGTAATTTACAAGGATCACCGGCAATATTATCAATAGCTATATTACAACCATGTTTACGTGCTGAACAATTATTAATAACAGTTGATACGCATACAGGCATGTTACAATGTCATGTGCCACAATATGATCCACCATTAATAATTGAATTGAATAATGCATTAAATGGTGATCATAATAAATTGACAATGTTGATTAGTGAATTACGATTTTGGATAACACAAAGGCGTTGTGAGAAGACTTTACAACATTTACCAGCTACAGCATATGAACGATTACCATTATTACATCATTCTGATCATCCATTAACGAAAATTGGACGACACCGTATGTATATACAATTACATCGACATCCAAATGTTGTTTTAATTGTTGAATTGAATGAACGAGCGAATTATACATGTGAAATTGATTGTACATTTTATATGGCAGTTGTGAAACAATCAAGTTTCGATGATAATCCAGATGATGAAAGTATAGAAAATGAAATACCGAAAGTTTATTTACAAGTACAAACATTAATTGAATTTGATACATTTGTTGCCACACATGGTCCATTTACATGTATTGATGGTATAAATGATTCTGATCATACAGAAATTGGTAGTTTAAAACGTAAAGGTGGCATTAAACCAGAATCACCAGCTAGACGTTCAAAACAGCCAGCGTATTTTATTGCTGAATTAGCACATGTGGTTGCAATGTGCGATGAACGTTTACCATTTGTTTGTTTGGCAAATGAATTAACACAAAGACATATCTACCATCAGGGTCTACAAATTGAGGCAAATGCAACAGGACTTGTATTGAAATTAATTCAATTACCACCACCAACTATTGAAATTGGACAATCGCCAGCATGGCATGGATTATTAAAACGATTATTATCCGTTTCTATAAGGGTGTTAAGTAAAGGTTTATTAAAAAGTTGGATGATTGAATTTGTATTCTATGCAACACCATTATCAAGTTTACATCCGAAAGAACAAGGTAAAAATAAAGGTTGTATTATTTAATTAATTAATGAATAATTCACTATAGGATCTCGTCGACCTGTCTATTTTCAATATGATATGACAACAGCTGATACAATATCAAAGACTGTTGATTGTTTATTGAGTGATTGGTCTCAAATTGTCCATTTATACACATTAGTGCATGATTTAAGTGAATATTTAAAAATTGGTAATTTGTTTTTATAAAACTAGAAATTAATTAAAACGAATTTCAATCGAATGTATCTTTCCAGATAAATACAATTTATCGAATATGTTCAGTATTAAATCATATAATTACAATAAATTAATTTTATGTTATGGTACTGACAAAGGTGCAATGGTATCAATTAATTGGAATAGTACAGAAAAGGCATTCAAATTAGCATTTGGTGCATCAAATAATGCAATGAATGCACATTCATTAATTAAAGAACAATTAGAGGCCCATTTGAATGAACATCGAAATCTTACTCAAATCATACAATTACTTTATGAAACATATGAATCGTTAATATCAATAAGTAAATTATCAACACTTCCTCAATTAGGTGTACATAATACGGTAAGTAATTTGTATTTGAAAATGTTCAATTTGTTTAAAATATTTTATTTGTTTATAAGAGACCTCAAGTTCCGGTACAAACATTCACAATAATGCCGCAATCGTGTACGTTAATTCGTTTAGCATATCAGGGCATGTATTGTTTGGAATTGAGAATTCGTGGTGCTGGTTTAGTATCATTAAGAGATGGTGCTTATAGTCGATTTGATAGAAGTAATGTGGTTGATGTATTCTCACCGACGCAAGGTTTAAAAGCTTTCCTATCGAAATATGTTGACGAAACAGCATTATTTCGACGTCGATCCCAATCTGAGGATGATAATCCACCATCACCAATATCAATGGAAGTTGAAGGTGGTGCTAGTAGTGGTGGTGGTAGCTTTTTAGGACATCATAGAGGTCCACAATCACCAGCTGGTACACGTGAGCCTGGTTTACGTTTTCATCCACCATTAACACCACCATCTGGTTCAAATCCACATACACCAGCCAGTCCACATACATCAAATATTAATCAACCAACAAGTCATACGAGTTACGGTTCAAGTCCAGCAACTTCATTTAATTTATCTTCACCTACATCATTACCAACAAATATCAATCCAAGTCCAATGCCACATCCAAGTCCTGGTGGTTTAGTTGCAAATTCCCCATTAAATCCACAATTACCAAGTCCTGGTGGTCTTTTATCGAATTCATCGCCTGGGCCAGCTTCGACAAATTTACCTGGACATTCCCCAGTTGGTAGTTTTATGCAAACTGGTAAGAGATATTATATTTGTTTTAAATTCCATTAATAAAACAATTAAATTTGTATAGGTCATACTGATAGTAGTCCATTCCCATCATCAGCAAGTATGGCATCACCGGCAGCTTCTAATTGGCCTGGATCACCAAGTATGCCACGACCATCACCAGCTAGACCAGGTCAATCACCTGGTGGTCATCCAATAATGCATAGTCCACAATCCGATATGAAGCCCGGTAGTCATTTGTCAAGAGTTTTACCACAACGTTCATGGGCTGGTGCTGTTCCAACATTATTAACACATGAAGCTTTAGAAACATTGTGTTGTCCATCAATGCATCCACAATGTTTACCAGGACCAGAATTGGCACCATTAGAACGATTCTTAGGTTGTGTTTATATGCGTCGACAATTACAAAGATTTATTCAAAATGAAGCTTATGTGAGTTGTTGTGGTTTTTTTGAAATGTTAATTGAATTTAATAAAATTTATTTAATTTCTAGTTAACACCAATACCAAATACAGAACCTGGTGTGATACATTTTAAAGTATCAGAAGTTTTACAATGTCGTATTGGTTTAAATTCACAACATTTACAAAGTTTACATTTGAAAATCAGTCCATTAACCGAACATAAAGATGTTTGGACACAAGAGGAATTACAAATTTTGGAAAAATTCTTTGATACCCGTGCCGCCACACCACCATATAAACCAACAGCAATGTTTACATTTTGTGCATTATTGAATGTGCCCGTTGAAGTACTCAAAGATTTTATTCAAATTATGAAATTGGAATTGATGACAGGTTTACCACAGCAACAAGGTATGCGTTGGTCAGTTCAATGGATGTTAAGAATACCACCATCGGCCACACCAATTGTACCAACTGGAATGTCGGGTGTTTTAGTGTATAAAGCAAAGATCCTATTCTTTTTACAAATTACTAGAATTGGTGTACAATATCCAACAAATATTGAACCACCATCATTAGTTTTACCATTAGTTTATGATATTAATACAAAAGTAACACAATTGGCGGAGAAACGTGAGGCCGGTACTGCACCAGGGATGACGGCTGCTAGTCAATTATTAAAACATTTTGCACAATTTCCAACAAATGAATGTTCAATATTTCCAGCATTAAGAGAATTGTTATTGAATTTGATATTACCATCGGAACCACAACAAGCAAGTCCAGCTCCTGGTGGTGGTGGTGGTGGTGGTGGTGGTGCTGCTGCTGCTGCAGCTGTTGTTGCTGCTGCTGCTGGTGCCGCTGGTGTACCACAGATACAATCACCAGCTATGCAAATGCCACCAGGCGGCCAGCCTGGTTATCCTGTTAATATGCCAATGGGAATGATGGGTCCCCAATAAGGTAATGTTTTTCTTCTCAATTTCTACATAAAGGTATTTTTATTTTTTTTCGCGAAATAAAATATTCTATTTAAACAAAAATGAAGAAGAGTATTTTATTGTTTAAAAAAAATGACAATATTTATATATAAACACTGGCCATTCTTATTAAAAATACCTTGAACATTTTTGATAATCGTGAAAATTTTGCAAAATTTATCGTTAATTTAAGTGATGATGATATTAGAAAGTTTATAGAAATCTTCAAAATCAATTCCATATCTATCGTCATTAAAGGCACAATATTTGAATAATACTGTTTTGTTTTGTTTGTAATATTAATTAATAATGTATAAAATAATAATAATAATAATGGTAAACGTGATTAGTGAGATTTACAATTAATACAAACATTATAACAATTAAATGCATTTGTTGTAGGACTAGATCAGGTCTTATTGAATTTTTTCGATAAATAATCACTTGAAACTGTTGATAGATTTGGATAAACAGAATGCTAGAAATATTCCAATTAATTCCAATAAACCAAATCCGATAGCTACCCCTATCACAATATCCACATGTGACATTATCCAATTCAAAACAGCTGTATAGCATCCCTTTAACAAAAGAACGAAATAACTACCCATCTAAGATCGAAAACGAAAATATTTACCTTATTATAATAGGAATTAACATCGTTTGGTTGATTAACACATGATGGTACCAATGGTTGGAATTTTTTAACATCACCATCCAATACACAACAGGATTCTGGTATTATTTTACCATTATTATTATTATTTTTGTTACTATTATTATTAGCCCATTTTGAATTCTTATAATCTTTATAATTATCAACACCACAACATTTCAAATTTGCTTGTAAATGGTCCCACATCAATGTAACAGCATCCTTATTATTGGCATCCGCATAATATTTCTCTATTGACGATTTCAATAATTGTTTTGTCTGCTCTTCAGCCTAAATGGAAACAAATACACTTGTTTATTTTTTCCATGGCACACAAAATATCTTTAAATACTACCTTTGATTTGTAAGCAACTGCTAGACATCCTGCTGTTATTTCTAAAGCAAGTATAATCAAAAGACAGATACCGTACTGAAATAGAAGAAGTTCATATTGTGATAACTCTCTTCATTTTTATCAATTAAATCTAGTTAGCTTACAAACAACTAAATTGTTGAATTAATAAAAATGACTTACTGTACTTAAAAGACATTGAGATTCTCTTAATGCACCACAGTAACCAAGAAAGCTCACGATAAACATAAATGCACCAACAGCTATTAGTATATATGAACCTTGTTGTATAACAGCAGGTTGTGTGAATTCCTAAAAACAAACGTTTTAACAAAAATAAATATAATTATAAAAATTACTTTAAGGAATAGTATCAATAGTTATTTTTCTAAGACAATGCAGATCTGGTTATAGTTTAATTATAGGTTAATTAGTTGATTTGTTCAATTGACCTTTCAATATTAAATCATTTGCTAAAATAACACATGTTGTTGATGTTGTATCATTATTAACAATGGTGATGGAAATAATATGAAATATAATTGAATATCTAAATGAATTTATGCAGTCAACGACCGGAAATGGAATCTAGGTAACAACTAATAAAAAATACATAGATTTATTCGATTGAGTATTGAACCATATTGTACGTTCTCTATATATTGTTCCAAGAATTATTCATTAGCCAACAAATTGAAGGAAAAAACAACAGGAACCAACCCGATAATCAACTATCGGAAATTAGTGAATCACATAAGAAAAATAAATATATTAAAAAAGGTCCGCCCTAAAATCCAAATCCAGCAATTGTCACCCGGCGCCTCCACCAAAATTCGAATTTTCACCCGGCGCCCCTGCCAAAAATTCCGTGGTAGAAACAAAAATGAGAAATTGTCGCCCGGCGTCTCCACCAAAAGTTTTCGGCCTAAAATCAAAAATGCGAATTTGTCGCCCGGCGCCTCCACAAAAATTCGGAAATTTTCGGTACTGAATTTCGATTTTGGCACGAAAAATTTTGGTGGAGGCGCCGGGCGAATTTTTTTTAATTCACCCGGCGCATCCACCAAAATTTTTCGGCCTAAAATCAAAAATGAGAATTTGTCGCCCGGCGCCTCCACCAAAATTCGAAAATTTTCGCCCGGCGCCTCCACCAAAATTCGAAAATTTTCGCCCGGCGCCTCCACCAAAAATTTTTGGTGCTGAATTTCGATTTTAGCACGAAAATTTTTGGTGGAGGCGCCGGGCGAATTTTTTTTAATTCACCCGGCGCATCCACCAAAAATTTTCCGCCTAAAATCAAAAATGAGAATTTGTCGCCCGGCGCCTCCACCAAAATTCGAAAATTTTCACCCGGCGCATCCACCAAAAATTTTCCCGGGCAAATTTTGATTTTAGCACGAAAATTTTTGGTGGAGGCGCCGGGCGAATTTAAAAATGTCGCCCGGCGCCTCCACCAAATTTAAAACAGAAATAATAAAGGTAAATAAAAGAAATACTATGATGAACCAGAGTAAATTGCAAGAACTTGCTTGGACATAACAGAATTAATTAATGATTTTGCTATAAAAATACGGAAGAAACAATGTTATTTTTTTATGTTTCATGAAATTCTGTACAACGTTTAAACTATGGAATTTTAATTGTTGTTTTCAGACATTTTTTTTATTTTGTGTTGCATTACATCTTTATTTTCTGGTGTTGGTTTATTTATTAAAGATATTGTAAAAATTGCATTGTTTCTATTTTTATCAACAAAGGGGCCCGGTATTTCCAGCTACGCCACTGATAATCGAACAAAACCGTTATGACAAAACAACGTTTTTGCTGTACACTCTGCGTTCAACCTTTGTGATTGTATTTGCAAAAATATCTCTTTATTAAAACATCTACAATAAAAATTCAAACAATGTTTTTTTGTCCCACAAATTATCATTATTTGTTCAATAATGTGTACAATATTTACTAAGTAAATGTTGATGGGAAATTGATGTATTTCGTCGAATATTCATGAAATTCGTCCAGATATTTGATTAGAATCGAAGATAATAATGCACTGTATTTTAGGGTCACTGAACCCCTCTACCTATTCAATATTTTAGTAGAAATAGGGGGTGTATTATAGGAATAATGATCAATTTTTTTTCTACGATACTATATGCCACATCGTATAATAATAATTATTTTTTGGCAAATTGATCTCGTATCGATATACTTTCAATTATTACAAACAAAACAATGATATATAAACTTGTTTCATATGTACTTACTTACATAATTAAACTACTTGTATAACATTGCAAAATAATAATGTTACATAAAAAAGCATTGTCATATGCATTGTTGTTAAATAATTAAAATATTTAACCAATATTAACAACAACAATAAAAAACAAAACAACAACAAGAATTGTATCTATCGAACCGTGCATTTTATTTAATTTATTAATTAGTTTTGTTTAATTTTCCATGGAAAAGAAATACGAAAGTTGTGTCTTATTCCTGTTTGTTTATTATTATTTTTTATATTGGCAAATAAGCAATAATTACCTGTACACTATCATTGGGCACAATTTTACTGAGACCAATAAATGAATGTTTATCAACAGCTAACCATATTCCAATACCCAATATAAAGGAGCCAGCTAACTATAAACAGAACAATAATAACAAGTAAAATCAATTTTAATCGTTATGGTAATTTATAAGTAATTGAAATAAGATTTAATTTTTTATTATAGCAACGAAAACAATGGGTTATTAAATAATACACAGCATGTCGCAGTGAAAGTGTAACGAATCGAATTGATAAACGAAATAAGTCGTTACTTTCAAATTAATCGATAGAAATATTTTTAACAGAACTGGGTTACTGTAACTAGAAAATTTGTGAATATTCAATACATGTTATTGTTATTATTAGGAATGTTTCCATAAACAACAGTAACTTGATAGATCCAAACAAAAACCAATTGATTAAAGTACAATTTTTGAGAAATTTTAGGCCACATTCATATCAGGTAGTGATTTTCTTTTGTCTCCTAAACTAGGGGGCAAGCCACCCTCCATTATTATACCTATTTACAGCCACTTTGGAAACAGTTTACGAATTTTATGATTTTTGTTTAGAAATTTCCAAAAAGTACTTACGAAAATGATAAAGTTGAACAAACAAAGAATATATTTTGCCAAACACGAACTACAATCGTACACCATTTTTGAGAAGTTTTCCACAAATCGTATCTGAAACAAAAAAAGGACAATAAATGATTTTGAACATAAAATTATATCCACATATAATCAAGCGCACCGATTTGTCTTCAACACAACAACAATACTAAATAGTTGTGTCAATTGTTGTCATTTGTATTGATTTAAAAGTCAAATTTGGTTCACTTTATGTTATTGAATTACTGAAAAACACCGTAATTATCTCGATAAAACAATAAATAATTAAACAAGTTCTTTAATGTATATCATATTTGAATATCGGAAAATCATATGAAATTGATATGTACATAATTATGATTGTACCTTTTACACAAAATTATAAATTTTCCACAACTTTCTGTCGATATAAACTTTCACTCTAATAGCAATAACTTTTACTTAAACTTATTACATTTTTTTTTGTAGTTTCATTGTTTAAATTCCGATATCTTTTCTATTTTATAAAAGAAAGAATTTCCAATCAGATATACAATAGACCAAATTCGAATTGGACAAGTTGACTTATTCTCACGTAAAATTAATAATCGAATGATCCAAGTCGAATTCGGTTCATTATATAAGTCATGGTTATAATACGTTAAAGAATGCTCGAAAGAATGTGTGTATGTGTTTGATTTTTTTTATAGAGCCAGACACGCATCTCCAACAACGATTCGGAGGCTGAATGATTTGTTGATGAAGGGACATGGAGCAGGTGTTTCAAAAATTTACCTGTCCTAAAGTTATCATTAAGAAGTGATGTAAAAAAATAATTACGAAAAAAAAACCAAACAACAATTTTAAATACATTACAAATATTGTAAATGTGATTTTCCATTTTTAATTTTTAAATCTCTTACCGTAAGAATACTGTTTCATGAAATCTAAAGACGAAAATAAAACAAAATACAGACACAACCACACAATCCACTCACGTTAGTTAATATTATATAAATCAACTGTTATATTATTACTCTATCTCACTTTCACACAATTTAAATAAATATGTAAATATGTATAATAAATAAAGAGCAAATGTTTTATTATAAATTGTTTCTAATTATTATAAATTGAGCGTAACAGATATAAAATCAACACAACAATTAACAGTTGTTGCTCTATTGAGAGTCTTTGGGGGAATGTCGCATTGAAATGAGGCAAATAGTCAGTTGGTTGTAAAATATTAAACTGCGCTTGCACTACATGCATCTCAACGTTATAATAAATCTAAAGAATAGTTAACTCATCAATAATAGTTTCTAAAGAAAAAATCTACACCGCAAATCCTAGTGTTAATTGAAAAACAATTAATGAATCAAAAATTTTAAATTTCGCGCTACAATACAACCAATCAAAATATCAGATTGAGTAAATCTAACTATTTGATTGGTTAGAAGAAAGCGCGAAATTTAAATAGACAATCATTCAATTACTACATCACTACTTGTATGACTGTGGTAAACAGGGCCGGTCTTAGCCAGAGCACGAATTTTTACAAATTGCAATTGTTTTATACAATTTATCGATATTAAAGAGGGTCTACACTGAAATTTGATAAATTTTAAGAGACACTGGAAACATGATGTTGCGGGAGTCCCCCTAGTAATCTACGGTTAAACAGTCATATTTCAATCGACAGACTATAATACAGTTGAACAAAACCCGATAATAATGATGTGATACAATTTTGAACCTTATTAATAATCGCATTATAATCTCTATTTGTATGAATTTATTTGTGGTGGTAAAAGTTAGGTTAGAATGTAATGTGTGTTATAGTCAGTTGTGAACATTAAGTTGAATTTTATTTTTATTGTTTGTTTTTCCAAATGATAAATAATGGAAAATCATAAGAAGAATTTAACAATCGATCCAGATTATCAAAGTTATAATTCAGCACTTGAATTGAATGAAGAAGAAGGTAAGGAATTTGTATGAGTTCGGTCAATGTACATACTAACTCTTTCGTTTATTAGAGAAAAACACAAAATTGAAGCGAATCCGAAAGATCATTGAAGAAGAATATGATAAAGAGATTGCTAATAAATTAGAACAAACAAAACAAATAACAATACAAATATGTAAAGTACGTAAATTATTAGATTTAGTACGGAATGTATCAATAAAACAATATTATAATAAAAAAGAATTAGAATATAATAATGATGATGAACATATGAATTTAGATATAATTGCAATACCTGATAAACAAAATCGTATACATCCAGCTATTAAAAAATTATTAGGCAATAATACACAGGATTTAGATAGTTTATATATGAAAAATAAACGTAAACGACATAATACAAATAATAAAAATCATCAAATTCATCATAAAGAGAAAATCAATAATTTATCAAAAACGAAAATCTGCAAATTAGAAGATGAAACTCCTATAATACCAACAACAATTGTGAAATCATTAAATCAACATAATGAAACAAATATAGAAACACGTATAGATACAATTAAAAAACGCAATAAAATCAAACGGCGCATTGTTATTGGCAATTTATCGAAAAGTATCTCATCAATGGAAGATTCGAAATTAACACGGAAATGGATGGTGTATGTACAAGGACCAAAAGGATGTGAAGATGTTTCGGATTTCATTGAAAAAGTCACATTTTATCTACATCCATCATATAAACCATATGATGTTGTTGAAGTTGTGTAAAAACAAAGTTTTCTCATTATCTTTATGCATTCATTTATTTAATTTATAAAATTTTCTAGCCGTCATCCCATACATTTACAACGACCTGGATGGGGTGAATTCAAAATTAAATTAGAGATATTCTTCAAAAACAAATTAAATAAACCGGTCATATTAGAACATGATTTAAAATTTAAAGATCATATTTTCAATGGTAGAGAAACATTAGGTAGATACATATTTTAAATGTTTAAAAAAATAAGATCAATCTTATCAATAACGTTTACAGGTAGTGAAACAATTGTCGATTTATATCTATATGAGAATGTCGTTGTTGATATTGTAAGAAATCATTCACCATCACAAGATGAATCAACGAATAGTTATGAACATGATTATTGCCATGGTGATTTAACGGAAGAGACTGAAGAACAACAAGATCCAAATACATCAAATAGTTTTTCAATAGATCATGATTATAGTTTACCACCATCACAACAAAATAGTCCAATAATACAAAAACCAATTAATAATTATTATTACAATAATGATGATGATCATGATAAAAGTAATGATTTAATTTATGGTTTAAATCAATCATATTTAGATCCACCAAAAGATTGTCAAGTTAATAATTTACATACTGAGAAAATTTTAATACCATTAAATGAATTAAATGATTTCTTACAAGTCCATCAAAAAGATATTCAATTTAATAGTCAGACAAAAATCATCATATTTGGTAAACGAATTGATGATAATAATACCATTACGAAATCAACAAATGATGGCAACAATTTCAACAAAAAACTATTTATCCACAATAATAATCATCATAATAGATTTAGGAATGTTGGTCAAGCATTATCTTATTTATTTAAACGATTGCCTTTAATAACAGACTTAGTTAATAATACAAATTATAAACGATTATTTCCATTTACGGCCTCAAGTTTAGATGAATATAATAGTTGGAATATTGGCAAGAGACGTAGTGCTGAAGTATTTATCAATTATAAGTTGTATAATATGAATAATTATTTGATGATTTTCCAGTGGAGTCTGGCACGCACAATACGAAATCTATTAAGACGTAATAATATTTATGATTGTGAGAAATGGTCAACGAAAACAATTTTAATGTATGGCCGATCACATTGCTTTATACCGTCCAACAATTTCAATTTATTTCATAGAGATTCAAATGAGAAACAATTATTATTATCATGTTTAATTATATCTAATCCAAATGTACAAATGAATAATGCAAATAGTACAAAAATTAATGAATCTGATATAGATATTGATGTAGATTCAAATATAGGTATGTAAATGAAGAATACTCTTTTTTTTCAATTATTACGATAAATCTATTCTATTTCATTTGAAGATTTAAAAGATTCTTTTAATAAACGAAATTCCAATTGTATTGATATCTCCGATCCAGAATTAAGACACCAATGTGCTTATGTAAGAGAAACAGCATTGGATTGTAATGTTGTATTGAAACCTGAAGAATTATGTGATGGTATTGTAATGAATTGTGCTGAACGTATGCTTTTAGAAGCTGTAAAATGTTTAGCTGATAATCTAATAAGGAGAGCACACAATTATCGAATTTGCCATATGAAATTTGGGTAAAATCTTTGATTCTTTTATAATAATACTAATTAAACTAACTAATTCTAATTTTTACAATTACAAAAAAACAAAACAAATAGATGTAAAGCTGATTATATAAGTTTAGAGGATATTCAAGCTGTAATCGATGAACGACCTGAAATGGTAGCCATTACCAGATTTCAAAACAAACGGAGAGTGTTGGAAAAGTATTTTTAGTTAGTCTTTTATTTGCAAAGACAATATTTGATGATAATTTCATCATGTGATAAATATATATTTTTTTAAATAATTAAATACGTTTTTAACTGTACAAATACTATGAGAAATAATAAAATTGAAATTACACTTACCATACTTCTATAGATTTTCACTTCAAAGTGTTGAGTAATTTTATAGACGTTATTTTCTTATCTACAAATACAAAAAAAAAAATTATCACACATGTTACATATACAAATATTTCGAATAAAATCGAATTATTCGTAGTATTTGCACTCAACGGTATTTGTTTGGAAAGTCACACTCATTAATGTGTGCCGACCTTTAAAAATCTACCTATTATGTGAGCACACTCTAACAAACGATGGATGTGTCTACCGTAACTACAAATTCACAGAAGAAATCACTTCATGTTTATATTATAAAATTGGCATTATTATTCGATTAATTTACATATAAGTTGATATAAACACATATAAATGTTAAAAACTCTATCTTTTTTAGTAGAAAGCTTCATTTAGTAGGAAAGTTCTGTTATAGAATTTATGAACGTAGTCCTAGTCGTTTTTGTTTTTTTTTGAATTATAATTGGTGATAGTGTCTGTCAATTTAACATCCTCACAAACGTCACAAATAAGAAATTGTGGTTATGTTGTAATTTTTTTTTACATATTGTAGAAATAATTAGTTTTTATAATTAGCTTTATTAAAAATGGCATCAACTTCTAGTATGGTATGTGTGTTAAATTCTCTATTTCCTAAATATATTGTTTTTGGATAAAATTCCAGGCAAGTAGTAGTAGTGTACAAGAGTACACAATTAAAGTACCGAAAAATGTTAATAAACGTTATAATGTAATGAGATTTAATGGGAATTTACAAGTTGATTTTTCGAAATGGACACAAGTTAAAATGGAACGTGAAAATAATCTACGTGAATATAAAGGATTAGATGAAGAACAGCCAAAGTATGATTTGTGGAAATTATTTACATTTTCTTTGAACATATTGATATTGTTTAAATGATAGATTTGGCGCTGGTTCAGAATTTGGTAGGGAAGCTAAAGAAGAGGCACGCCGTAAAAAATTAGGAATAGTTGCTAGAAAATATCGTGCAGATGATCAACCATGGATTTTAAAATCGCATGGTAGTACTGTGAAGAAATTCAAAGGTATTCGTGAGGGTGGTGTGTCAGAAAATGCAGCCTATTATGTTTTCACACATGCAGCTGATGGTGCAATTGAAGCTTTCCCATTACAAGAATGGTATAATTGTTAATTTGATGTTAAAAATAAATGTTAAAATATTTGTACATAAATTTAGGTATAAATTTCAACCAGTTCAACGCTATAAATCTCTAACAGCTGAAGAAGCTGAACAGGAATTCACAAAACGTAATAAACATTTGAATTATTTCTCGTTAATGTTGAGGAAACGTTTGAAAGGTGATGAAGATGGTGAAATAGACGAAGGTGAAGAGAAAGGAAAGAAAGCATCATCGAAAAAGAAAGGTAGAATCGAATTCAACTTTCAATTTTTTACTGTGATTAATTAATGATCTTCTAAATAGAATTGAAAATTTCTGATATGGATGAATGGATGGATAGTTCAGATGATGATTCAGATGAAGAGAATGAAAAAGAAGAAAAAGAAGAAGAGAAACCTGAAAAGAAAAAGAAAACAAAAAAGAGTAATAAATCTAATCTAAAATCTTATTATCAATATCATTATTATTATTATTATTATTAAATTGTTATTAAATCGATTTTAGATGATAAAAAGAAGAAATCAAAACGTGATACAGATTTGGAAGCATTTGAAGATTCAGATGATGGTGATGGTGAAGGACGTGAATTAGATTATATTAGTGATAGTAGTGCCAGTGAACCAGAAAATACAAATTTGGAAAGTGTTGCTGAAGAGAAAGCATTACGGAAATTATTAACATCGGATGAAGATAGTGATGAAGATTCTGAAAAATCTGAAAAAGAACAAAGCAATGAAGATGACGACAATAAAGATAAAACTAATGATAAAACAGATGAAAATGATGATAAAGATAAAAAGAAGAAAAACAAAAAAAACAGAAAGACACAAATAATAAAAAAGATTTAAAAAAGGATAAAGATTCAAATAGTGATTTTAGTTCAGATAGTAGTACAGATGAAGATACGAAAAAGAAGAAATTGGAGAGAAAATCAACAAAGAAAGAGGAAATGGAACCGAGCAGGTGATTAATTATCAATTGATTATTTATTATTTTTTTAGAAATCTCTTATCATTTCTTCAAATTAACAGCGCAAATAGTTCAAGATCAGCAACTCCAACTGATAATAAAAGGAAAATCATTAATGATGCTCTAGCCGGCCCATCTACTAAGAAATCGAAATTGGATCTGCCTAATTACATAATGGGCTCAAGGTTTCTATTAATATTTCATGATTAATTGTGTATTCATAATTAATTTTTGTTTGAATAGTGAATCGGGTATTACTGAAGATGCTGTAAGGAAATATTTAATGAGGAAACCAATGACGACAACAGAATTACTACAGAAATTCAAATCGAAGAAGACCGGGTTGAGCAGTGAACAATTGGTGAATATAATGACACAAATATTGAAGAAGATTAATCCTGTTAAACAAACACTTAAAGGCAAAATGTATTTATCTATAAAATCGTAATTTTCTTTTTAATAAATCAATGTTTGTTCTTCTTTTCTTGTTTTTTTTGTTCCCATTCATATTAAGAGCACATAAATAAGCACATTATCGATTTTGGGGTAGTATTGAAAAGGATGAATATGTATGTGTGTTAAACGGATTTAAGGAAATGCACGGAATTAGGCCGACTAGAATTTCCTGTTTACGTCGAGGTAATTTTTGAAGTCACGCCGCTCTGTTAAAACTAATCTAAACTACTATCGTACGTTGCTTTTTTTGTTGATTCTTACAAATCAGATACTTTTACATAAACATAAAAATATCAAGAGAAGAACACTGGTGCCAGTTTCTAAATGTGTGCGAAATAATGGACATTATCACGCAAACGAAAATCTAATATTTTTTTTTGGAACTTCGATCACTTCCAATCAGTATTTCTCAAATTATTGATTTGTCCCACATATTCCACTAGGCTCTGCTATTTACAATTTCAAAATAGTGTTTGAGAAACACTGTTTTTATCCGCAATTTCATTTATCGTGCCTATTACTTAGCAATTAATCAAAACCGTCTGTTCCTACAATGTTTCATTACACCAAAAAAAAAAACAAAATGCCAGTGATTGCCGTACTCGATTTGAGTTTTTGTTTAAATTTTATTTAGAATTATAAGATCAAGAGTTTAATCCGGAAATCTCAGGGATTTCTAGGATTAATTTGAGACAGCTAGACAGAATTATTAATTAGACATGTCGGATTATAAAGGCCATCTCTATCCTATCTAATCATAGAAATAACTGTATTTCCATGTAATTAATTTATAAATACGATCAATTCAAAAAGAAAGAACAACAACAATTCTTTATATCAACTGTTTCTTTTATCAATCTCACATGAATTTCAAATAGTTAGGAAAAGAGTGTACGTGGCAAGAATTTTTCATGATGTTACGTTTTTGTATTGTATATGACCAACAACAATATAGATAAGCGGATTGTTAAGACGAATTTCCTATCAAAACCTAGTTATCTGGACCATAATCAAACTAGCTTATCCATCGCCCTTTTGGACCGGAATAAATCAATTATAAATGATGATGGAGGATATGTGGATGTATAGAAGAAAGATCATCGGGACTGCAATCAAAAGACTTCGTCTACTTGAAGAGGAAATTTTGCTTATAAACAAGTCCCCCTCACTGTCAAACAAAATTTCATCAAAATGTCGAATCATCAAAGTGTTCCATCGAACGTTAATAGCCTGTTTGATATAAAAAATATTGATTGTAACGTGAAAGACCATATTATTGATATTATCACGTATAGCAATTGTCAGGTATCAATGCTGACAACAATTGTTGTTTGTTGTCGTGTTATACCTTTATAAATGTGTGTTATTGTTGTTTAGTTGTCAAGTACCTACTGAAAATCAACAGAATCGTTGTGAGTTTACGCAACAACAAGAATAATAATAATAATAATACTATGTACTAACAACATCGACAACAACGATGCTCGATGCTTCAGTCGGCTAGAGGCCGCAAAACGGTTAACATGCCCTTCAAGCAAGGGCCGCCCACTAAAGACTATACGTAGAATTTGATAAATTCTTCTACAAGGAAAATAGTAAAATCGAAAAGAATTATGTTGATTTTATTGTTGACAAATATGTGTTGTTATGTATGGAAAACGGGATAATTCATTGTTAATTTTGTTCGTTTGTGGTCTTTTCTACATTAGCAGCGAAAGTAAGTTGTTTGTTTTAGTTGTTTTGTTTTTTGTTTTACAATTAAACGAATCAATTCAACATTAAATTGTCCGTTAATTCACTGAATTATTGGTTTTGTTTTGTTTTGTTTTAATGTAGACAAAAGATAAATGGATGTTTTATGGGGATTTTTATGTTTCAATTGATTCTGTACAACAACAACTTGTTGCAAATACGAATTTATTGTTCGATTATTAAATATCAATTTGTTTTTGAAAGTTCTCTAATCAATCAATATGTCAATATGTTTAAAATAATTATTATAATTTTCGTTCTATTGAATTAAATTTCATTATAATTAAATAATCAAATTTTATTGAAGTTTTAAATGGTTTCCTGATAAAATACTAACTAACACACCTTTCTAATATTCAATTTCAATCAATAAATCTAATTATTAAGAAATCAATGGTGTTATAATAATATTCATAAAATTATAAAACTAAATTTTATTGGGACATTACTGTTGATTTTGTATTAGTGGCAAATTAACAAAACTAACAAACCATTAGATTTAATTATTTTTATTAAAATACTCCAATTAGTAAGAAGAATAAGATCGAGGGAAAAGAACGAGAGATACAGCATCATCAACATAATTGAACAAGAAATACAAATTGTAAATGTGTCTTATTCAATTTCTCTTAGTTTCTTCTTGAACATAATCGAATTGAAAGCCTTAAATTACAATTAAAATGATTGATTTATAATAACATCAATTCCATTGAATCAAACAGTTCGACAAAAGTGTACGAATTAATTTTTCGAGAATACATAAAAAATACATCGATTTTGATCCGGATTTCTATTGATTATTTCATCATCAAAAAAAAAAAACAAAACACAGATTCTGATATATTTAGCACGCAATCATTTCTGACCAACTTGAAAGTTAAATTTCGAACACACACACAGAATGTATTCCGAATTGTTAAAAGCACGCACGCAAGGATAATTATAACAACATTTAATCGAAGGGTTATTTTGTGTTTAAATCGTCAGCCCTTAAAAAAAAACATATTTACAGTTGAAAAATATTCTGTTAGAAAAACGATTTTAATTCCGTTCCGCCATTTTGTGAATCACGTATACATATATGTATATCTATATGTATATAGAAGATTAGTGTTTTTCTTGCAGGTATAAATTCTAAACATCCACACACACACACACACACACAAAAGAGATGATCATAATAAAAATGTCACAACATTTGCAAAGTTTAAATACTTTAAAAGCTTATCTTGACCACCTGGTCCCAATTTAATAAATACTTAACTTCCCTTAGATTCTATCTAAACATGCAATGCTAGACTAAAAATACAAGAAACTCTTCGACGAATTACAAGTTTATAGAGAGAGATGTGAAAATATTTGCCAACGGATTTTGGCCGAATGTGTTCCATCAGTAGGTTATTCTTTGACAAATTCAAATTGAAATTGTCTCCTTTGTTGTTTACACAATCATTGTCTATTTACTAGAATCAGTAAAAATTCTACACATACAATAACGATAGGACTATATCCCATTCAAATTCTGTTCATTTTGAAATGATATTATTAAGATTGAATTGGATTTATGTTGGAAATGTTGTGAATGTCTATAGAGATAGAATTTTATGAATACCAACTGTAATGCAAAAGAATTTCAAGTATTTCCTTGAATAATTTTGAATAGACCACGTAAGATTCCATGTAGACACAGAAAATGTGTAGATTTCTACCCAGTAAAGAGTCGATTTAGTAGTGATTAGCTGTATTTATATTTGTATTACAACTAGCCCGGCGCATCCACCATTTTCACAATTGCAATGCTTTCATCGACAAAATCTATAATCATCCAAAACGAAATTGCTTCTCAATTTAGATTTCACTCAAATATACGATAGTAATTATATTGTAAAAACTTTGTAGTTAAAACAAATTTCCCTTTTGAAATTATTTAATTGAATACATTAACAACTTTATAATTAGTTCTATAACTGTATTGTAATTGATTAACAAACAGAAACAAATGCGAAACTACTAAACTAAAATTTCCAATAATAAACTATTATTATATATGATAAACAATATTAATATTCAGTTATATAACGCTTTTTTTTTTGACTTAAATAATGATGAATTCGCGTGCATTTTCCAGTTTAACTCCCATAATAACAGTTAGTCGAAAAGTCACTTTAAATAAAGTTACCCTCTAGTGACTGACCGTTGTTAATGTTTAAGTGCGACCTGTTTGCATTGTCAAGATGAAGTCAAGATAAATGTACCTTTTTTGTTATATATATGTGGGTTATTTTCCATAAAATTTATTAATATTAAAGTGTTTTTTTTCCTGTCTAATGGAATATTTAAAAACTTAATTTGAAATGATAACTGTGGTATAGTTTAATTTTGTTACCGGAAACAAAAACCCTTTTTCCCCACCCCCATACAAGCAGTGTTCTTTCATCCCTATTTAAAAGATTCTCATCGATTTTTCTAAATTTCCGAACTTTCCACGTTTGCAAATTTATTATGAAGACCAAACATATTATATTCGTAATTTCAGTCACCTTAACGTTTCTGTCTAGCTATAATAATTAATAAGGGTTGAAGTGGTGTATCTTGAGAATAGAGTGGATACTACAAAAACAATACATTGTCTTACGTTATAATTTTAACACAACAAATTTGAAAATAAAACATGATAGATCTATAATTATTTAGAACAATTTTGAAAGGACATTGGGTCTCAATTTCCTATGATACGGTATTGTCTATAGTCATGTAGAAGTTAATATTTCGTTCTCTTTACGTAAAGTATACGTGACCGAAACAATGAATTAATTGCACTCTTCAAAAATCTATATCACTAATAACATATTTTCTTTAAATAAGGATAGTTTTGGACCTGTTCTATGTGGTTGGAGTATCTTGACCAGAATGGAGGATTTTCAGATCCAACGGTCATTGCAGGTAATTGGAATAATTAAGCGCACTAAAAGGCTTTCATGCATTCAATTTTTCTTTTAATTGCATTTTTAAAAGACAATTATAGCATAAAAGGGTACATAAAAGTTGTTGTTGTTGTTTTTTTGTTAACCAAAACAAAAATACTTTCATGTACCTATCAGATTATTAAACAATTGCCTGCTATGCATAGATTAGTTGATTAGTATTCATGTAAAGTCAACACAGGGCAAAATATGAAATATTTAAATTAAAAAAAAAGTGAAATTAGTTTGTAGACGAGGAATGTTGTTTGAAATCTAATTTCGTAGATAGAATATTCTCTCTCGTTTCTCTCCTATCTGTCAACGTTGTTGTTGTGCTGATGAGCTGAAAGTATCGATCCTTCAAGCCAAATTCTGGACCGGCGGCGGAGGCGCCGCCGACGACGACGACGAATCACTACTACCACCTTCATCTCAGCAACAATAACAAGGAGCATATTAACAACAGGTGGTACATCGATAATTCAGCAACTTCATTACAATTCGTGTTTGTTCATTAATCTAACGTCTTTTACAAAATAGTATTTCATATTAATTAAAATCAGACAATACGCATCATAAATATTGGATTATTATTACGTAATAATAATCGATAATTTCAACTGTATGTCATAGATCTTTATTAAGCAATGTCAATGTAATTGAATCCTACCGGTATTGTATAATCAACTTGTTTAATTTGTTGACAAGATTTATTGTAATTTTTGTCGGTCATTTTTGACGAAAATTCAATATGGATTCTATAGAATAATTAATCTTCTATTTACGTTTTCTTTTTTATTTTGTAAAATAGCGGCAATAGTGTTGCGGGGGAGGTTAATACAACAGCATCCCAGATGTTGCATGTAACTACCCTAATACATACTTGTTGAACAAACCTGTTGCTTCATCTCCATACAAAGTATCATCGTTTATTCTCAACCCATCACCCCAAAAATGCAAAAATTAAAAACACATTCAAAACTTTAACGAATGAAACGAAACAAGACTCTTGAAAATAACAATTTGCATAATTAATTACAATTACCATAAGGCTAATTAATGTGATTAGTAGTATAGATTTGAAAGGAATACAAAAAAAAACGAATCGATAAGTAACGAATTCTATACAGAGAAAGTTCAGCTGCCGTTAATAATTGATGTGAGAGAGAGAGAGAGGGGGGTGTTGGTGTTAGATAATCAACAATTAATTAGAGTCCAATCTTCAATATACCCCTAATTTATATTTAATCTAATACATATGTCCATGGAGAATCTCTACTTTTTCAACTTTTATACTCGAAAAAAAACAACATTCTTTTGATCCTTTTTCCTAAATAATTTATTCCTGGAATTTTTTTTAGAAGTTATATAGACATGTTGGGCCCTTAACGTTATATAATTTTGCATACTCCAAACTATGGATTGCATTTCAAAAAGATTCATTCATTAATTTACAGAAAATGAATAATAATGAGCAAATATTCGTATATAATTTGTAACTTTAAAACTTTTACACGAAAAAATCCAGAAAATGTATACGAACGGGAAAATTTGAATGCTGCCGTTATAAATATATTCGAGCAGCCGGGCGCTAAATCGATGGTGGTGGTGATGGTGGTGGTGGTGGTGGTGGTGGTGGCGGTGGTGGTGGTGGATAGATAGTGGCTGCTTATATTGGTCTGCCAGCCCGGCCAGGGTGACGGTGTCAAGAGCTCTAACACACATCAACACTATGTAAACACAATTAGCTGATTGACACGTTCATTGTCTAAAATAATAATAATAATAATAATAATAATAATAATAAGGATCAATCGAAGGAAGACGACAGATCAATTTGATTGATAAAGAATTAATAATGTTATTGAATGAAATTTCGAAATAATACAACACTTCTTTTACCATTGATGTAGTAGATCTAATAATAAACAAAATGCATAGATCTTATTGTGAAATATCCTATCTCACCACTTTTATTCTTTTTATTATTATTTCTACAATGGAAATCTACCAACCAACCCACCCTTATATTCATATTGTCTTATTTAGAAAATTCAACATAGTTTCAGCAAGGTATTGATTCATTTTCAGTTTCTATGTGAATAATCATTTACCTATATTTTAACAGCGAATACTTGTGTTTAACAGTGTACACAAAATGACGACAAGCTTTTAAGCTATTTTAAATAGAAAACCCCCTATTGTTCGCAACTCATTACATTCTACATCATTCCCTTTAAAGATAATAAAACATTCAACAGAAACGTTTTTCGATTATTATTCCATATAAATAGACTACCAATACAACAACTGTAATCAACGATAAAGAAGAAGATAATCAACAATATTCGTAAAACTTTGATCTTATTCGACATTTATATGGAATCAACATTTTGAATTTTTGTCTGAAACGAAAGTTTGTTTTCAGGAACTCGCCTTACACATTAGTGTAGTCAACTGAAAATTAATTAGAAACGTTCGTAACACACAATATTAACTCTTTTGTTAACACAACTACATAAAGTTTTATTAAAGTGGAAAGCAACAATCAAAACAATTTGCTTTGATATTACTCTGATCAACAATAATTTTATTTCAATACTCACAGTTGGATAAATAAAAAAAGAAAATTAATGCTACTATAGTGTATCGCTTAATTAGCATTAATTTCAATTAAAAAAAAACACTTAAAATTTTATGGAAGCTCTGCTATAGTTTCATTTATTTGTTATGTTGACAATTTTGCCACTTCTATCTAGAAAATGCACTTTTAATAAGACAATTATTGATAATTTATTTCTCGCTCTTTTAATTTGTCATTTTAGAATGTTGGGTGGCATGGCTGGCCGGCATATGTCCAACAGACGAAGAGGATCATCACCTATGGTACGTGCAATGGATGAGAGTATACCATCAATTCGATATGCCCGCCGTCGTAGGGCTGTCACAACATCAGATCATAAATCATGCGCCCTTATACAGACACGACTCAAATTGGGCGATATTATGTAAGTGAACATATTCAATCCCTATAAAAGAATATACCAATTTATACCAGGATAAATGGTAAACAAATCATACAAACGCCATCTAGGACGGTTTTAGAGAAGTTCAAACTTCGAATCTGAAGCTTTCAGGAAAGCTCAACGAAATTTTCATGGGTTATTTGCGTAATTGGAAATGTTCAAAAATAGATGGCGTTACCGCGGTTTCAGGATGGAAATTTTCAACAATTTCACAATATCATTTAAAATATTATCGTTATTATCTATATGTTGAATATTCTTCAGACAATTTCAATAAGAGATTAGATAAAATGAATAATCGATTTTTTTCAACTACTTCCTTTAATAATAACAGTTTTTAGTTAATAAATTCAGTAGTGTTGCGTTTCATTTGAATATTTATGAAAAATTGTTAATCACATACACACAAACATTGTGAATTTGTAAATGATAGTGTGCCATGCTTCTTGGCGTTGTTATTGAAAAGGATGAATGGAGACGTGGCTATAGTGTATGGTGGTGGTGGTGGTGGTAGTGGCGGGTAAGCAACGTTGATCTGTATGTATGTTGTGTTATTAGTCCTTAGTGATCCGGATGTATGCAACGGTGTCCGTCGACCACAACAGGACAGAAGTTTTTAGGGCGCAGGACAGCGCCACATCAGCCAGGATCAAGTCTATAGCACGCATTCTTATGCTCGAAAAGTGGCGACACAAGCCGAGACAAACTTTGAGCTTTGTAAGTACGGGTGCGGACTAATAACAACAAGAAGACGAATTGTCGTGCAAAAGGTTAAAAAAATCCAATCAAATCGTGGGAAAAACACAGAAAAGCACAGAAAACGAAAAAGACAAAGAAGCATAACAGGGGGAAAATGAATTTGTGTGTGTGCTTTTACTATTAGAATAAATCAAATAAACATTATTTAAAGTGCTCTCTGTGCCAATTCCCTTTATAATAATGATGGTGGTTAGCGGTGTAGGCCGCGGCTACTGCCGTTCCATAACAGAAACCTTGAGCACCTACAGACAGTAATCACAAAATGGAGGTATGCCGTTGTAAGCACACTCCGACGACGAATCAGGTTAGATATTAATAATAATAGTAATATCATCTATTTAAAAAAATAAACGAATAAACATAATTCAATTGAATCATTTGTTTGAAAATATTGATAAATTGAACCGGCGGAAATCAATGTTTGTATGATGATACGCCGCCCAAAGCTCTCTTGTTGCAAGTTATGTGAACGACCCTGCTGCTGTCGCTACCAATTCTCTTATATCATCACATTGATCTTGTTGACCCATATAAATGGGGCATTTTCCATTTATAATAGATTTTCAAACATTAATAATGTCTAAATAAACCCAATAATATATAAAATACAACTGATAACATATGTATATCAAGATTGGAAATGTGTTAATTTTCACATTTCCATAAACATCAATAATTCTATCTAATCTAGTGTTGAACTTATAAACAAGGCCGCCCTTAGACCGGGACGAGCGGACGGACTCCGTTCTTTTAATGTCCCACCACAACGTCGTTTATTTTATTTACAATTATGAATGAAGAGTTTTCGAATACTAATTATAACAATAATTGATAGGGCAATGAAAATTGTTTTGTTGCGGGCCCTGCACTGGTTAAGGACGGCCCTGTCTATAAATGTTAGTACAAGTACACAATATTTCAGTTTAATTTATATTACAGGTCCTTGAACAGTTTATGTTGCAAGGGGGAAAAATCGTCAATATTTCAATACACTAATCAATTAATAATTTATTAACTACTTTAGATTAGAAATGCATTAAATAATTTATATGTACTTGTATGATGTTTTGAAACAACAACCCCTAAAAGTGGCGCTATTTTCTAAAACTCATAAATGCGGTAAAAATGACGTTTTTCTTTTTTTTCTGTTTTTCTTTTTCCTCAATAATAATTTCCGTATTTGAATTCATTAAAATTAAAAAAAGAAATCTATTCTCTTCCCTTCCATCTACTATTCATTCATTTATTATTCTCTCTCTAATTTAGTTGGCCCCTTTTACACCATTACTCCGTTCATATATACACATATTGTTCCTTTTAGAGAAATCATCTGTCCTTGTTTCAATTGTTTGAAATTATTGAATAATTGAATTATATAAATTACAACAACTTTTTTCGTTCTATTGTTAAGACGTCAAAGTAAAGCTTAAATTATCGATAAAATTAAACAATCGCATAAACAAAATTAAATTCATCAAATTGTAAAAAAAAAGCTTTATAAACGGGTTCTTCTATCGGCATTCTTCAATTTTCGATAAATATATTTGATTATATCTTGAAATACATGGACAAGTTATATTGAAATTGGATCTTAGGTTTAAATTATTCGTAAGTTATGTTATTTACAACAGTTTTTCAATGCTTTTAAATAAAATATTCGTTAAATAAGCGTGTGTAATTATAGAATAAATTCAATGGGGGTAGTAGTGTAATAAATAAGGGTGAAAATGAAGGCCAATTTTAAACACCATTGATTTTCGCATCCTTATTAGAAAATAGAAAAACTTGTGTGGAATCTAGGATTGCATTGAAACAAACAAACAAATAGTGGATAACTTTAGAGAAATGCAATTTTTCAAAAATTATACTTTAAGGTAAATTATTAATTAGTCTTATTTAATTTCGTGAAAACAACAACAATTTTCCGTCATTTTCTATCCTATTGATTGATAAATGAACAACAGCATTATCCCCCCATACACAGTTAATTAGCTCATCATCATCATCAACATCATCATCATCATCATCATCAACATGTTATCCTGGCTCTTCTTCTCAATGCTGCAGTTAGTTATATCGATCCTGCGCGCCTGACGTCACAAGGCGTTATGGTGGCTATGACGTCATTTTGCAGCTCTGCGTCATCTGGGACACGTGCTTTTCCACCATCACACAAACCCCTTTACACATATGCGTATAAACAATAATTAATAAACATTATTAATCATTATTGAAATAGAATCAATTTTAAAACATAATTGTCTGTTTGGAAATTCATATAAACGTCCTGCTTTATCAGCAAACTTATCCTTTCTCTTATGGTGCCATGTTAGGCTTTTTGAGGGCTCTACCAAGTCACTTTCATTCATAAATAATCGGGATGAGTCATCATCCACATCATCATCATCCAATAAAACTGCGTAACCTACATGGTTATATAGATATTTAGTTGCTCAATGGTGGCTCCGCAATGTCGGCGACGTCTGGATGGTTTTCAGGCGCCGTCTGGACAACTTCAAATGCCAACTTTTGTGTGTGTATGATGAGTCGTTTCAGAAAATAAGCTTAAAATCATATTAACACACATAGTGAAAACACGTACCTCTAACAACAACACCAATACCTCCACTAGATAACAACACCGATACCACATCCGACAACAATAACAAAATGGAAGTAGTTGAAAAAATTACGAAATTTAAACATTTTTAATCAAGAGTTTCTATTGAAACTATGATCAACATTATAAATTTGAAAGTTTTTCACAAATTTTACGTATGTATAAGTGTCCTCTTTAATTTGCTTTTATCTATAGTTTAATGTAAATGTCAAACGATTTGTTAATGCACGAGTGACTTTACACAAAACAAAATACAAAATGTATCGAAAGATCAGATTTCTGGATTGTTTTTTTTTTAAGGTGAGGTGAGTTTAACTCAACTGTTCCATGATTGACGCGTGTTGCTTTTAATTTTTTTTTTATTTAATTAAAACAATAAATGGCCGCTATCTACTGAATGATCATAGACTGTTATTATCAAATGGAAATAAGCTTTGAAAATAATAATATCGAAAGCTTCCATCAATTTATTTATTCATTCTCTCTCTCTTGCTCGCTCCAGGCCACATTTTTATGATTGTTGATTAATTGATGATTGTTTTTTTAAATAAATGAAATTATTTTAGGTTGGCCGCAGCGCAGGAGGCGGCGGCTCAGGCGGTGCAGCAGCAGACGGCGGCGGGCGCAGCTGATATAATGGGGGGTGCCAGCGCGGCAGGAGGGCAGGGGCCCACCTCCTTGTTCCTGTTCTCCGAGGAGAACCCCATCCGTAGATACACGCGCTTCATTATAGAGTGGCCATATCCTTTTTTTCTACCTACTGTATATTTTATAAAACAATCAGGATTTCATTGTTGTTGTGAAATTCATACTTTCATAACTGATTTTTTATTATTATTTTTTTTTGATAATCTAGGTCAAGTATCTTAGGAATCTTATGAATTGATAGCTTAATCAGCAAATTTTCTATTTCGTAATATTACCTTAACTGATTTATTCACTCCGTTCGAGTATGCCGTGCTTTTGACAATCATAGCCAATTGTGTGGTGCTAGCATTGGAGGAGCACCTTCCCAATCAAGACAAAACTATGTTAGCACAAAAATTAGTAAGTTTCAAACTATTTAAAACAAAGAAACAAACAAACAATAATATTAATCAATCAATATTTTTGTTATTATAGGAAGCAACTGAAGTTTATTTTCTAGCGATATTTTGTGTTGAAGCTTCATTGAAAATTTTAGCTTTAGGTTTTGTTCTACACCGCGGCTCATATTTGAGAAATATTTGGAATATTATGGATTTCTTTGTTGTATTAACGGGGTAAGCTTTATGAATAATATGATTTGTTTTTAATTGAGAATCTTCTCTTTTCATTTGAAAAATAGTTTTCCAAGTGTTATTTTTGTTTTGTTTTATTTTCGACTATTTATTTATTATTTTTTAATTATTGGACAGAACTACTACTACTACTACTAGTTGATTCTATCGATTTGTGTAATTTACATTGTATTTTTTTGTATTTTTATGTAATCTTATCAGGTCTATGACAGTTTTTGCTGAAGCGAACGTTGATGTTGATCTGAGGATGTTAAGGTCATTCCGCGTGTTGCGACCCCTCAAGTTGGTGTCCAGGATCCCAAGTAAGGGTCGTCCCGACTCTCCCATTAATTCACTTAAATTCAAATGAATTATGTCAAAAAAAAACCGTAATAATAATTAAAAAAAAAATTAGGATCCGTCTAGTTTCGGGCCAATTATTGTAGACCAGACTAGACACATTTTTAGAAGATTGTTAGACTTATATATATATATATATAGATAGATAGAATAGTTTAGCCATTTAAAATTCAAAAAAAAATCAAACTCTCTAACACTTTATTTAATTACAATACAGCGTCGTTAGAAATTTATATATTTAGGCTAGATTAGGTTTTGTTATTATTATTCGTATAACTTTTGTTTTGTTTTTTTTGGATTATTATGTTGGTAGGTCTTTTAGTCTTAATTTTTGACTTAATTATTACTATTTACTATTACTGTGATTACTTACTAATGGATTGCGCCAAAGTGTGCATGTCTGTAATGTACGTAGGCAGTGCTCGATGCATTTTGTAGACCTCCTCCGATATAACAAAACAAAAACAAAAAAAAATACAATTGAATGTCGAATAATTGATGTCTACAAATCACATATATCTTTTCTTTAAGTGTATTTCTGCTCTCGAGCATTGTTTATCGTTTTATTATGAATAGTTTTTGTTTTTTTTTTACATATATATATATATATATATTAATGTAGTAAACTGCGTCTTAAAAGCAATACAGACCAGTACATTTTAGCAAGACTACTGCGATTGTGTGGTGTTTCATTTTGATTTCTCTCTTATTATTTCTGTTTTGTTTTTCTATTTTATTAAATTAATTACAGGTTGCATCAATTGATAATTGAATTTTTCTTAGTAATTTGTTTAAATAATTTGAATAGTTGATAGTAAATTTTATAGTAGATCAGTGGCTAGAGGCTAGTATTTTGCAGGTTTCTGACGTTGTTACCTCAGGATATCCTTGAAGTGGACCTGCGTACGTTGCGGGCTATACGAGTGCTAAGACCTCTCAAGCTAGTCTCTGGCATCCCTAGTAAGTAGATGAGAAAAGAGAGAAAGTGTGTGTGTGGGTCTGTGTGTGTGTGAGAGAGTTATATATTTATGTAGATTGTTTCCTATTGTTGTAATTCTTTCTTCTATTACCCTTCAAACACACCACAAGATTATCAATAATAATCACAATAATAATAATAATAATAATAATAATAATAATAATTAATCTTGTGTTGTGTGTGTATGTCATTATTTATCCTTTCATTTTTGTTTCATTTTTCGAAAAAAATAAAAATAAAGCTTGTTGCTACTTTTAGACTACTTATTAAAAGTTGTGATGTAGTTTTATAGTTAAATAGATAGAACGATAGATAGAAATGCTTATTATTGATTATTATTATTATTATTATTATTATTATTATTAATCTATTAGCTTTCTATGTTTCCATTTCTATCAAAATTTTCGACTTAATTGTTAATTCAAACAACAATACACACACATATTACAATACAGATACCCTGTTAATAATTGAATTTCAAAGTGTTCTATTAATCGAATTAATTCCTTTAATACAGGCCTGCAGGTTGTTTTGAAGTCCATCATAAAAGCTATGGCTCCATTACTACAAATTGGTTTATTAGTGTTATTTGCTATTGTTATTTTCGCAATTATCGGATTGGAATTTTATTCAGGAGCACTACATAGAACTTGTTATAGTCTTTATGATATCGGTTTGTATCAACAACTTTACACACATTTAAATTTCAATTGAATTTTTGTTAATTTTTGTCTATTTTAGATAAAATCGTTAAAGAAGGTGAAGATGAAGTACCATGTAATACTGATAATGAGACACAAGCAAAAGATCAAGGCAGCAATTGGTGTCGTGATGGCAATTCCGTTTGTTTAGAACGTTGGGAAGGACCGAATGGTGGTATCACGAATTTCGACAATATCGGTTTTGCTATGCTAACAGTATTTCAATGTATTACAATGGAAGGATGGACGTCAATCCTCTATTGGGTAAATTTATAAATACACAATTTCCCTTCAATAAATTTAATTTTCTTTTTTTTTAATTTTCTAGATGAATGACGCTGTTGGTAGTACATTTAATTGGTTATATTTCGTTCCACTTATCGTATTGGGTTCATTTTTTATGTTAAATCTTGTACTTGGTGTTTTAAGTGGGTAAGTATTAACATTGATTATAAAAAAAGAATTGATTAATTCATTAAATAAATTAGAGAATTCTCAAATGAGAGATTAAGAGTTGAACGACGAGCAAAATTTTATAAAAGACGTTCAAAACACCAATTTATGGAAAGTTTCAATCATTATTTAGATTGGATCACTGAAGCAGGTGATGATAAATAAATCAATTTCCGATAAACACAACTACCACCAAAATTTAAAGCTAGATTAATTAATTAACGCTTGCTTATGCCCTATTATATTTCATTGATAATCCTGTAGATATATATGATAATTATTGCTCTATCTGTATTTATTTAGTGAATTTGCTAAAGAACGTGAGAAAGTAGAGAATAGGCAAGAATTCCTTAAACTTAGAAGAGCTGCACAGCTTGAAAGAGAACTTAATGGCTATGTACAATGGATTTGTAAAGCAGGTTAGTTGCTTTTTAATCATAAACAAAACAAAAACAACAACCCTTCATTTTAACAATTCGATTAACAACAAATTGTTATTGAAATTTCTAGAAGAGGTGATATTAGCTGAGGAACGTACAACAGAAGAAGAGAAGATGCATATAATGGAAGCTAGGCGAAGGGCAGCTAAGAAGAAGAAATTGAAAAAATTGGGCAAAAGTAAAAGCACGGATACTGAAGAAGAAGAACAAGAAGAGGAAGTTGGTGATGATGGTAAGCAATCTCGAAATTCTAAAAAAAAACTCCCCTATTTCTCTATAATTTTCTCTTTACTGTTTTTATCTATCAATATATTAAAATAATAAGTAATTAATAAAAAAATAAATTAATATAAGGTTTAGGTCGGAATCAAATAGATTATTTACGCATGTTTTATATAATTCTTTGTAAATTGTTTGAAACATGATAATTCATTAATCATTCATTAAATAATACTTACACAACAATATTGATTGTTTTAGTTTGTTTGTTTTTTTGTTTTTTTGATTATACTGATATCATATTTTAATCCACAGTATTTCTTACAGAGTCTAAGAAAAAGCTAAAAGGTATGCGAAACTGGTGGGCCACATTAATGTAAAAACATAAACAGAAACATTAGAATTATTTTTATTATTATTTGATTTATTTTATGTTATAGCTATAAATAATTTTGAAGTCTCTGTAGTGCCTATACTGCGGATTCTGTTCATTTTATTATTTCCAATCCCGTGAAATTAACCTGCATTTTATTGGATATTTAACATATATTATACCAATATAAACAAATATCTAATAAATTAGCTTAAATTCAAATGTGAATCGTTAATTTTCTTAGACCTGTGCTGCATTTTGCTTCACACTTCACCCATTTTCATTCAGTCATTTTTCATTTTTGAAAACAAACGAATAGAATCGTCGATAATAATGGTGTGTCAGCTTTAATGTTATTGTCGCATTCTAAACAATTCTAGTTGTAATTTTTAAGCTTTAGTTTAGTGGATTATACGATTAATTTTTAGTAAAATTAGGCTTTTATAGATATGTAGTAGTGACGATGATCGAAAG
Source organism: Meloe dianella (assembly GCA_028455855.1). Taxonomy (NCBI): domain Eukaryota; kingdom Metazoa; phylum Arthropoda; class Insecta; order Coleoptera; family Meloidae; genus Meloe; species Meloe dianella. Next base: position 511,942 of record JAPTHL010000060.1, read on the forward strand.
TTTGGAAATTCGTATAAAAACTGATTAAAAAATAAATAATATATTTATATTGAAAAATGGTGGATGCGCCGGGCGAGCTTCAAATTTCCAGACTTTCCATTAGTTTTTTGTATGTGATTCTAGTTTAGTATTTTAGCAGGAATCTAATTGATTATAAAAGATGATGATGATGGTGATGATAAAAATGATGATGATAGAATCTCGTGAATTATTAACATGTTGAAATCAGTATTATTAACAGGTTTCGGCCGGACATCGTATTTGAAATCACGTGTACAAGGCCAAGGTGGTTGTGCCCGTTTTTGGCGTGCTGAGAAACGTTTCCGTTTCGCCATACGACATATGGTCAAATCACAATGGTTCTATTGGTCTGTTATCATGTTGGTCTTTTTCAATACATTTTGTGTAGCTGTTGAATACCATGGCCAACCGCAATGGTTGAAACATTTTTTATGTAAGTGTGTAATTTGTTTTGTAAACAAATTAGAAATGTTGTTGTCTTTCTTTTATTTATTTATTTTTTCTAGATATTGCCGAATTTGTATTTTTGGGTTTATTTATGTCGGAAATGTTTATAAAAATGTATGCATTAGGTCCGCGTATTTATTTTGAATCAGCATTTAATCGTTTTGATTGTGTTGTTATTACTGGTTCAATATTTGAAGTGATATGGACAGAAGTGAAAGGTGAATCATTTGGTTTATCTGTATTAAGGGCATTGAGATTATTACGTATATTTAAAGTAACAAAATATTGGTCATCATTAAGGAATTTAGTTATTTCATTGCTCAATTCAATGCGATCAATTATATCATTATTATTCCTTCTATTCTTGTTCATTTTGATATTTGCATTGCTCGGTATGCAATTATTTGGTGGGCAATTTAATTTTAAAGATTCAACACCTGAAACGAACTTTAATACATTCCCAATTGCATTATTAACAGTATTTCAAGTAAGTTGACAAAAATCAAATAATGATTGTGAAAATAATTGAAATCAACAAATCGATTAATTAGATTCTAACTGGTGAAGATTGGAATGAAGTAATGTATGATGGTATTGAAGCTCTTGGTGGTCCAAATAGTGGCATGATCTATTCATTATATTTCATTATACTTATGTTATTTGGCAATTATACATTGCTCAACGTATTCTTGGCTATTGCTGTTGATAATTTAGCAAATGCACAAGAATTAACAGCGGCTGAAGAAGAACAAGCTGAGGAGAACAAAGAGAAGCAAGCGTTAGAATTAGAGAAAGAAATGGAAGCATTACAAATGGAAGGTGGTGCGAATCCACGTGTTGAAATATCACCACCAAGTCCAGTACGTGGACGGAAAAAGAAAGACGAAAAACCACCCGAAGAGGAAGAGGAAATTGTCGGTCCGAAACCTATGCTGCCATATTCTAGCATGTTTATATTATCACCAACTAATCCGTAATTGATTTAATTCAATTAATAAACTCATTTATATATTTATTGAAATCAATTTTATTTTTAGAGTGAGACGTGGTGCTCATTGGGTAGTGAATCTACGTTATTTTGATTTTTTTATAATGGTTGTAATTTGTTTAAGTTCAATGGCATTAGCCGCTGAAGATCCTGTCAATGAAGATTCTGATAAGAATTTGATATTAGATCGATTTGATTATGCATTTACTGGTGTATTTGCCATTGAAATGTTATTGAAAATTGTTGATTTAGGCGTAATTCTACATCCTGGAGCGTATCTACGTGAATTTTGGAATATTATGGATGCTATCGTTGTTATTTGTGCACTTGTATCAATGGGATTCGATGCAGCGTAAGTTGATTGTTGTTTATTTAATTAATTTAATTAATTTATTAATTGTTTGATTTATAGCCAAAATAAGAAGGCAGGCGCCAACTTGTCAACGATCAAATCATTACGGGTGTTGCGTGTATTGAGACCATTGAAAACAATTAAACGAGTGCCCAAATTGAAAGCAGTATTCGACTGTTTAGTGAACTCATTAAAAAATGTGATAAACATCCTTATAGTGTATATACTATTTCAGTTTATATTTGCTGTGATCGCCGTACAATTATTTAATGGGAAATTTCGTTATTGCACTGACAAAAGTAAATTCACCGAAGACACATGCCAGTAATTATTTGTTCTTTTTTTATTTATTCACATCACTTGATTTCAATTATTGGTTTATTGTTGTCTGTGCGCTCTTTTTTTATGAATTTTCAGTGGTCAGTATTTCGTTTTCGATGAAGACAGCGATGTGCCTCGTGTCGAAAACCGTGAATGGAAATTACAAAGTTTCCATTATGATGATGTAGCAATGGCTATGTTAACTTTGTTCGCCGTTCAAACAGGGGAAGGCTGGCCTCAGTAAGTCCTACACTATACACAAATAATTGTCTGCTGAATAGTTGCGCAACAATCCGGGATTTTCATTACTGTTTGTCAATCAACCAATCAATCAATCAATAAACTTAAATTGTACTTACCATCGTCTTAAGACACTGGTTTCAACAAAAAACACACAAATTTAAAGCACTTGTTCACAAACCAACTGTTAACACACGACAACTGGCGTATCGGAGAAAACAATTCAACTCGCGCATTGACACTATACCAAAGCACACTGGGTGATAAAATGATAAGTTTTTTCCGATTTTTCCCTCGATTTTCTAAAATTGATTCATCTATAGGCAACACACCGATCGATTTGAAATGTGTTTATCTGTTTTAGAGTTCTGCAAAATTCAATGGCTGCCACATACGAGGATCAAGGCCCTATACAAAACTTTCGAATAGAAATGTCCATTTTCTACATCGTGTATTTTGTAGTATTTCCATTTTTCTTTGTAAATATATTCGTGGCCTTGATCATCATCACATTCCAAGAACAGGGTGAAGCCGAACTGCAGAGCGGCGAAATTGATAAAAATCAAGTAATCAAAAAAGGATTCTTAATTAAATTCAGACAATGATTAATGAAAATTATCCTTGTAGAAATCCTGTATAGATTTTACAATACAAGCACGTCCATTAGAACGGTATATGCCAAGTAAAAGGAATACTTTTAAATATAAAATTTGGCGGATCGTCGTCTCAACACCATTTGAGTATTTTATTATGATGTTAATTGTATTTAACACATTATTATTGATGATGAAGGTAAGTCGACTCATATTCTATTTCTATGTTCTTCAACAAAATATTAAAAAATAATTGAAAAAAAAATCAGAAAATTTTAAAAGAAACAGATTGAATATTTAAAAAACAAAAGTCGGCAGCGTTTTCTTTTTTTCTATTTCTTTTGATTAAACAACAACACAGAACAACAACAACAACAACAACAACACAAATGCCTATGCAATGTGCACACTGGATGAAGACCAATTGCAACTCATCAATTATTCAAATCGAATCACATTCAAATTGAATCCATAATGAGTTTTGTTTGATTTGTTTTAAGTTTATCTATTGGACAGAATTTGTGTTTAATTATTACGTTTATTTTTGTTGTTTTCTTTTTGTTTTGTTTTAGAATAGTTTTAATCGGTGTTCTCCTACAAATTAATCTCATATTTAATTTAACAAAAACTCTATCTAGTTGTGGAGGTATTTGAATATATAAAGCATGATCTGTGGTTGTTTGCTTCAAACGTGTTCTGGATAATCTTTTATTTATTTTTATTTTGAAATTCTTTTATTTCTTGGTTTTTGAAATTATCATGATCGGACAGTTAATCGTGTCATGTTTTTTTTGTTTTTTTTTGTTGGAAACAATATAACTCCTTTGAAACCACTTTAAGCATGACTTTGTTTATGTAAATGTGTTGGAATTTCCATAAATAAACAAATTATTTAATCAATGCTGTATGCACAGATTTGTTGATGTATTTTTTTGGGGTCGTCGGCTCTATTTTTGCCTTTGATTCATTAACAAAAAAAAAATTAATAAATCAACTAATAATATCTCATAATTAAATGTTAATTTAAATCGATTAAATTAATTCATTATATATATAAAAAAGGACGCAATTGCATTGCTCTGGCTGCAGTGCACTTTCTAACACGAGTCCTTGTAGTTGTCATTAGACGAAATTCATCCACTTACACACCACCTTTCTTCCTTTATCATTCTCTGACTTACTTATCAAAAATTCGATAATTTTCAATGTTGAATTGTTAGAAATGAAATAAAATTAATTAGATGTAGAATATTGATATAATTGGATATTTTGGCCACGTGTGTATGTGTTGTTTCAACAGTATGACAAGCAAGGCGATACCTACACCAAAACGCTTAAGTACCTCAACTGGGGCTTTACTGGCATGTTCACAGTGGAGTGCATCCTCAAGATCCTTGCCTACGGCGTTCGGGTAAGATCATATAAACAATAAAACTGTTTTTTTTTGTCCGAAATTAAAATTAATTTAAACGACCGTCATTTCACATTAATTTTGCAATTATCTCTTTTTATGGAAGTGAATTTTTCAAAATTTCTCCCAAATTCGTCCTATAATTCGATCCCTTCTAATTGCTTCATATTGATACGCTATTGCTTGGTGTTGATTGAAGCATGTTGTTTGTTGGATTTTGTGCATGTTTAGCATTAATTAGCTCACAAATACACAACGAAATCAACGATGAAGATGATGATGATGTGTGTGTGTGTGTGCGTGTGTACATTGGGCTCTGCCGACTTTTTCCTATAAAATCTATATAGATACAATTTTTTCATTGTTTACCCCTTTAACAAAATAAAATTGATAATCAAAAAATATGGAGAAAGGTAGGCAATAATTGCTTGTAGAGTAGTAGAGCTACATATGTAAGAGTTTTTGTAGTACCACGAGTCACCGCCCTTGTTGTCCGACATCCTGGCAGCAATGAATATTCTATTTACCTTCCTCTTCCTTTGTGAGACTGTTCTCAAGCTCATCGCTTTCGGCATTAAGGTAATAGAAAACTTTTGAACAATTCTAAAATTCATCACAACATACAACACAAGAACAACACAAAACGATTACAAATCATTTTTGAAAATTCCTAATCTCGATTAATTATGATTTTCATACATATATATATATAAATATAAATATATTGTATTTAAAGTAGTTGCTAGCACGTTTATTTCCAATTTAGATTAGTTTTATTTACCAGTAGTAGTTTTATATAAATTTGTTTTTTTTTATCTGTTGGTTCTTCTAAATTAAATTTACAGCACTTAATAATTGATAAAAGTAGTTAGAAGCAAGCAGTAATCAATAGGTCATTGTTTTTTCTTTGACTGTTTCCCATAGACAAGAAAGCAGCTTTTGTTTTTTCTTTCTAAGAACTTCTCAAAATTAAATTTAATCGCTTTATAAAAGCATGTTATCAATTTTTTTCAAATCCTAATCCTTAAATTCTCCAAGAATTACTCTTTAAGTTCTCTCTATTTCTCTCTCTCTCTATCTTGCTTTGATTTTAGTACAAAATCCTCCTTAATTGACATAATTTAGGTGTAGATTCAATGACTTTTGCCCACTCAACCAGCCCGTAATTAGAGAACTGTAGAAATGGGCAGTTGCATTATTTTGTTATGCTACTGTTGACAAAAATTTACATTCAAATCCACTACATTTCACAAGAAAAAAATGTCTTTTTTTTCATTATGTAATAATAACAATAATTTTTATTGATCAAATATTATTTTCGGTGATTAGAATTTCTTCAAAGATCCATGGAATACTTTCGACTTCATCACAGTGATCGGAAGTATTGTTGATGCAATGGTAGTCGAATTTGGGGTAAGTAGTGATTTAATTTCAATAAAACGAATACAAGAAAACAATAATTAAGAGAGTATATACAAAAAACAATTAACACAATTATACAGACTAACACATGCAGCAACTCAGGTATTGGAATAATTATGGATTTGTCCGTTAATTTGTTTTATCATTATTTTAAAGCACATTGTCTATTCGTTTTCTATTATTCGAGATTATCCACAATTGTTGATACGTTAATTACAAAAGTGGATACTCTCTGGATGTATGATTATACATATATCAAAAATTATATCGATTCTAGTCAGATCCAGCATGATTTCAATCTTTATTCTAATAAAGATCTATCTAGAATTGTTAATGTAAATGATATGTTTTTGCACTATCTATTCTATTGTTCTGATTTATTTCAAATGTTTACTAAAAATGTTCTGTTCACATTCAAGGAGAGGGCCGACAAAATTACAAAAGAAAGGGTACGTTCTCTATATATAGATATTTTGAAATTAAATCATTTAAATAATGTTGATTGTAACGAATTTTAACACTTTGATCCCTAATTTCAATCATATTTAAATGAATAAAAAAATGTTGAAAAAATGGTGGATGCGCCGGGCGCGCAAAGTGTTAATTTCTTCATAAACAGTAAATGGACTTAAACATAGATTAGGGCTAGTTTTAATTATTATTACCTTCGAATTAGGTAAAAAAAAGACTATTAGTGTCCGATAGATAAGACTGGTTTATTTTAATTTTAAAAAAATTAATAACCAAAGGTTAGTTTGTAGAGCATGATTTGTCTTTTCGCAAATGTCTCCTTCACAATTGTTTAGTTTTACACGAAAAATTTTTTTCGCTTGTTGTTGTAGACGTTAGTACCTGGTGAAAGTTTATGGAATATAGATATATGTGCTGCCATCGGTAAACTTATGCAGGTATAATAATTGAGAGAAACATAGAGCTATGATCGTATGGCAGCATTAATTCTCGTTTTTACTAATTTATTCATTTCTATGCATGAATATGAGAGGGGTGTTCAAAAAATTGCCCAAGACAATTCGTACACGATCACTACCCTTCTATCCACTGTCGGTGCACATCTTACAAAAAGTGATGGGGCCATTTTTTTGAACACCCTACGTATGTTTCAAATGTAGCAACATTTCCTTAAAGTAAATGTTAGTGAATCATAGTAATTGAGAAATGGTGAGTATAGAGTCATATCACAGTACATTAACAACATTAAACACAAACAATTACACATAAATATACATAATTAGCGTAGATTTATCATTGGATTAGCTATTTTAAATCATTATTAATTAATAGATAATTGTGTAGTTTTAGTGAAATTACATTTTGTATCCTCTAATAATAAAATTGATATTTAATTAAACATAATTTGCAGGAGAATTTCATCAATGTTGGCTGTTTGCGATTATTTCGAGCTGCACGTCTTATCAAATTACTAAGACAAGGTTATACAATACGTATATTATTATGGACATTTGTTCAAAGTTTTAAAGCTCTTCCTTACGTCTGTCTTCTAATTGCAATGCTATTCTTTATTTACGCAATAATTGGCATGCAGGTACGTACAAAAAGCGGTCAGCTAACAATTTCCACAATGCGAACTTTATTGGTAGGTGTTTGGGAATATAGCAGAAATACCTACAGAATCGATCAATCGCCATAATAATTTCCGTAATTTCGTACAAGGCTTAATGTTATTGTTTCGATGTGCAACAGGTGAAGCTTGGCCAAATATTATGTTATCATGTATCCGTGGCCAACAGTGTGATTCACAAGCGAAAAAACCACTAAATAGTTGTGGTTCAAATATCTCGTACGCCTATTTTGTTTCATTCATATTCTTCTGTTCGTTTCTGGTAATTATACGATTTTCATTTTGAAACAATCAAAAATTAATTAATTCTGCCAATAGATGTTGAATTTATTCGTTGCTGTCATTATGGATAATTTCGATTATTTGACGAGGGATTCGTCGATTTTGGGCGCCCATCATCTAGATGAGTTTGTTCGAATTTGGGCTGAATACGATCCAAATGCAACGTAATTTGTTTTTTTTTCCCTTTATAACACTTACAGTTTGTTGATTTTTGTGTTTCTAGTGGCAAAATTAATTACATCGAAATGTACGATATGTTGAAGAATATGGATCCGCCATTAGGCTTCGGTAATAAATGCCCAAATCGATTGGCGTATAAGAAATTGATACGCATGAATATGCCAGTGGATGATGAAGGCAAAGTGAATTTCACATCAACATTATTTGCATTGATACGTGAAAATTTAAACATCAAAATGCGACCAGGTAACACTCCGTATATGTTTTCAATATTCCAAATAATTCCCAAAAAAAATTATAATTGATAATTAGCTGAAGAAATGGATCAAGCTGATGAGGAGTTACGTGAGACGATTAAGAATATTTGGCCATTACAAGCGAAAAATATGGTCGATTTGTTGGTACCACCCAATGATCAATTGAATAATGGCAAAATAACAATTGGTAAAATCTATGCTGGTCTATTAATATTGGAAAGTTGGCGGAGTACACGATTTGGACAAATCGAACCAACTGGAATACCGGTATGTTACTTTCTTATTTGTTTATCGAAACAAACAATAATTCTCGATTAGTGTCTTCACAATTGTGGCCAATAATTGTAAAAATTAAATAGTAATTGAAAGAAAAAAAACACGATTGTTTTATGTGTCTGTAAGTGTTGTATATACCTGTTGACCCTCAGATAGATTTGTGTACATTTCCTCTATTTTATCATTTCTTTTCTGTATTTTGTTTTTTATTTATTGATTCTGAACGGATTGTTCGCGCATTTGTTGTCAATTAACGAGACTTTGTTATATACGAAGAATTGTTGAAATTTGGAAATCGAAGACATTATCAAGGCTTATCTCTTGGAACACTTCGTTGTCTGTTTTCTACATACGTTTTGTCGCTATTTATATGGGGATAAGTTGCATAATGTCTTTAATTATAGTGTCAATTGGACATTACTGAAAAACATAACAAAACTCCTAATTGACCGTAAGATTAGACTGTGAACGTTAGTTTAATTCACCACCTTTTATCCAGTGTTTCGTTCTTTTGTTGTATTTTAACATGAACAAGTAGAACCTATTTGCCAAAACAATTACACCCAACAAATTATAATATAAAAAAAGAAAGAAGAGAAAAAACATGGAGACCTGCAATGTTGTTGTTATTATTATTATTATTGTTATATGTTTATTTCAGGGTTTCGGAAATAGTCCCTCAGCCAATCACGCGGTAGTATAATTAATTTAAAATTCATTATTTTTACAAATTGTTTTTCACTTCTTCTATATTTCTTCCTTAGATGACTTTGTTTTTGTTCTGTTGGTTTTTTTTTCGTTTGTTTTTTACGAGAAATTCTCATTCATAGTACAGTCCTGTAGTTAGCATCAGCAACAGCAACAACAGCAGCAATTTGGCATCCATTCTTTCTATTTATTATTATCATTATTATCAATGTGGTCGTTATTACTAGTAATTAATTATTTAATTAATTAAATCTTTAATATTGTGCATATTGTGTGCCTGTTTTTTTATTATAAGATTGCACTTTCGTGTATTTTAACTATCTGTCTGTATCTTGCCTCTTTGTCAATATTTTGCATGATTTCGAATAATTTTCAATTGGAAAAAAAGAGCAAACAACAATACCATCGACAATGTTAGTTCTAGATTTAATTGCTTTTTTTAAAAGAGATCTACATGCTCCATGTGTCTAGTAATTCTTGTACATATTTTTAGTTATTGGTAGATTTGTTGCTCAGATTTGTAACGAATCTAGTAACAACTCTTATTGCTAGTTTTTTCTTTTTTTTGTATGTGTAAATAACAAATTAATTAAACAGGTGATAAATGCGAGTAGAGAGAGAGAGAGAGAGGTAGGTTTAAGGTAATATGTTGCACGTCACTTGCATCCATATGTTTTCGTCTTAATTGATACAATCAATTATTTTCACATTTCTTTTCCTGTTATTCTACAAATACCTCTATCTGGCCACATCTTATAATTAACATTACTAAACATTTCAATACAAACGAATACAACCACTAATTATTAATTAATTAAATTCACAAACTGATAATGATCAAAAAAAAGAAGGTGGATTTGATTCGAGTAAAATTCACATAGAATAGATTTAGTTAAAGTAAAGTTTGTTGGATAACAGAAAGCATCGTTTTTTGACTGCCTGTTGGATATGGCTGGTCATTTGGGTGGCGGTGGAAGTCGGACAGGTTCATTGAGTTTAGAGGGAGCCCCATTGATGGGCGCCCAGGACGCTATAGATCCCCATGTACATGATGAAAGTTCATTAGCTACACTGGCACGACGCAATACAAAACGCAATCGATCCATAAGGTAATTCATACTTTTTATCAATTCTCGCATTGTTTTAATTATTTTATTGTTTGTTTTCAGGAATAATAAAAAGGTGAAAATTTCAAGTTTGGTGGTAAATTTTGTTTTACAAATAGTTTTAGGTTGAGAAATGTTAGGTTTAAAAATTTAGGTTTTTTAAAAAAAAACGAGAATAATTACAAAAGTCGGCAGTTTTTCTTTTTTAAAATTATTGTTGAATGTTCGTTTACAGATGCAGATACAATTCTAGTTGTAAGTTAGATAAATTATTAGACGAATTTAGTACAATTTTTTTTTGTGGGGGATTAATTCTTATCCAAATAGTTCATTTTCAAAATAGAATGTATAATTGCATGACTAGAGAAATCATTTAATTAAGAGTAAATTTTTCTATTATCAATATAAAAAACAAACAGTACTGCTGGCTGTTTTCTTATCGAAAAAGTACTAAAAAAAAATAAATAGAAGCAGCAACAGAAAATCTGTAAACATAAATAGAACACACAAACACAAACATATTTTACAATTTTTAAGCCTTTTTTCTGACAAAATAAAAATCACTTTTTTATAGATGTAGCACAGTTTTGTTTTGGCTTTTTTGTTTAGGAACGTAGCAATAGGATAATGGTAACATAGCTACTTAGTTCATTAACTATTTTGAAACACGCTTATGATGATGTAAATGAAGCGTTTTGGCACATTTTGCATGTTGTTTTTTAACAATTCCGCATGTTAATTTTGTTAATTGTTTGCAAGTTTTACAAAACAGGACCTGATATGAATGGGACTGAATAAAATTTATAGTTTTTGTTTTGTTTTTGTTATCAATAAATGTTGATTTTTTGTTTCAGCTTCAAATTGCTAAAATTTCTAATTGTTTGTTATTGACATAAATTATTAAATTATCGATAATCTCACAGACAATGGAATTACAAGATGGTGTGGGATCAAGACGACCTTCCTGTGACAGTCTAGTGGACCAACAACAACATTTACATCCTGCCACATTTGGGAATTCGCATCATCGTAGATCGGCTAGTTTTCGGTATTTTTTTTCTGTTGACAAATCCATTATTTGTTGGTGTTGTTATTTTGTAATATTTAATTCAGTAGGGGTAATTCACCTACGTTACAAAGAAGTCCATCACCACGTCGACGTTACCCGCACCATCTGCACCACGATATTGGTTTCTCTGATACAGTATCGAATGTTGTTGAAATTGTTAAACATGAACATCAACGGGCACAATCGCATCGTCGATTCGTACGAGGTACAATTAGAATTAAATATTATTGTTCGTATGTTATCGTGTTAATTATTGATTCGATTGAATGATGTTGGTGCAGAGCTATTGCAAAAAAATTTTGTTAAGAATTTTCTGTGTTAGGTTCTTGGTCAGCATCAACTAGTCCAGCACGATCACCATCACCAACTGATGGCCGACATCAATCTCGTTATGGTCCAATGCGATCATCTCGTCGTGGTTATGGCACAACAATTTTATGCCAACGTTCACGTTCACCAAGTCCTTCACATTCTATTCATCATTCACAAGGTCCACCAGCTATAGGTAAAAAGCATTTTTGCTCGAAAGTCAGTAAAAAAAACAACAACATGAATTAAAATTGTTCAGCTGGTGCTGTAGTGGGTATTCCAATGCAACAATCAGCTGTAATGCAAACTAGTGTCCAGCACAGTCATCCAATGATCGGTGGACGAAGAGGCCAAGGTAGACGCTTACCACCAACACCATCTAAACCGTCAACATTACAACTAAGACCGGGACCGATCAATTTCCCAAAATTAAACGCCTCCCCCACTCATGTAAATATTCACCAAGAGAAATGAAACAATAATTAAAACAAAGAAAGAAATTTGTAATCATTTCTAGTTACAGACACATCCAACACACGATACAACACCACATATGTCGGCTTCACCTCACAATCATCCACATGATCGTGAACCGTTAAGAGAGATTATTCCTGCAGGAATTGGAGGACCGTTACCACCACCGCTGCCACTACCACCATCATCAGGAGTGCCACTACAGCCACAACCAGCACCGCCATCATCAATAGCAACTAGAGACAGTAATCAAGCGCCACTTAGTTTTGAACAAGCTGTAGCGCTAGGCCGTGGTGGTCGTATATTACCCAGCCCTGTTCCAAATGGATATAAACCGAAACCAACTAGATCACGACATTCAGATTCTGATGATGATGATTGGTGCTAACACTAGGGGAACACTCAGTAACTGAGTTCACACGATTACAGTGAAAAACAAAACATACAACAACAAATTCATGATTATGTTAATAATAATAATTAATAAATGAAAAAACAAACAAAAGCAAACGAGGGACAAGTGTGTTCAAGCTTGATTTGTTGATTTAAATATATTAACAAAAGTCAGTAGCCTTTCAGGAATTGAATAACATGTCGTCGGTGTTATTAAAATGTGATGATGACATGTGACTTTTTACACAACCAAAAAAAAATGGGGGGCACGTTTAAGACAATTTCGAAGACGGATAAAAAAATCACCAGTTCTTTTGCAATTACTGCCAATAAAACAAATTTTGTAGCAATGATAGTGGTGATTATTATTATTGTGGCAAATCGTCATTCTATCATTCATTCATTCATTCATTCATTTATTATTATTATTGCAAATAATAAAGTTTCGTGTTGATGATGATGATGATGATGATGATAATGATGATGATAATAGTTGTAATTTATACCTTTTTATTCAGAAACAAAAAAAAGATATGTAAATTCTTCCCTAAAGTGCTTTAAACACTGAAGTTTATTAAATTTAATGAAAAAAAAAATGGCATCAGTATAGAAAATCTCGACAATAGAGGCTTCTATACAAGTCGAGAAACGCCTCTATTGTCTCGATAATTTTCAGTTAATTTTCATGTAAATGATTCAACTCTTTAGTTGTTTTTTCTTGATAATATAAATATATATATATATATATATATATATATATATATATATATATATATATATATAGAGAACATTATTTCTGTGATAAGAGCACGAAAATTGTGCGTGCGTGTGTGTGTGTATATATACCTAGTGTTACCAGTGCTCTAAACTTTATCTTAATTAATTTAATTAACAAACAAAAACAATACTTAATCATAATCTCATTTCTTAGTAATATAGCAAGGAAACCATTCGAATGGGCCTCGCTGCCCTCATTAGTTTATCGAAATCGATGCCTTATTATTATTATTATTTATTATTATTAAAATTATTTATAAATGGAAAAAAAAATGTTCAACTGTAAGTCTGCAGAGATCGTTTAATTCAAATTTCAAATTGTTTTTGGATAGTTTTATCGAACGTGACCGTGTGCCACCAACAAATTATTAATTAAAACAATAATTAAACAAAAAGGGAGCCGCTTTTCCCCCCTTAAAATCTTGGCTTCCATCCATTCAAATCTATGATTTTCTCTTCTACTATTCTCTTTAATTAAATCGATATTATCTCTGCCAATTAATAATAATAAAATGCGGGTCTTGTTAATTCGTTTAAAAGCATACCAAAATAAAGAGAAAATAATGAAATTTTAAATTAGTCGTAGATGCGATGAGTTTAATCGAATATTGTGGATTGATGAGAACGGGGATTTATATACAAAAAAAAAAAAATTGTCTGCGTTTGTATTGTGGCTTCACATACAAACAAAAGACTGTCTGTATTCAAACAGACAAATTTCCAAGATGCTGTTCTTTATCCATTTTTTCATTATTAATATTATAATTATTATTGAATAATTTAAAAAATAATTGAAAACCCAAAAAAAATTTACTAATAATAACAAGTCCAAGTTTTATATCCGGCATCTGTACATAAATTATATTATTATATACTGTATAAATATTATACATATACAATTATATGGGAAGAAAATAATTCTGTAACTTTAGAAATATTAACTAATTAATAATTTTTGAAATATGAAATGAATGCTGAATTCCAAAAGAAAAATATATGAAAAAAATGATGTTTGACGATCTAAACAATAACAACAAATAAGTATTATATCTTGTTATGTATTTATCAAGTTTTTTCGGTTTTTGTTTGAAATAATCGTCAACAGCATTTTTGGAAATTAGATTCAGGTCTATTATTATTAATATTGATTATTATTATTATTATTATTATTATTATTATTATGTGAGCAAGAATTTATAAAGAATTTCGTAAATTATGTTTAAAATAATAAAGATATTTATGTATTTATCAATCAATAAAATTTGCATTTAGTGTTAAACAAAAAAAAAACAAAAAAATATGATAATATTGATATCGCTTAATGCCCATTTTTTTAATGAAAATTTAAGAGAGAAAAATTGAAGAAAATAAAAGAAAATTTGTGAATAAATAATAATAATGCTGACTAAGACTTATTTAATTTTGACCCGGATGTTTTTTTTATCAGCAAATTTAAATGGAAGAATGGTATTGACAGGAGTAGGCAGAGAAAATATATAGATTAGATTAAAGTAGCGGTAAATTCAAAATTCTATAATTATAACAATTATCTGCAGTTTTGTGAGATAATTCGCCATAAATTTATCATAATATCGTACAACTAGAAAATATTTTTTTAGTTAAGTAAATCAATAAATTAGAAATATGTTAAATTACCCGCCACAATCACAACTACCACAATCCCCACAACCACCACAATCGCCACAATCACCACAGTCGCAATTACAATCGTCAGGGCCACAACAATCACAGTTACAGTCGTCAGGACCACAACAATCACAGTTACAGTCGTCAGGGCAGCAACAATCACAGCCACCACAGCCCCCACAGCCATAGCAATTAGAACAAACTCCACTGGAATTTGCTGCAGTTGAATTAATCATGGTATTGTAAACCATACCAGCAGTTACTCCATCTGCTATATCGTCTGCAAATTCGTTTAATATTTCCCCAGTTGAATTGCCATCTTTCTTTTTGTTACATTTTCAGGATCCGATTGTGGTTGTGTTGTTATTACATTCTGATTCTCCATTATTATTACTATTATTATTGTTTAATTCAATTGAAATTCAAATCAAATTGCAATTATTTATCTATTAATAATAATTTTTATAATTTGTCTACTACTTCAATTCCGAATATAAAAGAAATTATTGAAAGAGCTAATACGAATAATAGATCGCAAGAAACTTCTCTTAAAAATAACAAGAAAAATGTAAATCTCACTATAACGAAGATTGTTCTAAAAATGGTAAACAAAGTTAGATTCTAAGCGGATGCTTCTGTTAGAATTCTTCGTAAAATCTATAAATTAAAAAAAAAATTGAACAAAACTAATTGTTTTTGTTTTCTTTAATTTTACTGTGTTATACCTTAAAAATAAATCAATTCTATTTAAATAACATACCAATTTCGTATACACAATTAAATATTTTGTTAATTATTATTTTATTGATACGCAGATGCTGAATAACTGACCCACCCAAATCTATACAGATCCACACTACTAGAATAATAAATATATGGAATCTGTGACTCGTTAAGCAACGATTTTCGTTCTTTTTATATAATTTCTATCTGGTGTATTCAAAAAGTTGTAGTGTTTATTTAAAGTAAATAATCGGTAATTTTGGAAGGGGAACCAAGTGAAATACAAATGAAAAATCTATCACCTTGAGAGGAGTATGGTATTTCTCTTTCAAAAATAATCAGTGTAATAAGAAATTAAATACGTGTCGAATTTTCAACAAATTACACTGATAAACGTACTTTTTTTTTTAAATGCGAATCGCTTCCGTTATTAGATAAGATAATAAATTCCACAATAATTCCCTTTTCAACATACGTATTTCTAGATAATCATTAATTGATCACAACATTGTGCAAATAGAAAATACGTTTTAGTTTTTCAGTATATTAATTAATTATAAATAAATCAACGGCCTCACCGCAACAATCATTATTTGCTGTTTTACTTAATTTTTAGACTGTAAAAAGTTTCTATGTTGAATATTCTTGTCCTCTCAATGATTCATTATGCAATTTCAAACAAATTGATAAGCGTCAGTTTTTCATTTGGTATAATTTCGAACTAGTCCAGAAGGATAAATAGTGGTTTATAAATTTAACGGATTTCCCTTAAGCGATAAAATGATGGAATATTTTGCATGAGAGATAGTCAATTTTTAATTTTTATTCTCTAAATCACCACAATTGCAATTAATAACGCCATTGAATTGTACTTATAATTTAAAGCATTAGTTATACCATCAACACAATCATTTAACATTTCACTAACAATGTCACCATCGCTTATTTGTTGAATTTTATTCTAATGATCTAATCGTGGTTGACATTTCGTTATTATTTAAATCTTTTTCGACGAATTGAATTCATCTGATTGCAGTTGTTCAAATATTCTGTCTACAAACTTATTCAGAAATACAAAAAGTATAAAACACATCACTTTGGGTCAATTCTGATAAAATTTTGGCGCAGACCGCAGTTCAATAACCCTGTATGCATATAAATTCTTTTATACATGGGGTATTCAAAACATCGAAGAATAAGGAGAAACAAACTTAATGGACGTTTATAGATTTTCCAGGACTTAGAGCGATAAGAATTCAAATATTTGTTAAAATAACACTTACCGAAGAATTATTGTTGATTTGCCCCTCCTAGATTCCGCAATATTTTCACCATATTTAAATCCAATTAAATGTGGTTTGGTTTGATTTGGATTTATGGAAATGTTAATAAGGATGGATGTAAAGGTCTGAAACATGAAATATATTTAAAATTTCACATTTTGAAGTATTACGATAATTTTATTTAAAAACTAAATTATTTTAATAAATTTTGAATAAAGCTTATATTACATATACAGCAGGCGATTATTTTTGTTCATATTGTACATAATAATTAAAATAACTGTTATATCCCTATCAGCTCGATTATTACTACTTATCATTTCTTGTTATTATGTGTTTGTTTTTTTTTCTTTTTTTTGCTTTGTGAACAGCATAAAGAAAAATTGAGAAAAATATACAAAATATTATTCTACACACAATTTTATCAATTAATATAAGAAGTGCATTTCAACAATATTTTGTATATATTTATAGAAACCTAAATAAATAACAGCCGCAATAAATAATAAATTTACAACAGCTAAAGAAATTTTTAAAATTTTGACTTCGTTAAAAACAAATCCAAAATAGAACAAAAAATCCATTTTTTTTCTTCTTCTAAATTTGTTATAATAATATCTAATAACATACAGTATTATAGGTAAAGATTGTTTAAATTCTGCACCTGAATTTGAGATGAAAACCAAGTGAAAATAAATAATCACATATTTTTCCAAGCATATATGTAGATAAATAAACAATTTTTAATTATTTAATTAGTTTTCTCCTTATTAATATTGTTATTAATAATTGATAATAATAGAAAAAAATATCCATTAAACAAAAATCATAATTGAAATTGAAATAGAAAATAGTATTTTTGAGTGTGTGTAGCGAACATAATGTGGAAAAATTCCACAACAAGTCACATTTTTATTTTTATAGCATAAGGACATTCAGATTTAATTTATTTTTAATTTGCAATTCATAGATTGAAACAAAAGATATTTCAGTTAAACCTTACTAGATAGTGATCCACTATTATTATTAATCAAAATAAAAATCAAACAAAAAAAAATTATAATAGAATTATCAACAATTTTAATAACTTTTTTTGTTTGTTTAAATACAAACCTGTATTATGGAATATTGCTAATATAGTGACTACTGACAGCATTGTTTACGTACACCATCAGAATTCATCGTTGGTTTAACATCTATTGGTTCTACATTCTGTGGTCGGATTGTATCACCTTCTGGTGGATCTCTTATTTGTTTCTGGGATACGATTCTATAGATTTCTATAGACATAAGAAATGAGTATTAGTTATCACAATAGACGTAATAATTGAAATACAAACCGGTTAATATATTTTGAAAAGCCAAATCAACATTTGTCGAATCTAATGCTGATGTTTCAATAAATGATAAGCCATTACGTTCAGCAAATCCTTTTGCCTCCTCTGTTAATACAGCACGTAAATGTCTTAAATCTGATTTATTACCAACTAACATTATAACAATATTTTGATCAGCATGATCACGTAATTCACGTAACCAACGTTCAACATTCTCATATGTTAAATGTTTTGCTATATCGTATACTAATAATGCACCAACAGCACCACGATAATAGGCTGCTGTTATTGCACGATACCGTTCTTGTCCTGCTGTATCCCAAATTTGTGCCTTAATCGTCTTACCATCCACCTATAAAAAATTGTTGATGATTATGGTAATAATAATAGTAATGATAATCACCACCTGTATGCTACGTGTTGCAAATTCCACACCTATTGTAGACTTTGATTCCAAATTAAATTCATTTCTTGTAAATCTTGATAATAGATTACTTTTACCTACACCTGAATCTCCAATAAGTACAACTGGAAATTAGCAAGACAAACAAAAAAAGATTAATTTTATAAAAGATAACGGTATAAATAGAATAAAACGTAATCATTAAATCAATTATGACTAAAATATTGAAATTAAATAGAAAATCGGCAATATATTATAGATCGAAATTAATAAAATATTTTGACCTATGACATTGCTGGTGACTGGTCAAATCCTATTGAACAAAACGTTGTTGTTATCATCACCATCATCGTCGTCGTAGTCGTGTCAATTAAGTTCACAAAAATCAATTTATTGCCACTACAAACTTGAAACTACTCACCTTTGAATAAATAATCATATTCATCATCCTTCGTACTCATTTTTTAATAATTTTTGAAAATCTTCAGTTATCAAACTAATGGGATATCCACCCTCTTTTCAATTCCAAAAAAAAAATCAAAATAATAACACAAAGACTATAGTAGAAACAACAACAAAAATGTACTAAATCCTTAATACATTATCACAAGAATATATCGTAATCAATGTTCAACTGTTTTTATCACAGATACATTGCTTTCAATCGAGATTTTATTAATTTTATTAATTTAGAACGAGATCTCAATTTATTTTAACACAAAATGGCGGACGGCCAACTACTCGAGAAATTTTGTTGACGAATCGCCACCGATACAAACACCATCTACCGCCATATCCACCAACAAATATTTAACTAAATAAAGGAATTGCATCTCAATGTTGCCAAATTCAATATTTATCGTTAAACACCTGAATTCAATTAACAATTGGGTGCATTCTTTGTTACGGATATATTAGGATCGTTAGGATCAACTAAGAATTAGTTTCAAGACTTATATCGCCACTTCAAAACCTCAAAGACGATAAAAACTATATTAAAAATGGATTGTACAATTTTCCAAATATATGAATGAAAGCCAGAACAAAGCTGATCTGATTTTATCTTATTCTTTCAAAAATAAAACTGTAATTGTAATCGAATTTGCTAAACATATTTGGCAGTATCGAAATTGAAGAAAACAAATCATTGAATCTTAATTGCCACCATTATTGTGTTTTTTCAATAATAATTGTAAATCGATATTTGGCATCTCTAATGGTGCTAATGATGGAAGATGATGTCTTGTGTCGTGCACATCCGGACTTAATTCGCTACAAGGTGAGAAAACGTATGGTGAAGTATCACCAGATGAATCCGTTACCACTTTCAGACTATTATTTTTCAATTGAGCTAGAATTATAATTGCACTATTATTGTTTTTAAAGTATATAAATAGGGAACCTTTATGTTTATCGTTTTCTAAGCGGGCTATTTCATCTTTCAAACGCATTATTTCCAAGTCACGTTCTTCAACTTGAAGAAATAACGAATGTACTAATTCTCTTAATTTACAACTTAACACTTTATATTCTTCTATAATAGTCGAATCGTTCACTTCTAATTTTGTACCAATTATATTATTGGTATTATTATGATTATTACAATCATCTGGATTCTCATCAAATTTACCATCAATTTCGTCATTTGTTTTACGTTTAAATAACATCTCAACTAATGAATCATTCGTATCAATTGTATGAAAAATTGTATCCTGTATACAATCTTTATCATCAATTTTAACATCAATTAAATTCACTTGTTGTTGTTTTGTTATTTCCAAATAACGTTGACGTTGTTCGTATTGTTGTTTTTTGATTTCTAATAAATCGATTTGTTTTTGATGATTATCAATTTGCAATTGAATCGATTCACGTGCATACTCATTCTCTGTCAATAATAATGAATCATTGAGATTTTTGATTGCATTCTGATGGGCCACCATTGAGTCATCGAATTTTTTCCGTTTTAAAAGTGCCTCAGCTAGACGCTCCAATTGGTGCGCCTAACAATAGTAAAAATTCTATCAAATCATACAAGCTTCAATTTATTCTTTTACCTTATTTAACGGTGAACTATCCATTTTCTTATAAATTATTTAAATTGCGAAAAAACCTTTATTTATTTATTTATTTAATGGAGAGACTTTGACAAATCATTAAAATTAGGCTAGAAACAGTGTTGCCAGGTCGATTTCCACAAAATCAACATATTTCCAAATTGTGTACTGTTGAAATGTAAAGATCGTGTTACTTGCCACTATATATGAGAGGATTAGATTTATTGTATGAAATGTAAGTGAAAATTATGGTTAATTTCGAACAGATTTTTGGATGAATGAGCTAATAAGTTCGTAGATCTACTGAAGAATTGCTGGATTTGGCATTGTTGATTGTAAACTAGACACATTGTCAAGTTTAGTTTGGCTATCAGACACTAGATGACTTGTTGAGATGCTATTCAAACGAATTAAATCTACAGGAAACTTTGATATTTTCTTAGACGCTCAATAGATGCCAATAGCTTATGGATTTCACAGATTCATTTCCATGATCATTTTTCTTTCATTTCCCTTTCATTTCTGTTAGAATGTATACTTTTTATAAGACGACAGAACTTTGCCCTAAATAAACACTTGAGCATGATTGTACAATTGCAACGTTTTGTGGAAATTAGCACTGTCAAACCGGCTTTAAGCAAACGTATAAGAACGAACTCAATGCAAATCCTCAGAATTTCCATAAATTTCGGCAAAATCAAACGACCAACAAAGTCGGTTTTAATTATAAAATACGAAATTATTCCAACCTTGATGAGTATATAATGGAATCAAAAATTTAATCAATTAATAGCTTAAGCCGGAAAGCCAAGCTCATATTTCAATAATTTATTTTCAATCAACAGCATTAAAAACAATTAAAAAAAAAACAAATGTAAAAATCCAAAAAAGACCAACTAATTATCATAACTAGATGGCACTATATCAAATACGAAGAAGAAGAAAAACGACTATAATTAAATTTTTATATAAATAATAATCAAAGAGACAACAAAGAATGGAAAAGAAACAGAGATAAGCCCTCACATATCTTTCTGTTTTGATAGAAGAACCTTTAGGCTAAATTTCAAATTAATGTTATAAAACCTAAAATTATAAAAGGAAAACATTAGAATTACAACAACTTTCAAACTTAATATGTGTCGTAATCGAAAATCCAACAATCACTTAATTCTTGATTAAGGAATGCACGGGCGGAATTTTAATCTTTCTTTCGGAACAATCCTTTGTTGTTGTTGTTGCTGGTTGTTTTGTGTAACGAATTTTATGAATGAAATCTTATTAGAATTGCTATGCTGCAGATAGTAATTGCGTTATCAATGAACCGAACAATATTGAAGGGGGTATAATATTGATCCATCCCTGTACGAATAGATTGGAAAGAGTTTTTTGAAGTTTTTTTAAAGAAAACGAACAAACGAAAATAAGACGAAAAAAATCATTGAACCTGTTGACCGCAGGAGAGTCAGCGCGTGCCGGACTTGATGAAAGTTACGTCAGTATAACTGGCGCCTGATCTCGCCCACAATCTTCCATCCATCCTTTACTAATCTCTCATCATATTTAATTCATCTATCCTTATCTACTACAATGACCGAAATATTATTATTTAAAATAATAGTTTGTAAGTATATATATGCTTTAATGTCCGTTAAATTGTACAATTTCATAATAATATAGAGGATAGAGTATAGAGATGATTCGTTTGAATAATAATTGATGTGATTATTCTCTATTGTTTGAGATGAATGAGGATGGAAGTGGATATGGAAGAAAATAAACGATTTACGAAATTTTATACGGTACGATATGGTTAATTAGTAGATTCGTTATTGTTACAAAAGGGGGAAACAATACAGAATTGTTCTAGACTTGATATTCACAATTCTTAGAATTTGCAACAAACAAAACAAATCAATCGATTATCTTCACCATTTCATAAATGGCATACCTACTAGATTATAACAAAAGAAGAGCTAATCTAGTGTTCCGTGAAAGAAACATTCAAATTCATAACTCACTAGATTGATCATAGGTAAACTGTTCTAATCGAGTGTAAATTAAATTTGTTCGTATTTAGTTTTCGTAGGGATTCATAGAGAATTTGTCCGTTGTATTGAATGTTTAGGTTCGAATATCAGTTGTCCGCTATATAGAGACAAACCTTTAACTCTATTCAAAAATCAGAAATCATTGCATGAAAGGATTGTATTGATGGAAATGGGGCAAAATTTCGATAATTTCTGTTGAAAATGTGGGCTACACATCTACAACGTGTTAATTTTTCTATCTCAGTTCTCGATCAAAATAGGAGTCTCTTGACTTTTCCATTTATAATCGTTTAAAATTCACGTTTAACAATCAGCGATTACAGGAAGAGAAAACTGAGTGAATTATCAAACGTAATTAGATTAAATTTCACAATAAATAATAGACACAATGCTGCAGTCATGATGACCGAATTCAATGATAATTAGTATAACAAGGCCGGATGTCTTTGTTGTAATTGGATGATAACACTTAAGATGTGTGTATGTTGTAAATTTACCAAAATTATAGTTGAATTATTTCAAATTTCTCAACATCTGTCTTACAGGAATTTTTCAAATTCTTGTCCATACAAACAAGAAAAAACCTTTACAGTAATTAAATATTTAAATGAAGAGTTATGTAATCGGTTATTATCTTACAATTAATTACAGATATGATTAATAAATGATTGGGTTTGATCGCGTAAATTGTGTTTTCTGTTATTATGGGAATTACATTTAAATTTTTTCCCGAATATTCCTGCAATTTACAACAGCAAATCGATCATCATCATTATCATTGTAACATGTTGTAAAATTACAAAGTTCTCAACACAAAACGAAGGCAACAACAACAATCTCACTATTTAACTCTATAATTTTGTTATAACAAATATAGTAATATGTGACGTAATTGTTGCTGTTGTCTTTTATTGGTCTTTATCAGGATTCTTATGGTATGGTAGTAGCAAGAGGGGGATTTTCGTAGGCGTTTTTGGCCCAGCCTCTTCTAACCATATATTGCAAATGTTTCGACCAACAACAAGTTTTTAATTGAAATGTTGTTTGTGTTTGTTTGGTTTTTTTTGCTCTCCGTTGTTACTATCTCATTATTTGTTGTTGTTGTTGTTGTTGTTGTTGTTGTTGTCTATTATGATTTATTATTGAGTTTTCCCTTAAATAGTATTCAATAATTTCCGGTATTAACATCAACTATAATTAGTAGTTTAATCTATCAATTTTACTATCTTTCTGTGATAATTTAGTGGTTTTCTAGTGAGAGTTGTATTATCGAATATTTTTTTTACAAACATTAGAACAACCCTCGCAAATTACCATATCTAGTCAAAAAATATTTAATGGCGTTTGTTGTATGTATATGTACAACAAATATGTATAAATAACCAACAAGGCAATAATTTGTGAATCCTTTTATGGTGTTTGCGAATCACAATATATCTCTAAATACACACACCTTTGTCTCTGAACTTGATGGACTGTTGTTGCTGTTTTGCAAGAGCGTTATAAGTTGGAAAAAAATAAAGAAGTTCGTCAATTTAAAATTTATGATAGATTTACAATACATGAAATGGGTCGGTCTTATTTGCAACACATTTATATTATCAAACACAAGAGCAGGACGTGCTGTTACAAATCCGCAACTTCTCAATATAAAACGCGGGGTGAGGCTATTTAAGAAACAAGAACGTAAATTGTATCAAGTTGAGAAGATAAACAGGACTTGTCTTTAATCTGTCTGTCCAGATTTCACCCAAAAACCTTCAGTTAAACACAGTCAATTGAGGCAACGTTTCACATCGTCCCACTCAACGTTGCCGTGCCTGTTGATGCCCTTCTGAGTAGATTCTACAGGAGCCGGTCTCCATCGTAATCCATAGCAATTAAAAATCAACATTCAGAACAAATAAATGCGTTAAAGTAATTATCTCTAATCTATAAATTTTCATAATAGACACTTCCATATAATCGTCTTAAATAATCTTAGTCGGTTATTTATTAATTCTTCCATAAATAGACAAGAAATCATTATTAATTAACTTTGATATTTATTTCTTCTTAAAATAATTATTAATAAAAGATTAACATTAATTAAATACGATTTCACTCTGTTGTAAATGATGTTATAAGTGGAATTGGTGATGATAATCGTTCAATATATTGAAATAAATGTTACAATTCTAGACAGTTTCGAACATTTAATAATTACATCTAATCAAACTGCTAATTGCTGCTCCGACAACAAATCACGATTTATGATTTCCTCTAGTTTTTGTTTGTTTGCTTGTTGTTTTTAATTTCAAATCCAAACCAATTTTGCAAAACTGATTCGATAGGCTTTCTCAAAAGCTGGAGTCGAGCAGATGGAAAAAAATAACTAATAAATTATTATTTCAATTGAATTGAAACAGAGTTGTTAGTTGTTGTATTTCAATGAACAGGAAGTGTTACTTCGTTCTAATTTAAATATTGGAAAACGATAAACGTTGTTAATAATAAACCCGTTTGATTTGAATAAATTAAAACCGTAAAAATATGTTGATGCAAATACCGTCGATTTTTACGAATAAAAAAAAACCCCATCGTTATGTAAATAACACCAAGAATGGGCAAAAGGTTGCTGGATTGGGGCCAAATTAAGCGAATCATTTTCTATAACACCCGCCAAACGTACATATTTCTAACAGAGAACGTGCGATATAAATCTTCGAAATATATGTGTGTTTCGTTGTGAAATAATCAACGACAAACTTTCATATCAGTTGAAATAAATCGTAACCGTTTTTGTTTGTTTTTGGTACGCGTCTTTATTAAAAAGTATAAGGTCGTTGAGTGGGTTTTATGAATGGAACGAAGAAATATGATGGTGGGGCACTCTTATTGTAGGTGTGGCATATACAAAAATACCATCTAGTACAGGCGAAACAATACGATTTTAATAATAAAACAAATATTCAACATAGGTAAGGTCAAGATATTTCTACAACGTATATTTAATAAAAATAAACACCACCCTACAGTTTCAAATAGAGATAAGTCTAGATTTGTGTGTGTCTCTAACAAGAACCACCTGTTGATGGTCGAAAAAGATCGTCATCAAAAGTCTGGAATCGAGTTGTAGGCAGTAGTAGTAGTAGTAGTAGTAGTAGTAGTAGTAGAATGAAAAAGAGCTAAAACCACCCTTAA
Organism: Meloe dianella; assembly: GCA_028455855.1. Lineage (NCBI taxonomy): Eukaryota > Metazoa > Arthropoda > Insecta > Coleoptera > Meloidae > Meloe > Meloe dianella. The sequence continues at coordinate 537,852 of JAPTHL010000060.1, forward strand.
TAATAGGATAATAATTAAATCTAGAGAATTCGAACAATGTTTGCGGTTAAACTTGTTTCTTTCCATTTTATAAAAATGATGTCATTCTTCAACAACCGACCGGAAACATATATTTTTTTTAATATTTCATCTCTTTAGACCAAAAACATAATAATAATAATAATAATGAAATAGATGGCCTTCGTTACCTTAATCGCAATCTTGAGCCTATCCCAAACCTGAATTTACAGTTTTTTTCTTCTTCTTCTCTTTCTTTGTGGTTTTTAAGTTGTGCATACTTATGTATAATCCAGCACGCGAACAAGCATTCACAACAACTTCTTTTTTTTTTTGGTTTGTTTTATTGTTGTTGTAAATAATTTATTATACAACATATGGACAGATTCATTGATGGTTTCTTGTACGGATGGAACACACCTGAATTTCCAGGACGACCTGCCTGTTTTGTCAAGTTTGATTGTCTGACTGTTGTGTAAGCGTTTGTCTTGATATGAACACACACTAACACACAAAACAAATTTAAATTATTTATTATTTAAATTTGTTTTATTTACTTTTCTGTTGTTGTAATGCAGTCGAATAGATGGAGATATCGTTGAATTTTGTTTCTTCTTTATTCTATTTTTTTTTATATAAATATATATTCATATGATTATATAAATATGTTGCATGCTGTTATATAATGGTAGATAAAAGTTCCTTTCATATTAATCATTATCATATAATTATGAATTTTTTTTATTGCCACATGCTGATTTACTTGATTAATTATAATACTGATCGTCTAAATGTAATAAACTTATCTATTGAGACTTAAGTTGGTATACAAATGTGATAAATCTTCAAGTTGTCATGACGATTTGAAGATATTTGTTTGTTTTTTTGCATCTTCATGACCACCCAGAGATGTACAGTTTTTTCGAAATCTCTAATCCAATTCGATTGAAATCGTAACAGTATTCCAGGTAACAAACTATAATAAAAATTCTAAACTATAGTGCAACACATTCGACTTGACCCATTTGACTTTAAACAGTAATTCGGAGACCAGTAAGGTGACTTCAAATTAATAGTCCGGAGGTGCAAGATCAAAGTCGTCTGTTTTTGCAAACAATTTAAAAACTCTCCGACTGCAACTTGTATTTATAATTAGTGGAATTTGTGTGTTAATTTTTCAATAAAGATCGGATAACATATTGATTTTTTGCAAATTATTAGGTGTGTTCATACCCACAAATCCAGACTGTTTTGCTTATAACTAGACTACGCATGTCTAGTTAGAAACCGATCATAGACTACTTCCTATAAAATTCTTTGTGAAAATAACGAATTCTGATGACATTTTTAAACTTTGAAACAGCCGTGTGGAAAATTGCGAATTTCGAAGTATGTATACTTGGAAATGACGATTTCAGCCAATCATAGAGGGGTTTCCACGTTATTGATTTGTCGTTGCTTAGCAACACCTACATCGTACTGCAATTGGGTACTTTTGAATGTATACCAGGAACACTGAAAAGTCGGCTGTTTTCATTCGATTTTACGAAAAATAGCGTTTCCATTTATACGAAGTATTCATCGTAAAAATCTATGAGCCGAATGGCTCAATGGGAAAAGGATTGGAATTACAATGCAAAAGTCCAGTGTTCGAACCCCGGCTGGATATGAAAAATGATTTTCAGATTTTCAGGTCCCTCATCGTAGAAAAACTTAATCTCTGCCCTTTACAAAGCCCCCCTCATCGTAGATGGTGAAATAAGCAGTAGCCACATCAATTCGAAATGGCATAAGCGCCAGGGTTTGGTGAAATGAGCAGTAACCACCCTTTTTTTCTTAGACGACACAATAACAAAGATAAAGATCGAATAAAACTGCGGATACATCAAATAGTAATGAATGTAGTGAACGTGTACCCAATTTCCCACCACCAAATGAATACACAAACTTTACCAAAAAGCATTAAAACAATAAATTGATTTAAAGGTGCGAAAATCTTGATCATTGAAAATTGTCTCAAATCTACAATCAAATCCTTATCTTCTTGACTTTTATTACATATAACCAGACGTTATTGTAATAATAATACGAAAAATTGTCGATTTTTATATTATTTTCAATAAGTTTAAGCGACCACCTACAATTGACATTTAAATATGAAAATTTTCCACAGTTTTATTAACCAGAAAACAACCGAATTTTTATCACAAGTTCAATATTGGAAAAGCATATAAGGTGGTATATAGGATGGTATATAGTTTCTATACACCTTCGCATATTCCTTTATCTTTTCTATAATATTATTACTATTTTTTTTTGTTGAATAACAACAATAATATCAACTAATTAAGTGAAGATTACTGATTGTATCTCTTGGTATTTAACACATAACAGATTAAGATTGAAATCAAATGGACTGTCAAAAGTTTTTTGGGCAAAAAGAAAGCATCATGTCGCCGCTTATCTTGACAAATCTTCAAAATTTTAATTTCTATAATCTGGTTAGATGGAAATCAACAGGTGTTAGCTGGTCAATCAACTAATAATCTTTTAAAATATTCGACTTATTTTGCCCGAATCTAAGAGTAATAGAATCTTTTATTTTGTAGATTTTGTGGCAAAAGCGATATATGAAATATAGATATTTCTATATGTTCCATTCAATAGATCAATCTGAGCCAAAATGGCTATCATTTCATAAAAATGAGAGCTATAATCTCGTTAGAAGGCATCAACGTCGTAGACATGAATGGTGCGCGTGTATTGAGCAAGCCGAGAGTGAAATTGTGCAAGAACCTACCATATATGGTGAGCAAATAGATGAATGAACTAGTCTCCTAGAAGGGTTTGACTATACGAGATGTTTGAATGGCTGCTTACGTAATCTACAAGTTGGAAAATCGCAAATTTTCCAGACAGTAGTTTGTAATCCATTGATCGCTACACAATTTATCATATATGCAAAGATGGAAATCTGTAATATTGACACACCTATAGAGAGGTCCATTCGTCAGTCATCAACCTACACTGTTCCGGCCCTTGACAGCTCCACGCCCGGCCTGACCCTGCTTATACCGCTTTTCCCTGTCTCTTCTGGCACGGGCTTAGAACGCTATAAAAAAAAATTCTAAATAAAAATAAAACAACAAACACTTTTATCATTCATTCATGAACATATGTTCATTCATCAGTTTCTATCTCATTTCAATTCATCTATCTTGATTCAAATTTTCTCAAATATTGCGCAAACAAACCATAATAATAGTAATAATAATAACATTTGCATTTATTTTACATAGGTAGAAGAAAGATATATTTTAGGTCAGTCATCGTTGATTTCTTCCGTTGCAATATGTATACCGCACCTTAAACTCTTCCTATTATAGTAAACCTTAATCAACAGTTTTGTGTTTTTATTAATGAACTGATCACACCTGAACGCTGATTCATCCAAGTGTGGGCCGTAGATACGTGAAGACGAAGATGATGATCGCCTTAAGGTTGAAGATGTACATTTAATAAACAATCTGTTTCTGGATTATTCTTTTCAATAACGAAAAATTTACAATAATTGTACACCCCCATATTGTGTTTATCGAAACTCACTTGGAAAATAATGAGGGTTGTTGCCCTTCAAATTGGAAGTAAACAATGGAAAACAAAACAAAAAAAAAGCCTACACCTGTTTTGTGTGTGTTTAATTATCTATTTCTAGACTGAAGGCCGTTTTAACAGATTACGTAACATTCATTCATAGTTAACGTTTAACTTTCTGTTCACAATTTAATAAAAGTAATTTATTCATTTAATTAACATATTATAAAGATAAATTAATTGATTTATGAATGACGATGAATAAAAGGTGGAGCGAATTTTGGACTGTCGAGGGATTTCATTATATCGATGCAAATCGTCTTTAAACTGCTATGTGAAATAACATCGAAACAACAGTGCAGACTTATGAAAGATCAAAGATATCCAGTTAGATGACTGAACATCAATATTTTCCAAAGACATTGGATGGAGGGAAAAAATGATCCTTTGGGAATAGCAAACAGATACATAATAATAATAATAATAATAATAATAATAATAACCTTTGCCATTTCACTAACAAATGTCAAAACAAAAATACCCCATAAACAGTTGTTCGAATTTAATAAATAAATCTATTGTAGAAGAATCAAGAATCAAATAAGTATCATTAGAAATACAGTGGGACTTTTTTAAGAGTCTCTACTAATAGGACAGACAGTAAAAATCTTCGCATAAATTTCGGGAGTTGCCTTATGGTCGTGGTAAGAAATGATTTGTTTCGGGAATCTCTATAAAAAAAAAACTCGTTAAATTTGCTTGTTTCCAGAAACGATCATGTTATACAGGCAATCTGACATTATTCTTCGAATATCTAGTTGGAGTACATAGATTGAAAATAGGGAGAATCAAACAGGGTTGGAGCCAATTGCGCATGTATCGGTTAGTATCGGATTCTTCCAACAGCATGCTGGTAGGACCGAACCCAATACTAAGTCAAGTCGATATTCCAACTTGCATGTTGTTGTGTCACTAGCCGGTTTAATGTAGCAGAAATATCTTAGGCATGTCTTACATTTAAATGTAAATTACTCAATGACCATTTTAAATAAGTCGTTACATGTCATAAAATCACAGAACCGAATCAAACTAGACCAATTCAATTTAACAAATTCCATCAATATAGTGTCAAGTCATACACTATAAATGCAATATGAAACTGGGAGTGTCAATTTTTTTTTGTGTTATATCGATAACAAACAATACTTAATTCTACGAAGAAATTCTTTCATGAACGAATATGGTGCAAAAACAAGATTCAATCATCTAATTAAACATAACAATAAATAATCAATAATTAATCACAGAATTCAATTAAATGATTCATAAGAATCAAATGATCGTAAATGGAGAACGATCTATTTTTTGTTTTGTTCTGTTTGTCTTCCTATTAAATGATTTATTTGGAAATGTAGCCGCCAGTATTTGTCCATTTTTAGATATCCATCTTTAATTTTTGACTCGTTCGTTTTTTTTGTTTGGACTCTTCTCTCCACGTTTAGTTCGGTAAAAGGAATCAGACCGGCATTAATAAATGGAAGCGGCAATGCACCCATCATAATGACTAATGAATGTTTAGATACTAATGAGTTTTTACTAATGTCTTCATATCTGTTACCTGTACGCTTGTGGGCTTGATAGATTAGATATGAAAGATTTAAAAATAATTTGCTTACTACCATGTAGACCGCCCCTAATAATCAATGTTTAATCTTTATTCTGATAATTAATCATTGATTATAGAAAGAATCATGAATCATTGTAACAATTTTTTTCGTAAAATTCCGACAATTACACGAGTACATAATTGAATCAACACAAATATTAAATGAATGAACAAAGAATTATTGACCTGTCGAAATGGTGGCAGTTCACTCTCTCATTGACCCTATCTTCTCTCACCTGTATCAACCGCAAACGAAAACCAAAAAAATAATTAAAATTGATTTATCGATTATGGTAATTTTTGAAACTTGGTACACTGATCAATCAGATTTGTTTAAAAGTAGTTTATTACTGAGAAAATAATAGTGGATGAAATGATTGATTGTACGTATATATTTAAGCTAATTTGATGAGTTGACTTGACTTAATAGTGATCTTGTTGGAATGTAGTTTAACATAATGATCATATGGGCTACTGATTATATCCTCCTTAACCACTGATAAATCAAATGATTACATGGTAGACGTTCCTCTTTTCAAAGATTAATTTCAATCCTATCAAAATATTTGTATTATCTACCATTAAAATACTACATGTGTGTGTCTGTGTGTGTGCCACCTACATCAATTACTTTTCAACGAAATTTCCATTCAACTTTTGCCAGATCCAGGAACAGCTCCAGCTACCACCACTAGAACCTATTGGAAATCGCTGAGGTTTATTGGTAGATGAGTTCAATTGAGAAAAGGTCAAAGTTCACGGGTAACTAGACGCGTGTTGTACATGGACTCGTCGAACGCCTACGTTTACACAATAAGTAACAGCACCAGTAACACAGCCCTTATTTGTTATCAGGCTAAACAGTTGGAACTGACAAATTTTGGTCGTACAACGACCTAACGCCTTTTAAATCAGGGCACGTGCTGTGTGTTCAAATCTATTTATATTATTATTTTTTCGCATCACCATTGTATCATTTAGATCAGAGTTAGATTAAATATATAAATATATCCATATATGTATATATATATATATATATATATATATATATATATATATATATATATATATACACACACACATATAGGTAGTCCGGCGCAATACGAGATGCCGCCCCCGAATTGTCTGGGGGTGTAATATACGGCGAACATCTTGGTATCGGTTGTTGACAAGAATCGTCTTTTCAGTGATACACACAACAGAATAATTATACCATAAACATTATTGTGTGTGCGTTGTTCCTTTTTTATTTTGGTTTGACGCTTTTCAAATAAATGGTGCCACTGACAATAGACGGATAGGGGATGTTGGTGCGCCGCACTTATGAATACCCTCCAGGTAAGCGACAGACAATTAACTATCAGTGTTGTGGAAGTGACGGCATGAATGGGGCGGCCGGCAGGCGCACTTGTTGATTCTATTGCTTGTTTCAGAAATTAAGGGGTGTGAATGATCATGATAAAAGAGTATATTCATATATATATATGCTAAAATTGATATCATAAGAAAACTATAATTCTTGAAGGAATAAAACAAAACAAAAAACATCGGATTTATTTAGTTACGTTATTGCAATGTTCATCTGGACAGGTGATAAATTGCAGGACATAATATGATTATAAGATATACGGTTGAACTTATCGAAACACTTTACACTTTATGAGTGAAACTAATCCAACTGGGGAGAATCTTCAATTATGTTCATTTACTTCTACATCTTTTAAAATAATAACAATAAGAATAATGATAAAAATATGATAAATTGTTCTGCGTTTGTAAAAGCCTTGTAAAGATAAAATACGAAATTGCTTTTCTTATCAGTGATAAACGTGTAAAATTGCACCGTTTCTTCAACAATTAAACAGGATGGAACACCATTTATAGTTATCATATTTAATTGAGTGGTAGTCATACGATTGTTTGATTGGAAGAAATCAAATTGGGCGGAGTTTAGCAATACAAGGTCAACACTTGACTTTCATCAAGTTTGTACACTTCGATAAAACAAAACACTTAATGTGGGACCGCATTGACATAAGTAAATCCACCATCTTTGTTGCACTTATCCGAAACACCCTATAAACACGTGAATGGGGGGACCACAATACAGACTATCTATTTGTCCATCTATATAAAGAGAAAACAAACATGTAATTATCTACCACCAGACTGTCTTACCATTTTGGGAAATACAAGTAATTTAAACATTTGGTTAAACATAAAAGAAAATAAATTGAATCGTTGACATGATGAACGTCTTTCTATTATTTCAAAATATTTGTTATTTTCATCCAATTATAGAAAAAATGGCCCTAAGGTACGTACAGATAGATAGATGGATAGATAGACCAGTCAAAATTTCCTTAAAAAAATTATTATTAATTACATCCAACCATTCATTAAAATCTTCAACAATACGAAATTTATCAGTGAAATGATGGATTGACTTAGGTCACGACTGAGCAGCCTAGCGGCTCGAATTGTGATTGACATTCAACCACCTGCTGATTACACATATCACTACTTCCCAATCTGTAATTGTTGCACATCAATAATTCTATTGTCGATTACTATTTATCAATATGATGATAACCAAACCGCAAATGATTGTGATAATTTCGGATTTTGTTGTCAAAGAACAACCTTCGATAGCTCAGTTGGTAGAGCGGTGGACTGTAGTTGGTGACACGTATATATAGAAATCCATAGGTCGCTGGTTCAAATCCGGCTCGAAGGAGAGTGTACAACTTTTTTTTTTAGATCAACAAACTTTCTCAAATTAAACAAATTTTGATTTATTCCCGTTAAAAGTATCAATAATATTCAAATTATAATAATTATTGTTATTTTTTATTTTCCTTCTAAATTATAATAAACACTTTCAGGAGACTCTTTAATTATTATATTACCAGTTTTGAGAATGATTCGTTATTATCAAACGTGAAATTATATGTTTAAAAGTGTCTATTAAACATTTTGTCAAGATTTATAACCGACTGAATAATTTTTCGTTGTTTTTTTTTATTTTTCATTTATATCAGCGCCTATAATTTACCTTATGGTTAAATTGTTTATCAGAAAAGAAAAAGAGTAGAAAATCTCTCTTTAGTACCATCAAAAATTATAAAACTATTGTTACGTTTACGACCATACAAATTAATTAGAGACAATTATTATTGTTAGTTTTTTTTTATGGTCAAATAGTGTCTTGGCAGGCAGGTATTATTAAAATATTTACTTTTACAACAAACTTAAAATTAATGATCCAAACGTCAACGTTGATGATTTTTTTTCTAAAAAGATGAAAAAAAGAATGGATTTAACAGTGGAAGGCAATTCGTCTTGAGTTTTGATGATTTTTTTGAACACACCTCCAACAAATTTCCGCACTATTCATTAAAGAGTTAAGTGGAGGCTGTGTTATCGATATTTTGGCATAGTACATTGGTGTTCTGCAATGAAGTCTTTATCTCGATTATTGTCGGTCCTATTAGACAAGTGGTCGCGGTATCGATTTATAGTGTTGGTATTCTCTAACAAAGTCTCTATCTTCACACTAACAAAAAACATCGATTTTATAAGACAATGCGTTGCACACCAACCGCGGTTGGTATTCTATAACGAAACCTACATTTTCATCTTCTCTTTAGTAAAACATTTTCGAATTTCTATCAATTTATGACAAAATAAATTGCACAAATCGACTTTCAACAACAAGGTCACATATTCCCTCGAGTTCAATCAATTTTCAACAATCATCTAAATCACTACAGTTGACCTAATCATCAAGGCCGTACCTTCACTCACATCAAATTTGAAGTGAATTACAGTAGCACTCCCATCGTTTACGAAGTTTTGGAACTGTCGCGTGTAGTAGAAATATCCCTAAAAGGTATATGCGGGTAAAGGTATTTCCGGATTTGTCTGTAAAGGAAAAGTTACAGGCAATCCGACATTTCTCATCTAATTTCAATTAAATATATAATAATTAACATAAAAAAAAATACAAAACTATTTACAATGATTCAAAAAGAGATTAGAAAAACCAGAACTTTTTTGGTTTTTTAAAGAATTTCTTTAACAAGAAAAAGAATTCCCTATCATCAGCTGGATGTATTTTATCATCATCACCACTATTATATCCACTATTTGTTGGATCACTATCATCAAATGGTGCACATAAGCATAAAGTAATACAACAAACAATTAAAATTACCTGCAATTGTCGCAAATTAAGTTAATGATTAAATTACAGTAATAGATAAATAATGACTTACAATTAAATATTTCATGGTGTGATTATGTTGGATGTTCGGTTGATTGAGATGGTTTTTTTTTCTCAAGTGACTTATCTATTTAATGACAACAGCTTATATTTATAATCATTAAAAATCCCCCCCACCCTTAATAAAAAAAAATAAGTAGAATGATGATTGCAACATCAAATTTTCGGTAATGTCAGTCTGTTTCACAAATATCGTTGAATAGAATATTAAGAAAAACCGAGTAGCGAGTGTTTATTGTTAATTTGTTTTAGTTATTACATTATTTAAGGAGCAACCCTTAAGACAATCGAGGGTAATATATTTATATTTGCACTGCGTACGTGATGATGAATTGCAAAATTTTCAAACACGAATTGAGACCACTTCAAAGGCACAATTTCATAATGTTCTTTCTAAAAGTCAATGTCGACTATTATAAACAATAATTATGCAATAATAATAATTATACAATGGTGATGTAGAAAATTTCATCACCATTAATTTATGTAGCAAGTGTTAATTGGCGATTCTTCTATTCTAATACAAACTTCGTTTTAATCAAACATAAATAAACAAATCGTCAATATGGAATTAGAATTTTCTTTTATTGTAATTGTGAAAGTTGTGGATTTAATTGAAACAAATCAGGTTCAAGTGCATTTCATTTCAAACAGAATCTAAATATTGTGTAATTCTTTTTTGGTTGGAATAAATCGATGTCAGGGTTTTCATCTTTGAAATACTAGTGTTGTGCAATTGAATGCATCATTAAATTATTATCAGTTGTATTAATTTTTGTGCTAACATTATGAATTGATACAATAAATCATCTAATTATTATTATTATTATTATTATTATTATTATGAATATACTTCTGCTATTCTGATATAGTCGACTTGACTTTAAGACAATAGAAAACGGCACCAATCATGTGATGTGATATGACATTAAACAAACAGTTTATTGGTGCCAAACCTGAAAGATGTCGCGACAGATTGAAGGTGAACTAACATTTGGTGAAAGTTCCGAAATATCTGGACTCCCCACTAAATGTAGCTTTAGATACTTTTATTGTCAAGTCAACTGGCTCAAAATAGACAAATGTATAGATCAGAGAATTTGTAGTGATATAACTTGAGTCTTTTGGTTCAATTCAATAATAATGTTGCACTATTGACGCGTAGATTGAGTTAATCTTGTCTTGTTCAAGTTGACTTGTACAACAAGAAATGGATGTGTGTATTTGAAATATTAGCTTTAACAAATCTATTGAACAATCAAATTTGTTTGATATACGAGTGTGTGTGTGTGTGTGTGTGCGTATTTTATATGGATCTTCTTATGGTTTTAACGGGTTTCTATAAGAGTGAAGCTTTGATTTTTAGCTGAATGTGTATAGCAAAATTCGTTGAAGAAAGAATGAAAGAAAAAACAATGAAAGCATATTTCGAGAGAATTTCCGTCATGTAAGCAGACAACAGGAAGCTTAATTAATATATGTATAGATTTTTTTTCTATATAGAAATTCTACAAATTATCTGATAAATTATTTAAACATCAAACACTGATTCTGTTAAATTAATTCGACATAAAACATTCATAATTACCAATAAAATCGATTTACATTAAAATAATTGATTGATAATTGAATTATCTAGCAAATTAATTAATTAATTAATTAAATGCTGATTAATAATTATGTTTTCTAATAGATTAAAACTATTTTATAAATCCTGTAAATTGTCACAGTTTAAACAATAGTTTATTTGAAATAAATTTTGATTTGTTACTATAGGAACATTTCCCTTGATTTTATTGATTGCACAACATACTGTCGAGCTGAATGCTTTAATGCCTAAATGATGAATGAAACGTACTGTAAAATGTCACGGCCAATGTCAACATGAACATGAACAGGCCAATACTATATAAATAACACAACCATCCCCTCGTCCATCATTCCCTTTCTTTTATCATCATCATTATTATTTTTGTTATCAATTGATTATTGACAATCTCGCAATAGTAATGGGATTATTTAAACGTTAATTTAATGCAGCTCTAACTAATTTCTCCACAATTGGCGGTGGCGCATCCACCATTGCTCAGTCGCATTAAATTTGTTCATCTGCAATTTCTAAATTGTTCTATGTGATAATCGATGAATTGTTCTAGAGAAAAAGACGATTGATTAGCACGTTGGCAAGACTGATTATTTCCCATGACCTTTTCTATTAGGTCTTCAATGATTCGTACTTGATTTTTATTGAAGTGTTGATTCCGATAGAATTAAACGTTGATTCATTGAGAAAATTTCAGAATAGATGTTGGATTTGTTTAGTTTTAAAAATGACCCTTTATAGCCGGATTATTTATAAAAATTTACGTTCGGTATTTTTATGTTGGTAATAATTTCGTTTCTATTCTACTATCATTAAAATAAATATTCATAATGTTCATTGAATTGGTCGATATTCTTTATACAATCCTTTCAAAAAAACAAAAACAAAAAAAAAGAAGAAGTCAACTATCAAAGATCTATATGGCGCCCCACTGTTCGCTACGATAGTTCTTGAGCAAAATAATAATTTTTCGATTCTTCATCTTCTTCTTCAGTGGTTTTTATCTTCATCTTCAATAAAAATGGCTATTATCTTGTATAATATTCGATTTAAATGGTACGTTATTATACGTGTGTCTGTGTGTGTGTGTGTAGGGTTCTTTAAACGGATGCACCATAGGGGAGGTGCTAGCCAGCTTGACCGATTAACGCCGATTACATCTCGCGAACCACAGGAGATCAATAAACAATGATCGCCCGGAAAATTACTAAATTATCCCAGTGAACATTTAACAATAGCAGAGACAAACAACAACAAAAATGGTATAAAAGAAAGATAACTGACCAACAGCGAATGAAATGGTGCTTTTGAATATACGTTATATGCCTTTTCTATAGTTGCATGCTGTTTCATTCGCCTCTTTCACTTACAATACAGACTATTATAATGTCAAAATGTTAATCGTTCAGGTATTTAGTTGAACAATTTCAGCTGTTATGTTATTTTATTTTATTTCAGAAGTTCGTGTAAATTGTCGTGAATTATGAATACATTCCCCCTATGTAGCTCTTATACGATTTATTAAACATTTTAAAATAATGAAGACGTAATTATCGTTTTATTTTTATATCGTTCTTCATCGTTTCGAACAGAACATTCACCGTATATGGGACTTGTCGATGGATCCAAACATTGGATGGCTAATGGTCAGATTGTTAACTAAATAATGTGTGGGTTGATAAATAACAACAGGACGCAAATTTCGTTTCGATAATGATGAATTTGCAATAGCCACAACTATCAACTTGTTAACATCGCTTTATCAATTGTTTCTGCAACAGATTTCAATCTATTTGACAATTAAAATTCAATTCAAACAACAAATTACTCAAACATATTAAAAATAATGATTATTTCATTTATTTTTTGATTGTGTTTTTGTTGAAAATTAAAATGAATTTATAATCATCAGTTAGCAGATAAATCATTATAATCAACAAAACAGGATCGTTATACATATATGTATAATTAGGATAATTGTCATTTTGGATAGGATAAAACAACTTATCATTATTATTATTACTATTAACATATTTGTAAGAGAACCAATTCGAATTCTTATCGCTTGATAGCTGTCGCTTAAAGCTAAACATAATTGTGGATGATTCTCCTAACTAGAATTAGAAATTCAAACATCTAAGAAAATTAGAAACGAGGCGCATCCACCATTTCTACAACGCTTCGTTGATGTTCTATTTATAAACAGAACGGTGATTTTAAGGATTTGTTATACACGACCAAACTGATCTCAGCAGGTAACAGTCTTTACAGTCTCTAATTTTAAAGAAATTTGAACTGTATGACATTAATGTGACACATTAGTAGTGTATTCAAAACAAAAACCCCCAAATACATCAGATGATTTAATTATATACGGTATGCAGACAATAAAAACTTTAAGGTGCGCCAACACGGTGATAATATTTGATCAGTAGTGGAAAAAAACTAGTGTTAAGGTAGGAGCGCACTCGTAACGACGCGTCTTAATGAACCTTTAATGAACAGTTATTTGGAACAAAAAGAAAATCACTAGATTTAAATTGATTTATAGCAAATTCGACCAACAGTTTACATGTACAGTTAATTGTTAAAACAACTTCATATTAGCATTTATAGAATTGATCGAATCGTGGAGATACGGCGCCACTGGTTTATGTATCTACACATACCTATCTAAATGAAGAAGTATTGGTGTAAATTAAACAGCACGACACGTATATGTGGTGTTGTTGTTGTTGTTGTTGTCGTGATAGAAATAGACGGTTTTACAACATACGATAAGTCACTAGATAGTTGATTTATTGAATTCCATAGAAAATGATTATGCAAATAATTATACCAGCAAGATTTAACGAATACAGCTAGACTAGCTCAATTTGATCGACACGACTTTACGCTAAATCTAGAATCTGTTATAATCAAAATTGTTGTTAATTGAAATTTAAAAAGCCAATAGTAAATTTTTTGTGTTTAGCACGCTTCTGCTAGTTGTGTTCTGTGTTTGCCGTCTGTCGTATCCCGCTATAATCATCATTAAAATTCAAGAAAATAGATTAACGATTTAATTTATTGAAATATTTCTTCACCGATAACACACAACTAATTAGAACGTTAGTACGTACTTACAATTTACAAAACAAATAATCAACAACAAAAAAAACACACAGAAATGCCTTAAGTGGAATTTTATTGACTGGTGAAAGTAATGAACTATATCAAGATTTTTTCTGTTTTCAATCTGATAGATTTATGAATGGATTCAGGGTTTAATTGTGAATTCTTGTGAATAATCAAGAGTCATTCTATAGTATTAAAACGATTTGTTTGGTGATTAAATTGATTGAACAGGTTGATAGTATAGTTTGGCGCATCCACCAAATTCACAACGTTTACGTACTTTCCTCATTGAAATCTGTTGGAATTTTAACAGTTCCTCTTGTCAAATCGTCAATTGGCAATATTTTCTAGATGTTTTTTTTTTAATTTTATCTCACTACTGTCACCGTATATTTCCGATTAATTGGATAAACAACCAACTGTATGCGACAGCACGGGAAATATAATAATGAATAGAAATGAATAGAAATTTCCACAGATTTGAATCGATTTTAATGAAGATCTGTTGTTGCATTTAACTGTTATTCACCATTCTCTCATATATGTACGTTTATAATAAAGAAAGGAAAAAAATTGGTAATTTTAATAGCGTATCAACGAAGAAAGTGACGTCTAGTCTGCCGCTCTGTAATTATCCTAATAACTATTTTCAAAATTTCGTACACATACCTAACTATTGATTACATTCTGATATGCTTTAATTCTATCCTTTTATATATATATATATATATATATATATATATAGTGTATTTAGAAAATTTGGAATAGTTGAATTTTATTCAACAATACCAAAATAATCGTCAAATTTAAATCATTCGATAGTTAATTCAAGAATAAGGCGCGACATTTGATAAATATATAGCGAATATAAATTAGAAGTGTTTAAATGGATTTTTTCGTTTTCGTTTCCTAGTAGCAGTTTTGTTAGTTTTATTTCATTTTTGTAAACGACCTGCTGCTGTGCTGCTTGTTATTATGAGGCGGATCAAGAGGCTACCGGATTGCTTTTCTGTCCCGCATTACACGCTAAATTACCAATTAGACGTAACCGTTAATTACATGCTGAAAATATATGTAGGTAGATATATAAATACACACACACACACAATACACATGTGTGGTAGTAGTGAATGGTTTGATCGGCTACTGGCCGTTTTGCTTCAATTGATCAGCAACGGTTGCCTGGCCTTAATTTCATTTATAATTTTATAATCAACGAATATATATTGACGGAGACATCATCAAGGATGGAGCTTTTTTGGTTTGCTGCATGGCATTTTTTTGGACAACAGTGAGAAGCCTCAAGCATCAAAGACAGCGGTACAACGTTGCTATCGTTGTTCGTGTATTTATTGTTCTATTTATCAAAATCCCTATACATTGTCTAATCGTGGCTAAATGGAGACTTTTATGAGAACGAAAACATATCAAGATCATAAGTGTGATTGGCTTCGCGTTTAAATCAATATGAACATTTAAACTGTATGGAATAAAAGATAATATCCTATCCAACAGTGATTATGAGTTATGTCCTATCTAATAAATATCTAAACAGAAGCCTTCTAATTAGAATGACAGAGGCATCGGTAGCCAAAGATGGGCATCAACATGATATAGTCAAGTTGTGCCGCTACCTTTGTTGTTGTGCGCGGCCACAACTCTTTCTTCTTCTTCTTCTTCATCATCTCCTTTTGATTAGCTACATAAATATTCATATTCAATAAATTTATCAGTTATAAATTCGTATATGAACACACCGACACCGATAATTCATTATTATTAATTGTTATTGGATACAATACTTTATCATTTAATAGGCCCATTCCTCAAAACTTTTCTGCCACATTAAAAAAAAACTCATCTTGAATCCAGTAAATATTTGGTCAAATCAACACTTTATCATTTATTTTTGGAAAATTTCCAAAATTAAAGCGACCATCCATTTCGATACTATAACAGTTGAAGTTTATTTAAAATTAATCTGAAACGTTGAATATTGTTGTTATATATGAGTTTAATATAAGTGTAAAGTGGAATCGTTTTACAGGAACATATTAGAATCAGCAGGCAGCAGTACAAGTGGACATTTCAAATCAATAGAACATGACTTGCTTATCAGATATGCAGACAACACACTTCATCACTTGCCCTGCATGCGATACCAAACATAAAACACCTTTCAACCAAATATTTTCCCAATGTCCCCCCATATTTGTCTTTCTGTATGTTCCATTTGCTCTATCGTTTCGTTGAAATGAAAGAAATGTGAGACAGAAAGTGAGAGAAAGCGTGTGGTAGAGAGATTAATTTATGATAAAGACGCTCATTTATTTTTCCGTTGATTGAACACTTTTAAAATTGTGTATGTTAAAACACAGCAGGACAATCACATATATATATATATATATATATATATATATATATATATATATATAAACTATGTTTTCATGGTGAAAACGACATACCCTTTTTAACACTTCAACACTTCAATATAATGAATTAGTCGTGTTATATTTGGTAATAACATCATGTTTTATAAAATGATGAATGATTGTGACTTGACACTTTACAATTCTTTTGTTTTAAAAGAGAATTCTTCACCTTTGTGTTGTTCTCGATTTTCGTTATCATTCTTATTATTAATTTATAATAATAGAAAGAGATAGAATAAATCTTATGATACCGTCGGCTATATAGATACATTAATAGTGCATAGAACCGTTGCAGAACATCATTGTTCCTTGTGGGGCTTGGCTATGGGGAGTCCTTTCGTAGAGTGCAGGTGTTTTGCTGGTGGCTCGAATATTTGAAAAATTCCATAACGCAAAACTAGAATGCTAACGTATCACCAATTTGCTTTATTAAAATTAATAATGTCGTCATTTATGCATTTATACGTATGTACAGTTGTGGTATTTGATTTAAATTCCAAACACTGTTGCAATTATAAAGTACCTGACCGGTGTGCGGATGATATGTTATGTGTTTACATGAAGATACTGCCGATATATACAACAAACTCGTAATACACAGACAAATACAAATAAGAAGAAGCAATATAAATATACCATATGTGTGAAAATAAACAGTAATTCCCAACCCTATACGATATGACATGGATGCAATTTACAACGTTGATATTCCATACATACAATCTGACACGCAACGTATCATTTAGTGCCATATTGGTGTTGGTGGTGGTGGTCATAAGACATCAACACACAAGACGTATCTGTACGTGTTGTTGTTGTTGTTGTTATAATAGATTTGATGGTAAAATGCAGGCTAATGCTGGTACCATTTTCGGTAAAGCCTAAGTGTGCACATATTGGGCAAAAATTATTATAATATCGTTGTTGGTTGAGTAGATTTAGCGATTTACCAGCCATGTCTGTCTGCCAAACAATAAATGGAATTTTAAAAGAAAATCACAGATTCACACGTACAATCTTCAGTCTGCATTATGAGATTGCTGCAAATTATTACCATACTAATACTGAGTTATTATCGTAACCGTATGGTATATACCATATACAGTATGAAACCAAATCTGTTCCTCACTCGCTTGCCTTTTTCATTGGCGTGTCGTGCAAGTTTCTCGCCAAATTCTTTTGAACGTGTGTACACAGTTCTTTTCCTGTTGAAAAATGAACAAAACACACAGTTTTGATTGGAATTAAACCAATTCTATTTCTATATCGTTTACTTCTGTATTTATAATGAGAGAGACAAGGATACTAGAGCCTCTCCATCTATTTGTCCATCTATATAGGAAAAAAACTATTCCATTTGATCATTTTTAGATAAAATACTATTCGTTTCCATTCAAGATTCTAATGTAGCGATACTTGAACATATTGATCGTTTCTTATAACAGGTTTCTTTGGTAAACGGTCAACTTCTAAGCGTTTTCTTTTATATGTCCGTTTTTTTTTCTATCTAACTATCGCAATACTACCAAAATTCGTTTGTATTCTATGGAATATCCTTCGATTTCTGTCTTGTTTATATCGCATGCACATGAGTAGGATAAAGATAATAAATCTATTCTAACTATTTTTTTTCTAATGGAAATTTTGCACAATTTGTTGTTTTTAATCAATTATTCGTCTTGTAGTGGATTTGATGTTTTCTTTGTTGTCGTTATAAGCGGTTTTTTTTTGTGAGTGCGACGAGACAAGATACACGATCATGGAAATCTGATCCACAAAGAAACTGTATGAATAAAGACTATAATGTACCGATATATCATAGAAAATGAATACTGAAGTTATATAGAAAATTATAGAAAGAGATAGATGTTGTTTAATAGACGAATTTACATAGATATGGGTTAGGCTTGGGAAATTCAAACTAATCTATCATTTGATGTTCACTGTAAAGATAATAGTTACAATAATATACGTTGTATTATAAACAATAAAAGAAAATTAGAAGGAAAAAAACCAAACAAACAAACCATAATTATCAATTTATGCAAATTGATATGAGCTTTTTGTTGTGTTTTTCATTCGAAAATCCACATCCGCCGTTTAAACAACAATTCAAAACGATTATTTCGCCCGTTTTGATATCAACGTTTTCCTTTGAATTTCATCTAACAATCAGTTGTCATTCTATTACGTACAATTTCTATTGTTATTTCAACCAATAAAGACGATAATTACGGGGTATTTATAAAAATTTACTCAAAAATTTGATCATTAAGTATTTAAGCATTTCTTCGATCTTGTTTTCTCTCTTTTAGTCATCGTTGGTGTTGTTGTCGTGTTTCATCCACTTTTATTGATACAATTAAGTTGAATAAATTGAGAGACAACTTTATATCGATATAATGCAGTTAAAATGCCCAATGACAGTATATAAAAATTCCAATCCACAGATATATTTTTCGTTTTTCTCTTTTATTCATTTCCATTTTGTTGTTGTTGTTAGCTTGTAGTATTGAAAAGTGAGGCTTGCATGTTGTCCCCTGCCAATTTTGATTCTTTATGTGAACAGTTTAACGTCCATCTAGACTGTTAGGCCAGATAAAGTACCTTGTCCATCCAAATTAGGATATTTCGGCTTAATATGTATATACATACATACAAATGTGTGTGTGTGTTTGTGTGTGCCTTCTTTCAAGTGCTTTTAGGTTGGATATTTAGTGGCTTAACATCAACCGGTTCTTGAATTGAACGTAAAAGCAGTTAATGTTAACATTAAAAACGTTATTTATGCAAGAATGAGCTGAATTGTTGTTCATTTATTTATTTGTTTGTTTTATTATTTTTAAATCCCTAAGAAACTCCAGACATGGATCAAGCTGTTAATTTGTTTTATTATTAGATCAATGCTTGACAAGTCTTCCACAGATGCATGACAATCATCTGTTATTAAATGTATATCGATATCTCTTACGTTTCGGCACAACTTGATTAAAGAAATCGTTAACATAAACTCGAATTTGATCACAATTCAAACGATAAATCCTTATTAAGGAGGCGCACATTAGATTGCAACAAGCAAACATCATTTGCGATAGGATCACGAATGCCACTGACGCCGTAAATCTGTCATTTTTAAAGACTCTGGATGAGACTGGATGTGTCCGTAAGTCAGCTGACTTGTGTTACTAATGCTTCTCGTCTGATTCGTTCTCTTCAATCGGTCATCTTGGTTCTTTAAACTTTCTCGCTAGTTTATCAAGGCAATTTTCGCGTTATCAGTTTGCGTTTTAACAAAACATACAATAATTTTGAGAAACTCAACGATCAACAATTACACAGAAATTCTCGAATTAATAATAACAACAACATCAACATATGGGGTTATCAAAGATCATAGATTGTGTTACTCAGAAATTTATAGCGTATTTTTCAGCAAAACTACATTAGATAATTTAATCAACAACTATATAAACACCAACGTTTTATAATAATAACGAATTAAGTCGCCAAAAATGTGGTCGAAATTCATTGTGACAATTCTTGCAAGTGTTGTTCTAATAATAAATGGTGCAAAAATTAATATTGTGTCATTTCAAAATGTTCGTATTTTAGGTACGAATATGTACACATTAAAATATAATCGAACGATAATAGCATCGAATAATCTTAAAGAAAATCTACCAAATATCATAGTTGATACAATTCAATTAATTAATGATATACCAATATTGTATCGTGATGCAATTAGTGATTTAGATGATTTAGATGAATTCATAATGATATCGAATAATTTACGCGAAATTCAAATGGGTGCATTTAAAAATCTACCACAATTACGTAAACTCACTATAACCGATAATAAATTACACGAAATAAATGAGGGTATATTCAATCATCTACCATTATCAACATTGGAATTGAATCGTAATCGAATTGAAACAATCGCCAATGGTGCTTTCGATGATATGCCCGAATTATTAACAATTAATTTAGCTGATAATCAAATAAAACAATGGAATAAAAATTGGTTTGTCAATACACCACAATTACTGCGTGTATCAATCCAAAATAATCAAATTGAAGAATTGCCAAATTACAGTTTTAAAAATCTTGAAGGTGAAAAAGGATTTGGTCAATATCAAATGAACGTTAATCTAATCTTTAGCCATAATCGTATTAGAAAGATCGATAAAGATGCTTTTAAACATTTAAAAACTATCCAAACTCTATGGTTAGATCATAATGAAATTAATAATTTCAATGTGTATTGGTTTGATGGTATTAATATTGGTGATTTGAGAATCGATTATAATCAATTAACATGTTTACCTGACAATTTTGATAAGGTCTTTAGTGCTAATTTGACCAGCATTAACGGCAATCCATGGAATTGTGCATGTTTGGAAAATATTGAAAATTATTCAAATCAACATAAATATCGCATTAATATGCTTTATTCAAAGTTGACTTGTGATGCAGATAGAATTGAGAAGAAATTAACGAGTTTGAAGAATTTGTTGAAACAGATTAATCGTACTGATGAAGAGGCCGATATTGAACCGATAAAATAATTCCTTGTATTTTTTTGATTCAAATTAATAATAAACTGCAACGTATTAAACATTCACTTTTAACACACTTTTTCCACGACCGCAGCAAATCCCTTTCTAGTGTGAAGTATCCTTAAGAATTGTCTTGTAATACGGAAGTGTGTAGAGCGCCTAATTAACATTGCGGTTTTACTGTTGTTTATAAAGCTTTCTAGATTACATGAATTACATAATGTGGGATAATTGAAGATTATCAAATGTTGTTGATTGTCTATTTATAAGGTCATGATAAAACATCCACATTATCAAATCGCTACACTGACTTAAAATTGTTATTTCTAATTGAATGTGGACGTTTAACATTAGTGCGCATTATCCTTATTATCAAAATAGAAATGCATTCAATTATCTTTAATAGATAATAAGTGATCTTGTTGAAATGTGGTCGAATTTACTGGTAATTTTCGCAATTTTATCACTAACCTACAGTGCGATTATTGATGATGTGTCTTTTGTGAATGTTTGTGTTTTGGGTAGTCAGCATACTGTGTTGAAATTTAACAATACAATAATTTCATCGAATAATCTCAAAGAAAATCTACCAAACATAGAAGGCGTTAATAAAATTCAATTATTAAATAATATCACAATTCTGTATAAGGATTCAATTACTGACATCGATTATGTGAAGACAATCGTTATGGATAACAATAATTTACATGAAATACAACCTGGTGCTTTTCAAAATCTACCAAAACTACTCGACCTGATCATAACTTCCAATAGATTGAAACATATAAGAGAAGGTGTTTTCAATGATTTGCCAATGGAACGTTTGGATTTGAGTAATAATCGTATTGAAACGATTGAAGATGGCGCATTCAATATTATGCCAAAAATGTATGAAATCCACCTCGAACATAACAATATCAAACAATGGAATCGAAATTGGTTTGAAAATACACCAAGATTACTGCGGATAATAATGGATCATAATGAAATCGACGAAATTCCATCTGAAGCATTTAAAAATTTCGAAAATCAAACTGCTTGTATTTCTATTTGGTTTAGTTCTAATCAAATTGAGAAAATCGATGAAAATGCTTTCAAAAGTATAAAAAGTCTTGATGTTTTAGATTTAAAATACAATGAAATTAAGAATTTCAATGAAAATTGGTTCGATGGTACTAATGTTGACAAATTGGACATTTATGGTAATAAAATGAATTGTTTACGTGGTGATTTTGATCAAATCTTTAAGGCTAATCTTACGAAAATCGATGAAAATCCATGGAGTTGCGATTGTTTGGAAAATATCACAAATTATATGAAGAGTCATCCAGGAAAAATTGAAATCGAGATTCGGGAGAGAACTTGTAAGGTTTAAAAAAGACGGAAAATCATCAACGCAACTACAAAAACTCCTCTATTATTACTGTTACTAATTAGTATCGTTATTGTAAGGTATTGAAATTATTCCGGAGCTCGAGTCCGGAACCTCTACTTGCCGGACAGGCGTGTTCCTAATTCAAACGTTTTCAAACTATTATGAAAAATAATTTTGCGTATTTTCAATAATAATTTCAACATCTTCCAATAATAATAATGATAATAAAGCTATTATTGCTGTTAAACTATTTCGTTTTAATTTTTAAAAAATATGCTCCTTCGTTTGATAGCTCTATGAAGCGGTGCTCCTACATCAATCCCTTTTATTTAGGGCCGGTATTAAGACAGATGCTAGACTAAACATTGTTCGAGAGGCAATATTGGGTAAATGCGGCACTGTTTTTATTGGTAACTTTGACACATAGTTCAGAATCGTCAACAAAACTAAAACAACTGGCACAGATTTGATCAATTATCAGCAAACCATTTGGAATTAGCGTTATTAGATACATTTCTACCTACAGCAAGCATGTGTTTCCTTTCAAATAAAAAATTTATACATAATCTCTTGTGACATTTACTAAAATATTGTAGATACTATGAAACTGATCCGGCATATGTCCGTTTTATTTGTTCAATAATTCTCTTATTAAATCAATATTTTTCAAAATAAAGACGTACGGAAGCAATAAAAATTGTTTATTGTAATAATAAAGAAAATAAATATTAATCTCCATCCCTATCTTTGGTTATAATTTGTCCGCCAACTGCTACTTATAGACATTTATAATAAATTATTGTAATTTTTTTTGTGTGTGTGTGTGTGCATATTTATGAGATTCATTTGAATTTTAACAATGGTCCACGTGTCGGTTGACATTTCCCAACACAACTTATCCTGGAGACTTCAACGTATGGTGAAGACACACGCCCTCTTTTGTAATCGCGTATGCTTTACTCAGCAAATCTAATTGTGTTCGTTTCTGTTTTCGTCTTTTTTTTATTCATAAAAATCTTGCACTATCACGGTATGGTTATGGGTGCGTCTAAACACCATATAAATATCATCATCATCATCATTATCATCAAAACAATCCACTGTTTCCATTTGACAGATTGTTTGATTGATTTTTTCCATCTTCTTGAATAACAACAACAAGAACAACAACAACAACAAGAGAAAAATCGACCACAACAAGATACGATCGCGTGATAAAAGATGTATTGAATGTGCAGTCTATCAACATAAACTACACACAACTATAGTTATATGGAGAATCATGTTACATCATATAATTTCTAGTCTGTAATTAAGAACGAAGATATGATGAGTGCCTTTGGACACACAAAGTTATAATAGCAGAGAGAGGCATATAGCACGTGAACGGATGTTAGTTGGCTAGCGGCTTTGGCCAGTACTTCCATTAAATTTCATCATCATCATGAAAGCAGGGGCGTACGTCGTCGTCATCATCATCATACATAAATAAACTACACTCTTTAACTTGTATGAGAAATGACAGTGAAGTTTATTAATGACACACTAATAGTTATTATTAAATTTTTCTGCTTCCTTTAGGGTCCATTTTTTTCCCCGTTTATCGCAATTGTCAATTGCATCAAAACGATAAATTTCGTGTCAAAGAACTGTTTTTTTCTTCTCTTCCCTTCTATTTCTCTTTTCGGGTTTCTTTTGTGAAACACAACAGTTGAAATTTAATCTTTTCTCTCAGTAATGGTTGTGCTGCTTTCAACAACAAACCTATAATTGACAGCTATTTTCTAATAACTGTAATTTCGGACAATCTACATAAACAATATCAATATTTGATGAGGATCTAACACTTTAAAGCCACAAATTGCGGTTTATGAGTGTTATAATATGTATTTATCGAGAATATATAATTCTTTTGTTTATTTCTCTCGTTCTTCTGGTGTCACCAAAAATGTAGATTTAATCGGTGTGTTGTTGTTGTTTTTTTGTTTATTAAAGTTATTATAAATTCACAAAATTTTCCAGTTAAACAATAATCATAAATATTTAACTATTTAAGAAAAAGAAGCAATTCACCGATGAAAATATTCGGGGTGTTGACAGTATTCGATTTAAATCTGTATGTTGTTGAATACTTAGAATGCCACTGAACACATTCCAGAAGATAGTAGAGGACCTCGTGCATTGTAAATCAATCATCAAGAAACTGATACAGGCATGCAGCTGATATTTTCCACGTATTTACATAATGGTGAAGTAGCCAGCCTGTTGTGTGTTTATGTAGTGTGTTGGCTAACCAACTACAACTGTCCCGTCTTCATTTATCCATCGTTTCCAAGATTATCATTTTTTTCTTCTATTTGTAAGAGAAAATAAAACGAAACTCAATTGTGAAATTTGTTCAAATAGATGAAAATCGCATTGTAATTTTATTACAACAGATGGTATCTAGTTTTCATGTCCTCCCTCAATAGAGCAACGCACACAAATTGCGTTCGTAAACGTGCCACCGAACAACGTTACTACATCTGACTGTAATTTTTTTTACAGCCATACCCGGATTCTGTTATCAGACAAGTACGATGTTTTATTCTTCAATTTTTTTATGCACCCTCTCAAGTTATCCATTTTTATTTCAACAGTTGGCAATAAATCTAAATCTTATTGACAAAAAATGTGCAATTTCAATGGACAGTTTATTATAAGTTTCTTCTTCTTTTTTTTAAATACTATTCTATTGGTGGTAAATTTATAAAAGTGATTGCCTCTATACAATGGCTATTTGTCGATAAGGTAGGGGCAGATAAATCTCACAAGATGCAAAGTCCGATAGTTCCTTGCAATTATTTATCGGCATAGACCTGAAGACAATCAACAGCGGCTCTAAAACAATAGTAGGCGTGTCTGGCAATCAATTGTGAATACGGCTATTATTAGTACTGCATAGAACAGATATCAATGGGAAAAAACACAATTTTTCCTTTATTGAATTAGAAAAAATAAAACAAAAGACGAATTGTGGACAATGAAAATAAATGGTGGAAACTTTTCGAAATTGTCGTCGATTTAACGCATTGATACCACCCTACACACCCTCGTTTCTATCTCAGTTGGAAATGATGTGCAAGTTACGAGATTACGTCGTTTGTGTTGTTGTTTAAGCAAATATACGACATAAGATCGAATATCAGAATTATATTGATGTGTTGTTGTAAATGCGCTAGCGAGTTTGTCAGACGATCGGCTGCTGGGCAGGAGAGGTCGCTAAAACCTCGTAAATTGTTCTACAATCACAACAACGGGACCACCATCTTCGGCAATTCTTAGTTATTTGTGTGATTAAACGGCCAACGATTGGTAGTTGAAGGTAGATTCATGATAAGGAAAGTCTTGTTTCAGTTTGGAAAAGAGTATTAAATGACGTAAAAAAGAAACGTGATTGAAGATTCAAGTTGCACCGCGATACCACCTGTCGTGCGATCGTCAGTCCAATGTTACGAATTAATTTAATCTTGGCGTTGAACAACTTTACGGATCGTTTGTCTAGATTGATGTCAAACAATTGGCTACGTGACAAAATGAAGGAATACAACCAACAAGTATTTGTCGGTGAACAAAACCGAATCAAACTGTGATTATGATAACACCATGGAATTAGTTATTTTAAATGTTACTGCCGCTTCAGGGATGATAACTACAGAACTGCTGTAATTAGTTGAGTAAAACAGAGAGAGAGAGTAAGAGGTCGTCAATCACAGAGCCAATCTGTTGAGTGACAATAAAATATACAACTTTAAAGTTTTATGATTGTGCAGATGATGATTAAAGCACGATACAAACACTAAATAAATAACAAAGGTGCTAAATACAGATTGATGCGAATCGAATCGAATTGATACTACACTACTGATGATGCACAAATGCAATTATGCAACTCAGAGAATCGAGTTGCAGTCTTTTTTTTGGTTTGTTTTTATTTCAAAATTAAACTTCTTGTTGTGTTGAATAGCGTATTGGCGTATTTGCATATCAACTCGTCACATGTCATATTGTGCTATATAAAAATTAAAGAAGACCAGATTTGCCGTAATGACCTGTCATTATGTAAGATTGAGAGCTACGGCATAATTACAAAGTATTAACTTCCTTGTTAGACAGGATCTGAATGAATTAGATTTTTTGTTTCTAGACTTCACAAGTAGATTAAAAACAACATTGTTTTGACATGGCTTAATTTGATAAAAATTCATTCACAACATCCCGGACACTGTAGTTAAAGTATGTACTTGCGGAATTTATAAAAAACAAAATAATAAGAACAAAAGCGTGCCAGTCATTTGTATAAAATAACAAGAACAATTTTAATATTAAGCGCCGTCGACATTCCGACAATAAACTTTCATAAAATATATCAACATTGTAATATGAATTATTATCTCAAGTCAAGCACGTACGATAGAAGACGACGTGTAATTGAGTAGAAACATGCGGGTGACGGAGCCGACTGGACATGTAATATACGTGAGCCATTTTGAATTAATTCTCCTTCCAAATGAATCAACCGAATTTTTCCTTATAGTTTATCATAATTTCTATTGTATTGTTGTTGTTGTTGTTGTTGTTGTTGTTATAATAAAATTGAAATGTAACAATAAAATAGAGTGATAACAGTATTATTGGTGTCATTAACCTGAAATATGGCCGGATTGATTTTTGTCGAAATTGATTGTATGATCCGAAAGGAACACTATCCAATTAGTCTTCGATTTCAATCCAATTGATCAAGTGGTTGGTGTTGGTTTGTTAACGCCAACGCTTATGGAGCGATAAATCGTGTCGCAAAGCCCATAAGGGTCAGATAGCCAGTTTCTGGTTATATGAGAAATATATCTATAGATACATACATGCATACACTTGGCTGGTTTGGTGTTTCTTTGTGAACGCATAAAAACAGAACAAGGGTATATAAACGTATAGAGGAGTGCCCCAACAATCTGTTTGATATGCAGGGCGCCCAGCATGTTCTCACCATTCGGCCATATATGGAGCAAGCTCATGATTTACGTAGAAAGATATTGGGCGCTTGTAAACCGTCTAGATACACTGCTTCGCTCTCTATCTTATCAGTTTGTGTCAAACTTGTGCCGCTATAATATTGTTGAGAGTTTTTCTTGAAAACTAAAATGTGCTCTCCTTAACATGACACCTGTACCTTGTTATATGCTTAAGATTGGAATGCGTTCACTATTACTACGAAACAAGTGTCTCTATTGAACCTTACCAGATTCACGATTGATATAATATGCAAAACTAGGGATATCTATTTAATTCAATGGAAGATAGTATCGATCGATCGGTGCATTCCATCGAAATGTAATTATATTTGTAATACTTTTAATATTTTTTTGTTTTCTTAATAAACGCTTTCGGTGTCGGGATAAGTAACATATCACACACACACACAACATAAAAATATTCCCAACAATTTCGCCTAAAGCATTATGAATAAATTAAAATCTCCACAATAAATCGTCATGTATATATGTATGATGGTTAGTTGGGGAAAGACAGCTACACTCATCTCTTAAGGAATATTATTATGGATGTGGCGGCTGGCCGGCCGGCCGGCCGCAATTAATATTTTTTTACCAGGTGCCCATGAGTTTGCCATTAGCGGCCGTCGGGATTGTTACAAGTTCAGGCCGCCCTGTCTAATCACAACACTGTCACCTGAAGCTATCCAGGCGCAAAACTACATGTAGATAATATAAGACTTGATATAGGGTTACACAAGAACCTTGACAACAAACGACGATTTTAACAATCACAAATCGCATATTAAAAATTATTAATAGCAAGTTTGCACGCGGACCAGCCATAAATCCCCTCAAAAAAAAAATTCAATTAAAAATTTACGCTTTGATTGCCATACTAATTAGATAGTATCAATGGGTATCCGTGTTCTCAAAATGTCGCTAAATTTATTTATTGATTTATTTTGATGTTTTAACTTTCAGGTGTTGAGTTGACACAAATTTTTACCATGTAAATATCGAAAATAAATCAACAAAATAAACACAACGTAATAATAATATTACGAAATTTCATTCATAAAATCTGCTGTCCTCGAAAAACAAACAAATATGGACAAGATTTCTCAACAACAAAGCACAAAAAAATCAATAAACAATTATTATGAATGGATTCTATTTTTATAGTGAAAGTACCCATTAATTTGGATAAATAACATTAAGATAAAGTCGTTTTGATAATATCTAATTATCAAAGATTCTGTGTGTGTGTGTTTTTGTGAGCGTATTTAGCGACATAATTCAATGTTTTAACACACTTCACTTGACGCTTATCGACATCTTTGATATTATCTAGTGGGGGTTGTTGTAGATGAGACACTTAATTGCGTTTAATTAAATACGAAAAAGATCGAACTCACAGCGTTTACGATCAACTTATCTAGAACATTTATCGAGAAGATCGCATCTGACTATATTGTGTGTAACTACCTATCTAAAGATATAAAACTGTTGAAGAGAAGAAAGAAAGAAAGAAAGAAAGAGAGAGAGACATACGTAGACGGGTTTTCTTCTGTTGATGTAATCAACTGCCAAAGTGCACGACACTAGAGAGCCACTCTCTAAACGTTGGATTAATTAATTACACTGCCCAATATTCATTATAACCAGTTTCGAATTATCTATGTCTTATGATATCAGACCATTTATGGGCATATGTTTATTACCAGTCATATCTCTTGAAATTCTTCGATTCTCTTTCCAAAGTATTAAAAATGATCAATTTACATACAAATCTACCTTTTGACTTGTTTACACAATTAGACAAACGCTACAGAGTTAAATGAGGTGATAATTATAACACAACAAAATTGCATTGGTCACAAGATTAAATTTGCTGGTTTATGTTGACAAACTACATTACTTGACATATTCAAAGGAAATCAACACCAAAGATCGTTCGTATACGATGATCATTAACAACAATGTTGATTGAACATATCGGTATTAAATTTTCGATTTAAGAACTTTCATATTTGTGCAGCAATAACAGAAGAAGATTATCAAAAAAGAAAACAACGAAGATCCTAAGAGAAGTGTGTGTGTGTTTATGTGTGTGTAAATTAATTACAGTTTAAGGTGTGCCATTAACAAATTTGATCTGAACGTCAGTGTTAATTAAGTCGACCGGGCGCGACTTTATATAATATTGATGTTGTTGTTGTTAGTGTTAGTGTTGTTCTTGTATATTAGTTGCTATTTTATTAAAACTACGTGTCCGCGCGAACAGCTGCAGAATGCAATTAAGCTAAGTGTAGTCTTATTACAGAAGCTACACATAAGAATGAACGGTGATTGATTCTTGGGATCAAAGATCACACAATGTCATAATTCTATCTATTGGACATATCTTCGCTCCATCTTCTTCTTCTTCTTCATCTTCTTGGTCTTCTTCATAACCTGTCGTTTCAATGTCGGAACCTATTGAAACATTAGAGTACAAGCGCAACTTTTATAAATATCTACCGGTATTGTCTCATCGTATGTACGTGTGTGAGTGTTTCTACGTGACAGTATCCAAGAATGGAATGCACAGGTATTTTAGAATACCTGTTGGTAAGTGTGCAACTACAGTTCTCATGCTATAGCGTTTGTAAGAGGAACTTAATTCGCTTAAAACTACTGAATATACCTATATTATACACCTGACATCTTGAATCGTACTTTCAATTACGCTAAACTATTACGTTTATCACAGTACTACTAATAGTAGAAGAAACACGGAGATACTTAAGAAAATTGAAGAGTGGTAGACTTTAGGACCCTTATACTTTAAAATACTGTAAATTCACACCTAAACCGATAATGTATAGCTAGATACTTCAGAATGATTCAGTACTTAAAGGAAAGAAGAAATAAGTCTCCCTCAATCTCAGCTTTTCCCACAAAAGTGATGGGACTTATCAAGTTCAAAAACCAATATAACTGTTTCTGTTACAATATTTAAAGGCGGTACCATATGGGTACGTTCATATTATTGAAGATATGTCCAGAACAAGACCGACTTGAATTACCTATGTTCGACCTGACTGTGTTCATCTTCATGATGCAATCTGATCTACTAATTTCTTACAAAACTAAATCCAACTGTTGCTTTTCTTTATAACATAAACTTTCAACGTATAATAACGCCCAAACAAGAATGAATTTTAAATTTTCAAGTACAGATCGTGACTCATCCAAACACACATAATATAGGTAGACACACACACACACACACACACACACAGACACACCGACACTATAATTCCTTTATAATTATTCCAACAGAAAAATTATTAATTAACTCCATAACGACAAAACAAAAAATTCTCTATTCCTATAAAGAGATTTATTTGTTTCGGTATTTCAACTTACAAAATTATTGAAACGATATAACCAGATCAACGACTCTCGACAATATCCAATTAATAGAATGTCAGTTTTCTAATTAAAGAATTTGAAATGTTAAGATAAATGATGTTTTAAAGAATCACATAAAACACAAAATACGATTAGGAATCTAGCCAAAACAAAACAAAAAAAAAATTTGGAAAAAAATTTGGAAAAAATTTGAACAATATTGTTTTTGTTTTTCTACAATAAATTCACAATATCACAATCACTTCAACTATTATTTTGAAATTTTATGCTTATTTATATAATCGATGTTAATGTGAATTTCTATGGTATTGCCAAAAAGATATTGTAGCCAATGCAAAACAGAAACAACCATCAATCATTTTTACAATGAAGATTAAATATAATCCTGTCGGCGATGATGGCTATTTCCTGCTGGTCTACGTTTAGAAAAAACTACACGATAACCGCAGGACGTTTTTGTAAAAGATCAAAGAACTGAAACTTTTACTCGACTATAATAGTACTCATTAAACTTTGATGATTTACTATTAT
Organism: Meloe dianella; assembly: GCA_028455855.1. Classification (NCBI taxonomy): domain Eukaryota; kingdom Metazoa; phylum Arthropoda; class Insecta; order Coleoptera; family Meloidae; genus Meloe; species Meloe dianella. The sequence continues at coordinate 569,464 of JAPTHL010000060.1, forward strand.
TATTATTATTATTATTTTGTGCGTTTGACAGCCGTTGAAAATTAGCATTCGAAACATTATCAACTACTTCTGTATATAAAGAAAATCAACATTATCTTAGAATTATTGCAATTTTATAGCATTTAAAACTGCAATGTTGAAATGATGATTAATAGTATGCCAACTTGATAATGACTTGTAATTATCATCAAATCAGGTGTTAATCGACAATCAAAGAAATGCAAATCAATAAAAATCGATACTAATCACAACATTACAAAATTATTGTTATTATGCAGGTATAACTACACAAACTAAATACTACATGCATATGCTCGATTACAGGTAAATAGTCATTAAAAGATACGTTGTATGTTGTATAGAAAAGATGATTCTTATAAATATTACATAATGTGTTTTGTATACGGTGAAAGAATATTAAAAGCATAGATCATTTTAGACTTAAATGTAATATGTTTTACGTATTTTTAACAGATATAGAAATTATTTATTTGACTGTTTGATAAATGACCAGATTTCGACTTGCTGAGATCTGATTTGTTCTAAATGTTTAAAGACGAACAAAAAAAAAACAATTATATCGCCTGTCAGCAACTACAACAAATACGAACAACAAGAGGCATAATTATAGACTTTCATAGCAGCAAAAGCGTATTCTTTACAAGTCTGCATATCGGTCTGGATTTCTATTTGTTTGCCGACTTTATTTAGAACATATACTCCCACTATTGTGCCGCGGTCGGCTTGACTTCAAGACAGTAAAGGGCATGATTACATCTAACAAGACGATCACAAAACAAACAAATATTATCGATGACTTTTGATAAATGTAGATGCAAATACAGGTCTAAATGGAGATTTGTACAGAATTCTCAACTGATCAAGCCCAATTTCTTATCGATTTATTAAAGATAGTTGTCAAAATTTCTAACAACTACGAAAAAAATCAATTGTTGGTGTTGTTGTTACAAAATAAAATAAATTACCTGTACACGTATAGAATTTTTATACACAATAACACGTATGTGTGTGTGTGTGTTTGTGTGTGTGTGTGTACAACATGATCGACAAGAATCTGTCAAGATTGTCATGTTCGTTTTACAACAACAGAAGATGGATATACGCGTGCCAACAAGTTATTTCCATTGACATAATTCACCTATATTTATGCCCTTCTGAATAATACAACAACTCGATAAAAAATAAATAGAGAATTGTCCGTCTTCAATATTGATTTTAAATGACGGCTGAATACTGTCTTGATTGAATTGTAAGCACAAAATAGACAACTTACAGGACATCTCAACTATGCATGACCAACATACGATTAAAGATAGAGATAGAGAACAATACAATGATTCAACGAGTAAAACAAACATCGCTAGCATCACGTGACTTACGTTCATATATGGAACAATAAATACAACATTTTCCAACTTGTTGCTATTAGGAATTTTATATTTGATTTAATGTTGCAAATCAACATGACAGTATTACTGTTTGGCCTACATTAATTGAGAGAAAAATAACACCAACAATAATAATGATGATGATGGTAAAAAAAATGGTATACAATTGTTTTTGCTATAAGGGCAGGAACTAGTTATTCTATGACTTCAGGCTTTAAATAAACAAATCGCCAATTAGATGATGTTATAACAAATTGTTAATAATCACTTGTATCTTTAATGTAGATAATAAATGAATATGTTTTTCTATTTACAATTTCCTCTATTAGTTTTTATTACAAAACAAGAAAATAATTAAATACTCAAGTATTGCTCATTAAAGGTTTTCATACGTTTATTAAACCAGGTGTAATTGGAGATTGTTTACGATTCAATTGGCATCGTGAATTTCGTTTGAGTTAACATGGTTTTAATTGTGTAACAGCCCCTGAAAGGTTTCTAACAAACAACACAATTGCACACGAAATATGTGGAGTAAAATAAAAATTGATTTAATCAAAAGAAATATATATAAGTATTAAATTACCGATGAAAGAGTCAAATTGTCTGTTGTTTAACAATCCAAATAAATATCAATTTAAATTGATCACAAACTCACTACACCATATAAGGTGTCGACTATATTGTAAATTATGGATATTTATGGTAAATATATGGACATCGATGATGATACTAAATAAAATAGACGGATTTAAGATAATTTGTACGAATCTAAATTGATATACTAGAGACGATAAAATATGAATGAAAAAAAGAAACATCAATTAATTTATTACATCATTATAATTTCTAATGATGACAATCAATTATGCTATTATCATTTATGATTTTTTTCTGCTATGTCTGTTGTTGTTGTTGTTGTTGTTGTTGTTGTTAATGATAATAATGATTCGCTATTATTTACAGTTAAGTTGGAGTCATTTAAAGCGATAAATAATCAAAATGAATTTTTTATAATTCCATACAAGACACATCATGATTATTAGTTTATAATCTAACGATTAGATGATGTTCCTTGATTATCATTAGTTATTTTGTTAGATTTGGTAGCTTAAGATATGTATATAGATATAGATTTATAAAAAAAAATATTTAAAATCCTCCTATTCAACAGTTAATATTTATTAAATGATCAAATTATCATAAATTTACTCGATGGGTAACTTCGGAATGTTACAAATTATTAATGAGGACTTTACAATAAGATTGTAGAAGTTTTGTGAGATTCCAAACCAATCACTATGTTGATCTAGATCTTCATTTTTGAGTTGGCAATGCAAATACAGATTTTATCACAATCAACAGATGATGAATACTCAAAGACGATCAATAAAGATCGAGATCAATATCGAATTTTACGATTTATGTCGTTTATACTATCTAACAATATTGAACAAATATGGGACACCGTCTTTAGATGGACGCGAATTCAAGCATTTAGGTTGATTTCTCTTTCAAAATTTCAGCAGAGAACAGCTGGGTACGGCTCTAAGTTTCAAACAGCCCCCAGCAAATGTGTCGTTGTTTGTTTTTTGTACTTAATTCTTCCGAAAATTCATTTCGCTTAATCATACGATTTGTACGAAAGCTGCCTTCTTAAAACTGGCACATTAGAGAGACTTTGCAATTTGTTGAATAATTAATCAGAAAAGTTTATAAATTATTATTGGCTAACAAATATATGTAAATGAAAGATTTATCTGATTACATTTTAAATTCATTAATATTGTTAATATTATAAAATAAATCAATTTATGGAAATGTCTAATCAAATATTTGTTTGTAATAAATTTAGATGGAAAAAATAATAAATTTCTAACAATAACCATTGCCATAATACTTTAAATATATAATCATAAAATTTTAATTTATAACTACTTAAATAACTACCGGTTATATATCGTATACGGAATTTTTATATCATCATCATCATCATACTCCTCTCCGCAAACATAAAAGACAAATCATAATCACAATGGGGGATGTGCATACTTGCAATATTACAAGATCAATCAAAATTAATAGTTCAATTATTATCGGTAATTATCCGTAAATAAATTGAGGATTTTTGAGAACAATAATTCGGTCCATTCCTGAATCATCATCATCATCATCATCATCATCATCACCATCTATCTTCTCATTGGAAGAGAAGCCCGTGCTCGGCACAAGCTACAGGTTTAGCCCACGCAAAACAACATTTAGACGTATAAAACAAACCCACCGGAAATATAACAAAAACACTCACACAAACATGAATATCTTATTGTCTATAGAAATATGTGTGTGTGTGTGTGTGTGTGTGTGGAGGAGGAGTTAGATTCTTGATAGAAATGGTTTTTTTTTGCAAAATTAGTTGTTGTTTTTTTATTCAAGTAAATTATTGCCCGTTTCTTTTTTTTTTAGTTATTTTATTTTAGTTTCTTTTCTATTCGTCGTTCTTTATTGTATATTTTATAAAAATAATTTATTCAATCGAGTTTTTTGGGCAAGACTACGACCATATGGTCGAGAATTGATGAATGCATATATATATATATATATATATATATATATATATATATATATATATATATATATAAGCTTAGAGCTTGTTTAATTTGAATTTAAACCAATGGAATTAAATTCTTATCCAAATAGCTACATCAACGTCATTAACGGTAAAACTAGATTTATACAATAATGTAATATAATTAGAAATAAAGGTAAAACAGAGAAGCAGAAGACGAAAACGAAAAACAAAACACAGTGGCCAGAATTTGAAACACTCGAAATACTTATACAAGAATAAAATGTTTTCATTTCGATACACGATTGACTATAATTATCCTGTCCCATCTATACAACTCATTTAAAAACCAACAATTATATAAAAATAAGAACTTAATTGGCATGTCTATATAATATTGATTAGGAAATAATACCCTAGAGAGATGTGTAAAAGGGAAATTGTCGTTGTTTATCTGTCCATTATAAGCCACTTCATCAATTATCATTTGTTGTCGTTTATTATTTTTTTTTCATTCGATTCTATAAAAATCTTTGTAGAAAAGCAACGCAAAGACAAGCGTATAATAGACTGTGACTGAAACTTTAAACGGCTCACACACACACATTCGAATGAAATGACAAGACAGCTTCAAAACACGTTCACCTGTTGATCGCGGCCAGTCATATCTACCTGGTTAGTGTGAGAATGGACCGTGTGTTTAAATTTTGATAAATCGGATTTCCGCGGTATCTACACAACCACACACACACACACACCAACAAGGATTAAAGATTAATAAACGCCAAATCGGCTAGAGATGTTGATGGGGACAGAAAGGTCAATGATATAGAATGCACCCTCTCATTGTTTCATATTAGGTATGGGAAAGCGTCCTTTATAAATAATTATAGGTTATTATGGGTTGTAGAGATTTTTAAACTTTATATCTGATATAATATTTTATTCTGGACCACCAACATTGATTGAATATAACAAAAGAATCAAGAATTGTTGGGCTTTTATAACTAACATCTTTGCAAACAAATCCAAACCCTTATTTAGACGTTAACTATAAATTATCGTTAGTATTGTTAAAATTAAAAATAGCAGGCAAAAGAAACTGAGCAAATTATCAATGAGATGTTGGTGGAATTAGATTAATTTATGATAAGGAATTGGAATAAGTGGTCGAATAGAATTTCCAAAAGATTTATCTTCAGGTGGTTGAGTCCAAACAAGCTAGGTGGAATATAAAGCCCACGCATGTTCTTTCTACAGCTACCGCAATGTTTTAACTATCATCGTACATCATAATCTCAAGCAGAGATTCATATTGGATATACCGTTTAATGTGCCCACCTGTATTACATTTGAACACTTTTAGTCTGATCGCTTCAAATCAACGAAATTTGTAGGAAAGATTCGTTTTTAATCAAAAACCTAGAGAAGTCGATTTTTTTTTATCTAACCAGTTTCGCTAATAAATAATGAATAAAAAATAAAAACTTTCACTAGTCGATAATAAACTAAAATGCAGAAGTGAACATATTTATTACCATGGTCCCTTGAAAATAGCCATTTTCTTTACCATAAAAGACTCGACTCGCACTACAACATTTTAGGCGCCAGAGCTATCTTCATCGTAGTGTATAGAAAAAAATCAACATATAGATAGTAAATTTTAAATCTAAATTTAAATGGTATAAATATTCAAATTTCGATAGATATATTATTTGGAATACTCAAGGCAGATGGTACTGATTTATTTTGCAATCCTTACACTTCTTACAAATACCGGACGAAAGATCAACGAGCCGTTCTCAGTTCACCCACAAGTAGCAATTGTCAACGAGTGAAAATGTTGCACAATTTGCATTAGACTAGTGCAAAAGCATTTAGGCTATTAAAAGTGGTAGCTTTTTAAAGCCTCCACAAGGCTTGCAAATGACATCACAGTACAGCAGGATCGCGTTGTGAATTCAACCTTGCCAGTAGGTCTCTAATTCACGAATTTTACTCGCTTACCACAAAAGAAACGCAAAAGATCTACGACGATTAGGAATGGATATTTGAAGAGCCTAAACCACCTAGTAACCAACAGATTCATTTCATTTCATTGATAAATCGACAGTTGCATATTGGCCGACAAGTACACACATTTTATTAGCTTTTAAAGATCAAAGAGTTATAATCTAGATGGAGTGAACGATGTGCCGAATCAGTGGTACTTGACCGCCCACTGTCCAACAATTCTCTTAATAGTAACTCCCCAGTAGCTGGCAGTTGATGTAACCGACCCACAACAGGCTGCAGATGGTATTCAATTAATTTCCATCGATTACATCCAATAATAGAATGGAATAAATATGAAATAGAGACAGAAAAATTGAACATAGAAAGACACCAGAAATCGAACAACATATGAATAGAAATGATATTAATTAGATTTTGTTTTGTTAAAAGATCAATACAACCGCATTAAATAGATGCGGTGGTATTGATTTGAGAAAAATGCAATTAATTTGAGATTTTTTCCAAACGATAATAGAGATTTTGATCTGCACTTGTAGACAATTAATGTTCGATTAATAATAAATTTCAAAAGAACGCAGTTTGATAATTAAATTGTCTATCGTTGTTATTTAGCTCATTTTCAAAGTTAGTTGACACGAAATTGGCCGTGTGTGTGTCCGCAATCGGTTGTCATTCAATGCAAAATTCCAAAATCTTGAAAGTTCTCTGGTGCAATCGGTCGACTAGTTTGAATACTCAAAATAAACTCAAATGATCCATGATAGTGCCAATAAAAAAACGACATTTGATATCTTTTCCCAGTGAATCTCGAGAAAACCCCTTTTTCAATCCGTTTATAAATCATAAATATATTCATTTGGCGTTTAGAGTTGTTCGTACGTGAATTAGGGTGAGATTTGATAACACGTGCATGTATGAGAATGGGTTTTTTTCAGACGGCTCGCGCCGCTCGTCTCCACCAATATAACAACAGCAACAACAACACAAGGTAAACGTCAAGCGAGGAAAGACGTTCTATACAACAACATATAGTACCACCGACGAGGGGTGTACCAACCAACGGAAGATAGATAGCATCGGTGGGACCGGCCGGGCCGCACCCTCCAGCGCTCCGACCACTGATTAAAACGAACAGCGGCACATTTATATACATATGAAACATTATAATAGATCGAATAGTTTCCAACAGGGCAAAAATTATACACGATTTGTTTATTATTATTATTATTATTATCATTATTATTATTATTATTATTGTTATTATTTATTGGAATAAACAGGAAAAGTTCCAATCTTTAACCAGGAAATCGAGGGTGTGACAAATTGAATAGACAGAAAGGTGACCGACGTGCTAATATTAACAATTTCTATCTACAATTATGATGAATATTCGAAACTTGAATTGTTGGAAGATTAATAGAAACTGAAGAAAAACATACGCATGAATAATATGTTATGATACAATGTTGTACATGTATAGTCAGATTATTTGTATAAAACTCATAAATTTCTTGATTTACTTGATTTTAAACTAAAATCTGGTTTATTATAACGAATATCCATCAATATGCGTTCATTATAAGTGACCATTCCGTTATTATTATTATTATTATTATTAAGAAAATAAAAATAATAATAAAAAAATCATCACGGCATGCTTTGATGTTAAGAATTCAGTCTGTGGGGTTCTCATTTGGTTAGGCTACTTGTTGTATAAATTCATAATTTTGCTTCCTGATTGTATTTTATCACGATTATAGATATTAATAATAAAGTTATGATTTTAAAACGATTATAAATATCAGATTATGTAAATTGTTATTAACTCTACTCATTCAAACTGAATTTTTCCTGAAACGTACTACAGTTATTTGAAATGCTATTACCTAAGGACTCCCACATAAGGAGCACAAATTCCCAACAAACGCTGCATTGAAACCCTAAGGATCATTAAATAATTTAAGTAACGCTCTATTGTAGAGTAGAAATTATAAGGGTAACGAAGAGCCGGCCCCAACTGCACAATCCTTAGAATTGAGTACGCTTCAAGTTTTTCGCTCACTTAAACCCAATTTTTATTTTCATTTTCATTAAGAGCCCACCGATCTTCTGTGGATACGTCTCGCCTCTAGCTTGCAAATCTCCAACTCCGTATTGTTGTATGGGGACCAACAAAAACAAAAAGAATTAAGAAAAGCATAGCCAACATTTATATTTTTAATAATATTATTATCTATTATGAACGCATGATTGACGGTATATGATAGGTTTTTATATATACAATTAAAAACATCGTAGGAACTTATATAAAATAGTGCCTGCGGTCCCAGGGAAACCAGCCCAACTGGCTTTTGTTACTAAACCATTCATGTTATAGACTATAATAGAAAATTAACTGTCGAAAAGCTGTTGTTATTGAATTATCATCGATGTACGATCACTTTTTTTGTTAGAGTTGACCATAATTTCTCAATAATATAAACAATTATTTAAAAACACAAAACTAAAAAATTAATGATTAATTTTAATCAAAAAAAAAACAACAACAACAAAACAAAACCAAAAACGATTCATGCTGGTATATCAACAATCTTCACTCTAATCTTTAACCATCGACGGTTTGATACACGACCGAAAGCAATGATATTTATAAACCACCATGAATCCTAGACCGTGCGTCTCGGTAATTATTCTTCTTTTCAGTAAAATACACCTAACATATAAATAAATAAGTGGATAAGTTGAGGGGCGGGCAGCTAGTCGATCTTGTTAATTAATTATCGCGTGTAGAAGATGGAAACATTTCTTCTGCTATCAATTGCAGACGTACTGCCGGAGAATGCGACAATATTATTACTATCATTATTATTATTATTACACTAACATACACGTACGTATTCTTTAAATTTTCTCACGGAAAACTAGTTGAAGAATCAACTTAATCAAACACATTGATATTTTAATGAATTATTTTTATACGTGTTTGTGTAGCCGATTTATTGTTGGTATGCAAACAATTTCACTATAGTTAATAGTTGGTTGTTAATTGCTATTGCTGTGCAACAGCCTCCAGCATTTCTCTCTTCGCATTTATATAGTTGGCCATAACAAACTACCACCACAACAACAACAACAACAGCAGCAACAAACGGTCTTGTCGTCTTGTAACATGCTTTGCTCTCTATATTATACAAATAACATTCACTTGTTTATTGTAAATTGCCAGCAATTTCAAGATTTCAGATTGACTAAGACCTAAGGTGATAATATAAACACATAGAAACGAGAGATGGCTACTTCATTCAATCGATATGCATTTGGATAAATATTGAATAGTCAAGAAAATACAATAAATGCCAGTTAAATATGTTAACTTTCTCATCGATTTTAATCTAGTTAACGCTAATAAACCTGTTGGACGACAACTGTGATGTTTTTGTTGAGTATTTTCATTTTTTTTGTTTTTGATTTGATCAACTTAGCTTTAATGTGCGTTTTCTAAAACATTAGAATAGCAGTTGTTGATTCGATAACTTATCTATCGCATAATCGATTCACGAAAGTATCTCATGACACCTTCAAGAAACTGATTCTATAACTCTATCGCATCGATAACTATCGAATGGAGGAGAGATGCTAGAAATTCCACAAGCTTAAAGGCAGGTCGACCAAATCAAAGTCGACTGACTATATAAATTGTAGAAAAGGAGAATAGAACTTATTACAGCAATCATCTTCAGACTAGATCTGACCTAATCTAAACATAGGTGTGTGATTCGTCCATAACATTTCTAGAGTGCGTCTGATTTATTTTACATAATTCACAATTAATTCTAATGATATACAGAAAATATAAAGAAGAATGAAATAAAACCACATATGGTATACACCTCTACTCATCATATTTTCTTATTTAACAATAGAAATAGAATTGCATACAATACACATATACAATGAGACACACACATCCATACATATATGTCTAGAAAATCTGCTACAACAAACATTTCACACTACAAAAACAAAACAACAGAGGCAAGAAAAAAGTAGATGCAGATAATATGCGTATAGCAGTGTCAAGAAACCTGGTGTATTGTATGCCATACTATCTATTAATAACACTAATCATATATACATAACATATATACTTTATATACAGCTATATATAAGTGAGGTATGTGTCTGGTTTGCAGGTGGTTGATGCTTTGATAAGTACCTACTCTTCATAAACTCTTTACACGATTGTAGATTATTTATATGTTCAATGTGATATCAATGATTGCTGTTTTAATTGCATGTGTGCCCGCTGACTAATTTATAAGCGAGAGAGAAAGCGAGAACAGAAGATCAGATTTGAACGAGTTAAACAAGAAGTGCTAGTAGAGCACCACGTGACTTACGTAACTAGATAGTCATTCTTTGCCGTATGTGCTGTAACGAAGATATTTCTATTTTTATTTTCAGATACTTTCACTAACGACTTTCTATAAAATAGTCGAATTCAATATAATATCTTCCACATAGTTCATGATAATGTTATCGCTACATTAACATACTTTACAAGTTGTGTTAAAGTACAGCACAGTTTTCTCTTATTAAATTTATTTATATAATTTGAACCAATCTGTTGCCATTCTGGACAAAATACACAACTGATGACATAAGCGTGCCAATTTATGCCTTTAATAACATAATTCACTGATTTCTAAATGAGATAAGTATCGATGACTGCATGCTTCCCGTTGTTTTAACTATATCAAACTATAACAAAAAAAATTATTCTCGTGCCAGATAAGAAAAAACGATGATCATCCATCATCACTCCCTTTAATAAGTATGACACTCTAATATATCCTTTAGATTAACTGGATAATACCGAACTGAAATCAACAACAACAACAACAACAACAATAACAACAACAAGAATTTTAATTTGTGAACTGGCAAAAGATGTACTGTAGGTATACACTGATATAAATATAGAGAGAGAGAGTAGAAGGTAAAAAAGTGGACAATAAACAGGAATCAAACTAGTTTGTTGGCGACGAGCATGCAAATTGTTTAATGATTACCTTTTCCAGAACGGCCACTGATGGCGGCCGATAAATCTAAACACACCAAAGACGCCAAACGTCTCTTTTATTCCTCTCATCTTCTATTTCCAGTCAAATTTAATAATTGTTGTGTCATTTTTTATCTTTCTGATATAATTATTCTACATACATACATACATACATACAGACAGACAGACAGAGGCGACACGGATTCTGGGCCATCATAATTGATTTCGTGAAATTTACTTTATTTGTTGCACTTAACAAATTTTCATCACATACCGTGTTATGTCGCACATTTTTTCATGTTTAGAATTTGAAAAAAAAACACAGAACAATCTAGAAATTGCTATTAAATTAATTGATTATCTTCAATTGTATTTATTCCAGTCGATAATAATAAAATCTTATTGAACATCATGTTTCATAATTCTTATAAATTGCGTTTTATTTTTAGAACAAACTTACTTATTCTAAGGATTATTATTAATAATGGAATGTACCCCAAAAACTAGGCTACACCATTAATCTTTTATAGTACATTATCTCTATTAGTCTAGCTATCACCTTGATGTACATAAACTACAACTTTATTGTTCCACTATTATTATTGCTAAATCGTTCGTGTTTTTTTTTTAATTGGAATCAATTCTAACACAATAAGATCTATAATATTCATTTAAACAAGACAATTTTTTTCTATTGGGAATAATTACACGAAATAGATTTTCTCTGATAAAATATTTCAAACAAAAACAAATTGGTTTTGGTATTTTTTATGAACGCCATACACGTGACAGGTACGCTTGTACAGGCAATCCGGAATGTGCAGATGACACACCTGTGCAGTTATTACGACCTGTACAGGCTGCTGGAAGGGATTCGAAAAATCGTGTATACCTGCACCGGATATGCCGGTCATCAATGCAGATACTTTTAACCATGTCAATGTCTATCCCATGGCCTTAGAATAAGCTGTTTTGCCAAATCGCATGTGGAGCGATGGTACTTCACCATAACGTGTATGGTCTCTCCTTATACTAATTGCAATATGTTATAACTTCAAAAACAGAATTTGTTCGCACGTACAAATCTCCAAAACATCCAAGGATTCAATTGATGCGCTCCTGTTATAATTTTAATTTAATTTAAAAGCTTTCCAATAGTAAAAACAGGCACATTTTTGATGAAATTCGGACTTTCTAAAACGATTTTTCTATCAAACCACAAAACGGGAACTAATTTTGTATAAATTAAAGTTTGTTTATTTGCGTATATCTCTGTGTATATTTTATAGTTGTAATAAACTAAATCACAGATCAATTTCTTCCGTCTATTGTCTTTCATTGTTCATGCCAAAGAGTGGAAAAACATTTTTTTCTCAAACTCATAAATATTAATAAAAATATTTTAGAATATGTTTATGTTAATTGCAAAAGTGTCAACATTTATTTGAAAGATTTTCTATTCTATTTTATATGTTTGTGTCGGTTGAAACTGTCTATTATAATAATCATAACTATTCTGATTTGATTTATCAAATTTGTCATGTCGAATATTAGAATAATATTTTAAAACACAACAACAACAACAACAACAATAAAAAAACGTATCATGTTAATTTATTATTGATACGTATTGTTGTTTCTTATTGTTTTCTACACAAATATGTTTGAATATGGAAATTGCTAATTTAAATTGAATAAGGATGTTGAAATAGGTAATGATATTATGCCACCAAACAAGAACATGTTTCACACTGTAAATAATCATTTGATTCCAAATTAAATTCACAATTATTGTGATTTATAATTAATCTAGAATTTAATCAATTATTGCCGGTTTTACAGGATTACGTTTTGGTTTGTTGTTGGTTTTTTTTTTGGTTTCGAATTCTCTTTATTATCAAGTAGACTAGTTTTGGTGTCTTTTCTTTTGTATCATCATCATCATCATCATCATCATCATCCCTTATGTGACCGTACACGCTAACCTTCTTCACTGTCAACGTAATTAAGATTTATGGTTGTTACATGTTGTAAATATCAACAAATATAAATAAAGTTCCAATCAGTGTCTGGTGTGTTACTATTATGATTCAAACTAAAGTATATATGTGTGTGTGTGTGTGTGTGTGTGTGTGTGTGTATATATAATCTACATTAGACTAGGTGTTGTATACATATATTTGAATGAATCAACCTAACAAATTGAGTTTATTCGAATTTTCTTGAATGGGGCACATATATAGGTACAATTTCTAAATGTATCCTATAATAGTTGGAAGACAGATGGTTTAAAACCGCCAACGCAGACGAGACTTGTGTGCACGGGCCGCGTGGGCCATCAGCGTGCTTTCCGTGGGCACGGCTCGCGCGACGACGGATGCCCTGCATTATTATAATAACACACATAGGTCCCCATATGTGTGTGTGTGTGTGTACATCATTTAATGTCGCTATGGAAAATTAGTAGTATCTAGACGAACAATTTCTTTCACAAATCTACATTTATAGGGTAAGTTTACCATTATTGGTTAGAAGAAGTTATGATGCATATATTTATTACAAGTTCTTAGATGAGGACAATGCCTTTAACCAACAACAACAACACTAACACTCCAACAACAACAACAACAACAAAATGGTTAGGTTATAGAGCCGGATTATAAAGTGCTTAAGCCGGATCGAAGCCACCATGCTGTCACATTATCTTTAAACACACATATACGTACAGTATAAGAGAGACACACACACACACACACACATCTATAGAAGAACCAAAGCTGCTAAAGAAAGAATCAAAACAGTTTCATAGTTTCTAAAGTCACACAACTACTTTATTGATTTTAAAATTTTAATATAAATAAAGAATGAAAACAAGTATATTGTCATAAATAAACAAATTGCTATTAAAACAGGATTCTAAAATGTTGGAACCTTGTCGAATTGTGTTGCATTATATTTTAATAAAATCATATTCAAATGACAGTTCTTGTGTGTGTGTGTGTGTGTGTTTGAATAGAAAAGTATACGGTACTTTATCCATCTTATTGTTGGAATCAATTTAAAATTTTAATGCGTTATCGTTTTTGTGAAAAGCTATGAATCGAAAACTACCCCAACAACAACGAAAACTAATACAAATTCCGCAGAACACACCCAATCTTTGTGCGGCAAACCTATGAAAACTTGAACGAATTTGAAAATCGTACGCAAAATATTCATATCATACATAGATAATCAAATTGTATGAATTAAAAAAAATATAGAGTTTTCCAAATGAAGCTATTATTATTATTATTATTGTCGTAAAATGTTGAAAATAGGCTCGTTAGCCGGTCATAACAATCAGAAAAAGTCCAAATTGACCTGTCGGGACGCGAACACGCAACTTCTACTTGCCGGACAGACAATTATTAGCGTTAGCAGTAACGTTACAGTGTCGATAGTTTGAAATGGCTTATAATTTATTCAGCATAAATTAACAAGTTAACAATAATATTGATAGTAGTGTTTTAAAATTTTCGAAATATTATCACCTGAACGGTAATATCATTCGAATATTATCACCTGTTCAACTAAATTACCTATGATTCGTTTCAATGTTTAATTAAACAAAATTGATAATGACGTAAATCGTCTCGATTGTCCAAAATCATCTATAAATAACAATTATATTATAATTCAATGAAACCGTTAGTTTGAAATGAAAAGAACAAGGTAAGAAAGACACCTACATTGTTTTTTTTTCTTTACTCCTTTGTATGAAAATAAAGATCGTCACCTACACACACGACAATTACCTAAAACAGGCATCAATAGAGCTCAATTAAAATATTAAATGAGTCGACGTGAATTTGTTGGCGCACAACAAAAAAGGTGGTTCTATATAGTCAAAACTATAACAACATTCGGATATTATCAGCAACCACAAAATGTTTATTCGTTTATTACAAAATGTGTAGAACAATTTGTAGGTGCGGTATTTCAATAATATATAGGACTTCCGGTTAGGTATAGGTATTATTTTCAAATTCTGGATTAAGATCTGTATATATCTACCTATACAATATATTTTATTGTATATATAAAATAAAGCGGCCATTAAATTTATTGATAAGAAAATTTATAGTTTCGCCTTATTGTATAATATATGTATATATTATTCCATACATATGGCAATTTTATATTTGGTGAAATGTGTAGAAACAAAAAAAGCGCAAAATATACAACCCTTTATAGTTTATAAATTAAAATAATGATATTTTTATGTGTGTTGTAACATTTTAATTTCACACCTGAATGGATAGGACGCGTGTAGAGTTTACATCGAAACTGTTAAAAATAAATTACTGTTTGTTGGACATTTGTCATTTTATAAAAGATCGTTACTGAATTCATAATTAACTAGAAATTTTAGTCTTTAAATTTAAATTGACAGCAAAACGAAATCTAACAACATCAGAGACAATTTTTTTTTTCGAATCTTGACTTACGATTCAATTTCCATGATGGAAACACTACCAGCAACCATATTTATGTAAAATATTAAATAAGCATACTATAAGACAATCGTAAGACATATTGAATAGAAATCATAATTTGTCTATTTCGATACAGTCCCCTTGGTCTTAAGATAGTTGGCGGTACATCCTTGGTGTTTCAGTGAGGAAATGAGTGATGAAAAATCAATCTAAATGGTTTTACCGTTAAGCCATTATTAACGCCAAACAACAAATAGCACTCGTAACGTAAGTAATGCGACATAAACATTCAAGAGAAAGAGATGCCAGTGATTTAATGAAAAAAACAAGAAGCGTTAGTAGAGCACCACGTGACTTACGTAACTATATAACATCAATCTTTTCTAGAATATCTTCCCTCAATCTTTCCGATTTATAAACATTAAAGGATAATTTTAGACTTTTCTAACATTTTCTGACTGGAACATACCTAACTTACGAAACTAATTATTATTATTTAACTACTATTTTGTTTGTTTGTCGAGTGAAATACTTTAAATTTCGTTTTTAACTTGAACTTTAAATTAGGAAATTTAATCGACCGATAATTTATTACCCAACAAAAAAAAAAGATTTTATGAAATTCGTTATTAAAAAAAAAGGAAGAAGCATCATATCTTTATCATCATGAATTCAAACGAAATATCCACTTAAAAGATGATTGATGAAAAATCATAAAATGAAACAAGATCGTAATTTTTATCTAAATACCAAAAATTATGAAAGTAATTAAAACACAAAAATTGCCATTAAAATTTTTCTGATAAGACATTAACTACACACAAATGAATAAAACGGAACTTCACGATACCTCTATAAGCCGACCACCTCTCAATTGCTTATACAGTTGACAACAAATCACAATGATCACCTACATTGTCCTTAATTACTTTATCAGTGAATAAACAAAAGAACAAATTTCTACCGCCTTCTATGGAATATATAACAACAACAACAACAAAAGCAACAGCAACAAAAATAGCAACAACAACCAGTTGATCGGCGGAATATCAAAACTATTTCGTATAGACATCGTGGCGGGTATTGCTATAACAATTAATAATCAGTTGTAATTTAGTATTTAATGACATGTAAGAATATACATAAACAATAGCGTTTAATATAACTATAGCCTTTAGAGGCAGAAAAAAAATCACTTAATGAACATGCACAAGTCGTTTTTTTTCCGTAAGTTGTTTTATTAATAACCATTGCCAATAGATTGAAGAGCACGAAGAATTGATCGATGTTGTAATTAAATTTATTAAGATCTGTATGATTATGTAGACTTGACATGAACTCTTAATAGTCAACAATTTCTATTTGCAACATATATTTAATATTACAGATACTTGCATTTCTAGATATTTATTTTTGTTAATTATAAATAGAGGATATTTATACAAGGACACATATATTGGCATATTTTAAACTGTCTTGTTTACTTCACGGGACTATTTTATACAACATTGATCATAAATATTGAATACGTTGTATTTCATAATAATATGCAACAATCGAGTATAATTAATCGTTTATTTGATATTATTTCGTTTATATAAAGTTTGATCCTACCATCAGTTGGAAAGGGATTGATAAATTCGTCACGCATGCGCCGATACTTTTCAAACGTTACAATCTCACACAAAATTAATCAAACAAATAACACTGTGCAAAGGAACAAACCTACACAACATCATTTAATAGATAAAACGATTTGATGATGATTTGATGAAAATCTAAATGTACAAATATTTAATAAACACAATAGAGTAATAACAGAGATTATCTTGCTGAATGGTACTACATCGTTAAAACGATATAATTACTCATTTAAAAAACTACAGGTACTCTCATTATAGACATCCTCATAATCATCATCATTATTATCATCATCATCATCCACTTCATCACATACTGCTGTTTCGTGCTTAATAATAAATTAATCATCCTTATTATGTTCTTTTTGAAATTAAATAAAATAAAAACAAGAGAAACTAGAAGAAAAACAGAGTTGTAAACGATAATAATGAAAAGGAAACGAACAATACAGCAATGAACTGCAATGATAATTATAAATTTATCTTTACAACAGTTTAATGTCAGTTTTTATGTATGTATATAATTCATATTTTTTTTTGTGCAACTACTATTATTGTTTTAAAAAAGTTTTGATATGTAGGTATACTCGGTATGTTTCCGGAATCATAAACAGAAATTATGGCATTTGAATTAATTTAGAAATAGAACGATGTCGAATGGAACACGCGCCACTCAAAAATCCTAAGTTTTGTAATAAGAATTCAGAATTCTATTAAATGTGCACATAAACTAAACGACGGTAAGTTTGCCAAAAATTTTGCAATCCACATGTTTTGGATTGCTCCTCGATTAGATAAAATAATGATAATTTACCTCCTTAAAGTAATGAAAGTAATCAAAAGTACAACAGTAACCTTTGAAGTTTTTCGAAAACACTCCAAAATAAATTCAAAAGAAAGTACACTAAAGTCCCAGTGAATCCACTGTGTTACCTTCTATGTTCGTCACTATTAAAGGGACTCTCAACTCCAAACTGGCACTCTATAATTCAAAATAGAGAAGAGCCTCTTTTGCAATTGTCTCTCTTATGTTTATCGACTACATCTTCCAGTTCGTTTTTCTCTTTACAGTTTGGCAATTTTCCCTGTACCGATTATTTGTCTAATTCTATCAAAAGTAACAGTAATAAAGACTTTACTGTAGTATCAATTAACTGACTTTTCAATTGAATTAACAGTTGTCCATAAATTTGCAGTTAATCCAAATCTATAACTAGAATAATTAGCAAAACTCGTTAATATTGATGTGCACTTTACTATTATTCAACAAAGTTTAATTAACTAGTACGTCCTCTTATCAAGTTCAACTATAAATACGTTGTATAAAACGAAGAACAATGAACGAAATTCTAATTAAATACCATAAAATCCCTTGTCATAACATTAGAATTTCATTCATTTAGTTTCAAAACGATACAAGCTAACTTGTACGATTAAATTTATAAATAATGTGATTCAGAAAGACTGTCAAGGGTCGTCGGGGATCCGACAGGAGGAGAATGCGCGACCTTTAAGATCAAGTGGTCGTCATTTAATAAGATCCAGTCATGTTGTTGTTGTTGTTGTTGTTGATTGTTCTTTTCTCTTTCCACATCATTATATTGTTTCTACTATATGATTGTCTATCATTTTCAATTATGACCGACTTTCTTCATAATGATGATAATAAACACACGTTTCATTAAGAATAAGATAATTAATAATAAGAGGTTTTTGTTTTTGATTGGAATAGATTAATGATTTCCCTTATAATTGCAAAACGTCCAAACACATACACGAACGTATAATAATTGGAACAATCGGTGTGTGTCGTTAAAAATACGACGATATTAATCTGTAAATGCATTTAGTTAGCGACCTGCTTTATTACCATATTGTATACAAGAGAAATACGATGGGACTTAGAGATCTTATAAAGCAAATCCTTCTTTTTCCTAACGTATCAAAAGCATACTAATTTATTGCTGTTTGTAATGGTTGTGAACAATGGTATACGTTGCTTTGGTATATGCCTTAATAGGTGCCTATTTTTGTTCCATTGTACCCGAGATACAGTGTATATAACTGAACAATATGCCGTCTCTATATCTATTCTTCCTATTAGAACGATTAGCATTTAGGATTATTACTAATCATTTTAATACTAATTTATTATAACCATCATTCAATCATAATAAACATAATCATAAAGCGCAAATAAATAAAGATATTCAGTTGTAATGAATTGATGCATTGATGATGTATACAGGAATCCCTCAAGGCAACTTCTGTTTTGTGGTTTTGCGGTATGCCAACAACTTAAACCACAATTTCATAATTTCCAACAACAAATCAAAAAATTCGATAATTACCAACTTATATTCGTATTTTCGATACATCGCAAAAGTGTTTGTAATTTTTTTATATGAAACTGCATACAAACAAGTTCAAGGTTAATTCTACCTGTTCTGTGTTACAATATATATATATATATATATATATATATATATATATATATATATATATATATATAGGAGATTCAAAAATATGCACATGTATCCATAAATAAAATCCAAAACTGGCTTTTGACCATCCAATAAGTCATAATGTTATAAGAGAGCCACGATACAAAAATAACTGCAGGACAGCGAACATGGTGCATTGTTAGATTTTAAACAGTCGTTAATTTTTCATATTACTATTGTTATTATTATTTTATTTGGATCGCATTTGGTACATGAGCAACAAAAGAATAGAAATTATAAATGATCTCAACAAACACTGTGGCCACATCATGTGCAGTACAGTTGCGCAGAAAGCACAAACAAAGATAAATATATCGACGTGCCTATTCTTCAGTGTTGTTAGATAGAATATTATTAACATCTATAAAGAATTTGTATAACTGTATTCGTGCGCAGTACAGCTGGGCAAATTCGGATTTTGCCATCCATAGAGAACAAGATTGCTGTTTCTTATCCACTTCTTGTTGTTTCTATAAATTGAACAAACGAACACAAATATGGTCAAAATCATCTTGTGAATGTTTTGTTAATTCTAGTTTGGTATCTCTATCAGGTCTTGTCAATCAGTAAAACACAACAGCAAGCATGATCAAAAGCATTGATAAAATGTTGAATTGAAATTAATGTGACAGTTGACTGTTGCTACTGTTTCGACATTGTCTGGTAGAATCTAAGTTTGATGCATTTTGATCAACTTGTTGCTATTTCAATGGCAACAAAATGAAAAAAAAATGAAATTCAATTGTACTAAATGAAATAAAACATTACAAAGATCAAATCATTAACGATTTTTCGTTTTGTTTGTGAGTGTGTTTGTTGGGATCTCAAGTAGTTGTTTAGTTTTATTCAAGACATTTTCGATATAAACTCTCTCTTCTACTGAGATGAACGAAGAAGAACAACAACAACAACAACAAGCAGACAATGAATCAATCGCATCATTAGCGTGAGAGAGATAAGTGGGTTCGAATTAAATGAATCTGATTTAATCTAACATTTTATAATTATTGGGACAATAACAATGACAGTGAAATATTAAAGTTGTCCACTATTTTAATAACAATAAACCCAATTTTGTTTTTGTTCTATTTCAGTCAGATGACTTGATTACAACAGGAAGTGGAGAATTCTTTTCTAATGGAATTAAAAAAAAACACACACACAACACATAAAACGTGAATTGAAGTAGCCACAGGCGCACATTTGATGATGTGTTGATTTCCTGGATTTAATTAATTGATAATTTGCTAGAATTTGAATGATTTAATTTAAAAAGCGTGTCTTGTGTTTGATACACATTGACATTAATTGGTTATAGAAAAACAAGACAAAGTAATATAATATCCAACTTATAGTCGGATAAGTTTTCCTGAAAACTTATAATCGTTTGTTGGTGTTTGTTGGTCTTATTTCATGGGCTGTTCATTTGGCCGAAAGTTGTTTGTTTTTTAATTTACTTTTTTTTATAATTAACCATTATGAAGTAACCAGATGGACGTACCATAGACAACAAGTACCAATGACCAACAGACGATTGCAGTTGTTAAATTTAAAAAAGAAACATCTATACTCCGGCCAACTTAACGGCCTTCACTCATACTATATAGATCACTAAATTGCCTCTCAATGATTTTCATCGTATCAAATAAATAAACGAAATAACATAAATAAGATGGAAGTAGTATAATCGCAATTTACTTCAATGGATTAACGTAACGATCAGTAGTAATTTGCAAAACGATCAGTCGACTATAACGATATTCAATCCAAATGGCGACATTAACTACAATCTATCCTATAATAACTTTGTATAAATCTTGTCGTGCATACAAAATTGCGGAAGATAAAGACGAATTATTGAAAGATAAAGATAAAGATTGAAAAAAAAACCTGATATCTAATGGAACAAATTTCAGTAACGTTTCGTTCTTGATGTGGTATTGAAATCTCCACGAACACAACGGCCCTGACATTGACACCAACACAATTTAACCCCAAATACTTTCAATATTGCACATCTTGAAATTCAAATTTCTACAACATAGATTTTAATCAATTTCTTCTCAAATAAAGCGATTAAATAAAAGATGAATGAAGGTGAAATCAATTTGAAATAATATGCCTATGTTCTACCTAATTACCAGTTCTTTCACCTTGACAACTGATCGTTTTACCAGTCACATTTAAACATAAAAACGTATCTAATCAATTTTCTGGTTGTCTGTTTTAAATACCATCAACCCCCTACTACTATTCTCGGCATTTTTGTCTTGTTGTGATATGTACCTCCTGAAATTTCTACACTAGATAAATAATAAAGGGATGATCATTTGTAAAAACGGTCAAAAAGCTCATAAGCTATAATTCAATTCACAATGCACATTTAAAATAGCTGAACTTGGTACCATTGACGAAGTGCAGAGCCGGGCCGGAATAAATTGCACATGTGGCAAACATGTGTTACAAGCGTCCTTTTCACCCGAGGCAGGTGCCCCTGTAGCAACCCCATCGACCCGGCACTGTCCAAGTGATATAATTCTGTTTAATTGTAGTCAAATTCGTGTATGTATCTAGTTGAATGTATTTGTATGCATTTTATCCATTAACAACTGATAAAATACAACAACAACAAAAACGAACGTCGATGAACTAGAAGAATGTTCTTGGATTATCCACTGAAACGACCAATAAGTGTCGCCACAATTGATGATAAAGAGAGCAAAGTACTGTAATGTTTATGGACAAGGTGAATCTATTTTGATATTATAGAATTAAAAACAACATCGTTATCTAAGTTGAAATAATTCTAATTAAACCATAATAATATGGTAAATAGATGGACGAGATATCAATCTATCTCTCTCTCCCTTTCTCTGTTTTTTTTATTATTATTATTATTATCATTATTATTATTAACAAGAATTTAGTAATTTAATTTTTTAAAAGCTACCACAACGATAAAGAAACCCATAAAACTATAATCACGTATTAATGGTATTCTCCAAACAAATCTTCGTAATTTTTTTCTCCTAAATAGATACCTAATTGTCGATAATTCTTGTTGATGAGGATTTCGATAAAAATAATACCAATAATATTTGGTCAATAATAATTTCAACCACATCAAAGCTACATTTTCTTTAAAGATAATTCAGAAAAAAATAATCTCTAGATTTAAGTGCAAAGAGGCGAGTGCCAAAAGTTTCTAAATATACAGATATACATAAATCGTAGAAAAAAAATCAAGTCAAGGATACCAGGAACAATAAAAAAAATATTGTCATGTTGTCAATCAAGTTTCCCATGAGACAACACACAAAAAATGTCACATGTAACCTGATAGCTGATTAGAGTTATGTTGATCTTCACATTAATTCCAATGATTATCGTTTGACAGTCTTTAAAAAATCACCGATCAAATTTTCGTGTCATCTGCACATAGACAGAGAAATATTTTCTGATCTATTAAGTTGTGTATGTTTTTGTCCACTAATAACCAATGACTGATGAGCTGAAAGATGTAAAGAGAAATGCCCAGATTCTAAGGACCTGTCCGTCAACATCAATGTTAGTGAAGTAAATCATTCACCTGAACAACACGCAACAACAACAACAACAACAACAGCAACAACAACACGTATACGTATATACATAAAACGTTTCTCTCCAACCAAATATGGGATGGGTATCGTTGGATACTCGTTAATGGGCACCAAGTGGTGATGAGTTCTGCCAGCCTAAAGCTATATATTATTTATAACATCGATATTATACTAAACTGTGGAGTTATGTGTACGGACTCTTATGATTAAGGCTAACGGCTCGAATGTACATATGAATTATGAATATATTTATCTATGTATGTGTTGGTATAGTATTTGAGAGAAAAAGAATTGAATAGAAACTATACAACAATCTATTTTCACGGATTACTTCAAAATTACCAAAATTGTTAGTAGAAGTGGAGAAGATCAATCACTTTCAAACCATCCAAGGTTTATAATGTCGTTTAAGGCGTCCAATTGGAAGTCTAGAGTTCGATTCCGAGTGAGGGATTGAAATTTCTCTCTCAATGATTCATACATAGAAAATAATTGAAACAAAAAAACGAACATTAGAAGATTTGGATTGTTTCCGCGCCCTACCTCATGATAAATACTTAACACATTCAGATCAAAGGCGATAAGGTCGCGGCCGTTCTTCCATTAATTTCATTTAATTTTAATTTAAATTGGCGATTACGTAAATAACGTTGATTGTGTGATTGTTTGGAATAATTTTTTTTGTCTTTTAAATGCCTCCAACAAACCTCATTATTTATCTTTACTTTTTTTCACTGAAATTTTATTTCAGTACCAATTTAAAAATCAACTTATTGTTAATGTTGTGTATAAATCTTCAACAGCTGCTTAGAATAATCCAAATATCCAAATGCGACAAGCAAACTCTGAGAACATATGTGTGTGTGTGTGCGTGTTGTTGGCACAATACCAATCGATTTTGTTTGCCCCATTGTTCAATACATCCTCTGCCAAGTGTTGTGTGTGTGTGATCTACAGTGCACGACCATGTGTCGACGATTCTCTTACGGATCACCGAATAATTAAATATAAGTTATACTGGACACACTGCGTACGTCCACTTTATGTTCTTATCGCACAAATCTATAGAATTTTTCAAACACCAACCACCATCTATCTCTTTCTAACCAATTATTAACCAACATTTGATAATAGAGAGACAACGTAATGTTGAAATCAATAATGAAAATGTGACTTCCCTGCAAGGAGCTAGTTAATTGTCGTCTTCTGTATTATAATACTTGACTACACTTGTGAGACTTGAGATAAGTCAATTATTTAGTAGAGACGACGCAAAAGCGAACACATACACAACATTGTTGATGTTCGTCTATTATTCATTTTAATTCTTTATAAACGTAAAATTTAAATATTAAAATATTTTATCGTTCTTATTCTTCTAAATAGCAAATCTCATCTTATTTCCCGGAACCGCTACTTCCAGTCATTGCGTCCTTTTTCTGATAGTGTAAGATAATTAAAATGTAATCACATATGTGAATGGAAATACTGTTTGTTGTTGTTATCATTTTGTAACAAAAAACAAAAACGTTTGTTTTCGATTAGAGAGGAATTATGGAAAGAAAACGCGCCCTAAAAATATCCAGCGTGTACAACTAAATTTATAAAGTTTCCGTTATAAATAGACTAAATGGTTGAAAAGCGTAGGCTATTTGTAATTACTAAACAACTAAAAATAGTGAGTAAATCGAAAAATTGATCGTCATTACATGCTTTGAATATTTCATAGGATGACGTTGGAACTATTCTCTATTTGGAACTTTAATATTATAACAATATTATATTAGCTACAAATAGTCTTTCTTTTCTTCGTTTAATTGAATTTTTTTGCTGTATTGACTAACAATAAATATTGTCGAGTGGGTAGTTTAGGTTGCGTAGAGATTATTGTGGAAAGTTCATTGAGGAAAACTCCCAGGTGGTTTTGATATTTACCTCTTAAAAGAAAAATAACGATCTATTTTAGTTTATATATTTTGATGATAATAATAGACTTTTAGACGATTGAATTTTTTCTCCTATTTTAAGTAAAGACACAATGATTGATGTTATCGTATACAAATGTTTTGGAATGAATGTCTAAAACAGTTTATGTCGTAAATTGTTAGTAATGTACCACGTTTCTGTTACGTTTCTAGATTAGTATATTATTATTTTTAGCTATGTTCCAAATGATAAATAAAACAGTATTTTATTTGCTGGCAAAACTCCCTAATTATTTTCCAGAGTTTGTTGGTAAAAATAGGAAGGCATCTCGTACGCGACGATTCAATTGTAGTAATGACATCACAATAGATTTGATACCTTTTCTGAGGGTAGAAAGTAGTGTGTTGTTGGTAGATAATAATAATAATATTATTAATAATAATGGTGAGAATGATGACGTAGTGTGTAAGGACGTGTGCCAAAAAAGCGCGTAAAGGTCGGTCATCTTCCTACACAGATTTTGTACGTTTAAAGCCATCGTAATAAAAACGAAAACTGTATTATGAAAATAAAACAAATAAATCTGAAATATTAGTAGAGAGAGGAGGTGGTATGTTGTTGTATTTTGAATAATAGAGTTCGAGGACGGCCATTGTGGATTATTGTATTATCTAATATAGTAACGTGCCATATTCGATTTGGAATACATTCGTCCAAATGTATTCACTATTGTTGTTATTATAGTAATTGTTATTATCAACAGACAAAATATATTTGGTGGATGTCATCTTCTAGACTGGGACCCACTCCAGGCCTATCCATGACGACGTGCGTGACGTCATTATTTCGTACCAGCAGAGGCGTTCGGTGTTGGCGTTGAGACCTGCGGATCGCACACATGTCCGACTCAGGCGGTGCTCATTCATATCCCGTCCGCGTCCGTGTTGAAGCATTACTAGCGTGTTATCATCGTATACGTTACCGTTGTTGTGGTGGTGTTATAATAGTGCGGCATGGCAACGGAGACGATCTCCGGTGCCGAGCGCCTCCAAAATGTTGACTTTAACGATGCGCCGCGGATCCAACGAAGAACAAAAGAGTGACGGTCGACAACGGATCGCCGCCACCGTCACCGACGCCACTGGTACAACATCATCATCATCATCAGCTGCAGCAACATTGACAACAACTAGTGGTGACGAATATGTGGATATCTTGCAAGTGCAACAGTTATTGTTAGAAGGTGGCAGAAGTCGCGAACCACCCCCACCCTCTGAGACACGTAGTAGACTGCTAGACGCCTTCAGCGTCCCAACTTATTATTATGGATCCTATGGAGGAGCACAACACCATCATACGGTACCGGCGACGGCCAGCGTCGATGACCTCATGGCGATTTGGTTCGCCGTTCCTTCGACGTCAGGTGTGTCTCCTGTATGTTCTAACACTGTTCTTTTGACTAGTCTCACCTACACAAACATTGATCCAGCTTTTGTTAGATCGGGCTGCACGCGCCATTCCCCACATCACGCGACACACTATAACTTACACACATCCTACCAAATTCCATAGTTAATTTAATGTTTTGTCATAAAATTTGTCACACAAAAAACAATCAATTTAGAGAATGAAATCTCGTGAAAATGTTTTGAATTAAAATGACAATTCCCATAACAAATATTGCATGTTACTACCTCTATACAATAAACAAAAGAAAGCTCTAATATACCTAGATCTGAATTGATACGTGTACACACTCTTGCATATTTCTTGAGAAAGTCTAATAAGTTACAGCCAATTCTATTTATTAATTCATAAAATTATGCAATTTGATTTATCGATAACAGATTTCAATCTGAATTGATAGTTCTAACCCGGAACTATAGCTGTAATTAACAACAGGTTTATTTGTTTGTGATATTAAAAGCATCTAATTTAAAATTTTCTGCCACCAATTCATTCAAATCATATATATATATATATATATATATATATATATATATATATATATGAGGTTATATACACCATATAGTTGGCAAATACGATTCATTAATATCTTTAAACGAAATTAATCATAGTATTACCTGCATTATGATTAGGAAAACATTTCAAAAGGCGCCCACGGTTTTGCTATAATTATTAGTTATTTGAATATCACCTTTTTTGGCATACCTTACATAATAATAGTTTGATACGTGTACATTTTCCGTTTTACACCACATCAACTCTTTTCGAACCCACTCAATTTTTGTTGTATAGTTATCGCCAACGCGTTACCACTACGTCATTGACAACATGTCAAACTCTCGATGTCCTTTTTAACTATACGCATATGTATTTTGTTTTTTTTTGTGCTGTTTTTCAATTAATGTGCATCGACACAACTGTTTATCGTAACAAAAGAGGTTCCCGAACTCGAAATCATATGGTTGATTTACGCCAACAAATTTATTGTTATATAGTTAACAACAACATATTTGTACGCATTACAAATTATCATTAATTTATCTCTGTTATCCATCTTTAATTAATAAATGATTACCATTTATTAATTACCTACACTTTAATTCCTTGTAGGTAAATAACAATGTTAATGACCTTCTTTTGTATACGGGTATTTTCGTAATGTAATCTGTAAAGCGGATTATGGTGTGCGAGCTTTTTCAATGAACTTGTGCCATAACACCAGCGCAGGGGTAGTTTGATGTTAAATAGTGGTGGAATATCGCACAAGTAAAGAGAGAAGAGAGATAGAGAGGAAGGCATCCTCACCTGTTTCATGGAGGGGCAGAAAATCATGAATGAACTGACGTCACAACCGCAAACCCTTTGAAAGGAAAACCTTCCCCTCTTATCGATTCAATATATGTATATGTATATGTATATATATATATATATATATATATATATATATATATATATATATATATATGTTAGATACCCGTGTAATTCATAAATAATTTTCTTGAATGAATTCTTAAAGATACACTTATTGAAAAATGGTGAAATTTTCGATGTTGATAATTTTAATTGATGATAATTATGTAATAAGATGTGTTGTCAACGTCAGATTCTGTCGTTCGCCTAGAACGGTGTTGTAAACGATGCCTGACTCAGCCACCGTGTCTTTTGCCAGCTGATAAGTATTTTGGTACATGATTCTATAAGCCGTTGTTATTTTTAAGTAGTGGCAACAGATGTTTTTCAAAAATAGTACATGTTATTATTTTGCTACATGATGCGCGTTTCTATATTTAACAGCCATTTCGGCGTCATTGGACGCAAATTTCAGGTTGTTGTAAACGTATCCATTTAAAAAAAAAGATGAAGAAGGAGTTACACATAATCTATTTCGATTTGATGTTTTTTTTTCTGGATAAATTTATCAAATTGAAAATGTTGATTATATAATTAAAGAAACAATTTAAATTTATTTAAACGTTTAATGTTGCTGATATAAATATTTTTCACAGTTACAATATCGTATGAACAAAAGAATTTTGTTGATAAATTGTGAGATATTTGGGTAATTGTTGAAAATAAATCCAGTTGTTCGAATTTCCTGCTGTCGATGCTGCTGCTGTATAGAAATCCAATGGAGAGCGGCGAGCGCCGTATTACGTCACCGCGACGTCACGTTACGTTCATCTGTAGTGGGGATCTAGTAGAGGGGAACGTCAGCCTCCCGATCTCATTGGTTCACCCCTTGTTTGCGACTTCCAAATATGGAACAGATACTCCATTCATAAAAGCGATGTAGCGCTCGCGCCGCGACCAGTTTCTGAGTAACTTTGATACGTGGTGGATGTGTTGCTATTAATAGCACGCGTTCTTAAAGCCGACGGTACTTTTCAATATCAACAAACGTTAACTGTTTATATTTGCGCGTGTATATTGACGCCACACTTTTCTCAAACTGCGAATATTGCGCCTTTAATAAGGGCGTCTAGTCACCGGCTCACCCCCGAGACGAGTGGTGACAAGGACGCTAGTGTAGTGCGTGTCGGCGCTACAAGCCCTGCTTGTTCTGTGGTAGGCGGGCCCGCGAGTCTTCCTAACCCGTCGGCCACCATGATCATGGACGGCCTGGACACGCTGCCCGCACAGCACCACCATCACCATCATCATCATCACCATCACGCCTCCTCCTATTTGCTCACCGAGTCCGCGGCCGCGGCAGCGGCACACCACTTCAACGTTTTAAGTTTCGACACATATCTTTATAAGAGTGCCGCCACCACAACAGTTGACCATCACGGCGGCAGCCCTGTTCCCGCGGCCGTTTGTACCGCCGTCGAAGAACCGGCTGTCACCGAAACCCAACCTGGTGATCTCAACACCCCTGTTACTACCTCTGGAGACGTACCGTCATTCTTTGGACCCTCCACAGTTGTCGAACCTCCGCCTATTACAGGTAAGGTTGAGAATAATAACGACGACTTGTGGTCATCTATCTCATCTCTTTAATTATATTAATAATAATAATTTGATACGCATCATCTAAACTTTGAAATGCTACCACTATTTGAAAAATGAATAAATTTCTATCCTTACTTATCTACCGTATTGTTTTTATATGACATGTATACACGTGAATACCGGAGACCTGGGTACAATTTCGAGGGTTCGAGATTCTTTCTCGGCTCTTACATACCATATCACACTACTTCCTATATGCTTATGTCGTGTGTTAATAATAGCCATTGCGTCATAATGTTTTGTCTATATCAAACTAAACTATATAATACAGATCGTTAAACTATTTCAAATTCTATGTATAGAATTTCTATTGATTTATAGTTTATTTTCATATTTCACTTCAAATCATCTATATCATTGTTTGAAAAGTTCACGGCAACAAGTGCTCCTTTAAAACATAACCTCTTTTATGTACACTCGTTCGTTATCGGACTATGCCGCTGCCACCAAACAACACCCTGGATCAATATCAGGGACCATTCACAGATATCTCTCATTCATCTCGTTTTACTATACGTCACCTTATCTATACTTTGTACATATTGATTCATTCATGATTATCTATATTATCTATCATATATACATATGCACGATTTTATCAATATAACTACGATAGATTATAAAACATAACAAATGCCATACTACTGTAGTTTCACACAGAACATCGGAAATAAAAATGTTATGGTTGATATTTACAGGATCTTTGGATCCGGAGGAAATATCTCTGGAGCAGCAGCAACAACAACAACAACAACAACAGCAGCAGCAGCAGCAGCAGCAGCAAACGCAACAACAACAATCCCAACAAGAACAACAAGAGCAGCAACAAGAGTTGCATCAACAACAACCATCATCGATCAGTCCACATCAGTCACCATCAGGCAGTCATATCGGCGAAAGATCGACACCACAAGATAGCGCCTTGAGTCCAAATTTACGTGAAGAAGAAAATACAAATCAAAGCACCCTTAGCATGTATCCGACAGCAACAGCAACATCCCATGCAAATAATAATTTAGGAAAGATGCACCATCGATCTGTTTATACATCAGCATCAAGTCCAACAATGAGTGGCAATATGCAAATGCAATCATCTGGTAGTCCATTAGGAATGGGCAGTCAAAGTATGGCACATTCTCCATCAGCTGTAAATCCATGGTTACTTTCAAGTGGCGATAAACCTATATATCCAGCAATGTTCGGTCTGTTAGGTCAAGGAAGTTCACAGTCGCCACAACAACAATACCCTTCGGCGACACCCAGTCCAGCAGGTACACAATACGATGACCGATCACAAACTGAACAACTTATGTTGAGTATGGATTGTGGCAATAGTTTAACATTAAAACAACCCCCATCATATCCTAGTTGTTCAGCAACATCAGCCAGTCTTCAATTAGAATTACAACAACAACAACAACAACAAGAGTTGGTGTATTCGCGTGTTGGTCAACCGTTAGTTGCAAATACAGCAAAATATCAGTGGGATAGTCAAGACTATGGTAGTCCACAAGGAACAAGTGCATTAGTTGTGCCGGGTCCGTCAAGTATTGTGCCAAAACAAGAACCATTCAGTGCGGGGTGTTCAAGTGAACTTGGACAACAATCGTCAAATCAATCATACGGTGTGCAGCTAGCTGAATATAATCCATCAACAAGTAAAGGACATGAAATATTATCACAGGTGTATCAACAATCACCAATTCCTTTAAAATTAGTTCCAGTTAAACCACGAAAATATCCAAATCGTCCTAGTAAAACACCGGTGCACGAACGGCCATATGCTTGTCCTGTTGAAAATTGTGATCGACGTTTTTCACGTTCAGATGAATTAACACGCCATATTCGTATCCATACTGGTCAAAAACCATTTCAATGTCGGATATGTATGCGTTCATTTTCACGTTCAGATCATTTAACAACACACATTAGAACTCATACTGGTGAGAAGCCTTTCTCTTGTGACGTTTGCGGAAGGAAGTTTGCCAGGAGCGATGAAAAGAAACGACATGCTAAAGTACATTTAAAACAGCGTATGAAGAAAGAGGGCAAAATGGGATCGGGACATCAGCAGCAGCAGCAACAACAGCAACAGCAACAACAGCAACAACAGCAACAGCAACAACAGCAACAACAGCAGCAGCAACATCAACAACATCAACAACAACAACAACAACTCCAGCAGCAACAACAGCAACAGCAGCATCACCATCTTCATCCTCATCAGCACTCAACAGGAACAACGCATCATCTACATGCGTCACATACTATAACAAGTGAAGATGGCTTATCATTACCATCAGTAGTGACAACAACCCTGTGAGAATTACAAACCGCCGAGCTATCAGCCGGCGAATGTGTCCTTTTTGTACGTGATGACTGTGATCTTGACACCGACCCACCTCGGCTCATTTATGTACGAATTGAATAGAAATTATGCGACCTGAACCCCATGATCTCTTTTTTACATCAATAAATTGGCCCAATGCCGCATCAGAATCTCTATATACCTGTGTGCCATTTTGTGTATGTCGAATTCTATTTATTTTTAACCGTGGACATCTACAAACAAAGTGTCAGTGTATGTATGTTAATTTCTTTTCTCTCTTATTATTAATATTATTATTATTATCATCATCATCATCATCATCAAATTAATGCTGTAAGTGGCAATTCGTCCCAGTTATATACGCTGCCATTAGACTGAATTTTTGATCTTTTCTTCAACAACAACAAAAAAAAAACAAGTAATTCAGCACGCTAGTTGTTTTGTAATTAAATTAAATTAAATTAATTAATTAATTGATTAAAAAAAATCCTATTTTTGTAAGTGTTTGAAATTTGTTGGTGTATAATTTAGATTTTATTTTCGCCGTGTCCAAAGACACTTGATAGTTTTAACAATTTAAAAAAAAAACAAACAAACAATTTAACAAAGGCTTTAATTATTAATAAATAGGTATCATTATTAATTGTAATAATAATTGTTTAAAACTTGTTGCCAAATAACACAATTTTAAACTTTTTATACATTCCGTATTAATAATGTTTTCATTTTATATCTCGCTAGAAATTTTATTTTAAAAATAATTAAAGATTGTTGATTGTTGTATCGAAAAAGGGAAAATTAAAAAAAATAAGAGGAAAATTGTCAATAGTATCCATTTATATAAAGTCAATATTTATGAGTAATGTCTTAAACGCACAGTCAAAACATTCAATCAATCAATCAATTTTCCATTTTGTTATATTTGTAAAATTTTATGGAAAACTCAAAACTGGATTATTATATAGATTATTATCCAAAATGGATATATATATATATATATATATATATATATATATATATATATATATATATATATATATATATATTTATTTGTAAGTGTTAGTCACAAACCGAGTTGAAAATTTATCAGGAATGCCTTAACGAAGTGTCTTGACTAACAAAAATAAAAATTGAGAAAATCCAGTCGATTAAGGCCATAAAGTAGTTACCAACAAGGCGGGTGTTTGAATTCCCGCCACTACTCTATACACACACACACCCCCTAAATAAAATTAATAAGTGGTGCTTTCCACACTAAATACAAGCGTACAAATACAAATAGGCCTAAAATTGATTTTGAATTTTGCCGATTTATGTATAAATTTTTTTATGTAAATAATAGAAGTTTTATCATTAGCGTTAATTGTATATAAATTATTATTATTAAAAGAATAATTGATTAATAAATAACGTGTTGTTAATAATAACAATAATAATAATAATAATAATCATCCCGGCTGTTGTAATAATTGTTGTTGTATTCATTTTGTACGCTATTTTTTGTGTACAAACTACCCCCTTCCATTGCACACTTGATAACTTCTATATTTTTATACCCCGATTAGATGTTACCTAGAGGAAAACTGTTGACAAAAATGTTGAAATTTATAATTATTCAAAAAAAAAATGAGGCTGTTGTATTATGAATGTGATATTTGAATACATGGATATTGTAAATTATTATCACACGAAACATCCCTATTTATTTTAATTTGTACATGTTATCAAATCTTCAATTGTTAATTAAAAAAAAACAAACAAACAAACAAACTGTTATAAATCGATGTAATATAAAAAGAAAAATATGTGGTTGTGCTCAGTTCTATCATAACTAGATAGGTACTAGATACTACCACCACTACTACTAGTACTACTCCTCTTTCACATTTTTGATCAGATCAAATATAAAAATGCTGACTTATTAAAAATTAAATTATTGTGTTTTAATTTCAAAACCCCTCTGTGTTTTTCTTTTTGACTATTTTTCAACAAATAGTAGGTGGACGAGCAGCGACATTGCACACAAATTTTTGTTGAGCGCCACGCGAATGACGTCACAATATTTCTGAACACGTGCCCCACCTTGACCAAGCCTTTATATTTGTTATTATTATTATTATTATTATTATTATTATTATTATTACTATTATTATAAAGCAAGTTTCCTAAAACAGTTGTTTTCCACATCCAGTTTTCTTTTTGAGCTTTTTGAAGTTGTCTGTCTATGTGTGGGAAGCTTGTCTTTGTCAATGGTCTTGATTTACTTTCGTATTATTCTTGAAACTCCTCTGCATCCAACAACACATACGTATGTTACAATAATAATAATAATAATAATAATAATAATAATAATAGCAATGGTTGGTTAGAAGAAACAACTGATTTTCTACTCTTTTTCCTGATTCGTTACGATTTTTGAATTTGTTCTATCTTTATCAAATCACAGTTGGCATAAATTTGTCAAATCACCCCTGAATGAATTATAGAGAAGGGTAAATTATATAATACCATGATTGGAAAACAATTACAGATATCCATGGCGACTAGAAAATTGATTGGTCAAACAAAACACAATCGACAGTGGCGATTTGTTGTCTAATAATCGATGGTGACTTTGATTGAAAACTGGACACTGGGGGGGGCGAAAAGAGTTTAACGAAATTTAATTTACTGAACTCACATTGTGTGCAATGTGAAGAAAATACCTAAAAAAAAAATCATCAAAATAACACGAATGGAATTCGTAAAATTCACATCTAAACAGCTTCCAAACACTTTACTAAAATTAGACGTTATTCTATTTTGTTTTCTATATTTGAAAAGTGTATACCGTTTGAAAGTTTGCCATTTTTTTAAGTACTTTCAAATTTAAACACAATCGTGTTTATTCAACAACAACAAAAAATGTTTTCATTTGGAATTTTATGTTTTTCTTTTTTTTATATCCAGAAAATTTTTAATGTTTCAAGCGTACTTTGTTATACAGTGCAGTGTGTATCAATTTCTATTTTCATACTTATAACGCTTCCTGTAGTTCTACCTGTGCCAACATAATTGCCAAATTAAATTATACATGTCTGTTATAATTTTATGTCGTGCAAGTGAATTTAATGTGAAATTTTACTATTTTTTAATTAATCCTAAGTTGAAAATAGTGCAAATTTCAATAATCCGGAACAAGTTGATTAATATTTACGAGCAGCACAACAACAAGTTTATTACAAGCAATTTCATAAATAAATCCTATATATATTTTTAACTTTATAATATGGAATAACGGCAAAATTTAAAGCATTTTTCCATTACAAATCATATCAAAAGTGATGATCGATTTCTTGTAAAATACCAAAATTAATAAATCCGCTCATGTTCATACCGGTAATTTATACTCCATCTATTTGGAATTGGCCACCGTGGCTGTAAAATAAGATAATCTGATAATCGGGCATATTTAGAATCTCAGTCTATGAATCAAGAAGAATGCGTATTTGTACGTATATTCGAAATAGAGCGAGGATGGTTAGATTTGGGCATAGATTAACCTGCCACGTGACTTACGTTATTCGAATTACCGGCATTGTTCTCTCTCTCTCTGTCTCGCATCTTTGGTGCGATTGATTTCGAAATAAGATAGGTGGTATCCCCTTATAAAGTAGACCCCTAAATATCGCTCTTGAACCGGTCCTGTATCTTATGAGATTTCTTTGAACCACCACTACATTAATTGTTTGTCGACAATAGAATACTTGTAATATTTACTCAACAAAATCGTGATGATAAATAGAGAATTTCATTGTCAGCTGAAAAATAATCTTCAAAGCAAATTTTCCAATTAATTGTTGAAAATTATATGGGAAAATATTGCAATCACAATAAATATGAAATGAATTATTATAGCAGAGTAAAAACGCGAACATTTTATTTTTTCTGCCCAATTACTGTGTATTCCATTTCAACATCAACAATCTGAACATGTTTATCAAACGGTATGTTTAATAATATATCGCCTACTACATTCGTAACAAATAAGGCGATGTACGGTCGTATTATATTAGAAGAGCCTCTTTGCGATTTTCATTAAACGACTCATATAAGAATAAGGTGAAACGAGTGTAAATTGTCGAGAGAATGTCCAACAGGTATGACATTATTTATATTTGCTTATTACAATCCACATATTCAACCAAGCACGACAACATTTGCTTTCATTGTATACATATATACATTGTAGTATAACAATAATAATAACAATAATAAAAATTGGAGAACGTTAGACTATTTAGATTTTCAGTACAGATAATTTCAAGTGCGTAAATTGTTTCGATTCTTATTCGAAAGAATAAATGCATTTAATCCTTGTGAAGCCATTGAAATTCAAGTATGTGACGGTGTAATAATAGCAACTATTTCGTTATCACAAATAAAAACTTTTGAAAAAAAAACAAAACAAACAACAACACAAATAGAATCGAATTATTGCTTATTGTTATTTTAAATAATAAAATATTGTTATCAAATCTAATTAAAAATTGTGGGTGAATTATCATTTTTGTTTCCATTAATTTTTTATTGTTTGTTGTTATCAAACGATGATAGAGAAAATGATCAATTTCTACCAATCGTAATAAATATACGAAAATCAAATAAAAATCACATTACAACAGAATGTTGTAAATTGACAATCTTTCGTACCGATTATGATGTATGTGTATACAATTTTTGGTCAAACTTGCTGAATTTTGATTTAAAGGCTTATTTAATTGGACTAAATGCCGAATTAAGCCGGGAGTCGAGGAGGAGCACATGCTTCAGGGCCCCATTACAACATGGGCCCATCTATCGTATACTATATAAAAAGTTTCATAATAATTTTAAAGCTCTACAAATGGCCACCAGAGGCCCAAGACTTGGACAAGCTCCATGGCCTATAATTTCTTAATCCGGCATTAATAATGTGGTTAACACATATCATAGTAAAACGTTCGATTAAGTAACGCCCAAATATTTGAAAAAAAAAAGTATTAATAGGGAAAGTTTGACAATGTCGCAGTTCGAGTTTTCTTCTTTGAAAAACAAACAACGAGATAAAACTCCCCTAAAGAGATTATATAATTATTACATCGGCTCGGCTGCGATTTGTTTTGAAAACACTCTGAGGCTCAAAATGACAAATAATGGATTAACTGTAACATAATAGTAGTTGGAACAATAGTGAACAATCATAACAAAACGAATAAAGGTTAAAATCGTGACGAAAAGCCTGCAGGACACGACAAATTATTACAATCTCTTTTACTACGACTACTTAGAAGAAAATTTCAACTCTATCAATCTTTATAATCTCTCTCTCTCTCTATCACTCTTTGTCTCAATATTCTACCAAAGATATGATTTTTATTCTAATTATATTTCAAGAATATTAAATATAATTAAAGACAACAACTTTACGACAATACAGTACCCATATACACGATGGACAAAAACCATTATTTCTTGTGTTATTGTCGTTCTGACGACAAGATATTTACTGTTAAATGCATTCAAAAAAAAAAAGAAGGATTTGTAGTGGTAAAATTACTGATTGTGGGCCTGTCAACTTGGTGACTTTCAGCTGGAGGAGTACCTTTGTTTGTTTTTTTTGGTTTTTGAAAAAATAAATTACTTAAATTGTTTATTGATTGTCATACAATGCCCGTTTTCTTTTCTTCAACAATAATTTATTAACGGTCAGTTGTATTATTTGTATGACTTTTACCCTTCCCCAGAATCTTGACATGGAAATAAATTGTTTACTGTAAGAGATTTCAATTTTTTTTTATTTTTATTATTTTTTTTGTAGTATGCAACAGCGTTATTTGTGTGCTCATTTGATATTTCATTTCAATAATTTCCAATTTTTATCTGAAAGAGTCCCTAAAGGAATTTTGAAAGTCTATCGATATATAAAATATATAATTTCGATGTTTTGTATTATTATAATAAAATAGTAATTTTCCACGCATTCATATTAATATTATTATTATTATTTCAGTTTCCAATAATAGGGAAAACCGAAAGGTTCTTTAAAATAACATAATGTCTATATTTTGATCAATTTCCGCGATTGTAATCCAAAAATCGGCAAATCTATTCGCCCACAGTTAATTAAATCTAAACGACAAAAAGCGAACGGGAATGATACGGAAAAAGGTGTCTTTGACTAACAGGTGTGCTAGGACACTCCATTTAGGTAAAATCGGTTGGCGCCTCCAACAACCACGCATTTACACTACGTCACTTGCCATAAACAAATACAAAATCATCATCATCATCAAGTGTGGCACCATCATTATTATGTAGAATGAGAAGAATAAGAAAAATGAGATAAAATGGGGGAAATGAACGGTTGAAAGATTGTTGTTCCGTATAAGATGTTGCTGTCAACTTGTAACAAATACGAAATTGTATGTTTATCTTAGTTTATATATCTTTAGGTCCATCTCAATGAGTAGTTGGACATAAAACAGTCATGGGCCGTGAACCTGAACCTGCTGCCTTTAACCGTTCTTATATAAAATGTTAAACATTGGGCGGGCTTATGTAAACATTATTTTATTGTTGACTTGTTTTCGTTTTTTTTTATTATATTTTTGTTTATATTTATTGGTGAAAGATGCAAAATTTCCAATGATTTAACAAAAAACATCAGAACTCTGAAACATATATCATCGAATATTAAATGTTATTGAAATTGGTATTTATCCTGTACATTTATTACTTAAACGATATTTTTCATAATAATAACAACAACATTATAATGTCGTTAAAGAGATTTAAATTACTCGGCTCAAAATGGTGAAGGATAATTAGCATTTTTGTTGTTTTTACTTGATTCATGTCTTTATATAGAAAGTTGGGAATTTGCACATTTTACGCCAATTTACTTTGAACAAATTTATAACGTTTATCTCTGTAGAAGTATTCGAGAAAATTGTGGAAATTCCAAAGATATCTCCAATGGTTTACGAAGCATTTCCGACAGAATTTTCGGATTATGGGGGATGGGATTTTTACAGATTTTTTAATTAGCCACCACCAAACTTGGGGTAATTGACCCAACGAATAAGAATTCGTGTGAAGATAGTTGGCGCCCCTAAACGAAAGTACACCTTGTTTTCAAATAAATATAAAAGAAAATTTCACAACTTCACAAACAACATTTGAAACTATGGATACATTCGCTTTATTACATTGGAAAACTTCAAATTCCTCTATACAGATAGTTATCAATGTATACTCTGTATACTAGGATTTGGTCTGCTTAACTTAAACTTAAACTTACGTAGTTTTCTTACTGCCACTTTGATCGTATTAAAGTCACATTGATTAAGTAGAAGTAGACAGAGTATACGGGTATTTAGTTTCAATAGAAGACTATTTATCCAAAGTGATCCTTTTAAGAAAGTCTTCTTCAAACGCAATCATTCTTTCAATTTTATTAAAAATTAACAAAACAATCTGTTATTTACTGTATATGTGTGTCGCCTAAATTTATCTGATATGAAAATTGGCCCTGTTCCTTTACGTCTATAGTTTTAATTCGGCTCTGTTGTAATAGTTGCGCCATTATTTAAAGTATTTTAACTTTCCAGAACGATCAAGTTATTTGCAATATGAAAACGCAACAGCTGTGAAAATTATTACAGATCTATAATTGATACACACATAACACACACACACACAGAGACACACATAGATAAATACACAAACAGATGAGGACAATTTACAACAAATTCTGACTTGTTTCAAATTCCATTCACCATATGGATTTAGAACAAACTTTTCACTATTAAATCAATTATTTAAAGAGAGAATCCGACGTTTAAGTGGATAACTTTTCAGAAATTTCCTAAAATTATTATTATTATTATAAGCATGAACCAATTTTGAAACACTTTCCCTATAACATATAAACATTAAATATGTATTATACACAACAACAAATCAAATGTTACTATCATTATTATTATTATTATTATTAATGTTGTTATTTATTGTAGTTGCTAATGTGGCGCTTTATAAGTGAATGCCTTCTTGAAAACGACTGTGTATGTATTTATGTGTGTATGTGTGCAAATGAATGTGTTTAAAACAACAAGCAACAACGACGCCAGATGACAATGAGTAGGTCACCGACGTGTGTGGCACTTGTGGGCCCTTCTTCTTCGTCACCATATAGCCTGTATGTGGTGTCGCCGTAGAGAGAATGTGTATATGGCTATGTATATGTGTTGTAGAAGATCATGAATTGCTTTAGCACATTGAACACCTCCAGCGCCTGTCGCATTATGCACGTCGCTCTTCAGCGATTAGGAACTGGTTATCGGGGCGGCTGGACCACTCCTCCGAAGAGATACAAACACACATACATATTTAATGCCTAGATGCCTACAGGATGTCCTATCGAAACAAATTATTCCAACAAAACTATCTATAGACGAATAATAATTAATTACCTATTTCAATATTAACAAAAGTATTTCGACGTTATTAACAATTGATTCTAATAATGTATGAATAACAGAATTAACAGAAGGACTTACGGTACAATATGTTTTGTAATTTATATTCAAACTATTATCTGTTGATATCTGTTAGAGTTCAGGATTAGGTATGGTGGTTGAGAATAAGGGCGCTATCAGGCGTAATGATATCACATCTCCGACTGTTCCATTTAATAATAAAACACAACATTTCATTCATTAAGTTCATTTCCCATTTTAACCTTGACCTATGCCAATTTGTTACAGGTTAAAAGTGTAAACTGGTAAGTACCAAGCTTTATTAGCGCATTACATCAACGACATACGTTTCCTCTTAAAAATTTTAAACATATTTTTTATTCGATTATCTAATAATAGGAATAAGAATAGGAATATGCCATTAAAAATTACTTATAATTTTAAAACAATAGTAACGTTATCGATAAATTAATAAATTTATTATGACTTTTTCAATAAAATCTTAATAATTTTTATTGCGTAAAGTGTGCATTGTATGAATATTAAAAAATCAAAACCAAAAAAAAAATAAATAAAGATCTGTATGGTAATTGTTGTAATGTGAAGAGTATTTCCATAAATGGATTCAATCGATAATTGAAGAAATAAAAATAAATTACGATATCTATTGTTATAATAGTTAGAAATTTATTGTTCATGTTGAATCTGTGAAATTGCCTATTGTTTACAATTTACTATAATTTAATTTTTTTAATTATTTCTTTCTTTCTTTCTTTATTTATTTAGATTATGAAACGGTAGAAATAAATAAAGTCTAAGCTTCTAATTAATTTCAACTGCTGATGATTTGCCAACAAACATTAGCCTAAATTATTATTTTTTTAACGAATACTTAAATGTTGATTGATACAGTAATTTGAGCTTTTTTTTTTTTTGGTCCAGTTGGAATAAGCTCAAAATGTTGACAATTTTAGGCACGCAACCTAGGAGAGGTTGGTGGATACAGGTGGCATATTCAATTTAAACAACGTATTTCGACCAATATTCTATCCAGATGTTGCTATTGTCTTCTCTCCTGTTACAGCAGCAACAACTATCATTGTAATCCAGTATCTACATACCAAACTCTGTAATAGTGGCGACGTCACCACGTATGCTGGATATTGGTGCTATTTATAGATCTCATCTCAGTTCGTGGAGATGTTGTTGTTGTTGTTGTCGTGAATGCGAGTCTCGCGAGTCGTTGTTGTTGTGTTGGAGGAGAGGCAGCTCGTGCCAACCATGCGCCCGTAACTTATACCGTCGCCTAGACTAACCTACACTTTTCTCTATACACAACACACACACACACACACACACACACACACACACACACACACATATATTCCCTATTATAACAACCCCGCACTTGACACACTCACACACACATACACACAAACACAAACAATTTCCTTCACACTTTATTTACTACTTATATACAAACATAATTCACAAATCTATCAACAACACACGTGGAGGGATTTGAGTGTAGGTGGCGAATGACCCGCGCTGTTGTTATCTACTGCTGTTGCTGCTGCTGTTGCTGCCAGTTTATCGATACTAATTGATGCCATCCTCAAAGGTCCTTTATTTATCGTTATTATTATTATGAAACCACAAATATTTTTACGGTTTTATTATGAAATCATGAATAAACATTTCCTGTCATCACCATTGAAACATTATTAGTAGTATATAACAAATAATCATTATATTTTTCCTTCATTGTTTTTCTTTTCTTTCTATTTTAAAATGCATAAAATATAATAAAATTGCAATCAAAATTAAACAAAAACATGTTTTATGAATTTTAACAGAAAAATGACCTTCACTATATGAAATAAAATTGATGGAATTCAGGTCGTTAGATGTATAATGCACCGGATAATAATCTTACATGTTTTATTGTTTATTTAATTTCACAGTTATGATGATTATAAAATTAGCTTTGATTTAATCGTGAATTGTGTTTTAATAACATTTGAAATATTTTGAAAATGTTTATTTCATAATCATTACACGGAAAAAGCTCGGCAATTTTGCATGGACCACACACACACATGGTGGACACAAAACGATCATCAGCAACACATGTCAAATAGATGCGTTACGCACTGTAAACGCAAGCCCCCGCCGCCCTTAACTAGTAATTTAAGCATCCGTATAGCGGTCACAGTGAGGATAATCCTAATAATAATAATAAATGTTCAGTATTCAAAACTACAATGCTCAAATTATTAAAACTAATATTGTTCGTTATAAATAAAGTCCGTAATAAACAGCTGTAAAGCCTTTTTTTTGATCATTGTGGCTTTTACAACTTTTTTATTATCAATAAATAACAAATAATATCTTTTTCGAAATAGAAATATCAAAAACGTATTGTCTAAAAGATCAAAATATAATAAATTATCGATGAAATGTTCCCTATAAATATTGACCACCAATAAACAAACTTCATCTATAGCCGATCTATTATGATTGTATCGGCTTGACTTTAAGACAATTTGAGTTGTTTAAATGGAAATAGACGAAGTGGAATTGATCAGCGGTCCTTGCATTATCAATTTTGTGGCCAGATTTGTGTCAAACTAATGGACTTGTTGATCATCAAAAAATGGAGCAATTATGAAGATCTATTGATTTTATTTTTTTTTTGCTGCTGGCGACTAAAGTGAAATTTTACTCAATTATTATTTGAATGTATTTTTGTTCACAATGAATTATGACAACAACTTGAAGGTTAGTTGGG
This sequence comes from Meloe dianella, assembly GCA_028455855.1. NCBI lineage: Eukaryota > Metazoa > Arthropoda > Insecta > Coleoptera > Meloidae > Meloe > Meloe dianella. The sequence goes on from JAPTHL010000060.1 coordinate 612,770, forward strand.
AATTTTTTGTTGATATTGGAACAAATTTCAAGAAAATTTGTTATTTTTACAGAAAAGCGACGGAAAAAAAACTAAACCGGTGGCACAGAAACACCTGATAAACGTGCCAGATGATTAATCATTTTATACAACAACAACAAATGCGATATTTCTTTAGAATTAATCAATTAAATTCTAAATATCGATAAATTAGAATTGGTATGACATTTGATATATATATTCGATAAATTTATGACGTTTTCTATGGAAAAAAAAAACATATTGGATCATAATGGCAAGATGACAATCAGTATTCCAATGATTATTCAAATTTCAACAGAACATCTCATTGCCCCCCCCCCCAACAAAATAATCACAATTACCTGAAATTTGATTATAAATGGGACATTTGGTAGCTAAACAGGTTCGCTCCATTATAAAATGGATTTTTTGGCAGGAATCGCAAGAATATTAATAGAATTAAAACATGTAACAAACAATAAAATTCAATGCGGACAGAGATTTTCTTTTGAAAGTTTACGATCGTTACAAGCTGTATGTTTGATATAGTCAAGTTCTAAAACCACATTTTAAGTCCTTTTATTAGGTATCGTAAAATAAAAACCAGTAAAAACTGACCGACTGGATAATAATTTGTGTAAAATTTATACATTTTCATCATAGATTATTGTTTAAATAAATGTTATTTGTTATCATAATAATGTTTAATATATTACACGAAAACTCGATTATAACGAATAGATTTGTTGGAAATCATTCCTGATTCGGTGGGATGCCATCTCGTTTTTGAATCACTTATTCGGATTGCAACAGGTACAACAAAGACACTAGACGTTTGGCCATCTATCCAATAGAAGAAATGGTCGCTTCATGGTGAACATGAAATAACTGCATAACAACAATATTCAATTTCTTGTGATTTTGTGTAAAATCAGAGGCTTACGTTATCGTTTGCCTACAAGCTATACACCTATTAATAACAAATACTTATCAAAATACCTAGATAATTGATGATATTTTACATATATTTAAACATCAATCAAAGAATTGCTAATCCCCAGGCGATAATCACGAAAATAACAACGATTCTATGTGGATAATAATTCTTTAAAAAAAAACTCATGACACGTATAAACAATAATGCATGACTGATGCTGATGCTTTTTTATAAATCCATCAACTTTTTCTACCATTGCTAATTTTTTGCTTATTATTTATAAATTGTTGCCGATCAACTGACACGGGCTGCATGTTGAATTTGTCAACCAAACGTCAGTCCTGATCCTTTCAAAAACAATAAAATAACCAACAACAAAAAAAAAACAATGGAAAGGGCACACAAAAAATGGGTAAATAAATTAGTGTCACCTAACAAAATCGTTGCAATTTTCCGTATAATAAATCAAATGTCAAATGGTCCGGATTGCCTATAAATGATGACCTTTTTGAAGCCACTCCAATTTCGATTGAGTATAACTATTTTGAATAAAATTCAAATTAACGAATAGATCATTTTCGAGCATCTTGATTACGTGCGTGAAGTATCATTTAGAGAAGAATAACTTGTAAATCAACAGAACAGGTCCATAAACGTACTTGTAACGAAAAACAAAGTAATATCAATAAGAATTTATAGTGGAAAGAGGAACATTTAAATATATTTAAAAGAAAACAAAAAATATATGTATATAAGCGACAACGAAGTTGAAAACATCCATCGCCGCAGGATTGGCTCCACATTTCAACTTTATTAAGTTGATTTAAAAGTTAAAACTTGTAATCACCATAAAAGGACTCAATTTACAAAGCAATAATAATGAAAAAGCTACGGAAAATATATAAATAAATAAATAAATAACAACGAAAACTTGTACAATTGTGTTTACACAATTTTTCTTTACACTTTCAAAAAATATATAAAAATAATAGAAATGTTGAATTTGACGCGTTTCTCAAACTGTTTCAGGAATACTGCTTTTTTAACTACACTCAATTGGGACTACTTAATTGATTATTGATGGAGAATGAATTTGGACACTGTCATCGATCAAATTTCGGTATCCATGACATTGTTCAGGTTTTTACCGGGTAGTCAACAGCTGAGATAGACTGCTGTTGATAGTGCACGTGGAGACAGGTAAGAGATGAATGTCCACTCTGTTGACCATTGATATACCAATGATAAAAACACAAACAGTTGACAAACTATCAAAATAAAAAAGAAAAATAGGAAAATATACAGATTGTTCCAAAAATATTTATGATATTGTGAGATTTATCCGTCTCAATCAAATTCATGTGAATTCTTATACTATCTCTCTCATAAACATTGCAATAGGAATCACACATATTCCCTACCACGAACTGTATATAAAGTCAAGAAAGCTTCACGATATACAGCGAGATTAATCCAGATAAGATCTACATCTGAAAGTACTATGACAAATACACGAATATTCGTCATTTAAATGGGGTAAAAATAACGGAATATATGAAAACAGCCCAAACAAATGTCTACATTCGAGAGACAGAATTAAAAACGGATTAAATAAAAATTTCGGTGTAGGTCGTAATGGAAAATGGTCATTGATCAAAGAAAATTTGGAGGATTTTTTTAGCTTTCACAACAGCAAACAAATGTGGATCAAGCTGTATATGTAGGTGGATCATTTATTGTTTTTTTTTATAATAATCTCAAAGATGTTCAGTTTTAATTAGAATTTTTAGTAAAATTAATACGAAAAACGAAAAGCACAAACAAAGATGTGATTCGATTGTGTCTATTTTTGAATTATTTTAATTTCTTTTATCACAAATTGTTGATAATTAGTTTTATGAGTTGTTAATTTGAATTTCTTTATTTGTAAATTTACAAGGTATTAAATAGTTATTTTTTGATGGGGGCACAAAAAAAGAAGGTGGCAGTTACCTTTCGCACCTCTACAAATAACAAATGTTTTTATTAACCATAAATAACAATTATACGAATATTATCATATTATTATCAATTTTCGTTTTTCAAATTTATTTCCTTACATGCAGGATTTCTTTCCTAGTTTTCACACTCGGACACAAGAATAATAGCTCGTGGGAAGGAAAATCAACACAGAAGCTTGTCTCGAATACTCAAATTGGCTTTGCATACGTCCATAATAAAGGGAAATGGGCTAAAGATGATAATAAAAAAAACCTCGACATACTTTCATTAAAAAACAAATCAATTGCGCTTTATATGGGTGTGAAAAAGACACTGAATTTTTGCTAATAAGTGACAAATCTAGCACTATGCCAAAAGAATTGCAGAAAAGATTCTTTCACAAGCAAAAAAACGAGTTTTGCACAACTCACTTACTTCGCACGAAATCCGGTAACTATACAAACATACATGAAGTTGAAAAAAATCACCCCTGAATGTTATTAATAAAACAGAAGAATATTTAAGGAGACACAAGGCAAATAGAACAATTTTTTGTTTGTTTTAAACTCCTTTTTTAAACTAGGTCAAATATGTTTTCTATATTAGATATTGCATAGATAAATCTGAATAATCGATGTATTATTTATTATCAACATTTTGTATGCAACTATAATATTAACTTTACAAGCAATTGCTGCTTGAAACAATGAATTGTTAACAACATAAAATGTATACACTTTACAAACGATTTATTCTGTACACGTATTATTGACGACATAATCAATGATGATCATTTTTTAATACTTGCAAAAATTTGTGCAAATTCTCACTAGAACACACGCTACACTTTCTATTAAGCTATTTCCGTCAAACTGAAATTTGCAAATTAATTCATTCAGAAAGCCGTATGAGAAAATAAAGGAGAAAGAGCGAGAGGCAGACTACCTACAATATTCCCTACCTGGGATAATTGATGGGGCATAACATAAAAGCCACCAACACATCTAGGAAAACTAATGACCGACTTACCCAATTACCGATATATAAAAAACCAACAACAACCTCTTTGAATTGAAATTTCAATTAGAATTTTTTAGCAACAATAAAAAAAAAGTATTACTGAATCGTGATTAATGGTGTTAATTTATGAGAGAAACAGCAATGAGTAATAACCATGTATAGAATGACAAAACTCTAACAAATTTCTCATCAATTATTCGCAATTTAACCAATTCGTGGCTTGCCGCAGTACAACGTTAACACTAGTTGTCTTGTTTCATTTTGACTAATCGTCAAGTCCCAATCATGACCACCATACGTCCACCAATCAACTATCACACAGTAACGATGCGAATTAAGTTAAGCGATACGTTAGCGTTAACGTGAATATAGCGGATATTGCGCAATATTTAATTATTTATATTCCCAATTAACTTTGTATTTACCGTTAATTTCGTATATTTGACACGAAATAGCATTAAGATGACTCAGTACGTAAAAAATAAATTGTTTATAATAATTAATTAGATAATAGTCGTTAATTGGGCATTCTCCGATACGGTTTATTATAATCAAAGCCAATATTATCACAGTCACGTTTGCCCATGTATATGATGTAATTATAAATGTAAAGATGTTCAATACATTGATGAGTCAGAAGAATTGAAGACAGACAGAGATAGACAGTGAGCAAGATAAAACGAAAAACGTATTACACCTATAATGTCACTGGTTTTTTTTTCTGCTTTCATTCTTAAAAAAAAATAAATAAAACCATCATAAACTTTGTTGTTTATGCTTTATCGATATTTTAAAAGTTGATTTTATTTCTTAATCAAGGCGCCACCTGTGTGTGGATATGTACCAACCGTGTTCCATAAAATGCTAATTAACTTAAAAAGTAATTCGTTGTTTGTTTTTTTTTTGGCTCACAAAGATAATGAAATCCACAAATTATAGTTCTTGTTGTTGTAGTTTGTTGTTTTTTGTTGGAATTTAGTAATTTCTTTTTTCGACAAAAATTATTTTTGTGATCCTCTTTTGGTGTCTACCTATATTTGTTTGATGAAGTGTTTAGAACTTCTATTTTTTCTATGTTTTGCTATCCGGCTTTCTCTTATGTTCTCTATTTGACAATCAATTGATTTATTTTCTAAGTGAACTTTAAAGAGATTTTGAATATTTTTGTTAGAGCAACAATACATAAATCATTCATAATAGTTTTAGTTGTTTTGAAATTGTGCCTTTTTTTCTTCAATATCATCTTTCCTATTTAGGTCTGCAGTTTTTATTGCATCTAATTATTCTTGTTATGTCTCATTATTTCGAGTAAAAGTTCGTTATTTTACCTTCAGGTGGTAAAGTGTACGATCACAATAACAAGACAAATATTGATGATGTTTAGTGGTGATGGCGATATAGAGGATACTGTTGACAAATCCCTATCTACGTCTAGCTTTTGATAATCAAGCTGCATAAAATAAAAATTGGTACAAAGATGAAGGTATGAATTTATATTGGTAGCCTGACAGGTCCACGGTACGCAATGCAAGTTTTTTTTTTGTATAAAAACCATGGACAAACCTTATGGAAAGAGAAAAAAGAACAAAGAATAAAGATGAAATATTCGTTGATCGTTTAAATAAATTGTTTAACAAAAATTTGAAAAATAACGCCCCTCCCAGTTTTATTTGTTGATACTTAAACGAACATCTCCAGTGGCAAATATTACCCATCTCTTCTCCATTTTTGTTTTTTTTTGACAACATCAACCAATACCAAAAAGAATGAAGAAACAAATGGAAAACGAAAAAAATACAAGAAATACAGTGATGGGCGCCAGTTTATTAAACAAGTCATATCGTTTCGTTTACTTTTCGGGACATAGAAAATCAAATAAAAATGAAAGAAAAAAAACAACTTTTAACTTGTCTTTTCTATGTATAGAAAAGACCATCATACAAAATACAAAAGAGTATCGTTTACATGGTTCTATTAAATACATAGTGAACTCTGGCGGCCGGCGCTTCTTGAGGTATTCACACATCAAATATTGAAACAGGATGTCGGCATATTTGACTGACAACCAGCTTCCAAGTTTAATGAATTTAACATTTATTTCTGTTATTTTCAAGTTCATGGACATAGGAGATGATTTGTACATTTTATATACATTTACCACATAAAGATGTTATTTATTTTATAATAAATAGTAGTAGTCATCGTCAAAAGCAGAACTCTCTACTATTTTCTATTATTTACAGTTCACACGGTTAGTTAATTATCGAGTTTAATCCAATTTTGGTAGTCGACAGACAAATTTGTTTGATTCTCAATTTGACAGTTAAACATCTGGTTTAAAAGTTACTCATTGTGGTAGCAAATGTATACACAAGGATTCCACAATGATACTGTGAAAGCTACGTTCACATTTGAACATTCATATGTGTGCATTCAAATGGGACACACAGCTTTAAGCACAGTGACCGTTATTATTGTATAAATATCACATTATTGTCTCATATTATTTCCTTATCGACATTTTATTTTTACTACATAAAGAAAATATACTTATCTTCAAATTCTATCATTATTATTGGTCTTTTATATCACATGACCTCTGTGTAGTAATATAATTGGTTCATAAATTCCGAGAAATTTTTATCGCATCATTTAATATAAAAATTTAATGATAATAATTATTTGTATGTGTGTACCTACTAGATTCCCATTATTATTATTATTTAATTGACCTTTAATATTGGTTTACTGTGGTAAAATTAATTCGTTTACAATTCAAGAAAATTCGATTTAATCAATTTATGATTGATTTTCAATTTTTGTGCATAAATCATAAAATTGATTGTAAAACAAATAAAGAAATCAATTTTATTGTTTAATCAACCACATTACGAATATTAATAGAAATTTTACGTATTTAGTGAAGCAAAATTGATTTTAAATACAGAGAACCGTAGTTATATCGACCACACATTTATATACCAGCGCCTCGTCTTGAGGCATTTCCGAAAAATTGATCAAATGGACGTAAATTAACAACTTTGCTAGAACTTATTAAAAGAAAAATCCCCGAGCTTTAATGATGGGACAAACCTCTTTAAAAAACTTCAGGAGTGGTTTCTATTGAAGAAAATTGCGATCTGTACACAAGTTCGTGTACATTTTCAAGACCTTAACAATGCTCACTATAACCGAATTGTAGACGTTGTTGTTTTTTTTAATATTATACAAATTTCGATAAGAATTTTAATGTAAATATACCACCACCCATCTACGAATTCCTAAAATTCAAAACACATTTAACTAGCGAATAAAATTGTAAAATACGAGGTGTACAATAACGGACACTATAAGTGTCTTCAATGAAACATGGACACTAAAATTTTTAAAGGCTATAAATCAATGACCATTCAATATGTAACTCCCAATTAAAATAAATCTTTACCAACAACAATATTGGAAAATGAATTTTAATTTACGATAGTAATTGGTAGAAAAAAAAATGATAAGAGATAAGAATCCTCCACATACGCAACAACGACAACAAAAAAAATTGATGAAAAACGTAAAACCTTATAAGCAATTTTTCAATTTGTGTCATCGTAAAATTCAGAAGCCCTTCTAACATAAAATTTTTATTAGTAATACTCGTATATTTCAACTAGACAGACGATTATTCTGCAAAAAATGATAAAGATGAAGATTTAACCACAGAATACAACTGAATATAGACAATCATATTGTGTAATGTTGGATATTTGTGATTAATTAACGAAATTAATTCAATTGCAACCACCGGAAATCTCGGTGATATTTTGTAAAATTCTTGAAAACCCATGATCGATCTCGATCTGCTCACCAACAGATATTACATAGTTGATAAGAATGATCATTAAAATGTTGTCAAGACTTTCACACTGTTAAAAAGCACTTTTATGTAACATCTGGTAATTAATTCCTTTTATTATTGAATCATTATCCTTTTTTAATTGTGTAATACAATGGGAATATTGCAATTTGAATGTTTTATGTAGGTGAATGAATGGCCTGCAAAAGAAAATGCCACTCCCCAATGCTAATTAAATCGTTTAGGATATAAAGAAATAAAATCTAATCTAAATAGGTTAACATACTGACAAACAGATGAATAATGTTTAAATTAATCAAATAACAACATAAACATTGCATTTATCCTGACAATTTACAACAATATCTGTGACGTTTTTAAAATAGCCGACGTCGTGACGCTAAATGGGCGTTGTGACGTAGTCTGCAACAGGTACACCGCCGTTACCCTGGTAACGTGTACTCGAAAATCGATGAAATGCAACCCTGACTGTTATAACATCAAGGTCGCCAACACCACCACAACCACCACCACCATTATCACCCCTAAGTGTATGAAACGAAACAGAGATAGGAAATGTCAGCCATGCCATAATCCGCACATGGACTTAAGGAGCGCAAGTTCAGGGAACTTTACAGTTTTTTTTCCTTCTCCTACTAGAATCTAGGCGCCCTGAAGAATCGATAATACACCACACTGCAATGAGGATGTACTCAATAAAGCCTCAAATAATCTAAACTAGTAGATTTCACAATGTCTGAAAATAACTTAAATATTGTTCAATAGAGAGATAATGCTATATTTAGCGATTTAGAAGTAATTAAATGGATAGTTACATTAGGTAGAAAGATATAGATTTTCGCAATACAGTAAGGTATTCTGCAGATGAAAATTTCCGGAATAACACCTACACAATTTCTGGGAATTGTAGAATCCGTTTCTATACCAACAATAATGAATAGGTATATAAACGAATAATATTTCATTTATAAATTAACCGAAAAATTGATCAACAATTTGATTTATGAATTGACAAACTTATTAGTTGTTAATTATTTTGTTATCATAAATTATATCCTAAAATGATAACAAAATTATCAGTGGATGACGTCTAACACTAGAAAACTATGAGTTTTATTATTTGTTAATTGTCGAAATGTCTGGATATTTGTATGTATTCCCCCAATTTAGACGTCATATCCATACAACAACAATAATTATTTATTGAAAGAGAAAGCTAATTATATGAATTTTATTTGTATAATTCATTGATTAATTAAAGTAATAAACGCTCAATAATCACTAAATGTTTGTGGCTAATTTCAGTGATTTGCATATGAATAAAACAACAAACCAAAAAAAAAGGGAGATTTTTTTCCGAATCCACAAGGCTATCAACATTAACAATTCATAATTTCTAATCACAAATGTTGACATTAAAATTTCAGTTGTATGTTAGACATAAACCAATTAAAATTGAAACTTTAATTTTCTAGTTGTTAATTAGAAATGACTTATTTATAATTGATAATTGAAATGATTTGTTTATTAGCCAGGTAGATTTTCAAGCAGAACAGTAGAAAAATGTATGAAAGTTCAAAGGTCAACGCAAAACATTTATTGGTTGCAACAGGACTGCAACTATATAACACCTACATTATCAAAGGATAACATTTATAGTTGATCGACAGAGACTTGGCCACCTTGACTTTACAATAGTGACAAAAATGCAACAATCTAGATAGTACTTTCGTGTTTGTCAAGGGTAGACGAGATATTTGTAAATAAATATTAAAAAAAATAAAACAGAAGAATTCTAGAAATTCGTCAATTTCCATCAATCTTTATAAAGATTATAAATATGATAAAAATAAAATTCAAACAAAGATAAGGAAAATTCTATTTTGATAAAGTTTCGTAATTTAATCTAACTTGAACCGTTTAAAAAAAAAACGCCCCCGGGGGAGAGAACTCGTTTCTATTTGTATCCGATACAAATTGAAAACTTGAAAAACATCCCTCTTTCATACATCAACCTGTAGCTTATAATCGTCCAAAAATTGTGCGTTCTCTCAAAATAATACACAAGAAATATTTTATAAGAATGATTCAATGTCATTGTCAATTTTCATTCCATTCATATAAACGAGAATAAATACAAGAAGAATATGATGGAGAAGATGTGTCGTGTCGCCATAACGACGGGACGCACTGACGTCCACAGGCGATGCCACTGACGTCAGGCTAATCAAATAGTTGACGTCACAGGCGTCTCGGCGGATTTCCACATTTACGAAAAGAAGGGGGTAGTGAATTGCAAGAAGCGTGGGCGGTGGATTATGGGTACCCAAAAGGGGCAACATTGTACACACCTAACATAGAACGTAGCCTTGACCTGACACGCGACATAAATAAGAGCAATGGCCAATGTACCCTCAAATTTCACTAAATTAATAAAACAAATCGAAGAACGAATAGAAATTGATTGGGAATTTTCAATAGACAACAAAATCAATTCATATCAAAAGATGTTAGAACGATTACTATTTCGATTGTTGTTGAGGGAAACATTCCAATTAGATTTGAATGAAATTTCAATTTCAACAATGTGTGTAAACTTGACAATCAAAATCCCACAATTTTCGCTCTCTTTCAGCGAAAATCCATATTAACATTGGTCTTGAACTGTGCGCATTTCCAACTAAAATCAATAAATTTAAAAGAAAATTTCTTCGATATTAGTTCCTTTCCCTCCCCCAATTGACGTACATCGGTACATATCTATCATCTAATCATTATCATTAAACAATATTCCAGATAGATTATTATAGATAAATCGTGTGACGTCATTGTGAAAATCATCTATAACAAAAAAAAAGAAGAGACAATAGAAAATACAACTGAAGCTCGAATTTTCCGCAGAAATATTTTCAATAAAATCGAATAAAAAACATGAATTTTTCAATCACGACTAATTGATTGGAATTTATTGATTTTATGTCAATTAATTGGAATTTTCCTATGAAGTTTTCATTACCATAAGCAGCTACATCAATCTATGATAATGAAAATTCACTTATATTTTGAAATAAATCGACAAAAAATCTCTTCAAAAGAATAAAAATAGGCATTGTTTTTTTGTTTCTTCTTCTTTTATTGTACATCATGTACAATGTACACATATGACCTTTTCTTTAATTGTACTCCTTTTTATAGATTTCTATAATAATCGTTTCTCTATTGGTAATTTTCTTTGAATAGATATTCCTCTTATATAAAACTAATTGTATGAACAAACAAAAATAGAATAATCTCTAAATAGAAACTTCTCTAACTCAATCACTCTTAGATTAACGAATTTAAAAACAAGATTAGAAACTTAATTTCGAAAAAAAACCTTTTTTCTACATAGTCAAGCAGCCCAAATTAAAGCAGACGAAATATAATTTTGATTATTAGTGGTATTCTCTAGAATTCTTGATATCAATATCTATCTCTGTTTTTAACAACTGTCCTAATTATGATCTTGAACAGTTTTTAAATACGTAGATTTGAGAAATTATTTTGGTCACAATACAGAAGTAGCCCCACAAATGAATGGTTGATATGAAGATAATCGATTGTCAAACAAACTAACAGAACTGAAGATAACAATCAAGATTGAGTCGTTTATAGTTTATATAGAGATCGAGATTAAGAGTTTTGAAGCAACTGATGGATCTTTTATGAATTAATTAATTTTCCACATCATATTTAAAACGAAAAGAACAAAACTTGATTATTCAATTTTTCTATAGACACACATCTGATAGATAATTGATTTCAATATTTAATTGAATTTGAAATTATTATTATTGCAACATAATAGTTTCGATAATATCAAATCTCTACCTACACAAACACGTACTACTATTATAATTATAATTTTTGTTGTGTTTTTTGTTTATTAAATCTTCAAAAATAACAATTTCATCAATGGTTTGATCAAAATACAACAACTAGACATTTGAGAGAAGCTTTTAAATGGTCCACAATAATCGACAAAAAAAAAGTGTATAAGTAAAAGTCCTTTAATGACAGACCTTCAACAAGCAGAAATATGATTGTGCAATATTGTACCTATAGTTTTTTTCTTCTTCTTGTTTCTATTTACCAATTATGCATATATAGCTGTTTATGTGTGTGTGTGGGGGGGTTGTTAATATGCATATTTCATTCATCAATTTAAAAACTGTTTGTAGCCTATCACAAAACGAAAAAAATTTCATTCATATAATTTGTTTCAAGGCAGTCAACCACAACCACGTAGATAATTTTAATATTTCTATAATTTCAATTACGTAAACACGTTGAAATTATGAATCGTGAATTAGTGAAACCTATACATATATGTATAGAACAACATTTGGTATTTACAATATTTCGTTGATGATTATTATTAAAAGTGATTGGATTTGTGTAAAGTTTTCTCTCTTGTGAATGAAACTAAACACTCTCAACAACTATGTAGTAATTCAACCATTCAAAACAGAATTGAACATCTGTTTATAAAAAATACAATTTCACCCTGATCGAATTGAATTAACGAAATTTTTCCATTAAACCAAAAACCCTATCGCAGAATGTCACACAATTCTGTTGTAAAAGAAAGTAGAAAATTGAAGAAAACGAACTAATTACGTAGGTGTATTTACATTAAACAATAAAAAAAACAACTATTTTATCTCTACTTCATAGAATTAATAAAATCTAGAAAATAGACCGTATTTATTTTAGAAAATTAATTGTAAAACGTAATAGCCGTCCCAGAAACTACATACGATACAAAACAGGAAGTTAATATATTAAGTCGTTTATACATCAAATTTACAGATAGCGTAATTACCTGTAGTTAACTTTTTATGATCCAGATCTAGATCTAAATTGAGACGGGGGCAAATTTATACGATTTCAACGAGGTTGTTTTAGCGTTATTCTGGACGAAATTGAAAGCAACGATATTATACGTTCAAAAGACAATGAAAACATAATACAAAACGACTCACCATTATGATGTCTCTGGTTCACTGGAAATCTTGTATGGAGATGTCTTAAAAGTTAGAAGGAATGTCAGGAGATTTTCGCAACAGGAGTAGGATTGTGATTATTTCTGGACGGTCCGGATCAGATGTTTCAGGTAACAACTTGAGTGACTTGAAAACTAATCCATAACAATTATAAAAAAATATTTTTTATTTAAAAAATAGCACTTACTTTCTTCTTATAGGGCACACTCAAACATTACAACAATACCATTATTATAAGCAAAATGAAATTAAATAAAATCAACAATATGTACATGGAAGAAGTAGATGATGACTAGTTTAAACAATTATTTTGGTAAATCAACTTCATCAATACTATTACAAATCAGTGATGGTTCTGATTCGGCACGTTTCAATCCATCACCACTATCACAAATCTCTTTGTTTATATCTGGCACACTTCGTGTAATAATTTCATTTTGTTGTTCTGTTTCAATTCCAATATTATCATCTTCAATTTTTAATAATTCTTCATTTAAACTAATATTCTTCAAATCAACTGTACTATTAGCAAAGATTGCAGCTGAGCCTAAATCGGTAGGTATTGGTTGTTGATTATCATCATTTGATGATACACCATTGATATATAATTGTTTCATTAATGGTTGTTCTGTAATTGGTGATTTCAGTGGGCTTGTAGCTGTATTCATTGTTAAAATCTTTGTTGTTGTTGCTGTTGTTGGTAAAGGACTATTAGCACGATTCGTAGTTAATGGGGATTGTGCTGATGCTTTCTCTTGTTTATGTTGTGTAATTAAATTACAGGCCTTCCCCAATATAATTAGACTATTTAGAATCTTAAATGTTATCATACATACATATGCTAATATTAATAATATAATTGATGGTATATCATTTAAATTGATTGCACTAATTATGACACGTATCATAACAACACCTAATGGTAATGGTATAAAACCCATACGACGTGCAACTAAATCTGAATGATCAGAGAATGCATGTTTCTGTCTTGTTTGTGCCATATCATAGGCTAAACTAATTGTATAATCACGATAAACATCTAATTGTAATTCATTAAAACGTGTTATAAATGCATGTTTTATCCAATCAACCAAAATTTCAGCAAATAATACCAACAAACAATCAGGCAATAATATTAATAAACGTTCTAATTTCCATGAATATTCACGCATTGTTTGTAATACAACGATAAATAATAAAATGATTAAATGGAAACGTTCACGGACATCACTGCAAGATACTTGAAATAAATTATTTTTGTCGAATTTTTTAAAAACGCTACCTTTCAACTCGACAAACTGCAACAAAAAAATTAATAAATAAGTAAAATCAAAAAAAACGTATTTGATAATTCATAAAATCAACAATAATTACATTATTTGACATCATTATCGTCAACAAAGCTTTATTATTTGAATTAATAGCAACGTTCAGTGTTGTAGCTTGGAACAATACCAAGATACTATGAAGGACTGTGAATTTATAAGGAAAATATTATTGATAATTCTTAGATTTCGTTTTGTTTGCATAGAAAAAGGATACCGACATAGACGAGTGCAAAAACTAAATGCGGTATAACACCTAAATGTTCCCTTTTACGATCTCTTGGTTCTGTAGCTGTCCAAAATAAAGCATCAATTGTATCTTGTCCAAATGCCGAAAATAAACGATCACCAACTTCCAACATATTATAAAATATATATAATTTAATGACAGATTGACTTTTAATCAAATGATATAGCATATTCGTATCAACTGATAATAAAACCATACTACCAATTATTAATATAACAGCCTTTAATAAATCACATATTTCAGCCGGTGTCAATATACATCGATTTCTTCTATCTCGATAACTAGAAAATCAATTTAAAAAAACAATAATCAAAGGAAATTATAGTCATTTTAACGACAATATACCCAAAACATTTCGAGAACGGCCGTGTTATTAACGCCCACAAAGCCAATAATACACGCATTGGTAAAAATGTGTAAACAAATAAAAACGAATCTGTACATTGCATAAAACCATAACACATGAAACGTTCCACTTCTCTTGGTATTCGCATAAATGAATAAACTTTTTCACGTCTAGCTGAGAAACGTTCTTCGTCATGTTCTAATAAATAGCCACGTGTTAGTTCGACTTTCAAAAATGATCTCAACGATGGTGTCGCTTCTATATAATTGATAAGAAACAATCAAAATAATTATTATGTTTGTTTTTTTAATTGAATTAGAATATCAACCTTTTCTACTATGATCAGTGTCATCACTAATTATTGTTGAATCATTACGTTGGTGGAGATCTTCAATTTTATCATCAGTTGAAAATAAACAATGATTCGGTGTTGTAAAACGTATTTTTTTATTACTAACTGTTGTTAAATCTTGATCTAAAGGCATATTTCTTGTTTTCACAACATTAATGTTATCACAACATGATTTTGACATTTGCTCACTAATACACGCTTATGTTGGCAACAATGATGATGATTTGTTATCAACTTCACAGGCATCAGCGTCGCTTTCAAATTTAACCCATTACAAGTATTCTAATAAATCAAAATACTAACAAAATAGATTAATAGATAGAAATACAACTATAACAGCTTCTAATCGTTGATAATTATTTTAAAATACTTACAAAATCCTAATTTGCCTCTTCAATTACTACACAATAACAAACGGCACTGCTTCTCAGGAATATTTTAGTAACGTTCATTTTCATTTAGGGACTTGTTGTGCTGTAAATCGAACGCATGCGTATTAAAGAGTGGATCGTGGTAGTTGAAACAAAGACAAAATATGGGAATTCTAGCAATCTAGACGAAGATATGTAGATTTAGTGATTTAATTTGATTAAGTTGGTGTAAGTGTCATGTGATCATATGACTTTGGCACAAGTGACGGGTGTTTGGGGCTGGTATCAATTTTTTTAATTGGGAAAATCATAATTTTCAACAAAGAAAAAATTATTAATTTGTTATAAAATGGGTGCTGCTGCTCTACCATTTATCATTTTCACTGTATTCTGGGGTGGCGTTGGTGGTGTTCTACCGATAATTGTACCCAAAGGACCTAATCGAGGGTAAGTGAATTTCCCCTGAAACATTCTGCAATTATAGCAAATATTTACGATAATTTCCAGTATAATTCAAGTAATTTTAATGTTAACTGGTGTTACATGCTGGTTGTTGTAAGTATTAATCGATTTGATTGTGTGTTGCATTGAGTGATCA
Source organism: Meloe dianella (assembly GCA_028455855.1). Classification (NCBI taxonomy): domain Eukaryota; kingdom Metazoa; phylum Arthropoda; class Insecta; order Coleoptera; family Meloidae; genus Meloe; species Meloe dianella. The sequence continues at coordinate 628,862 of JAPTHL010000060.1, forward strand.
TGTGATTCAATGTTTCAGTTGGTTGTGTTGTTACATTGCCCAAATGAATCCACTAATTGGTCCTAGATTAGAAAGACACACCATCTTAATTATGGCAAAAGAATGGGTAAAATTCATTTAATTAGTACTTTTAGAAATAGAATTTCTTTTATTTTGATTGTTTTTTAGGGGAATGCACTTAAATAAGGATTACACAAAAGCATCCCATTAAATTTAATTTAAATGTAAATATCAAGCTTATTGTTGTTATAAAAACCAAGTATTAGGTCTCCCAATTAGTTCAATGTAAATTAAATCTAACAAATCAAATGTTTAATTGTGTTATTTTCAATGTATGCGACAGAAAAAAAATTACAAGAAAGATTGACCAACACTTGTACAAATATTCTTAACGACAGTAACTTTATCGTGAATCTCATCGAAATCAATTGGATTTATTTGAAATTTCAAAGAATCTCTTAGCGGGATTGTTGATGAAATTTTCGTAAATTTCTCCCGAAATAGACATTCAATTGATTGAATAATCCAGCAATTTCAATCGATTCTTGTGATAGATCGACGACTTGTAGAAGATTATTTGGTAAGTGTTTAATAAGAAATTGATAGAAATTTCGTCCAGTTTTTGATTCATTCAATATTATAACACTGTTGCCTTCAATTAAAGCTGCAATTATCAAAGGTTTATTATGTAATTCCAGTTGTTGTGGTGTTTCAATCACGATGATTCCGTACGGTTTACGTTGGCTTATTATCTGTGATGAATTCGTAGAAATAGAAGCTTCATTGAAATTTTTTGTGATATATTCGTAGATATTTGTCAACCAATCATTAAGCCAAGCGCCAGTTGAAGGTTCTTTATAAGATTTGATTGTTTGTGCTAAAATTTGTAACTTTTTCGCACGTTCAAAGCGTGTTTGTTTCGACCAACTTGATTGAGCTTTGATTGCTTCTTTCAAAGCTTTCTCCATTGATGCACCATTTTTCAGATTGCTACACCCTTGATGCGGTTTCATTGTTAGATGTGTATACTCGTGGAAACCTTGACTACCACCAAAACATCCACCATTGTTTTTGAATGGTGTCAATGGTAAATTACTGTGAAAGCTACCATGACCATTGATCCAGACCATGGTAGCATCCAATTTTTGTGCAATTTCATTTGCTAAATTTATATTCTCCGTCCAAACCGATACAGCTAAGCTTTGTCGTGTGTTATTCGCTAATAATGCAGCTTCATTAATTGTGCGAAATCTTCGCAAATTAACGATCGGCACATCGATCGTATTATCTCTGATGACGTTATTATTAAACGCATTCCCACCAATTAGTAATGTGGGAGTGAATTGATGAAATTTGATATTTGGATAAATTTCTGCACCGCGTTTCTTTGCGCTATCACAAATACGATTTAATTTATCGACAATATCAGGATGATTCGCATATGCGATGTCAGCATTTGCGTCATTACCGAAACCTACACGAATCTTGTCGATTCTTTGTTTCATTCTATTGACAAAATCATCGAAAATATTCTCTTGAATTAATAGATTTCTCGTCGACCAAGGTGGCTGCAAATGGTCATTGTTTTGTTAATTGGATTTAATTTCGTAATTAAATAATAACAAACCATTCCTTGATAGCCCCAGATTGCTTCGATCGCACATTGACAAGCTGAATCTAGATCGGCACCATCGAACACAATCATTGGAGCACCAGTAGATGAAACTAAAACCGATTCGCTTATCAGATTAAAAATTTTACCAAGAAAACACCATCTTACAATTCAAAATCTTCTTGTTGAAAGGATTAGTGGTGTTGTATATCTCTTTATAAAGATCATCGAAAATCGATATGATTGCTACATTTTCATGTGAAAGAAATACGTTTAAATCGATATCTCCCGGGATTATTTTGATTGTATTCGTTGGAAAACTACAATTTTTATTGTTAATTGAATAATCAATAAACAAATATGGAATTTACCCTATACTGACAGCTATATCTTGAATTAAAGTAGCTACAACGCTCAATTTGGGGCCTGTTTGTAAAATTATATTGTAACCAGCTGCTAGAGAGGGTCCTAGAAACATTCCCAGCAAGGATAAAGGAGTCTGATCGGGGAAGATTCCAACGCATAAACCTAAAATTTTAAAAAACCCACCGGCTTTTTAATAATCCCACTACTACCAATCACATAAACAGAAAATCCCAAAATTAAACCATTTTAAGGAATAATTTGCGATTGATATTTATTATTGCGTTAATAACTAAATTTAGTTGAGTTATTTCTGATATTTTATCGAAATAGTGGTAGTAGAGTGTTGTACGTGGAAATTTCTTAAGATAATGTTGAAATTTCGAAATTCCGCCATTTCACCACTGCCAACTGTATGGATTGAAAGTCTCTAAATTACAATTTTTCTTTAAAAGTATCTTATTCAATTAACGTTTGTTAATTGTATCAGTAGAATGGTGTTAGTGATAACGTTAGTCTGATTATCTTTTATATTCTCAGATAAAGTTTCATTTAAATATCAAAAATTTGGATTTTTTTCACACAATAGTGAGGTTATGTTACCTGCTGGTTTCCAGATTGGATTTTCTTGTCCATATTTTACCGAAAAACTGGCGTAAAATTGAATAAATTCGGTAAGTAGCGGTAATGCTAAGTGTTTGGTATCTTTGCTTAAAATTCCACGGATTGCCATTTCGATTTCACAAAGTAATCCCTGTTGCTTTTCGATCTCCACTGCTAACCTAAAAACAACGAGAACCTCCTGTTTTTGGCCCCCTTTTTATTTGGTCGCAGACTAACTCACTTAAATAGCAATTCAGTTCTTTGTAACGCATCGAAATCAATCCATTTGTTGGTTGTTTCCAGAATATTAGTGATACAGTTGCTATCAGGCATGTGGATGTTGCACAAGATTTCATCATCGCAATTGTTAACATTCTTCAGTTCAATTACATTACCAGCTTTATTTTCAGCATCTACAGTTATGGTATTGTGGCGATTTTTCAGCCATTCCTGTTATCATTCATAATTATTGAAACGATTTTGAAAATCTGTGAATAGATTAACTTACAAGTGCTTTATCAATACTTTCAGTAACTGCACCATATTGCATGTTTTCGAAAATGTTCTTCACTGAATTCTCAAAGATCTCATCAGCCATTTTCATTGAAATTCAACCTGTTGAACTGAATAGTCAGTCAACAACTATTCAATCGGTTTATCTATATCAAACACAATTCTTATCTGAACTCAGGGTTGTATAAATAGCGAAAATTGATATGTTTTAATTAGAGAAAGATGCTTAGTTTAGCCCGCCACTGTCGGTCTTCTACGATCCTACCACAAATCAGGCAATTGCTGCATTCATCGAGGAATAGTGCAAAAAATGGATTGTATCGATCTTATACGAACAGTCGTCTATGGAGAAGGCAACAACCGCTAAGAAACAATTTTAAAGTATATTTTTTTTTAGTAATACAGAAGAAGAAACAAAAAATTGAGCGAGTTTTTCTGTTGCAGTTGTCGAATTTTTTGAAAAACAACACAACAGCCATTCGATTATGTTCGAATAGTCCATCAAAAGATAAGAGGAGCATAGGCTATTGGCTGTTATCGTGTGGCGGCATGGTATTTGTGGCTGTAGTCCTAGGTATAACGCTAATATATTACTATATTCTTGTCAGTGTTTGTACTGTTCTGGAGGAAATTATCAAAAAGACCGTTCGTTAAAGTTGAACAAAATTGTAATTTAATTTCTAAATTGTTTGTAGTTAAATAAACTTTATTTAAGCATTTTTTCCCTTTTTCATTATATATTTGTATATAAGGAAACACTTGAATTGTAGGTGGTGTGACACGTTTAACTGAATCGGGATTATCAATGGTAACCTGGAGATTTCTTGGTGAAAAAATGCCAATAACCGAACACGAATGGCAGGTGGAATTTAAAAAATATCAAGAATTCCCCGAATTTAAACTGTACGATTCGCCTTTTTTGTGTGGTTCTTTTTTCTGATTGTTAAGTTGCAGAAAAAATTCCCAAATGACTTTATACGAATTCAAATGGATTTGGTATATGGAATTCGGCCATCGTATGTGGGGTAGGGCAATGGGTGGTGTATTTCTACTGCCAGCTGTATATTTCTGGGCGACTGGTCGATTTAGTAAAGCGATGAAGAAACGGGTATTGATCTTCGGAAGTTTAATAGCAACACAAGTATCTATCTACCAAATTATCATTGAAATCTATTAAATATACGTTAATATAGGGCTTGATGGGCTGGTATATGGTCAAATCAGGCCTTGAGGACCGTTTCCATAAAGAAACCGAGGTGCCACGTGTCTCCCAGTACCGATTAGCATCACATTTAGGCTTAGCTCTGCTTCTGTATTCAGGCTTCTTATGGTCGTCACTAGATTACTTACTCCCACCTGAAGAATTGAAACTTTCCAATCAGAAATTCTTGAGAAACGCATTGAAATTTAAAGGAATGGTGCACGGTTGTAAAGCGCTTGTCTTCTTGACTGCATTATCCGGTAATTACAAAAACAAAAACATTTTCGTTAATTTATTGCTAGATTCTAAACATAATTGCAGGAGCCTTCGTTGCTGGTTTAGATGCTGGTCTTGTTTATAATTCGTTTCCGAAAATGGCCGATAAATGGATACCCGATGATATTCTAGCATTGACACCGCGACTCGCAAATTTCACTGAAAATCCAACAACTGTACAATTTGACCATAGAATTCTAGGCAGTAGTACATTGGTTTATATAACAATTTTATATTTAATATCGCGGAAACGGGCATTGCCCCAACGGGCTTATACAGCTGCTACAGTAGTTGCAACAATTGCATGGTTACAAGTTGGTTTAGGTATAACAACACTTTTAACTTATGTACCAACAAGTTTAGCTGCTTGCCACCAAAGTGGATCATTAGCATTACTATCAGCAGCCATATGGTTATCGCATGAACTTAAAAAATTACCAAAATAATCAACAAAGTTTTATTGTAATTATTGATATACACACTGATTTTACTTTTTAAAATAAAACCATTTTAAAAAAAAATTGTGCAATTATAAAACAATGTTTATTATTACAGAGAATCGTTGCTTGTTGAGTTTAAAAATTACAAACGTTTGTCTTTGATTACTCCAAATGAAACTACAATCATTATAATATCAGTGAGTATTAAAATTTGATTTCCTGCTAGTTATTCTACTTCAAAAAAAAATAATTAAATGATATGTGATGAAAACATGTTGCGCGATCCATTCGAATTGGGCTAGCGATTTGAAACACAGAAAATCTTTATGTATGACTAGTTTGCAAATACGGACGGATATATATATTTAAATTTAAAGAACAAAACAAGAAGAAAAATAACAGCAGGTGTTTTGTAATTAAAAAGAAAAAACGGTAACTACACTCCATATTGAAGTGTACAAAAATAGAATTCCATTGTTCTTCCTCTCAACTACTCTAAAACAAGTGTAATTGTTTCTATTTCATTTTTTTGTTTGTTTTCGATTTTTTTAATCAAACAGCAGTCATGGAATTTTCAAATTGGTCACTAAAATACCGATGAAACTTACAATATACAAAATATTTAACATACGAATGAGATGAATGTTTACTTAAATCGCTTTAAGTCGAAGATTTTATAAATAGTGTTAGTGTGATTTCTAGTAAATTTCCACAAAAATACAAACGAAAGTCGCAAAAGTAGGTTTAGGATTACAAACAAGTTATAAAATAATACACAACCGCCTTGGACTTTGAGACATATTTTTTTCAATTGAAATGGTAAAACAACAAAAATACGTCCTATTTACGTAATTGTTCTTTTAACGACAAGCAAAACCCACTTTTCGATATTCGTTCGTAATAAAAGAACGATTCATCCCTTTCATTGTCTCTATAATTATTGTTATTATCATTTATTATTATTATTACTATTATTAATTATAGCAAATTAAATTATATGATACAAAAAGCGATAAACCATAACTATAATATAGTTAATTAAAGCAAATAGAAACTCTAATCTGTACAATTAACTAAAAAATACTCAGTCGAAGTATATAATATAATAATAAATGCATTAAAAATTAGCCTCAATTATAGTTATAATACAACAACAAAAGAGAGGGCTTAATTAAACAATATTTAAAATTAAAAAATAACAAGGTGATATTGAAGCAAATTATAATTCTACCCCTCCTAAATTAATGAATTAACTATTTTCACTCTTATGATATGATTGAGTCTTTTCTATTTATTATTTAAACTAATAGTGTTTCCTAGAATAGCATATACAGGTGGATCTATAAACGTTTATTTAATTGATTTAAATGCAATTTGCTAGCAGCAGTCTTACAATCAAACCGGGTAAAATTACCACTGTTTCTGTTAGTCACAATTTCAAAAACAAATCTCATTTGAATCAATAAATAATTAAAAACGCATATGAACAATGCTGAAAACTCCCCCTGTATATGATGGGTTTTTATAACAGGAATTGCAGTTGACAGTGCGGTTACTATGGAAAAATTATCAACAATCAATAAACAATTTGTTAAAAGCGTCAGTTGCTATCGTCTATTTTTATTGTTGCTAATCCAGGTTATACACTATTTCGTTTTGTTTCTCCGTCTTCTTTAATAAATAAATACTTACCCATATCCATTAAAGATTAAAAAATAAAACTTGTTACGATTACAACAATTTTTGTTTCTTTCATAATCTTTTTCATAAGGCTTTTATTTTGTAGAAACTGGCGAGGTTTCTGTATTGACAATAACTTGAACAATATAACCAGGAGGTATTTTTGCTTCTTCTACATGCAATTTATCACCCAACAGTTTGCCACCGTAGAACCACCGTTGACGTGACGATTCTATACCTTCTTGACTCTAAATTTGGCAAGAATAAACCACAAAAAATAAAATTAATTAATATTCTTTATGAGTATTTCAATAGGAAATCGTCTGCTATTCTTATTAAATATTAATATTGGATAATACAATAAGTTTATTAATTATTATAGAAACTAACATCGAATATAAATATAATATTTCTTTTAGGTCAATGTTAATGGTGTCTGTCTATCTGTGAATTAATTAAAAAAAATATATATATTTCACCTTTATGAAATCATTGATTTTCTAATGAAAATTTCCTTTTAAAAGAGAACAATTCAATTGCTTAGTGAATGTTTTGGAATTATCACAAAATTCCTCGATATTTATAAATAACTCGGATAAATGTTATCTTATCGCTTGTTCTTGAATGCGTTTCTTAATTTTTTTATTTTGTTGGTGTATTATTTGAATGAATTTATATACTGACCTGTAATTTCTTTTTACACATACTAATTGTATCTGTAGAATATACAGCCAATTTAACATCTGTACAATTGTGCGATAAACGTAATTTTAATGTTGTTTCTGTACCACCATCAATTGGTTCTGAACATTCGGCTGGTGAATCACGTCCATTATCTTCTTTGACAATATTTATAGGATATGATAGACAATAGATTGGTACTGAATATCTAGCACCTAATTCATCATAACATTCAGTTAAATAACCATTCGGTACAGATACACTAGCACCATCTAATATAGCTTGTGCTAGCTCATAGTCCATTGCTTCAGCAGCAACAGCAGCAGCCCGTAAAGCGTCCCATATTTCTTTGCGTCCTTCAAATGCTGGTGCTGTATCCCAAAATTCATCGCGTTTACTACGCAATTGACCTTCTGTTAATGGCACATCAGATTTCCAACGGATTGTCTCATGGCACAACGGATGATTCTTGCGTGTACTTCCTAATTAACACAACGTACAAGTTTATTCGATTTGGTCTTGTGATTTTCTAATAATTATAAATAGTACCTGAATTGGGCCTCGAGATAGACCCTGAGGAGTCGTCAATTGCACCACTTCTTGGACGAGTCACACCTATACAACCACCCATTTTATATTGTCCGCTATTTGCGGCATTTCATCAACAATTGACACGAATAAATCTAATTTGCAATCAACAAAATTTGCCATTTTCCACCCATTATTCATCAAATACAACAAAATAATGTGTTGAAAATCGGACAATGATAAAACAACGTATGACGCATGACCGAATAAATGTTACCAAAAAAAGAAAAACAATTGAAACAATACACAAATGCCAACACAGCAACACAAAAAACCACTAAACAAACAATAAATACCTTATCAAATATTTATGGATAAATAACGATAATTTCTGGATACAATAGCAAAATTACCTCGATATTGAACACACGCAAATTGGATATCAATCAATCTTTACTATTAATTCTCGAAATTAGCACATCAACAATCGAATACTTTTAGGGATTAGTGAGCCCGTCAAGTTTTGCGAAAAAAAGAGCAAGGCGCAAATTTCAAAATCTAAATTTTTGTAAATTTATTTTTGATCCAAAACTTATCAATTTAATCGAAATCTACTTGAATTCACTTATTGTAACTGCATTTCTGAATTTTTTATCGATGAAACGCAACGTCTATCCACAAATAGACTTTTTGTTTTTTTGTTGACACAGTTATTGACCCAATGAACTTGCAATGGGAGATTTTTAGCAAACATGTTCACATTACTAATAAACTGATAAGATTTGTGAATGATATCTAGTTCCTTCAATATTATCTGTGGTGATTTTCGCAAATTTTCGCTGCAGGAAACTGTAAAAATGCGATATTTCCTAAAGAGGTTAGGTTGTTTTCTATCGTAGAAAGTCGATTAAAAGCATCTATAATTTCAGTTTCATTTGCAAGAATCATGTGAATATCAAGGTGAACAATCGATTTACTCGATGTATATCGCAAATATCAAATGATACGAATAATGGGGATTATGATAAGAACACCAATTATGGGGCTAAATTTTTCAAAAGAAATGGCACGAAAATTGCAATTGGAACAACACTAACTGGCTTTTTAATATACAAATTCTATGGTAATTATCAGTAATTATCTAGACGAATTACTCATATTTCTGTTATTATTAATAGATAATCAATGTTATCTGCACGAAGATCAACGAAAACTTGATGACGATGATAATGAAATTGGGTCATTTAAACATGGATTGCCTATTTATAATTTGGATGAATTATCTCAACATACATCAAAGTATGCTTTATTCGAATATATACGGAATAATTGCTAATTTCTTTGTGATTGATTTAGACAAAACCGAATATGGGTGAGTTACAAACAGGGCGTCTACGATATTACAGAATTCATTGATAATCATCCTGGTGGTGATCAGATTTTATTAGCTGCTGGTAGTTCAATAGAACCGTTTTGGTTGCTCTATGGTGTCCATAAGAATGAGCAAGTTTTACAAATTCTAGAATCGTTGCGAATTGGTGTGCTACTATAACCACCTGGAAAAATGCAATCCTGATTATTGACGTAATTGTAATTTTTAGGCAATTTATCGGAGAAAGAGTCAAAGGAATCGCTCAGTAATATGTCGGATCCGTATAGTAATGAGCCGAAACGGCATACAGTCCTAAAACCAGCATCGACCAAACCATTCAATGCTGAACCACCATTAGCAATTTTAGTTGAGAATTTCATAACACCCAAGTAGGTTTAATATAAATAACAAATTGTTCCGTCTAATTACCATCATAATTATTGATTGAATTCAGTGAATTATTTTACGTGCGTAATCATCTACCTGTGCCGCAAATAGACGAGAAAAATTACGAATTAGAGATGGAAATTGATGGTGAAAAGAAACTATTAAAATTCACATTGGATGATCTCAAAACAATGCCAAAACGTACAATTAATGCAACGATAATGTGTGCTGGGAATCGTCGCAGTGAGATGACTCAGGTGAAATCTGTGAAAGGATTGAATTGGGGCGCAGCAGCTGTGGGGAATGCCACATGGACTGGCGTACGATTACGGGATTTATTGAAAATCGCCGGTATTGATGAAGATACAGACAATTATAAACATGTTCAGGTAATTTTAATAATAATAAGAAAAACAAATTTCAAAACAATTAACCTTTAAGTAAAGTTTGAAGGTTTCGATCTGGATACAACTGGGACTTCTTATGGTGCTTCAATACCATTTTGGAAAGCCATCGATAAGCGCGGTGATGTTATTCTAGCATACGAAATGAATGGTGTCCCAATACCTAGAGATCATGGTTATCCGCTACGTGTAATCGTACCTGGGATTGTTGGGGCAAGAAATGTCAAATGGTTGAGTCGGATTGTTGTGTCAAAAGATGAGAGTTCATCACATTGGCAACAGAACGATTATAAAGGATTCTCACCATCAACTGATTGGCATAATGTCGATTTTAGTCAATCACCAGCAATACAAGAATTACCAGTAATTTCAGCAATTTGTCAACCATCACCTGATGAAACTGTTAAAATCGATAATGGCCAGATTTTGATTAAGGGGTATGCATGGTCTGGTGGCGGTCAAAAAATTGTACGTGTCGACATAACAATTGATGGTGGCAAAACATGGTATCCGGCGAATTTCGATTTTCAAGATACAACAGACCCACCACAACACTGGAGTTGGACATTATGGTCAATTAGACTACCAGTAGATCCTAAACTTAAAGAAGTAAATTAATTGAAGGGGGGAAATTGCGATAGGGGCACTTATAATGGGGTTTGTTGTGTTTTAGGTGGAAATTTGGGCTAAAGCCGTCGATTCGTCTTACAATACACAACCGGAAACATTTGAAAACATTTGGAATTTACGTGGCGTTTTAAATAATGCTTACCATCGGGTACCGATTAAATTGACTGTTTAAACCCATCGACCATTTTATTACACCTATAAAATACATCTAATTGTAAGATTAAAATTTACACAATAAATTGGGGAAAAAATATCTAATAAATCTAAAGAAGAGTAAATTTCTGTACAAAACTTCCTAAAAATTCTAAAAGCCTATAACAAAAAGAATTATAGAATAATCGATTATATAATGGAATTTACAAGACCCCCACACGGGCTGTCCTTCTTTTTTTATGATTGATTCGGATGTAATGAGGCATAAATCGGTGCGGCTTTAGATTTCGCCAATTCTGATGCATTTTTGGCTGCATCTTTCAATTTATGACTGGCACTGACTGTTGATACTGCTGTCGGCATTGCGGTTTGTAGTGGGAACATTGTTGTTAACACATGATTGAAACCGCCAACCTACAATCAATATTTATAGCCAACAAAATTCATAATAATTTCGTAGACATTACCATTTTAACACAATTCTTTTTGAAGCGTTCATAACCAAATGCACAAATCGCACGACTAAAACCACGTATTTGTGAATCAATCCATGCTGAACGGATGGCAATCGTTTTGCCCGGCTGATCTGTACTCTCTTTATAGATCACCTTCTCTGTGACACTCTTAAAAATTGTAGATGTTTACGCAATCGCTCCGTCTAGAATATCGACCTACTTACCATAACTTTCGTATAACCAAGATTTCTGGTATATGTAATCAATTCTTTCTTAACAGGATCAACAATAGTCTCTTCAATGATATGAACATGTTTTGTTGTAATGAAACGTTCAGCCCATTTCGGGATTGGATTTGTTTTACTCAATATCCTCTTGGAAAATAATCGGCCTGAACGTACCTCCCTATGGACCGTATCCTCACTCAATACATGCTTACTGCAAACCAGGAGAATACTCAATAATCGATTATCAGGTGGTGAACGGTTGAGATTTACCTGTTTGGATTTGGATACCGTTTCCAGAATCCCTGTGCCACTTGGTCCCATGTGAAATTGAATGTTGTTTGTTGTTCAAAGAAACGAGTCATTCTTCCAACGATTTTTAGATGATTTTTAAGAAAATTTTGAATTTCCAATTTGATACAACGGAACTGTTTTATGTAACATTCGGAATCGATCAATACTTAATGTTAATTCATTATATTTTTGCAGTCGCTTGCTGACTAAATAAACACGAAAATTTTGCAAATTCATTCAAACTTCACACAAACGGCTTTCCACAATTTTCCATTCGGAAAAACTGTCAAAATTACAACATAACCTTATACGGGCGTTGTATGTCACCAAGCTGAATACACAAAACAAATGAGGAACCGGTTTCGGAGAGTGCATTTCTGAAGGACGTGATGCTTGTCACGCATCAAATTTAATCAACGCTCAATTTTTTCCATTTCTCTCGTAAATCTTGTAATTGCAATCAAAAAATTAGGAAAATATTACAATTCCTTTATAGTCATAAAAATCATGATAGCTCCGGTCGCTGAGGTCAAATGTAGCATTTGTTTTATTTGCGTTTGGAAAATGAAAAGTAGGCGACAAGGTCTCATGGTGTAATGGTTAGCACTCTGGACTCTGAATCCAGCGATCCGAGTTCAAATCTCGGTGGGACCTTTTCGATTTTTAACAACAATCAGCTTTCAAATTAGTTTTTTTCATTTCTTTATGTAACGTAAGCATGTTTAAGAAATAACATTTTCATTCAACTTCATGGTGTACTTATCATGTTTATCAAATTTATTATAATTTTAGAAATTCTTCGTATTGTTAGCTGATAGCGAAAATAAAGTTGAAATATGTTTATGAAATTAGATACTGATGACACAAAAACAATGAATTCTCTAAAAATATTCTATTTATTTATTTATTTATCTTTTTTATAAGAGAAGGTCGCTTATAAATTATTAAATTAAGGCAAGTTTCTACGAGCCCGGGTAGCTCAGTCGGTAGAGCATTGGACTTTTAATCCAAGGGTCCAGGGTTCAAGTCCCTGCTCGGGCGGCCAATTCTTTTTTGAGATTTTCTCTTTTTTCAATTTTTGATCTTCGTTTTATATAATTATAATCTTGTGGAATAGTCCTCGTACTTAGTATAAATAATTGAAATTAAAAACGGGACCATAGACAACTGTTTAAGAATCATTTAAGAAAATAAAGCAAATAATTTGTGACTGGCAACGCTGTTTTTTTGTTGTTAAGTTTGTAGCATTGCAACAGCAGTTTCAAGGATGTCAAGTATGTAGTATTTCACTAGGTCTACTGATAAAAGTGATCGTATTGTAAAAACGTGAAATAAACGTACAGTATTTGGTGTTGTTATTATTGGAATTTGCATTCATAGCAACGCTATTTAAATGGGAATGGATTGCGTTGTGTATTAAACGGAAGCGATTCGGAATTTTCTGTTGCATTGACGGATCTACTGGAATTTTCGCTTCGTTCTACGGATAGTTTCGACATACATCTGGCAACAGTGGTTGTCAATGTGATGTTTTTTTGGTTTTTCAACAAAATTAATTAATTTTGGTAATTTCAAAAGATTTTAGAAACACCAAACTAAAAACAATCCAATTCTGAATGCAGTTCATACAGCGGAGTATTGTTTTTGTTAATAAAGTCGCAATTAATAATCGCTTGAAAACATTGTGTTTGTACAGGTACAAATTTTGAGGTTACATTAACTGTGAGTTAATTAATTAATTGAATTGTTTCAGTTCAATTAGTGTTACCATCAATAAGACAACAGGAGCAAAAATGGATCTACAATCGAAACATGTCATCCGTCGTGTAGAAAACATAGTCAAATCGCAAGAGGATAAATGTTTGTATCGCGGTTTAGTGTTAGCAAATCAGATGAAAGTTTTGTTAATTAGTGATCCAACAACTGATAAATCAGCTGCAGCTATTGATGTTAACGTTGGTACGATTATAATCTGCTCAATTATTGTTTGTTATAATGTAAATTATTGTTAAACATTAGGTTATATGTGTGATCCAAGAGAATTACAAGGTTTGGCACATTTTTGTGAGCATATGTTATTTTTGGGCACCGAGAAATATCCAGATGAAAACGATTATAGTAAATATTTGAGTCAGAATGGTGGTGCAAGTAATGCAGCCACATATCCAGATCATACAATGTTCTATTTTGATGTGGTACCAGAGAAATTAGAAGGCGCCCTAGATCGATTTGCACAATTCTTTATTGCACCATTGTTCACTGAGAGTGCAACTGATCGTGAAATAAATGCCGTAAATTCGGAACATGAAAAAAACAAACAAAGTGATGTATGGCGGAAAGACCAATTAGAGAAACATTTAGCTGAACCGAATCATCCTTATCACACGTTTGGCACAGGCAATATGGACACATTGGTGACAATTCCAAAGAGAAAAACATAAATGTACGGGATGAATTGTTGAAATTCCACGATAAATGGTATTCATCGAATGTGATGTCGTTGACAATTTTAGGAAAAGGTAAATATTGCACAAATTGTTGTTGGTATATCAATCGTTTATTTTTATTTTCAACAGAAAGTTTAGATGAATTAGAACAAATGGTCGTTGATTTATTCTCAAATGTTCAAGATAAGAATATTGAAGCACCCCGTTGGGAAATTCATCCTTTTAATGAGAAACATTTCGGTACTTGTATCTATATGTGTCCTGTTAAAGATATTAGGAATTTAAACATTGTGTTTCCTTGTATGGATCTTCAACAGTATTACAAATCTTCAGTGAGTATTAATGTTGATTTTATATGTTTGCATCGAATGGTAAGAATCTTCGACAATTCGTCGATGTACACAAACACGTTTTTCGTTCATTTACATCTGAATGATCATCGCTAACAAATTTACAGTTTTCATTACCATAATCGAAAGTAATTTCTGTATTACTTTCGATATTAGCGTTTGTAAAAATGAATAATCTTGGTATAATATCGTGGATTCTAATTGGAATTAATGTACAATTCGGCTGGCAACTGTGATTAATATATCGTCCAATATTACCATAAAATGTTGGATCGATGAATGTTATCAAATTCTGTTTACCAAAATGTTCATTAATACAAAAAATATAATTCATAAGGTCCATTGTTTTATATAATTGATAACGTTGTTGTGCATCGTGTTTTGTTATAATTTCACCGGCATATTCACATATAAAGGTGTGCTTTTCGATATACTCCACATTAATTACACCTAAACCTTTCTCGGTTGTTGTATTGATAATTTTTAAGTGTTTATTTGGTCCAAATTGTACTAATCGATTACCACAAATTTCCAAACAATTACAATTATCATTACATTCATATATAGGTTTTTCTATATTTTCAATATTGATTTTATAATTGTTTAGATCATTTTTATTGTTATATTGATAATAATTACCACTTCTTTGTAAACATTTGCATGTTTCAAATGTGCATTTGTCTCTACATTGACAACCATCAATTTGGTAATTTATTGACTCTTCAATTTCTTTAGTTTTGATGCTTTCTGTTATGTAAGTAATTTTCGGATTTTCATGGGAGTATTCATCGGAAAATTCCATTTTTTTTTTGTGTTGAAATTCATTTGTGTAAAATTTCTAGGTTATAATAATGGTGAAATGAAAGCACCATCTTTTGGATATATGTTGTATTATAAAGCCAATTAATTCCGAAAAAATCTTAATTAATTTTGTTAATTGTAATTTTGAATTACAGCCATCACATTACATCAGTCATTTGATGGGTCATGAAGGTCCTGGTAGTATTTTATCAACATTAAAATCACGCGGATGGTCGAATAGTTTAGTGGCTGGTAATGGTTCAGCACCAAGAGGTTTGGGTTTCTTTGTATTAACCGTCGATTTAACAAAAGAAGGAATTGAACATGTCGATGATATAATTGAATTAATATTCCAAGTATTTCATTCAATATTTCGTTAAATATCTTTTAATATTTGTTTGTTTTGTTGTTTAGTATATCAAAATGTTGAAAGATAATGGTCCTTTAGAATGGGTGCATAATGAGAGTAAAGATATTGGCAATATGTTATTTAGATTTAAAGATAAAGAACAACCAAGATCGTATATTTGTAGTTTAGTACATTCATTGCATGTAATTTGAATTAAATTAAATACGATTTGTTATTAACAATCATTAATTGTAGGAATATGCAATGGAAGATGTATTAAGTCATTCGTATTTATTAACAGAATGGCGGCCAGATGTTATCGAACAAGTTTGGGAGAATTTCGTACCTGAGAAAATTCGGTAATTAATTTTTGATCAATTCGAATTTTATTAAATTAATTTTGTTTTGTAGTATTTTAGTTGTAGGTAAAAAATTTGAAAACGATGTTGATCAAGTTGAGCCTTTATATGGTACAAAATATAAAGTTACTAAAGTAACACAAAATATATTAAATGTAATTATTTTTTTTTGATTTTGTTTGCTAAATTGATTATTATTAAGACTAATCTTTATTCTGATTATTGAATTGTTTAGAAATGGAGAAATCCTGAAACAAATCCAGAATTACAATTGCCCGAAATCAACGAATTTATACCAACAGAATTCAATTTGTATCCAATAGATAAAGATGTACGTATTAATGGAAATATCAATTGTATCGAGTAAATTGTTGCTATTTTTTTTTTAGGCAACTGAACATCCGGTCATCATCCAAGATACAGCTTTGACAAGAGTTTGGTTTAAACAAGACGATCTGTTCCTGCTGCCAAAGGCGAATGTAATGTTCGATTTTGTCAGTCCATTAGCTTATATGGACCCATTAAATTGTAATTTAACACATATGTTTGTGCAATTATTCCGTGATGCATTAAATGAATACGCTTATGCGGCTGAATTAGCTGGTTTAAAATGGGAACTTGTTAATACAAAATATGGTTTAATTGTAAATATTACAATAAAATTCGGATTTATTCATTTTTTTTTAATTATTTTTGATAATTTACAGCTTGCTGTTGGTGGCTATAACAATAAACAACACAAATTTTTAGATAAAGTAATGGAGAAATTGACGAATTTCAAAATAGATCCGAAACGGTTTGAGATTTTCAAAGAAAATGTAACGTTCTTATCTTAGTGTTTTATAAAAAATTCTCAAAATAATTCCAAATTTTAGTATGTTAGAAATTTGAAGAATTTCGCAGCAGAACAGCCTTATCAGCATGCTGTTTATCATCTTGCTGTATTATTAACAGAACATTCATGGACTAAACAGGAATTATTAGCAGCAACTGAACGTAATTTTGGTTTTTCAATTTGATGATTTTGTTGTTGTTAATTTTGTTTTGTTTTAGAACTTACTGTCGATAAATTAGAAGCATTCATACCACAAATCCTATCACGTATGCATATAGAATGCTTAATACATGGTAATGCGAATAAAGAGAAAGCATTAAAATTAGTACAAATCGTTGAAGATCGTCTATCATCAACGTATATAATGTCACCATTATTGCCACGTCAATTATTATTAAATCGCGAATTAAAATTGGATAATGGTTGTGATTATGTTTATCAAGTTGAGAATAATATCCATAAAGAATCATGTATTGAATTATATTATCAATGTGGTTTACAATCAAAAGACAATAATATGAAATTGGAATTGTTTTCACAAATCATACGGCAACCGTGCTTCTCAATATTACGTACAAAAGAACAATTAGGCTATATTGTATTTAGTGGTATACGTCGTTCAAATGGTGTACAAGGCTTACGTATTATTGTACAATCTGATAAAAGTCCAAATTATTTAGATGAACGTATTGAGAGTTTTTTGAAAGAAATGCTAATCAACATTGAAAATATGGACGATGAAGAATTTCAAAATCATAAAGATGCATTGGCTGCAAATCGTTTAGAAAAACCAAAACAATTATCAACACAAAGTGGTATTTATTGGGGTGAAATTACAGCACAACAATACCATTTCGATCGGGCTAATCAAGAAGTTGCTTATTTAAGAACGTTAACAAAACACGACATTATCGAATTCTATAAGGTTGGGATATTATTAATTAATTAATTAATTAATTGTTGATTACTTGGAAATTTTAGGAATTATTACAAGATAGCGCTGGTGCAAGAAAGAAATTGTCCGTGCATGTTGTATCAATGGCAGATGGTGGTTGTGGAAGAATTGGTGAAAAGAGAGTAATGAGATTGTGGCGAAATCAACAGAAATTCAAGATGTTACAGTTTTTAAAAGCGCACACGGCATGTATCCATTAGTACAACCATATTTAAATATAACAAGGAAAGGGAGTAAGTGTAAATTATAATATAATTAGGCAATTTATAGAAATTAATTCGATATTTATGGTGTTGATTGTAATAGTTTTAAAAACAAATTGTCTTTCACATTGTCGTCTATTGACAATTCGTTACGAATTTAAATAAATTATCAATTTAATTATTATAGAATTATTGATAATATAATTATCATTCATCAGAATTTCATTAGTAATTTTAAATATTGTTTCATTATCATTGATATCACCAAATAACATTGAAACAATATCATTTAAATCATCATCAATATCGATTATGATGAATTGGTGTTTTTTAAAGAATTTCGTAGTTGGTCGTAATTGTATTGCAAAATTATTTGTTGTTTGATAATTTGGATATAATTGTAGACATAATTGATGGCCTAAAAAATGACAACTTTAATGAACGCCCAATGAAAATGGGGCATTTTTTTATATTTACCTAATACGTATAAATCAGGACTACGTATATGTATTCCAATTTTCGTTAATAACTCTCTAATACTATTGATTTTCCAATAGTAAATGTACACATTTTCATTATTTATTTTACGTAAAGTATTATTATAAAGATTGATTTCTAAATCTCTATTCGATCGCTTTTGATTTGCTGTTGTTGTTGGTGTTGTTATCAAATCGTTTTCGTTATCGAGAATCGATGATGATAGTCTTGGTATTGGTTCATGTAAACCTAATAATATCTTAATTTTATTAATTTCAGCCAATAATACCTGTTGTAATTGCTTGAATCGCTTCTCCAATTGTCCTAAAATCAATCAATTTTAATTATTTATCGTAGCGTTTAATTTTTGAATTCTAACTAGTTGTACAAACTCCTTTTAATTGCCGTGTAATCGTTGCATTCGCTGATGTTTGAATTTCTTGTGTGATTACTTTACACATTGCATGTTGTGTTTCTTGTGCTAAATCTTCTATAATTATTATTATTTAAAACAAAAAAAAATTAATTCTATAGTTTCGTTGTTAGTTTTTTCAATTAACATTAATTACACTTACCTGTTGAAATGCACAAACAATAGTTGACGGTTGATAAGAGAATTATAAGATAACTATTCATGATTATAGTTTCATGTTTAGTGAAGTTATAATTATTAATCAAATATTAAAAATTCGTACGTAATTATACAATAACTAAAAATATCCATTTGTTTATTTTGAATAGGGCCACAATCGGGGCCAATTCTAGTTGGCCTACTTTCGAGAAATTACGTAAACTTTTCCAGATTCGTTTAATTGAAAAAAATGTGTATTTTTGGAATATTTTTTTTAAGGCAATAGATTGATGATGTCTATGGATATAGAACGTATGTCTGTGTGTGATTCTGCGATTGTAATCATATAAAACGCAATAACAGACAGAACGATAAAACATCTTGCGCGAGTTTTCCGCCAGTGGAAATGCGCCTTTAACTGTATCATTAATGGTTTTTTTTTGTTAAAGTAGGCGCTGCTGTGCGAATACAGTTAAGGGGGGCCATACACGTCGCCGGCACGTGTAGATGACGAACCTGTGCTGTGTTATTTTCTTTTTAAGTAACCAAACAATGACTAAATTAATTCGTTTTTATTAACTTTTGTTTCTGAATATTGATCAAATAAATTCCAACATAAACATGACCAATACATACAGTAAAACAAACACATACAAACAAGAATCGTTGAAATGAATCAAGCAGTCCGTGAATCGGATACAGCCAAAAGCCCCAAATATAAGTGAAACTAAAGTAACTAGAATTCAATTGAATTAATATCTGAATGGAATTTTCTTAAACAAAATTACACTCACCATAAATGATAAATGGAAAATATTATAACAATTGGTTTAAAAGCGTGTTTAAATTCAATTAAATCCACCTTTCTGCAATACATAATTTCAATAATTAATGGAATTAGAATGAATCCATGGAATATTAAATCCAACCATCTTGGTAGACAATCGATTAATGTTTGTGTCTTTACTAATTTTTCATTTATCAGAAATAAACACCAATAAATTGTGAATATGAAGCCTGTAGATGGGAAAACAATCAAATGGAACACATAGCTTCGCAGATAATTGAAATTGTCAGTTAATTCATCAACAATGGCAATTATCAAAAATAAATGTTGGAAACTCTAAAAATTCGATTCATTCGATTGATTGATCAATATTGAAGAGACTTACGAAATTCCATGCTGTAAAAGCAAAAAATGAACTCGATATTAGAGGAAAACCAATACAATTATGATTTAAAATCGAAAATGTCGTAATTTCCAATATTGTATAGAGAATTGTTAATAGTGCATAGAGGTAAATTGTCGGATGCTTCAACATTTCCATTTGACAAAAACTGAAAACCAACTGGACTGTTTTGTCGTTGTAAAAATTACAATGCTGTTAATTGTTTAATTATTTGCTAATTATTATTAAATTGATTTTATTTGTTTGTATGGATTCGTACAATAGAATAGAAAAAAAACAGGGAATAGATAAATTTACACGGTACCTACTATTTTCTATATTGCTATTTTACAATTATTTTTATTTGTTCATTTGAGGGAATTTATCGGATTTTCCTTGAATTTCTACAATTCGTCTGTTGGATATCTTGCAAATAAACACCAATTCGCAAATATAAAACACCTAAGAAATAAATAAATACAAACAATAGGATTCGTTGCGGCCAAGATAAAAATTTGAACATTGGATACAACCATACATCATCCATGAAATGGATGGTAAGGAAACTGAAACAAAACAGGCGCATTATGGATGTGTTCCCTTTGAATGGCACGTTCTGTATATGCTACTCACACAATCAAATAAACGTGCATGTAAACACTGTAACCGCTCAAAGCATGTTTAAATTTGATCGAATTCCGTGTTTTCGGTACGAACATCTCAATTAACAACGGCAAACATATGATTGAATGCATTGTATGATTCATCCAATAAGGGAAAACTGGATCAATCGCTTTTGGCAATATCAATTCTCTATCATAGACGAATACAGGCCAAAATATTGACATTACCACAAATGTTGATGGGAATAAAATCACAATGAATGTGTAATTTCGTAATTTATTGAGGAATTTTTGGATTCTATTCAATTGCAACAAACGAAACAGATCATCGATCACAGCCACCAATAGGAAACAGATCTGAATTACCTGGAAAACCAACCAAATATTACACATACATCAAATTGAAGCGTAGACAACAAGACTCACGAAATTCCAACAGGTGAAGAATTGATATTGATAATTATGGAAGATGTGGAATTCTTTTGGTAGTTGATCGGTTGATGTTGTATCCATCAATAATGACATATAATGATGTAATGTGTAATAATAATATGTCAAAATTGGTATAAATAGGACTATACCTCCGGTATTTCCCATTATCATTGTGTTAAATGATAGCAGAATATCACAAAACGTTCAACAACAGTAGAAACTGTTCCATCACAACATTTCTTCATTTACAAGAACAACAAGAATTGTCACACAAAAACGAAAAAAAAACCGGTATTTCTTGATTAGTTTTTTATTCTTTAGTTTTTTTAGAATTCAAGACAAGGTTAATTAACTATTTTAAGGATGGGGGCCCCCCTTTTATGAACCGACCTTAATACTAATGGTATTTTGCCACGATTCGATTGGACCATTCTTACGGTTTATTGTGACGTCACTGAAAAGTAAACATAGATACGTGATCAAAATTATTGTTGTTATTATTATTAATGTGTAACAATTGATCAATTCAAGGCTACTGTTGTTTTCGATTACATTGAGCTGCAGTGTCAATGTCAAGGGTTATTATGCACCATCCCATACAATCCGCTCTCTACTTATACGTTGCCATTATTCCCAATTGATATTTGATTAAATGTGAAATTCATAAAATATCAACTAATTGTATGATTACAACCAAATACGTTGTTGTAGCGCCTACAATCTAAAAATCCGATGCTTAATTATTATAGTCCAATTGAACAATTACCGTGAATAATAGATTTCCATCCAGTCGAAAGATGCGGCAACCATTGAATGTGACATCATTTAGGAAGATTTGCATGGAAAAATACGTTAACTGAAATTTTTTGTAAAACAAAAAACAATAATAAAAACCAAAATAACTCACGTAATCATTCAAATTGGCAATACAAAAACTATGTAAAACTGCACGTGTATGATTTGCCTAAAAAAACAATTGATTTTAATTAGTCAAATAATCGTTGTACAATTCTCGATGTAATCATCATCTCTAAATGCTCTCTAATCGAGATGATGATGATGATGATGATACTCGGAATCGCACCAATAATTTGATCAATACTTGTTTCGATGCACTCGTCGATATGATCACCATTGATAACAATTCGCAACAATTGATCAACAATACAGAAATATGATAAATGGAGAAAAATACGGGCGCTTTATCACGATAGAATGATTGTTGTTTGAAATAGAAGAAAATCGTTATGATTTCAGTTATAAACACATTCAATGTTATCAATAATATTGGTAATGTATAAATGGTATTAATTTCATTGCAAATTTGCGTTAAATTACGATGATAATGACGTAGGGTTTCCAATGTGCTTAAAGTCCGTTCGTTTTCCAGTGGATCAATCGATCTGAAACTGATTCAATTAGGATGTTTTTGCTAATGCCACCTGTCCCCGAGCGTTACTCATCAGATTGCCGATAAATTGGATGGAACTTTCGGTGGTTTCGTTTGTTCTGTTCATAATTCAATTGTAGTTTAATTAATCTCAAATTAATCCATTCGAAACGTTGTTTTGTTGCAAAAACCATTACGCAAAATTGATGAACTGTTAAATAGATGATCAATGTTGGTACTGTATATGCCACAACCTGAGCTCCTATACTAATTACATCGAATTCATCCACATACAATACAATTTGTGATATTAATTGTAATATCGGTCCAATTATTGTAATTAGAATTATTATGATCAGAGATAGTTTCATTTTTTGATGGGATTCGTTGATTTTCAGTGTTGCATCGAATTGTTTGAAATTCCGATCGAATTTGATTAATTTGTGTAAAACGGCATCAATCTGGAATCGTTCAGATCACTCATCACATTCAGATCAGATCTCGCTACTTTTATTATTAAATCTAGCGTCAATGACTGTTTGGTAGGCAACCAACACGACGACAATCAGAGTCGTACTCAATATAATAAAAATATCGTTTGTAGCCCTTACCTTATGGGTCATCTTAATTTGATTTAATACAATTAAAATATTTGCAATTAAGCCGAAATCTAACAATAAATAATCACCGATCACATCCAAAACATTATCCTGATCGTACTTGTACAGATATATTGAATAAAATGAATAAATCATGATGGATGTTGTAAATAACAAACACCAGATGAGGTCGAATTTTCGAATGTTTCCAAATTTTCTATCATTATTCGGTGATTGTTCTAGTTTATTGGGGAAAATGCCAAATATCTTCGATAATATCAATAATGGTTTTGAGGATTGGTAGAAGTTTTCAGTTTGGCTGAAAACTTTGAAAATTCCACCCAACATGTTCGTTAAAGATAAAACTTGTACTGTCGTTAAATTTGATTAAATATCCGAGAATGTTTGTTTACAATTATTGTTAGTTGTTTAATTTCGTTTATTTTAGATTGTTTGGTCGCGTTTTTGTGTAGCTTTGTTGGGTTAACCCCATTACTTATTGTAATCAATGTTGTTTTATTGTTTGTTGAGTAAATAGGGCGGTTGTGGCCGCCCTTATTTATTGGAGAAATACAAAAAACACGAATTAACAATGTATCGTGTGACAATTATTGAATTTGAGCGATTGTTGACTAATCATTAATTAGTGGAAAAATACATAAATTTATCACAAATTCAAATGTTCATCAAGTGCCGTATGTCTATCCAACAAAGGCAACATCTTGTTAGAAATTTACTCAGTAACTGACAAACATATTTCTCTAAAAATAACGCATAACTCACTGCTCTATTTTCAAATGTCGGAATTTTGTCAAGTTTGTATCTATTTTCCGAGAAAATTGTCATTTTTAAAAGCACCACCAGTGTTCAAAAGTTTTTTTTGGCAACTTTTTGCCACATTTGAAACGGAACAAAACGCACAAGTCTCGAGTGTTCTATACGCTTGGCTGCAATTGACCGAGGATTTGGCGACGAATCATTTGGAAAAGCTGGCAACGCTGTCTGTTAGACAAGTGAAACGATCACAAAAACACAACATAGACGCGTCTGATGTTGTTCAATAACACATTGTTTCGTCTAGTTGTGTTTGAGTAATGGGAAAATGCGGTACGATATTGAGAAATTAATTTTCCTAATTGAAAATCGCCCTCCATTATACAATTGGATGTTAAAAGACCACAATAATCGGCATTTAATTGATAAATTATGGGATGAAGTGGCAAAAGAAATGACATGCGATGGTAAGTAGAAAACACAGCAATTATTTAATAAAAACATTGAGCACAGAACTTTCGATTGGCAATGTTTCAGTCAATGAATGCAAGACCAAATGGACAGGTTTAAGGAATTCATATGCAAGAGCTCTGCGCCAAGAAAAATATACAAAATCCGAATCGGCTGGTAGGCCTAGAAAGCACTGGTACCTTGCCGGTGCCATGTCCTTTCTGAAAAATTACATGAAACACCAAACGTCTACTGACAGTAATGCTAACACAAAAAGTGAATTTGTTCCAATTGAAGATTTCAGCGAGGACAGTGAACCCTTACCAGCATCACCGTTATCTGTTACAAATCCACCGCCACCACCTAAAAGACCAAAGTTAATCTCTGTAAGTGAACAAGTCGCTGAACCTACGATTGAATATATCGAAGCTCGATCCAGCGAGACAGAAGATAACAACTTGATGTTCTTTAGAAGTTTACTGCCTGACTTGAGGAAACTCTCAAACAAAAAACAGCGTAACTTTAAACGCAACGTGTACAACAAATTGTGCGATTTAGTCGATCAACAAGAATATGAAAACATGGGAAGACAATCCACATCCGCAGAATATTCCATGCAGAATTATCCAACAGAAAATAAATATAATAACGAATAACATTGAGCTTACTGTAAATATTGTCTTATCGCTTCTTCAATAGAATTATTTGAAACGATGCCGTGTTATGCGAAACGTGTGCGTTTCGTTTGACTAAATTAGCCGCTTAGACACGACGAATTGTTTTTGTCTGACTGACTAAGTCGGTGTGAATTCAGTCTAATTGTAATCAAAACTGGTTTTGGCTAATCTAAATCTTGATTCATACATATATTGAAGAATTCACAAATAATTACATTGAAACATTCAAAAATTATTTATTTTAATCTTTACATATTTTCGGTTTATTTCCATGAATTTTACTGCAAACAACTTTAGCAAAATCATTCATTGATTCGTCTTGTGCAGTCGCATCAAATTGATTGTCGAAAATTACAGTTGGTACAAATGATAAGGATGGTGTTTGATCACCGTTTTTTGCTAGCATTTCATCACCAACAGTTGAATTACCGCACGCTGCTACATGATTCCAATTGAAACCTTCACGAGTAGCACACTAGAAATTATGACATTTTTAAATGGATTCAATTAGAAAATTCAATGAAATTACCGCTCGTATAGTTGGAATTGATGCTGGATTTTGGGTGCGCATCACACAGTGAACGAATGAAACTTGCTTATCTTGATTGTTGCTTTCTATTAATGCACACGAATGATATTTGTTACCGATACACTCATTACGACCATGCTGACATTCAAATATCCATTTATTATCAATCAAATTATGCTAAAATAAACTGTTTTTAAAAAAAATCTATTATTTAGAATAGAAACAATTAAACGCAATTACTGTAGCTTTTCCATATGGTTTAAATTCAATTTGTAGATGATGTTTTAAATCATTGTAAACAGGATACAGTTGTTGTGTTATAAAACGTGTACTATCTGAACATAATGCTTCATAATAAATATCGACTTTTATTGATTCCTACAAATTAATGCTTAAACTATAAATGATAACAATGTTATGAAATAACTTACAATTGAAGCACTCGATACAAGGATAATTAATAAAACTCCTATGGAATTTCTCATATTTGATTCAATTGTTGTCGCCACAAGATAACCGGTTTCAATGTAATTTAAACATGCAACAGACAGTGCCGAAGTTCAAGTCTTATCACAAAGTGGCCGGTAAACAGCAAACGGAATTGTTTTGTCGATGGACACCGCCAAATAGCACTTGAAAACAACGTGTAAATCGAGGTAAATCTCGTGCAAATAGGGGATAAGTACAAACAGCAAATAACGGATAAGTTTTATTGATTCTTCAAACAAATGCCCGGTTTATAATCGAATTGGTAATTTAAAAAAAACCACGTAATATCGATGAATCGATAGACGTAATAAAAAATTATGACAATACACCATTCGCCAATTGTGTAATTTTTGTTGGTATTTACCCAACACCCATCATTGTTTTATTTGTGTCAAACAACCATTCGGCTTCATTGCCAATAATTCACAAATTGTTTTGAGAAAATCATTTAAGGCACGATTCTGTAATGTTTCATTATAAACACCATTAAATAAAAGGTATGGCACAAATGGTAGTTGGCCTAAAGCTCGTGTCTTCCTGCCGTAATTTGCCAATAATTCATCACCTTCTTGGCCATTGCTGCATTTCGCGATTGTACTCCACAATAGATTGCTGGACATTGCACACTAGAAAAACGAACACAATCACGAAAATCATCAAAACAACTGCCCATATATACGCACGTTTTCACCATTAATTACAGATGCCGGATCCGATGTACCCATCATACAACCAATGAAATTCATATTTGTATCAATATCTGGATGATATTTGATCACGCACGCTTGGATTTTATTACCGAAACATTCACGTGGACCATGTTGGCATCTAAATTGCCATTTTCCTTTAATTTTCGTTTGCTATAATAATAATAATAATAAATTAACAGAACAAACATTTAGTTTCTATAAAATTACAGTTGCATGTCCGTATGGTGTTAGATCTAAAATGAGATTTTCATGAATGCGCTGAAAACCCGGATACAATTGATGCGAGATAAATCGGGTACAATCAGGACATAATGACTCGTAATACAATGATACGTTAACCGTTTCCTGGAATTGTTCGCATTTTAATCGAGATTACAGTTTATAGAATTGTAATAATAATTACCTGACAGGTGTATTGGTGGAAAACCGAACAAATTAGGAGGAATATTGGAAAATTCATCATTGTGGACGCTATATTAACGATATTCAACGATGAATAGACAAATTCTATTCGATCAATTCGAAATTTCCATTCATTATAAATTATGCATTAATTGGAAATGTAAATGTCTTCATTTATGCAAATCGTTGCTTTAAGTTGTTTAAAAGAAAATTGCGACCAAAGGTTGTTTTCTCATGTTACACGAGGATGTTGGATTTCAATGAAGGATGAAGCTTGACCGGACTCAGGATCAGAATTAAAGCAGAAAACTTCTGTAAAACAAAATCAATATTTCAGCGAAAATACTTCATTAAGAATCTTTGGAATTGTACACGACACTAAAAAGAATTTGTCTATAATTGTAAATAAAACCGTAAATTGTACATTTAATTTAGAATGCAGAAGCAGCCTGATTGATGTGAATTTCGGGAAAATTCATACGTGTATTGCTTCTAATTTTAACAAAAATCGTAAATAATTTAAGTAAATAAGAACAATTGTAAAAAGTTACATCAACTTAAATAATATATAAATGGCAAGAATTAATTAACTGTTGCTGAATGTGTTGTGGCTTCCCCAGTTAAAGTATCTGTTAAATACGGTGTCTTTAAACTACGTGCAAAATATTGTTTATCAGTTGGTGTATTCACAGTCCATGCGATAACTCTAACATTTCTTTCACGCCATTCCAACAACAATTTCCTGTATTAATTAACGAGAATTAATTAATAATAATTCCAAATGAATTCCAACATTACTTACCCAGTAATCATATCTTTATGTAATAATACAACGGATAAACCTAACAGATAATAGGTGATTCTTGGTAGGGCCCATTCGTGTAATAAATCACACAATTCAAGCAAGTAATGTTGATACCATTTATCCGCACGTCTATTCAATTTTCCACCAGGGAAATTAAACGAACCATAAGCAAAACCGTGCGGTCGAGCACTTATCGAACATACGATCTTTGGATCATGTTTCCTTATCTAAAATGAATGAATTTGTAAATACAAAAATGCACGACGTTTATGAAATCGATATACAAAATAGATGATATTTGGATAGAATGATGTCACTATAGCCTTTGTGTAGAGTTCAGGATGTGTTTCATATAAATCATTAATAACCTTTACCATCTACAAAGAAAATTAAGCAGGAAATTAGCATTTTAAAATCAATTACAAATCCTTCCACCATCCAAATTACCTTCGAATTATTATCTTTTACATCAATAAACATCCTTTGGCCAGATGCTAATAATTGCGTTACAGTTTGTTCAAGTGTTGGAATGTTAGTATTAGCAAAGCGATCCCTGTTAAAAAAGGCTGTTATTGTTGTAAATATAACAAACAAAACCATGCTTTATTGATTTAATTGATTACTGTCCAATACCTGAATGGATGTTTGATTGATATATCGATTGAAGAAAGATCCGCCCATTTCTGATTAGCTAAATTGATGTCTAAATCAGCCATACGTTCCAATGTTGCATCATGGAAAACTATTGGTATATCGTCTGATGTTAGCATTACATCAAATTCAATAAAATCACAACCTTTATCTTTACACTAAAAACCAAACACATCAAACAAACATACAACGAATTTGATTGGAAATTTAACCATTTTGAAAGCTTCAAGTGTATTTTCGGGTGCATCTAAACCAGCACCACGATGTGCTATAGTCTTCAATAGATATCCATTCGTATTAAGTTCATCTAATGGTTTGCCAATGATTGCCTCAACAGCGTCCAGTGGTGGTGCCGGTATCCTTAAGAAATATCCAGCACATATCAACAATAAAATTAGAATTATTCCTAATGGTACGAAAGTACGAATACTTTCAGTTAGAATATCCCATGATCCATAGAAACAAATAACTGTTGTTAATGTTGTTATTATTAAATCTTTAAATGGGACCGTGTTCATTTCTAACCTGAAATTTTATGACAATTGAATGTTGTTAATTGTTGTTTTTTTTAAAATTTAAACAAATAGATTTTATATGATTACGTGGCCAATCTCAATGAGGCAATTTTTTTATTATTATTATTATTATTTATTTAATAACAATTCAACATTACCGGAACTGATGATAAATACGGGAAATTAACCTTAATCAGCCCCCACCAACTGTGTCATGGATAACAAGGGTTTCATGTTTGCATGGTTCACTTCTTCAAATGACGTAGTAGATACGTCTACGTCAACAGTGAACAAATAGACAACTCAACAATGCACATATTTGGAATGCTGACTCAAATAGACAAATGAGGCAGAATGAGAAAGACTGCTGCTTGTCGCTCCCTTGTCTCTTTTTCGACTCAATGTCAAACAGAGACAGGTATGGGTTATGTTCGGATCTCTCCTTTCTTTGCTTGTTCGCTACATAGTGGTCAACATTACACATATCTATACGTATGTCAATCACATAGACATAACCTCAAATTATCATTAAAGAAAATAATTAGGAAAACTGTCCAGATTATGTCTGTTGATCCACAATCAGACGTTAATTGTTTAGTTTTAGAGAAAATTTCGTTGGGTGAATCATTAATCGAATCAACAATTGAATTTCAACATATCCAAGGATTGTCGAAACTCCAACGCAAAATCAAACAAGAACTCGCGTTTTTACGCAAAGTTTGCGCTTTTCTTCAATACAAATGAATACTTTAATTAATGAATGAATGATATTTTAGATTTATAAGAATGGAAGTGCAAAGAAGGAGCATCTGCAATGTTCGAATCTAACGCATTTTTCTGCATTAATCAACGTATTGTGTAATGTCGACAAATGTACAGATGTTTGTAAAGTTTATGTATTGAATGATCGTAAAATGACTGTGGATATTGTTTGTGATAATGGTCTACATTGGATTAAAGTGATTGCTAGAAATCCAAAATCATTAAGTCAGATTTGTATGGGCGATGCCAGTTATGGTGTACGTACTGTTTTAGATCAAGCTGAAGAATTTGTTGGTTGCGCCAAACTGTATCCATGTCTCTTTCAAACACCTACTGTAAATACGCTGTTCAGTTTAATCGCTTTTCTCTCATTTGTTTCTTGTAGATTACGTTTGTTTTTGCTAATGGCATCGGTAGTAATTTAGCAACCAAAATCGAATCATTCGGTATTACAGTGCAAGGTGAACGGCTATCCTGTATCGATATCAGCGATAATAACGATGTTGAACCACACAAATCTAATCAAATCATCAATAACGATCTAACAACCCAAAATATAGACCATATAAAAAAGATAAATCTAGATGTTTCAACAATGTTAGCCTATTGTAGTTCTGTTACAAATGGTAGTGCATATAAATACGATTTTTCTGTAAAAGTTCTAGCCCAACAAGCTGAATGGGAACGGCAACGTCCACAAAAACCAATTTTAGATCATTTCTTCAATGGCAAAACATTGTATTGTTGTCAAACGGCTTACGATAATTTCATTAATATAATCAATACTGTTGGTGGTTCAAATGAGAAGAAGCGTGCTGATGAATTTTTAAAACGTCTAACAATATTACCAGATAATGCAACAAATGATAATAATGAACATGTTGAACATGCACAATTCGAATCGAATAAGAATTTAATAATTGGTGGTAAAATACGGCAACGTTCATTAATTATATTTACATTTGGTGAACGTATACAAGCTGTTACAGTAACAGCTAATGATGGTTTTGTACGTTCAGCTAAACAACAAGGTATTAATTTTGTTGTATTTGTACACGAATCTAGAGCATTAACTGAACAAAAAGAACAAACCAAAGCTAGAATTATCAATGGATTATGATTAAATTGAGTTAATTTTGTTGTTGTTGTTAAATTCGCCTTAATTCTGTGATATTTTTTAATTAAATACAAATTGATCATCGTTTTTAATAAATCAAGCGAATTGTTGATAATTTATTGAAATGACTCGATAATTTTATTGAATGAAACTGTCTACCTGTAATTTAAACATTTTCTGTATCTCATTGCGATATTTTCCGTATTCCATTTAAATCGACATCTTGATCTTGATGCATATAAAGATCTGCAAAGATTAATCTTTGGTTTAACAGTTGGAAATTTAATGAATACGCCGAATTTATGGATTCTTAGAACCCCATTAAGTGATCAGAATGATTTGTTATTGATACGTGCCTGAAACTGTGATGATATTTACATGCAATTCGTAAAGCTAACATGCACATGTGTAGTGTTTAAAATTTATCACTAGATTTGGTCTAGATGCAGTTTGAATTAATTGATTGCGAACAAAAACGTAAACCCAATAATAAATAACATCGATGCTAATTTTTTATGTTTTCTTGTCTACAATAATTTCAATTGAAATTCCAATTAACAATGCCATTAATTAGTGCGTTATGATGAGCTGCAAATTTTTGTAGTTGGAACATTTAAAATGTTAATTGTTTTATTCAATGATTGTTCCTCAATCATTGCGGTCACTTTACCGGCCATCTCACCTCTTAAATATATTCTTCTAGTTCATAAAACGTCATCCCGTTACCTGGTGACCCGTTCATGCTGGAAATTATAAATTGCCGGAATTGTATGTGAAGAGATTCAGTCTGTTCTTAGACATACACACACACAAACAAACACGAATTATCATACAAGCAAATATAAAAAATTGTTTTTTATTTCATCCACAATAGTTTCCCACAAACGCTATTCTTGCATCGACAATCAAAAAAACAAAAAAGAATTTGGTACCGGCATCGTCATTAATATTAACAACAGTGCATTCACATGCTCAATTGGACTTCTTGCATAACTTACATCTCACAACAATCGCTTGCAGTGGAAAAAGGTGAGTTAACTAGACTGATAAAAATAACCCTTTCACCCACAACTCTATTATTATTATTATTATTTCAGTTGCAAATAACTAATTAAAATACAAATCGTTTCGCTTGAATGTATTGCGAATTCTCTTCGTTAACCTTTCGCTAATTTACTGAAAATTATTTAATCAATTCTGTTGCAATAATTACACATTTGACACAACCTTTGACAATAATAATTGGCCGCTTGTCCTTTTTCCATCATTCGTAATTGATTTTCGTTTGTTTGCCATAAATAAATAGATGACAATTTCGTGAAGATTGCACGCCTGACTTCGTATCGATAATAACAGATAATAATGCATCGCTGCATATTTCTGTTGATGCAACTATCTTATCTTTATGTAACAGATGAGATTTTGTGAAAGTTCTGCATTTATTTTAAATGGATTAATATATAGCTAATTATAATTTGAAACCATCTGCAAAATGCATATAACAAACTATCAATATTTTGAAATTGAATAAATTTCGAATTATTTATAATTAGATAATTCTACCTATCGTGTTGTCGTTGTTGCTATTTGTTTTTTTGTTAAATGAATGAAAGTAAAATCTTTCTAAAAGTCTCTGACATTTCCGCATTGATGGAAATAGTGATACTAGTGATAGTTTATAACAATAGAATTAAGTTACAGCCGGATTTCTTACCTAATCAACAACTATTGAAGTCTGTTATTATACTCACTTCCCCATATAATTGGAATGGAATATGTTTGATCAATTTTTCAGGAAATTTAATTGGGCGTATTTCAGGCGGGTTTCGCGCCTAACGCACCATTGAAGTCTCCACGGTATCTCTTGCAATTTTCGCGATTCCAACCGGATTTTCTTCTAAAATCGTCAGAATTGTCGATTTTAATCGGTTAATCGTGTGATTTGGATTGAATTGATGGGGAAAATTAACAAACTTGTCGCATAAGTAGAACAAGATACGTGATCACGTTTCATACTAGACAAGTCGACATAAATCCGATATAAACCCATATTGGACTATTTATTTGTAACAAATATTGTTGTTAAATATGTAAAGTGATACGTTCTCTATGAGTTGTTTAGTTTTTCTTAAATTTTGTTATGTCTAAAGATTGATTTTTGTATAGTTTACCAGCTTTATGACATTTAACCCACATTTTAACACATTGTTATAACTGTACGTGTATATAAGATGTGGGAAATTTATTCTTTAAGTTTCTACTAACAAATACCAGGAAATAAATTTAAAAATGCGCGAGCGAGTGAGAGGTTGCGATTTTTTTAATTTTTTTTGTACAAGAATCAATAAAAATGTTACGATCTTTACATTTATAGTAATGTTAAGTTGATTTGAATCCAATAACTAAATATTAAAATACCGTAAGAACAAATAGTTGTTTCTGGTCTCGTTTCTGTTTTTTTTTGCCTCTTGTCTTCTCAATAGTGTGTCAAATGATGATTAAATCATGATCAAACATGAATGTTATTAGAGTTTTTTCTCTTGTGTGGTTCAAAACAGGTCAAGAGGCCTTATAACTTGGGTCATTTGGTTATTTTTCTAAATTTCCAAACAATGGATTATTTTAGTTGTTTTCAGTTATTTGAAACTGTTTTGGTTTGTTTTATAGTGCAGAAATACTATATATAAATATATATTTTTTTTAAACCAAAATAACAAAGATCCGTTGAGCCGAGACAAAATAATAACTCATTATGTGGTTCTTCGACATTCCGCACACAGTTAAAAACCTCAAGAGTTGACCGGCCCTGGAAAAAAACTCGAAGAAGACCAGCAAAATAACTGATTGGAGATTTCGTAAGGTACCTACCTATAATAATACTTGAACGGAATGTACGTCGTAACGGGTTATTATTAATTAAAACCAACAACAAGAAGAATAAAGAAGAAAAAAAAACACCAACGAATTCAGATGATCGATGAGAAAATCTTCAATATCTGTTCATTTACAAGTTTTATGATCTTTTTACACGAATCTCTGTCAGTAGAACAAGCCTGGTAGCATGTTCTTGATGTCTGCTACTTGATAATCTAAAAATAGCAATAATGATGATAATAAGAAGAAGAGTAAAGACCAGACAAATTAACGATGATTGGTGGTTATTGAATGCGAAAGTGGTTGTTGTTATTAGTGGAGGCGGTGGTGGTTATTGCCGCCACCAATTTTAAACGTGCTGTTGGCGGTGATGCACCGGTCAAGGTCGAGCACCTGACCATAACACTCGACTTCTCAGCGACAGTTCTGCCATTGACTTGCTAGTGGAAGGTGCAGTTGTGCGGACGACGCCGGTGACGATCATCGAGTCGACAATTGTTGATTAAAAAATTATAATAATAATAATAATCACACAAAAGGCTGAAACATCGACATTTCCTGAGAGGTATTATTTGATTGAACACTTTTTAATAAACCAAATCGGCCTGAAACGGAATTTTTGGAAATAATTAAATACGCGGCAAGATTTTTTCAAAAATACCTTTTTCAGTTTTCAGACGCTGAAATAAATAAACGCTCGAATGAACAAAATCTTCCAAAAAGACGTGTCCCGTTATTGTCATTTTATTTATTTACTTTTTATGTAAAAAGAAAAACTTAAAAGAAACTAATGGAAGATTTGACGGAGCGTAACTTTGTTTTTGCTGAAAATAAAAATTCATCTCATCATCATCATCAGCACATCGGACGGAAAAAAGTGCCCAGTAATCGATCTTTTCAGTTCATTGTCCATTTAACGCAATATCAATTAAATGATTGGCCGGAAATTTAATATCGAATCAAATTACAGGAAAATACAAATTAATGAATGAATTAAATATATTCTGCAATTTATGCAGAAAAATTGTGGACGAATTTACAAAAAAAAAATTAATAAGAATTGACACTTTTTTCTTCAATATAACCGGAAACAACGGTTCTTTATAAAAATTTCTTTGATTTTCTTTGAGGAAACATTTCGACAATTTCGTTGTTAACTGGCTGAATTATTGTCGATTTAATTCCGCGTGTTCACTATTTAATAGTTTATTGTTGTATGCGATGGTACCTAAAAACCTAGATTTTGTAGAGAGGAAAAAAAACTGGGCAAATATGTTAATGAATCATTGTTAATATACGGAAAATATGGACAATAAGTCTCAGAATTTTATTAACAATAATTTTATAACGAACGCAAAATTTCGTTAATTTCCAAAGAAACTCCCATCACGTTTATTCAATTCAGACGAATTGCGCCATTGTTCAACAGAAGCCAAGCCGATCAACTCAGAGTAGACGAAGTATAATAATAAAAAAGAAGTTCACATGAGGTTTCAGTTTTTGCTGTGTGTATGTGCTAAATGAATGAAAATAGGCGTTTACCCGATTCTTAATAATACGTTTATGACATTAAAACAGAAAGTCTAGAACGGAAATTTCAGAATAAGCAATTTAATTGGTTAATAATAAACGCTATTAAAAATTGTTCGATTTGATCGGCTTGATTTTAAAGGAGTAGACGTGTCTGAAACACCTGAAAAATGTTTGCTTGTTCTTAAAGTCAGGCCGGCCAAATCTACAAAGATGAAGTGTAATTTAAAAAGTCCCATTAATTGTTTGTTTTTGTTTTCCTTGAAATTTAAACTACTGATTTTATCAGCCATCATAATCGAAGATAATTTGGATCGCCCGTTATGTACAAATTGGTCTCCTTACATAATTTACGAAAACAAAAGAGTTTCCCATTAAAATCACCTGCTATTAACTCAACAAAGATTCGAACCAATTTTAATCAGCCTAGAAGACACTTTCTTGTATTTTAATTATGTTATTGTTCTGAAATTTAAGGATATGTGGTAATAATTAGTCCATTCCATTTTTTGTTTATTCCCATCCAATTTTATTTTGTTTTGTGGATTAAAAAATAATAACGGCAAAATTTCTAATTATTTTTCAGCAATTACAACAAATTAAAAAAAAATGCAGCGTTTCATACTGTTATTATTGATAATTGCCACCAGTTCGACT
This sequence comes from Meloe dianella, assembly GCA_028455855.1. Taxonomy (NCBI): domain Eukaryota; kingdom Metazoa; phylum Arthropoda; class Insecta; order Coleoptera; family Meloidae; genus Meloe; species Meloe dianella. The sequence goes on from JAPTHL010000060.1 coordinate 665,180, forward strand.
GGTGAAACGGTTGAAAAATCAACTGAAACAACAAGTGATGAAACTGATGGCGAGTATTCAAGGAAAATCCTAGGGTCCAGGTAATTGTTAACTGTTAACAATAAAAATTATCGCCGTTAGAAGGACAGCTAGATAAAAATCTCAAGATTTGCACACCAATTTATTTCAATAACAAGCTTTTAACGATACTATCTGTTAGATACAATGATTGATTAAATGAAATTTCAGTGTCGTCACTTCCGTTTCCGTCATCATGGATACAGAGAATGGCACAAATGTGTTCACAGACGCTGTTGGTCGTCCCATCTCCAAACCACTACACGGTACTGATGTTGCCAGTCCTATAGAACTTCTAAATCCCGATCGTTATGAATTTTATACATTTGATGATAATGGTGATTTAATTAAACGTTTAATGACATGGGAAGAGATACAAGCGATTGTTGCTAGTAGTGATGGTGATGATGATACGTTGCCATTAGAAAGTCTAACATCGAATGGTATTTTAACACCAGAGAAACGTGTTGATGATGTTGTAAATAATGTACAAAGTGTTGTTCAAGAGGAAATAGCAAATCAAAAGAATCTATCAATACAAACAAAACCACAATTAGATACACCGGATGTTTCTGATAATTGGAGTCAAATATTGCCGGCAATTTTCGAGAATTCTGGTGAAGAAATCAGTCCGAAACCAACACCAGCTCATGCTACACCTGATACGTTCATGGTAGAACCGCCAGTGGTGGATATCAAACCAGTATCATCTTCGACTACAACCACAACTACAACGGTTCCTAGTACAACAACAGTACTCACCACTACTACGAAAAAACCTACCACCACTGTTCCAACAACAATATTTACAACTACTACTAATACTAAACCTACAACGACAACCACAACATTCCGTCCGACAACACAATTTTTGTCCAATCTAGAACTTACTAAAGAAAATTCGAGACCAATCTATCGTATTCCTCAAAGAACCACAAAACAGCCAACAATTCAAACTACAACGAGTCCATCTACAACTCAAACTACAACAGCACCGACAACAACAGGAACTACGACAAAATTGACCACAGAACAAAGTTCTACCACATTAGCAGATAGTACCACCGCAAAACAAACAACAACAACATCAACTACTACTACTACTACTCCAGAACCTACAACGCCAATGAAATCTTCTTCAATAACCGAAAAACATTCAGCAACTACTGAAATAATTCTACCTGAATCTACATTACTCCAAACAAGTACTACCAAAGCTTTCCAAGAAACAACCCTTCAAGATTCTACAACCGAACCTCCACTACCAATTACCACATTGTTAGCAATTTTGCGCCGCAGTACCACTACGCCTGAAACTAATACTGAAGTTGTAACAGAAAAAGACAATATGAGCACTTTATTTGTATTAATGGATCAAATGAAACGTAGTACAACTACGGAAACTTCACAAGAAACAACTACAATAACTTTACCTGAAACTACAGAGTCTCTGAAACAGAATAATGAAGAAAGTAATGGGGTTACACAACATATGGAGAGTAGTACCGATTTAGATGATCTCAGTACTTTAGCCACTGAATATATTTCAACGAAATACGATAAATTCTTGCTAACCTCGACAAATATTTATGAAATTAATTCAGAATTATCAGCTGGTAACTCGAATAAATACACAACATTACCAACAACTGTCAGTGATAAAGAGGAAATCAGTACTGCCGACTCAATTGTTTCAAACACTGTGAAAGTTGGTACAACCGAATTGCCGATCAGTACAAGTCAAATTATACCATCTACAGAAAACAGTATTGTTGAAAGTATTGAACAATTAATTTCACAAGCAGTGATTACCGACCTGGTACCACCGCCAACTCCGATAGAAAATGACGAAATCCAAAACAAAATCCATGAAATGATCACGAATTCTTCAAATAAAACAATGGAAATTGTACAAAACGAAACAGCAACTGTATCGTCAAACTTAATTTCGAATCATTTCAATACTGAAACAACAGTTCAGTTGAGTACTACAACTGAGGTACCATCGCCAATTGATTCTGTATTAGGGGAATCATTCGATTCGATTTTATCGCAAGTTTGGGGTAGTACTGGTGAGCCTTCTTCAACAGATACTGAAACCACAACTGAATTCGTACCACATATTATCAATATAACGATAATAAGAAACGAAAATTCGAAAAATCAAACTAAACCGGCAAAGGCTGATTTAAGTCTTGAAATCGAAGAACACGATAAAATAGCCGAAGAATTGAAGAAAAATTCTAGTTTATTATCATTAGAGAGTGTTCCAGAACAGACACAATACGAGTATAGTACTACTACTAGTGAAGGAATTGAAAGTACGACTGAATTAATTTATAGCACTACGTTAGAATCAATATTCGAGAGTACGACTCAAAGTGATAAAGCTATTGAACCCGTTGTTGTTGTTGAAATTAATGAAAATACCAAAAATGAGACTGAGATTAGTGCCGATAATAGTACGAATACGTGGACTTTAGTATCAACGATTTTACCACCAATTAACAAGACTACAACAACTGCAGCGCCAACGACTCGCCAGAATATTCAAGAAACCACCACCAATCGTCCAGTACCATCGGTAAATCTGGCCCACGAGCCACTCCAAGGCTTCGGTTTAGAAGACAGTACCAAACAATTAGATGGTGATGTTTACGAATTTGTTCAATTATGCAACGAGTTAGCTTTCAGCTTTTGGAAAAGCGCAACCGCTACTCTAAGCCCAACAAGAAGTGTTATCATATCACCATTCGCTGCTACATCACTATTGGCAATGGTATTTTTGGGTGCTCGTGGTGCTACCTCCGGTGAAATGAATGAAATTCTAAAACTGGACGATGTGATCACGTTCAATCCGCATTTAATCTTCAAAAATATCTCCGAATCAATTAAAACGAATAATAATACAGTTGATGGTGTGGCAATTTCCGGAATAATCCGCCAATTATACAGTGATCGTTCTAAAGGCAAATTGTTGGATTTCTATAAAGATCGCGTACGACAATTCTATGATGGCCATGCTGAAGAGGTTGGCTTTAGGGAGATTTCGGATATTATCCGGCGTCGAACGAATCTTCTTGTTAAAAAAGCAAGTGATGGTGCCATTTCCGAGTTTCTTAAAGACAATTTCGTTCTTGCCCGGCCACCATTAGCTGGAGTTAGTACATCGATTTTCCATACTGATTGTAGCACATCATCAACTAATAATGGTGATGGTGAATTGTATTTCATTGTAACACCAACATTAAGACAACGACGATTAATTCCAATACCTGCAGCTGTATGGAATGGTGATTTCTTAGCCGGTTATGAGCCGAGTTTAGATGCAACTGCTGCAGCTTTAGGAACAAAACACGATACAATTTCAACGATTTTTGTAATGCCTGGACGTTCAGGTGAATCTACATCAGTTGCTGATGGTTTACCAATGTTGGAAAAGCATTTAGTTGAGAGTTCATTTAAGAAAGGCGCTTGGGCACGATTATTGCGTTCATTGATTCCACGTAACGGCTTAGAATTACAATTACCACGATTTATACATCGATCTGTATTGAATGCAACAAGTTCATTCCAACGTATGGGATTACATGATTTGTTTGATGTGAAAAAGGCGGATTTAAGAGGATTAAATGGAGCCATACACGAACTACATCTATCTGAAATGGTACAAATTAACGAATTTGGATTATGCGGTGAAAATGGAATTGGTACAGGACACCATCGAGAGGTAGACATTCACATTTTAAACCACAAAACAATGATAGAAATTGCGATTTTTTTGTAGGTATATCCAGCTGCTGTGGGTCGACGATCACGTTTAGCTGAAAATTATCAAAGTGTTGATGATGGTGATCAACAATTTGATGAATCTCTACTTGATCCAACTTATTCAGATTTGCCATTACCATTACGACCGAGACAGGCACGTTTCCCTAAACAGTCTGACAACAACAATCAAACACCCCGATTACGTTTTGATAGGCCATTTTTGTATTTTGTACGACATAATCCTAGTGGCATTATTTTACATATGGGCAGATTTCATCCACGATTATTATCATAATTACAGTTTTTTTCTCCCATTATTTTTAGAAATATAAGTCTGTATTATGTATATAGCTTTTTTTAATGAATATTTGAGACGTAACTTGAAGGAGAATTAGAAAATTGTAAGAAAATTGCAAATTCTTGTTATGTCTCGGTTTTTAATCAAATTATTTATTATTTTATACATTTATTTTCCAAAGACGGAAAAATAATTGACAAAAAGAAATGCACATTTAATACCCAAGTATTTATTGAATTTCCAAAATTTTGTATTGTTTTGTGCAAGTTTTTATCGATGGATATCATGTAGATTAGCTTGTGGAGTTTTAACATTTTTTTTTAATAAATGTGAACAAAATATCTTTGATTTTTCTAGCTTACCTACGGGGACAAACTGAGGGATTTACGTGAAATTATTCAAAAGGGAAATAAAAAAAACTAACTGGAAATAAATGATAATTAGAGAAGAATACAGATGAAAAAGTAATTAAAAAAAAGGCAAAACACACGTGTTTATTTCTTCTGTTTATCATCCTTATCCTGATCCTCCTTCTTCTTATCTTTCAAACTACCAACAGCTTGTTTGATAGCTTCAGATTGTGGATCAACGCCTGGTAAATTTTCTAAAACACTCTGCAAAAATGCTGGATCATTCATAACTTCTGAATAATCTTCATCACCCTCAACTTCCATTGGTTCTTCTTTCTTAACACTATTACCGCTTTCTATATCCTCTAAAATTGAATTATTTGCTGAAAATAATTTTGAATTTTTTAATGAAATATAAACAAACTTACGAGCATCTTGCATCGACATCTGCATAGCAAAAGCAATCTGTTCATCTTCAGTCATATTAGCAAAATCAACAGATGGTAAATTACTACCTGCACCACCTGTGTTTGTATTAGCACTATCATCTTCCATTGACATAGCTAAAGCACGTTCTAACATAGCCTCTTCACTGGGTTCTTCTTTAATTGGAGTTGTTTTTGTACCACCAGTACCACTACCACTTTCAGCAGCTGATGCTTCACGTGCTTTACGTGCTTCATCTTCTTGCCGTTGTCGTTGTTCCTCCATTGATACACGTAATGCTAATGCTAATTCAGGATCTTCATTTGGATCAACACCAAATTCAAAACCACTAGCAGCTAAACCAGCACCACCTGTACCATCTTCACCTTGTATTATAGGTGATGAAATTAATGCATCAGATAGATGTGGACCTGGTGGTACTGTTACTAAATGACTAGTATTACCATCTTTACCATTCAATGTGTTGACAAATGTTGTTAATACATCACTATTTAGCTGATCCTCACCAAAACTAACAATATCAACATTAACCTTTTCTTTTTTCAATTTCTTGGCTAATTTCACTAATTCTTTCTCTTCTGAAGCAACAGGACTACCAACAAAGGCAACAATACGCATTTTATGATTCTTACCCTGACGATGTTTTAATGCTAACTATAAAAAATCAATACAACATTTAGGAAAAACGACTAACAATTACAAAATCTATCAGCCTACATGGGCAATACGGATGCCAGTGTGTAGATTAATATCACCATTCGGTTGGACTTGGTGTAATTTTGATAGAATTCGACCAACATCACTAGTTAAAGTTGCCAATACTTCCACGCTATCAATTCACAAAAATCAATCAATATTACATGAAATTATAATTAAAAAATCTACTCACTTTGCTAAAGTCAACAGGCCAACGTTATTTTCAGGATTTGATCGTGTTTTTGAATGACAAACTAGATTTACAGCATCCTGTTGGGCTTGTAGACGAGTCGGTAGAAAATCACCATTTCTCATATAATCACTGTTATCCACACTACAACAATAACATTAACATTACAATTGAATACGAAATTGGGGTGTTTTTATTTAGAAAAAACGTTTAATTGGCAAATATTTCCATAGAATTGCCAAGTCATTGGTACGAATTGAGGTTATGTTTAGTATTTATTAGAAAAACCAATATTTCATTATTAAAACTAATAACATCGAATACTAACCAGATCATCGTACTTTCCAACACCATGATTATCAATTTTCTTCAGATTTTCACGTTAAAAGTTGAAATTTAACGATAACTTGACAGCCCCAATTGTTTTTATATCAAATGAGACTGACAGATCAACAGTACCAACTGATTTTCTCGGAAAATACCGAAATATATGTGGCAAAAATAAACGAAAACTACAACGTACATCAATTTCTTAATATAGCATCTTGAAAATAATCACAATTACTATCATAAATACGACTCGTAACCGTTTATCGAAACATATTTATTTTCAGGTAATTGTTTGATGTGGTGAAATTTCGATTGAATGGTAGACTCTCATTAGTCCGAAAAGACCAGCGAGTTGTCGTGGCCTACTGGGTTTTTTTTCAAAACAACCCAGATTTGCCAGTTTTTCTACCTTCATGAAAACTATGGAAAATATCTGTTTGAAAAATCTACAAATTATACGAATTATCATCAAATATTCCGATCGTGAACTAATCGATTCCTTTTAAATTTCCTTATTGGATAATATACACACATAAGATGGTAAGTGTGATGTAAGAATTGTTGGAGGAAACACCGATAAAGTTTGAATAATTTTCAGAGTTTTGATAATCGAAATGGTAAGGATACGAAGGATGATGATGATTCTGATGAATCTTCATCTTCATTATCATCATCAACAACAACAATACAGAACAACGCAGATGTTTTGGCGACTTTCCGGGAAAAGTGGCAGAAAGAATTGCAAACAACACCAACACACCAAAAGAAACAAAACAACAAAATTGATACCGTTGAAAATGGCGATGAACAACAAAATATCGAAACTAAAGTTGAAATTCTGTTAAAAATTGATTTATTTATATAAAAAAAAACAAACATTTTAGGCAAAGAATTTCTTCAATAAAGGCATAGAAATGGAGAAATCTGGCAAAGTTTATGAAGCAATCCAGTTCTATCGTCGTGCAGTACAATTAGTACCAGATATCGAGTTTCGTTTAGAAAAAACTAAAGTAAATAAAGACAGCCACGAATCGCCCCAAGAAATTGATCATAACTACCAAAATCATGTTGATACGGATGGCAATGATGTTGATGGTGATGATGATGATGATGATGATGAAGAGATCAAAGAAGGTGAATTATTGTTGAGAATTCAAAAGAAATTGACTAAAATTCCAGTTATTTGCATCCCAAAAATTGATCAAAACGTAAAATTTAGAATCAACAAAAAATTCCCAATCTAATAATTTGTTTTGTAGACGACACATATTTCTATATTACCAATGGAAATGATTTTATACATGTTGAAGTGGGTAGTGTCATCCGATTTAGATTTGCGTTCACTTGAGATGTTCTCAATGGTCTGTCGCGGTTTCTATCTCTGTGCAAGAGATTCAGAATTGTGGCGATTAGCGTGTTTACGGTTGAATTATTTCAAAAAAAAATAATGATGAAATCATCGTAATATATTGATCGTTTTGAATTTTCTAGAGTGTGGGGCTTGAATTGTGGCAGTTCACCAGTGAATTACCTGTCGTGGCGTCAGATGTTCATTGAACGGACACGTTTACAATTCAATGGTTGTTATATAAGTCGCACCACTTATATACGAAACGGCGAAAACAGTTTCCAAGACCAGTTCTATCGGCCATGGCATTTGGTTGTCTATTATCGTTATTTACGTTTCTTCCCAGAAGGTGTTGTGCTGGTATTAACATCAGCTGATGAACCAGCACAATGTGTTGCACAGATGAAACATCGTAATGCTCGCAGCCCAATACTAAGGGGCTATTATCGTCTCAAAGATGATAAAGTTACCCTTGTGGTAAAGCGACAACAAAAGAGCAGTAGTCATAATAACAATAACAAGAATATAAGGAAAACACGAAGGCGTGCTGATAATTTACATGAGACTGATGAACAGACTTACCATATGGTAATCTGAATACAAATGAAATTCTTCAGAATTTAATAACAATTTCGACAATTGCAGGAATTACAGATAAGGAGTATGAATAAAAAACGACACGTTCAATTAGTATGGACACATTATTCCGTGTTTACACGATCGACTAAAGGTGATGAAAATACGTACAATTTTGATCTTGTCGGTAATCGATATCCACCATTGTGGTTTTCAAGAGTTAAAAGTTATGCAGCTGAATCTGAACAAGCTTTGGAATAACAAACAAAAAATTAAGGAGAACAATGGTTGTATAAGTGTTCTTTCTTTCTCTCTTATTTCATAGTTAAATACTTATGTTAAGTACATATGATTATTAAACAGGAAATAGATATATATTTTAGAATTGTTTTAATGGGCTATTTCCATATTTCGCGCCATTTCCATTCAATTTGTGAAGGCCATATCAAAATCACATGTAACAATACATCGAATCTTTTCTAAAACAATCAGATTACTATAAGGCATCTCTTTCTACTAATTCAACGTCAGTTATTTCACGGACAGTAACATTATTTGTCGGGCTCTTTATTTGAATTTGCCGCATTTACTATCTCAGGATATTGTTGCCAACATATAACAGGGGATTTTTATTTCTTACCAATTCGTGTTGTGTGATTGGATGGATTATGGCTTCAGTTTTCAGTTGATGAAACAATTTTTTTTTGTGTGTTTCATTACAGAAATTCTGCCTAAAAACCGATAAATTCAATTAAAATCAACGTTTATCTTCAACAGTAATTCATAAATTTCTATAATTTAGTTGGTATTACAGAATAACAGGTGTGTAGATAGAAGTACTGCTGTTAAACATGCATATTTTTCCAATATTTTCATGTTATTTACTCGATTTGTAGACATTTGCTCGTAAATAGTTATTGAATCGAGAAAATGATGCCTCTTGGAGGTACGCAACAACAAAGTAATCCGTCAACAAATAGTTCGTTAACGCCAACAGGAGCCTCAAATAAATCTAGCAGTAATTTGGTAAATTGCTATCAACTCAATGAATTCCCACATTGATCTCTAAGAAAACTACGAAGTTTTCATTGATAATCAATCGAATTCTATGGATTTCCATTTGAGGAAACTCAGTAATAACATAACCTTACTTTTCAGAAACCGAACTACACGTTGAAATTCACGTTAGCAGGTCACACGAAAGCTGTATCATCTGTTAAGTTTAGTCCGAATGGTGAATGGTTAGCTAGTTCCTGTAAATATATCTTTTTATATTCATTTAAATCACATCGAATTGATGATTGGTAATGATTTTCTTATAGCTGCTGATAAGTTGATAAAAATCTGGGGTGCTTATGATGGGAAATTTGAGAAGACAATATCAGGCCATAAATTAGGTATCAGTGATGTGGCATGGTCAAGTGATAGTCGTTTATTAGTATCAGCTAGTGATGATAAAACATTAAAAATATGGGAATTATCATCTGGGAAATGTTTAAAAACATTAAAAGGCCATAGTAATTACGTATTTTGTTGTAATTTTAATCCACAATCAAATTTAATTGTATCTGGTTCATTTGATGAATCTGTACGTATATGGGATGTACGTACTGGTAAATGTTTGAAAACATTACCAGCACATTCGGATCCTGTTAGTGCTGTACACTTTAATAGAGATGGATCGTTGATTGTCAGCAGTAGTTATGATGGGCTTTGGTAAACGATTCTTCATGAATCATTCATGAGAACACCAATTAAACGATTCATTATTATTTCAGTCGAATTTGGGATACTGCATCTGGACAGTGTTTGAAAACATTAATCGACGATGATAATCCACCGGTATCGTTTGTTAAATTTTCACCAAATGGCAAATATATATTGGCTGCAACATTAGATAATACGTTGAAATTATGGGATTATGCAAAAGGGAAATGTTTAAAAACGTATTCAGGACATAAAAATGAGAAATATTGTATATTTGCTAATTTCTCTGTAACTGGTGGCAAATGGATTGTTAGCGGTTCGGAAGATAATCTCGTCTATATATGGAATTTACAAACGAAAGAAATAGTACAAAAACTACAGGGACACACAGGTTAATTGATTGTTTGCTTAATTAAGACTCAACTCAATTTTATTATGATTTTCAGATGTTGTTCTTTGTACAACATGTCATCCAACTGAAAATATCATCGCTTCAGCAGCTCTTGAAAATGATAAAACAATAAAATTATGGAAGAGTGATACTTAAAATTCGGTACGTGTATTAATGTGTAAAATTCTTTTCGTTGTTTTTTTTTCTTCTCCTTTTTGATGTAAAAAAGTTTAAGTGGCATTTTATTTATTTATTTCTCCGATAAAATATTGCCACTTCTTATACAAGATTTGTATTATATATATAAAAAAGAAACACTGAATAGAAACGTTAAGTTTTTATTATTACTATTATTTTTTAGATTGTTTTAATCAAACAGAGCAATGTAATAATAAAATTTTTATCTTTGTATATATATATATATTAAATCTTTTCAGAACTTAATCCTGCTCTTGGTGGTGCTGGATTTAGTGAATTTACAATAGTTGCCAGGATGTTTTCGTTAATACAACGTAAACTTTGTGTTGCATCAATGTAATTGGCCGATTTTCCACAGTATTTTCGCAATTTCCCATAATTTTCGCAATAAAATTTCAATTGTTGATCAATGATTTCAGGTGGATCTTGTTCGTTCTGTAAACGTTCTTTACAGATCGCCAAATCACATTCCAGGAAAATCACTCTGAAAGTTTTCCAAACGGGATTATTGTGATCGATAAGACCAATGATAAACATCGAGAACCTGTTCGGCGGTGTGTCCAGGGCATCCAAATATTTAAAATCGCGTTCGCTTGAAGGGAATCCGGTCAATACCCAACCGTATAGCAGGCATTCTTCTTCTAAAATGCGTTTATTGATAACTTGTGTGGATGTATTAGCATCTATGTAAGTGTGATTTCGGTAATTGAGCAACTTCCTACCGATGTCTGTGTCGGATTGTTTGACCTGGCTGACTAATTCTTCGAAATCGACTGAAAATTTTGAACAATGTCATTACTACAGAATTGGTATTTCCACCACTAAATCACTGTGGATAATCTCCAATTTTTCCTCAAGAAGCTTTGCTTGACTATTGCGACCGCTCCCACGAGGACCTAGGATTACAACGCGCGGTTTTATTGGACAAACTGATGTTTTCAAACCAATAACGGTCACACACTCATTCACGACTTCTGTTGATCGTTTGTTCACCAAATAGACTTCCTGAAATCAAATCATCAAATTTGTTTTAAATGTGATCAAACACACATCTTTCGATAGTGACTCTTAGAATTTTCTTGAAGACATCCCTGATTTGTAAGATGTGCTTCCTGTAATTCGTCCAATATTTCGGTACTTTACAATATAAAAATTGATCTAATGGTGGTTCATGGGGGGCGATCAAATGCAGGACATGTGTCGGCAGGATGCCACGCTTTATTAAAGCTTGAGCATCGTGACGTGTCCGAATACAATCGATGATGATCCAACCGAATTGGTAGACATTGGGTTGACGGGCCAAATTTTGAATACATTCAGCTTTCATGCCCGGTGGCAATTCCTAAAACATTGGAAAAAATCAGCGAATATCCCAAAATGGATACGCGTTAATTACGTTAATATTTGGATTAATTATGATTTGTTTCGTATGATTGACAATTGCTGTTGCTACTTTGAAACAATTAATTTTCGGTGATGCCAAAATGACGACTCTTGCACTTTCTGTTGCTTTCCTGGCATTGATTAAGATGTTTTTCAGGAATACCAGATGATCGTTCGGTTGTTGAATCACTAGTTCGCGTCCAAGCTCCTGAGAAGTTGATTTATTGTTTTCATTATAAAAATTAATATTGCTGTAGTTTGTTTATCGCAGAGAATTTACGTGGAAGAGTTCGAAAATTCGGTGTTTTTCCAAATAGGGTATATGCGACGGGGTGACTAAATCCATTTTGTGTGTGTGTGTGTGTTTGTATTAATTAACGACAAATTGCAGTGACGTTTTTGTCAAATTTTTAATTGCTTTTATTTTGTTTATTTACATAAAATTTTGATAATTTCTTACAAACGATCGTCTAAAATTTTTATGATATGATTTACAATATAATACTGTTGAAAATCATCAAATTATTGCAATAGAATTAGTACGATAAACGTAGAAACATCTCTTTTATTATTAGTTGATTTTTATACATAAAACATTCATTTATATATTATTTTATTTATTTATTTAAATACATTTATTATTATTCACTATGCTACAATATCACATTTTTTTTTAAAAGAGTTTATCTAACAGTTAAATTTACTATTTGATTAAATTTGATTCCTTGAAGGCTGTGTAGAGTTGTAAAGTGATAAGGCTTACAAATTTACCGCAAAAACTCCCCGAAATCCATCTGTTGCATATTCCACAATTTGCGATTGGTTAATTTTGAAGGTTCAACAAATACGCCACAAATCATTAAACAATTAAAAAACAATTAAAACTAATTAAAATTATCAATTAATAATGAAAAAAGAAATTTAGAAGATTATTGTAGTGTGGCTGCTGATGCAGCGTAACTATGGTGATGGCACAACACAAAATGGGCGCTATATTTGAAATAGTCATTGGATTAATGACATTCTCGTGTAAATGGTATGACACTCATTAATTGTAGAGTAATTAAATCAATTGATATATAGCGGAGTTATTTATATACTGTGAAGTCTAGTCCAATATCAATTAGGTTGATAATTAATGTTGATGGGAAATTGCGACCTACTCTCCAAACACACCCTCAAGGTAGCAAATCAACCTTTTTTTTGTATTGTTATTGGTCTAGTTAGAAACTAAGTTATTCCTTACTGCTACCTGTAGATTGTTGTTGTTTTTATGCAATATAGCACTGCTCAGTTGTTGTGTTTTTCATTGTTCTTTTTAATATAATCACGTGAGTTCGTATTGTTTTCTATGCAATACATTCATATCGTTTTGTTGGTTTTGTTTAATTGGTATTGTAACACTAGTTTGGTAATTTCTTCGATAGCCAGTCTGTTGTTGGTTTTGTACAAGTATTTGTTCCCTTACATCTTTGTACTGTTGATATTGATTATATAATTGTTGTTGTTGTTGTTGATTCAAATCACCATTACTATAGATTGGTTTTGTTGTTGTTGTTGTTGTTGTAGTTGGTGCTACCATTACTGGTCCATACAATTTATGTCCAGGACTGTTATAAATTGTTGTCGATTGTTGTTGTTCTTGTTGTTGTTCATATGGAATGTGTTTTGGTGAATTATTACTATTAATAAATGTCTTTAATGGACTACCATGTTGATTATAATTCGTATATTGGCGTAATGGCGGTGATGGTTGATAATTAGTTGGATTTGTTGTATACATTGGACTTATAGCTTGATATTGTAATGCTGAAGGATATGAGATTTGATGTGATGGACTTTGTGTTATATAATTTGGATTATTATAATTCATTTGACGATAAGAGGACACTTGAGTAACACCATATGATTGATGAATCACACTTTGCGGTATCTAATATTAAAAACAGGGAAACAAATCACATTTTGTTTGTGGCATTTTGTAAACATCAATTGTCACCTGTGATGGATAATTCCGATCGGTTTGTATTGGTAATCGTGATAGATCATCACGATTAATAATTTCAGCTGAACGTAATTTTTCATGAACTATTGTCGATGATGATGATGGTGGTATTGTGGCAGTTTTCGGACGACGTTTCGGTGTAACTGGTACCGATCTGGATCCAGCACTGGCTGTTTCCCAATCTTTCAATAATGCATTCAATCGGGCAGCTTCAGCGGCTCTCTCCATTTCACTTTCTGAATTATAGTCAGGTCCCTGTGGGTAAATAGAACACAACGAAATCACTTTCGATATATAAATCGATTTTAATCAACTTACATTCTGGATTTTATCATCCAACATTCTAAAAAAGTCTTGTTGACTCGTTGAGATTTCTCTAAACAATAGAATTTTTCGAATTATTTTGCGAAAAATCTCATTAATAATAGTATTTACATTTGGGCTAATAAAGGGCCACCAAAAGGCTTAACTTTGATTGTTCTTCTTGGATCACAGTCTTCTAGATTTTCGGTAGTTTCGGAGTCGGCTTCTAGTCCATCCTCCTCTTCCGATTCAGTTTTCTCGGGTGTAACTGGGAAAAATAGGCATTTTATATGATGATAGAAAAAAATGCCGGACACATCCACCATTCTCTACCATATACACACGCACACACAACCAACACAATTCTACAGTTTTATGTATTTGTCGATTTATTGATTCATTTTATTTTTAGCAATTATTGGATAAATACTGGAATTGTCCCAATTGAAACTATTTTTACATTAGAAACAAATTGGAATGATTTGAATTGCAAAGATGTGCATATTGTGCTTGTTTCTTTCATTTTTCCACTTATGAGATGTCGATTTTAATTTTTATCATCCAATCCATCGAGTTAGTCGTATAATCTTTACATAAAAATCGTATTTGAATCAGAAAATAGTTTCGTAATTGTGATTGGAATTTGTAAAATGATTCGTTAGAAACAAGTAAAATCCAATTACAAATGAAGCCTGTGAAAGTCGATGAAAACTAGAAAATTATGTTGAATTTTTTTGTGCGGGTGTTGGTAGAAAAATTCAAGCATGAAATTCTTTTTAAATAGGGTTGTTTTGTAAAACTAAAATTAGAGGTTTTTAATCGATACAAAAAGATGGGGACATTATTTAAATAAATAACACTTCAAGATTATTACGTTGATAGGACGATTAAATGCCATAAATCCTGTTTTATGTGTTAATCAACATGTTATTGGATTGATTTAGTTGCAAAACAATACGCTTATTAATCATAATCCAATCTATCTATTATAGAGATCAATATCAATAGCTTTATCATATCTGAATGTAATGTTTTTGCAGTATTTCCAGATGGCGATTCACTCACTTGGATTTGGAAGAATTCCAGATAATTCGTCAATAAGAAGGAAGAAAACCGACAAAGATTAATAATTTTGTGGAACGGACCGCACAATTTGCGTTTGTCTTCCAAATTGATTAATCGTTTCAACAAGTGATTATTGAATAGCCAAATTAACAACAAACTTACCAGTCTTTTTGTTACTTGTTTTATTTCTTGATTTTCTCGGATAAATATTGATTTTACTGTGGCCACAGCCCATTGTTGTCTGAGAGATATGGGTGGGGGTGCAAATAATTTGGCACCCTCTTTCTGTCGTCTAAAAGAAAACGATCACATTTTCTTATCAAATTATTGATAATTCCTCAACCAATATCACAATCGTTTAACAACAATTGACCATGCACATTCCATAAAGATGGCATCTATATAAATAAAAAAAACAAAACGAGAAAATTATCGACAGTGTAAAAGAGAACACAATTACTAAATGACGTGAAGAATATGACCATCATAACAACCAATGAAGCATTAAAAAAAAATCGATTTTCTTATGATAGACAGAATCATCCGCACCAGATTCGTTAACGCTAAAACCTATTGCAAATGTTAAGGGTTGGCCCCGTGGCTAATATTCCCGATAATCTCTGACTTTTGCTATGAATACGCTCTTCTCTCAGGGAGTTTATTTAAAAACGAAAGAAGCATAAAACAGTTGGTATTAGCAGCTGGGGGTGGTAGATTTATAAAATCGCATAAAACCGTATATAGCTCTGTTATACAATGGCATCATCACCATCATCCCCTTTCTAGGTCAATTGTGTTCGATTTGGTCAACCACATTATGTGTTGATCTTCCAACCCCCCACATAATTGTTGGTCCGCCCTCACCCATACCACAATTGCCTAGTGCGTATTTTACTAATTTTAGAACAAAACTGTAATTATTGAGATTACGCTACACAACTACCATCGTTACAATTTAATTTAGAATTATTTATGACTCTCTCTTTGCTGTAATAGAAAACGCTAAAATTCATTAAAATCTACGACTGTGGACATTTAAAAACTTTAATACTAACCAGAATACGTACAAAAATTGTTCGCAAGATCCATAGCTTTGTATTATTAATCAAATTTAATTAATTTACGGAACCAATCAATACGTGCCGGAAATCATCTTAATATATAGCTTATTATTAACTAATCAATAGGGTTCACGTGTAACACAATCCGGATTCGGACAGGTGTGCTTTTATCACATTGTTTACCGTGTCAAAGGTAATTGCCACCATCTACGGAAAAAGTCCTCGTCGGTGTGCTGTTTGTGAGATCGTTTCCTTCTAAATAATCAATATAAAACAAGCATCATCGAGTGTTACGTCTAGATAGTCAGTCTTTTAAATTGCCGAACCGACTGTATATCCACAGATTTAGAGATTCTAAATAAATACGCTACAAATTAGACAATTATTGAATTTTAATATTGGTTCGATCAATTAAGTTGACTTCCTGTTGCCTTCTGGGCACATTTCCAATCAAATCAAAGTTAATCTAATTGTACGTGTTCGGCGGTAGTTGATGACTGCTTCGATTCGAAATCGTTTCCAATACGAATGGAAATCCAAAGAGAAATATTCTTCTATTCGAAACAATCGATGTAGTGATGTGAAGAAGAGTCCAATCAATATTATCGTATTTGAAATCGTAGTAGTACTAAGGTGTCTTATTAAAATAGCAAAGCAAAAGCAAATAAATAGCAGTGAATTTCGAAATTTGTTCGTTTAGAATTAAACAAAAGCTGCATTTTCTGCCTGTTTGTTTGTTTGGAGAGGTTTTTTGTTTTTGTTTTGTTTTTATGAACAACGAATTGGAAATTTCAGTTTAAATATCTTCGAAATTGTTTTCATTACGACGCTATTCGCAGTTATTCAACTGGATCGATTTGTTTTTCTTTAATATTTATAACTTTTTATTAAAATATACATATCAATAATTTATAATGTTGTCAAAAGATTGTTTATTTGCTAACATACCAAAAATAATCTGGGCCACTATCCAGAGAAATGCCGAGGGAAAATCACCTCTTGACGGTGGCAAATTGCTTCTTCAAATCTCCACCAAAAACAAAACAAAACAAAACACTTTTATCCGTTATCGCTTCTTTATTTCACGATTTATGTGATTTTCCCGAAACGATATTCTTGTTAAAAACAACACCAATCAACAAATTTATGTTGATTTCTTCTGTAAATTTGGCACTGATACAGAATCGCTAGCTAGATTAGAAAAACCAAACAAATATTGCTATTTTTATTTATTAAATGACAATAAGGGTGAAATTGTCGAGGGTGATAGACACACTCGTTACACCGCACACAATTATCATGATACGATCGACGCGTCCCGACGCCGGTCCCCAACTGGACGTGCGTACTATCAACGACTCCACCATTCGGTAACAATCGGAAATAGATCGACCCTTAGCTGTGTCCGGGAGGATGATGTTGTTGATAATCACACCACCCCTATTGAGAAAAACCCCTTTAATCATTTCTACGATACTATATACAAGAGGAATAGAGGGGTCAACGGTATGGCGACGAATTCAACATTAAAATTGAGAACATTTAAATGAGTTTAGAGGAGAGATTCATTAAAAGTTCTCACGACGATAGAGACGAAGTAAGGCTCTATTTTCAGGGGGGTAATTGATTGAAAACTCCTTGGGTACTGTTGATGTTCGTATTCTAAAATCAAATCCTCATCTGCATCTTATTTGATTTTAAATTAATTATCGAAATCCACAACGTACGATTTAGTTCAATCGTTTGATTGCATTACAATTGTTGTCATTAACGCCGTTACGTCAGTTACAAGCATGTCATTCGTTCAAAATTGATTTTCTTTAATGTTTACTAATAACGGGTCATTGAACGTCAACCAATTACCGTATCGAATTCTGATCGAACTGAAATGCATATCCCATCAAAAATTAATAAAAACACCCAGGAAACGTATAGACCCTCCAAACAATGTTTGGATTTATTAGGGGAAATTTCACGGCAATTATTATCGGAGGATTTCAATTGGAATGACAATTACGTACCGCATTTATCGAAATTCTGTGTGAAAATCATCCACGAAAATTTCGAAAGGAATCCACACATCGACAATCTACCATTAGAGGATCGGGAATATCTGTTGGAATTGTTGGATGTTGAACTGCCTCTTCAAATTGTCGTGCCTCTAATTAACGTAAGTATTGCGATTGAAGAATTAATTAGAAAACTAGAAAATTGACATTCAGGACGAAGACTATTGGAGCAGGCGGTATTTCGCCAAATTCCATCACGTAATTACACCGAAACCAACAGATTGGACATGGAAATCGTTATTTTTAGAGAAGCACATCCAGAATTTCATAGAACACGCACAACCGGAATATGAGGATGAGAATTTGATTGACGATATGATATTGTGTTGTCCATATGTTAAACAATT
This sequence comes from Meloe dianella, assembly GCA_028455855.1. Lineage (NCBI taxonomy): Eukaryota > Metazoa > Arthropoda > Insecta > Coleoptera > Meloidae > Meloe > Meloe dianella. The sequence continues at coordinate 683,772 of JAPTHL010000060.1, forward strand.
AATTTTGACACAGTTGAAAGTGTGGCGAATTCCACTGAATCTATTAGAGGACGAAATTCCGGAATTGCTACCTGTGGATCATGTTGATTTCAAGCCGATATGTCAACATTTGAAACATCTGGAAGAGATTAGTATTGTTTTTGGTAATTCTATCATCCTTAGTATTGTTCAATTAAATCCCGCATCTTTATCCAGGTGAGAAGCATACCGGCGATTCGTTTGATCTAAACATGTTCAAGCTATCACCGGCAGATTGTTCGCGTTTGATTGATGCTGTTAACACGCTGGAATTTCTAACGATTCTCAAGATCCATCGTAGTCGCTTAGAAAATGACCATGTCCAAAATTTAAGTCATGGTTTAGTTCTGAATCAAACATTGAAATATTTGGAATTATCGAATTGTTCAATCAATGATTATGGTTGTTTTTGTATTGCCAAAGTGCTAATGGTGCATGAAACGCTTGAAGTTTTAAATTTGTCGTATAATCAAATCAAATCGAAAGGTGCTGAAAGTCTCAGTTATGCTTTGACACAACAAGCCGAATCGTCGCATTTACGTGAATTAAATATCAAATTCAATCCATTAGACGAACAGGGCTGTTTGGCAATTCTAACAATTCTAGCACACCGACAACAATTAGAAGTTGTGTCAATTGCCGGTTGTCAAATTGCTGGCGATGCTCCAATACGGATTGGGCAAGTCGTCTCATTGAACACATCATTAAAACGTTTCGATATCTCCAATAACGAAATTGGTGTTGATGCTGGAAATGTATTAAAAAACGTGTGAATTTTATTTCGATTATCGAATAATACGATAACTTTCAGGTTCTCATTGAATACTTGGATTATAATCGATCATTGCAATGGATCGATATCAGAAAGACACAAATTAACGAGGAACAGGCATCGACGATTAAAGAATTATTACGACGAAATAGATCGTAAAAAATATATTTTTGTTTTGTAAAAATTATAAATTATCAAAAAAAAATTATATCTCAATATAAAAGTTATTTAGGAAAATTACAACCTACTTTTGAGGTATTGATACGTTCATATCAAAATAATTACAAATATAAAAAAAATACGAGAAAGAAAAACAACAAACTAATTAGGAAATCACAAATGTCTACAAATGTTGAGCAAATATGTCTAATATTTGGTTTAAAAACTGAATTCATAAAAACATTAATCAAATAACATCCAATTTATGAATATTTCCATCAACATCAACAACAATGAAATGCAAAAAGTCTTTGGATGCCGATATAAATTTCAATAATTTACCATGAAGATTCAATGCCGACAACAAATATGGTGTTGAATCGCTTGTCTTTTTATAGCACCATTTACTGAAGCCTGTATAACTTGAATCGGGTGATGAATTGCGGCTGAAATTCAACGAAAATTAATTGTGCTACTTACGAAAATGGCGACTACAACGAGCCTACCTTTGATTTTGGAAGGTTTTCAAATTCCAGAAAGCTATCTGATCGCTGAGACTTACAAGGATTGGCTCTAAAACTGGCGCAAACATCAGAGATTTGATCGATTGTTTATGTAACCACAAATAAGTGATTTCCAAATTTTCAATATTCAAAAGCTGGAATGTATTAAAACAAAGCGAATCAATTATTGTTTTTCTATGTTAATTGTCGGATAATTACCAAAATACTACCATCTTGGGATCCGATCGCCAATAATTTGCCATTAGAAGAAATCTTGGAGATTGTCGGAATTAATTTGAGTTCTTCATGGAAATATTCAGCAATTGTGTGATCTTCTCGATCGTAATTGAAGATTTTTACAAAGTATTGTTGATTCTTATTAAATGTAATCACAAGAATGTCTTGATTACAATCAGCAGTCATTACAGTCGAATCGTGATGACCATCGAATAATATCTTGGAATTTTTCAATAATTTTATATTGCCACAATTATCAATCACAATTAATTCCGAATTGATATAGAAATAATCGAAAATGCCACCATGAAAATCGTATTCTTTAAATTCAGTTCCCATAATGATTATTTTCGATTTTGTTGCAATCACCAACAAACCAAATTTATCATCATTACTCGTATATGATGAATGATGATTATCATCGATATGATCATTATCGAAACAATGGATCTGTTTGATTTCATCATCACATTTCAATATTGTTTTGATTGTTTTCATTTTATATTTGTATTCTAATAGATTGCCATTTTTACAACCGAAAAATATATAATTGCCACATAATGAAAACGCACTTGTCACAATTTCATTATCATGATTTATTAAATCATATTCTGATAATAATACGTTGCCTTTGAATAAATTGATTTTATTGTTGCGATTCAATATTGGATAAATTGGTAATTGATCGCGCCAATAACATGTGAATTGTGTTGGATTTTTAACAATTGGACGATCCTCCGACTGCAACTGTAAACGTTTCTGTTCTAATTTTAAATTATTGCAGCCCAGCAATAGGATTTCATCACGTAAAATGTCCAGATTGAACACAGTAAGTCTAAAATCAGTAACAAATCAAATTAATAGCGCTTTTTTGGATCAAATTCATTTGTTTCGTGTTCCCAATTCCAATTGGTCGCAATCAGACAGTAGTCATAGCAACAATTGTCGGTAGTCATGGCAACAAAAACAAATGAGTTTTCCAACAAAAAAATTAATGATAATTACCTGAAATCGTTGCGTATATTAGAAGATTCATTTGTTATTAAATTATAAACATAAATGAAACTATTTGTTGCTAATATTAAATAATTATCATCATCTGTAATTTTAGCACAAACAATTTTAATGTCATCATCGATTTCTGTGTCATTTAGGAAATTGATTTTCATTTTCTTACGATTATCATACCATATATTAAAATATTTATCGTGTATAGCAATTAATTGATTTGTATTTGTATATTTTAATAAATAATTAATTTTGATATCGTCACCATATTGTTTTGAATAGATCAAATGATTTAAACCGATTTTATAGAAATAGATATTCTTGCCGGATGATGCAATGATTTCATTATTATTATTAGAAAATATCACATCATTGATTGAAATGCCAGTAACTGGTGTTTGCATTAAAATTCTTCTTGTATTTATGTCCCATAAAATAATTGAGCCACGTATTGAACCAGTTATTAATTTTTCATGATTCTCATTACTATTATTAGAATTACTGTTGTTAATATTATTGTTGTTGTTGTTGTTGTTGTAATATGGGAATGATGCTGTTACAATTTGATCGTCTTTTTGTGCCATTTCAAGAATAATATGTAATTCACGACCAGTATGTGGATTCAACCATAAATCTTGTTTATTACTTGGTGAATCTATATCATGGATATTATAACGCCATAATTTCAATTTACCATCATCTGATATTGATAAGAAACGTCGTTTATCAGGACCAAATTTAATGTTGATTATTTTCGTGGAATGCCCATTGAATTTTTTATAAAAATGACCATACTACAAATTTATAAATTAGAAAAATCATAATAATTGCGATAAATATTTACTTTTAGATTTACAACACGTATATCACCAGTATTTGTACCAATTATAACAATATCTGTTGAATCTGTATAACAGATTGCTGAAATTTCTTGATCTAATTTGATAGACGTTGAATGTTCGTTTTCGCCACAATAAAGCCTACAAAATGATTAGATTTCAAAATACAAGACTGATTAATCAGCAAAGCATAAGTCACTACACTACAAAACATTTCACTTAAGGTTGAACTTAAGTCGACAGTTAGGAATGAGGAAACGCACTTTTAGGAGCTTTCAGCCTCGTTTAGATACGTCGAATCATAATTCGCTTAATTATACTTACAATACTTCAAAATAGAGAGCTTCCGGATTGTTTTTAGCAATTTCCGCACCAGTTTCAAAGACACTACCAATTTTCTTATTATACAAAGCATATTGTACGATATTCGCATCGGGAAATTGATGTAAATACAAACTGTAATTTGTCAGGAACTTTTTATAATCATCCGTTTTCTTTTCCAATATAGAATCCTTGTAAAAAATTTATATTTTTTAAAAAACTTTAACAATTTAATTACACTTTTTAATGATACTTACGTTTTTCGTTATGTAATCTTTATAAACTTCGAAATCTCTTAATAAATCTATACTGCCGACGGATTTGAGTTTCTTTTCCAAAAAATTAAGATCAAAATAAATACTAAATCTATCATATAATTCAGCATGTTTCAAATGATAACCAAAATAGCCTAATATATAATTTGCTGAATTTTTAAATTTCTCATCATTCGATTTCGTATCATAAATATTAATTAATTTTCTATGCAATTCAATAATACGTTGATTATTCTTACTATTAATTAAATAATAATATACTAAACTATGTATACTATAAACAAATGATTGTAGATCATTGTGATAAAATGACACAATCAATGATTTATTTGCTAATGATAACATGATTTGTCGTAATGTATATGATGATACATCCCATAATTCAATTAATATATCCGGTTTGATATTGACATGTTTTGGGAACATTGCTAAATCATGGAAATAAGTTTTATAGCGTTGCGATAATTTCCCCTCATTCCGACGTATCATAAAAACAATTTCATCTTTATACGATTGTAATCTAACAAACAAATTTGCAAAATTATTCAATCATTGGTAATTAATGAACATTTTCAACATTACAATGGCAATTCTTCCTTGATCGATTTCCATATCTCACGATTGTCGGATAATGCCTCCTCTTTACTATCATGTAGAAACGATCCAATCATATTGATTAACATGGGGAAGCCTTCACATAAATTATGGATTTCACTAGCTTCAGATGGCAGTGTATCGGTATTTAACGATTTTTTAAATAGTTCTAATGATTCACTTTCGGAGAAACCTTGTACGATCTACAATAATTATCGATTAATTGATTTAAATAATTAGAGATTATCAATGATGCACTTGATAGAATTTGATTGAATTTGATGGTGTTACAATATCTTTATCCTGTGTGATAACAATCATACGACAACAATGGAAAGCTTCAATGATCTTCCTGCATTTCACATCATCTAAAATAAGTAGTGCTTTACGTAAATTTTGATCTAAAAATAATAACTGTAGTGCACGTTTCCAACTATTGAGATCCGGTTGATAGATTGATTCAACTTTTGTTGATAAACTAGCCGCATTCGAATACAACCTAATTATAATGAAATTGTTGATTAATTGATAATAATAGAATTGTTGAATTTCTTTACTCAGACATTGCCTGCATGATACTCTCATCATCTTCATGTTGACTCAAATTCAACCAAAATATTGCACGATTCGTCAATTCAACAAATGATGGATCTTGTAAGATTTGATTGATTAAACACGATTTACCTATACCAGTCATGCCATAAACGACGAGAATTTCACGTGATTCCGGTCGCAAATCTTGAATTTTCTTTTTTATTATCAATTCCTATAAAAACAAAACGAAAATACCAGAAATGTTTGTGAATCAATTATAAATTCGTGTTAATTACCATATTACGCCATTCCTGTGTTAGTTATTAGCAAAGCATACAGATAATTAGCAGTGTGTTAATTACAATTTTTGGTTATTTACATACAAATTTAGAATTTTTTTTTGGACGGTTACCTGTGATGTACGTTCAACATAATTTAATGGGAAATGCGGTAAACCAGCGTGTACGATAACATCGCGGATTTCTTCGCGTTTCTCAACGATTTTATCAACAATTTTGGCGATCGATTGTTTCGTTTCACTTAAATCTTGTTGGAGTATATCGATGAATTCACCAGAGATGTGATCATCTTGCAAAATCCAATCGAACAGCGAATTAAAGCCCCTCTATAAATGAATAAACAATTAATTGTTGTCGGTTTTCTTTTTTTGAATTACATGACTATTTCCGTACATTAGATTCTTGTGAATAGAATCTGTAATACAATTTTTCATCTACTAGTTTTTTTGATATTAATACATCAATCACATCATCGAATCCAATACAGGTCTGGATGCTATTGCGATATTGTTTCAATAATTTTCGATTTATAGTCATATTTTTCCAATATTTTCATTATTTTTCTATTCCCAAAAAAAATTGCACTTAAATGAAAGACTCTGGAACAAAGGGATCGACAATAAATAATAATAATAATAATAATATTGAATCGCAGACAGCGAGATAGACAGTTGAATAATAATGAGTCACCTGTTACAAACCAATACAAGTATCAACTTGTTTGATGATGTCTTAAGTCGTGTTTGGCACACAATTAACACTAAAATAATTAATTTAAACGATTTCCGTCGTTATTCCAACTACTTAAAACTGTACGAATCAACAATGGTGTGTGTGTGATTGTCGAAAATTTTCACCAATTCTATAGTTATTTTGCTAAATTCGATCTCCCACTAGTTAACCTTCAATTAGGTCAATGAACTTATATATTAATGCAAAAAAAAAACATTACTAATAAACTATTATAGAGAAAAAATTACGTGTGAAGGCAGTGTTTGTTACGGAGATGAACAATTTGCAACCGTCAAGGTTGTTTATTTGTTCAACAACTTCCCACCTTTGTCTGTTGTTTGACATTTGGACAATGACAACAATTTAGCGACATCTGATAGAATAAGCAAGATTCATCCAAAACTACAGATGCCTACCTCTTTGTTAATCATAAATAATTAATTTCTTTGTTGATAGTCATTTTATTTGTTGAAATTTCTTGTAGATTATTCATCAACGTTATTTGATTGTCACAATTACACAGAATTGCGAGTGAAATCATAAAGGAAGTTGAGGGAATATTCTTTGACAACTAGTGGTGAAAAATATCAATATGGTTTGTCTCCACAAAAGATGCTGAAACGTCATCGGTGACGTCACTGTACTACCATATTGGAATCCTACCAAATTAATGGCATAAAATAGAGCATTATTAACTTTATACATGTTCAAAATTAAGTGGAAACATTTCAGCTCTTACAACTTTAAGATCAGCTAAAACAAAATTCAATTGTGTTGAAAAGCAATTGATTTGTTTTCTCTAATTTTTTTTTTGATTGTGATTGGCGCCAAATTTGACGGTAGTCATAGCAACAGTTCGAATCAAATTCATTTGTTTTGCTCGATTAATTCTAATTGGTCAAATCATCGACACAATTGTGGTAGTCATAGCAACAAAATAAAAGACGATCAATTTGTTAAAAACAAAACAAAACTATTAGAGCTATCTACAAGTTTCTATTTTTCAATTCTAATTGGTCAAATTCGATGTTATTATGGTGGTGATTGGATAGCAAATCAAAATCAGTCAAGTCAGAATAGACGGAGTATATTTCGATTAATATCTGATTCTTCTATAGTAAATTGGACGATTCGCCTGTTTTATAAGCAATGTTCATGCCAACGTTGCACTATTGGCACTTTAAAATCTGAGCAAATTATGCTGAAGAACAATGATTTTCCAGCGAATCCTTGTTGTGTATTGTTGGTTGTATAACTCTTCTCTGGAGTAGAATAAAAATTAAGTAGAGTTGCAATGGAAAATTTAGAATAATTATTAGATAGTAAAAAATTATTATCATTATTATTATTATTATAAATATTTTAATAAAATAGCAATTACTAAGGAAAATTTGAGAAGTTAATAAGGATTTGTTGTATTCTTTATGAATATCAACAAATATTGATGAATTTCAAGAAATACCCAACAAATTTGGGTAAAAATCCCAATTGTACGTAATTTTTTTTGTTGGAAATTAATTGAATCCGGTCCTGATGCCGTGTTCGTGTGCCAGTCGTGTAGTATCGAGAAGACGCGCACGCGACGATCTAGTGGTAAGCACCCATCAACATCATTTCGCATGTGACAGGTGGTAGTACTGGCACGCTAGATCGGTTACGGGAAAAATGGCCGCATTATAAATGTTTATAATATGTCTATGTGTATGTGCATGTGTGTGTGTGTATATATTTATGTATTACAACACAAAATTTTGTAAATGTGTGCGTGAGTGTTTTAGATATTGTTTCTCTATTTTAAAATATTAATTGTGAAAGATTTTGTATTTGGGAAAATCTCTCACACACCACACACAATCCATTGAGAACTATTGTTTCTAATTATTCCTATTATTATTATTATTAGAGGATTTGTTACAAATAACACACGTAAAAAAAAGAGATTTCTTATGTGAAATTGATCAAACTATCAAAGTTTTATAACAACAATCACAACAGTAATAAAAATATTTGAATTATAGAACAGTTGATGTTTATTCTTCGAAAGTGATTGTCTTCACCTTTATTTTTATGTTTAATTTGTATTTTTCATCCCCTTCATTCTATACAGAAATAAATCAATCAATCTTTAATTGATCGCAATTATTAGAATATTGATAATACCAACCCCTTTTTTTGTGGCGGTATTCCACCAAGCAACCTGTTAAAAAAAGTCCAGTGAACTTTGTGTTTACATCAAGTCAGCGCTGTATTCAAAACAATTGACACAAAACAGTTGAAAAAGGACGCGTGTGTGTGTGGGGAAATCATGTTGGAAATTCGTAAATAAATATCGAATTTAAAAAGAAAACTCCAATTCGAATGAATACATATGCTCTTCTCGTGCTCAAAATGCACATGGATACAACGCAAAGTTAACCTTCGAAAACAAAAACTAATTATTACAAGAAATCAATCGCGATACCTTTGAAATAAACAAAAAATTTTTTTTGAATAGAAACAAAACACTATCGTCTCCATGAGTGACTTTGATCTGTTTTATATAATACAAATTGAAGGCTATTTATCTCATTAAAAATGTCGTGAATTACATTTAAATTTGAGAGATAACAATAATAATAATTGAAAAACAAAACATTTTTTTTTATTTAAAATTATCGTGAAGTGTACAGTGTTAAAAAGACTGATTTTCAATAACTCTTCAACTGTTTGAACAATTGAGGTTATGGCTATCTCTGATCAATATAAATTGTTTAATAATTTATTATTAATACAATTATTATCATCATTAAGTGCAATGTGATATTGTTGGGATTGTGTTATAATAATTGAATTATATAAAACGAGATAGACCGACCACACTGGATCGAGCTGGTAGTGGTCCAGGGGGTTGCCTTGATGGTGGTGGGACTGTACCCTCCGTCGTCTCACAGCCCCCAGGATTACCGACAACTGCCCTACATCCTGAAATCAACACACCTAAACGACAAGCTGTGGTGGACAGGTGGGTGCTCTTGTTCAACATCCGTTTCACTAACCCTTTTATCTAGTCGCCCCTTCTTTCTATAAAAAGATTTTCGAAATATTAACGTTCCCCAAAACTTATAGTGACGATAAAATGAATATCGAACGTACGCTACTTGACCTTTTGTCACCTTCATCATTAAATCATTATAATTTAATTGAAAAACACAAGTTAATCATTCCATAATAATAATCGTATGTGTTGTACGCATTTTAAAAACTTGTCGATAATAATAATGATAATAAAACAACATGTAATTTATTTTAAATATTAATTTTCAATCGGAAAATGTTTCTTATCCACCCAAAACCGCAGCATCTTATCGCACGATCTAAATTGATTTACCAATTCTATAGATTTATTGTTTGTTTTTGAAGAAATACAGCACGCCTTGACACCTGCCATCAATTCAAACTTAAGCTCGGCTTTAGTTGAACGCGGCTTAAGCTGCGTGCGAATATTCGCCTTGTGTCAATTTGAAAACTTAAAGTCGACATTCAGATAATAATCGAATATCGGCATTTCAGTCAAGTGGTCTAAATCGATAAAGGCGGACTATATTTCAATATGCATTAGTATAAATTATCGCAAGGTCAATGTATGAATTCGATTGATTGATTTCAATACAACGGACAAATTGGTGATGTTAGATGGGGACAGCCTGTATACCGTCATCGCAGGGTGGCAAAGCTAGCGGCTTGTAAATTCCGCCGGGCTTATTGTTTTCCATTGTAATGACGTCATATAATAAATATTTTAAATTACTCATACTTTATCAAAACGAAAAATTCAATACGGTTAATAATATTCTTTTTTAATTAATGATAATACTTTAATAAAGCAACAATTTGTTTATTTGTTATCGGAAGGTTTTCTTTATTTTCGTAATTTTCTTTTTATTACATTAATGTTTAAATTATTATCTAATTGTACATATTTTCAATTTGATTATTGTTGATTTTCAACAACAAATAGACCAATTTCCTTTGTTCAATAGTTCAATCGAAATTAATTAATGATTAAGAAAGCCGTGCAATAAGTATTTTATAATTTAATTCAAACGAATCCTTTTGGGAATTCTTTGGATAATTACCAACTGCAAAATTAATTTTAGCTTAATTGAGAATTTACTTTGATATGGAATTTACTTTTATCACAATCCATTAATTAATCAAATCTTTGTGGGGAATTGATGACAATTAAATAAAATTGCATCTATATATCATTCGAAGATTTGAGTACATCGACAAAATAAATCAAACAGAATTATTTTATTTATTTAATTCTTCTTTTTTTTTGATTTGTTATTTCCGTTATTTTTGGGACGATTTCTACACTTTCTAATCAAATAGTTTGATTTTATGATGTCATGCATGAAACTGAAAGTTGATGATTGTTTTCGTATTTATAATTTTATAACAATCACACACCGAATTGTTGTTTTTGGACGTCGAATTTGGACGGGTTAAGGTGCGTTCACATCCAACGAGCACCGGCAAGAGCCGGATGATCAGTGCTTACAGTTGTCATCCATTTCCGTTCGTTTGCGTTTGCATACATTTTGTATACATTTCGGATAAATGTGTGCACGTGTATGAACGTCAATTTGGCAACATTTCTAGAATGAATAATTCATCAATTTTCTTGTTGTTATTGTTTCATTCGATTGTTTTTCAATTGATTGCTTGATTTAGTTTTGGAGAAAAATTGATTGTTTTTATTTTTGTTTTGTTTGGCAATTCCAGATTACGCCGAAGGATTGAATCGTATCGTAGACGGCAAAACGATTGCATGCCACGTTTCGATCAGTCCTTTACAGGACTATGCGAACAAAACCTACAGGATACGTTGCAATTGAAACAACGCTATCTTGATACAAAATCGAAACGTGTGCCGAAAAGTAAAGATAAGAAACAACAGGAATCAATACAGAGTAGTGTACATGTGGTAAGTGGACATTATTTTTTTTCTATATGTTTTTTGTGTTTTAATTAAAACAAGAGTTTTGATGGCCGTTGATTTCATATTGTTTTTTTTTTATAATTGTTGTTCTACTGTAAAGAATTGTGAGTTTTGGAATGTAGTCACCGGAAATTAGCAATTTAAACGATTTAAGACTTGAATTGTGGATATTTAATTTTATTATTCACTTGAAAATGAACAATTAAAAATGATATACGTATAAATATTTTGAAACAATTTTCCAATCGTCTGTTGATTTTTTCTCTGATTAATGACACCTGTAATGTATCGCCTTCCTGAGAAATACCTGTCGAGATAGATAGAGAACGACAATATCAATGGTGTACCAACCACAACATCCTGGGGAAGTCTTGTTTTACAATTAGAAAAGAAAACATAAAGAACCGTCCTCTGGCATACAATAAAGTTGAATTTCAACATTGTCACAGTTGAGAGGAATCCCTTTCTATTAAAAAAAAAAAAGTTGAATTAATTCACTTTAAAAAATACGTCATCTAGATAGTGAGTTTAGAATTTATGATTTCGCGCTTTATTTGCACCAATCGGTATCAAGCATCGAAAGAAACAGATCCTGATTGGCGATTTAATTACGACCAACGAATAGAATACTAAATAAGGTCATAAAGTAGAAAATGGCCCCCCTCCCTTTTCAAATGAAACATCCTGTATATTCGGCCAAATTTGATGATAGCGGAATCAAACAAACGAACTCATTAAATCTTGTTAATTGGAGTTTTTCTTTGTATTTTGTCATTGTGAATAATCAAAATTTTTAAACAAATATAATGATAATTACAATATAAACCGGAAAAAGGAATGGCTCATTGATGCAATAATATATGGAAGAGGTGTGTCTTTTATTTGTTTAAACAAATTATTATTAATCAGATAATACGGTATTAAATTTCTTTTATTTTTCCTATGATAGTTCACATTTCGCAAGTTATAAAATGTTGTTTGTTTTTTTTTGATTATATAAAAATCAGCCTTGGATTACAAGGTAATTTCCGAACCAGATGTTCGTTGAATATTTTGTTTTTTCTTTCACAAAATTTCTCCAACATAAAGGTTCGAATTTACAAAAGAAATCGAATTTCTACGATTCACCACCATTGATATGTTGATTAGTTCACTTCACTAATTTATATCAGTACGATGGTTTTTAGAAATCTCTCATTTAAATAAATATTACAATTGGATAGAGGTAAGTTCAGAGGTCAAAAAGTGTTTTTTTTTCCGTTTGTTTGTTTGTTTTTTGTATCTAAAAACATAAATTATTGGGTGCGGTTTCAAACATTATTCTTTTGTGTATTCAATTTAAAGAAAGAAAGGTAAAACAATATCAATTTTAATCTAGAATTGTCCATATTTAGCTGTTGTTACTAAGCTTATAAGAACATCGCATTCCATAATTCTGCACCCCCTTCACCCTTCACATTCTATATAAGTGTATATGTACGCCAATATACCAGATCACGCAATGCAGTTCACTTATAATGTATGAAAACTAATAGCTGTTCATTTAAAATAATCCCATTATGAGCCTGTTATATACTATTTCTGAGTAGGTATAGATTTCTAAAATAATATACAAGATTATAGTGTTTCCACGATTGTAGTGTTCGATTGACAAGCATCAAAAATGCCGCTATATCCAGTGGCGGTACTTGGAGATCAAAGTCCCAAAAATTAAGTTGGTACCCTTGAAAGTTTGCTAGTGTACACCCACCTTACATAAAGAACAACGTGTGCCAACTTAACAAATGCAATAATCTCTAAATTCAGCGATATTTTTCCACATTTTCATTAATATTCCTGTCTAAATTTCCAAATATCTGTAGACGACTGATTGTCACTAGATAGACACAGCTCAGATGCCAGCTTAACGAATCTATAATTCCTAGATTATTGTTGTTCAGTGATATAATTTCGTTTATTATCGATTTGTTAGGGCTTATTAGTTTTGCAGTTTATGGTTATTTTTGGACAGATTATGAAAGAACTGTTTTATTTGGCGTGGGCGTGTATGTTCACAACACACAAATGACCATTAGTGACATCCTGGCAATTTACGGTTATAAATACGTAACCTTTATTCGTTTCTCTTGATTATAATTTTTATCGAAAAAACAAAAACAAAAATTACTACATTTAGTATCTCCTTTAATCAATTACAATGAACTCATAAATTGGCGTAGGTAATTGATTCAACCTTGCAGTAAGTAGTTAATTTCGTTCAAATTGAAATATACAATTCAGATTTCTTAATTAATTAAATTAAATTACATTAGAAGAATAATATTTTGATCACTATTTCAACGATTTAGTTGGAAATTCGGTCTTCATTCGTTTCTGTATCTCTCTCTCTCTCTCTCTCTCTCTCTCTCTCTCTCTCTGTTTGACAAAACAGGAACTATTGTTTTTTATACGATTTTAACGGTAGGTTAACAGTAACTAATTAAGAATTTCATGTTGAATTGAGCGTTTGTGAAGAGAATACAGGAAAAAAAATTATAATAAGTTACCAACAATGTTGTAGAATAGTGGAGAGTGACGCAAGAACCAGTTTAAAATATTTCAAAAAAAAAATGTGTTGTTCCGAATGACACAAAGGTTTTATTTGAATAAAAATGCATTGGATAGTTAGTTACCTTTCTATGAACAATAGAACAGAAGAATCAAATTTATCGTTTCTTTTTTTTATATCTATTTTGAAATTTTGCTCTAAATCCCCTCACTTTTCCTATGAAAAACAAAAACAAATTGAACAATAAAATAGCGTTGTTACAAATAGAAAGAATTTTGTATTAAAAATTCCTTTCTCGTTATTATACACTTTTCAATCTTAATTCTTGCAACTTTCGAATTGTGTATTTCTTTAGGAATACCTGTCGATAGTCTAAAAATTCAACAAAACAGGTATAGCCTTGAAATTGTCCCCTATTTATTATCTCTTCTTTGGCCAGAACAGTTAATTTTATATACGTTTAACAATGAGAGTTAAATAAACTTTATTTTTTTCCAAAAAAAAAATATATAAACGGAATGATATTCTCGGATTACAGATTAACAAACAGTGCACCTGCAAAGTGAACTCATAAACTCCTCTCCATCAAGTTCCCGTTTATTCGTTATGTTGTTGCTGTTGCGAGTGAATATTAATTATATCTATATGTATATGGATGTGTGAGTGTGTGTTGTTGCTGGTTGTGTTGTTGAGGATGTTGACGACGACGTCGTCTGAGCGTTGTTGCCAACTGTAACGGATCACAGATAGTGGCATGTACACGGCGACGACGCCGCCTGCTGCTGTTACTTGCTTTTTTTGTCTTGTTTACTGTTGTTGCCCGCCGATAATCGTCTTCCTATTACCCATATCACACACTCCTCTTGTTTTTTCCAAAATTCATCTCATTTATTTCATGGTAACACGTTCATTCTCTAACATCTGATTTGAAAATGACCACGTAATTTGATTATGCTCATTATCGATTATTATTATTGGCCAATCGTATGTCTTGATTCAATTGTTTCATTATTTTTGATTGGTTAAATTCGAATTTCACTGTCACTGTCAAATTCTAGTTACGTCACAATTACCAACGTAATAAATTTGAATGTGTAATTATATGGTAATTTTTAAATAAAATGTGTTTTTTACTTCATTGTAGTCAAGTTGACTAAATTGTTCTTGTTCCATTGGAATTTCGTTGAAAAGTATCAACAAATTGACGTAATAGAGACTAGATGTAAAAACATCGAGTATTATAATTTGTTTTATTGGCAAATTTTTCGATGGCATGTGCGCTCTCTCAAATGTTGTAATAACTATCGTATGTAAATGACGCAATTTATATGGGGCAAATATTTAAAAAAAAAGGAAAAAAACCTCTCTTTACAATCGTCACATAACGTGCATATAACTCTTGTATTAATCTCATGATTGTTTCGTTATTAATTAGATAGTATTTAATAAATTATTAATAATGTTGCAGCAACAGAAATTTTTGAAACGTTCATCTGAAGAACACGATCCCAGCGGATCAGCGGAAAATTTCGAACCACCAGTGAAACTACAATGTACAACCCAACAACATGGTACAACAACCCATCAGAATGAAGGTTTAACGAAATTCTCAGTGGAAATTGTCCAACAATTAGAATTTACAACATCAGCAGCAAATAGTCAACCACAACAGATATCAACGAATGTGACAGTAAAGGCGCATACGAATGCATCTGTAAAAAGTGATGTATCATCGCCGAAATCATCGAATCCTTCAACGCCCGCATCAACAGTAACCACATCTTCGAATCTACAACAACAACAACAACAAAAATCGAATATTGGTTTGGATGTTGTTGGTACATTAGTTGAGTGTGTGAAACAAGAGCCGGATAATGATTTCGCTGATTTAGACCAATGTGCTGCTGCATTAGAGAAGATGTTGCCGCTAATGGTGGTACCGGTTTTGGTGGTTTCGCTGATTTAATTGGTGAAGATGCCAATGATGAAATCATCACATCGGATGCATTTAATGATTTAATATCGGATATTAGTAATTATCCGGAATTGATGAAGGATTTTGATTTTGATCAAGACAAATCTGAATTGAATACGAATGGTTTGAAAGTTGAAGATATTAAAGATATACAAACAACACAACAACAACAACAACAACAAAATCTATCTGATAATCATTCAACAAAAACACAAAGTCCATTAGTAACAAATCAAAATAATTATTCACCACCGGTATTTGATAATCAAAATAATTTAAATAAAAATCGTATACCATCCTATTCGAATATGGATTTTTGTAAGACTGAATTAAGTCCAGCTGCACAAACATTAAAACAAATGGCTGAACAACATCAACATAAAAACCAAATCAGCAATATGTCATTTAATCCAAATAATACAACAACAAGACAACCAAATTCACGATCACCATATTCAGATTTTCAATTTCAAAATGATTATGTTAATAGTCCAACATCAAATGCCAATTATCATAAAAACAATCCAAATTTTACACAATCAACAAATGATATGATCAAACAAGAAATGATCTTTCAAAATAATGGTAATGGTAATGATTATGATATGAAACGTAAAACTGCTACTGGTCTTTATAAACAACAACAACAACAACAACAGCAGCAACAACAACAGCAACAGTATTCACCTTATAGTAGTCCAAGTAGCCATGGTAGTCCGAGTTATTTGCCACGTTCAAACGCAAATGCGAATAATAATAATAATAATAATAATAATGGTGGACCAACAGGTCCAGGTGGACCGTTTGGTGGTGGTACACCGCCACGACCACCGTCTGGACCAGGTGGTGGCAATAATGCTGGGGCAACACTACAAATTAATCAGGCACAACAGTTGCATATCAATCAACAGAATCATGCTATACAGGTGAGAGTGTTTTACAATTTTCTAAAAACAAATTAGATTCATGACGGTCAGTCGTAAATGTTTTTGGGAGGGGGGGGGTTATCTAGTGGAGAAGTCATTTGGCGCACCCCCATGGTGTTGTTGACCCTCAGTGCAAATGACAACCGGATCAATATTTAATCAACAAGCGGGCACACTGATTGGCTTATACCATTATTAGAGGGATATACGCTTTTTGATCGATACGATTCCAAAATTGTTATAATATCGGATTAATATAATTTCGTGTATTCACACCTGCTTACCGCCAATTATTGACAGATAGGTGCTAATGATTACTTAATTTCACACCACCATGCTTCTTAAGTATAGTCCGAACACATTTGCTTTGAATTGTTCGTGTGTCGTATAGATGCGCATTATATCGATCGATTCTGTTCGCGTTATTTATTTTTTTTGGCAGATTTTAAGCCAAGCCGTCCACATCAGATTTAATTTACTATACACGATTTCTTGGATTTCATCATTTTGAATTCGGAAATATTCAAATAAAGTCGACAATAGTAATGCGTGTGCCCTTTTTTAGTTTGGTTGCCCTTTTTGCCTAATCTTTAACGATATTATCTATAGTTGTGTATACCGTCCCTCGAGACGACCGTCCGGCTTGCGCTCTTGTATCGATTGTGCGCAATAGCTATACATATACAAGTCACCCTTTCAAAAACCAACCCCTCGCATCGCCCTACTGCTTACATTATCCCATCACCACCACCACCATCATCATCAACACACACATAGTTCAAATTTATCAATAAAAGGGAAGTTTGTCCCAAAAAAAACCAAAACAAACTACATTCGACAGAGAGATAAATTAAACGATTACGAATATTAAATTATTGTTGATTTTTTGTTTTTAAATAAATTATTTAACTATAAATATTTTCATTCGAAAGATAAAATCAACAATCAAACAATAGGAAATATCAACAAGTCAATTATGAATGAAATGAATGATAGCGGTACATTTCCGGTTTTTGAATCGTGCTGTTCTCCTTTCCGATTTCAATTCCTTTAAATTCAGTCACATACAATTGGATTTTCATGATTTTAAGGAAGAAGAAAAAACAAATTAGATTTGAATTTATTTAAGAAATAAATAATTTAGTTTGATTGAGTTGATATATCCAGAAGCTTTTTCCGGCCACACTCTCTTTCATAAACGGTTATTTAACAGTAAATGCACTTTCAAAATTGACTACTATTTTAGTTTGGAAACATGAAAGAAGTTTGAACAGTAAGTAGTTTCTGATAATGATGATGATGATGAGGAGGAGAGGATGTTGGCGTTATAGCAACGGTCACGTTCTGGAAGGGATCAACAACACAAATATATTTAAGTCTTGTACGATTTGATAGAAATTATCATCTGCAATTACAGTTTTGTTAAATAGCGATAGCCATTTCAACCATTACAGGTTTGTTGTATTACGGTTTACGATCTAACGGTCCTACCACTTATTTGAATGAGGAAGTAGCGCGTACTTTTCCCACGAACAATAATAAACAACAACAAAACAGAATACAAAAATGTTAAAAGATCACACATCCCAACAAGTGCATCATCTATCTCTTTATTGATCAATATGTAACGTAGAAGTTTTATAAAAGTTAAATCTGTTCTGTTCAATGAACTCGGGGGGAGGCGACCCGCCCATTATCATCATCATCATTGTTTCTTTTTCTTTAATATAAATAGAATTGCGACTGTAGCAACTAGAACAATGAAAGGTGGTGCAACCTGTACTATCTACTTATTTAATTTATTTTGCAACACTATTTCAATATTGAACTAGTTAGAAATAGATAAATTGCTTTTTATTTGTTTAATAAAAGGGAATTTGTGTATGTAGGCGATTCGATTTGTGCAAAAACTCAACTTGTGTGTCATCATCATCATCATCGTCGTCGTCGCCGTCTCCTCCCTTTAAATTATCTGATGTGGGTGGATGTTTTTTTTTCTCTTTGTTGCTGTTGTATGAAGGTGGATATACTCGAAATAGTTATATGTGGACATCATATTAATAATTAGTTGAATAAAATTAGAAGGAAAACATGTTTGTTTTTGTTTTTTCACGAAGATTATTGGTTATATCAATGGTAGACATGAGTTCATATAAGCACGCTTCAATCTAACAATTCCACGGGCTGATCGCAAGACCTCCTTCTCCTCTTCCTCCTCCTCCTCCTCGTCCTCCACTGCCTACACCACGGCCACCACTACGACAATTATTATTTTCTCTATCTCCATTCAATATTCACGAGAATTTATATTTGATGTTGTCGTCTTTCTTTCTTTGTATTTATGCTATTGGTTTGTTTAGGAGGACGAAATAATGAGATCATACTGTAATTTATATTATAGTTCACTCTAAAATAAATGTGTGTGTATAATGTAATTGTATTTATTTGAATTCAGGTATCTGCTGGTCAACATGTACATCTTAGTGGTGATTTTAAAGGCAATGTATCAGTAGCAACACAACAAGGCATGCATTTTACTCAACATGCAAATAACAACACACCTGTTTCACAAAATCAAAATACATCGACATCTAATCAACAACAACAACAACATCAGCAACACCAACAAAATTCACAGATTCATAGCCATAATAATAATAATAATAACAATAATAATCAACAACAACCGTCAGTGCAGCAACAATCGCAACAACAACCACCACCACCACAACAACAACAAAATCAAAATATCCCCACACAAATGCAATCAAATTCAATGATGAACAATCAACAAATACCAAATAATCAACAAAATACTGGCACAATTCCAACAAATCACCAACAAGGTTCGCATAATATTCAAAGTGGATTAATGGGCCCTGGAAATGGAATACAACAACAACAACAACAACAACAACAACAGCAGCAGCAGCAACAACATAATATGGGTGGACAAATGATGGAAACGTATTCAATGTCACAAACACAAACAATTAATTTTACACAACAATCATTACGACAACGCTCAAATGGTCCTAATGGTGAAACTTTACATAAATAACCATCATTATGATTATGATTAATTTTATATTATTTGTTGAAATATAGTTATGCCAAATACAATGGGTACAACAGTACCATCAATGGGTGGTGGACCACCAGGTGTTATGGCGAATCAAACGAATATGGGTCCACGTTTGATGACACAACAACAACAACAACAATTAGAACAACAGAAATTATTACAGCAACAACAGTTATTACGTGCACAACAAGCAGCAGCATTACAACAACATATGGTACGGCCACCACCACCTGATTATAAAACTAGTGCTGGTATGATGCAAAATATGCCACCACGATATGCCGGTGTACCGCCAAATATACGTCGGATGCCACAACAACCGATGCCACCATCCGGACCTATGATACGTAATCATAATATGTATATGATGCCACAACAGCAACAACAACAACAACAACAGCACCCTCCACCGCCACCACAACAACAACAACAACAACAGCCACAACAAATGATACAAAGGAATATGTATCCACGACAACAGCAGCAACCTTTAGGTAATAATATGGAAACAATGCAACATAGTGGTAATGCTGAATGGCGCCATTTATTGATGGCGCAACAACAAAATGTCAACTTCAATAATCAGATGAGGCCGAATATGCAACAGCAACAACAAGGTTGTTTTCAATTATAAATCGTTCTATCATCAATAATTATTAAATTCGTTATATTTTAGTCGGTTTTAATATGAATCCAAATAGTATGCAATTAACAGCATTACAACATCAACAAATCCGCAATCAACAAGGTTTAATCTCGAATATGGGTCCGAATCAATTGAATCAAACACAAATGATGGGACAATCTGGTAATCCAATGGCACAAATGAATAATATGAGTCAGCAAATGTTGTCACATATGCAACAACAACAAACAATGTTACAACAACAAAATTCGCAGGTTTATTATTTGTCTCATTGATAAAACAAACATATATTTTGTTATTTATCTTTTTTATTAAATATTTTATATAATTACAGATGTGTATGTCCAATATTCATATGCAACAAACACAATCTTTAACTGTAACCAATCAAAATCTACAACAACAACAACAACAACAACAGAATCAACTGCTGAATACAACAGCAACAACAAATCAATTGAATAATTTCAATTCGCATAATAACGATTTTAGTCTCGAATTCTTAGATAATCTACCAACAACAGATTCAACATTTACTGATCAAGAATTGTTGAATTCATTCGACAGTGATTCCGGCTTTAATTTAGATTTTTAAATATTTGTTTTTACAATTATGTTTTGTTGACTTGTGTTTTTTTTTTATATTATATATATTTTTGTATATATATTTACATTATTATTATTATTATTAATTGGTGATGATAAATCAATCTAAATTTGTAGAATTTTTACAAAAAGTATCCTTTATTTTAGAGTTTTTTTGTCCAAGAAGAGAACAGTTGTACGAAATCTCATTATATTCAATGACAATATGGGGATTATCAAAGTTTTTGATTTTTAAAACAATTACCACTGCCAATTTTGAACAATTTTTGATAAGGAAACTCTAACAAATTATGTATTCATTAATTAATTGATTGATTAATGTAATTAACTCGAATCTCATGTCATATCATGACTATAAAAATAGGTAAATGCCACACGCTGATTGGACGCAAATCAGCGAAATAGTAGGGACCTAATGTAATAATAAATAATTAACAGCAACCGTTTTTGTTTTTCCGTTCAATTTTTCGTATAGAGAAATAAATAAACAATTGTAAATAATTTAAATGTAATTAATTAGGCTATAAGGAATTTAGTAAGATTAACGAGAATCTAATTAAACGTTGTAATCAATTAGTGAATGTTGTCTTGTTTACTATTAACAATTGTTTTTGCTTCTTGTTTATAATAATAACAAAGCGAATTGTTAATAGTAAAGTTTTAATGATCGATAATTTAAAAACAAATTGTAGCTTTTTTCAAAATGGATTTTTCAAGTATTACGGCGATTACGTAATTATTATTATAGAAAACGACTTTTTTTATATATATTTAACAAACTGAGAAGCAACAAAATAATTGAGAATTGATCTCAATAGGTTTAATTAATATTCTATTATTATTATGCTGATGGTGATAATAATAATAATAATACTAAAGCATTACCAGTTGTGTTATTTTTCAGTTGTGTAACTTGATGTGTACATTCCAGTTTTTATGTCGATACCAGTATTGGTCAAAAAGTTTCGAAGAAACAAACACAAAAACAATCAAACAAAAGGCATTATATCTCAGTATTTCCTATCAATTACCATTATTATTTTTTTTTAATTATTTTTCTTATGTTAAATTTATTAATGTGTACTTAGATGATGGAGAGGCGAAAAACAAACAAAAATAAGATGAGAAAAATCGGACATTTTGTTATAGTGTAATTTTTGCAACATACAAGAGTTTATATATAATGACATAAAATATATAAAAAATAAAAATAAAAATTATAAATATATTCCATGTTTTGTAGATCTATCAATTCAGGTGATTATATAAATATTATTATAATAAATAACTATAATTATTATCTGTTGAAGGCTTTTATTATTTAGTTGATTTTTATCGATTTATACAACACTGATAGCAGTCGGACATTATTGACACGGTTTGGAATTGCATTCGTTGTAAATGAGAACTGTATTTTTGTGTAAGTGCAGATATTTTCAGATTTCTAGAAACTTGTTGATTCTCATGAAGAACCATTACGGAAATTCCCCAAATACCCGAAAAAAAATTCGATACCCAAAATTAATTTCTATTTTTAATAAAAAATTCTGCGAAATCATTAGCTATTTCCAGAAGCTTCTAGGTTCATTGACACCTTCAAAAATTTAGCAAAACGATATTTTGCACATCTTTTACCACATATAAAACAATTTGCCAGTGAGATTGCATCAGCTTTTTATCCATTGGACCATCAATCCGTTGACATCAACCAATAGAACAGTGGAGGAGCCCCCACTATCCTGCAGAAGCTGAGCAATTGGAGTATGGTGGAGCCAATGTTATCATTCCATAATCAGCTGTTGTTGGATAGTTGAATCAAAATTAGAAAAAAACAAACATTATTCTTCGAAATTAAAATTAATATCAATAACAAACTTGTCAATAACTGTGTTTTCAAATCCTGCAGTTTTTCAGGCTAAACTTGTCGGTCTAAAATAATATGAAAATTCCTTATAATCCCGTTATATACATACCTAAAATCACCAAAACTACGAACAATCATTTCAATAATTGCAATCAACAAATTTTAGTTCGTGTTATCAGGCGAAAGTGTTTCAGAAAGTGTCGATCTACAACAATGGGAACCATGAAGATGTGAGTGTTACATCATTCTTATTTAATTATTATTGAGCTAAATAGAGTTGACTAGAATCTATATGTTTGGTATTATTTGCGAATTTCCTTTATTTTTATACATTTACACTAAATTTTTGGAATTACTGTATTTTGAAAACATTTATCTAGTTGTCCATGATAAAAATCCATGGTAATGATGATTCATAGAAAATTTTCGAAGTCTCGTGACATACAAATCCATGATTGGTTCGCATTGACGTCATTTCAACAAATCAAAAACAAGTATTATCATCTTATTCATTTCAATTATAAGTTGAACAAAGATAGATCACAAGAGAATCCATCCTAAAGTTCAGTGTCATCCGCCATTTTCTGCCACAATTCGTGTGACGTTGTTACGGTGAAGGTGGCATTTTCACCAACAAATAACTGGCATTTTATCAAAATAAAATTGTGTGAAAATATATCCAAACTGTTGGTTGATTAATTACGAATTAACAGCGAATAGTTTTGTGAGTTATTTTGAAGGAAATATTTAGATTTTCTTGTTAGATAAGGGAAGAACAAGAAAAGCTACAGGCGCAAATCAGGCGAAATCGTATCGAGTAAGTTGTGTCTTTTCCTTTGTAAATTTTCTATTAATATTAATTATTCTACCCCCCTGTATTGTAAGTATTTTTGAATTGTTTTCAAAACAAAACACTTATTGATTCGTTTTCTCGTTAGACACGGTTGACCTTGGGACAGTAACGTGTTAAAACGTGATAGCGTGTTATGACGTCATAATATTTCCAAGAATCGCCAACTACGTCACAATTTTCTGTGTATTTGTTCGGAATTTTCACTGGAAATTCGTAAAAATATACCCGCCGTAATTATGTAATGGACATGATGAAAATTATTTAATTTGTCAAGTACAAATTCCGTGTATCAATTATCTTCTTTTTTTGCTGAATAATTGCAATTAATATGAAATGCTAATTTATCATTGAATTTCGATTCCTTTGTTAGTATCTATGAATTAATTAATCAGTTGTTTACTATCCATGATAATACGATTTGTCGAGCAGAGTTCTCAAGAGAGATAAGTGGTAGATAAGTTTAAAAAATTAGAGAATATTGTTCGATATCAATTCTCTGTATCGGACTTCCCCGGTCAGTATTTTTAATGCATTAGATATCAAGGTTATTTCTATGTATATAGAAATAATGTAATGAATTAAAATTTCCGAGAACATAAATTGTAAAGCTATTATTATCAATTATTATAATTTTGCTTTTTTTTTCAGGTTGAGCGTATTAAACACTCAACTCTTTAATTGGTGAGCCCTTACAGGAGTCAACATTTTTAAGAAAGGACAAGGCGAATTTAATGTAAGTATTTATTTATTTTTTTTGTTGAAATAACATTGAAGTTTGTTTATCTCTTGTTTTTATTAGTTATAATATTATAAAAGTATTAGTGGCATCGTTAGTCATCAATTCATTCCTATTTAATTCAACAACATTTATCATCATCTTAGTTAAGGATAAAATAATGTGAATTTTATTAATATTTTGTTTGTTTTTTCTGGGTTTTTCTTATTTAAAAAAAAATTGATTTAGTCCCTGTCAAAATGGAAAACGTTGCCATCTTATCAACCCTTAGCTGCCCATCATGGCGAGAAATTGAAAATAATCGAACAGCCACCGATATTAAATCAAAATTTAGATATATTAGATGTGGTATCAATCAACGATTTAATAGAACAAGCAACAATTTTAAATTGTGTAAATCCATACGACGTAAATCCCATAAATATTGGAATAAACAACAACAACAAGCATTCGAAAATTATTACTTCGAACAACAACAAAAGGAATATCAAACTCGAAATGGAAGAATTCAGCGATCTAGAACCATATCTACCAGAGGATGCCAAAAAAATGGCAACCTCAATTGTTATAGATGAACTTAATACACCAACTTTTGGTCAGTTTTGTTGTGTCTTATTTCAACAATATATCAAATTTTAAGTTTGTTATTGTTTACAGATCGAAAAGGATTTGATTTTACGGTATATGAAAATACATATGTACAACCATC
Organism: Meloe dianella; assembly: GCA_028455855.1. Classification (NCBI taxonomy): domain Eukaryota; kingdom Metazoa; phylum Arthropoda; class Insecta; order Coleoptera; family Meloidae; genus Meloe; species Meloe dianella. Next base: position 708,995 of record JAPTHL010000060.1, read on the forward strand.
AACAACAACAATAACAAGTACAAATACAACAACACCAACAACAGCTGATGATCCTTTCAAGTTTGAATATGAATTACTCAGGATGGACAGTGTACAAACAAATAAACAATCTAATGACTCTATTACTTATAGTAACGATAGTAATAATAATAATAATCATAATAATACTATACAGGATTCTGAAGCCAGTTTGTTATTCTCTACAACAACAACAACAACAACAACAACAAAAGCAAATGAAGCTAATCAACAAGAAAATGTTTATATAATTAATGAAAATGAAACCCCAATGCATGTGCAAATTATTGATGATAATCTTAATAATAGTAATACTAATAATAATCATCTTAATGATGATAAATATATTATAAATATAACAAAAATTAAAAGTGAAACAAATATTTCATCATCACCATCAAGAAGTAATCTTGGAATTGAAACACCTGAAGATAGTAATAGTTGTTCAGATTCAGTAACATCATCATATAAAAGATTACCAGATTTAAAATTGAATTTTAATTTTATAAATCAAACACAAACTTTAAATACACCTGATGTCATCGATTCAGTTGTTGATCTTGAACGTAGTTTTAATATTCTCGACTATATCGATGAAAAGGTAAATTAAACAAAAATAATAATCATACAATTTTAATAATTATTCTATTTTTACAGGATGTATCTACAGTAAATTTACAGGATATTATTCACTTTGAAACACCAACAACTTCAACAATACAAAAGAATCACAAATTGAAAATTGTAGAACCACCAACAACAGCTACAAATTCCCATTTCCGTAAACGCCGATCAAAACGTAAAAAAAATGATGATGATGATTCTGATGAAGATTATCTACCGCCATCATCAAAACGTTATAAATATACACTAACAAAACGTAAAATTAAATCTGAAGAAGAAGAAGAAGAAGAAAATGAATCTGATTCCAGCAGTGGTGATACAGGAATTTCATCAATTAGTAATGGTACAAAAAAGAATAATAATCGTTTAAAAATTACAAAACGCACATCATCAGTATGTTCGGATTATTCAGATGTTTCAAAATATCGTGAATTGCGCGATAAAAATAATGAAGCATCAAGACGGTCAAGATTAAAAAGGAAAATTAAAGAAATATCATTAGAGAAAGAAGCTGATGTATTAAATGAGCGGAATGTTAAATTAAAAGCGCAAGTTGTGGAACTTGAAAGGATGGTTAATAATTTTAGAAATAATTTGTTTAAGATTATGCTTAAAAAGTAGATTTTCTGTTTGTTTTGTTTGTTTATAGTATAAGTTTTGTTTTATATATAAATACGTATTTAAGTTGTGCTAATGATTTTTGGGGTTTCTTTAGGATATAATCAGACATTTGTTCATAATTTATCATTATTATTAGATAATAATGTTCTTTTGTTCTTTGAATAGTTATCTCATTATCCATTAAAATAATGAACATTTATACGCTATAATTTTTGTTTATTTACATATTAATTTTATGAAAACTAATGTAGTTTTGGAATTTATAGAATGGTATAATATAACTTAATAAATATACGAGCATTTATACTATATAGTTGTTCATTTTCCCCATAATTTCAACTACTTCGATCATACATTTCGACGAACTCTGGAAATTGTGGATTTTTCCAAAAATTGGAATATCCACAGTTGTATACCATTGGTATACTCAAATCATGGAATGACCCATACTCCAATCCTCTGCGTTTAGCAATGACGTAGAAGTATATAGACTGCTTACCGCCTATAATTTCTGTGCTTTAAAAAAGAGGGCCTATATGGAGGTTTGTCTCACTCTTTTCATCTCATTACAATGCGCAGTCCATATGAATTAAGCTACGTAGTCCAGTAAAGGGAGACATAAGATATCATTGTTTCACTCTAATGTATACTATCATAGAGAATCAGTAGATGTCAGCTGAAGCTTTGAAAGTTTTTAGAGTTGCATACATCTTTCTTTTTGATGGATTAACGATTTCCTTCCGGAGAGGGAGCTTTTACTTATTAGTTCAGTCTACCATTAAAGAGTGTTTTTTAAACTATGATTTTTTATATTTCTTATTGTGTTTAACTTTATGTTTAAAAAAGAAAAAGGATTGTGGTTTACTGCTCATTTCAACCAAACCTCGGGCGCTTATGCCCTTTTACTTATGGATGATGGTTTACTGCTCATTTCAACCAAACCCTGGGCGCTTATGCCCTTTTATGGATGATGGCTACTGCTTATTTCACCAATTCTACGATGAGGGACCTGCAAGGGGGGGGGGGGGCTAGGGACATCCTAATCTTGCTAACTGGTCCATGTACTTTGTGGCATGGACAAATTAACAATTTAGAAGAGGAAAATTCTGAAAATCCTTTTTCATACCGTGCCGAGGTTTGAACCCCGGACTTCTAGGCGTAAATCCCTATCGTTAACCATCGAGCCATTCGGCTCGTGAATTTTCATATGAAAAGTGTACTATAAATGAAAACGATTTTCTACGATCCAACGGATTCAGCCGACATTCCATCGTGTGTTGGGCACCCGAAAGTACTCGATTGCATTAATGTGTAGATGTTGCTAAGCAACCACAATTTTAAATACCTAACATGTTAAACCGTCTGTCATTGGTTGAAATCTATAGATTTCCAAAAATATGCTTCGAAAATGCTCATTTTCCACACGGTAGCAGATGGTAATGGAAAACGGGACGATTGATTTAAGAAAATCAAATATACTCTCATCAGAAATTGTAAATTGAATGAATTCAATAGAAATGCGGTCCAGCTGGTGATGTTTGAAAGTACTTTGTGATCAGTTTCTAACTAGACATGCGTAGTCTAGTCATCAACCAAACAATCTAGAATTGTGGGTGGGAACATACCTAATAATTGCCACTATAATCTACGAGGTGTTCTTACAATGAATATATTTCAAAATAAATACTGTTGAGGGTAACCAGTCCATTTCTGCGAATATGAAAAGATTGAGGTATTTTTGAAAAAAATCAGACTTATTTATGTAAAGCTTTACAATCAACTTGAAGTAGTGTTAAACAAATATTTAGGTACCCTGGTTTGTTTTATGTGGATATAGATACGAACAACAATAATTATAATAACTACAAAATAACAGGGTAATTAAATAAACTAAATCACCAATATATCATACATATTTGTATTTTAAAATGTTTATAGTCTTATTTTGATGATTCGCAATCAGTTTTTATGCAACTAACAATATTTCTCAGATTATTTCGTAAGCAAACCCGGAGTTATCGGTCTGCGACTTTAGTTGGTTTGAGCCGTAAATATTCAAGATGTCAGCGCACATGTGGTCACGTTTTTGTCGATCGGATGAGCAGTCTATATACTTCTACGTCATTGGCGTTTAGTGATATAGTGATTTTCATGCGAGTAAGATGGCAGTCCTGCAAATTGTCATTTATGTCAAAAATCCAGTTAGACAAGTGTGTGCAAGTCGTTAAGCGAACAGCAAATTTAAACAACGAAAGTAAATGGAAAAGCCTCCAAAAGGTCCCCTGAATATACCTGGTACGGTAATAAATGGTCCAAATGCTCAATTATTGATATCGTCCGGTATGCATGCATTGGACACAATTTTGGGTAAGAATTTTTCTTTATCATCATCACCAAACAAAAAAATCAAATAATTTGATTGACTTCTTCCTTTGTTCGAGAATCCGTATTTTGTCAATTAATTTCTTACTTACAGGAGGTGGAATTCCGGTTGGTACAGTTGCGATAATCGGTTGGTTATTATTTAATTTGTGTTGAAATAACGATTATCTTTTGCGTTTCCGTTTTTTTGTTTTGTAGAGGAGGATATGCACGGTTCCCATGCCAGAGTGATGTTAGATTATTTTTTAGCTGAGGGAATCGTTAATAATCATTCAACTTTAATTGCCAGTTTAGATGTAAATCCACACAACATAGTAAGTCGTTATGGGTTAGCAGATGTAGATTTATTGGTAGTTTTGGGGGCCGCTATTAAACATGTTTCTCTTCTCTTGTCAATTATAGATCAAAGGACTTCCAGCTGTGATTCATAGTGATCCTGAATCGAATATATCAAAACCAAATAATCTAGAAAATGATAGAATGACAATAGCATTTAGATATCAAAATTTACCAAAAAAATCAAAAGATGAAACAAATTCAATTGGTCATTATTTTGATTTAAGTAAAACAATACAATTAAATGATATAGAAAATTCTGATATATTATATTGGAATTGTCATAGAATAGAGAGTGGTTGTAATACATTTACAAATCCTGCATATAATGAATTATTAAAATCAATTAAAAATAAAATAAAAGATGGTAAATTCTTTTTGAAAGATCCAACAACATCAAAACGTACAATATTACGTATAGGTATACATTCATTAGGATCACCAATGTGGTTACCACAAAAACAATCATTTCAAATGATTGCAAATGACAGTCGTGATTTAGATATGTTTATATTTTGTTTAAGAGCATTGGTTAGATCTGCATATGCTGTTGCTGTTATCACCATTCCAACACATTTATATCATGAAGTAGGCGATTTCTTTATTTAATTCTCTTTATTTTAGTAATAGTCACAACTAATTACAATTCTATTCCAGAATTCATTAGATAGATGTATACATTCGAGTGATATTGCAATGAGATTGCAAACATTCTCCGGTACAGAATTAGAGAACAATTTCAGTTTATCAGATTATCATGGATTTTTCCATTTAACCAAACTAGCAGCGATTAATTCATTCGCATCGAAACATCCAGGAGCTGTTGAATATGTTTTCAAATTGAAACGTAAAAAATTTGAAATTGAAAAATTACATTTGCCTCCAGGTAGTTGATTTCAATCGTTTTTGTTATTAAAAAAATAAAATAAAAAAAACTATAACTTTTGTTTTAATTTTGTTAGCAATACAGGAGGATAATGATAGAACTACACGACCAACATTGGGCTGTGGAGGCAGTAATAAACATTTATTAGAATTCTAATACAAGTGTACCTTTTACCAATAACATATATTTATTGAAAGAGTATTATATTTTGAACAATTATTACAAATTCTTCGTCAAATACTAATTATGAAAGTCTTGTGATACTTGTTTGTAGATGTAATTAAACGTTTTTATCTACTTTAGTTTTTGTAACGATCACAGTGCTGTTCGTTTGATACCCACATGTTACTAAATAAATTATCGTAATAAGTGTGTGATTACTAATAAAAAATTAGTTTTAGGTAATTAATGAGCATATTTGAAGAGATGAAGCCGTTTTGTTGATATTTCGAAATATTTATGAGTGTCGCATGTGACGCTCATGTATTTTACCGAATAATCAAAAATTTAGTGACATCCACTACCAACTTATAGAAATAAAACACTGACCTCTGTGTACTTTATTTTCAAATAAACACCCAATTTTATCGTTTCTTTTTGCAGGAATACTTGGATAAGTGTCTGGAATAGTGTGAACTTGGCTTTACAACAGAGAGTTGCTGCATGGATAATGGGTTGCATATGCAAACCTTTACGAATATACAGGTCAGGCGAATTAATTAGCTACAAGTAAAACATTTATTTACATATATTAACATAATTTTGAACAATCGCTCCAAATACGACACAATAACGAGATCGTGTGCTTCATGAACAATAACGCTCACTTATAAGCACATGTGCATTGTTTTTCTGTTACAATAAATTAAAGCGCAGCTGTTAAATTTAAGGGATGATTCTTCAATAAACCACTATCTAGATTAGGAACAGGTGGTGTAGTTTCTGGATTTGATGCAAATCCATTCGTTATCATTGATCGATCATCAATTTTTTGTTGTTGATGTGATTGTTTCTTGATTCGTTTCATATTATGTGGTAATGCATAATGTAATTGATTCCAAAAATGTGGATTACCACCCCATTTAACATATGTATTTGTTTTTAAATACGTTTTAATCTCATCATCTAATTGATTTAAATCAATATCATTTAATAGAATAACAATAAGACGGACACGGCCTTCATTCATTGCTTGTGTATGGGCTGTACGGAATTCCATTTTTGCCCATACACTTTCTAAGAAATTCGTTGATAGAACAACAATTGTACGTTTTGAAGTTTGCACAGAATTTATGATTTGTTTTGTTATAAATTCACCAGGTATCCAATCACGTTTATGTAAACATAGTTTATATGGATTTGGACGATTTTCAAGCATTCGCACAAGATTCTCCATCACAAATTCTTCATCTTGATTTGCATAACTGATAAATGCATCATAAATTTTATCTTTATCTAATTCCTCTTCGGTCACCCACCATAAACACCAATTGCGTGCATACAACCATACTTTAATTTCTTGTTGATAACGATAATATAAAGCTATCAGAATACTTATGAATAAACATATAATTAATAATAGACCGGATATGTAGATTAGAATTATTTTCGTTTTACACAAGTCATTTTTATTCAAATCAATCAATTTGATTGTGTTATTGTCACAATGGATATTGATCGGATTGATTTTATCGTGATTAGTTTTTATGAAATGGACGAAATGATCAGCGGCACAATCACAAATCCATGGATTGTTATCTAGTGAGATGTGTTTGAGATTTTTGAATTTTTCCAAAATCTCATCATCGATTCGATTGATTTGATTATTGCTCAAATCCAAAACCTTAAATCAAAATTAATTAATATTGAAAATAATCTTTCGTAAACAGTCTTACTTGAATTTTAGGCGGTAACCAGTCGATGTGATCAATGTTATTGTGTGATAGGAACAATTTCGTAACATTCTCATATGCAGGGATGATATTCATTGAAATTTCCGTCAATCCATTACCTTCTAAATGTGTTTCAATATGTTGAAATTTCACATTATTCAAATTTAATCGATAATTTTGTAATTTTGTTAAATTTCGATGCGAACAATCGATAATAATCGAACGATCAAATGGTCGCCAATTACAATCACAATTTTGTGGACATTTCATATCATCGAATAATAATAATTCACAAACGAATTCGTTGCCATCCAATGATTTTATTGAAACATTCTTGAATTGTTCGGGTGTGTTACAAATTAAATCATCATTAACAAATGTTATCAAATCACGTATTGATGGTATCAATTGATTTTTAAAATATTGCCAAATTGGATACAAATTACAATCACAATTAATTGGATTATTATTCATATTCACAATACTACCACGTCTAGTATTATTATTATTATTATTCTCTTGGCTATTTACTTCAAGTTCAATAATATTAAAATGGATTTGCGTTATATTATTGTTCGATAAATCGATTTCGATTTTTTGTAAACTTAGAGTTGTTAAAAAATCCGACTGTAACAATAATTAAATGTTAATTCAAATTACAGTGAATGGACTCTACCTTAGTGGAAATATTTCTTTGTTAAACTCTGAAACAATCTCAGAGTTTTTGAGTGAACTATTTCCACCACAGTATCCTTAGAAATGCCCGTAATTCGTGTGATAATTAACAAAAAAAAAATTAAAGAATGCACTTACAGAAATGAATTGGAGACGATTATTGCTTAAATTGATACTTCGTAAATCCAACATATTCACAATAAGGAATTGATCAACATCTTCAATTTCATTAAAACTTAAATCGAACTGTTGCAATTTTGTACAATAGCTAAATGGATTCAATGATGGGAAAAATTGATTAATCATCGTATAATTATTGTGTGATAAATTCAATTTAATTAATTTTCGATTATTAATAAATACACCGTGTTGTATGAAATTGATTGAATTCCAAGATAGATTTAAATCTTTTAAATTTCGTAAATTTGATAAATTCTCATTGTTAATTTGTTGTAATGAATTATTATGTAAATTTAACAATACTAAATTATCCATTGTTGGGAAATTGATTAATTGTTCAATTGAATTGTCGTTTAAATAAATCTCTTCGATTTTCGATAGCGCTTTGAACCAGTCTGCTGATAACATTTTGATCTGGTTGTTTTGTAGTTTAATTGCACGTAATCGATTCAAATTTGTGAAAATGCCGGCAGGTAAATCAATTAAACTACAATTAGATAAATTCAATTCTTTCAATTTTGTTAAATTTCTAAATAAATCACCATTCAGATTCGTTAAGCGATTGTTCTCCAATCGTAGAATTTCCAAATTTTGATTATTTGAAAATAAATCAATTGATAATTGTGATAGATTATTATTATTCAGACCGAATTGTTGTAGATTTGTTAACGTTTTCAATAGATTTCCATCGATATGATCAAATTTATTCGATGATAATTCTAATAATTTTAAATTAATTAAATCGTTGAAAATATTCGATTCTAATTCAATCAAATCATTCCGCCACAATTCTAATTTAATTAAATTTGTTAAATTTGTAAATATACCATTTGGTAATTCAACAATACGATTGTCTGCAATATTCAAATGTTTCAAGAATTCGACATATTTGAAATGATTCGTTTTGTATTTGATTCGATTTGTTGATAGATTGATAATTGTTAATTTGGGTGTATGTTGAAAGATATCTTCATCTGCATCTTCAAAATAATTATTTGAAAAATCGAACACTTCCAAATTAGTGAAATCTTTTAATAAATCCCTATCAAGTTTTTGATTTTCATTGATTGTATGTCGAAATGTTAGTGTTTTTACATTGGTGGTGTTTAGAACGGTTGCAAAGGTCTCCTGGAAATTTCCAGTAGGCAACGGACAGAATTGGATGTCGATTGTTTCAATTGTTTCAGAAATACGTAAATTCGGCAATAAATCTTGATTGAAATTGATTATATTCGTACATTGTAATTTTAAACGATTATTTTGATATTCGATTAGAATATTACGATTCGCATTAGTCTCTTCTAAACAGGTGAATTCGAAGATTGTTCCTAGCTGTAAACAGGTGCAATTTGGTAATTTTGGACATTTATGCAATGCTTCAATTGAATTTCTATCGAATATTAACCATGCAAGTGCGAGAAGAAGCCTGGAACAGTTTACCATGATAGGCAGAAACCTGTAAAGAAAAATCATGTACTGTTGACTCGCAATATTTTGAATCCTAAACCAGTGGCGTGGCCATTATTGACGACATTGTAACGCAATGGTAAGTTTCTTTTGAACTTGATAGACGTCAACCTCGATTTAAACGGCGTATAAATTGTGCGTATATTGAAACAAGCGATCCTTTTGCACGTCTCTTGTACAGTAAAAGTTTTTAACACGGCTGCGTTCCTGCGAATTTACGTATAATACGGCACGTAGTCTTGATTTACACAGTGTTTTAGCAGAAGTAAGCTACCGTGTACGGCGAGGGTAAGCTTCTTTCAACACTAACTACGCCAATGATCGTTTTTTTTTTGTTGATACGGCTATTTTTAACAATACGCAATAGTTTCAAATTTTTGTTAATATGTTTATATTCTAAAAATCTCGATGTTTATGCCACCAAAACTGGTTGCAGGATAGTAATTAAAATTTTCACTAATCATGAAATTTATTCAATTGAAATAAATATTTACAATGATAATGCTGATTAGTTTTGTTTTCGAATTATTAATGGGACCTTGGGCTCTCATCAAACCGGTTGTTTATTTAACGTTTATTTGCGGTCTTTTGTTTACATTTTTGTTAAAATTGGAAACTTTTCTACTTTTGTACGATTAAATACACACGAAAGCACCACGAATGATAATTTGGCAAGCCATTCACGATCAAATTGCGGTTGATCTTACGAAATTTGATGGTGTGTGGAGTTAAACGATGAAGTGCGCTTGTGGCTGGATTTCACAAACAAACTGTAAAGTTCAATACGATAATGCCGAAGTGATATCAATGTGATTTTTTACAATAATAATTATTAATAGTTGAAAAACAACAACAATAACAACAATATAAAGGTCACTCACTTGATTTCCACAAGCACAATTTTTCCACAACAGAAAATTATTTAATAAGTTTTAAAAGTGAAATTTGTCTTGTTTCATCAACTTTCTATTCACGTATTCCATTCTAACACGGATATAACACTTGTTTTATAGATTGAAATATTGCAAATAACGAAATACGTTTCACATATTTTATGTAGAATTACACTAGATTTACGTTAATTATTCTAATGATTAATCAGAGCTTCATCAACATTTTCCGTTCGTTATTTATTTTATTTTTTTTAATCATACACTATCTAAAATTCACTGTGACGTGATTACGAAACCATCGTCAAAACAACAAAAGTACCACCGAATGGTGAATTTGTTGAATGATTTTTAAACAAATAGTGGGGCCGAGGTCAGCAGGATTATTACTGCCACATGCTCATGGTGCAGTGGAAGCGGATTATTATTTACGGCCATAACTATCCGAGAATATTCGATATTTACTCAGTTATAGCATTGAAATTGAATTTTTTCAAAAATTTTAACAATTGCCATCGTTTGTTGGACTTATTTCAACATTTGTTGGTTGTTTTTTTTATTTTTGTGTTCGTCTTTTAAATTTTCTTTGTTTAATGGTTATTTTCTATAGAATTTCAATGTTTGTTGGCTTTCAGTTAATTAATTAATAATTAATAAAAATGAAATGTATTGCCAAAAAAAACATGGGAAAACGCATACTCGAGACAACGATGAATTTTATAAATGAAATCCGCAATTTTTTTAATAGATCTCTTTTATTAATCAATTAAACAAAATATCGTAATTCAACAGGAAAAATAGAGTTTATTTAAACGTTTCACTGTATGATCGATCCTGAAAAGAAATTAGAAAATCTTATTAAAACAATTTAAAAAATTGTTAAATTACAATAAAAATTACAAGTCGGATGTACATGTATTTGTTATATATTTATAATATTTTGGGCATGTTTCAGCTGCTAATAATCGATTATGTAATAGAATACTATTTGATATCATAAATAATAATTCGTTTAATGGTAATTTCTGTGGGGATTCTATTAATTTTCCAACTCGAAAACAATAAACCTAGAGAACAATAGAGAATGTAAATATTGTCGAAATAAACATCAATTGATTCATTTACCTGCAACAATGTCGTAGTAGCTAATGCAAGTGTATTAATATTAGGATTGAATACAATCGATATACCGGATAGGAAGCCAGCTAGCGTTGTTGTTAGTCGAATATTACGCTTATACCGATATAAATAGCATGAAATTGCCTAGAAAAACTGCATTAATCAGATTTTCGATGTTTATAAAGTCGACTCGAACCTTGCAACTTCTACTAACCGGGCCCATTACTCCACAGTGTAGAAATGCCGGGTTCGAGTCCTGGTTGTTGCGTTTCAATGAATATTTAAACGAAATTTCGTGTACCTACACGAAATAGACCAACGTAACTACCCAAAAATAGCCCAAATTTAACATTACTTCTTCTAACAAACATGTGACATATTAACATTGGTGATTTAATCAATTTATTCATCTCAGGTAACACAGACTTGATGATATTAATCGAATATCCTGTTAGAAAATATCTAACAACACCCTGAAATTTCAAAAACAATGGCTGATTATTTTGGGCCAAATCGTGACTAGAAATTATGTCTAAAATTTACATATAAACAATATTGCCAACATTTCGATTGCTCATCTTCATTAATATGAAAACATAAATTTTTATCATTGGGAATGTTAGAGAAATTCGGCATGAAAATCCTACAAATTTGAAAAAGAATTACAATTAATTCCACATTTAAGATGAAGGCCATTGAAACTTACCAAAATGTCGGCTGTATTGGTTTACAATCAATTTTTGATAATTCCCTCATTAACAAAGCATTAATCAACATAAAAATCATAATTAATCGTGTTCTAGTTATTTTGCATATATTAAAATAATCCAAATTATAAAATGAAGCTTCAATTAATTGATTGAAGAATACTAATGCGAATATTTGACGATTCTCTGTAGTTTCAGTGAAAATTGCAGCACCTGAAAGAAATCCTGGGAATAAACCGTAATTATAATAATAAACACGATTTGTTAGATGTCTAAAAAATAAATAAATCAATAATCATTTACAAAAAATTAATGAGGTAATTAAGGAAATTTACGATAATAGACAAGCAGAAGCGACAGCACCGCCTGTTAAGAATATGGCAAACAATATTGATCGAAAATATGATTTGATAACGTTTTTAATCGAATTTCTATTGATTTTCTTCCATGCAAAGATCAATCTGATCTGTAAAAATCAATAAAATCTTCCATTTTCTCTGATCGTCATTTATCCAACAACTTACCAGATAAAGAGAGCCAAAAAATTTCAATGAACCACCAATGATACTGTGTTTAAATAAAAAAATATATAACGCACTCAAACATTGATCACTCTCTGGATGTATTAGACCGGCACATTTTATGTTATCAGGTGTTTTCTGATAAAAATCATACTTACTTATAATGGTCATTTTGTTCAAAAATTACTCTGTTTCCAGATAGAGTGGCTAAACAGACAAAATTGCTTGTTTCACGTATGCAATTGATTCAAAATTGTATCGATTTTGAATCTAATTTGAATAAAATTTGATTCGATAATCAAGGTGAAATTATCGATGAATATTTATTTTGTTTATTTACAGCTAAATAGCAATATATTTGTATAACAATAAATATCAAATATTGCGCTAAAATCACTAGCGTCATCTAGTATATAAACATCAAAAGATAGATAAAAACTTCAGTTGGTAATGATTTAGGGATTATCACTATATCTTATAGTTCTTATAAAAGAACATGTCCATTTGTTGCGGAATATTTGAATTATTCAAATCACGAATAATTATCACATAAATAGCATCAATACATATTTATTGATTTGTTTTTATTACATCATTTTCCAGTTCTGTTGTATGATTTGTATAACAAATAAAGAATGTGTCAACTTGCGTGTCATAATCTTTAGGTAGTTGATCACTTGACAATTTATCTGTCAATCTTCCATCTAGGTTATGTTATGATTATTTAATAGAAACAATTAATTTATAATTTTTTAGAGGTAAAAAAATCGTTAAATAATGACAAGTCGCACGAAGAGCGTTACAACACGTATTGAATTAGATATTGAACGGAATAGAGAAGAATCCAATTGGTTGAAAGTGATCGAATTAGCTGAACAATTGAAAGACAAATCACCTGAATCCTGTAAACGTTATTTTCATATCAAATTGTTGTTGTTGTTGTTTGTTATCTAATTAAATTGGTCATTTTTTTAGCATATCTTGCTGATTTTTTAATTGGTGAAGGCCGTTTAGAAAGTTACTTAGAAGAATGTCCACCGATCGATGCTAATTTAAATCGTGCAAAAATCGGATTAATAGAAGCTAAACGGTACTTAAATCAAGTCATAAATGATGCTGGAATCAAGGTAAACAATCAACTTTATCTTATTTTTGTGTGTGTGTGTGTGTGTTTTTGCTTTTTAAATACATAAGAACTTATCATCGATAAGGCTGGAGTGGCTATGGATGCTCATCTTTTATTAGGAAAACTCCAATATGCTTGCGGTCAATATGCTGAAGGTATAAAACATTTTAAAGCTGCCGATCTACAGAATTTATCCGAAAAGAAATTACCTTTGTACGTTGGAATATCTAGAAATTATTATTATTTTTATATAAAACAAAAATCACATTTTATAGGCGTAGTTTGAGAATCGTTGCTGAATCCTACGCAATTAAAGGTCTTTGTTTACAAAAAGACACATCTGCTTCTAGTAAATTTAAGAAAGCTGAAAAAGAAGAAGAAATGATCAAATGTTTCGATTTAGCATCCGATTTGAGTCTTCTTTATATGCAAAAAGTTGAAAAAGAACAAAATACAACAATCACAACAACAACAACAACAGGAACAAATACGGGCACACATTCACCACAACCACAAGCATCCCAAAAAACGTTAAGTGTAATCCTTGAACAAGCATTACAAGAAGCACCATGTGTTCTATTACAACAAGGTAAACCTGATGAGGCTTTAGAACGGTATCGTGCATCACTTTGTGCCGTTGATGCTGTCGGCGTAACAGCAGTTCGTTTAAAATTCATGTGCCAAATGGCTGAAATACTATTACAAGGTTTAATTGGTGACAAATATAAACCACCCTCAATTACATATAATAAGAATTCTATTTGGAAACCGAAATATTACGCATCTTTAAATCAGTTTCTACCAAAGAATGAATGCGAAGAAACGATTTTATTATTATTAATTGCTGAATCGATGGCTGTACGAAATGCTGTATTATCACAATCACCGGAATTTAAAGAGGCACGTTTGAGTGCTTATCAAGAAGCGACACGGGTTTATGATTTATTAACAGTAGCTACAGTCAGATGGGGCCAAGTGACTTTGTTACAGGAAGTATTTTCGTTATAACATCGAGTCGTTTTGTTGATTTGATTGTTTTCAATTTTATTTTTTTGTAGTCTTTAGAACGATCAATGAAGTTTGCATTTGAAGAGCCCCATTTATGGAAACAACATGCACTTAGTTTAATATCAATAGGTCGTTATGTCCATGCATTAGAAGTATTACGTGAAGTGATACGTTTAGAACCGAATAATGTGTCAAATTATATGTTAGCTGCGAAATTATGTTATGAACATTTGGGTTTAGCAAAAGAGGGTACTGATTTTAGTATTGAAGCTAAAAAAAATGAAATCACTACAAATTCAGGTTTATTTGGACGTTGTTATATTTATGTTGGTATTGGTTATCATTTACAATCCGAAATATGTTTATTAAAGAAAGATAAAGAAGATTTAATGGAGAAGGCATTAGAGCATTTCAAATATGCAGTTGATATTGATCCAAATGATCATTTAGCTCATTATTATTTATCATTACAATTAGCTATAATTGGTGATATTTATTTAGCACAGAAACATGCACGTCGCTCATTAGATTTACGTTCAGAGAATTCATCAACATTACATTTATTCGTGTTATTATTAACATCAGAACGTCAACATAGAAATGCTTTAACAATTGTTGAGAATGCATTAGAAGAATATCCTGATTGTTTGAATTTGATGTATGTTAAAGCACATTTAGAATTACATGAAATTGGTGGTGATAAAGCATTGAATACAGCTAAACAAATGTTAGAATTATGGAAGAATTTGTATGAGGGACAAACGAATTCCGATGTACCAGAATGTGATAGAAAAAGCGATACACGTTCAGTCTTCCAATTGTATACATCAGAAATGTCCGATAAAGATTCATGTTCATTACATTTACAGAATGCTGCTGCTTCACGTGTTGAACAAGCATTAAGTGAAGTAGCTAGTTCGATGAGTAGCTTTAATCCACGTCCTGGACCACAACGTGCATGGTTATTACAAGTTGAAGTTTGGCTATTATTAGCTGAATTATATTTAGCATTAGATCAACCAGAAGATGTACAACAATGTATACATGAGGCTACACAAATCTATCCATTAAGTCATCATATAATGCATATGGTTGACAATTACTAATTACAAAATTATAACGAAATTATTTAATTAAAATTCAATTATAGAAAGGTCTCTTGCATATGCACCGTCAAGAATGGTCTGAAGCGAAATTGTGCTTCCAAAATGCTGTAGCAATCAATCCACAACATGTGAAATCTCTACAAGAATTAGGCTTAGTCTACCATTATTTAGGTTTGCAAGGTTTAGCCGAGATGACGTTTAGAGAAGCCGCAAAAATTGATCCAAAAAACCATATAACATGGTACATTCCAATGTTAATAAATAATCATTTCTGTTAATTCTCTATTAAATCGCAGGTATAATTTGGGGAAGGTCCTAGAAGCATTAGGTGAGTATGAGAAAGCCGCTAATGCAATGGCTACAGCTTTAATGGAAGAAAAAAATAATCCAATACTTCCATTCAATTCAGTTCCATTGATTTTCGAATAATTCAATATAATGTTCGTATTGATTTATTATTAATAATGATAATTTTAAATAATGTTGAATATTTAAAGAGATTATGGTGATAGGGTACTTAACGTTTCTATTGTTAAGTATGGTAGACTAGTCTGATGTTGTCCGGATTATTATTGTTCGTTAACTAATTATAAAACTGTTACTTTTATTAATTCACGATTGTACTTCAGCATTCCTTATTTGTCTAATTACTTAAATAAATGTTTAATTAAATATAGAAATTTAAATTTGGCGGCTTATTGGCGAATCGGCCATTTTGTGTTTGATTAATTGCGAAAATTTTACTGCCATCTCTTTGTTTTGTTGTGTAACTGTTGAATGGTTTTTTAACACTACACACAGATAGCGCCATAGTTCGTCGATTGTCAAATACAGATTTCTATCGTATTTGGCGGTATTTTTAAATGCTTAATTTCTACTTTTCCATTTTAGCAAGAATAAATAATATAGTTGGATAGAAAGAATTTGGATATGTTTTGATGAACGTTTGAAAATTTCCATTTTAGATGCTTTAATCGCTTTTGAATGTCCGCCGTATTATCAACTTGGCAAATATTGGTTTGAATTCGGTGTATTCACTGTTATTACATGGATCTCATTAGGTGACTTTTGTAAATATCGCTGATGTTTTGTGGATATTCATTAGTCACAATTAGGCATGCTGTTTTGTTAATTATGGAAGAACAAACAGAAATAATGGCATTCCTGTGTATTAACTAATTTGGATGTTATTCAAATTAGTCGTTTCTATCTAAATTATGGTAAGCGATATAAAGACTACACAGACACGTTGAGTATGGTAAACATGTTTAGCATGTAAAAGGCACAGACTAGAGTTTAAATGTGATAATATTTCAGTAATTTCTTGCCACGTAAAACTGTAACATTGAATTATTTGTAAGTCAGCTTTAAATCATTTACATTAGAATACAGTCTATTGTATTGAACATCAACAAAACTATTCGACCGTATGCCGTATTGAATAGCTTAAACAATGCATAGTTTCCAGCTGGAATCCAAATTTCGATAATAAAACGTCTTTTGTATATCTATAGGATTTCTAATTGGAGGGTGAGATTATTGATGTTAAAGAGTCACATAACACACATCTATAACACATACAGGTAGTCGTGGAATGTTCACTGTACGTAGAATTCTATTCTAATATATAATAAAATGCCATTTTATCGACTTCAAGTTGGTTGTTAGTATTAGAGCGCGAATATAAATGTAAAGAGAATTTACGATTACAGAATGAACGAAATTTCATAGCCGGAATTTCAACTGTGAATAACGTTATATTATTGTTGTCACTGTGAGCAGTGTTTGAATTAGAAAATTTATTAATGCAAATATGAATATTAAAAAGATTCCATTCATTTACTAACACTCAAATTACGCAATTGTTGTTTGCTAGTTTAAACGAGATTTATTTAACCACGAAATGAAATCGTACAACATTTGTTGAACAAATTCCACATTATTGGAACTAGAGAAGAAGTAATCGAACATTCAAATTTGATGAACTTTCTCGAAAAACGATAGAGAAGAAAAACCAGTTATGATTAGGGTGAAATTTCATCGGTGTTTGTTTGTATTTGATATTCAATCGGATTGTGAAATTTGATAAGAGACCTTTAAATTTCAATTGAAAATAAATAAGGCAATATTATGGGAAATACATTTCAACCATGCAGTTAATTTACGGAAATTACTCTTCTCGGTTATCATCAAGTTTCGTAACGATCGAGAGTGGAATAGGGTGAAAGCTTAAAACCATATGTTATACCGGGTTTTTTTTGTCCTCTATTTCACTCTCGTTTCATTTAATTCCAAGACGGCCTGATGGGGTTGAAATTTACGTGTTTCCCAAAAAAATTACGCACATCAATGGCGTTTAAAGAGAACTGCGTCATTAACATTAAGAAAATAAACAATTTTCGCTGTGTTATTCTTATAGTTGTGAGATAATAAAAAATGATGAATTCTCGACGATTTATATTCGTTACTTCCAGTTGCCATTTTATTCAACCACACAGAATTATTCCATCACAAGTCGTTTATCATGACTTCGAGTCATTTAAAAGGAAATATCAGAGAGTTCTTTTATGAATATTTGAGGAATTTCGATGAAAAGACGCCGTTTTTTCTTCCCTATCCTCCTTTTTCTTATCTGATATCAAAACTGACACATGTACAATTATTTACAACTTTTATGGCAGAATATTTCATAATATCTGATTGGGTTTTTCAAATTGTAAATGAATGCGTCACCCAATGGTGGTTTTTCTTCGTATTTCTGTTCGTTGGAAAATCAGTTTAAAATTTCTATATGGAAATTGTTTCTATTTCCATTCATTTTTCGAGTTTGATAATTAATCATCTGCAGGATTTGTAATTAAAAGATTTGTGGTAAAATATGTACATCTATTTAAATGAATAATTTTGTTACAATCCGGTTTTGTTGTTTGTGAATCTTTAAAGCTTGAATTATCTACAAAGATTTATTATTTCTTTCATCTAGAATCCACTAATAGGAATTGTATGAGATTTGAGTCTTTTAATTCAACAATATTAGAAATGTAATTTGGAAACGTGCTCGCATTCATTGTGTTTGCTTGAATAATTCAGTCAATTCTGATCGAAATGTTGGAAAACAACAAGCTAGTTGCATGTCGACTATTGTCAATTTGTATTTCTACATAAGACTTTACAAGAACTCTCTGATTGTTATGCTTTTGATAACGCTCGGAAAACATTTGCGAAAAGACACCGATTTCCTCAACTCAATATTAATCTAACTTGAAAGCGATTTTATCCCACGTCTTCTTGGTTTTACTTGTTGCTTTCGATCAACTTCAACCCCAAAATCAAGATGTTCATCAAACAAGTCAAATTTTCTAGTAAAGAGAATCACATTTTCAGTGTTGCTAAATTAAAGATTGTACAACATTCGAGAAATTCCTGTGATTTAGATTTGAACAAATCCCATATAGACTAGCGAACTGTAGTTTAAGGTAGAAAGATTGTGGTTTTTTCCCTCCATTTCCCACTCCTGCTAGGAAAACAGGAAATAATTCACTTTCGGCCAACAGCAGTATTATCTTCTAAGTGAACCTTTCCGCTTTTTCACACCTTCCCTCAAAACAGTATTAATGGTAACGGAGTGTTCGAATTGAATTTCCCTTATTGCATGTGCCATTTTCCTTTTGTCGTTTATTTGGTTACCAATAAAATGAAATTTATGCACACTTGCTCAGGTGAAATTTAAATACTACTACAGGTAACTGTACCTGTCAAGTTTAAGAATAGGGCTTATAGCAATTTATTGCTGGGTGGTTTGTGTTTTAATCAAAATTTTCTGTTTAGACTCGTGTTTTTTTTTTGAGTGGAAAACAAATTACGGAATTACGCTGTAATATTTCATCGCAAATAGCAGAAACTTAAAGATAGCAGAAGTTTTTCAATTCTCGTCAATCTACATTTTAATAAAATAAATACGCCCATCCACACAAGTCTTTGGAGACTGTTGCCTTCATTCCAGCCAATAATTAGTTGGTCCTGTTGAAACACTATTAATAGTAGTCTTATTCAAAGTAAAACTTTATCAAATTATTCAAATCGATTTGAA
Source organism: Meloe dianella (assembly GCA_028455855.1). Classification (NCBI taxonomy): domain Eukaryota; kingdom Metazoa; phylum Arthropoda; class Insecta; order Coleoptera; family Meloidae; genus Meloe; species Meloe dianella. The sequence continues at coordinate 728,643 of JAPTHL010000060.1, forward strand.
ATGCAGTTCAAATATCATCATCATCATCATTACGTCTATTAATTACAACATTAATGAAACTGGCAAATATTTATAGATTTACACAAAGTAATTCTACTGAAATTGCAATTTGACGGTTTGCTAAAATCGTGATTATCAACATTAAATAACTGGCAATGATGGTCAGATATCAAAGATACTTGCAAATTGTTAATGTTACCGGAACAAAATTAATATCGCAATTTAAAACGATGTTAGCTGAAATGGTGGATGCGCCGGGCGCGCGCACCACACCTAATCAAAAATTTTGCGCAAAAGAAATTTATTGTCGACACTAAAGTCTCCAATAAAATAATTCATCAGCAGTAGTAGTGTGGAACAAAACTGTTGGAATTCGCAATTCGCTATTATGGTAATAATAAACAGTAATAATTCGTGTATATTAAAGTTAGCTAGAGTTGGCAAATAAATTGATCGTTCATGTAATTACATAGAACAGCAACCAAATAAATCTATTGAAATCACCATGACACATGTCTGGATTTATTGTTTTATCTCCATCGTTGAATAATCGACAAAATTAACGGTTAAACAAATTCAACTGATGATTGATATAATGTGGCAAATGCACAAAAGTTGTACGAAATTTGACGAATTTGATCAACAAAAGCAACCGTTTAATGCGAAGCATCACCGTTTATTATTTATCATGTACGATTTAATTAAATTTAGTGGTTGTCATCGCACGGATTATTCCACCTCGTTTTTGTTTAATCTGTGTAGTTGATAATGGCGGGCATGTTTTTTATGAGCTCTAAATTTAAAACTACTACACTTTATAATGATGGATATAAACCGTTACAACTTCTAAACGGACATTAAACTGCAGTTTTAGCAAATATCAACGTATTAACTTTGTTAATAGTGGGATTTTTATAAAGAAGAATCAACGATTTCTGGTGGTAGTAGTGCTTGAGGGTGCGCCAATATAACCGTTATATTCAACTAGAACTCAACAACAATCACAAGGCTAACACAAATTTGATATCGTAGAATAGATTAAATTTAAAAATAGCCACTTATTATCATATATTATTTATATATAATTATGTAAATCTATGTAAAATAGACGCACACCATATCATCGTGTAATAAAATAGAATATTAAAAGGGGAGAGAAAATAACATGGAAAAGCGTGACTTGATACGAATAATCGTATTATAGAGAAATATACAGAATGAATGTTGGAAGAAAAGAGATCAAATATCTTGTGACCAACATCCGGTTGCGTTGTTAGATAAGCCTTAGTAGAAGTTGTTGTATATACAGACTGCATACGCCCACATTTCCTGTTCTTGTATAACTTGTTCTATATGAGAGCTACCAGTATGAATACAAGCACTCTTATCGTCTTTGGAATGTGTTTACGGTACACTGTTTCCATTGCATTCATAAATCTAGCATGTGGGAGACAAGGAGAGATAGTGCGACAGACAGTTGTGGCCCGAAATGTCTGCGATTTGTATGTTTTTGTATAGATGCCAATTCGGTAGTTGTCCTAATTTTGGTGAATGCGCCGGGCCCAAAGCGGAATTATTGTGTTCTTTTCCGAGTTTATTGTCCTTTTGCGTGTCGATTTAAATTTGCGATAATGACACTTTTCATTCACACCGCTATATTTGTGGCGAGATTATCAAGAATCACAATAGAAATTGAAATTTTCCCGATGAAAAATTGAATAGAAAAATAGTGAAATATAATGGAAATTGCTTTCTACTTTCTCTGCTCCATCGTTATTTATTCGATTTTACAGTGAAAAACGAATTTTCCTAGTGTGTATATATATGTGGGTTATTTTCAAGAGAGAGCACGTCCCACCCCAAATGGCAATCCAACAACCACCATAAATAAAATTTAAAAAGTAATTTTCCCGGAGATGTTGTCACAATATTTGTATGTTGTGTGTTCACATGAGTGTTACGCTATTTATTTATGTTTTGGTAGTCGTCTCCTCCACCACTCGCCTCCCTCTTGATTTCCATTAATTACTACAGTAACATGTTTCGGTAAATGTTTGATGTTTTTTGAAAAAAATCCATTTAATTGTAGATATTTACGGAACGTATGAGAGAATATCTGCGAAATCTTATATAATTAATGGTCAGCCGCTATTACGGTGCTTGTATAGTGATTAATTAAACGGGTAGTGATATATATACAATTAGGGCACCGGTTAGGAAGGTACTATAGGGAAAATGGGTGTTACGTGATATGGAGATGTGGTGGCTTCGGTAGATTTACATACGAGCAACATCATCTGCATTGTAATAACAAGACCGTGCAGGGAGTATGGGTGGCAATTAAATTCTGTACCTACCGAACATTTTTAAATTTATGCGAAATTACACAGAAATATCTCACATGGATTCTTGTGTGTTGAATAAACAAAGATTTTAATTTACAAATCAAACAATCAGATAACTGGCTGCAGTCCAAGGAGGTTTCAAAAAGTCCCATGAAAAATGGATCGTCGCAACTTTGCCAATATTCTCTGTTGTTGCTGTTGTTTTTTTTGCTAGTCTTTGCATTGCCATTCCAATTACCAAGATTAATCGTATTTGTCCAAGACACCTGATTTCTATTTACAAACACGATCTATTCGAATAATTGTCTTTGTTCGATTCGACAAGAATTTACAGTCAATCAGGAGATTGGCACGAAAACTGAACAACACACAGTAGTCAGGAATGTTGTATTTTGCCAATTTGGATCGAATTGTTCATCACCAAACTGCAGATGAAGACATTCATTGAGAATTTATTTTGCTTTTTAATTCCATTCGAAATTAATTACTAGAGCTCTCAATCATATACACAAAAACTAATCACTAATTAATTGAATAAATGAACACAATATTCGTCTACCTGTCGTCCGTAATTTTGTCTGTACGGAATATTAATAGGCAATGGGGCCCAGGTGTATGCCACAATTTTCCACAACAAATATGTTTTTCGCATAGTCGAAATTTATGTTTAATTTCCAATCATTTCTCTATTATACAATATACAAACAAAGACGGTCCATAATTATCAATTTGTAGAGAATTTCCACCATAAAATCTGTTCAGGCTAGTTTAGTTTTGAATAGTTGCTTGTTTCTGTGGCGAATTATGATGCTTTTAACCACTATCAAACCACAACTATAACGACGATAATCCAAATGGTTTCAACCAAACAGGTACATTTCTTTTGCATCCCCCATCTGAACGATAATAGATTAACAACCACATGTGTTCGACTGTTTGTGTTGATGTAGCTAAATTAAATCGTTGCCTTATTTCAAACAAATTTACTCGACATTACGTTACAAACATAGAATCGGTAAATGATTCCAATAAATTCCATTGTTACTACTACGTACAATTTATAATCAAAATACGGAGATTGTTCATAAGTAAAATATAAAGTTGGACATTTTTATTATAGCAACGCCCGTTATTTTATTGCCACTTGTATATATTTTGCAACATAAGCTGGTTGTTAATTAAAAAGCTATTAATCGTTGGACAAACGGTGGTAGCGGTGTTTACGATCATAATTTCTTTTGTCAGGTGGTATTTTAGAACAAACTTACAAGTGTCTGAAAGTAATTAAAGACACACCCAGAGAGAGAGAGAGAGTGAAATGAAAAAAAAATTAGATTTACGTAGCAATCCTTTCTCTTTTTATTGTTGTTTTCTTTGAGTTTATTAAAGTTAAAATGTCCTCGAGTGTAATAGACAACTCGATATTTGACGATTTATTCGTTTCATCTTGTTGAAATGGTGGAAATAAAGGAGCGACTAAATGAATACAGAAAGCATGATGATTGCAAATATAATTTAAAAAGTGTGTGTGTGTGTGAGAGACAGAATGTGGTGATTAAATGTTGATGATTCAATGTGATTTGATTTGCAACCTTGTAGTTGTTTTGTAATTAACTTACCTAAGAAGCTTAGTTTAGGGCGACTTAATCGAATTAACACGCAATTAATTGGTTCAATTTCAACTTAGTTTGAATTGTTTTGCTTTACTTAGGAAACGAGAGAAGACTTCTAGACGTTCGCTTCAACCGCACACACAAATAAATTTAAAAAAAACTACCCTAACGACAACAGATTAACCACAGTAAGTTCGCTATAATTTCCATCAAGTTTATACAGTCGCTTTTTGTTGTTTAATGACGATAGAAGAAATAGAATTAATTTACATAAACGCTTATTGTAACATCAACCAACTGTGAGTTTGGTAGAGATTTTGTCTGTTATAAGAAGATCTTTATAGAATTGTGAATAAATCAAAATCATCTGCAGACATTGAAGTTCACTTCTACAGATTTCTGTAGAAACCCATTGTGTTTTGTTCAATACAACCGAAATTGAAAGATTTTCGCTTCATTAACTGCCAACGAATCGACTATAAATGGAATTTACAAAATGGCCACAAAACATTTTTTTTTAATAGATTTTAATACGACAACAGCTACCCGCTAATATCCGGCAAATTATTAAAAATTCCACTAAAAAAAATCACAACGGCCTCAATTTTTTTGTCGCATATTCGCGGATTTTTTATCACCATCACCACCACCTCTGATCGAGGGTAGATTGTGTGTGTGTGTGCGTACGTAGTTTGTAACGCCTCCATTGTGTCTGGCAGTGAACAACGGTAAAAGTGGTTTGTATGTCAAAAGCAGCACCCTGACGCATTGTTTTCGTTCGGTCGTTCTATGAAATATTACCTACTTCAACAAAATGAAAATTGCACACATTCGACGTCATCTAACAGGACTTTATTTTATTAGAATTAGGGTGTTGGTGGTGTATTTATGTGCCAGATGGATTTCATTACCATTTTGTACACAAAAATAGTTGGCTTTTGATATAGGGAATGAAGATTTTAAACGTTCTCTCAACATTCGTATTACAAGTAGCGCACGCCCGTTCATTCGGTTTTTCATTACTTTACACTCACCTTTAGTGGAATTTACGATGTCCGTTTACAGAGATAAGCATTTCGACATTGTGAAATTGGTGAAATCTACGGGTTTTCCACAAAGCCGGCCAAGCAAACGAAAATAACAATAAGATAAGGGAATCAAATTGCTGCAATTTCTATCAAACACAAACAAATATTGAACAGAATTATTTCTCCTATTATTCAACACTTTAGAAATTCCCAAATGATTGGGGGAACACAACTGAGAAGAGTCGAGTGTAAGAAATTAATGGTAATGGAGTATGAAGGTGGATAAAAAACGATAAGCTCTTTTCAGACAGTAAAAGGGGTCACGCATTAATAAACTCAATTGTAGTCATTTAAAATACATGAAAGCCCCGACAAAAAGCCAGAAACGGAACCATCTGACATGATCTGTGTAGGTACTTAAAAGTAGCATTCGATACGGATCCATTCAAAAGCTAACTACACACAAATGATTAAACTAATATTAAGACGATGCAGAATATTGTTGTTGTTCATATGCATGGAAGGTATCTTTTGTTATCAATTGTAATAGATACGTTAATAATGGAATAACAATGAATGACGTAAGAAGCATTCGTCCATAAAACGGAATGTTTCCTATTGTCTCCAGATTAATATTAAAATCCAACGATGATGGAGATGTTGTGACGGATTTGAGAGCTTTCTATTTTATCATTTTGCTGATGAGAATTTCCAACAAGGTGATATGTTGCGGTAGAAAAATAGAGAAATAATACACACAAGAATGGTGGAAATTGTCGAACTGTTCTTCTGTACTACAACAATTGTGATAAAGGAGCAATTCAGGAATAAATCAAATATTTATATAAGATTCGACAAGTTTCTTGATGTCATCGAGCAAATGTGAAATCGATCTCTCTCTCTCTCTCTCTCTCTCATATCTATTGTTAAACATTATTCATCTTTCTTTTACACTTGATTCTTATTCCGTATTTATTATTCCCTTGAGGTAGAGATTACAAGCATCAACACATAATAGGAATACGTTTGATTTTTTCTTCGTGTATGCTCCATAAATCAACACAATCATCTGTCTTGTAATATGCGAATTTTTGAAAAGTTGCAATTCTCATTCTGTCATCACTGCACAAAGCTTGATTCTTCTTTCATATCACTGCTAGCAAGTAATGAATAGTTGAGTAGATGAGTTTCAGCAAACAGTAAGTAATAAACGTAGGCGTATAACAGACGAGTTATTAGAAATCTCTTGTTTTTTTCAGTTGTATTATCTTTAATTGAATGATGTCTGCGATTCGTTATTGTATAGTAGCTTTCACTTAAAAAAAAGAAAACGAAACCGATTCGCCCGGCGCATCCACCATTTATACAACAACAAAATTTATAACGTTGCCCATCCATTTCCAATTGACCGGAAATACACCAATGAACCTCGATTTTATTTCCACAAGTTATCGTTACGACAAGACAAACGTTGCCGTAGTTGCTGATGTACATAAAAGTTGTGTGTGTTTTTTTTTGGATATTTCAAGTTGCGACAGAATTGTCAAAGTTTATAAATTCTATTCAAACAACGACACAATGAACGCCTATAAATGTTCGAAGAAGTCATAAAAAATGCGGGATACAGTTATTTTTAGGATATGTTAGCTCTTAGTTGTGCCGTTGGGAATCGCCGCTCGCTGTCCAAATCGATATAAATTACACGTGCAAAGTCCGGCTATTTGCTAAGTTAAACGTTATTAAATGTGCAAACACAAAATAATATTCGATGTAAATCAAACTGGAACAGTGAGACATTCGTTCACAATGGATTGGTTGAATGCCATATTAATATCGATAAATACAATGCATGGAATCCATTCGATTGATACGATTTATGATAACAGCGTTACTGTGTATTAATTTTACGATAATTAATTGCATGTCCAGTTGCGCGATATCATAAATAATTAACAAATTCATTAATAGTATGTTCAAATATGGAATTGATAGGTGACTTCAACAGATGCCAGTGACCTGTGGGCGGTTAAACTTCCATTTCAGCCATCAATCATTTAAGTAACGATGAACTGATTGAAATTTATGTCAAATTGGAAAACTGTTTGTGACGGCCACAACCATACATAATGGAAAAATAATAATAAATGTCTATTGAGAGATAGACTTTTATTGGAAATCTACGGGTATAACAAAAGGAATAAAAAAAAAATGTTGTATGTATTCGATTTTATTGCAAAACATTAATGTCGTTCGCTTACGATTTCTTATTGAGGTTGGTTGTGGCGGTGTGTGTATGTGTGGTAGTTTAGAATTTCCCAACGTTGTTGTTATACATTGAGATTTCCAGCTTAAATTCAAGATTTTATCGAACGAAACAACAACGGAACGTCTTAAATTTGAGAACGGCTTTTCGTGTAAGACAGTCTTGTTTAGAATGGAAATTTCCGTGTTGTGTTGCCGCAATCAACATGCAAACAAATCCGTTTTACATTTGTTACTACTACACAGTTATCATGCACGTACATTAATTGATAGTTGATAAAAATGATCAACTTCACACCCACATGTCGGTAATGTTTGCATATCGAGTGTTTGGAAATTGAAAGACTACAAAAACCAATATCCGTTCTATTGCTGAATATTTCTTTACTTTATGTACATTGGAAGAACTGGACATTTGCGTATAAGCTAGGATTGTTTGTTCTACATGCAGATCGTAAATAAACAGACGCGTGTAATTATTTGAGAGACTTATCCCAAAATAGACGATGAATTGCGATGAAAGTACGCCAAAGTGGATAACAATTTGTAACAACAATTAGTTGAGTCAATTTTGCTGCAAATTTAGAAATTTCCATCTGATGTTCTTTCACAACTTTGACACGTTTCAGTGTAACAACTGGAAATCCACCATGAAATATTTGTTTCATGCACACATTTATCGCCCGTAAATTCCATCCATGATCCTTCGATGCCTCTAATATCAAACCATTTCCGTCGTATCGAAATTGAATTACATTTAACACTATCACGTACGAGAAAATAGAGATTCTAAAAAAAAAACCAAAGAAAATAAAAAGTCCATCTCAACATCTCTTTGGTGTTTCTTTTCTTCATGAAATAAAAACCAAACCGGAAATTTCTCTCTGTGTGTGTCTGCGCCCATCACCGATGTCATCTCCCTAATCGGTAGGTGTTTTTTTTGTTTGTATTTTTCGGTCATTTCGTACAAGACTCACAAATACAATTAGTATTCAAGTCGTTGTTTCAGTTATACAACAACTAGTAAAGCTACACCACCATCACCGAGGCCGCATCTTATTGATTTTGTCTTGACGGCGCCTGGTTGTGCCAGGCGACGGCGACGCCCGCCACTGGCGATCAGCCAGATTCCCAGCTTTCCCTACGTTGTCATAATAAAAAGATCAGCATCGAAAAAATATGGCATACACACACACACACACACATATACGTGTATACATCATCCAACCCTAAATAATGATGCACGCTATTTCCAAACATTAATCGCCTGTAAAGATCGCCACGCAGATTCCATGTTTTCCATTTAGACCATTTGATCGTTAATGACGAAGATTTTTTTGTGTGTGTGTGTGTTGGTTTAATTCGATAGAGATGTTGAGGGTAAGGAATTCTAGAAAAAGAAATCACCTAATAAATAAACGTTAAATTTAATTCAAAAATCAAAAGCAAACCGTATTTTGTAATTTACTCAAAGTCCTTGCATATAATCAAGTTCTTATTAAAATTTAAAAAGAACTTCCACATGGAATTCTCGTTTTAATAATAACAAACTTTGGGTAGAGATGAAATGGGAGTTTTGGCCGACTTTACCAATCAATTTTTCAAGTGGAAAAGGGATAGCCTTCCATGCAAGTATCCTTAGATGAATAGGAATTTCCTTTTGAAATATGTAAAAGAAAACGTATTAACAATTGATGGGAGTGGAAAGATTCTCTCGTATTACGATTCCAGCTTTAATTCTGGTTTGGATCTTCACACAAACGTTATCGAACTTATTTTATACGTTGCGAAATGAATGGAAGACACCTCCAAAAGACAAAACATACCAACCCACATTTTACTGTATTGAAGTATTTGTACCGTTTCTATTTCAGTAATGTCCATCTGGTTTTTTTTTGTCGTTATTTCCACCGTAATTCGCACTTTTTGCCCATCCACACCCCAAATTGGAGTCGACTTTTATGAAATCCCCACTCAAATATTTGTAATCAGCTTCACCTAATTAAATTTGTATGAAAATTGAAAATGAATGAATCCATATGAATAGCTTTGTAAATATTCACATTGCACATATTCATCTATCTTCTGTTTTGATCAAATATTTAACTGACTGATCGTATTCTACCATCCGTATTCTGATTTATATAAAAAATACAGATCAACTTAAAGATGCCCAATCATCAGGGCAAATTTAATGATGACGGAAATTGAAAAGTAAACTTGCAAACCGGAAATAGTTACGGGTCACCGTATGTTTTTTATTAAAGATAGAGCACGTTCTCAATGAAGTCTTTGTATTTTGACTGAACAAACGATCAAAGTGATTAAATGAAGGGAGGACTTTCTGGCGTTCACATGGAATCAAACACAAACACTCGAATCTAATAAAGCTTTAATAAATTTTATTGAGTCGAAATTTTCGTTAACATAACATTGGAAATATATTCCACCAAATAGAAATCGTTCGCTGTCGGTTAAGCTCTCCAAATAAATTGATTAAATACACTGTGACAGATTTCTAAATGCCACCAACTTTCTCAATAAATCATGCCTGCACCGAAATTTACTGTAATTGTGAATTGGTAGTGAGTCGTTATTATTTTTTTTTTTAATGTTAAAAAGCTCGACTTTTTACATCTGCAAATTGATTCAAATCCAATTTGTTGATAACTGTGTTATCTTTCAAGTTTGCTGGGTTTTCCGTCGCTTTATGCTGTGTCATTATTTTTTGTTTGTTTTAACATCCTCTATTTTCCACAATAATAAATTATAGGAAAAAGCAGAACATTAATGTTTAGTGAGGCCTCTCAGTTGGTTTTGTTTGTTGCATTTGTGCCATTTCTACAGCCATTGTCATTTCAGGCTGTGATTGTTTCATGTTGTGATTGAAAAATGCTTGTACAATAACGGTTTACTCTTCTAAATATCTAATGGCTGTAAAAATTGACAATATTGTTGGTAACTGTGACAAATCTGAAATTTTTCGGCCTTCAATAAACGCCGCCCCATAAAACAGCGACTGAATCTTTATTATCGCTGAAAGCTATAAGAAAAACAAACAAACAAATCGATCAATTAAAATGTCGATTCTGAGAGAACTGCGATCGTGATCTTGATCGTCAATTTGGCGTTTTTGTTACGCTTTATGTTCTCTGTGGGACGTGCTGTACAATCGTGTGTATTCGATATAATAAAACCATTTAGCAGGCGATAATAATAGCGTTTCTTTTTATCGCCGATAGGGATGAATGAATGCGTATAATCGGTGAATGTCATCCGCACGTCCGGGTGTTAATGGTCTCATAATTGTGTTATTGAGTGGAAACTGGATAGATAAGAATATACCCATAACAAATCCTGCTGACTGTAGAGGTCTAATGATCATTAATTATACACTTCTTTAGGAATCATATCGATTTATATTTAATTAAATAAACTCTAATACGAATCTCTATACATTGTTGCTTATCTATTTTAATATCGTGTTTAATTAAATCAATAGTGGAAATGTTGATAAATTGAATGAAAACGGTCTTATCAGTTAGTTAATAGGAAGTATGATAAATGTTTTGTCATCGATCAAAACTGATATTAATTAGTGGAAATTTGCTGGATTTTTCAGTGGAAAATTTGAAGATTTCCATTAAATTGTTAATTATCTGAAATTACCAAGGAATTCCAGCATAAAGTTGAGTTTGTTTTGCATCGTAACGATGTAAAGAAGTGCTGAAATCTTTCATTTTATACATCAGTTAACAAACTTCCCAACAGCGTGTATTTGTTCATGTTTCAACACAAGTCGCTGAAACTAACAAAGAACAACGTAAACGACACAAATACTCCATTACAACAGTCGACAATAATTTAAATTGATGTTTGATTTGGACAAATCAAAATGATCGAATAGTTTTTCTGTTTTTTTCTTCAATATTTACAGCCGCATCCCATTTGTGTCTATACAACAATGATGGAAATCATGAACTGTCCATTTTGTGGAGTATTCATTATATTATCTGCTGTTGTTGACCGTTCGTGATTTATTGCTGAAGTATCCCTACTAATTATTTTCTCTATCGCTAGCTCGCTGTTGTTGGGTTTTTTTTTTACAATCGTTCACGGAAATTAATTTATCACAGTCAAAAAGTTTGCCAATTTTAACATATCTACACATACTCGTTTATAATGTGGAACAATGTGTAAATACCGACAACTATGGTAAAGTAATGGGATTTTCAAAAAAATTTACTGGTCACAACAACGCCGCACAACACGAGGAAGCAATCTCTGGTTTTTGGGCCTGTCAACTTTTATTTTCGCTTGAATTGCTATTACGGCTCAAGGATTCTAAAGATAAGTCGTCCATCCGGCTGGAACAAAGTTTCGTTTTGTTTTTGTTTTTGTTTTTTTTTTGATTGTGTGTGTGGTTGGGAATATAGCGCCTGTCACCAACAACAGTCCACCAAGACAACATTTACAGGAGACTATGCTCGTAGTTGACAATCTATCCGTAAACTATTCGCATAAGTTGGAAAATAAGGAACAGATGGATCAGATGATGATGATGATAGGAATGGTCGAATGGGGCACACATACACGGAATTGCATTGATTGCAAGTTGGTTATTGTTGTAAAAATGTGTGTGTGTGTGTTTGTGACAAGGTAATATTTTCGATTTGAACGGGTCAATGAGTACGTTTTTCGTGCCGATATTCGAGTAGAACGTTTACAATTCCAAGAACTCTCTATAAAACATTTCGTATTATTGTTGAGATTGCGGTTGAACTAGTTATGATCGTATTGAAATTTTAATGAGTGTTTGCATTAAGTTCAAACCACTTTCCGGATAGTTTTGCAGTTGGATAAACTTGGCGTTTTTCATACTATAAACCAACGAAATAGATCTCATTAAACATGATAAATGAGTAAATGAAGAGCCGTTTTAATAATAGAACGTGCACATATTATAAAGAGGGTATTCAGCTGGAAGCCAAAACTTGTTTATTTATTAGAGCACTAAGAGTAGCCCATTATCTTCTACATTTTATCAGGAGTAGTCGCACAATAGTACAAACTAGCTACTCAATAATACCCACGTTGTGTTGGTGTTCGTTTTAATAACAATCACAAATCAGCCACTGCTACCACTTTATCGTTAACACGAACAAGAGAGAAAGATAGTCACCTGTATCGCATCATATCATTACTAAATAATAACATTAGATAGCAGCCACACTGAAAAATACCGGGCCATTAATACGAACTCCTCTAATTTAGGCTTCTGTCTTGTTATAAATAATTAATCATGAACGCTAATAATTTCGACAACTTTATCTTTGAAGCATCAAGGATAACGTGTTTCCGATTGCATTGCTGTGTAATTGCTACCAACGAAAAATTGTGGGCTCAACGACTAGACAAAGGCGTGTGCTGTGGTACTGCGAATTCGATTATGATTCATTGAATATTGTTTGATTATTTCAACTAATGTAGGTAGTTGCCAATTAGAGTAATTTATATTTGTCGAATTCCAATTATGCTGTTGATTAGTAACTGATACGAATTGCTGGTATGCAAATAGCTTTGTGTTGAAACAGACATTTCAACAACAAAATGTCGCAATTCGTCCACCAATTTTTTCTGGCTCGCTTGTTTGTTCCATCTAAAACATTCTGTTTCATACCATTTCCCCAGCGACAAGCAAAGCTGTCGGTTATTCTTCACTGTTAGCCTGTCTTCAATGTTCTGGGAATTGGAGTTGATAAAGTCGGTTCAATGTTGGTTGGGGAATTAGAAAGGGCGAAGAAATTCAGGTATTTTTCGGTGTGGCTGTGTGCGCATTAAAACAACCTGTTTTTCCACAATTTTTAGTTTTGCGTTAGTATTTTTTTTTATTCGAGAACTCAATTTCGAATTGGCTCTCCTCGGTGACGTTGAATTTGGAAATATCTGAAAGTTTGGCATCAGTTTTGGACTCATTTACAATCTCCATGTTAATTCAAAATTTAATCATCTGTTACAGTAATTGGAAAGCTTTCAGACTTTTGTCGAATTATTAACATAAATTATTCAAACAGAATGCTTCAACTCATATCTGTCTGTTGATGATAATGTTACAGAATTAGCAAATTTATGACCCGAACACACCGTGTTGGATGTGTATTTTATTATCAGTTTTTTTCTTCCGAAATTATATTCGTCTATTATATCAAAAACAACGTAAACCTTTTGATCTACAAAGTAAATTTAATCGAGTGAATTATTAGATTGATTGAACGTGAAACGGAAATGGATCACGTTACATTTATCCCTTTGATTTTCGTCATGTGTCTGTAGCGTTGCCTGCAGTTCTTGTTTTTCAATAGCAGTCTTCTTCCGAATTTGCCCTAATTCCATGCAATTTTTAGGAATTTCAAACAAACAACAACAAATTGATGGATGTTTTGTTAAATTCTTTAAATAGCCGCTATTCACTAGAAGATTGATTGCATGCAAAGAATTTCAAATGAATATCACCGACTAGACATTTCAATTTTATTCTAAAGATAGTTCACTACAAAAACGCATATCCGTTGATATTCGAAAACACTTTCACGTTTTGTTTGTAGTTTGAATTTTGAATGGGGGCAAAATCAACCGGCAACCAAATGGGGCGAAATACGTTTAAACATTCCAACAAGATTACGGTGCCATTTGCATGTGGAAGAAAACTCGTTGTAAATTAAACGACGAATGAGTGTGTAAGTAGTCTTTTCACATTTGCCATTTTTCAAACATTTCATCTAGATTCCATCATAAATCAGTTTATACACATACGGTTTTCCATTTGATTTACTCAACGGAAAGGCTTAAAATTGAAATGCAGCGAGAGAAAAAGGACAAATGCCATTTTTTTTGTTTTGTTTGTTTTTCATGTACAAACATTAATGTAACCAATGGGAATAATCGTACACAGATATTTAAATATTGAACACAAAGATACCATTAAGGTGTACATGAATGATTGATGATGTCTTCTATATAGACATCTACATAAAAAAAACGAAAATGTAAATATAACACGAGACTCTATTAGTCTACCATAATGTTTCGATGATGGGCAAACTAAAATATTCATGCACGAAGGAGCTTTCTTTCACGAAATTACTTGATCCTCTTTTAGACGATACTAAAGTCAATACTGCAACATTGGACTAATTGACACACCTTTACATCGACTTCAAACAACTACGCTTTCATTGTAATTAACGTTTTATATTCACATTCGTTAATTGGAAAAGAGCTCTCTCTCTCTCTCTCGTTCGCTATCTCTGTGAAAAGTGTTGAATTTCAAGTGGTAAAAGGTATTGCTCGTCGAATTATAAAGACGTCCACGCTACAGGTAATTTCAAACGTGAATTTTCAACGTTTGCATCGCTTTTGATATCAAAGTGGAATTAATTCCACTGCTTCCAGATTCAGTTGAAGACCGGTAAATGGTTTTACAGGCAAATAAGAAGATTGTTGGCAAGTTTTTGGGATTCGACATGGTGCAAGTCATCTGTGTGTATAATTGGAAACACATCTCTCCGTCCGGTAAACTTGAATTCCGGCCTCAACTCCCAACATTCGTCTGTCTAATATTACAAATAATAATAATAATAACAACTTAATTTGGCGCCGTCCATCTAACTGGCGCCTTAGTCCACAACTTTGTGTTCGCTTCATCTCATGGCGTAATATACGAATATTTTATTCAATTTTATCGATAGAATACTGAATTGGCATGAATGTAGGCTATCCGAAGGCGTCAACATGCAATTTGCAAACTTTAAAATTATCTTTTTTAATATAAAACCGTATGCCTTTCAGTAATGCGGCTACGACTTTACGATATTTGATAAAAGTCGAATAGAGTAAACAAAATTACTATTGGAAAAAAAAAACAACTATAAAGTTGGTAAATTTACTACACAATAATGTTAAACAAACAACAATCTAAATAGGTAGATACGGTTGTACAGGAAGTAGATGGTGTTATCACAGTTTTCAACGTTCGAATGCACACGGAATTCCATAAAAAACAGGGTGTTACCACAAACAAAACTAAATTAAAACAACAACATGAGATAAAAAAGGGTATGGAACGTTGATGAAACAAGGCAAACAGGTGGTAAATTTGATTTCTTCCAACAAACAAGGTAGTGATTATGTTTAGAATTGCAAAAAAAAAACACTTCTATCAATTCCTGTTGATCAATTAAGCCAACTCAGCAGCTTTAGTTGAGCGGATTACAAATAATATTCCAAGTGTTCAGTATACATACTTGACTACCACTAGAATCTATTTATAGGGCATAGATGACGATGAAAGGAAAGGGGGATGATTCAACCATTATGAGCAGTCGTTTGGTGTAAAGAACAGGAATCCGTATATATTAACCATGTATGTACGTAGGGAGGGGGTGTTTTGTCGGATAATGCGACTTCCGCCACATGTAAGTTTCTCAAAAAAATTTCCTATTTAATCGCCTTAAGTCTTCAACAAACGAACACGGGCAATTCTTGTAAGACTTCTAACGAGATAGAGTGTTAAAAATGGGAAACGCGTATTAGTTTGTAAGGATTATCCACCTTGTTGTGTCTATTGATTCTTCAACTTAACTGTAGCAGGGATAGAGACGCAATAGCATCTGACAAAGTTGGTTGTGATCGATATAACTGTGTGAGAAAGTGACAGATTGTCGATGTGCACTATTATATAACTCCATCTATTTATTTATTAATTATTAGAACAAAAGAAAGTCACAATGAGTCAGTGTGTATGTTGATCGCATGTAAATGGAGAAGAAATTTCCATTTGGCCCACATTCAACCGCCTACATCCAGCCCAGTTTCAAACAATTGTTCTTTCATGAATTACACGATAATTACTTTTATTTATGAATTTTTTTTACAAAAAAAGAAAGCCAATTCTGTAATTTACTTGTCAATAAACAGTTTATTAATTCGTTGAATTGTATGAACGGCTGGAATTAGTTTGATTATTTATGTAAACGACTTTGTTCGCCCACAATCATCCAATAAAAATAAGAATTATCTTATCGATTACATCGACAAATAATTCCATTGTTGCAATTCGATGTTTATTGAGTTGTTGCTATAAATAATCAAATGAAAAGTTAGGGACAATCGAAAAATAAAACAACAGCATTATTACAATTTTTTTTTATTTAATTTTGGATGTTTTCTATTATTAGCATTGAAAATATTTATTAATAGTTTTGTGTATTTTACGTAGTTTCCAATAATATAAGCTCACTATACGTTTGGCGATCTATTTATAAAGAATTTTGAATATCGTCCAAAATATTTAATATTTTATTTTGATTATCATATTGCCTTGTAATTACATGTAGACAGAACCATTATCGCCGTTGACGTTAAATGATCGATTCCTACTGAAGTAGTATTGATCAAAGATATGGCTTCATTTAAATTTCGATGATTCTCAACTATGGACCAAAAGTATGGCATTATATGGAAATTATTAATAAGACCCTTTTTTTGCTGCTATTGAAACCGCAGCACAGCGCTTTGGCATCGATTCTATCAACACATTACCTAATAATCGAATTACGGGTCTTAATTTTTGAGTTGATATAAACGTGATGATGCCACTCCATTATTCTAAATGTTTTACTGTTAACCAATCCTAAACGTTTGGAAAATACTTTAATCGCATCCAGTGGCGTAACTATCATGAGGTATGTGGGGCAACAGTCTCCTAGTAGTTGGTCCAACTATTGTTAAAATGATTTATTTGAAAGTTCTTTACTGAACAAAACTTGAACGCACCTTAATTCCGTTCTCGCTTTATGTTTACGTCGTCTACGAACAAAAAAGAAACTCTGGGGGGCGCTTATGCCCCGTTTCGAATGGATGTGGTTACTGCTAATTTCACCATCTACGATGAGGGGGGCCTGCAAAGGGGGGAGATAAACTTTTTTTACGACGAGGGGGGCTTTGTAAAGGGTAGAGATAAGCTTTTTCTACGATGAGGACCTGAAAATCTGAAAAGCATTTTTCATATCCAGCCGGGGTTCGAACACCGGACTTTTGCATTGTGATTCCAATCCTTTTCCCATTGAGCCATTCGGCTCATAGATTTTTACGATGAATACTTCGTATAAATGGAAACGCTATTTTCCGTACAATCGAACGGAAACAGCCGACTTTTCAGTGCTCCTGGTATACATTCAAAAATGTCCAATTACAGTAGGATGTAAATGTTGCTAAGCAACGACAAATCAATAATACGCAAAACGTCGCTCTCATTGGCCAAAATCTTCATTTCCAAGTATACGGTTTGAAAATAGTTATTTTCCACACGGCTGATGATATTAGAAAACTATGACAAATTTTACTTTCGTAAGCATTCTCTCTCTTATTATTAAATAAAGATAAGAATTGATTTCTTGTATTGTGAGAGGACATCGTAAATCTTGTTCGTCTTCGGGTATTGAATTGAGTCATTATCTGAAAAAGTCCGATTTGATCGCAGGGACTTGAACACGGAATTTCAGCTTACCGGAGCCAAATGTCAAACTTACACATTTATTACCACCTATATATATACGTCGGAAAATCAGTCTAGTCTGTAGAGATTTGGAATAGTGAAAGACTCGTTGTAATTGTGAACACGTCCGTACTGCTAAGCTGCAAGTTTCAGCTTCAAGATCCAGTGGTCGAGTCGAATCTTTTTTATTTCAGAACAAACAACCAATGTAATTATTCGCGAATTATAAAGTGTTTGTACTTCAATTGAATTTGTCTGGTGTTTATCAAACACAGCAAGTCGCATCTATCGTTTTTCTTATACAAATCAATATGATTCATGGTTTTCTAAATTGTTTATTTTGCTTGGAACTAAATAAATTCAACGAAAAATACGGAAATTCAATATTCTGTATAATAAAATCAACTGCGCGCTGTTCAAATACGATTTTACTAATATTTCACGATTAGAAACATGAAAATTGTTGCAATTTTTTCTCCTGAAAACTATTCCATTACAGGTGCAAATTTAAATGGAAACTCATTGTTATGGTTTTCATTTACATTAAATTACAAAATATGAATTTTCATTATTAAATAGATGGCTTGAATTGCAAATAAAATATGTTACATACAAAATAACTACTCGTATATTTGTTTAACGTTGTAGTATCGTGGCAAATCTAAAGAGGAGTTGTTGTTTTTTTTGCATTCTCTTGATTAAAACGTTAAAACTTGAAAAAAAAACCACCATTAACACTATGATTCATGATTGTTATTGTTGTTGTGTGTGTATGCTGAAATCTCCATTATTTTTGCATGTATCGTTGGATTCATATGTATTTCCCTCTTTTGTGCTATTAATTCCTGAAATGTTTCCATTCTATCTCGATGTGCATTTAGTGGATTGTGTGCAATAAAATTAACATTAAAAACAAAACAAACACGCTTTATCTGTCTACACTAACATGTTCTTATATTAATTACACGAATTTATATAAAAATAATAAACAAAACAATTCATAATACATGAAAATGTCAATAAATATGCGCCCATTTCATCGCAATTTCAAAATACAACAAGTGCGTACGATATTCTGGAATTTACGCACACACACGCGCACGTTAACGACCTCTCGTATAAGGTCATTATTATTCGCCCTTTTTTTAATGGAAATTCCAAAAAAAACATTGATAAACCGCTCTATAGTCTACGTTTTCATTATACTGAAACGAATTCGGCCTGACTAATAAACAGAGAGAGAAATAGAGAGAGAGTTGTTTTTGTTGGCTTCGAGTCAAGTTCAATTTGATTTGCTTTATTTATTGAAATTCCCGGTATAATATTCAATCTATCTATCTCCATCTGTGTACAGTTGATAAGGTGATTTTTCACACCTGTAACGTGATATTGATTACAGTTCAATTATTTCGCGAGCAAATTCCATTTGATTATTCATAAAATGGAATAGTTTCAATGTGAGACACATGTGTATAGTGAATCGATTTTGATTTGGCAATCATATTGAGTCAAGTCGGTCAAGTTGCCGCTTGATCGAGCCGTGCTAGTTTTTCGGAAATGCGATATTTTCTCCCCTTTCTTCTGCCACGATTACATTCGTTTTCCTATCCAGTCCACAAGTGCGGATGGAAGTGGGCGAAAGGATCAAATTGCGTTTCTAGTTTCTTGTATACACAAAGGATTTTCAGAGAGTTTTACAGCACTGAAATTGGCAATCATTATTAACAATAATCATATTTACCATAATCACATATTCAAATCAAATACAACGTAGGTGTCGCCTTGACAGAAACGAACTAATTACGTAATTTTCTTTATAAATGACAACAATATCGTTGATATGGAGGTGTTTGATATTGTAGTGGCGCCTCGCCCCTTTCCATTATAACAATAAATCAATAAATTCTTTTAATAACATGGCCGTCGATCTCTTTCCTTCTATTATTTATTTATTAATTTATTTATTTATAAATAGATAAATAGACAATTGTTCGACTGGATTATAACGGTTTATACGCATAATATGTCGGTGATTATTCGTCTTAACAAATTTTCGTCCCATCCGTCATCTAACTGTTGATATTGGCGACTTCACAATTAGACCGAACTATCATTCGTTCCATTACTTTTTAAACGTGATTATTTCGGTTCAGATGCATCGCCATTATTTGTTGACTATTAAAGGTGCGTCCGCATTGATTCTAGTTGTGAATGCGTGATGTGCACACACCCTAATGAAAACTATAATTATTATGGGATTATTAAATTGTGCTACTGAGAATGTTTGTATCGTTTGAAAAATTCGAATTTTCCCAGAACATTCAATTGAAATCGTGAACAATGTTGTTGTTGTTTCATTTCAAATAATTGATCGTTAAATTGAAACGATCATATAATTATAGTTGAATTGCTTGTATTGTTTCATCACGAAATTTCAAGTGGAAATTATTGAAATAATAACATAACTCTCATTGTTGTTGTTGTGAATTGTTTGTAAAAAAAATTGTGTTAAGTCGTGCGCGGCGCGCAATCAGTGTCTTTCACGAAATAAATGCAAGTTCCGTATTGAAATTAACTGAGAGTTAATTCTAAATAACTGATATTTTAAATGCTTAACGCACGCTTTATTCGTACTTTAGATAGTATAACAGTACATACTGTTGGCAAATTATGCTAATAAGGGCCGTACTTAAGTTAAGTAGACCTTGATAAACAAATGAATAAATAGCGACACATCAAAGTGGCATAAGTTTTGTTACTATCTAGAAACAAAACACTCCTGTTGACAGTTATTGACAATTTGCCGATTTGCAAATTGAATTATTGTTGCATTTCAATAATAATAATAATAATAGTGTGATATGTACGTAAAATGATTGTGTATTTCATCGAATTTTCTTTTTGTTTATTTCCGTTTTACATCGTTTTAATTCCAAAATATTTCATTTATTCGATATGATGTTTGATGGAAATTTTGTTATTCGTATTGTTGTTGATCAAATTTTACATACATCCACACGTCTCATGTCAGATTATTGTTTTATTTGTACTGTTTGAAATTTTATGAAAATTAATCAACAAGACATCATTGTATTTGTATAGTCTAAAGGTGGACGCTCACTGGTCAGTACCGGACGCATCGCGTGCATCGCATTCGCGTATTCCATCTGTAGTAGTGAATCTGTAAGGTCAGTGTGATGAGAACTTAACCAGAACATTGTTAGAGGTTGTATTAGATGTCATTTTACAATTCTTGCATACGCCGTTTACGCTACTGACTAGTGAGCATCCACTTTAAACAACCAATTCAATACGATTTTATTTACTCTACCAATTGTTGTGTTTTTGTTTAATTCTTAAAAGACTTTGAATAGGGTGGAAATATTTGATAAATACACATTTGCATCTCTTTATTTGTCGGTTCTTACTTACTTAATGTTTCGTTTAAAGTCTAATCCGCACTTGATTTCGTCTACAATCTTTTGATACATTCAAAGACTGACTTTTGCAGGTGCAAATACCTATTAAAGTAGCTTAAATTTGCTTGTTTATTTGTTAGAATGTTTGCGCTTTCAATATTTGAATATTAAGAAAATTCCATTTTCACAATAAGAGATTTATTAATATAATTAATGCAATCGAATAGAAGAAGTCTTTTGATCAGAGCTGGACTGCGAATAAATTGTGTTTTACAGGCGTCCTTTTTACTCGTATGTCTATCTATAAAAACTCACAGGTTGAGGTTCAATTGGTAAACAGCGCCCGGGACAGGTGGCCCTCCCCATCGGACCGGCACTGTCTTTTATGATATTAAACTCAATAAAAATATTTCTTTTGATATTCTTTATTTATTTGTTCTAGTTGCTGATTGTGTGTTGCTTGTATTAAATGAAATTCACAAACATTATGTCGTATAAACGATGGTAAGTTATCAATTGATTTCCAAAATAAAATCCAAAGCTTTTTTTTTGGTATATTTTTGATTAATTAGTCGCTTTCTGCTTTATTATACGAATATTGTAGTAATTCAATGGAATACCTTGAACGAAGCACATTCAAGAACACATTTAAAAAAAATTGAGTTACTTCACAGACATGTGATCAATTCCGTACATTGGCTTTAATTTTAAAGGCCATTTAGTTTGTTCTTTTTTTTAATAATAATACCGGCTTTTGTCCATGTTTTTCTTTATATCCAAACTCTTTTCTCCTTCATCTAAATCATAATTATTATTATTATAAATAAATATATAAACTATGATAAGGTATTGTTTAAAACAAATATTTACAAGACATTGTGTTGTATAGTTTTCATTAAACAGGCGATTAAAGGCGCTAATAAACACCAATATAATCGAATAACGGGTCGATTTATCAGTGACGGCGTGTGGGGGCTGCACGCCAACAGGAGCCGCTCACACTGACCAAAGCAGATTTGAATGCGGGACCTGTGGAGTCCCCTTTCAAGTTGAAATTTTGCCCATTGGCCCCAATATTTACATAAGCGAACACATGTTTGCCTAAATTCGTTTGAAATCCAACTCTGTTCCAGTGGCACGATGCTGTTTCGTATAGAATTTGCTTTGCTGAATTATTATTATTATTATTATTATTATTATTATTATTATTATTATTCAGTTTTGCAGTATTCGATAAAGCTATCTCATCATTTTAGAAATGCTGTTGTATTTAAAATTTAAATATGATCAGTTACAAGAATTTATTTCGAAGTTTTTGAATGGAATTTCCACAAAGTCTCATTAGGAAAATCTCTTTTATATCTATGGATTTTATTATTCAATGTATGAACACAAGTGTAAGGAAGAAACAAAAACGGGTGTTTTATCGAAATGAAAGAAATATATTTAATCATTTAAAAGTACAATAATTATCTTTGAGTAGAGAACAGATGTGAATTTATAGTTAATTTGTACATTTTCCATTTTAAATAAATGGACAGGTATAGATATAATTTGTTTTGAATATATATAGAAGCAAATGTGTTCAGACAAAACATCTGCGGCCTCGGTTGCGGTTATAATAACAATAATAACAAACGAATTTTCGTTATTAGCCGTTGATAGTAGACGAGTAGTCGTAGTAGTAGTAGTAGTAGGAGAAAATGTCAGTCATTGACTACTTAATTAATGTTGAAGTTCAAGTCGATCATCTTGTGGCTTGACTATACCACGTTTGTGTGGTCAAGAGAAAAAAAAACAATAATTTTAGGGTAGTTCACCATCAACCACACCGCCGCTTTCTGGTGGTGGTGGTGGTGGTGGTGGCAGAGCAATATCCCAAACAATATCCGCAGCCACTGTAGCGTCTGCGCGCGCGTTCCCCAGCTCGACGACGACGACTCAACCAGCACCACTGCCGCACATCCACAGACAAAACCAGAGAACCAGATCACTCGAAGTCGTTCACTTGCACGTTTCATATACGCGGGGTCAATAATAATAATTGGAAGAAGAAAAAACAAATAAACAAATAAAAGACAATAAAAACGCGTCAAGATTCAAAATTGAAATTTGTTTGTTACAATCGATCTTTGTTCATATGTGTATGTGTTCTATTATTATTATTATGATTATTATTATTTAATCACGTGATTCTACTAATTAATCGAGAACTACAGGGATTCTTAGTGATGGTGATGATGAAGATGAAGATGGAGATCATATTATTGTTGAGATGTACAAGAATGCAATCAAGTGTGTTTAGTGTTTTTGGTTAATTAGTGGTTGTGTCTGTGTGTTTATTGGAAAATTGATTATTTTCGAAAAAGAACAAACCATCATCATTGACACACGCATGAGAATCTATTTGTATTTTATTAGACCGGAAGTTTATGAATTATTGAAGATTTAAACATTCTTTAGCCTGGTAAGTTGGTTCTTCACCACGTGTGAAATTTGCTTCTTCTTTGCCAATGTTATCCAATAATTAGATTGATATTCCCATGTGTCTCTTCCTGGATCAAATCAAATCGGCCTCTAATAGTGAAGATTTCGAGTTGTTGTTTAGTATAAAGGGCTTGTTTCTTCTATAGTTTTTGGATTTGTTTTCAGTTTTCTCAGGTCATAGTAGGTCAATCAACCGACCTCTCTCTCTCTCTCTATACATGTCTACATTTAAGAGGAGGTAAATTGTTATCTAAACGTAACCTATCCCAATGTTAAATTGTCGTATCTCTCGTCGTTTTTAATTCTGTTCAATTCTGTGTGAATTTATAGTTTTTGGAGCATTTTGTTGTTGGATTAACATTCTGAATCGTACAAGGATTCTCATTGCATTCTCTAATGTTGTTGGTGTTTTTCCGGTGAATTTCGTAAAAATCCTTTTAATTTATTTGTGAACGATCCTGACATTGATTATGTGATTGTTTCTCCTATTAGAAAGAAAAACAAAACGTCCGGTTATTAACCCAAAATTTCAGGGACATTCCTAATGACGACGACGACTGTCTGTTCTTTTTTTTTGTTTAATGATGATTTTCTTGGATCAATAGTTTGTGGTTGTTTTGCTATTATTACAAAAAAACTACGATACTTTTCAACATTGAATTCACTAACATCCAGATAATCTATTTAGGATGTAGTTGGATATAATTTCGAAGATCTCTTCCTGTCCTCCAGACTTGTGTTGATCTTTCTGTGTGTGTGTGTTTTTTTCCTCTCTGTTGGAACCCGGAAACAAATGAGAGAACACCAAAAAAAAAACCGATTTAAACCTAATTTCCTGTAATTTATTCAATGTTTATTTTACAAGTTAATTTTTTCATTCGATTTCGTTTGTTTGTTGTTGTTGTTTAACAGTAGTGAAAATAAAATCATTTTTTTTTAATTAGATTTCCTCAGCCTATATTTTTGAAGACTATCGATAGATAAACAAAAATAGTGTTGATTTTTGCCATAATTTATGTTGTTTTTGGCTTAAGTTGCGATTCTTTTTTGTGTTTCTAAATCCATCGATCTTGAGTGGGTCAAGAAATTTTGATTTAAATTGTAAAATCCCTAAAGAATATTAGTTATGTGCCTACTAGTTCGAAATAATGCCGACAAGTAATTTTGGTATTAAATCGGCGTACTTAATGCGTTTAAAAGATTTTTAGAAACATCCTTTTTTAAAGACTTTCCGATGCAATTTCCCCGATTCCGAGACATAATCATTCCTCATACTTTCATTGATATGACAGTCTGGAAATGGCAGATGGAAGGCTGGAACGAAACTATTAATTTTTTTTTGGAAAATGCATTCGGCTTATTCGTTTTTTTGGACAACTATAAATTTTAATCAATTATGCAATCGCTTTGTGGGATTTTCCACAGTCTATTCAATTGATCTATATTTAAAAAGAAACCGTTTCTTTTTTATATTAAACTATGAAGCACAACATCAAACATACGTAATTTCTTTTGGTTGCTTTCAAAATAACATGAAAAAACAAAACAGAAAGAAGGAATGAAAAATTCCATTTTATTCACTACAGCTGTTGAAAATATAAATCAAGAATTTTTCATTTATTTATGTCGTTGCGTTTTTTTTTTGTTTTAAATTTTCATTTTATCGTTCTTCTTCTCATTTCTTGTTCCCAGTGCGATTTTCTACGATGAGAATTTTCTATCACTTATCGACTTTAAATTTGAATTTCATATCGTTGTGTTGTTGAGTCTGTTTTCTTTCTTTCTTTTTTTTTGTTCAGAAGTCTTTAGTACTTGTTTTTTGAGTCACACACATTAATTCTTTCTTAGAATAAACTACAAACATAAATCGTAATAAAAGCGTGTAAAGGAACACTTTCAATTTTCGGTTGAATGGATAAAGTAACTTTCTCTGTGCGTTTTTTTTTCTACTTTTTAACAATAAAAACGAACTATATAAAAGAAGTAGTATTTCTGTTCGAAATTATCCGTTTTAAATCGATTGACAATTAACAAGAAGGACAGTTGTGTTATCGTTTTACAAATTGAAAAATGTATCCAGTCTATTTCGATAATTGATCAAAACTCTATATGTATGAATAGAATGGATTCTATTTATAAATAGCGACATTTAGAATCGAATAGAAAAAATGTTTCGAATATTTTTCTATGTTTTGTTTGTCGTCTTCTATCTCCACACATAACAAAACTGTCTAATTAAAACATTTATCAGAAAGTCGATCAAAAATTGATTTGCAATAGAAATTGTTGTTCTATTGGATATTTTAGAAAACTAAAGAACAATACAATTTCTCTACAATTATTATTTGGATGAGAATGAATTAAAACACAATTTTAAACAATTATGAGTAAAAGCAGCAGGAAAAATTTGTGTGTGTGTTGTGTAGAATTTAAATTGGAATTTTGCAGTTGTTATTTTTTCTTTTCACAAATAATCAATAATGTTTCCAGATGAAATACCGACAATTGTATTTAGTTTGTAGTTTTGACTAAAATTTACATTAAACCTCTCTCCCACTACAAGTTTGGATTAACTTTTAGCTTCATGTGGTGGTAGATAGTTAGTAATTGTGTGTTGTTTCTGTAGATTTAATCCAAAATCTGGGGAATTTATGTTCTAGTTTTAGCTTGCCTCTACTTATTCTCTTTGGATGATTAGAAACGTGTTGAGATTTGAATTAGTGGGTTTGTTTGTTGTGTTGGAACTATAATAGAGGACAAAATATAAAATAAAAAAAACAACAACAACTATATTTTACAACCAAGGTTGTTACTAAGCTGTCAAGTTGATTGATTAAAAAAAAAACAAGTTGATAAGTACATTGTCCATTTTTGTGTTTCGATTATAAACGTTATTGAAATTGTTCGCTATTCGTTTATTATTCAACTTTATTTTGTTTGTTACGAATCGATTGTTGCATTTTATTCGATGTTTATTACTGCCATCACCACTATCTTCTTCATTAATAGAGTATTTTCACAATTTCCGTATAATATTGATATTGTCAAAATGTGAACGCAGGGTCTTTGAAATATAGTTTCTAATTAAATTCGTTTTGATAAACATCAAATATAATTGTGTACAATGTTCCAATGTTGATTAAGTGTAGAAAATACAAAATCCCGTAGACTTCTTATCAATCGATGTGGTGTAAATTGGAGAAACACGCCGTCTACCTGGCAAACTGGAAGTACTCGGTTCGTGTCCCGATGGTCTAATTGAATTTTAAAGGCTATTATGAAGGATAATAGTGATCCTTTTGGCATTCTATCACAATCACAATTGATCGATTCTAAGTAAAAATCAATCAAATAGTAGAGACGATTGTTTTCATTTCGGGAAATTGTATTTTTGTTTTTAATTCAGTAAAACGACATTAGGTTGACTAATTATATTAATAGCAATGCATCTAATTGCTCTATTATAAAAGCTTAAACAATATCTATAAATTAAAGTCAATTTAAACACGATTGCGGACATGTTCAACAAAAACTAAAATGTATTCATGCATTCATTGCAAAATACGATTAACAAATAACTATTGAATTTTAATTAAATCTTCACCGTATTGTTGTCATTTATCTCTTCTGTCTATCGATCTATCTATCTAAACATCTGTTAGTTTTTATCTTGTCGTGTGTAGTTGAATAAATTATTTTCCATTTTAATTAGATTTAAATTTAGAAAACTTGGCAAACTATCATATAGTTTATATTAAAAGTATTTAGAATAATTCTTATAAAATGGTAGAATATTGAAATTATAATTTCAACAATCGCATCTTTCAGTTTAATGTTGTTTTGTTTTTGTTTTGTTTTTTTGTAGAAGAATTAAGTCATTATGGTGATTAATTAGAAACATCACAGATACATCTGTTTTAGTAGAATAAAAACTTAATCTTTTTCTGTTGTTGTTGTTGTTGGTAAAATGACGCAAATTGAATATTTCAAAAATTATTAACGTTAACATAAGCAAATGTATTTTAATGGGAATTCGTTTCGTATCATCATCATCATCGTCTTCAAAGGCATGCAATAAAATAATAAATTATAAAGAAAATTGTGTCACCATTTTGTTTTCTAAGAGAGTGTTTGTTGTCTTTTTATTTTCACAAAAAAAAACACGCTTTAATTTTTAATGTAAATTAAAAATAAAGTGTGGAAATCTTTGAAATTAATGAGAGTTGGATTTAAAATAGAAATGTTAGTTAATTAGAAAAAAGAAATAATAATAATTTGATTTGAATGAAACTGTAAATTAGTGATTTCTATAAATAATTCTCTGGTATTTTCCAAATGGAATTTCACAAAATTTCCCAATGAAAAAAAATGGTGGATGCGCGCCGTAAAACTGGAAATAATCATCTTTTTTGTTTTTGTTTTTTTTTTTAAATATTGATCAACGTAAAATCGCTTTATTATCATCATCGTTTCCAATCGTTCATTTTTACTGCGTTCAAGGAGAAAAAGTTAATTAAATGTTGCCATCAATATGTTGTATACACACATACACACCCTATGAAGAGACAAATCAAGTTTCTTATCACTTAATCAGCTCTTCTTCCATTAGATAGAAATAGATGATTGTCCATATGAAGGGTGGTTGAATCGAACAATAAAATTGAACAAGTTTCTAATCAAAGTTGCCAACAATCAATTCAAATTAATCACAGTCATTCATTGAATTGTTCCGTTGTTCTATAACGATAGAGGGGTTTATTATATCGATGGGGTATATATGTAATCATACAAAACTACCACCCATCTAAGATTATATTGAATTCTCGATCGAAATTGATTGCCTATAATAAATTTGGTCAATATAAATTTCTAATAATTTAAAATTATCTAAAATTGAAAATGGGATGGGGACAATATCAATTTTCAACAATAATAAACCACACCCGTTCTCCTCGTATACCCATCTATCAAAATCATTTCGCAAATATTACTAAAAATGATAACAAACAACATTCGCCACACAAAGAGTTGGAATATTTAATTTAATTAAATCTCGATGAAGCGCGTCTTCTCGCGCTATGTTGTTGTTGTTGTTGTTAGATAAAAGAAAGAAGATGAAGGGAAAAAAAATGAACTGCGTTTGGAAATTCTGTTAAATGTTCGGTTTGGGGGGGGGTAAGAAAAAATTGTTTTGTGAATGAATAAAACTAATTTCCTTTCGAATTTTCACCAATATAACTTCCCCCATTAAAATTGTTATTTAAATATTACTTATTTCGATATTAATCGTAAATTTTAATGCCATTAACATAAAGTTAAATTAACTGGAATGCATCACCAATTCTCGAGTTGGATAACTCTTTATCATCCAATCATTAGGGAAAATGCTAATTAAAAATCAACGTAATCTTTTTTTTTTTGAATTAAATATGATAATTTAATTAAAACTCAATTACACCTACGCAATCATTAATATAACGATTGATGAAATTTGAATACATAACGTTAATTTCGACCATTTTAAACAGATTTATCGATAAAGATGCTATTCGATCGATCTTGTTCATAAATTGTCTGTCTATACGAATGAATACGGAAACTGGACGTGAAAGGAAAAAAAAACAACACCCGATCAGTAATCAATCAATCTTTTTGTGTCAATGATTGACATTGGAGAGAATTATTAATATTTTTGAAATTGCTCAAAAAAAAGTGTGAATTTTTGTTTATTATTATTCTCGTACATAATTCGTTGTTATTCTTGACGTTAGGATACGAACTTTATCTTTTTGATTCTTTCTATAAATTTTCCCACCGTTTATTATGCAGAAGAAGAAGAAGAAGAAGAGAAGGATAAAAACGAACAACACTCCAATGATGATGATGTTGTTGTTGTTTGATGATATCCTGCAGCCCAACAACAAACACTTTAATACAGCGGTCATTGAATCGTTGCATTTCTTTTTTGTCTGTTCTTCAGTTGTTGTTTTTTCCACTGTTGTCTAAAACGAATTTTTCCTATTTGTAAATGTTTCCAACAAGTTGGTTTAATTGAAACATAATTGAATCAGTTGAATACGTTTTTGTTTTTTTGTTAATTTATTTAAATTACGATTTTCTACATGGAGAAAGAAACAATAAAGAAGTAGTTGAAGAGTTGCTGTCCTTGATGTGTGTGTGTTGAGGTTACTGTATCCCCAGACAAGGTTTTTTTTCCTCAATTTTTATCCGACTTGGCCAATATTCTCTTTCACGACTCCTCCGTGTTCGATATTGTTTAATATAATGGCGTGTTATTTTATTGTTAAACAGAGGGTTTGTGGGGGATTGCAAAGTATTCTTTTGTAAACTGTAGTAAGAAGAGTCTCGAATTTGCTCTAAATGTCTGTACATGGGGACATCAAATTAAAATTTATCTGTGTCCCTATGATGTTATAAAGTGCCAGTTAGTTTCATTTTATTGTTTTCCTATATTCACATATGTTGTTGTTGTTGTTGTTGTTGTCTGGAAGGCGTTGCCGGCTGGTATTATAATCCAACTACAATTTCTCGTGTATAGAAATTCATGTGCTTCCATGCATAACAAAATCCATTCTACAGATGGATTATTATACTTTAATAATTCCTGAAACATTATATCTTTTCATAACTGTAGATGATATTGATTATTATTATTTTTTTTTGAAGTTTTTCTTGCAAACAGGAAACTGACCAGCCACACAAAGCGCTCATTTCTAAAACGCTTGTTATCTAGATAGTAAGACTCTCTTGAATTTCCCCCGAAGAAAAATGTCTACATGGAATCAACAAATTCAAATTTTTCCGAGATCATCATATTGAAAAGCTGGTAAATTTGTCAAATTATTCCGCAAAAATTCTCTATTGATTCTCCATTATAGAATCGAGAGATGAAGAAAAGAAAATATATATAAAAGTTTCGAGATCGGAATTCGATTTTGTGATTTTTCCATCAATTATTCATCATCAATCGGATGTTGTCAATTCATATATATGCGAATAATAAAATATTAAAACAAAAACACAAGAAAAAGAAATGTGTGATGATTCAAAAACGGAATCATGCAGGAAATCCTTAATACTTTGTGTTTTTGTTGAATTATTATTGTTGTGGCATCTCGTTGAAATTTGTTAATTAATGTGAATTTTATTGAACATTTTCCACAAAACACACCATTCATTCATCCATCCAGATGTTCTATTATGATGAAATTCTTAAATTATATACATTCAACATTTTAATGATCAATTAAATTAGACTTTCAATAATTTCGATTAGGTTTTATATAAATCGCCGCCAAAATAGCAACAAACAACATCTTGTGTTCATGCAGTAGTGTGGTATTGTTATGAAGTAAAAAGTGGGCAAATTCTTCTCATTTTGTTGTGGTTGCTGATGGAGTTATAAGGGTTGTAACACGATTAAATGGATACGCCTTAGGGAACTGTTGTCGTATCCTGTTTTGGTTATACAAAACTGTAACGTTGCACCGGGATTTGTTGTTTTCGCTTGTGTCTTTTTGTTTAAAAGTTTTATTTGAGAAAATCATTTTTGTTTCTTTTCATCTGTGCTGGTCTTTTGTCGTGTTTTGTTCCCTTGTTAAATCGATGATAACACAACTTTCGTGATACTTCAATAGTTGATGAGGTTTTGCCCCTATTGCGACCCTTTCAATTTGAATTTTTAAAGAAGACAATCGATGTTTTATTATTTATTCCTGTAAAATAGATGGGAGAGAGAGAGAGAGTCATTATAATTAAATACTGAATCGATCTACATAAATTACGAATACATTTCCTTTAGAAACTTTATTTTGTTATCCATTAACGACTAGACAAGAATCGTTGGAATTAGTTGTAATTGTGGACAATGATCTCGATGTCCATCTCTATTTTCGTGCATGTTCTCCATTGATTATGGCGTGAAAGATCAAGATTGAGACAATTTGAAGGTGTTTTTTTTCGAGTCGACAAGTAAAAAAACAACAACCAACAACGACTTCCATAAATTGTTATTGTCTCAATAAAAACAAAACAAGGCCAATGTTTTGTTTGTATAATTTTTGTTGTTTTGCCCATTTATGTGTATGGAACATTTTAATTAAATCTATAACGAATTTGATTGATGATTATAATAGAACCGGTTTCAATTTCAATTTTCTTGACGATATATTTTCGATAATACAATCGTATTTTTATCAACGAATTTAATCAATTTGTACGTTTGAATTAGAAAATTATTTTTGTAGTATTGTTCATTGTTTTATTTAAAATAATTGTGACAATAATAGCAATAATAAAAATAGTGTTGTTGTTGTTTTTTTTTGTTCAAAGAAATTTGATCTTTTTTAATGATTTCCATTCTAGGTTTTCCAATTGTGTTGTGCTAGATAACGATTTTCGTAGACGATGAGATTTCTTTATCTCTTTTGGTTGAATCTATAACACGATTTCCTGTCGTTGATATTTTCTTTTTGATCTACTACGATTTGTTTTTGTTTGGCTATCAAATTTTGTTAATTATAGCAAATGTGATCGTTTCATTACTGTGTGTGTGTGTGTGTGTTTTTGTTGTTGATAGTTTCCCAATGTTCGTCCTGTTTTCTTCGAATTATCGATCAAACAAACAAGATACGCCCGAGCGTTATTCGAGCCTCAGTATATAGAAAAAAAAGAAACGGAGAACCTATAGTAATGTGTCCTTATGAATCTTTCTGTTAATTTAACATATATTCTAATCTTTATATAATCTGAGGAAGGACGAAATCAATTAAAACTTTTATCGTTATTCCTGATGATGATGATGATGATGAGGAAATCCATTGTTTGTTAAGAATTTTCTAAGTTTTTGTTTTGTTATTTTGGTCTGTATCCAATTTATTTTAATCCTATCTTTGTTTTGTCCTTTTAAAGTATATCTGATATAAGATGATAGTATAGTTATCCTGGTATGCTCCTTCTGTATGTATATAGTTGTAGTTCAATTGTTTGTTCAGCTGATTGATTGTTTGGTGTATGTGTTGGTTGGTTTTCCAGGATCGATTCCTATAACGAATTCCTCTTCGTACTTGTTCACATGGCCGTCACAGTTTACCCTAACGTCAAACTTGAATGGTAAGTCGTTATTATTATTATTATTTAGTTAAACTCAAGTGTAGAAGGGTTAAAGATCTTTAACAAAACACATATAGATAGGAATTTGAAAATCGTTAAATATTGTTATTTGAACGATTTATTATTGGTTATTTAGTGTGGTTCCACTTAAATATTTCGAGAATCGAATGAAATGGTGGATAATTCACAATTCTAATTGAGATTTATATATATCTGGAGAGAGAAAGAGAGAAATTTACTAATTTCCTACAATTATTGCTTTCAATAATTGAGAATTATCGGTGTCTCTCATCTCTCATTCTCTCTTTTTCTCTGTCTCTCATTGTAAATATATTAATTTTTTTTTTTGTATAAACGCGGGCATGTTTTCGTAAAACAAATCCTAATTAATCGATCATATTGTGTAGATGAATTTTTATTGTTATTAATGATAGGTGTACCATTTATACATTAATAGAAATAAAAATAGAATTGTTTTAGTATTAGATTTATTGGCATTTAGTAGTTGATAAAATTAAAAGTAATAATAACAACTAACAAATAAATATAATGAAATCGAATCTTAAATGTACATACACATATAATCTCTATTGTATTGTTCTTATTATAACAATAGCTATTATTGATTTAGTTTACCTATAGTAATAGTTATTATATCAGTACTATTGTTATTCGTAATATATAAATGTCTATTTACCACACTTTTATTGATATTAAAACAATTTTAATAGCTTTTTAATATTTGATAGTTGTATAGAAACAACAAATTGTTATTGATGAACATTACGATTTGACCGTGTCGTTAATGAAGAACTAGATGTATACATGTGTGGCAAAATTACTAGCCACATAAGCAATTCTGATGGCTTTTATAGTAGTTGAAATGGGACGGTTCTATCCCGCTTTGATTCTCATAGAAGTCATATGAAAATAAATTGCTTATGCGATTAGTAACTGTGCCACTCATCTACAGAAAGCAAAACACAATTACAATTAGGCTATGTTTACATTTGATCGCGACAAGCACATGGCGTTTAACTCCCATTTCTAGTATGTGTTCGACGTACACAAAAGCGCACAAGTGTGAACACACGTTTACACTCTGTCGATGTTTTCGTGAGAAAATAATTTTAAAACTGCTATTTATTCATTTTGTAAATTAATAGATATTTCCTAAACAGTCTTATCATCTGTGTTTGGGATTTAGTAAGGAAAATCTGTATGTTTGGCATTTCCTTTGAATTCACAATGAATTGAGAGAATGTGCTCTTTTCCAACATTCTTAATCAAGGAGTTCAATTAAAATCTATTGTTGTTTAATACACCTACTAGATAATAAAATTTAATTTGATTTCTTTGAACACGTTTGCTAAATAACAAATATTTATGATGATTTCATTCTATTGATTTCTTCTTATTCTTTTTTATATGTACATCATTCTTGTGCGTTACGATAATCGAATATTCCGTTTCGTTCATGGTTTGTGTGTGTGTGTGTGTTTTTTTGGGGGTTGATGGTGAAAATTAGTTGTTCAGGGGGGTGATGAGAAATATTGTCGTGAATGAATCGTTCCAGAATTCCTATGTAGTTTTATTCGATTTGCTGCTTGGATAAGTCGAATTCAAATCCAATTCCTCTTACATTGATATGATCCTTTGATTATCCTACTGTCGTTGATCATTTTGATGTTAATAAGTTTTGATAACTAATTGATTTTAGAACACATTTATTGTCACCCTTCATCCCTCTTCACTATATTTAACATTGGATATTTATTGGATAAAAATATACAACATTAGAATAAATCCTATTTATTTATTTCGTTAATTTTTTAATTACATTAAAGAATTAAAATTGATCTTTGATGTTTGTTAACAAGTTTTGTTGTTTTTTTATGGTTTCTGATGAATATTCTTGTTTGTTTTTTTGGCTTCTTTGGGAAAACCTTACAAGTTACTAGGATTAAAAAACTATTTTCTATTATTGTAAATTATTTGCAATTGTATAAAGGTGGTGGTTGCTGTTCAACAATTGCAATTTTTAAACCGCTGACCATCAATTCTTTTCCAGTGTTCCAATTAGGTCTACCAAAGCTGTATAAAACTATACATTGTTTATAAAGAATGGTGGATGCGCATCCAAATTAGAAAGTTCTCTAAAGAACCGAATTTTGTGTGAAATGAACCTGTAGTGATTGTCGAATTAAAATTATCTTCCCCATATATATATATATATATATATATATATATATGACCTATTTAATTCAATCTAATAATTTAATTAAAAAATCTATAGAATGAATTGAATTTAATTAAATTTATTTATCAAAACAATCTCCCCAAGTTCACTAATTAATTTGTTAATTTAATAATAAAACCACCTTGTAGTTACCTGGATTATAATAATGGAGGGATTTCATTGGGAGAATTCTAAGAGCGCTGTTAATTCTATTTCATTTGCCATATATTTATATCGTTTTCGTAAAGTAATTGGAACATTTTTTTTTTGTTTTTGTTTCAAATGACTTTAATAAACACAAATTTTGCGTTCAGCAATTGTTGTAGCCATTCAATGATTTTGTAACACTTGTGTTTATTAGATATTTGCATTGTTTCTTTGATCTATAAATTGAATTATTCGAAATAGAAAGCGAAGAAGGTCACTTATTTTGATCTAATTACATTGTAATTTATTAAATAATTTCACAATAATTATAAAGATTGTGTGTGTAGGTTCGATTTGAATTACTTTTTAAAACTGAAACCCACAACAAATTAATTAAGTGAAATCTAAGAGCGAAGGTTATCGATTTTTCTTGTTGTTGTTGTTGTTGTTGTCTATAAAATAGGGCAAAATTCATTATTTTCTTCTTATTGATTTGCTTTATATTTTCTAGTTTTCGTGACTCTTCATTTATGTTAACGTTGAGACAAGATAACTAATCGCATGTTTTTCCTTCTATTGGCAGTTTGAAAGGGGAAATAAAAAACGCATGCCATTTATTATTGTTTTAATAATAAAAATAATAATAGTAATAATAATCAATTGAAACAAAAGCATCAGGCAATAATTCGTTTTAGATTTCGTGACTAAACTGTTTTCTGTTTTAGTTGTTATCTTGACGTATTCTTCTCTATTATTTATTATTTACTTTGCTGTTATTTATATAGATGGCGGAATCAAAGGCAAAATCGAATCATCGACTTGAATAAACTGCCAACGACAGGAAGTGGTTCAATTGTGAATACCATTCAAACTAACAATTAAAATCGAGTTTATAGATAAAAGTATTTATATACCTTCTAAATGGCATTTATTTCATGGGTTTTCTTATAAATTCAAATCCAAATTTATCCAACGGCTAACATCCATCGTCTGAATGTATTGACAGAGAGAGGGAGAGAATAGATTTAGGCTCCAATCATCAAAGTTTGTTGTTTTGGGGTGTATTTGATGGGGGTTATGATACGAAAATAACTATCTCTACATAGGGTAGACGGTTGTTTAACCATAAACTTTCAACTGGCCCAGTAACGATGATTCCTGAGAAAAAGAGTATAAATTCGCCCGGCGCATCCACCATTTTTACACACACGCACACACGTGTTCGTTTTTGGTGGCAATTTAAAGAGACTTACGGGTAAAATTTTGGTTTGCTTTCAACAATACAATTAGTGATCATAGAATAATGAAAGAATTGATGGGAATAGTAAAGGTAAAAAGTCTCATAATTGTGGGTTTTGGGTGTCGGTCCAAATACCATGTAATTATGTTTGATAAGGTATATCATCAACAAATCTCTAGGGTAGATTATGTATCAAAATTTAATTTCCTGCTTTTATAAACAACAACAACAACAAGAGTTAAACTGATAGTGGTGGGTGTTATTTAAACGTATTTTATTATAATAACAGAGTTTATAACAATGAAATTCAAGCAGTTCGAGGAAGGTAAATTCAATAGGGTTTTTGTGAAATAAAAGAAAACAACTCCAGCATTTGAACATATTTATCATTTGTTGAATGTGTATAATCCTGTTGCCAAGACCGGTTTTCAACGGTTTTATTGTTCATAAAAAAAAGACGTAATTTCTATGATTGTTGTTGTACAAAAGATGGCGCCCTTAAAATTCTGTTTGTATCATCCTGTGTTACCCCTCACGGATGTAACTAGATGCCAGCACAGGCGAGGTATTTGATAATTTCTTTCAAAAAAGGACACTCTGCACAGGATACAACAATCGTCTACTTTTCAATCTGTTCTAAAATGTTTGATTTGTTTTGCCATTCACATCACGAAAACAAAGAAACTTTTGTCGTTTAAGTACAACAAATTTCTGTTTTTTTTTTTGAATTTTGTGCGTTCGGTTTGATTCTCTTTTAATTCGTTTGATTTTTTGGATAAATCAAACTTTTTGATTGACAATATCTAAAATGTCTCTCTTTCTCTCTATATACCATTATTTTTTACGTATCGATTTAGGAATGGACGCAAGCGCGTCTTTATGTGATTCTCTCTTGATTTTCGTACATCTAAAAACGTTCATATTTCAAACATATACATACGAAAACAGGTATAAATAATTGGTGTACTTTAAAAGTATCATCCTCTAAGCATTATCGCAGCATTTCATTGGAATACTTTTATAATGAATTTGCACCGATATTCTCCAATATCGTTTTTCTTTTTGTGTGTAATTTATATTCAAAAAAAAGAAAAAGAAAAACACTAACTGAATAAAATGGAAAAAAATAACTACATTTGAACGATTAATGGTTGTAAATAGTTTGAAAACTAATTTATGAATGTCGAAAAGTTCCTTTAGATATCTTGAAGGAAATGTTCATAGAGTTTTCTTCAAATGTTTGAAATTTGACAATCGTTCAATAAAAACTTTTCGAACCGTTTACAATGAATTATTGCGATTCATCTAACTGTTTGTGCTATAAAATTACTTTATCGTGTGTGTTTGTGTGTATGTCTAATAACAACCCTTGTAAATAGAAATTAATTTTAATAATTTCTCGTGCATTTTGTAAAATTTTATTGGAATTTTCTAAAACTTTTCGGTATTTGTTTTGTACTTGGAAGCGATGGTACAATAGCAACGTTGTAATCACGTGTATTGCTGTTTCGTTATTTTGCTTCATTTTTTTTTCGGAACACTAGGAAACGTAGAGAATTATCTATAGCACGCCAATAGGTTGAGATCACGCGATTTTCCAACCATTATTACGAATTATTTGTCAATACAAAAGAAAAAAAAACGATTTTATCTATTATCTGTTGTTGAATGATAATTTTTCAGGATTATCCGTCTTGTTTGTTGTTATCTCAACAGGTGAGCTTTAAATTAAAAATATTGTAATTACTGTTGTTGGATTGTTTAACAGCAAACAGTTCTGAATGGTCGTTTGTCCTTTTAAATCTGTACTGTCTTCTAATAATTTCAAATTCTTTATTTCGTAATCGACTTGACCGGTTTGTAAGGTTTCCTTTGGGATTCCCATTTTTTTTTATTGCATTATAATGAAAGTTGATATTTTAAGCTAATTAAACTTTTGAGGGGATGACAACATAAAAAAAAATATATAACGAAAGAAAGAAAAGATAATTCCATGACCCAGTTATATTCAAAATGTCAGTACTCACAAAATTGTTTGATTTCAAACACAAATATTTTATTAATTCTCTACAATAATACACCTGTTGTTGGAAAATTCGAAAATATTGCCAAAGTTTTTCGAATTGAAATGGAAGTGAATTACTGTCGATTTCTTTTCTCCAAAAACCGATTATTCTAAACAGGGAAATTTACGATAATAGAGGATTATATTAGGAAGATTCGGTAAAAAATTCAAGCTATATAATTCAGTAATAAATAGCAGAGATAGCTTGTTTGTAGATAAGAACGTGACAGTACAACTTCGTCCATTCATAGCAATTTTTAATATAATTCTTTATAAAGGGCCATTTAGGAAGACTCAAGGGATGATTTATAATAGCCAAACAAGACAATGGCCAAACTCTCATTACTTACACATTTTTTTTGCGGGTCAAGCATTTACATTGTTCGACTGATTGATTTTTCTTTTTACATCAAGACATTCTATTATCATGGGAAATGGACTCTCGTTAAGGTTCTTCATTCAAATGATATTCGTTTAAAATTAAACGACCCTCAAGTGTATTTCGTAACTGATTGAATAAACATCGATTATTAATGTTTATTGGATCATTTTTATGTTGTTAAATTATTGTTATTGACTTTGCGTATATCAAGATAAGGTAATGATGCTACTGTAAAGGTGGATGTTTGATTCAATTATCTTTGGATGAAATCAACTCGAACCATTGTGGATTCATCGTTGATGTTTCCCTCTCTGTCTGTGTGTATGTGAACCATTTTCAAAAAAAAACATCCCCTTGGTTGTGTTGTCATTTTCGAAACCTGTTTTTTTTTTATTATTATTATTAACAAAACTTTAAACTTACACGTGCTGATTTAATGTAAAATTAAATATCCATCCCTACAATTTCGTATTGTAGCTTGTGTTGATAAACAAAAACAAAAGTTTTGCCATAAAACTTTTCTCATTTTTACAATAAAGCAACTCTCTTAACCATTCTCCAATTTATATTTTTGTATATAAGTATGTACGTTTCTTC
Source organism: Meloe dianella (assembly GCA_028455855.1). Taxonomy (NCBI): domain Eukaryota; kingdom Metazoa; phylum Arthropoda; class Insecta; order Coleoptera; family Meloidae; genus Meloe; species Meloe dianella. Next base: position 768,154 of record JAPTHL010000060.1, read on the forward strand.
TAAAGCACGAACATGATAAAGTTTACTTGATCAAATATAATTGCGTTAGTTATAAATTTTTTATTCGCCGATTCCATGTTACAATGGTTTTTTTAAAAGGAAAAAAACAAAACAAATTGGTAATACAATAAAAAAGTTTGCAAGGACTCTGTGTGTGTGTGTGTGTGTGTTTTTTCTGTAGGAAATTCGAATAGAGCTTCAATCGATTAATTCACTTTTAAAATGATGATAAGAATCATTTGGTCCTGATGTGATTATCTTTTCTTTTTCTTTCTTTTTTTTGAAGTAAAACTTCTTTAGGCGCGACTAGGGGGTAACTCTGACGGAAGTAACGCTCGAAATAGTTTCCGCTATTTAAAATATTTAGTTCTACTAAAATCCTGATAATACTAAAATTTCCAACTTCATGTAACGAAATTTAGAAACTCCGTAGATGTAAGGTTGGTATCTTATTTCTGGTGATATTTCTCAGTCATGTGACTACAACATCAGGAAAGCTATTGGTTGGTTGTAGGAATAGGAGAACAGGTTTGAATTTTGGGTAGATTGACATGGGCTGATTTGACCTTTAATTTAATTTTTTATTCTCAATTAATTTAATTAATGAGCGAATATTCTTCAAAAAGTGGGAGTGGTATTAACGAATTTTATATAAAATATAAAATAGTTGAATCGTTTCAGTGATATGTGTCATAAACGTCAAAAAGTTTTACTTCAATCGCACACAATTTTTCTTATTGTGTTTAACTTTATGTTTAAAAAGGAAAAAGGACTGTGGTTTACTGCTCATTTCAACCAAACCCCGGTTCGCTTATGCCCTTTACTTATGGATGATGGTTTACTGCTCATTTCAACCAAACCCTGGGCGCTTATGCCCTTTTATGGATGATGGTTACTGCTCATTTCATCAATTCTAGACGTTTTTTCTACGATGAGGGACCTGCAAGGGGGGGGGGGCTAGGGACAGACATCCTAATCTTGCTAACTGGTCCATGTACTTTGTGGCATGGACAAATTAACAATTTAGAAGAGGAAAATTCTGAAAATCCTTCTTCATACCGTGCCGACGTTTGAACCCCGGACTTCTAGGCGTAAATCCCTATCGTTAACCATCGAGCCATTCGGCTCGTGAATTTTCATATGAAAAGTGTACTATAAATGAAAACGATTTTCTACGATCCAACGGATACAGCCGACATTCCATCATGTGTTGGGCACCCGAAAGTACTCGATTGCATTAATGTGTAGATGTTGCTAAGCAACCACAATTTTAAATACCTAACATGTTAAAACGTCTGTCATTGGTTGAAATCTAGATTTCCAAAAATATGCTTCGGAAATGCTCATTTTCCACACGGTAGCAGATGGTAATGGAAAACGGGACGATTGATTTAAGAAAATCAAATATACTCTCATCAGAAACTGTAAATTGAATGAATTCAATAGAAATGTGGTCCAGCTGGTGATATGTTTGAAAGTACTTTGTGATCAATTTCTAACTAGACATACGTAGTCTAGTCATCAACCAAACAATCTAGAATTGTGGGTGGGAACATACCTAATAATTGCCACTATAATCTACGAGGTGTTCTTACAATGAATATATTTCAAAATAAATACTGTTGAGGGTAACCAGTCCACTTCTGCGAATATGAAAAGATTGAAGAATTTTTGAAAAAACTCAGACTTATTTGTGTAAAGCTTTACAATCAAATTGAAGTAGTGTTAAACAAATATTTATTTATATACGGTTTACTTAAATGTAGTCAACTTTAAGGCAATTAAAGCAATTGAAATCGAGCCACAATTGTCAATTTGACAACGGTCAAGTCAAGTCGCACAGATTCAAATCGTCAGAGTATAGATCTTCTCGTATTTTTAAATGAATTCCACATACCCACACTTAAGGGTGAAAATGTATAAAATCAAAATCTACATATAATTGTAGACAATATTACCTATTTTTAATGCATAATGCGAATATATAGCTTTATATTATTCTTTGTAAAGTATATCATTAATGAATATAACTAAACTGTAATATTTTAAGTTAAGTTTAATCGTTTCATGATATGTGCCATAAACGTCAAACAAGTTTTACTTCAATCGCGCGTAAAGATTACACGCACACAATTTTTTAAAAAAAGAAGAAGTCTATTGGTATATCTATACTGTTATTGATGATGATTGTGTGTGTGTGTGTGTTGTCTTTGCAATTGGATGGTTAATATTCTGTAATAACGTTGTTTTTATTGTTATTCTGTCTCATTAAACGATTCGAAATTAATTCCCGATTCTGAATTTATGGTAATCGTAAAGTTTTTGAACAATAAGGAGAAGACTGTTTAGTTTTCCTTGATATAATTTACAAATTTACACAACTGTAAATGTTATTGATTTGAAATATATGGGTACCCACTTAGTTATTTATAGATGTCCTTAGTGAAATGTTCATTTAAGCGCTAAACTTATTCCATTTGGACTGGTGGAAGTGTACGAAAACGAGAACGTCTTTCAAACAAAACAACAACAACAACAACAACAAATTACCAAGGCAATTCGCTATATTTGAATAGGGATCCTTCTTAGTTGTATATAGATTTATAAGTTTTTGTATTAATTATTAAATTATGATAGATAATATAAAAGAATCTTTCCAACATTGTACACGGAAACTTTTTCGTCTTCTTGTTGACGGCCTCTTTCTTATTATTGGCCTCAATTCTGTGTTTAATCGTAATTCAAACAACTGTAAAATTTCCGACATTTCAATATTACATTAATGATAACAAATATCATATTTGTTTAGTCATTGGTAAATGGTAATGATGCAGGTGTATTAATTATCTTAAAAAGACAGAGCGTCAATTCTAATTTGATTAAACAATTTTCATACGCCTTACGAATATTTCACAAATAGTTTGCCCCTTTGAAATGTCTCAAGGGAAATATTCTCACACAGAATATATTCAGTTACTTCTTTAGATGCCTATGTGCGTGTGTGTGTGTGTGTGTCTAAAGGTAAATTGAAACTGTGTACGAACGCAAACTTCTACTCAACAAATCCGTCAAAATGCCTTTTAAAAATTGCATATGTGAGTAAAATAAGGGATCTTTTCATTTATTTCAAATTATACTCGTAATAAATAAACATCAAATTGATCTGAAAGTCTCAAGTCGACCACACAAAATAGATGCAAACAAATGCTGAGAGAACGTAACGAATTCCCTTAAATTCAAATGGAAATTCTCACAAAAAAGAAATTTAATTATAATCATTATTGAATCGATCGACTAACTATTATAAATAATTTTTGTTTTGTTATAGCGGTAGTAGTGCTGTTGAAATCTAAATAATAGAGTCTAAGGTACAGTGGAATAATTATTGGGTTGTGTGGCCTTTTCGTTATATTGCATATTCAATTTTTTTTTCTCCTACAATTTTCATTCTCTTTAATAAGATGCAATTTTAATCGTTTTATTGTATATTCACCACAGTTGTGTGTGTGTGTGTGTGTGTATGTATAAATATAGAAATTGTGGAATGGTTGTGTCTGTCTGGTTGTTTTCTCCTTTAACTCTTTTTGTTGTTGTTGGTAGAAACACATTTACATTTCTATCCATTTATTGTAGTATCAGTCAGTGGTACATAATTGGTTTTTAATTAATCAACAATGTCTTCGTTGACTTATTTTAGAAAAGAAATAATTTAAAGAGTGCTATATAGCTGTTCTATATATGTTGCAATAATTCTGCTGTTTTTCCAAATTAGTCACCCTCGATGAAATACGGTCCTGTGTTTTGTATATATTTGTGGTGGCACCTTGAAAAACAGAAACACGACGAGTTCTTTGGGGGAGACACGGTGGGAGTGTATTGATAATGACCTTGAACCACCATGCCAGCTAGTCGAAGGCGATCTCTTTGTGTTGTTTCCAATGCAACAACAACAACAACAACAACAGGGAGAAATCGGAAATAACGAATTTAATCTTGAGCAAAACTAAAATTAAGATCATCCCTTCAACAGAAATGTTCATTTACGAATAATTGCCAAATACAAAAAATAAAAAAATAGTTTGTAGAAAGACAGAAATATATTAGAATGGGGAGGTACACAGTCGTCACAGCCGCCAAGCGAACAACAGCAACCATGTGGTGTGGTGGGTCGGCAGCCGGCTGGCTGGCTGGCTAGCTAGCAAGCAAGCAAGCAAGCAAACAGGCAGAAGGGCTGACTGGAGTTTGTGTGTATGGTAAAGCACAGCTGCACTGCCAGTCGTTTTCGAGCCGTTGTTCGGGGTGAGCTTCTTCTCTCTTCCAATAATAGTTGACAAAAAAGCTTCTCTACTCTTTGTGCATCTGTCTATGTGTGTTTGTGTGTGTGTGTGTGTGCGCGTTTTTTTAATGAGTTTATCGCAATTTTATTAATTAAAAATTCTGTATTATTCGATTAATAATATGCTCTTTGAAAACCCACCACCGGGTTCGCAATTATTTCCTACATACACTGTGCCGCCCCCGATTCTACCACTCGCACCGCCTCCAGTCAGGTAAGCCGACTATCATTTAACAACAACAGTGGAATTTGTGCATGCTTTATAATGCTGCTTATTATTATTATTATTATTATTATTTTTATTGTAATGATGTGAAAAATTAGTGGAAATTCGTTGATGATTCATGTGTTGTGGGAACAATACAATGCACAAACAGCCCCATGTTGTCTTCTTGTATTGTATATATATATATATATATATATATATACGCAAAAGTTTTCCCCCCCAAAATGAAACAGGGCCGTGTTTGTGCAGACTGTACTATTTTATGATAGACCGTTACGATCGTCTGAAAACCAAAAACCAGCATCTTGTTTGTTGTTGCAATTCCAAAAACATATGATGACGGTATTTTGAAATATTATAAAGGAGAAAAAGGTTCAAATTTTTTCTACCTGACCAATATTTGTATGTGTGTGTCTTGTGTGTGTTGTGTATTTATGGTGTGCAAATGATATTTTCTTGTAACTAACTGATAAAATTATATTACCTGGAAAAGGTTGGGTTTTCTTCACAATTAAATAAAGTCTAAAGTTATCAATTCTAAAGTGGATGTGGATTCATTTTTGGTTTTAATTCGTTAATTTTTTGACTGTATTTTAATGCCCTTTGTTAGTATTTCATAAGTTGACCAACACATACTCTCCGTCTAGTTTAATGTTGCCAACTTGACGCCTTGACAGTACTCGACGAATGGCTTTTATTTATTTATTTGTTTATTTTAAAAAACTATCCATTTTTGAATGATTGGTGTGTCAAACTGAACGAACGGTCGATATAATCCTATAAATAAAGACCCTAGATGGTTCTTCTTTTTTTTTAAATTGTCCTCTAGTTTCGCTTCTAAACCGTTGAAAATGTCACTTTACAACAATCAAATGAATAAAACGATTGGTATAGAAAAGTAGGTAGGTAATTGAATTGTCCACCAGGTGCTACACTACCACTAAACATCACTATAGTCAATCAAATTTAACTTGACTGATTTGAGTCGAGTTGATTGACACAATTTTTGTTGAATCACTATATAATCGAATTTCATGCCATAAGATACAAAAATTATTTTTTTCTAATAATTTGCATTGTTATCTATAGTTGTTGTTTTTGCTACAGGTAAAAATACAATTGTATTATCAAAAAAAAAAACTGATAACGATGGCCATCGCAGTCATGCAATCAAACAAAAACAATAGGAAATAATAGAATTTTATTGATTATAATGAAATAAGACCATGCAAATTTCCAAGATATGTGTGTGTATATACAGGTGCGGCCAACTCATCTAGAAACATATTGAGAAAATAGCTGAAATGACACAGCATTATAGTGTGCACACGTTCTAGAAAGAGATAAGTAGCAACAATTAATAACCAGCTGTATCTCTTTCTAGAATGTGCACACTGTTGCATTTCTTCTAGTTGCTCGAATATTTCTAGATGGGCAGGCCAATACTGTTGTTATAGCATCAAAAAGAAAATGCTAATAAATATCTCAAATTTAAAATTTTATTTTTGTCCACAGGTACATTCATGTGCCTCATTTTCTTTATCGTACATTGCTTTATACACATCGTATGCTTCTTGATTCACAATCATTTTTTCATCGCATAGCCACAACTGTATTATAAAACAAAAAAACAATTGAAATTATTATTATATTTTCAATTAAAATTCTAATTTGCAAAATTATATGGGGGCAATTTTAATTAATTTATGCGGGTTTATATATTTAGTTCTATGCAAGTGTTTGTAGATGCGTATAGTTGTAGTATATGTAGTCGATTTATTATTACTACTTTTTGTTTGGTTTAATCAAAAGACAATAAATTAATTAACATAGAAGAAGTCTATGAAAATTCATATTATGTATAGTATTGGGCGGATTTATACAGAGTGTCTCGTGAATATCAATCACTTGGTTCTCTTTCTTGCTGGCTCATTGATAGATTTTAAACCAGATTTGGATAACGTGAACTATGCGGAATCAATAAAGCATATTGAAAGTTTTGCCATTAGATAATAAGACAAGACATCTTAAATCCTATGGCAGTTTTCCATCAATAAAACAAAAGTGTAGATATCGCATTCAAGACGTCCTGTATAAAATCCAGTTAAACAACTTGTAAAAGCCGAATTTTTTCATGTCCTTTCTAAAACTATACAAATAATAATATTTAAGTAGATGCTCTAATTTATTTATAGAATTTATGTGTAGATATCGAATTTGTATAGCGCCATGTTTTATTTAATTTCTTTTTAATTATTAACAATTAATAAAAAACGTTAATTATATTTGTTGTTAGAGTGCAGTTATTAATTAGAGATTCTATTAAAAAAATAATCAATGTGTTAAACTCTATCGAGGTTTATTGTAAATTTAACAACAATTTTTTAGAATAGAAATAGAAATTTGTTAATAAAACTCGATGAAGTTCGACTTAATTCTAGACGAATTTGTAGCCCTTTTGTTTAGTTTTTTTTTAAATTATCATTGTTTTTAGTTATTTGTTTTGTTTTGTAAATTTTATCAATATAACAACAACTTTCATCCGTAGCTTTTACAGTCTTTTTCAGAAATTATGTTTAACGATCTACCAACACCCCCCCAAATTCTTTAAAAGACTGTAACAACACAACACACACACACCCTTCTTAATTGATTGTGTATACCTACATTTTTAATTTAACAAGTTTAGTTTAATTTCAATTTTACTCTAATAAAATTCTAGTATTTATTTGTTTCCCCCTTTGTTTCACAAACAATATTTGTATTTGTAGAATTCCATCTATGTACACCGTGATTTCTGTTCAAAAAAAAAAACAACTAATCCGGCTTATTGTAGAATAATGCACGTTTTTTTCTAAAAAAAAACAATCTCAACAATGATTTATTTTCCAAATTCAAGTGTCGCAGGAGATCTACCATCCACGTTATTATTGGTAATAATACAACAACAACAACAACAACAACAACAACAACAAGAATCGAGAAAATGGCATTTCCATCTATTTTACCATAGAAGAAAATTGAAGAAATAGCTCGCCAAATCATAATGAAGGTAACTTATAGAGAAAAGAAGTCTTCAAATGAAATTTAAAAAAGGAGCGAGAGAGAGAGAGAGAGAGAGCAAGTAGTTGTGGTTTTTCTTTTGTTTTTGTTTTAAATAGTTTTTACAAATTAGCATTTTAGTTTGTTTAATTTTTAATTAATTAAAATTAATTAATTAATTATATAAAGTTGCCGTTTTCTCTTTTGTATAAAATATTTCCCTATAGTTATATGTTGCTATTATTGTTACTAATACATACGGCAATTATTGAACAACTATTAAATTTTCCAAATTATTATTAAGTCTAACATTTAGATGCATGTATTTTATTGTTAAAAAAAAAGAAACTGAAAGAATAATTGTAAATTTGTAGACACACACACACACACACACACGTTCTTTTTCCAACAATCACGCACCTATTTTCGTTTTTTTTTGTTTTAAATACATTTTTCTTTTAATTAATAAGAAGGCATGACTCGATTTTATTTTGGTAAACAAAAAATTTAAGGGATGATAGTAGTGTGGCAATTATAACGGACAAGGGTGCGTGATTTTTATCATTATTATTATTATTATTATTTAAATATGCAGCTTTTTTGTGTCTCATGTAATTATGAAACAATTTTGTAAAAGTGTAGTTTTAGTGGTTTTTTAGTCTTAATTTTATAAATATTTTGTATTAATCCTCACTAATCTCGATATTGTTATATTCTTTTAATATGTGAAAGTGTGTGCGTATCTGTGTGTGCGTGTGTGTGTGTGTGTGTGTGTAGTGATTACTTAAAAACCATCCGAAAACAAAATCAATGTGTCACCCCATCGTATTGTTTGCTACCACCACCACCACCAACCACCATCATCCTGCGTTATCATCATTTCACGAAAACGCATCTTTTACTTTATTGTTTGTTTGTTTGTTTGTTTGTTTTTTATTATTATTAATTTTTTTTGTACTCCCCGTTCAATGTTGGTGAGTGTTTTTGTTCATTATCGTTAGATGGTGGTAAAGATGGCGGCGCGTCGACGTCGTGACGCTAAAAGCGCCACTTGTGTTACAATTGTAAACTAAATAACACAACTATTGCTTATTATCGACCCGATTGTGGTGTCACTCCCTTTGAATTTTTCGTACAACAACATGAAAAATATCTCGACAAACATCTCTCCTTACTGTTGTTATTTTTTTATTTAATCAATCATTTATTAATTATACATTTAAGGATTTGTAAATTAATAATAATGGGTGCATTATTATAAAATTAACTATATACTACAACTATACATGGAAAGCATCGATTCGTTTTAATTTCTTTATTTTCTTTAAAAAAAAAACAAAAACAAAAGGAAAAGCTTATATAGATTAAGGTGCAAGATTGTGCACAAAAATAAACGATAGGGGTTGATTATTTTGTAAAAAAGGTTTTGGAACAATTATTTCTACTTTGATTAAATTTCTATACTAAATAAACATCTATAAAAATAGGTGGTAGTGAAATTGGGATAAATTAACATAAAACAAAAATAATATTAAAGCTAACAAGTGTCTACATTTAATAATTGTCTACTAAGGCTAGATTCGTGCCAGCACCATCATGATAACATTAAAATTAGTACATGTGCTAATCGTTGATGATGATGATGATGATGATGATGACGATGATGATGGGGAGGATCATGAGAGTATCAGTAGAATTTTAGCACCGTCACACTAATATAATCGTCCACAAATATTCTTCTGTTTGTTATCAAATTTTTATGAAGTTCAAATAAGTGTAGCAGTGATCATGTCCCGAGGCAGCAGTATCTCGAATTAATAGTACTGCTGTGACAGGACAATATCACAGCCAGACTTCTCGTTACGTTTCTCTTTATAGAATTTTGTTTAAAATGTTGTATTTGTTATCTGTATGTGTAAATATTGTTGAAAAATATAAGTATGGTGATGGCGATTCGCGACACGAACACTGACTGAATTGAGGGGAGATGATCAACCCCTCGCTCAATCGCCACCATGGTAACCGGCCTGCGCCGCCGCCACAGCCGCGCCCCACATCACTAATGTATACACGTGCATAGGGTTGGGTATTGATCGACGTTTGGGGAAATATCCTTCGTCGACTACTATCTACCACTACACATTTCAGCCCTTTATATTACTACATCACTAGATAGATTACTAAAGGTTGTAGTGTGTAATACACTATTACCTTTCTTAATTTTGGATGGATGAGAAGTTCGGTGTGTTTCTGTTCCCATTTTTTCCTGGCTTTGTGGCTCGACCTAGAAATGATTACAAGCCCCACTCGATTAGATAGATAAATGATTAAAAAAAATTAAATTCCAAGTGATGGTCATAATTCAAACTTTTGGCCATTACATAGTGTCTTTTTTTTTACTAACCATTGTACATCAAAAGCTTGAGTTGTTCGTATAGATGTAAAAATTCCAAATCCCAAAGATATTACTTGTACAAAAAGCAGCGGGATTAACTGTAACAAAAACAAAAAAGATTTATTTGTTATCTTGTTGTATTGTTTAGCTCAGCGATGGGTGAAGGTAATGGTTTAATCGAACACGACCTCCATGGTTCTTTAGTACCAATGAATGGTGGTAGTCATTCAAGTTCATCAGGTCGAAGTACACCAAACAATTCAAATGATCCAGCACCGGGCAAATTATTTGTTGGTGGTTTAAGTTGGCAAACATCAAGTGAAAAATTACGAGAATACTTTGGCATGTTCGGTAATGTCACTGATGTTCTAATAATGAAAGATCCAGTTACACAGGTATATCTATTCTCGATTTCATTTCGTATTTATCGTTTTGATTATGTTTTTTTTTTCTATTTTGGGTTATTTAGAGAAGTCGTGGATTTGGATTTATCACATTTTCGGAGCCTTCAAGTGTTGATAATGTGCTCAAAGTACCAATTCACACATTGGATGGTAAAAAGATCGATCCGAAACATGCTACACCAAAAAATCGACCGAAACAACCAAATAAAACAAAAAAGATCTTTGTTGGTGGTGTCAGTCAAGATACATCAGCTGATGAAGTGAAGGCTTATTTCAGTCAATTTGGTAAAGTTGAAGAGACTGTAATGTTAATGGACCAACAAACGAAAAGACATCGTGGCTTTGGTTTTGTTACATTCGAAAATGAGGATGTCGTTGATCGTGTGTGTGAAATTCACTTTCATACAATCAAAAATAAAAAAGTTGAATGTAAAAAGGCTCAACCCAAAGAAGCTGTACAGGCTAGTGCCCAATTATTAGGCAAACGTTTAATGTTAAGTGGTTTAGGTATGCGTATGGCAACACCAACAGCTGGTGCTATCGCTGCAGCTGCCACGAATCCATTGGCAGTGGCACAAGCTCAAGCACATGTACAAGCAGCAGCGGCAGCGGCAGCAGCCCAAGCCCAAAATGCTGCTGTTGCTAATTATGGCAAATTATTTGGTGCTTATCCACCATTAGCTAGTTACCGATATTCGCCTTATCCTATACAAGCTGTGAGTGCTGGTGTTGGTGCAGCAGCAGCCGCAGCTGCTGCTGCCGCTGCTGGCACACCAACACCAGCATCAGCGGCAGCTGCACCACAATTAGGACCACCAGTTGCCGCCAGTCCTTATCAAGGCTATAATCTAACAAATGTTGACATGTCTAGTTTTCAAGGAGTCGATTGGGGCTCCATGTACGGCGTTGGCATGTATGTCTGAATAACGTTTTGCTCATAACTATGTTTTGTTTTGTTTTTTGTATTACAATTAACTTGTTTTTATTGTGAGGCTAGAATTAGCCTACTTTTGGACTTCCAGTTAATAATAATAATAATAAAAATGAAGGAAAAAAAACAATAAAATATAACGAAACATTTTCAATTGTCAATGGTGGCGTTCTGTGCCTATTTTGACTTTGTGGTTTTTTGATATTTCAACAAACTTTTATGTAAATATATTGAATCTCATAAATTTTTGCTGCATTATGCTATGAGCAGAGTATACAGAAGAGAATAGTGTGCATCATATCAGCTGTATTTAAATTGTTTTTCATTGCTCTCTCTTTCTCTATCACTTTGTTTGTTTCAAATTGATGCCGCCTCCTGCTCATTTAGCATTTAGCAATAACTCGCAATAATCAGTATTAAAATTTTAAACGAAAACAAAAAAAATAAATAACATCATACAGATTAATCATGGCAATAATTAAAAAAAAAATAGAGAACAATAAAAAAAAACAATTGTAATCCTTTACACTCCTTTTATAATTAATCATTTTACAATTGGGTTGTGTTTAATTGTACTTAAATGAATTTTAATTTATTGATAATTTTTTTTCAATGATAATTTTCGACTGAAACGACGATACTTATTTGTAATTTATTTAAAAAAAAAATAATTTTCGTTCGCTTTCCCTATTTATTACCGTATTTTTGTTGATAGATCTCATTGATAGTAATAATGATAATAATAATAAGTACCGAATAATTTTCTAACTCAAACAAGATCAGAAATATCTTTTATTTGATTAAAATTATTTCAACAACAACAACAACAAAGAATTGATGGATATTTCTGATTTGTCTGTATTTGTGTTTGTTTTGTTCCTTCTATTGTTTTGCTAATGATAAAGTGCAGCTACGTTATGATTTTCCACCAAAAAACAAAAACAAAAAGAGTTGGTCGGTGGCTTTTCTCCTCTCCCATCATCTTGCATCTAGTCAGGGCTTAAATATTGGCCTGATTCTCTTATTTCATTTCAATTTTATTTTAAATTATAAATAGACAAACCTTGCCCACATTCCGTAGTAGCTGTGCATCAGATTTACTCCACACACACACAAAAAAACAACAACAAAAATCTAGTGTGATTCGCGGACCAATGCGTCTGTGTTGCCTGGTGTTTTTTGTGCCACGACGCAACGAAACTAAGAGCATTTACTACTTACTGCCCTTACTTTTCATTATTATTTAATTTGCCTCATTATAAACGAACATCATCATCATTATCACCACCAACTCTTGATGATTCCCAAAATCAGTATTTTTATTAAGTCTTTCTTAACAATGATTTGTGACTGATTTGCTCTTAGTTTCGTGTCGCTCATTAGTAATTTTAAAACGATAAAAAAAAATTAACAAAAGTGAAAAATAATGATGTTTTTATATTAAAAATAAATAATAAAAAAATAAAAATAAAAATAATGTAATAATGTTTTAGGATTTAAGTGGAAAAAGTCGTATACGGGATTAGTACTGCTGCCGTTTTGTTTTGTTTTTTTTAGCCTTGTGATAGTTGTTGGGCATTTGATAAACGGTTAGGAGCTCTTATCCCTTGGATTATATTCTATCCTGGGTCGGACGGTAAATGCTCAAAACAAAAATTAATAATTGTTTGTTTCGTTTGAAGATGGCGAGTGTTTGTGTGTAGATGATACACGTTCGACTCGTGGATGGAATTATTATTGACTTTTCAATAAATTTTTGTAAATTAATTTATCCAGTTGACAGCAATAAGCGTTGTGAGACATGAATGAACCCTCTATTTTTGTATTCCAATTATAAATGTTAAGACAAATAATAAAAGAAAACAAACATTTTGTTTCACTTGTTAAATAAGTGAAGAAGAAGAAGAAGAAGAAACAACCAACCCTACCGAGATTTTTTCTGTAAATACACTTGTAGCTTAATCAGAGGGTCTCTGTTTGAATAAATAAAATAAATGAAACAAGGTAATAGTGATCGAACGGAAAACACTCAATTTCAAAAATGGTTATGATTAAAAAGAAAAAAGATACTCATTATGAATAAATACCCCCACAACAAATATTTTAAAATGATAATAGTAATAATAAATTAAACACAAAACTGTTATAATAAACAATTTATGTTTAGCTGTTTGTCGTATGTATTTCAAAAGTTAGTTAGTTTTTAAATTAAGTCCTTGTATTTATAATTTTTTTGTTAGTTTTTACTAGTTTCTAGTGTTTGTAGTATGTATTTATCTGTGTGTAGTAGTGTAGTGTGCGGCTAAAAAAAAACGTTTTGTCGCAATTGCACTGTAGTAGAGAGCCGTTTTAAAGAATAAAGTAGTTTTCATTAAAGTAGTTATGCTGCTTAGATCAAAAAATATATATTATAAATATAATAATAATCAAAAAAAAGAAAGAAAGATTCCTGACGTAATGCTTGGACAGGCGGCCGGACCGGCAGCAGCGTGAAATTTTGCTATTATTCTTTTGATATTAATCTTTTCTGTTGTTTTTTTCTTTTAATTAACAAATTATATAGTTCTAGTCTTATTTATTATTATTGGTATTGTTTTTCTTTAATTAATCACCGCTTTCTGTGATAACAGTCTGATTCTCACTCACTGCACGGTCTGTGTCTAGTAGCTCTGTATCCGTGCCTTATAAATTCAAATAAATACGCGTATCGACTTTGATAAATAACGACAATACACCACACAACCCCCAAATCTAGGTGAGCTTTATCCTCTTTTATATACAACACAACGAATCATGAATTTGCCGTTGTAGGACTTGGTGGTAGAAACAGAGGTAGGAATTGGCCTTGTATTTGAATGTGTATGCTGTAGATTATCCCTTAAACCACCAAGATTCCCTATTTCCACTATTATTTAATTCAATAACAAAATAGTCAAAACAATGGAAATATGGTGGTTAATGTCAAACGGAATTTCATCAACACAATTATACGAATATAAACGTATTGATAATAAAAGAAACAGACTTGCCTTGTTGTCTTCCTTAATAAAAGAAGTAGCTTGCAGTGATCAATTATTTATTAGAGCTCGTGTGTGGATAACTAAATAGGATTAATATCAGAATTTTTGGTAATAGGTGTGTAATTAGTAGAAGAGTTGATCCACAACATTTGGTAGTTTCTCAACACATATCCAATTAATTAATAATGAAGAAGCAAAAATTAAACCCCAATACTATATGATAATAAACATGACAATGCTGAATATGGATCCAATTATATTTTAAACAGATTTTTGATGTGAATATTTAAATGAACAAACAAACAAAAATTATAGCTGTTATATAAGGTAGATAATAATAATAATAATTCATAACATTCCAGGAAACAATGTAAACTATTGTGATGTACAAATTTACTTTATTATTATTATAATTATTTATTATTTATTACCTATTAATTAATTGAATAATACAGAAACAAAAAATGAATAAAAAAGACATTGTTTTTAAAAGAGGCCTATCTCTATTTCATCCACCAGGTGCCGATTCTACTCAATTAATTGTAACTAAATTCGTCATTGATCTTAATTAGATTTTTAATTAAAACTAAAAGCCAGAAGATGATTCTCTAACGGTTGGTCGATAGTGTTAGAGACAGAGGCAGTGGCGTAATTTAAGCGAAGGATAATAGTTTTTTTTTTTGGACACCCGATGCGTTTTCCTGGCTTTCAATACGCCACTGTGCTGGAATTTTGGGGTAACTTACTTCGTAATTTCTTATATAGTGTCCTACTTTAAACCAATCCTGAAAAATTTTGAATGTTTTTAAAATCACATATGACAAAAAAAAAACCATTTTTATTCCATTCAATTACCGATGGTTTCCCCATAATTTGCGTATTCGCTTGAAATTTGAAAATATTCTCCTGAAAAACTGACAATTTCGTTTTTCGAAAACAACAGCTATCTTTGATTTTCTAAATGCCGATCAAATTCGAGTAGGGGTGGATTTTGTTTTTGGAATTTTGAAAGTATGCTCCATGATTGTTTTTTTTCTCCACCATCCTGCAAATTTATTCCTGTGATCGGATCTTTGAAGAGGCGTCAAATTGTTTGGTGTACACCCCAACAAACTTATTTTAAATCTGTTATTTTGTTGTATGTACCGATCGATATCCAAGGCGTTAACGTAAAAAAAAACTAGTCTCAAAACTGAACGACTCTACCAACTTCGTACATTTAAACCACAAGGATTATTTCGAGTGTGTTCCGGTACTCGGAAAGTTGTTGGAGAAATTCTATTCAATGCGGTTTTAACAGTTTCTGACAACCCTTGCTGAAATTGTGTTGAATTACGGTCTTTCACCTCAAAACTGTCCGTCGAAATTGAGATATTCGAACATCATGATTGACATACAACGGAACATTCAATTTCAGCTATCTTTAACATGTGCCACTTTCCATCAGTTTACAAACGGGAATATAGTTGCGTATTTTCTACAAAAAAAAATCAAACAATAATCTTCATTGATCAAATGGAACCGAAGCAGGTTCGTAAAAAAGCTGCATGTAAAACACATGCGCCACGACGCCGCACCGACGTCGTTCACAATCGACCGTCACATCTCTTAAAATAACATCATCACTCCCAAATCAACGCATGTGAGTGTGTATCAATTCGATTTTTGTTTATAATTGTCTCATTGTAAATTATAGAAATGACAATGGATATACGTGCTAGTTCATCATCAACATCTGAATTCTTTACAAATAATATCGATCCATTATCAATACGTGATAAAACATTATTGAAACGTTCGATATCGAAACATCACAATAATAATTTCAAAGCTGGTTATGTGCCAGTGCATGAGCAACATTTAAATAAAACTGGCCTGCGTGGCCGGAAAACATTTGCATTTTGGACATTAGTTGGATTACTTTTAATATTGGCTATTGGTAATTTGATATTGACTATAACGATTTTGGGTGTATTACGATTAGGTCAAGGGATGGAAAGTATTGAATTGATACCGGATGAGTATACAATCAAATTTTTTGGCAATACCGATTTGGGACACATGTACAAACGTGATGGTAGAATTGAGGGGTTTAAAGATGAACCAATTGAAATTTCAGCTGATGAAAGTACAGTTCTATTGAATCTATCATTCCGTAATGGACGGCCAATTAATAAATTACGTTTAAATCAGAATGGCACATTGTTGCGTGGCTTTGAATTGTTTGAAATCAAAAACAGTCAAGGTGAGACGATTTTTACAACAAATTCGCCACAATTCAAATCATTGAAGAATGCACGTTCTCTAAATGCAAAATTAATCGAAACGAATCGTATTGTAAGTCCGATCGATGAGAAATTGAAAATTGAAGGGAGAATTGTGAATTTGAAAGGATCTGAAGGGACTAGCATGGATGGCAAACAGATTTTTTGGACGGCCGATCAAGATATTTATTTAAATACAATTAATGGATCAATTATTCTAAGTGGAAAAGATGGTATAATCATCGATACTAGAAGTATACCAATTACTACGGTGAAATACAGCAATTACATCGCTTATCAGTATAAAATCTGCGTGTGCATGCCACAAGGGAAATTATTCAAAATACCAGTACCAAATGGGGCACCATCTAATGTTCATTGTAACCATATCAATATGGCCCCACAACATAATCCATGCATTTAATTAATCTAATTCGAATCTAGTAGCATTTTAATTAGAAATAAAAATTGTTTACATTCAACATTACTTTGTTTGCTTTGATGATAAAATTCGAAAATGGCGCATTCAGTGATGTTAGTTTAAAATGGAAATCACTAGTTTTCTAGTGAGAGATTTAGAGATTTTTTAATTATCACTAAATTTAGAATAAAAATCCCTAGACGAACGTCATTGTCGTATTATTGTTGCTGCGATCGATTGGAAGTCGGTGTTTGGTAGATTTGTTGATTTGAATGCTCATATTTTCACGATAATCAAATAAACGTGAGTAAATAATGAAACAATTATCGAACCACTAATTAAACAGTCCCATAATTGATCAATATATTGTAGGTGATAATGGCAAGAGGCGGTATAAGAGGTAGAGGCGGCATGAATCGTGGTATCGGTGGCAGGCCCCCATACAAAGTAAAGATGTTCTTACCAAGACATCCATTTGATTTAGCATTATGTGAATCATCATTTCCACGTGTTAAACCAGCACTAGATGAGACATCATTCACACAATCATTATTAAAACGTAATGTTGATCTATCACCGACACCAGCCGAACAAACAGCTATTTTAAATTTAGTTACAAAAATACAAACAGTTTTGGATAATTTGGTTGTTGCTCCTGGTACATTTGATGCTTGTGTAAGATTTTTAAGGAATTTTGTAGGAAATTTTATTAATTTTGTTCATCATAGCAATTGGAGGAGGTGCGTCAGGTGGGTTCTTTTAAAAAGGGCACAATGGTAACCGGCCATAATGTGGCTGATATTGTTGTAATTTTGAAAACATTACCAACCCGCGAAGCCGTAGAAGCTCTTGGTAATAAAGTTAAAGACGATTTAAAGAATTTAATGAAGAACGAGGTAGTATCAAAAGGTGAACAATTGACGCACATAACAAACGAGAAAGGTATTGAAATTAGTAATAGTTTCGCTTGTGTTCGTGTTATGGTAACAACATTACATCATAATATTAGAAAATTAGATCCGGAAATACATTTAGATCAGAAAATTATGTTAAGCCATTTAGCAGCAATACGACATAGTCGTTGGTTCGAAGAAAATGCCCATCATTCATCAATTAAAGTATTAATACGTTTATTACGTGATATACGTTCAAGATTTGATGGATTTGAACCGTTAACACCATGGATGTTGGATTTATTAGCACATTTTGCCATAATGCATAATCCTAGTCGACAAGCATTACCAATTAATGTTGCATTTCGGCGTATATTTCAATTGTTATCAGCTGGTTTATTTTTACCTGGATCAGCTGGTATCACTGATCCATGTGAAGGTGTTAGTTTACGTATCCATACAGCCATGACATTAGAACAACAAGATGTTTGTTGTTTAACAGCACAAACATTATTGAGGGTATTATCACATGGTGGTTATAAACATATTTTAGGTTTAGAAGGGAATGCGTTAATTGCTAAAGAAATGTCTGTATGGGATGGTGTAGTTGTATCACCATTAGATAAAGCCTATGAGAATCCACCAGAAAAGAAAGAAGGGGAAGAAGAAGATGAAGATATGGAGGCTGAAGGGGATGAAAGTATGGAAACTATAGAAACTTAAAATTTTTGATATTTCATTAAGTTAAGTGAATTATGGATCTTTGTGAAAATTTCGTGAAATAAAGTACGTTTTTCAGTACGATCATTTCCATCGAGGATCTGAAAATGTCCTCAAGACCACCACATTCTCTTTGATGAATCGTTGATAAAACAATTCAACCTTTGATCCTTTGAGAAAGTCCATAAAGGTGTTTAAATTTTACACTTGTACACCACAAAAATTTCTTTATTGTTAGAATTTATAAAAATTCCCTTAAAATTAGCATTAGTTGAAATTCATGGATCTTCAATTGATCTAACCATCATCACAGATTTTTTCAATGAATAATCACCTAACCAATTCTCCCATATTATCCCACCGTAATTGCCATTATCGTGCGGATTTCGATTGTAAATTCCGTTTAAATTTGACTCAAAACAACTAGAATTTGCGCAAATTATCGTAAAATTTTTTTTAATGTAATTTAATACCTGTTAAACCACCAACCACCACCATATGATACAGCACACGGACAACATGCCGGTGCTTGATCATTTATTCGATCGTAAGTACTGAAAAACGATCCATTATGACTTGTTAATGAATCACTAGCATTACCATAATAATTCATTATAATTAAACGATAATTATGATGTTCGGATAAAATTTTAAATTTGGCAAATTCACTCCACACATAATTATTATTAAAATCTTCTAATTCAATACGTAGAATTGCATTGGTTTTAGTTAATTCATAAATTAAATCGTTGCCCAACCAGAAATCTTTATTTAAATCACCAAAACCATATTTGTATTCGTTCCATGTTAAATTGAAATTTTGTACAATTGGGAAATTATTGCGATTTTGTATAATTGTCCATCGGTGATTGTTGCGATTCACGCAATATTTTGAATTTTCATGATACGACAAGTATTTTGATACAGTACCAAAATTGTAAATACCATCTGGTTGATTATTGTTGAGGTCTTCACAAGAACGTTTATCGGGTTCATGGTAAATTCTATAAATTTTTATGGTTTTTCTTCGACTATTTAGCAAGTTTTCAAAATATGCAATTGTTGAGTTGTAATATTTTTTGAAATTAATATCAATATGATGATTAATCGATTTTTCAATGTTTATAACATTTTTGTTGCATTCTAAGATTTCTTTGGTGAATTGTTCAGAATTGCAAATTTCGTTATTCTGTATTGATCGTTTATTTCTTTCAGTTAGATCATCTTCACCTGCATAATTATCATCTGTTGTTGTGATTTTATCAAAGATTATATCGATTTTCGATGATATATCTTCAAGAATCTTAGGTGTTCGACATTGGGTGTCGGATTTTTTGTGTTTTCCGATGAATTCGATCTTTCTCTCAATATTCTTAACAACATTACGAATATCACGTGTTGTTGCTTCATTACGTAGAGTTTTCGTATTGATAAGATCGCATTTTTGGTTTAAATTCGTTGAAATTTTATCGATTTTCTGGAATTTCCGGAAGATGTCGTCGAATTTATATTCGAACATCGTTAGAATATCCAATTTTGCATCGAGATCGATTAGTTTCTCTTGATAACTGCTGAAACAAATTGTTATACGATAGAATTCCGGATTATAACGAATACTGTTTGAAATGATTTATACTTGCTGATTATATCAATTTTCCGATCAATACTGACCAATTGATCATTCCAAGCGGAAAAATGCAATTGAAACGTATGCCAAACAAGCGTTCGCTCCATTAAATTATTAATGTTTCTTTCGATACTTCTTAATTGCGGTTCTAAATTTGTTGTAAATAATTGATGCCATTTATGCAATTGTATTAATTATCAAAATTCAATTCAAAACAATACCAACTAGAGATTATTTTTAAATTTTACCTGTTAATAGTGCGTAATTGGATTTTGATTCATCATTACCATGAATTAATAGGTCGTCATTCGCAATTATATCGTTTATTAATATTGGTATTATCAATAATTGTAATCGGAACATGATTGTTTACAAGTTGTAGAATTATAATTGGGCTCGTTTGATTACAAACGCAGATTTCAACTGAATATAAATGGATTTTTTTTTATAATTCACGGACGAAAACATTTAAGAAGACATTGACTTGAAGATTCAATAAACGAAGAAGATCAAAATAAAAAACAATTCGTAAATTTCCAGATGTTTATACGATTACCAACAACAATTTGATAAACAAGCTTTGATTCATAACAAGTCATTATCTCGATTTCTATCTTTTTCAAAGGTATCAAGTTAATTTCAATTAATTGAGAGGGATTAGTATAGAGACGCCTATTATTATTTAATGACATAATGATTTATTAGTAATTTACCATAAAACATCATCATCTCTCCATACAATACTTTCAATCCATGACACATAACCAGACACTCTAGTGTAGACACCAACACTATTTTTAAAACCGCATGCTTTCCCAAATGATGTTACACCAATAATTTCATAAAACGGATGCTTTATGTTATCATCATAAATCCAAATTTGTAAAGGTCCTCCAGAATCACCCTAAAATTCATAATTATCTCATCATACATTGTTGTTGATTATTTTTTTTTCAATAGAAACATTTCCAACTCACCGGACATGTATCTTTCCCATCGACATCACCAGCACATATTTGAATATCTTCTAGAATACCTTGCTCTAATTGTCGAACAGGTGCATTAGCATATGCACTTTTACATTCAGGATAATTAATAAAATTCAATAAAACTTTCAATAGATGCGAACTCGGTTCACCTTGGAAATCTGTAACACCCCATCCAGTTGCTGTTATTTGTTCTTTTGGTATTACATTAGTTACATATAAACAAGCTGGTTTTATGTAAATACCAAATGAAACAATTCTATTCAATTGTATTAGTGCGATATCATGGTATTTCGATGGTGGTCTGTATTTTGGATGTCGGAAAGTGTGACCAACTTGGAAATCTTCAGGTGCTGCAGGTTCTGTAGTGTTTTTAATGTCTAGGTCACCTAAACGAACAATTTTCACACTACCACTAGAAGACAAAACAATACAAAATTAGTATCGGAGAAAAAAGTGATGATTACGATATAAACACTAACAATTTTGATGAATTTAAACAATGGGCAGCTGTTAAAACAAATTTATCACTAATCAACGATCCACCACATAACCATTGCATATCATTTGATTCACCATAGCCCAAAATAGCCTAAAATTACAAAAAATTAATTAATTAATCATTTTCGGAAAAGTTGTGTATTTACCATGTGCGGAAATTCAGCTACTAAAGATCTAACACCACTAAAAGCAGCTAATACAGTTGTAACATTATGGTACGATATACATTCTACAAATAGTTTAACAAAATGTCAATAAATTGATTTTGTATTTGATATAAAATCGAATTCTATACTTTGCCGACTTAGTCGTCGTGGTCGATTTTGTATTGTTTCATTTTTATGCGGACAACAAACTATCGGTGTTCGACCTTTAAATCCACAATGTTGAGGCGTTTGTCTTGTTTGCAATAAATCCATAGCATAAGGACATTTGTCTAAAATTCTACATATTCCATACGTTTTCATCGTATCCAACAAACACTCATCGCCTTATTTCACACAAAAACAAAACAATTTTTTAATAAAATCATTGTTATTTGCGCAATTTTACCTTCATATTGCCCGAGGCTGAAAGCAAATAGCGTGAACAAAACCAGCTCGATACTTGACATCCTTCAGACTGAACTCAATGTATTTTTAATCAGGACTGCGGAGTAAGATTGCAGTCATTTGGAAGTCCCCATGAATAAAATTCAATGTGTTTTGTTTGTTTCTTATATATATTTGATTGACGAATTTAAAGTTTAATCAAACACCTCTTCTTTTTAAAAGACGGTTTATTTTCACCATATTATTAAATTTCTGTATGTGATGCGGTATTTTTCTCAAATCGACCACAAGATTCTATTTTGCTAAAATTTTTGCAATTTTCACACTACCACTAGAAGAAAAACCAATACAAAATTAGTATCGGAGAAAAAAGTGATGATTACCATATAAACACTATAGTGTACGTTAACGTACTAAACTGTAAATACGACAATGGATATGTTTGTTTGCAATCAAATATTGTTCAGTATTTGTGTTGATTAATGTGTTTTGAGCTGTTCGTGCTGCCAGCGGCGATCCTAGCTAATTGGCCGCCCATGTGCCACACGAAAAGTGGCCGCCCCTTTTAAGTCTTCTATATAGGTATAAAACACACTACACATTTTGCTAAATGTTAAAGAAGATTATAATATGAATTTATTAATGAAACTAAACATGAACAAATTAGATATGAAAAAAAGAAATGCATATATTTTTAGCACCATTTCAAGCTTGCGGCAGAGTCGCCGCGACAGCGTCGACATAGTGTATAACACATATTCTTATGTAGGGTGTCAAGCTTGCGACTGGCGACAGAAAAAACGTCGAGCTCGGCGTTTATGGAAATCGGCGACAGAAACGCTCACCATACTTTCTTATGGACCATATCAAGCTTGCGACAGTGTCGCAGCGTTTTTATGGGCAAGTTGTTTACAGTACTTAGAATTTTTGGAAAAAGATAAGAATTGAAAACTGTTTGAGATGTTCGATCGTAGGGGCATCATAAAACTAGTAATTGACAAAGTACCAACAGGCCATTGTCCAGGTGGAGGTACATTGGCCGTTATGAAAAATACTTCAAAAGCAGATAGTCAATTACCTTTTAAGTAGATACACGATAATTGTGCCCCGATTTTAATAATTGACCACCAACAACTCGCGAATGTCAACAATCAACACGGTCGCGACGTTTTTATGTATAGGTTGTTGGTACTATGTAGAATTGTTGGTAAAATGATGAGAATTTTAAAATTGGATGATTCATTCTGTCGCAGGCTGTCGTGTCGCTCTAGCTTGACACCTACAAATGTGTTCACAACACTGTCGCGACGACTCTGTCGCAAGCTCGACAGTAGACTTAAAGAAGAAGAAACTCATTAGGGATAACCAATCTCCACTAAATATCTATTGCTTTTGCAAATGAAAAGAAAGCGATAAAAGATGAATGTTAAGATAGAATAACTGCAAAGTGCTCATTCTCAATGTTCCCAAAAATTTCATGAGAAACAAGTGGTTCTAGTCTATTTTCATATTCTTTAAAACTAATGACAGATTTTCTCCTAAATAGGCGATCTGTTCTTTGTTGTTGCTAAAACTGATAGAATTTTTACAAAAATAACAGTTACAACTTCAACAAAGTGTCACATTTGCTTGTATATGTAACGTGATATGTAACTATTTTCTATATAGATATATCTTGTTTTTCACTGTGATGAATATTTCAGTGGCGTCAGGACATATAAAAAAATTACATAATCCATCAGTTCGACAATACATGTCTGTTATACCTATATTTTTGTAAATATAAGACTTTTCTTTTAAATATCGGTCGCTGGCCGCCCCTGTGCGACGCACTACTCGCACAGTGGGTAGGATCGCCACTGCGTGCTGCATTATTCCATTCTTCTAATGATTGTTCAGGATTTGTTAGCAAGTTCTTAACCAGATTTGGATCGTTTTCGAAAAGTTCTACAAAACTATAAACAAAACAAAATCATTTAGAACACATTAAAAACGTTCAATTTTCTATTTACTTAATGTTGATGGAATGATGACGATTCTCGTCATTATCCTTTAATAAATGCCCAATAACGTCTTGATGATATGTTAGCAAATATTGTTCGTACATCATGTTTTTAATTGGATTAATTAAAATTTGAATTACTTTACAACAGATCTTCTTTTCGGACTCTTGACATTTCGTGATAATCACTACTAATTGTAGCTCATCTAGTATGATTTTAGAAAAACATTTGACCACCAGTGGCGTCTCGTGCACAGCAAGACATTATTAAGGACCGTGGAAAAGCCATGCCCCTCAACCTAATCTGTTAACCGGTCCAAATCAAATGGAGTAGTTATCAGAAAAATCATTAGGTACGCCTTTAAAGGTCTCCTATCGTAGAAAAATGTTTGGGTTTGGTGAAATGAACAGTGACCACCCTTTTGTTTCCTAGATTTCGCAAACATAGAATTAAAGACAGCATCAAGAAGAAGAAGTTTTATCTAGTTGTTCGAACACAACTTGATTCGAGTACGTAAAAGTTTTCCAAATGTGATTAGAGGATTAGCAACAGAAAGATTTTGTGCTAATTGAAGGAATAATAGATTTTCTAAAGAGAAAATCGTATTTTATTTCCAACTATGAATATATTTTATTATAAATTGAAATTTATCTATAATTTTTTTATGTGTTCAGATTATTCGATGATAGTCAAAGTATTATCTGGTTTTTCATGATAACAGAACAAAGAAATGTTTAAACGCTTAGTTAACAGCGTTTTCTAGACTTGTTGTATCGAGTATTTCTATCACTTGAGTTTCAGACGTCGGAGTATTAGCATCGGCTTAACAATTTATTAAATTTATTAGTGAACAGTGTTTAAATCATTAGGGTTTTAGTAATAATAAAAGTGTTAGTGCAGTGTTAGTGCCAGTGCAGTGTTAGTGTCAGTGCAGTGAAATAGTGCTAGTGCTTGGTGAATGGATTGGTTTGCCATGCAGTACCAAGGGGTAAGCAGAGATTCAACTAACCGGTAAGTCGGGGATATTGAGAAGAGGACGCTACAAAGGTAGGACGTCGCGGGATTTAGAAGAGGAAACCATCCAAGGTAGGATTTGTTAATTAGTCCATGGATAATTACATGGACCAGTTAACAAATAAGGATGCCCATAATAAACATTCAATTAGGATGCTCCCTCGCCCTATTATAGGGATTCAAGATAGGTTGCCCCCCCCCCGCCCCCCGCCCCCCCTACATGCCCAATAGGTTTTTTCTTATGCAATCGTTTTTTGTTAGGGACAAATAGGAAATTATTTTGCGGACATTTTTCATCGTTTGCGTCAGGGTTTGGTGAAATGAGCAGTAACCACCCTCAAAAATCGTGAATTTCGCGTATTTTCCGTGCTTTATTCGAAATAACAGTGATTTAGTGAAAAAAGTGTGTGTAGTGCCAGTGAAAATAATTGAACAGATAAGTATTATGCAATTAAATAGATAAGTATTACGCAATTAGATGTACTTATATGTGATTAAATTACAATTTAATCAAATTCTATGTTTCAGCATTATATATTGTGTTTTAGTAATTTCAGATATTTTGTAATTTAATATTTTTATTTTCTTGCATTTTAGGTGATTTTTGTAAGTACCTTGCATGTTTGTTAACTTTTAAATTTTCTTTCCAAATAGATCTTCTATTCATGGTTTGTTTTTTTATTCAAATGAAATGCGCAGTTATCCACCGTCAAATCGAAGAGCTCCCGAGCTTCCCGTGCTTTATTCGAAATAAATATCAAACAGGTAAATATTACGCAATTAAATATACATGTGATTAAATTAAAATCTTATCAAATTCTATGTTCCAGCTTTGCATCGTCTTTTGGTAATTTAATATTTCTATTTCCATCCATTTTAGAATGATTTTCGTAAGTTTCTTACGTGTTTATTAACTTTACAATTTCTTTCCCAATAGTTCTTCTATTCATAGTTTGTTTTTTGTTTTTCATTCAAATTGGATTTCGAAACGAAAATGCTTCAGGGTTTGGTGAAATACGCAGTTACTCCCGTCAAATCGTAAAATTCCCAAGCTTACGGTGCTTTATTCGAAATAAAAGTGTGTGTGTAGTGCTAGTGAAAAAATCCAACAGGTAAATATTACGCAATTAAATATACATGTGATTAAATTAAAATCTTATCAAATTCTATGTTTCAGCTTTATATCGTCGTTTGGTAATCGAATAGTTTTATTTCCTTCCATTTTAGAATGATTTTCGTAAGTTCCTTCCATGTTTATTAATTTTTACTTTTTTTTTCTCCAATAGGTCTTTACTATTCATCGTTTGTTGTTAGGGACAAAAGGGGAGTTATTTTCAAATATTTTTCATCGTTTGAAATTTTATTCGAATTTGTTTTTTGAAACGATAATGCGTGAGGGTCTGGTACCACCCTCAAATCGTGAAATTCGCGCGATTTTCGTGTTTTATTATGTGTGTGTGTGTGTGTGTGTGTGTAATGTGTGTGATGTGTGGATATGTGTGTGTATGTGTGTGTGTGTATGGATGTGTGTGTGTAGTGCAAGTTCTTGTGATAAGTGAAAAAATTAAATAGATAAGTATTACGCAATTAGATGTACTTATATGTGATTAAAATACAATTTTATCAAATTCTAGGTTTCCGGTTTATATCATCTTTACGTAATTTTAGATTCATTGTAATTTAATATTTTTATTTTTTTACCTTTTTAGATGATTTTCCGTAAGTACTTTTACATGTTGATTAATTTTTACATGTAGTGAATTATTCCCGAATATTTTTCATCGTTTGAAGTCTTATTCAAATTGTTTCTCGAAACGAAAACTGCACCAGAGTTTGGTACCATTCTCAAATCGTGAAATTCGCGTATTTTCCGTGCTTTATTCGAAACAAAAGTGATTTAGTGAAAAAAGTGTGTGTAGTGCAAGTGAAAAAATTGAACAGATAAGTATTACGCAATTAATTATATATGTGATTATTTTAAAATTTTATCAAATTCTGTTTTAGCTTTATATCGTCTTTTGGTAATTTTAGATTCATTGGAATTTAATATTTTTATTTTCTTGTATTTTAGGTTTTTCGTAAGTACCTTACATGTTTATTGATTTTAATTTTTTTTTCCCAATATTCCTTCTATTCATCGTTTGTTGTTAGGGACAATTTGGAAATTATCTACTGATATTTTCCATCGTTTTGAAGTTTTATTCAAATTCGTTTTTCGAAACCACCCTCGAAAATCGTACAATTCGCGTATTTTCCGTGCTTTATTCGAGTGATTTAGTGAACAAAGTGTGTGAAGTGCAAGTGAAAAAATTAAACAGGTAAATATTAAACAATTAAAAATACATGTGTGATTAAATTAAAACTGTATGAATTTCGTTGTTTCAACTTGGATTGTGTTTTTGTAATTTGAAATTGTTTATAATTTAAGATTTTTATTTTCTTGTATTTTAGGTGATTTTTTCGTAAGTACCTTACCTGTTTATTAATTTGTATATATTTTCCCAATATTCCTTCTATTCATCGTTTGTTGTTAGGGACAATTTGGAAATTATTTACTGATATTTTCCATCGTTTTGAAGTTTTATTCAAATCGTTTTTCGAAACGAAAACTGCGCCAGGGTTTGGTGAAATGAGCAGTAACCACCCTCGAAAATCGTACAATTCGCGTGTTTTCCGCGCTTTATTCGAGTGATTTAGTGAACAAAGTGTGTGTAGTGCAAGTGAAAAAATTAAACAGGTAAATATTAAACAATTAAAAATACATGTGTGATTAAATTAAAACTGTATCAATTTCGTTGTTTCAACTTGGATTGTGTTTTTGTAATTTGAAATTGTTTATAATTTAAGATTTTTATTCTTTTGCATTTTAGGTGATTTTTTCGTAAGTACCTTACATGTTTATTAATTTGTACATATTTTTCCCAATATTCCTTCTATTCATCGTTTGTTGTTAGGGACAATTTGGAAATTATTTACTGATATTTTCCATCGTTTTGAAGTTTTATTCAAATTCGTTTTGCGAAACCACCCTCGAAAATCGTACAATTCGCGTATTTTCCGCGCTTTATTCGAGTGATTTAGTGAACAAGTGTGTGTAGTGCAAGTGAAAAAACTTAAACAGATAAGTATTACGCAATTCTATGTACTTTTAAATATACCAAAATCTATTTTCATTTTTAAATTAAAAATGATTTATTTTCAAATCAATTTAAAATAAAATGTCAAGGAAGCAGAAATATTTCTTATTGGGGTAGTTTGGGTAATTGGTGTTGGCGTTTTTGTTTCTTTGGCATTTCAACAATTTTTCTTCATTAATTTTGGTCGCTAGCGAATACTTCTAGAAGTATATATGCGGGGGTTGCGATTTTGTCTAAAATCATTGTAATTGTTCTACTAACACTGGTGGTTGGGATAGTGGATTAGGCCTACAGGGGATACCACTATTAAAAAAAACGCGCCTTGTGCTTTACCTCTAAGGTGGTGTGGAAAAAAGCACACAATTAGCAGCAGATTTTATCGAACAATTCCAATACAATTCATTAACTCCAGACATGTTAAATAATTATCGCTAATTATCACTTAAACTCTTGATAAAATATTTAATGAATTACATAATAATACAGAAATATTGTTGTCGCTTGAACGTTACAATTATTAACTAACATTCTATTGGAAGTTTACCATAAAACATAATCATCTCTCCATACAATACTTTCAATCCATGACAAATAACCAGACACTCTAGTGTAGACACCAACGCTATCTTTAAAACCGCATGCTTTACCAAATGATGTTACACCAATAATTTGGAAATATGAAGCTTTTAGATTTCTATCAAAATACGAAATTTGTAAAGGTCCTCCAGAATCACCCTAAAATTCATAATTATCTCATCATCCATTGTTGTTGTTTATTTTTGAATAGAAACATTTCCAACTCACCGGACATGTATCTTTCCCATCGACATCACCAGCACATATTTGAATATCTTCTAGAATACCTTGCTCTAATTGTCGAACAGGTGCATTAGCATATACACTTTTACATTCAGGATAATTAATAAAATTAATAAAAACTTTCAATAGATGCGAACTAGGTTCACCTAGGAAATCTGTAACACCCCATCCAGTTGCTGTTATTTGTTCATTTGGTATTACATTAGTTGCATATAAACAAGCTGGTTTTATGTAAGTACCAAATCTAACAATTCTATTCAATTGTATTAGTGCAATATCATGGTATTTCGATGGTGGTTTGTATTTTGGATGTCGGAATGTTTGACCAACTTGGAAATCTTCAGGTGCTGCAGGTTCTGTAGTATTTTTAATGTCTAATTCACCTAAACGGGCAATTTTCACACTACCACTAGAAGAAAAACCAATACAAAATTAGTATCGGAGAAAAAAGTGATGATTACGATACAAACACTCACAATTTTGATGAACTTACACAATGGGCAGCTGTTAAAACAAATCTATCACTAATCAACGATCCACCACATAACCATTGGGTATTATTCGATTCACCATAACCCAAAATAGCCTAAAAAATTACAAAATAATAATTAATTAATTAATAACTTTCGTGAAAGTTAGTTGTATATTCACCATATGCGGAAATTCAGCTGCTAATGATTGAATACCACCAAAAGCAGCACTAATAAACGAAGCGTCATCTGTTTTAACTTCGGGTTGATGGTATTCTAGACATTCTGTAAATCATTTTGTTTAAATATTAATATAAATCGCGTTTGTAGTTGTGGCAAAAATCAAATTCTATACTTTGCTGGCTTATACGTTCTTGTTGATTTTGTAATTGTTCGTTTTTATGTGGACAACATACTATTGGTGTTATACCGTGAAATCCACAATGTTGGGGCATTTGTCTTGTTTGCAATAAATCCATAGCATAAGGACATTTGTCTAAAATTGTGCAAATTCCTTTTATTTTCATCGTATCCAACAAACACTCGTCGCCTTATTTCACACAAAAACAAAACAATTTTTTAATAAAATAATCGTTATTTACGCAATTTTACCTTCATATTGCCCGAGGCTGAAAGCAAATAGCGTGAACAAAACCAGCTCGATACTTGACATCCTTCAGACTGAACTCAATGTATTTTTAATCAGGACTGCGGAGTAAGATTGCGGTCATTTGGAAGTCCCCATGAATAAAATTCAATGTGTTTTGTTTGTTTCTTGTATATTCGATTGACGAATTTAAAGTTTAACCAATGACCTCTTCTTTTTGAGCGATTGAATTTTTTTTGCAGGAAATCCAAGGAGGTATAAAAGACGGGTTATTTTCACCATATTATTAAATTTCTGTATTTGATGCGGTATTTTTCTCAAATCGACCACAAAATTCGATTTTGCTAATGTTTTATTTATGCGCTACGCTGTATTTGCAAAAACAAAAAAAATCGAAGTTTTAGTAACACGAAGAAGTCAAATATTGCGCAATAGTCCTTTAACGCTTTTGATTAATTTTTTTGATCAACTATCCAGCAATGTGTTTGTACAATATTTTAGTGAAGTTGACCAATAAAGCAGTCAAAGCAGTTTTTTTTAGTGCACACTTGAGTGCTAGATAGTAAGTTATTTCCATTACTGAAACAGGGTAGAATTTCCGCATATATCGGGGTATGTGTGTTATATTCAAGGGAACTTTGAATCTCTCATTGTTTCCTACATGAAATTTCATGTAATCATAGTTACTTTATTGTAAGTTATGAATATCCAAATTTTATCGAACAATTTCAATACAATTCATTAACTCCAGAAATGTTAAATAATTATCGCTAATTATCACTTAAACTCTCGATAAAATATTTAATGAATTACATAATAATACAGAAATATTGTCGTCGCTTGAACGTTACAATTATTAACTAACATTCTATTGGAAGTTTACCATAAAACATAATCATTTCTCCATACAATAGTTTCAATCCATGACAAATAACCAGACACTCTAGTGTAGACACCAACGCTATCTTTAAAACCGCATGCTTTACCAAATGATGTTACACCAATAATTTGGAAATATGAAGCTTTTAGATTTCTATCAAAATACGAAATTTGTAAAGGTCCTCCAGAATCACCCTAAAATTCATAATTATCTCATCATCCATTGTTGTTGTTTATTTTTGAATAGAAACATTTCCAACTCACCGGACATGTATCTTTCCCATCGACATCACCAGCACATATTTGAATATCTTCTAGAATACCTTGCTCTAATTGTCGAACAGGTGCATTAGCATATGCACTTTTACATTCAGGATAATTAATAAAATTAATAAAAACTTTCAATAGATGCGAACTAGGTTCACCTAGGAAATCTGTAACACCCCATCCAGTTGCTGTTATTTGTTCATTTGGTATTACATTAGTTGCATATAAACAAGCTGGTTTTATGTAAGTACCAAATCTAACAATTCTATTCAATTGTATTAGTGCGATATCATGGTATTTCGATGGTGGTTTGTATTTTGGATGTCGGAATGTTTGACCAACTTGGAAATCTTCAGGTGCTGCAGGTTCTGTAGTATTTTTAATGTCTAGGTCACCTAAACGGACAATTTTCACACTACCACTAGAAGACAAAACAATACAAAATTAGTATCGGAGAAAAAAGTGATGATTACGATATAAACACTGACAATTTTGATGAACTTAAACAATGGGCAGCTGTTAAAACAAATCTATCACTAATCAACGATCCACCACATAACCATTGGGTATTATTCGATTCACCATAACCCAAAATAGCCTAAAAAATTACAAAAAACTAATTAATTAATCAATAACTTTCGTGAAAGTTAGTTGTATATTCACCATATGCGGAAATTCAGTTGCTAATGATTGAATACCACCGAAAGCAGCAATAATAAACGAACCGTCATCTGTTTTAAATTCGGGTTGATGGTATTCTAGACATTCTGTAAATCATTTTGTTTAAATATTAATATAAATCGCGTTTGTAGTTGTGGCAAAAATCAAATTCTATACTTTGCTGGCTTATACGTTCTTGTTGATTTTGTAATTGTTCGTTTTTATGTGGACAACATACTATTGGTGTTATACCGTGAAATCCACAATGTTGCGGCATTTGTCTTGTTTGCAATAAATCCATAGCATAAGGACATTTGTCTAAAATTGTGCAAATTCCTTTTATTTTCATTGTATCCAACCAACACTCATCACCTAATTTTACATAAAAACAAATCAAATTTTTAATAAAATAATTATCGGTTTAACTTTACCTTCATATAAACCAAGACTACAATTGAATAGCATAAACAAAACCAGCTTGAAACCGGTCATCCTTCAAACTAGACTAAGCGTATTATTAAAATGTTTGTTTATCGTCCAATAAGAATCAACAATTATGGAAATCCCATTCAACTTAATTAAATTGTTCCCGTTGCATATAGACGACCAGTTTTTAAATGAAATTGTTTATTGGCATGTTTGTCATTTCTTCCAAGAATCGCAAATGTTGATAGAGAAAAATGGTTGTTTTGAGAAAATCACTAACAACATTCCACAGCAATAATAATGTGTTATCATCTCATTGTGTGTCCTCCAATTGGTTTTTGACGAATTATTGATGGGAATATTGGCATTTTATCACTATTATCTTTTCAATGCATTGCCCTATTGCCCTATGATAATTATCGCAAATTATTGAAACACCTGTTATCTGAATTATTTAATAAAAAGCCACTTGAACAATAAGTTCTCAATAGATCGATCTAAGCAAAATTTTTATAGCAATTGCAACAAAATGCAAAAATACTGCATTTTATTAATTTGTACATTATCCTATTTAATATTGACAATAAATTGTGAAATAAACATATGTATACCGTTATCAACAACAACTTACGGTAAGTCCACTCACTTCTCTATTATTGCCAATACGAATTAAAACAATTTTAGAACAAAACAAACTAAATGATGCACTTTTATACGAACAAATACGTAATGATATTCGTGAAGCGATCATCAAAAATGATACAATTCACATTGATCATATTGATGTTGATATTACACATCCAGCATTTCGGTATTAGTTTAGTTTTTGTTTAAATTTTAATCATCAATAATTTTAACAAAACCCTTTAGACTTAATGGCACTTTGGATAATCTAACAATATCAAATCTTGATGATCACACTTTGCGTTTGTTCATTTTCAATGATGTCGATATGGATTTGTTCAATTTGACATTAAATAATTTCTCAATTGTTGGTCAATACGATTGGACTGGAAATATTGGTGATTTATTTGATATTTACGGTAAAGGTGATTTCTGGTAGGTGTACTCAATTGATTTCCTATAAGCATTCTCAATAAACGCATAAGAATTTTCAAAACAGGATGGTAATGAACAATTTCTCAATTGCAATGACCCATTTCAATCTATCGATAACCGATGAATTGTGTTTAACAATCAATATTGATATTACATTAGGGCAAGTTCACAATCATTTCGATAATTTTATGAATGGTGAGGAATTGGAAGAATTGTTAAATCATGTATTTGAGGCGATCATTCCGGAAAGTGTGGAAATTATATGGGAAGAAATCAAGGATAACATTGATGGTCCTTTAGAGAAAGTGATAATTTAAACATTCCAATTGCATATCGATTGACAAAATTTATTTTGTAGATGATCAATGACTGGTTACATAAGAAACATGTACGTGAATTTCTACAAAGGCAAATGTTAATTAAGTAGAAACGATTTTAATAATAAGACTAAAATAAAACGTCAATTATAGAAATTGTAAACAAAATGTAGCGTTGTTGTTAAATTAATATCAAATTAATGCAGATCTAGTATATGAAAAACGATTACCTTTGGATTCTCTTTGAGATTCTCTCATTATTTGTTTGTTGTTGTTGAATTCATTTATAATTCATCGTGTTTGTAGAAATTCTCATCAATAATACGTTTCACATTACGAATAATTTCTTTCGAATTTCCAATATCAATTTCATGGCGATCTGTTGGTGATAAATATAGAAATACCGTTGGATAACTAGTGACACGCAAACTACTGCAGAATAAACGTTCAACTTCACAATCAATTTTTCCACTACGTATATGCCCTTCAAGACTCTAACAAACAATTCATTCATTAATCAATTCGATTATGATCAAAATTTATGTGATTACTTGTGCTATTTTACGAAATTCCGGCTCGAAATGTGTACAATGTCCACACCATGGTGCATAGAAATCAATCAACCACGGTAACAGGAATTGCTTTGTTAAAATCTGTTGTTTGAAATCATTTGATGTCATCGAGATCACCGGTGATGGTAGAAATGTGAAAATCCAACGTTTCAATGATAAAGCATCACGATTGCCATTATACAAACTAAATTTAATGTTTTGCTTTAATTATAAACGTTAATCAATATTCGATTTAATTCACTTACGCCACACTACTTAAACCACGACTATTTAATGGATAAAGTCGTATTGTGGGGTAACCACGGATATTTTGTTCATTGCAAATATGCGAATTTGTATCACAATTGACTTCAGCTATTTTAACATTATCGAATTCAATCATCTGCAAAATGGTTTTCATAATTAATTAAGAATGAACATTGCGAATTTTTATTGTTTAATACATCTTTGGCAAGGCGTCGCCATTCAGGACTTAATCGTTGACATGGACCACACCATGGTGCAAAATAATCAACAATCCACAATTCGTTTTTCGATTTTGTTGTTAATTCAATAAAATTCTTATCGTCTAGATTAATTACTATAAAGAAATATTTAATTAATTAAATCAACGACATTAATGATTGATGTAATTTACCGAGTGGATTTAACATATCGGAAACGAATTCAACAATACTTTCTTCTGATGGTGCACCATGGAATTTATGTATTTGACTACCATTATACAACAATGTTGTCGGATATGATGTGATACCTTGTGTTGAACATAAATTCCGATGCATTGTACAATCAACAGTACCAAATTGTATTTTATCGGGTTGGAAATGTGTACTAGCACGACGCAATTCCGGCATTAATCGTCTACATGGTGGACACCATGGGGCATACCAATCAATAAACCATGTATTACCATCATTGATGATATTATGGAAATCTGTTGGTGATAATGCATGTAGATTTGTTGATTTGATACTTTCTTTAGCAAAACTAATTAATTCATATAAAACATCACGTCCATGATGTATTTCAAATGCACCACCAACTTTTAATACACCCCATGTTGGATATCTACCAACATGTAAACTTGTACATAGATTTGAACTTTTCCCACAATGTATTAAACCAATATTGATCATTGGTATTTGTGATGGTAGCCGTTTCAATTGTAGATTTAAATCAGTGGCTGTACCTAAATAGAAACATAATAACCATGGTTTATTTGAATTTGTACGTAATTCATTGCGTATCTGTTGGAATTTCTCATCGTTTATTGTTTCCGGATTTGGTAGAATATTTAAAATATTATCGATAATTTCTTTAGTATCAGAACCATGAATATTATGGATAATTGCTGATGTTGTCGATTCATTTTCATCATTAATTTGCCAGAAAACTATCGCATTTTCTTTATAATTCCCATAGATTTGCATACATAATTCCTTATCTTCGATGATACCAACTGGCATTAGTCCTTCTAAAATTGCTGCCAATTTGAGACGAATCTCTTCATCAGGACAATTACCATCACCACACAAAAACAATAACCATTGTTGCTTCCTTAAACCATCATGTTGCCATTTGTCTCTAGTTATCACTTCTACATTTACCGTTAATCTGGATAAAACGTGTGCTTTTAAACGATCAAATGTGCGTGATCCTTTGAATTTTTCACCTTCATCGAGATGTGACTGAAAACAAATTCAAATTTTTGATTGATTTGATTTAAATAAATTAATAATTACTTCTTTTTCATAATATAACAATGTTGGATATGATTGAATACTGAGTTGATAACACAATGACCA
The DNA here is from genome assembly GCA_028455855.1 of Meloe dianella. Classification (NCBI taxonomy): domain Eukaryota; kingdom Metazoa; phylum Arthropoda; class Insecta; order Coleoptera; family Meloidae; genus Meloe; species Meloe dianella. The sequence goes on from JAPTHL010000060.1 coordinate 804,506, forward strand.
ATCATCTTCACAATTCACAGCAGCTATACGGATAACACCTTCCAGATCGGCTGCTAATTTACGCCATGTTGGTGCCAATTCGTGACAATGATGGCATTGTGGTGAATAGAAATTAACGAACCAAGCTTGATTATTATCCAAAATGTTCACCTCTAATTGTTTGATATAATAAAAACTATTATTAATCCATTTGTGAATGGTAAATTAATTGAATTCTTACCATAATCGGCTCGACTTAATGTCACAATCAATGGATCATCATCATAGATACCAAAATGGTCTCTATAATACGTATAACTATGGTATTGTTTATGATTATTATTGGTACTCTGATCAGTATCACCATGTAAATCGTAATGTTTTCTAGTATCTGGATCTTTTAATACTTCATAAGCTCTAGCGATTTTTACGAATTTAGCATCAGCATCTTCATCATCCTGAAATCATTGTTTTATTGTTGAAAAGTGTTATAAATTGCCATTGATAGGAGTATAACTTGATTCTTATCAGGATGTAGTTTCACTGCCAAACTTTTGAAAGCCTTGCGAATTTCTTTAACATTAGCATCTCTAGGCACACCAAGTAATTTATAATAATCTCCATAATTGTCTTCTCCATCGATTAGATTTGTTAAATATGCAAGAAATACGAATAATAACAGTAATTTCCTGGAAAATTATTCAATAAAACGACGTGCACTATCATCTAGTGTAGGTTAAAAATACTTACATTTCTTTAATTGTTTTTGGTAAAATAAATGCTTCAGTATCACAGATAAACGTTTCTTTTATTCGAATAGTTTTCCTAATAATAATAACCGTCTAATGTTATCAGCAATGTTAATGATAACAGATGTGCTTGAATTTGTTTAAACTACACCCACATCACTGCTAATGTACTGGCGTCCCACATCTGTTTTTTTTTAACTACGAAAAAACAACCCAGACCGGAATTAAATGTTATTAGATTGGTTGGTTTATTATGTATGACATAATTTTATTGGAGTTTACGTACGTATTTGTCATGAAATTTTGCATGCAGCCTCGTACTTTTGATAACTGCAGTTATCCTTAAAGAGGACCAACAGGACCTCGATTTTGGACCAATTAGCGAGCGCCTAACAACGTGTTTGACACATGATAGACGGTGTTGTCGAGTTAGAGTGCTAGCATTAGCTGCGTTCAGAAATCGACAAAATACTGAATTAATTCGTTATACATTTAGGTTGGACGCTGACCGATATATAGCAAACACGTGGTTAGTTTTAACGGTATTGTTCGATTATGTTAGAACCTGTTTTTCCAGTGCTTTAGATAGTATTCAACGCACACTGGTCAAACAGCACATCACAACACAACAGTATCGAACAAAATGTTTTGTCGTAGGAGTTTTCCGTTTGACCAATGAACGCCACACATCCATCCAACACTTTACAACATGTTCGGCGCGCAAACACTGACAATGGTTTGATGAACGAACATCATTGGACAAACTAACAATTGGTATTAATTGTATCGGTATCATTATTTGAAACAAATTGTGACCGAACTTATTTGAGTTAATTAAAACAAATTTTACTGAAGATTCCTCTTGGGTAGCTGTGCCAATATACATGCAAAATTGTTTTTATTTCGTATGAAGGAAGCCAATGTGTGGCTCTCTTCTGTAATCGATGTCTTGTATCTTCCTCAAGGAAAGTACAGAGCGTTTTCATCGATTTTGTATTTCATCAATTTTTTATTATTAAGAAACTGTTAAAACTATCACCTTTTCCATGGGCTCCCTAATTATCCGTTTTCATTAATTTTAGTACTATTGCAAAGGCAATTCAATTATCTACAGAGGTACAGGCTCTTTTTTTGATTAAATATAATAGTTTTCCCGAAATTCAAATTACTATTTTTTGGAAGTATGCAACTTCTTATACAGCAATTTCTTTTTCGGGTGAAAATTCTGGTGGAGGTGCCGGGCGACAATTTTAGTGTTTTTATGTTTAACACATTTTTAGGCTGGCAATACCAATCTACGGACATTTGGTGACTAGAATTTTAGAGTGGCGGCAGTGGTCTTTTGGCATTTGACAGATGTAAGTATAAACTTAAAAAGGAAGATTATTTATTTAATAATTTCCATTTATTTTGAAAGAAAATAATAAATGTAAGTGAGCTACGCAAAATTTAATCGGAAGTCAACAGATTTGGTCCAATCCATCATCAGTCTTCATCTTGTGAAATTGAGCAAACATTTACGTGGTAATTATCATCATCATAGATCAATATAAATCGTTTATTATTTTATAATCAACGTTGGTGATTGAAAATTGCGAATGTTAGGTGTGTATATATATATATATATATATATATATATATATATCATATATTATTTTAATTCTAGTGTTTTTATGTTTAATACGTATTTAGGCTGGCAATACAAGTCTAGGGACATTTGGTGACTAGAATTTAGAATGGCAGCAGTGGTTGTTTGGCATTTGTCAGATATAAATGTAATCTTATAATTAATACAATTTATTTATTTCATTAATTTATTTTTATTTAGAATGAAAATAACATATGTAAGTGAATTCTGCAAAATATAATGGAGCTGACACAATCCTTAATAAACAATAACAGTCCGAATCATCAAGTTTTCATCTTGTGAAATTCAACAAACATTTGCAAGGTAACAATCATCATCATACATGAATGTAAATCGTTTATTATCTTAAAGTATCGATTATGGTGATGTATTTTACTAATTTTAGGTGTGTGTGATGTAGCAGGATCCATGAATTTACTGGAAAAACATGAAAATAGTGTACTGGAATGCTGACGTTGATATGGAAATATGAAATTTGTTTGAATATCTAGAAGTGTGGTGATCGATTCAATTGTAAGTACGACTAATGAAAAATTGTTTTTATCAACAATATGAAAATTGGAATCTAAGCGCCATCTATTTGACAATAGCCGAAGCAAGCCGAAATTTCCAGAACAAGATGGCGCTAGTTTACAGGTTTCTGCAATTTTTAAAATGCATAGTTCAGTGCGTTGTAGAGAGATGGCGCTGTGCGCAATTTTGAATTTGATTTTTAATTTGTTTATCTTTTAAATAGGGGACACTTTGTTATTAATTGTATTTCTCATTGTAGGTTGATGGACAATTACGTATAATTAATGATATAATCAAATATGATGGAATTGGTATTAAATTCATTGTGAAAAATTTGATGGAAACATTGTAAGTGTGATCATGTCTTGTTTTTAGTAATTATTAAACAGACAATTGATTAAAATGGATAATTAGCAATACACGGTTGAGGTAATTAAAGTAATTTGAAAGAATTAATATATATGTATATTAATTTTAGTGTTTTTATGTTCAAGGCATTTTTGGGCTGGCAATACAAGTCTAGGGACATTTGGTGACTAGAATTGTAGAGTGGCAACTGGTTTCATGGCATTTGACAGGTGTAAATATAACCTCAAAATATAATGTATTTATTTTATTAATTTCTTTTTATTTAGAATGAAAATAACATATGTAAGTGAATTCTGCAAAATATAATCGAGCTGACACAATCCATAATAAGGAAAAACAGTCCGAATCATCAAATTTTCATCTTGTGAAATTCACCGAACATTTTCAAGGTAATAATCATCATCATACATCAATGTAAATCGTTTATTATTTTAAAATATCGATTGTGGTGATAAATATTACTAATTTTAGGTGTGTGGTGTGCCAGGATCCATGAATTGTCTGGAAATAACATGATAATATTCTACTAGAATGGTAACGTTGACATGGAAGGTGAATCGGTATCCATTTATCGACAGCTGTAATTGTATGAATTTTGATGGAATATTTAGAAGTTCGGTGATTGATTCAATTGTAAGTACGACGTAAAATTAATAAGTAATAAATAACTTACAGGTTTCTGTTATATTAGAAACATTTTACAGGATTCTGTAATGTTAAAAATGCTTAGTTCAGCCCATTGCGGAGAGATGGCGCTATGTGTAATTTTTATGTATTTTTTTTTAAATTTGCTTATAATAAGTAATTTGTAAATGTGGTTAATGATTAATTAGTACAGCGATAATCGTTTAAATATATGGTCAAAACACTGTTTATTTTGTAAAATTTTATAATATTCATAGTGGGATTTCTTAGACACTTAGTAACTTTTTTCATGACAAATTTTTGCTATTTCTATCTCAACATTTTTTTATTCAATATTTTAATTCGTTTATTTTTCTTTTAGTTTTTATTCATCGAAGAATCAGTAACTGTGAAATGTGGACAATTTATAAGTGACACATATTAATTCTCATTTGAATGTTTTGTTATAATGGGAATTCGTTAATTTTAAGAAAAACGAAAAGGTAAACGTTCCAATAAACAATGAATGAAGCATCGTTTCCAGTTATAAAGTTGGTAGTAAAAACATTATTTTATATGGATATTAAAACTGATTGTTCTAGTGATGGGATTAAATGTAAGTATGATTAATTGAAATTATAAATAATTGAATACATTTTAAAATATAAATAATTTTTAGGGTGTATTAAGGTAATGACAGCAGCAACAGCAACAGTACCATTGGTTTACATTTTACCATTATTAAGTTAGTTACAATTACAAGATGGGCCATAGATATACACCAGTATTATTAATTATTGCAATATATGGTTGTTATGGAATGTTTGGTTAAGAAACGAATACAACAATTATTATTTTATAAATATTACAAAGAAACAAATTTGTCATTAAGCATTCGAAGTTATCTATGATTGTTCTTGGAAAATAACGATGTTTTAATAAGAGTTTTGTTAAGATTGTTATTATACTAAACAGATAGATATTATTAACTCATAATGTGAACAAAAAAAATGTTTAATTAATTGTATTATAAACAGGTCAATAAAATTATTTTAAATCTTGTTTTTCTCCCTAAAATTGAAAAATTTTCGTGCTAAAATTAAAGTCTAATAGTTGTTGCCCGGCGCATACACCAAAAAATTTCGGCTAACAATAAAAAATGGGAAATTGTCTACCGGTGCATCCACCAAAAAAAATCGGCTTAAAATCAAAAATTTCATCCGGCGCATCCACCAAAATTTTTCGTGCTGGAATAAAAATTCAGAAAACTGTCGCCCGGCGCATCCACCAAAAATTTTTAAATTCGCCCGGCGCCTCCACCAAAATTTTTCGTGCTAAAATCAAAAATCAGCGCCGGGCGACAAATTTTCTCGAAAATTCTCGAATATTTGTCGCCCGGCGCATCCACCAAAAAATTTTCGTGCTGATTTTTGATTTTAGCACGAAAAATTTTGGTGGAGGCGCCGGGCGAATTTAAAAATTTTGGTGGGTGCGCCGACATTTTCCCATTTTTTAGGCCGAAATTTTATGGTGGAGGCGCAGGGTGCCTCCGACTATTTTTAGACTTTAATTTCAGCACGAAAATTTTTCAATTTTAGGGAAGAAAACCAAGATATAAAATATTTTTATTGACCCATTTATAATACAATTAATTAAACATTTTTTTCTTCACATTATGAGTAAATAATATCTATCTGATTAATATAATAACAATTTTAACAAAACTCTTACTAAAACATCATTACTTTCCAAAAATAATCATAGATAACTTCGAATGCTTAATGACAAATTTGTTTCTTTTTAATATTCATAAAATGATAATTGCTGTATTGTTTCTTAACCAAACATTCCATAACAACCATATATTGCAATAATTAATAATGGTGGTGTATATCTATGGCTATATTGTAATTGTAACTAACTTAATACTGGAAAAATGTAAACCAATGGTACTGTTGCTGCTGCTTCTGTCATTGTCTTAATACACCCTAAAAATTATTTATATTTTAAAATTCATTCAACTATTTATAATTTTAATTAATCATACTTACATTTAATTCAATTACTACAACAAACACATCAACAATCAGCTTTTATATCCATATAAAATAATGTTTTTATTACCAACTTTATAACTGGAAACGATTCTTCATTCATTGTTTATTGGAACGTTTACCTTTTCGTTTTTCTTCAAGTTAACGAATTCCCATTATAACAAAAGATTCAAATGGGAATTAATATGTGTCACTTATAAATTGTCCACATTTCACAGTTACTGATTCTTCGATTAATAAAAACTAAAAGAAAAATAAACGAATTAAAATATTCAATCAACAAAAACAAAATGTTGAGAACGATAAAGAAAGAATTGTCATAAAAAAAGTGACTAAGTGTCTAAGAAATCCCACTTTGAATATTATGAATAAACTGAGTAAAGTGCTAAAAATCTTCCACTAACCATGTATTGTTGATGATCCAGTTTAAATAGTGATGTATCCATGGTTGCCGATCCATTGGTTTGATACATTAAAACAGAACTTTGCTGTCCAGCTACTGTAATTTGCATTATTTACGAAATGCGATCATTAACATTGTTGGTATTTCCCATACATCAATTAAAAAACTGCTACGTGCTACGTGATCTGCAGAATCTTGGTCATCGCATTGACAAGATACTGCAATGATCATTCGTACAGCACCCCTGTTTGATTATAAAATAATAAATGATTTACATTGATTTATGATGATGATAATTACCTTGTAAATGTTTGATGAATTTCACATTGGAAATAAATAATTCTAATGAAGATGATGGTGTTGATCTAGAAAATAAAAAAAATATGAAATCTATTCATTCTAAAATTAAACCAAAAACATACATACACAACCAATCTTGTCCAATGTAAATTTATTATAATTGTTAAAAGCCTAATCCATACAACAATCACAACCACCAAAACAAACAGCAACAACAACTCTAAATGATACCATTATCATCCATAATTAATCCATGACTTATTATCAAATGATAACAAGTATAAATTTCAGGCATTTAATAAATTTAAAGGTTGTATTGCCTCAACTGTGATCAATTTTCTGTTTAATAATTACTAAAAACAAGACATGATCACACTTTTGCAATTTTCAATGTTTCCATCAAATTTTTCACAATGAATTCAATACCAATTCCATCATTTTTGATTACTGATTAATTATTTCGTAATTGTCCATCAACCTACAAAGAGAAATACAATTAGTAAAAATAGAAAATGTTCATTTAAATTATAAATAATTTAAAAAATATATCAAAAATTACACCACAGCGCCATCTTTCCATAATGTGCTGAACTATGAATTTACAAAACTACAGAAACCTGTAAATTGACGCCATCTTGTTTTCAGCGTGTCTTAGTTTGGACATTCTTAAATAGATGGCGTTTGGCTTCCAGTTCTTATTTTCCCATGGAAATTAAAATATACTGATCTATTCTAATTAATATTATCACTCATTTATAATTTAGTAATTTTATAAGTTGTACTTACAATTGAAACAATCCCCACACATCCAAATAATCATACATATTTCATATAATTAGAGCTGTCTAGAAATGGGTACCAATTCATCTTCCATATCAACGCCACAATTCCAGTACAATATTATCCAATTTTCCAGTCAATTCATGGTTTCTGGTACATCACACACACCTAAAATTAGTAATTTTCATCACCAAAGGTGATTATAAAATAAACGATTTACATTGATCTATGATGATGATAATTACCATGTAAATGTTTGGTCAATTTCACAAGATGAATACTTGATGGATTGGACCAACTCTGTTGACTTCCGATTAAATTTTGCATAGTTCACTTACATTTATTTTTTTTTCTAAATAAAAGGAAATTATTAAATAAATCATCTTCCATTTTAAGGTTATACTTACAGCTGTCAAATGCGAAAAGACCATTGCCGCCACTCTAAACTTCTAATCACCAAATGTCCCTAAATTTGTATAGCCAACCTAAAAATGTATTAAAAATAAAAACCCCAGATTTAACATCATTGGCTCTATTAAAAATTAAACAATAACAGCAAATTTCTGCGATATTAAGTAGACCAGAGCATAGATGTTTTCTTTTTTAAATTCAACAATTGCAATCGTCTGTTTGTCTTTATATTATTTATTATTAGAGGAATAAATATGTACTTCCATCTGGTTACTTAATAATTGTCCATGAGTGTTGTAGAGTGTGCGATTTATAATTTCGTAGATGTTAAAATAATAAAGAATAAATTAATAATAGTGTGTGTATGTGATTACTTTTAAACTTCCATGAATTCAAAAACCCGAAATGGTGATCTACAACTAAAAAAAACATTTATGCTCCGATCAACTTAACAGCTTTGCGAATATCTGTCCATTATTGAATTATTTATTATAATCAGAATGTTTTGAAATTTTTTGTCAGTGGAAATAAAAACGATAACTCACCATTGAGAACGATATCGTACATTTACAGCTTTCATCCACCAGAGATATAAAAGACTGCCATGATGATCTATGTATTTGTAATTAATTTATTTAACGTATACCACCATACTTATTATTGTATAAGTGATATATAAATAAATACACAGTAAAACCATTAGTTCGTTATTTTCTTGTATAATCTCACATTTTATACTAACACTTTGAAGAACAAAAGCTAAAAGAAAAATATACGAATTAAAATATTGAATCAACAAAATCAAAATGTTTAGATAAATATAGCAAAAATTTGTCAAGAATAAAAAATGACTGACTAAGAAATCCCACTTTGAATATAATGAAATTTTACAAAGTAAACTGTTTTGTGACCATATATTTCTACGATCATCACGGTACTAATTGATAATCAAACACGTCTCAAATTACTTATTATCAAAATGGGTAGTGTTAAAAAATATCTAGATAGTGACAGTAGACAACCAACAATACATGCTTAGTGGCGTGTGTATTGTTGGTTGTCTACCTCAAAAGTAGTTATTAGTTGTCAGTTAATTATCCAAATATCTCAAAGCATTTATATATTCGGTAATGTTAAAATGGATTATGATAATAGTTTCAATATTATTGGATGATTGCAATTTTTCAATCGATACCATCGAATTACCCCAATGACTAGTCCCAGATGCGCGACAATCGAACGACAACCGCATGCATTATGGAAATAATCATTACGATATTTTCTTACATATTTTTAATCCAAAAACTTGTATTTTCCATGGTCTATTTGTTTGTAAAAATTGCAAAATGCACATAACCTCACTTTTCTTTTCATCACTGTTTGCACCCATCATAAACAGTTATCTTCATTAATATCATTGCCATTCATTTTGACTTATCATAAATGATGCTATTTCACATCAATCTACAACGATAAAAACAATTAATTTATAGAATAATTAACACTAAAATAAACAAATTACTTGTAAATTATGCTGCCACCATAATAAAGTTTTTGGAACTAACTTTGATTATAAATCAGTGTTGCCAGATACAGATATTCAACGTTGTCAGATGTAACAATTTATCTCCAAACTGGCTAATTTTAAACTGTTTTTCAGCTGGCAGTGATGGCATTTATTATGCATTAGACTTCGTTATTTTAAAAGATAGACCTATATAAGTAATGACACGTGCAGTTGTTAGACTTATCTGAACTATGCGAAATCACATTGAAAGTGAAGCCGCGTTAGACAGCATTGTCAAATGGTTGACGATGTACCTGGGTGTGTTGCATACAGCGGCATTGGAGTTGCGAGAAGTCACGCAACACACATGCAGGAATGTTTAGTTTGGTCTGCACGTGTCACAATAACACACTAAATAACAATAAAAAAAACATAAATAGACAACAATAAAAAGTGTTACAATTGTGGACACCTGAAAGAGATATAAATTGTACATTGGGATACATCCTAACTAATGACACATGCATTTGTTAGACTTATCTGAACTATGCGAAATCACATTGAAAGTGAAGCCGCAGTAGACAGCATTGTCGAATGGTTGACGATGTACCTGGGTGTGTTGCATACAGCGGCATTGGAGTTGCGAGAAGTCACGCAACACACATGCAGGAATGTTTAATTTGGTCTGCACGTGTCACAATAACACACTAAATAACAATAAAAAAAACATAAATAGACAACAATAAAAAGTGTTACAATTGTGGCCACCTGAAAGAGATACAAATTGTACATTGGGATACATCCTAACTAATGACACATGCATTTGTTATACTTATCTGAACTATGCGAAATCACATTGAAAGTGAAGCCGCAGTAGACAGCATTGTCGAATGGTTGACGATGTACCTGGGTGTGTTGCATACAGCGGCATTGGAGTTGCGAGAAGTCACGCAACACACATGCAGGAATGTTTAATTTGGTCTGCACGTGTCACAATAACACACTAAATAACAATAGATAAAACATAAATAGACAACAATAAAAAGTGTTACAATTGTGGCCACCTGAAAGAGATACAAATTGTACATTGGGATACATCCTAACTAATGACACATGCATTTGTTAGACTTATCTGAACTATGCGAAATCACATTGAAAGTGAAGCCGCAGTAGACAGCATTGTCGAATGGTTGACGATGTACCTGGGTGTGTTGCATACAGCGGCATTGGAGTTGCGAGAAGTCACGCAACACACATGCAGGAATGTTTAATTTGGTCTGCACGTGTCACAATAACACACTAAATAACAATAGATAAAACATAAATAGACAACAATAAAAAGTGTTACAATTGTGGCCACCTGAAAGAGATACAAATTGTACATTGGGATACATCCTAACTAATGACACATGCATTTGTTAGACTTATCTGAACTATGCGAAATCACATTGAAAGTGAAGCCGCAGTAGACAGCATTGTCGAATGGTTGACGATGTACCTGGGTGTGTTGCATACAGCGGCATTGGAGTTGCGAGAAGTCACGCAACACACATGCAGGAATGTTTAATTCGGTCTGCACGTGTCACAATAACACACTAAATAACAATAAATAAAACATAAATAGACAACAATAAAAAGTGTTACAATTGTGGCCACCTGAAAGAGATACAAATTGTACATTGGGATACATCCTAACTAATGACACATGCATTTGTTATACTTATCTGAACTATGCGAAATCACATTGAAAGTGAAGCCGCAGTAGACAGCATTGTCGAATGGTTGACGATGTACCTGGGTGTGTTGCATACAGCGGCATTGGAGTTGCGAGAAGTCACGCAACACACATGCAGGAATATTAAATCTGGTCTGCACGTGTCATAAATACATTCTAACTTACAAAATACCTGAATATAATGATTATTTGTTAAGAAATCATATAGAATTTTGTGGATAATTTTGATAATAAATGCATGAAATGCGAACAATAATATTTGTGTTTCACAATCAATAAAAATATCCTGAAATAAAAAACATTTCACAAATAAAATATTAATGCGATAATTGATAATTATGGAAGGAGTAAAAGAAAATGCAATGAAGACCGATAGAAGGGCAACCTATCCTGGTCTATAGTCAGCACAACCCGCAAAAGCCTACCTTTATTGGTTTATTCTTCTGCAATCATTCAGATCTGAACAGCCATTCGTCCTGCGTTGCACAGCAATCCATTCATAAAACACCAGCATTATTACACCTCATTACACTAACACCATCAGACTTTTAATATAAATACAAAAGTTTTATCCACTAGTAAATTATTGGCAATAATTTAATAAATGTAATAAAACGCGACGTCTAAAAATCAACTTATCAAAATACGCGTAACAATAAGTTTCGAACAGAGTGTTGTGTAATTTTGAATACGTACCATTGTTCAGTTGTTATCAAGAAAAATACAAAAATTACTTTGGCTATTATATGTGTACACATATATTATCTAATGTACTTTTTCCACTTTATTCAATGATTTTTGAAGGATTGATGTTTCGACTAGGCAACATTCAATCTTTTTAAATTTTTTTTTATTTGGTCCACCGACAATTCTCTTTCAAACCGTAAAGAACTCAACTCTAAGCAGTTTTGCCCAAAGGACCGCGTATGGAGCCCTTTACAGAACCAGATACGTGTATTGATAGTTGCATATACCGTAGGCGTTAATTAAAAACCAACTTTTTCAACAACAAAAAACCAATTTTATTATTTTATAACAACAATTATTCCCACAGACGTCTAACTTTAATTATTTGTTGGTCATTTGTACAATTTCTAAAACTCTTATTAATTAATCTTAATGCATAATATATTCTACATCTAATAAAAAACAATAAAAGATAATCTAATGGAAAACTTTTACATGGTTTAGAAAATTCAACTTTTTCTAAATGTTGTTTAATTCGTTCAATAACATTCAATTCTAAAGCTAATTGAGGAAATAAATTACAAAACGCATCATCTAGATTATCAATGAATGCTAGGAATTCTAAAGGTCGTTTCGTTATTTTCGCAGAATTTTTATATGTTAAATAATATTTTAATAATGATAATTCACATACGGTTTGTTTTTTAAAATAATTTTGACAATCAGAACATGTATGTCGGTATGTGACTTTCATTTGAAAATATTTAAGTAGATAACATAACGTATTTTTGACAGGCGGATGAAAATCATGATAATCATTTGGATTTACTACAATTATAACATCATTACTCAATTTCGATTGATCATAAGTTGGGATTGAATCATTTTTAACGAAATCCAACAGTAATCCATCTAAATCATTAATTGACCATGTATTTTTCGTATATTTCAAATAATTCGATACGAAAGTTTTACGAAATGAATTATAAAAGTGTACAGATGTGATTTTATTATTATATCGTTGTTTTGTTGTTTCGAAAAATGCCTCCATCGTATCCATACTGAATTGACGTCCATCGATTTCCACATCATCTAAATCATAACAAATATACAACAGAGAATTAATTGTGATTTGGCAGGCTTTAAGAAACTTCAATTTTGTTGTAATCTCTTTACAATTCACATCGAATACTTTCATAATTATAAACATTTCTAAGATTTTCAATAAATAATCAATCTTTTCACACAATTTGGTATTGGCGGAAGTATAGAACATTTCAAATAAATCACTGATCTTCACAATAAACTCTCCGGTAACATTTGCTGAATCTGGTAGTTGATTTAATGCAATATAAGTAATCAATCCGGCACCTAATTTATAATTAAACAATTCTGATGCTAATTTGATCTGTTCCTTTTCGATCTTCGATGGATATAGATGATGATCAGTTAATTCCGGTACCATTCGATATTTTAATGTTTTATCTTTTTCATAAAACTCCTCAACATATTTGAAATCAATTAGACCATCTTTTATGATAATTATATACTCTAAAAAACAATTTCGTAAAGATTTTAATAATGATAACATATCGAATATAAAGTGGATTTTTTGATTATTTACAAAAATATACGGAGTGTCTAATGAAATATCATTGATTTCTATAAATTTGTAAAAAATCAATTTTTGACTTGTTATTATCGCTTTGATATTAAGACCATAATTTTGAAGTTTGTCAATCATTCCTCTAATAATATTTTGTATATCGTCAATAAGTGATCGATTATTGATGAAGAAATAAGACACTAATTGTCCCCAGTTAGTGTAGATGCCTTTTATCATGAAAACAATTGCAGTATTCGCCGGCAGAAACTTATTGAAAGAAGAATCATGTAATCCAATAATTCTATCCCTTTTTATATTGTAATATACGAATTGTTTTAATGGTAATGTATCAATTAATAAAACACACACTTTTGATTTATCATTAAATCGATTGATTTTCGATTGAATCATTTGTAATGATGGATTATTGTAGCCCCAATAAATTTCCCATTTATTTAGAAATTCAAATAATTCCTGTCTTGATGGTAATTGTAATAGTTTTCTAATAGATTTATATAATTTTCGATCAATTGAATATAAAATCAAGGCAAATTTTTCGTATTTCTCTGGATGTTGTTTGAATTCATCAAATGCAATTAATAAATTTGCTGCAGTTTCGTTAAAATAACGTTTACAATATTTTTGAAAATTCTCTTCATCAATATTGACGAAATTTTTAAATGTTTGTGTACTAATGTCTCGTTTTTCATTTGCTTCAACAGAATTTAACTCTAAAAACAAATTTGTTATAATTGTTGTAATCATTCCAGAATCATACAATTACCTTTTATTTCCACTAATAACTCTTGTTGTTGTTGTGGTGATGGTGGTGGTGGCTTCGTGTCAAATGCAATTGGAAAAGCGAATGATTTTAATCGGCTTTTAGTTAAGCCAGCAAACATACATTCATCAAAATGTTGACTGCATACTCTTGTAGATTGTCGTCGATTTATTTCTAAATGTATCAAATCTTGTCGATTTATTAATTCTAACCATAATAAAAACCTTAAAAATGCTTTAAATATTTAGATGAATTGAATGTTAAATTAAATTGTTCACCTTTCATCATCTTTAGGTAATGAGAAAAAATTTAATTCACTAGATTTACTATATTTGTTCTTACATTGTGGATAACAACATTGGAAAGGCATAATTAACACAAAACTAATTCGCATAAATTAATTTAAAAAATTAGATCAATCAGAAATTAATAACATTAACAACAATAAACAAAGAGTGAGGTTATAAATAATCGAACACTATACATACTGGAACTCCAGTTACAATAACAATAACTGCTGGATAAAATCAACAAAATAAAATAGATAAATAATGAGCCTAACTATCTCTGTCTAATGCTTTATACTGAAATATCAAAAACTGAGATAAAATAATGATTTTCTGTGATTTTGAAAGATGATGTTGTTCGTTGAAGTCAACATTCCAAGTTTAAACAGCGACAATTCATATTAAGGCACGTTCACAATGTTAAGCCGTATATACGACTTAAATTAATAAAATCATACCGAAAAAAAGCCCCTACGTTCAGTAATTGTAGGACTTTAAGATATATTGAAATGTAAATAATTCGTTTTGTTGGAGGAAATGTGTTAAAATTCTGTTTACCAACCGTTATAAATTGTTGTATCTGTGAACTTATCTTTAGATAGAGGCGCCGGATGACTATTCGCAACGTTGTCAAACGTTGCAATTGTAGCAATATTAAGACAAATATCTGTTATATTACGCGATGGCAATCGAATGATTTTAGATTCACAATGAAAAATGAATTTTTATTATTTTATAAAATCTAAACATTTACTCCTGAATGTATTTTATTTCTTTGATGGATGGCAATTTGGCAATGTTGCCGAAGGAAATGTCATCGGACACAAATATGTTAGTGATAAGGGCTAGTTTTTCCGTTTGGTGTTTTTTACTATCGTTTTCATTAAAAATATGCTAGGAAATTTGTTGATTTATCTGTATTTAATCAATTCCTAATTGAAACTTGATAATTTCCAATAAATTTTTGTGTTTATAATTTAGAAAAATTATGGAAAATCGTGGTTTAGTTTATAGTGGTTTCCTTTTAATGCCACCAATAGGAAAACTATTAATAAAGGTGATTAATGTTTGATTAATACTGAAAATTTATAAATGTCTTTATTCGATTTTTATTTGTAGAAATCATGGCAACAAAAGTTTTGTATGTTATTTAAAGCAAGTAAATGTGGTATTGCGAGGTTAGAAATTTACGATAATGTTGATATTGTAAAGAATACACCAATAAAGATTTTAACATTAGAAAATTGTATAAAGATTACATCAACTGGTCCAACGAATTTTTCAATAACAACAAAATCATCACCATTTCTATACGAATTTAGTGCATTGAATCAACAATTAAAAACTGAATGGGTTAATGGTTTTCAATCGGTTGCATTCCCTGATGATGTATCATTAAGTACAAGTATACAAGAAGATAACGATTTATATTGTTCATCTGGTGAACCAGTATTTATTGTTGGTATTTATCCATCACCAGCATCAGAACGTTGTGGTTTAAACAATAAAACACAATACACATTATTATTAACATCAACAGCATTACAATTGAAAACAATCGATGGCATTTTATTGTATACGTGGCCGTATTGTTTTATAAGACGTTACGGTTATAAAAGTGGGAAATTTACATTTGAAGCTGGACGAAAATGTGATTCCGGTGAAGGTACATTCTTTCTAGAACATCCAAACCAACAAGAGATCTTTAGGTAATCATATTTCTATTTAAAATCGATAATATTGTAAAACGAACAAATTTTTCTTTTGATAGATGTCTAGCGTATAAGATGAAATCGATGAAGAAATTATTAAAAGACGAAACATCAAATACAATCTTAGATTGTGGTGATAATCAATTGCATGCTGCTTTAACAATGGAAGCACGTTCAAGAAGTCCATTACCACCATCACCAACAACATCAACAACACTCCATGACATTGTTGAACCAAATATATCTGGCAAAACACAAATTACATATTTGGATTCAACTGATAATTCAAACAAACAAAAATTAACACCATTAAAACCAAAACCAATAAAACCACCAAGGAAATCATTACAAAAACAACAAATTGATAAAAATACAAATATTGATAATTATGAGCAAATTGATAAATACGATAAAATTGAATATCGTTGTGATGCATGGCGTACAATGGGTGTTGATGATGTTAAACATACAGAAAATACTGATAATAATAATGATGATGATTATATGTCATGGGGTAGTCGTTTAACAAATAAAAATGATATTATAACAACTGTACAAACAATAGCACCGAAAGTTTTACAACAATCAACATCCCAGGATAATTATGATAAATTAGATTTTTTCGGTTCATCAGGTAAATTAAATATTAAATCCGGTTATAAACAGATAGCTGTAACAACATCGAATCTATTACAACAACCACCATCATTTAATGATTATGATGAAGTACAACCAGCATTAGAAGGTGTACGACTTGCTGATGATTCGCATTTAGGTTATGCACAAATACGTAAAGATAACAATAATGATAAAGATAATGATGTCAATCATCATTTTCACAATAATGAACCGTATGCTGTTATTAGTAAACCAAAAAGAGTCTAGTCTTTACGTTTTTTTTCTTCTAAATACGTGCCAATTTTCATGTATAAAATAGATCTCTGTTGGTAAGATATTTTTTTGAATTGACATTTTTGTGATTTAATCGTGCAATAATTTGCAAATTCTAAGCGGAAATCTTCATGCCAATCCAAGTGCCTTTATTATTAACGTCTTTCATTGAATCATTTCCATTTATCTTTTGATAATTTGCTTTATATTAATAATTATGTAATTTTGTATTTAGTGTAATGGATCTGGTCTACATTTTGTAATTTTATAGTAAGACCAAAGACTATTGTAGAAGTGCCATTTTTTTGTAAATACCTATTAGCTTTGCCGTTTTATAAATCCAATGCTTGATTTTTTTAATGATTTGCACAAAATAAGTACTTATCTTTTTTGATTTTGTATAAATATTTTATATTTTTTATACGTACAAATTGTAATAATGGACAAATAAGAAGCGATTTTTATTATTTCTGCTCATTTATTTCTGGTATTTTCTCAAAACTATTATCAACAAATTTCCGTACAGTTTCACCATTTTCAGCTAGAATTTCTTCAATGTTTCTTTTACCATTCAGATCGGTGAACCAATTTAAATTATCAGCAATTAAATGATTATTTTGACAACCACAACATTTAATAATAACAACACCTTTTTGATAAGCAACTTTTGATATAGTTTTACTATTTCTTTCATTACATACTTTACATGTAAATTCTATATATAAACGTGCTGATAATTGCCCTAAAGCTTTACCATTATCTTCTTTATCATTTAATTGTGGATTTAATTGATTTTGAGCTATAGAATTGTAGAAATTTCCCTTGAAATATTGCTGTGTAATATTTGGTTTTGTTAAAACTTTATTAATAATTGGCTGGGTTTGATTGAAACCAATTTTTAGAATTTGATATTTCAAAATATTACGAAACATTATCTTTGATGAAATTAACACTGTTTGTTTAATTACAAAAGAATATTTAGAAAAGTTAACTCCACAGACATAACCTCAAAATTATCGATGTGAAAATTGCAACATACCAACCAATCAATTGAATAATCACTACACGTTACAGTGACGTTCGTAGCTTAGAAAAAAATTGTGTGCGTGTAATCTTTACGCGCGATTGAAGTAAAACTTGTTTGACGTTTATGGCACATATCATGAAACGATTAAACTTAACTTAAAATATTACAGTTTAATTATATTCATTAATGATATACTTTACAAAGAATAATATAAAGCTATATTCACATTATGCATTAAAAATAGGTATAATTGTCTACAACTATATGTAGTTTTTGATTTTATACATTTTCACCCTTAAGTGTGGATATGTGGAATTCATTTAAAAATGCGAGAAGATCTATACTCTGACGATTTGAATCTGTGTGACTTGACTTGACCGTTGTCAAATTGACAATTGTGGCTCGATTTCAATTGCTTTAATTGCCTTAAAGTTGACTACATTTAAGTAAACCGTATATAAATAAATATTTGTTTAACACTACTTCAATTTGATTGTAAAGCTTTACACAAATAAGTCTGATTTTTTTCAAAAATTCTTCAATCTTTTCATATTCGCAGAAGTGGACTGGTTACCCTCAACAGTATTTATTTTGAAATATATTCATTGTAAGAACACCTCGTAGATTATAGTGGCAATTATTAGGTATGTTCCCATCCACAATTCTAGATTGTTTGGTTGATGACTAGACTACGCATGTCTAGTTAGAAACTGATCACAAAGTACTTTCAAACATCACCAGCTGGACCGCATTTCTATTGAATTCATTCAATTTACAGTTTCTGATGAGAGTATATTTGATTTTCTTAAATCAATCGTCCCGTTTTCCATTACCATCTGCTACCGTGTGGAAAATGAGCATTTCCGAAGCATATTTTTGGAAATCTAGATTTCAACCAATGACAGACGTTTTAACATGTTAGGTATTTAAAATTGTGGTTGCTTAGCAACATCTATACATTAATGCAATCGAGTACTTTCGGGTGCCCAACACACGATGGAATGTCGGCTGTATCCGTTGGATCGTAGAAAATCGTTTTCATTTATAGTACACTTTTCATATGAAAATTCACGAGCCGAATGGCTCGATGGTTAACGATAGGGATTTACGCCTAGAAGTCCGGGGTTTTAACCTCGGCACGGTATGAAAAAGGATTTTCAGAATTTTCCTCTTCTAAATTGTTAATTTGTCCATGCCACAGAGAACATGAACCAGTTAGCAAGATTAGGATGCTGTCCCTGCCCCCCCCTTGCAGGTCCCTCATCGTAGAATTGGTGAAATGAGCAGTAACCATCATCCATAAAAGGGCATAAGCGCCCAGGGTTTGGTTGAAATGAGCAGTAAACCATCATCAATAAGTAAAAGGGCATAAGCGCCCGGGGTTTGGTTGAAATGAGCAGTAAACCACAATCCTTTTCTCCTTTTTAAACATAAAGTTAAACACAATAAGAAAAATTGTGTGCGATTGAAGTAAAACTTTTTGACGTTTATGACACATATCACTGAAACGATTCAACTATTTTATATTTTATATAAAATTCGTTAATACCACTCCCACTTTTTGAAGAATATTCGTTCATTAATTAAATTAATTGAGAATAAAAAAATAAATTAAAGGTCAAATCAGCCCATGTCAATCTACCCAAAATTCAAACCTGTTCTCCTATTCCTACAACCAACCAATAGCTGTCCTGATGTTGTAGTCACATGACTGGGAAATATCACCAGAATTAAGATACCAACCTTACATCTACGGAGTTTCTAAATTTCGTCACATGAAGTTGGAAATTTTAGTGTTATTAGGATTTTAGTCGAACTAAATATTTTAAATAGCGGAAACTATTTCGACCGTTACTTCCGTCAGAAAGAAAATCTGAGTTACCCCCCAAGTCACGCCTAAAGAAGTTTTACTTCAAAAAATCACATTAAAACTCGAAGAATTCTAGAATAAATAGTAGATTAGCAAAATATAAATCCTCCAGTTTTGTCGAAAATTATAACAAAATGGATAATCGATGTGAAAATAATTTTTCTTCGGCTTCAGTTACGCCAATTTTGTATGTTACGCTAGTGTTTTACATCAATTAGTGCTACCAATAAATCAAATAACACTGACTGGATCACAGTGACATTCGTATAGAAGAAAATTACTAAAAAAAGTTAGCAATATATAACAACTGTTAGTCTGTCTTAAGAAACATGAAATGAGTATTTGGAAGAGCATGAAAACTAGACAATTCAATCAAAAGATGATTTCTTTCAGTATTTGGTAATTTTTGCTTGTTTATGTTGCGCCACTGTCTTAAGTTAGTCTACCAACCGATTTAGTAACATTTAAAAATCACTAGATCATATTCGGTCTCGTTCAGTGTTGCACGTAAGTTGCTTATGAATTTCTAATTTTGTTAATTTAGTTTTACTTAAAACTTCTAATTTTTCCTCAAAATCGATATGATTTTACACATATTTACACAAATCTAAAAATAACTTATCCAGACTGAATGATTTAAATGGTCGGCAGTTGAGTAGACGTACCATCAAAAGTTACGATACACAAGTTGTTGTTTTTTTATTAAATAGTTTTTTACTGTTTTTATTATTAAAATACATAACTCTCCTTTTAGATTGAGAAATTATTATGAATAATTCGAATAATTGTTGTAAAAATGATAATGGTGAATTGGATTTTGAGACGGCAGATGAAGCTTATGATCTTTTACAAAATGGCATATTAGTGGAAACAAGTAAAGGGTAATTAATTGGAATTATCAATAAATCCATTATTAAATGATGTTTATAATGTAGGTCGTATAATTTTTGTTTTGTTTTTAGCTTAATATGTATGTCATTAACTGATGCTTTATCATCATCTGATCTAAATTTATCCGAAGAGGATTTGAAGAATGTTGCAACTAAATTAATTTTACAACAGAATGTTGTAACACCTAAACATACTAATAATAGTAACAAAGAGAGAGTATATTTAAAAACGTCAAATTTAAATTTTGATAGTGATGGATTTTCAAGTGAATGTAGTGATATTAGTGCCACATCAGCATCATCTAGTAATCAATCAACATTTATAACATTTACAACAAATTCTAATAATAATGAAACTAATAATCAAATAATTGAATCAAAAAATAATATAATTATTATAAATGAAAATGTAATCAAGCCTATTTCTAATTTAAATGACATAATTACAATTGAAAATAACAAACAAGTAGATAATACAAAAGATAATCAACAAACTGTTGATGTTAATAAGAAACCGTCGAAGGGACGTGGTGGTTGGCCGAAAGGTAGAAAACGTAAACCGGAATTACTAAATTTACCACCAAAAGCACCAACAACCGGTTATAATTTATATTTAAATGAACAAAGGAAATTATTTAAAGATAGTTCATTAGTATTCCATGAAATTACAAAAATTATTGGTAATAAATGGTCGAATTTAAGTTTAGAAGAGAAACAACCGTATTTAATGAAAGCCGAAGAAGATAAACGACGTTATCGTGATGAATTAAAACAATATCGGCAATCGGATGCGTATCGTGCGTATTTATTAAAGAAACGTAAAGATCGCTTACAAAATAATGTTTTATCAGAAAGTGATATGGATGCAACTGATGAAATTGATGTAATTACATTTGATCAACATAATTATACCAGAAATAAAACAATTTTTGTAAATCATTTTTAGGAAGAAGATAATGAAGAATTGTATTGTCGTGTATGCGATCAATGGTTCCATAATCTTCATAATAAACGTGAACATTTACAAGGTAAACAACATACACAAACATTAGCTGGTGAAATGAGACGTGAATTAGATGATAATCGAATTGTATCAACATCACCATCAAAAAGGATTGATATTTCTATCACTAATAAATCGTCACGTTCAACTAATACGAACAAAACAACAAATTCTAATTCAATAACCGATTGTATGATGAATTTGATGACAGTAGTTACCGGTACGTATTTCTTAATTGAAATTAAATAGTTCTTTATCAACATTTGATTAAAGATCGTGAAAATGAAATTAAAGTGTTAGAGAAACGTTTAGAGGCGGCATTAATGAAACAAACTGTTTTAAATCAACAATTGAATACATTAAAACAACATCAAAATCAATTAAATAATGTTTTAAATGAATTGAAATTAAATGAGATGGGAATTGATGAGAAAGTGACGAATTTATGGCAAGTGCCGAGTTTATTTATTAAAATTGATGTAGATGAAAGTCATTCCGATGAAAATTGTTGAGTTTTCTCTTTTAAAAATGGTATGATTGTTGTTTTTTTTTAATTTGTTGTTATTTAATTTATCCAAAATATAGGCGCAAATAATTAATATTCTAAATATTATGATAATTAATATTTCAATTTTATTATAAAGATATTTTTATAAAAATAAACAATAACGAAGAAAAAATTAACAGATGGAAAAAATACTCCTATCCTTGGTCTAATCCGTTCTGTTTTATCCAGACGTTCCTGACATTTACAACTGGAGATTTTTTGAACAATGGCAATGAAAACAGCAGTGATGGCACTATATCCTATTATCGTTGTAAACATATAGCGGAAATCCCCTCTTTTTGGTATGTTTATATATGAACAACTCTACTATCCACGATTTAAATAGGTAAATGTCCGCTATACTTTTTTCGATAATGATCACATAAAATGGGATTTTTATGGTATTTCCTTTCATAATCAGTTTATTTTTGACGGTGTTTATTTTTGTGTACAAAATAAAAATTGATAAATACGCAATGTTTTATGCAGAAAATAGTGATTTATTACACAGCAGCTGTGCTATCGATAATGATTCAAATTTCTCATTATTCGATGACAATAATTGTTTACAATGTAATTTGAAAAGATCGCATGCTTTCCGGAAAAAGTATCGATACAACAGATCAAATCATCAACAACAAGAAGAGGATAGTTTTTCACGTGATTATAGTGGAAGAGAACAGTTAATTTTGAATGATATTCTAGATTCTAACATTATTATGGGGTAATTTCCATTTATTTATTTTTTTCAATAAAAAAAACATAACTTTATAATTAATTGTAGAAATCATGAAATGACAAAGATGAGGAAAATTAAGAATTTGACAATGAAGATGTTCAAACTGAAGAATGAAAATGATCCCGTACCGTGGTTCCTTCGGTGGAAATACAGGAAAATCCATCCAATTTGTAATATCAGGTCAGTACTAATATCTTTTATTATTCAACAAATATTCGATTTTCTAAAGGAAATGTTGAAATGTTTTTGTTAATTATCCATCGTTTCTGTATAATTTACACAAAATATTTGTTGTTACATCCGGAGTTGCTCGAATGTAACATTTTGTCGAAACATGAACTCTACATGAGTCATCCGTGAAGAAGTAGTATAGATGTACTATTTTTCTTTGTTTTACTTTAAAAATATAATTAGAACAAATGTATTAAAAGTACAATAAAAGTCAGTGTTTTTCTATCATTGACCCTGTGGAGGCAGAAATAAAAGACAATTGCCTAACGGAAATGATACCTACCTGTTCTATTGTAATTTTTGAAACAATTCTTGTTAGGGCTTGTCCACTGATTGTTACAATTCTATTATTGGTATCGAATTAGAACCTGGATAAAGTTGCATAAAAATAACAATTGTTTTAAAATTTCCGTTCTTTTTTGTTTCGTTTTTATTTTGAATGAAATCACTATTTGGCAGATATATATAATTATAAGTATATTGATCCACGATTATTTTCTAGTTGAACTCCATAGTTATACAACGCCTCTCTAATAGGATATGTACGTATTTTTAATATATTTTCGTTTGATTTATTTCTATATTTCCAAATGATACGGTGTCTGGTTTCATGGCGTTAAATGTGTTGTAAATAGTGTTAAATTGCTGTTTAAAAGTAGACGCTTCGTAGACGAGTCGATGCAGCAAAGTCATAGGAATCAAAACTTTAAAAATACAAACAAAACAAAAAACTAAAATGAAATCGTAATTTTCTGTGGAAATTCTTGACTTTCTGTTGTTTAATTGCTATTGATCAGTGATCAATGATCACATAAGAAATGGTAAGGAATTCCTCCAAAATCAGTCGAATTCGTTTGTGGTTAATATTTCGTCGGGTTTTACATGAAATGTCAAAGGTTTAACATAGTTTTCAATTGATTTTTGATTAAATTTTATTTTCCCCTTACCAGTAGCCACACAATCATTGTGGAAAATTATATTTTTCTTGAAAAAAATTGTGATTTGTTTAATTTTCTACCTAATATTTCCGAAAAAAAAGAAAACGTTAAAATAGTTAGTTCTGCAGGTTTTAATTAGTAATTCACCTGAATTCCCATCAGCCAATTCGTCTTCTTTGCGTTAACACTAGCAATTTTTCAAAAAAACTTTTACAATGAAAGGATCAAGTAAACTGTAATTTGTGCAATTTTGAAGAATTGTTGGTATTAAAATAGACGGCATTGATGTTAATTTAAAATTTGCTATGTTTGTCGTGACTAAGGCAATTCTGTGAATTTTTATAATGAAATATCCATTTTTAATGTATCAGACAAGGAGCGAATTATCTACATCTGTAATCAAATTAAAGGAATAAAAACTCATGCCGACATTTTACAGATTGTAGATAGTCCGCTCTCTCTTGTCTGATACATTTAAAAATGGATGTTCCATTCTGAAAATTCGCAAATCGCCCTAATTACAACAAAGACAGCAATGTTTGCAAATAAATACAAACTGCCAAATATAGGTCACATAGATTTTTAAATGGACGAGGACGTGATGTTCATAGATGGACTTTTTCGAATGCTGATCCTCTATTAACTAGGATTTATGTCTAATGTTCGCATTTGAAGCGCCTTTTCTGTATACAAGGATGTACATAAAAAGCACCACTATTTGTTTTGATCATCTTGATTTCTGTCTCCATCTGTAGTAGCTGTTGTGATTTGCAGTAATAGAGAATCAATCTGTCACAATAAACATCAAGACCAAGATCTAAATTTAGAGATAATAATACAGCATATAAATAAATGTTTTAATTTTGTAGAATCATATGGATATTTGATTTCTAAATTGACCTTTTAATACTACTGGACTTTATCTACACTACCGATTATCTAAATACATATAGTGAGAACGTAAATAAACAAATCTCAGTTATAATTATAATTATTTAACGGAAATAAAATCATTTTTAACATTAAACTCGGGTAGTGGTAAAATCCGTGGTTTATCCGATGACTAATATAAGAGAAAAATAACCCAAGCGTAATTATAATACAACGTTAATTATCTTACAGACAGTCAATCTCAGTGTTTTCACCTTAATCCATTTATCGTTTAAATAAACTAAACAAATATGTTTTATGTTTGTCGTTTGTTGTGTGCCAAAATTAGATTCTGACATGATACAGTTTTCAGTGTATGTTAGTTACAGGTTTTTCGTGGTTCAATACAAACATATAGTAGTGAGCAAAATAATCGAAATAAATAAACGAATAATTAATTTTGTTTTCTTCTATAATTCGTACGATTTGATTAAGTTCAATCAGAAAAATGTCATCAAAAACGTTATATTCGAAATTACAAAAACAAAAATCCATGGATCAAAGTGATGAAAGGTATTATTATTTTATTTAAATATACTTAATTACGTGTTTCTTCTGCTTTTTAATTAAAAAAAAAACCCTATTATTAATCAAGCAGTTATCCGTTTTATTATATTTACAAGGTTAACATTTTTTTCATATAACTTCTATTTCATGTTATTGTAGAAGTAATTTGTTATACATAGTAAAATGCATCCTCGTAGCAGTGGCGGGTTTAGCTTTTACAGGGTGTTACGAATTTTCAGGGCCCATTCTATAGAAACGAATTATACACAATAGGTATATATTTTTATTATTATCTATGCAAAAATAAAAGGGAGCCCCTATCTCACAGGGTCTCAGACGATCGCCTTTACCACCTAATGGAAAACCCGCCACTGCGTCGTATTGTATCCAACAATAGCATACAGGGTGTCCAAATGTAACAGGGATTCTGTGGTATATTAAAAAATACTGAGAAACTAACAAAAGTCCACTTCTAAAGGTAAATTTTAAACAATCTCCTCCTGTATGTATGTGCGATTTGTTATAATTAGTAAAATATAATTAATAAATGGGTTATTGACTTAGGTTAGCCCGCAGTTTTATTATCTAATATTGCAAAAAAAAACAAACAAGTTTCACCTACACGTTAGTTTTTTATGTTTCATTTCACCTTATACTATTCCAATACCACACCAAAGAGACATGCTGATTATTGTAATGAAGGTCATAAAATTTTAAACAGGACTATTCTCAACTTTTGTGTATGATTTCATTTTATGTTTAATCTGTGAATCAGTCGATTATTCTTAATCCTTGTCACTAGACAATTGTTAGTTTACGTTGAATATTTTAAAAGCACAAATGGATATGGAAAGTGAAGAATTAATGTGGAAGAAGATTTATAATAAATTACAATCACAAAATTCACAAGAACAACAAACCGAACACGAAATTAGGTATTTTAATAATAGAATTTCGTTCTTTCTTTATTTATTCAATACGGATTTTTATGTTTTGTTTGTTATTGCATGATTGAACATTTATAGATTTGTTGTTTTATCTTCATGGCCAACAAAGAATTACAATTACAATTAATTAACCATTAATTTTATTATGGCCAATTAAGAAATTTCCTACATTTCTGTTGTAAAATTGTATAAATATTTAATATGTAATTACTTTGGGGATTTCATCATTGTAGTCATACAATTTCGTCATTGTTAACATTACGTTTTATATTAATAATAGACGTGATAATAATTGCCTACACAAACAAAGCTGCATAAAATGGACTTTTTTGCATAAATTAATTGACTAGAAATTTCCATAATTCATTGAAAGCAAATTTACACAATAATTATAATGTTTTTATAAATACGGCATCGCTATTTCTTTGAATTAATAAATAATTGAAATAATATTGCTATTATAGCTATAATACACACATCAAATTTGTTGATTTTCCGTTTAAAAATAATTCATGTACGTTTATTTAAAAAAAAATAGGAATACTTTTTGAGTGTTCCCTGTATAAGGTGATTGTTCCGACGATTCGAATTGCACATGCGTTTAACTTTTACTTTTCATGATTAGAGATGGGAGAACAGAACAACCATGTGTATTACTAAACTGCGGATTTTATGAGGTTGTTGAGGACGCAGGACATCCTATCGAGATTTACTTAGTTCGGAATTATTGACAGAAATGAACAATCAAAGGTAAAACATTGATAAATTTCGATTGCAAGAAAAGTTAAAGAGCTGAATGAATGCGAGGCCTTTCCGTTAAAAACCGGAAGAAATTATAGGCATTAGAGCTGGTATAAGTCTTGCGCCCCTCGTTCGCTATGGGTAGAATTGTAATCGTTTTAGTATACCATCGAAGTGCACCTATTCTAATCGGTTCGTGGAACGTGTACTCTTCAGCTGTTGGTTTAATCCAGCATTGCGAATTAGTCTCTATCTCATTGGCATTTTTATACATCTGCGATTAACTACAAATGGTTTTTAAATGTCTGTCTAATAGAAAATTATAAAGAAAGGAGATAAGGCTAGTTCGTTTGAACCAGCATTCCAGAATGTGTCGAGTTTAATGCCCATCTCTATTCTCAAATATGTTGACCAATTTGACATTCAACTATATGTAAATATTGTTAAGTTAAATTGATTAAATTAACTTGTTATCACTTGTATTCAGTAATTGAGTAGTGATTTGTGAATATGTGGCAATCTCTAATGAATAATTCACATTTGTTAATACGAACAAAAATTATATTTAATCGACAATTGCATTTATTAAAACAAACACCTTTTGTAAATGGTGAATCGATTCCAACACATAATAAACCTGTTTTTAATGTTATCAATCCATCAAATGGTGATGTAATCGGTACAGTACCTGATATGAATATTGAAGATGTATCTGAAGCTATAATAGCAGCATCAAATGCATTTAATTCATGGCAAAATACAACACCAAAAGAACGATCAAATTTATTAAGAAATTGGTATAATTTATTAACAAAACATCAAAATGATTTAGCTGAAATGATTACACTTGAATCTGGTAAACCAATAAACGAAGCTAAAGGTGAAGTTAATTATGGCAATTCATTTGTTGAATTTTATTCAGAAGAAGCTAGACGTATTAATGGTGAAATTATTAGTAGTAGTGATCGTACAAAGAAATATTTGATTGAAAAACAACCAATTGGTGTAACAGCATTAATAACACCATGGAATTTTCCACATGCTATGATAACACGTAAAGCAGGCGCTGCATTAGCTGCTGGATGTACATGCGTTATTAAACCAGCTGAAGATACACCATTAACAGCATTAGCATTAGGACAATTAGCTAAAGTTGCTGGTATACCTGATGGTGTTTTAAATATTGTTACATGTGATCGACCAAATGCACCATCTGTTGGTAATTTATTATGTACAAGTCCATTAATTGCTGGTGTATCATTTACTGGTTCAACTGAAGTTGGAAGATTATTATATAAACAATGTGCATCTGGTATTAAACGTATTGGTTTAGAATTAGGTGGCAATGCACCATTTATTGTATTTGAATCAGCTAATATTGATCGTGCTATTAAATGTGCAATAATATCGAAATTTCGTAATTGTGGACAAGCATGTATTGCATCAAATCGTTTTTTAATACAAAATACAATCTATGATGAGTTTGTTGAAAAACTTATTAATGAAGTTAAACAATTGAAAATTGGTGATGGTAAATGTGATCAAACACAAATTGGACCATTAATTAATCAAGCACAATTTAATAAAATCACAAATCTAATTAATGATGCTATTAATAATGGTGCAAAATTATTATATGGTGGTCAACCATTAACAAATCTAGGATCATTATTTTTTACACCAACTATATTGAGTGATATAAATGAAAATATGAAAGTTTATTCAGAAGAGATATTTGGTCCTGTTATAAATTTAATACGTTTCCAAACTGAAGATGATGCATTGAAAATTGCAAATTCAACAAATCGTGGTTTAGCTGGTTATATATTTACAGAGAATTATCAACAAATTTTCAATGTGACAAAACAATTACAAGTTGGTATGTGTGGTGTTAATGAAGGTCTTATATCAGCTGCTGAAGCACCATTTGGTGGTATTAAAGAATCAGGTTTAGGACGGGAAGGTTCACATCATGGTATCGATGATTTTACATACATTAAATATATTTGTTTAGGTAATCTATAAGAAGTAATCATTGTGATAAGATAACTATATTTAAAGAAAAATGATATTTTTATTTGTTTATTGTGATTATTATATTTGTTTTATTATTCTACATTAGAATTAATTAGATAAGGAAATTCCAGTCTTCCACTCAAGTCTTCCATTGATGTTGTAAATTTAGAAATACATCAAGAGTGTTTTAGACGTCATTAGTAATTAGAGCAATAATTTTAATGTTAATATCTCAAATAATAATAACAATAAAATAACAATTGTTAGACTTATTTTATAAGTTCCCCTTTTCAAATTCTATTCATTAATCCTTTTTAAATCTTACGATTTAATTAAATTTCCAGGATACAACAAATCGATGGTGGTTTCTTTGAGAAATTCGGTTCATTGTTTCGTGAAACAGTCGAATCAACTGTACGTAAAGAGACTGCTGAAAAAGAGAAAGTCGCCGAAGAGGCTGCCACTGTTGTTGCTGATGTTGAATCAAATGATGATGATGATGAAAAAATTCAGGGTACTAGTGATAATGAGAATGTTTTAGCGTCTGATTCGGAAAATGAAGAACAGAAAGACAATTCCGATTTTATATCGACTGCTTTGAATGTAAGTATGATTAAATTCATCGCCTTTTGTACCAAGAGTCCTGTAAACATTCGTCTATCTTGATGCGCCTTTGAAGATAAGACAGACGTTATTTTTAGTAATGCTTATGATGTAATTCTATTT
Organism: Meloe dianella; assembly: GCA_028455855.1. Lineage (NCBI taxonomy): Eukaryota > Metazoa > Arthropoda > Insecta > Coleoptera > Meloidae > Meloe > Meloe dianella. Next base: position 834,654 of record JAPTHL010000060.1, read on the forward strand.
TATCTGACATTAACCAAGACTTTCAACATGGTATTTTTAGATATTCTCCTAGCACTTGCTTAATTAACTATTTTTATCAAGTACATATATGATCGATATAAATAATCAATCTTCACCCAATAAAAATTCTATAAATTAACAAAATATCTAATTGCTACTATTCAAGTAATTGCCGATTTCAAATGTTTAAATTGGAATCATTTGATTTATACTATAAATACATCCCTGTAATTACTGTTCTGTTGTTTATTATTGATGAGAAACTATCTTTCTGGAAAAAAAACGGTAATTTAGAATCACTCACGCAACTTCCAACATTCACTAAGAATAGATTTTGGCACACACTTCATTGTGAATTTTTGATTCAGTCACAACCCTGCGTTTAAACATCTCTGAATGACCTATCAGAAATAATCAATAAATATACTTATTAACAAACTACAATATCAAAAATCAATGAGCATGTTGAAAACCAGCATGTCGGAGCCTTTTTAAACAATCCAACGGTGACACTTCGTAAAAAATTGATAAGAAATAATTTTCGTGGTGTAAGAAAAGATGAATTACAAAAACGGACTAGTATGTATCTGGCATCAATGACTGTGAGTCTAGTGTTTATTTTTAAATGAAAAAAAATGATCATTTTTATCCATCATCAATCATTTTTGTTGTTGTTGTTGTTGCAGATTGATGAACTTTACTTAGAAATTTTATATGAAATTCTGCACAATGTTGGTTGTGAAGTGAATTATGAAATAGGTCAAACAGCATTATTCAATTATGTACAAGATGCTTTTAAAATAACAAATGATAAACATCAACAATTAATGGAAATTGCTGAAAAGAAAGAACCACCAGAAATTCTATTACATGTTGAAGTAATTGAAGCAAAAGATTTACGACCGAAAGATTCAAATGGTTTAAGTGATCCATTTGTTACATTATTTTTAATTAATAATTCATCACATCGTTATAATACATCTGTAAAAACGGCCACATTAACACCAATATGGGAAGAACATTTTGCTTTGTAATTAATTAATTGATCAATTAATTGAATGAATTAATAATTATTTGCTTAAACAGGCCAATTAATGAGGATGTATGTGAAGAAACACTATGTTTAGAAGTGTGGGATTTTGATCCTGCTGAATCTGTAAAAGAGAAATTAGGGAAAATATTCGATGTCAAAGGTGTTAAGGGTGTACGGAAATTAGTTAAAGAAATTGCAGTCACTGCAGCCACCGGACAACATGAGAATGAATTAATTGGAATTGCTAAAATCCCATTGAAAGTATGGTGTTTTTTTTTAAATTCCAATTAATTAAATTAAATTGCATAATTTTGTAGACAATTCCAGCTTCAGGCATGACAATGTGGTACAGTCTCGATAAGAAGAATAAAGCGAATCGTCAAGGTGTTTTAAAGATTCGTGTTGGTTTCAGTTCAGAGAAAAATAATCAAGTAGCAGCACAAGAACATCGCCATCTACTACGGATAATTCTATTACACGAAATTGAAATGTCTAAAGTTGCACCATATTGGTGGTGTGGTACATTTAGTGCACAAGCTGATGCATTATTAACACAACATATAGCACAATCTGGTTTAAATCAAACAATTGTTGCATTATGTCAATGGTCAGTTTATACAATTATTCACAATAATCATTCGTTAAGTTTTACATTATTCTCAACATTATTGGATAAATTATTAAAATCATTACAAATTGCTAATGGTTTTTGTGATGAGGATGTACGTTTATTTTGGGATGCAACAAAACGTCTACTACCATCGTGTTTTTCAATTTTACGCAAAATACGCAAAAAGAATGGTTGTAAAGATAAAACTATTATCAAACAAGTTGTTGAAGTTTTAAATATAATTAAGAAAATTCAAACATTAGATATACCACAAAATTTAGAATTATTTCCAAGAAATCTATATCCATGGTTAACATTTAATGATGATATAATTTGTGATATTAATAGTGTAATTAATGATGCAATTATACAAGGTGCATCAGATTGGTTTAATCATTTAATGGAGAATTGTCTAAAACAAGATAATAATAGTGATATGGGACGTTTACAAAATTTAATACAAATCATTCAATTGATTAGGAGTGATTTACAAAAGTCTATCGAATTTTATGATAAACTATTTCAAGAAAATGTTAATATCCAATATACAAAAGTTTTATATACATTTTATCAAGCAAAAATTTCAACATTAACCGAACCAGATGTATTGAATATTTGTAAAACATTAAAAAAATTACAATTTACTAATCAGACAATCAATCAAATTGATACAGATCGTACATTAACAGATGGCACATTATTATTTGAATTATATTTGGCTGTACAACGATTTGTTTTATTAGGACAAGGCTTATGTCCATTAGATTACGATAAATTTCATATAAGAAATTTCTATCAATGGTTCTATGGTGGTGTGGCACAATGGTTGGATATTGCTGTATTTAAAGCATTACAACGTATTGAAAAAGCTGTTGATTTAGATAATTTAATACCAGTTGATACAAATGTTAAATATAGTTCATCTGCTGTTGATACATTGACAATATTCTATCAGGTTTGTTATTTATTTTTAAATTATTGTGTTATTGATTTTTTTTTTAAATTTGTAGGTCAAGGTATTCTGGCAACAACTCAATTGGCCGGACGTTGAAGGTTGTTATACGTTTATCGCTAAAATTATCGACGTAAGTCGTTGATTCTATCATCAATAGACGATAACTCGGTTTGATCGCAATAACCGAATTGTCGTTATATAGATGTTGGCGTTTTTAATGTAATATGATCATTCTTATTGCTAGGATATTTGCCGTTGTTGTGTGTTCTATGCTGGTAGAATGTCGAATAAAGTCGATGGTATGGGTATAGATAAAGATGATAAGAAATTTCAAGTAACAGAAGAATGGTGTTTAGCAATAAATAATATTGAATATGTACGACAATCATTACAACCATTTACAAATGATTTAGGCATGGAGAATGTTATCAAAGAACTATCAGAATTAAAAAGTCCATTAGAAGCAGAACGTTGTCAACATACATTAGATAATGTTATTATGAATTCAATTGATACTGTTCGCAATGAAATTATTGAATTATTAGAAACTGTTGTATCTAAAGTAAAATCGAAAAATTTATTATTAATTTAAAACACAATCGAATCAAATTTGATTCATTTCCAGATGTCACCAGCCATGAAACGTTTATTAATCGAAGGTGCTGAATTATATGATCAAGACAATAATAGTGTTGATCGTTTAATGACGTACGTTGATAATAATTTAACTATGTTACACAATGAATTGAATGAAGAGAATTTCGATCGTGTTTTAGAAATTGTCTGGGACAAACTCAATGAAATCCTCAACAATATCATCCAATCTAATATTGAAGTATTTTTAATTCGTAACAAATTAATTAATTTTCAATTAATTATTCCATTTTTTTTATACACAGAAACGACGACCACCATCATTCTTTTCAAATCTACGTAAAACACTCGATTTAATGGTTGGATCATTTAAGACATCAGATCAATATTGTGATCATTTAAAACGTACAGATCAATTATTGAAATTTAATGGTTTAGAAACTTGTGATCTTATCCATCAGATACATTTAGAATTAAATAAACAATTTAATGAAATTGATAATTCAACATATGGTGAAATTTCAATGCGTATTAAATTTGATAATGATAATAAATTGAAAATTGAAATAATGAATGCTAGAAATTTAATTGCAATGGATTCGAATGGCTCTTGTGATTCATTTATACGTATCCATCTATTACCAGAAGAGAAATTTACAGGAATATCAAAACCTAAAACACAAACACATTATAAAACACAATTTCCACTATATGATGAAAAATTCATTATGTAAATAAATCATCTATTAATTAACTGGCAATCAATAATTATATTTATGAAAATTTTAGCCAATTATCAGCGGAACAAAGGCAAATTAAGGATGGTTTAATATTATTTAGCGTTAAAGACAAAGATCTATTGGGTTATAATAATCAATATATTGGTGAAGCATTTATAAATTTCAAAGATATTCCACAAACTGATAACGATCTTAGTGAATTACCACAAATTCATTTACAATTAGGTAGACCAACTGACTTAAGTAAGTTGATTCTTTCACTCAAATCATCAATAGGGATTTAATTTGTATTTTTAATTCAGCTACAGATGCTGTAAAGTGTCTAGAACGTCGACAGGGTGATAAATTAGCCAAAGAATTTCTTAAGAAATTCAAACAAAGAATGAATACATCATAAGACTGTTTTTTTTTTAATTTTGAAATAAAAATTATGTAATTATTTATAAATAAAGATTTTAATGAAGTTGAAAATATTCCAATCTTTTATCAATAACTGATAACTTTCTGTTTCTCAATTATGATTATTATTCTTATGGTTCTTATCAGTTTAAACTGGTTTATCTTGTTTGTGTTCAAAAATAACAATCGTGCACTATCACAGTTAATTGTTGCTAAGTATAACAAACAACAGTAATGAATGTTCTATTAAGACATCCAAGAATTAATCAAATTTCAGCTTTTATTAAACAAAAAATGGCCTTCTCTACATTAATATCAGATGCCAAATACAGTTTCTTGAAAGATTTAGGTTTAGAAGAGACGAATTTGGGTGTTTATAATGGTGAAAAATGGAAAGGTTCCGGTTCTGTGAGTTTCGATCTTTGACTGATTTTTAATGAATTATTATTGATTTTTTTTGATTAATAAACAGACAATCCAATCGATTTGTCCAAGTAACGGTCAAGTAATTGCAAATATAATCCAAGGTAATACTAGTGATTATAATGATTGTGTTGAACAAGCAGAGAAAGCATGGGATTTATGGTCGGATTTGCCAGCACCACGTCGTGGTGAAATTGTCCGACAGATCGGTGATGAATTGAGAAAATTCTTATTGCCATTAGGTAAATTGGTAACATTGGAAATGGGTAAAATCTTACCAGAAGGTATTGGTGAAGTACAAGAATATATCGATATTTGCGATTATGCTGTTGGTTTATCAAGAACATTAAATGGTTCAATATTACCATCAGAACGTCCAGGCCATGTATTATTAGAACAATGGAATCCATTAGGCTGTATTGGTGTTATATCAGCATTTAATTTCCCTATTGCTGTATATGGTTGGAATAGTGCTATAGCTATGGTATGTGGTGATACAATTTTATGGAAAAGTGCTGAAACAACACCATTAATATCAATTGCAACAACGAAAATTATTGCTAATGTTTTAAATAATAATAATCTACCTGGTGCTATTGCTAGTTTATGTTGTGGTGGTGCTGATATTGGTAAAGCAATGGCACGTGATCAACGTATCAAATTATTATCATTTACTGGCAGTTGTGCAATTGGTAAACAAGTTGGTATTGAAGTACAAAAACGTTTTGGCAAACATTTATTAGAATTAGGCGGTAATAATGCAATATTTGTAGCAGATGATGCTGACTTAGATATGGTAATAAGGGCCACTTTATTCGCATGTGTTGGCACAGCTGGACAACGTTGTACAACAACTAGACGATTAATTCTTCATAAAAACGTAAACATTTATTAGTTTCAATCAAAACAAAAAACGATAGATTTATAAGTTTTGTAGGTTTACGATGAAGTTTTAGAAAAGTTGAAAAAAGCATATGGTCAAGTGTTAAATCGTATAGGCGATGCGTTGGATGATGTTACTTTAATAGGACCATTACACAGTGAGCAATCATTAAATAAATATTTAACAACAATAGAAGAAGTTAAGAAACAAGGTGGCACCATAGAATTCGGTGGCAAAGTATTTTAATTCTCTTTTTTTTAATATAAATCTGTGCAATTTCGATAATTTTTGATTATTTTAAGACACTCAACCGTTCTGGTTATTTTGTTGAACCAACTATTGTCACCGGTTTAAATCATGATAATCTTTTAGTACATAATGAATGTTTTGCACCGATTGTTTATGTTTTAAAAACAAACAGTGTTGAAGAAGCAATCAGTTGGAATAATGAAGTACCACAAGGATTATCATCAAGTGTTTTCACACAAAATATTGGCAATATTTTCAAATGGATTGGACCGAAAGGATCTGATTGTGGTATTGTTAATGTAAATATACCAACATCAGGTGCTGAAATTGGTGGTGCATTTGGTGGTGAGAAACATACCGGTGGTGGTAGAGAATCTGGTAGTGATTCATGGAAACAATATATGAGACGATCAACAATTACAATAAATCATTCAAAAGACTTACCATTAGCACAAGGTATTAAATTCGAATAGAGTCTGATAAATCTCAATTAAGAAACACAATAAATGTTTGACATTACTACAATACTGTAAAGTTTTTGTTCAATTATCACATCACAATGTCGCAAAACTATCAGGTACAAACAACTTATAAAATTGCATAATTGTTACGTCTTTTCTTAGTAATTTGTCGTTAAATCTAGACGTGTTAACGGTTGTCTTTCATATTTAAAACTAAAATTGTGTCAATGGTGAAACGCTAATTGTAAGTGGCAAGTTTGTTTTATTTTTATTTTATTAAATCTACAACATTCAAAACGTAAATTGCGCCTATTTTATTCCCAACAAAACAATTTGAATACTTGCTGTTTTTAGTTCAACTGCTGAGGAATATTCTCAAACCAGCATTATTTTAAATTGCTTATATTTACCTTTATTATTTTTTATTTATAAATTGATAAATTTGCGAGATGACGAATGCACATTCCAAACAAGAATTTGAGAAATCTGTAGAACAACAACAATATTTGAAGATAACGGAACGAAGGACGAAAATTAATGTAACTTGCTTAAAATCCACCTGACGTTAAAGTCACAGTCGACATCACTGAACTAACACGATATCTTGAATCTAACAACAGATATATATATATATATATATATATATATATATATATATATATATAAGTTGGTTAATTAATAATAAAAATGATCGTATTGATAAACCTATTATTATCAGTTTTTCATTGATTTAAACAAACCATAAAAGAGAATATTTGAAACATTAATTACAACCGACGGTTGTTAGTATTTGATCAAAGTTTTCTTTTATCGTTCGATAGGTGGGAACGCCCTTTTCAATAAATTTTTTCCACCCAAATCGTTAAAGTCCCTTATTGGGGAAAATGACGTAAAATCAATTATCCTTTTATCTGTTTCAATGTGTAGTTAAACCGTTGTATTGTGATGTGTGCCTACTTCATATTGTTAGTTGGTTATTAGCAACAGATGCAATTATATTTCATGCATTCCATTGTTAGATGTGAAAAGATAGATTGCGTTGAGAAACATTGGGCTTACATATTGAAACACGGCACAAATTTGCTAACAATTTATTCTTCTAATTAGTGCATTATTGTGGAAAAACACAATAATTTTAAGAATATCATGGTGATAAATAATACTGAAATGAAATTACTATTAACAGGATCTCAGGCCATATTTTTGAAAAACATAAAACATGAATATGTCGTTTTAAAAACCTGAAAAGAGAATATTAGAATATTTATACAATGCTAGATGGATATAATTCAGAACCAACCTGTGTAGCTGTTTCCATATTAACAGGAATAATTTTACCTGCTACAACTAAAACTTCTTCTTGTGTCTTTGCCATCATTATAATCAATTGTTTTCGTATTGATAAATCGGTGCAATCGTACCATTTCGAGTTATAAATTGCAAAAAGCGTTTCAGATGCTTCTTGTGAAAGTTGAGATGCTGGATAACAATCCATTGTTAATAAGATTGCTACAATAAATACACTACCAACATTTTTCATTAACATTATACTCTCTGGTCTGTAACAAAGTTTATTTATTGCAATGATAAAAAATGGTAATTCAATGTTTACTGTCTAGATATTTGTAGAAGTTGTGAAAGCATTGCCATTATGAGCATTGCTAGTTCATAAAAAATATTCATTTGATTAAATTCGTTGTAGATCTTCAAGGAATTCAGAAGGAAATTATGATGGTCTACATATGACCCAATTTTCGCCATATCATTTGAATCATATTTCAATGCCCTTAATCGATCATTAAGCATCATAAATTGCAATCGCAATAAATTTACAGTTAAAAATGTAAAAACATTTACTGTATAATGCAATATCGTACTTATACATACAGTTATTGCATTCCATATATAAAATATTGATATGGGTAGAAATTTCGGTATATAACAATAAACACTCATTTCACCGGTTATCCACGGACGAAACGTATAAACTAGTGCTGCCGATCCACTTATAACAAAAATACTTATTACAAATATTTTATAAAATTGAAATGCTTTTCGATATTTCGTTGTAAGTTGTGGACTTTCATGTTCATCGCATAACCAGAATTTATTTGCATTCGTTACTAGTGCTCTAACTAGTTCTTGATTGAAAATTAAAACCAAGATTTTCACAGTTCCCTGGAAAATTGAAACAGGTGATATTAGTATTTAAAATAAATTATTTCGAATTTCTTACAATAGATAGAATAATTACACTTTCTAATGTATTTGTGAATATTGACGAATCATGCTTCACATAGAAAATATTATAAAATACTAAAAATACTGTGGAGCCAATCAACATTACAACAATAGAAATTATGGGTTTATTAAATTTAAATAATGGATTTAAGCCACATAATCTTAATGGATTTAGAGTCCAATACATAACTTGCATATATTCATTCATCTTATACGACGTCTTTATAGTGTTAAAGTCGATATAAAACTAACTCAATATCTTCAATGTAACAACAGTTATATATAGTTCATTAATTATTAATAAGAATTACGTCCTATCCACCATAAACGTACAAAATTTGAATATTTAAGTATTTAATTACACCAGAGGGTTGTTAATATTTGATTGGGATTGACATAAAATTTCTCTTTTATCTTTTTATAGATAGCACCGCCTTTTTTGTTATGTTCTACGTAATTAAAATTTTCTGTTGAGAAAAATGTAGCTTCAAATTGCCGTTACTAATGTGCAGTTCTTTAATACAAAATTCTGTGGTTTTGTAATTTGTTGCTGATCAACACCAACCTTTACAAGGAGGCAGGAAGGGTCCGGAGGTGTATAACAATGTTACCAAGTTGAAGACAGTGCGCTTCAAGGTAAGTATGAGTGTTTGTAGATTTGTTTAAGCTACTATTTCAGCTGATAAGTGAAAATATTTTTTGTTAAATAGCTCAGCTGTTTTTAACCGCATTTGAACAATCTGGCATTATTTATTTCTCCTCATATTTTCATTATCAACTAAAAGAATAGCTTAAAAAAAACACATACTTACCCTTCAACAATTCGCTGACATTTTCGTCCACCCCTCCCCAACACGCCTTCATCTCTTTTTGGGGGGCCACTCCCTGTATGGAGGTGACTGAGGCATTTCTTTTAAAGGATTATTTATACCATGCTCTACATCCCAGACAGCATACAAATCAGAAAGACTTCTTGAAGAAGTCATTTCAAAGACGTCAAAAATACGACTTCTGTGAGAACTCATTTTTTCTGAACTCAGAAAAATGACCACATTGAGAATCCTTCAAGAAGTCTTGAGGTGGCGCATCCGACATCCTCAAGGCGTCTTAAAGACTTCATTTTGAAGAAAATTAAGACATCCAAATCTTAAATAAGAACTCCAAAAGACGTCATATTGTTTACTGGGTATGTCCACAATGTTCAATAAGGATTGAATGAAGAAACTGTAGGTACTTCAGATTGTTGTAATGAAGTTGCCAGTTGTGCTGAAGAATGTGCAACTTATCGGTAATACTAAGAAGGTAGTTCCAAACAGATTTCAACCCAATAAGTTTGTAGAGTATATGAATTGACAAAAGTTGAAATGCTGGAGGAGAATCTTCAATTTCAACAAGATAATTTCGAAGCATTCGGATTCAGTTTAAGTGTCTGAGTTGCCATCACACGAATTACGCCCACAAAGTTATCGTAAATATGATATAGAAGCATGGTTGTAAGGTATTAAGATGTTTGATGGAATAAAAATGATACAATCCCTTCACGAATAAGTATTACATGATTATATGGGACATATTGACGTGATTACTAAACATAAGAAATTACCTGAATTGAAATTAATTAAATAACGGAAAATAAATTTAAGGTTTGCATTTATTTTTGTTAACACCTTACAATTATTCTTATCTACAGACAATAATTTATTGTTATTTTTCTTGTTTACTGATGACGATAAGGGTTGATTTGAAATTTTGGAAAATAGACTGTACATTTATATACACCTATGTGCTACATCAAATGAATTTGGCCTTTTTTTTTGCAATTTGAAATCGTGCAAATTTTCAACAACAAAGAAGCAAACTTTCATAAAAAACACTTGCTCCATTCTTATTAATTTAAATAAATTTAAAAGCAAGTATTTCTATAATTCACATACTGTCTTCTTATTATCATAGTTTGATAATAATGATGTAAAAAATTGTTATTATAATGTAAACAGTTTGAAGATTTTAGTTGAATTAAAATTCATGCCATGATCGATGTGGTTGAAGTCTTGATGGGTATTCACAGCCAAATAATTGCAGTTAAAACAACTGCTAGGCTGTTAAAATTTCCAATAATTTGACTAGATGGACCTGGATCGTGGTGATAATAACACCAATAATGCAGCTATCTGTTCTTCAATTTTCGTTTTCGTTTTTGAAATATTCAAACAAAATCGAAAATATCTGTAGAATAAATTGGACGGGAATTGACAATATTGAGCAAAAATCATAAATAAAAATTAAACAAACAAAAATAGAAATTCAATAATTTACTGTACAGATATTTTTTAATTTTATTTCTCTATTGTTTTGTGTGTGAGTGTGAGTGTGTGTATTTATGGCAGTTCTTTTTGATCAATATTTTATCTTGATTTGTCTCAAAAGTTTGTGTCATAGTCGGATCTTCGCCTACCATTATAACCACCATGACTACTACCAGGATTATTACCATAATAGGCATTATAATAATAACCGTTCCATTCAGATCTCCAACTGTCGTATAAATTCGACATACTGTTGTCATGGAGTGAACCAGTTGATCTCTATAAGTTTGTTATATTACTTAAACAAGTTTTATTGTTATTTAATATATGTTACCTTTTTTGCGTATTTCGTATCATAACCACGTTCATTCCATACATCTTCCATATTATACAAATCATCAGCACCGTAATTATCAAAACCGCCCATATGGTTCTTATTTAATTCATTTAGCATATCTTCAGTTAATGGGACTGGCGTTTTCTTTTTTGCATTCTTTTGACGATTTACCAACTGGAAAACGTTTTGTTAATGAAAAATTTTGTTGACACAGGTGGGTGTTTATAAAAAATTGAAGATTACGTACAACTGTAACACCAAATATGATGACGAAGAGTAATGATGCCAAACCTATAACGATAACGGCAATCGCCCACTGTGGTAATAATACGTTATCTTCCGCATAGCCCACAGTTGGATAGACTTGTTTTGGCAAAACTGCAATAATAATTGAATCATCAGTTTTTACACATGGTTTTGCACAGAATTTTCAAAAAACAGTAGGAGTTGTTTTAGGCAACAACAAAAAAACACTAAGACACTGATAGAACGTAGATTGAAAACAATTAAAAGGGAAATGGAAGAACAATAGAGTGTTATTTGGAGGACTCGGCTGGCTCTTATCAAAACTCGATTTGTATTTCGTGTGTTTAAATGGAAAATTTAGAATACAAATGGGTGCTATTCTCTACATTGTCATTATTATTAAATGTTCGATTTTGAAGATTTACGATTGTTGAAAAACTTACCGATAAAGTCGGTGTATTTTGGATCGACAGTAAAATGGCCTAAACTTAAATTTCCGTTTAATTTCCCATCCAACACTTTTCCTTCACGATTCTTAAGATTTGAATTGATTAAGGCATCATGGAATAATTTTTTAATTTCAATCGTATCAATTTGTCGTCCTAAATCGTTTAATTCAACTAAATAATCAACCAAAACACTACCTTCACTAAAACCATCAATACGTATCTTTTTATACCATTTATTTAATGTATTTGATCGACTATAAGTCTGCTCCAACTGTAATTTAAAGAAATTGATGAATAAAATGTTAGAATTTCCCAATGAAGTAGTCACTTACTTGAGTTTCGACTTCGTTGGCCAAAATTTGCCATTCTTTTGTATTGCGATCGAGTAATTCTGGTACCCATTTAGCACCACCTACTAATTTTATCGTACCAGCTACATCGCATTCTTTTTCACAAATTCCCGGTGTTGTTGGTTTTGGTGTTGTCGTAGTTGTTGTGGTTGTTGTCGTTGTTGTAGTTGTTGTTGTTGCACTGCTAACATCATTCAAATCATTTGAGGCTGTCGATGCTGCTCTTGCGGCTTCTAATAATTTTTCGATCGATATTGGTGTTGTTGATGGCGTTGGCCAACCTGTGAATTCAGTTGTTGCTCTTGATGGCCAACCTTTCTGTATTGTTGGTGATGTAACAACTTTTGGTGCATCATTAAATATTGTTTTTGGTGTTGTTAATCGTGTTACTGATTTTCGTGTACCACTGCCAGGTCGTGATGGGAAAACAACTTTAAACGATTTTGTAGTTGGTGTTGTTGTGATCGTAGAAGAAGAAGGTGCCGGATCTTTATTGACATTACGTGATTTATAACCAGGCGGTAATAGATTTATTGGTACTTGTTCTGGTGTTGTTAGTGGTTTTTCAGTAGTTTTTGCTTTATAACCAGGTGGTAAAAAGGCGGAAATATCAACGGGTTTTGCTTGATTTAATAAATTGTCGCTTTTAGTTTTTGATGCTGATGATGGTTCTGGTTTATATCCGGGTGGTAATAATGAATTAATATCGTCTACAGGTTTAGCCTTTGATAAAATTGCATCAATTAGCGATTTTTCAGTTGTTGTTGTTGTTGTTGTAATTTTGTTTTTAAATGATTTATATCCTGGTGGTAAGAATCCAGAGATATTATCCTGTTTTGCATTATCTAAAATATTTCTACTTCTATTCTTTGGTTTATCATCACTAATTGATGGTTTATATCCAGGTGGTAATAAACTGCTTAAATCATCCTTTTTGATATTATCAAACAATTTCGAAGCTTTATCTTTATCATCTTTAGTTTTATTCGTATCTTGTGGTTTGAATTTATTTAAAATTTCCTCAGCTAATTTCGAATTATCATCATTATTAGTATTTTCATAACCAGGTGGTAAAAATGCACTGACATCTTGTACAACAATTGGGGTCTTTTTCGTGTCTATTTTTGGTGGTTCATCACCTTGTGGTAACTCAATATTAGCTTCAGTTGTCGTAGTCGTTGTAGTTTTTCTATTGTTTTGATAACGTGGCTTATATCCAGGCGGTAACAAATTAGATAAATCATCTTGTTTGGTATTGTCGAAAATTTTCCGAAATTTCGATGCTGTTGTTGGCCGTAGATTCGATGAAAATTTCCTTATAACAACCGGTGGCAATGGTGATTTTGTTGTTGATGTTACACCAATATCAAGCATTGTTGTCACATCGACTTTATCAATATTTTCTGTAATTACCGTAAAATTGTTTGTATTCTCTTTAAAACCACTCGCTAAAAGGCCACTTGACAAATCCGATTGGACTCTATCTAATTTATCAATTAGGCTTTCAGTTGATGTTTTTTGTTTTGTTGTTGCTGATGTTGTTAATGGTGGTACAGTTGTGTCATCATCTTTATCGTCTTCGCGTTCATTCAATAATTTAACGCGCTCTTCTTGTGCGATAACCGGTGATGGTAGATATCTAGCACCGGATACACTACGACTTGTTTGAACTGATGCAACAACCACCCAACTATCTGTTGAGTTTTCATCATTAAGATCTGGACGTATCGTTGGTGATGGTAGCATTGTTTCAGTTGCCGGATTTGGTGGTGTTACAGTCGCTATAATTGTGTTATTTACAACACTTTTTGTTGTAACAACAGAAATCACTAATTCTGGTTCTTTAGATAGAATCTCTCTAGATTCACTAAATTCTTTATCTTTATCATCTTCTTCATAGTGAAGATTAGTTGTTGGTTGTGTTTGTGTTGTATTGTTCATATCAATGATCGTCATTGTTGCATTTGTTTGTGATTGTAGTTCAATTTCATCATTAGTTTCATTAGAGTATTCATCAATATAGTTCTCTTCATGTTTATGATCTTCACCATTTCCATCAACTTCTTCAGCTCCCTTCTCCTCATCATCGACATATTCAGGTGTAGGTGTACCATCATCATAATCGGTAGTTTCGTAATTTTCCTTTGAATTCTCACCAGTAGTATTCGTCTCATTTGATACCGATTCAATAACTTCAACAACATCATCACTTTCTGATTTGGCTGTATGCTCTTTAATTGGTTCTTCTAAAAGCGATTCCAAATCAAACGAATTCTTCAAAGTTGTTGATGGCGTTTTCAATTTTGTTAAATTATTTATTGGTGTATTTGTCGTTAGATAAACTTGTCCATTATTATTAACGAAATAATTTTGCGGTTTTGTTGTTATTTTTGATGAATCCGGCGCAATAATCCGTGTACGATGATTTAGAAAACTCGTTCTTGATCCACCACCACTTTGTACAATATTCTGATCGTTAATTTTCTCAGTTGTTGTTTGAATTAATTGTTCCGTAGATTTTAATGTTGCATAGAATTCTGATGGTGGTTTAAAATCATTAAATTGTTTTGGTGGTAAATCTACTGGATTTTGTAATGTAATTTCCCCTAAAAATGTTTCAGTTTTTGTTGGATCCCTATTATGCGAATGGGAGAATAAATGTGAATAATTTGGGCGATGCGTTGATGGTTGTATTGTTTGTTGTTGTAATAATTGGAATTGTGATGGTGGTGATTGTTGGTATTGTGTTGCTGTTGTTGCTGTTGTAACACGATATTGTGGTAACGTCTGCTGTAAATGATATGGTAAATCAGATGTTTGAAGATCACGTTGTGGTAAATATGAATCTATTTGTTGGAATCCATGTGGAGTTTGTTGATGGAATTGTGTTGAAATCCTTGGAGAATTGATGAATTCATGTTGTTGTGTGTTGTTGTTGGTAGTGGTAGTTTGGGATGAATTCCGTATCTGCTGGACTTGTAATGATGTACTCTTGACCTGAAATAAATGAAGAACATGTTGTAGTTTAGAGTTGGTTTGAATGTATTCAAGGTGTGAACGAATGATGTACCGGCTTTATATACGATATTATAGCAAATCTTTTTGTTGTACGTGATGTGTCAAACATTCTGAAGATGCCCATTTTTTTTTTGGAGGTGTCATTTCGAATAATAATGAGATGCTTTTATATTGTAGTCATTCTATCTCGATGTAGGTCATAAAGGCGCATAAATATACACAAAAATTGCGTAAACGTTCCGCCCTTTAATGCAGCTTAACGTTAACGTAAACGTTATCGATTTTTATCCCATTTTTTTTTTGGGTAGATTAATATCGACCAGCTGTTACCTACAATAGTGTTCGTATCTTTTAAGATTGTTGGAGCTATTAAATTGTCAGCATACCGCTTTTATTCTCTATTATATATCTTTGTTTAGTAATATAAATTGTAAAACAGGCGTCAACTCCAACTTTAATAACTCAACAATTCAAATGTACCCTCTGTGGTATAGAAAGTCCAACATTGCGACAATGTTGATGTCATGTAGGTGCCATGTAGTAAAACTAAACAACATTGTCCCAAACCTTTGGATATATTTGTAAGCGTGTTGTAATATTATTCCAAAACTATGTCAAAACAAACTTGGACAAAAGCGATTTTCTTCAATTTTACAACTACACTTTATTGTTCATTCTTGCAATCATTTTTATTATTGCTAGTTTTATACGTATGTGATAATAATCGAAGGTAGATAATAATGTGAATTGCTCGATTTGCGCAACCGTTTCTACAAGGAATTTAATGCTACCGTTCCAATTAATAGTTCTAAACAAGCAATTTGAAATACGGAAATTTCAATTTGTTGGTCACGTCTTGTTATTTACGTTAATTTTGTTTTTAAGAACCCAAAAAAAAACAACAAATAACAGTTATGGTAAAGTTTTTATTATTTAAGAGTGATGGTGTTTTATGAAAGTAAAGCGAAAAGTGAAAGTAATATGCATAATTCTGTTTTTAACTAGATTATTGTTCCTATAATTCTATTAGATAAACAGTTTTCAATGGAATTTTTGTAGAAAATTGTTGTATAAATTCGGTTGTGTACCAGCTAGAAGGGATTGTTTTTTTTTACAAAATTGTAAACCACTGGAATTTGGATTAACTTGTCGCGATAAGACCGGGTATCGTTTTGATATAAATAAAATGGAAACCGCGATATACGTGGCTTATTACAATCTTTAAGTTTTTCTATCCACCGTCACTTAATAAAGAACAGATTGTATTACACGCAACTTCATCATCCAGACATTGAAAGATCTCTCCAGAGAGATGTGGAATTGATGTATATACCAGCAAAAATTCAATACGGACATTGATTGTACACGTTCTTAAACAATTTTGTTAACACGTTGATAAAAAGGACAATAATCTTGAATCGAGTGGCGCATCCACCATTTTTGCAAACGAACATTTTGTCGTCAATAAACAAATCAGTCTCAACCAATTATTTTCATTAAATTTTCCTTGTGCTTCAAACCACACTTTCCACCCGTAGTGAATCAATAACCAGTGGAATTAATGATAAAACTTTTTAATTAACACTTTTCTGTAAACGTTTTTCTCTCCATCTCCACCATTGTTGTTTCGTTTTTCATGTAATACTAATTAAGTTATGAAACAATCGATTATGTTGAAATTCAAGGAAATTTGGCTTAATTACAAGTTAATTGTGTGCATTATAGGGAACAATAAAAACTAAACCGACAACAAACAAACAAGTAAAGAAATGGAACGTTTCTCAAACTGTAATATCACTGAAATTTAATTAATTGAATCCGTTCAAGTTTATCTGGAAATAATTGTAAATCGAAACAATTGATGTAGATTTATGCAACAGTATATTGTGCATGTGAATTCGCACCATTCTCATTGTGATGTTAATGCGGATTCGGATGGATTTTCGAAGAATTTCCATGACTTTCCCGGATTATCAACACGATTTAATCGATAGATGATTACGTAAAAACGTTACAGTCAATTAATTAAGATCAAGGTTGATATTGT
Source organism: Meloe dianella (assembly GCA_028455855.1). Classification (NCBI taxonomy): domain Eukaryota; kingdom Metazoa; phylum Arthropoda; class Insecta; order Coleoptera; family Meloidae; genus Meloe; species Meloe dianella. The sequence continues at coordinate 851,995 of JAPTHL010000060.1, forward strand.
AAAGGAAAACTTTCCAATAATCTGACACTTTGATATTGAAATATTAGTGGAAATAATCGAAATAAACATAAAGGTGCGGCGTCTTCAATGAAGACAACAGTAATTTTGTGTCCGCATTCCATGTCTTGAATCAAACACGGCAATATTCCAGTTAATTAAAATATAATCATAATTATCCTACATATACCTAACGCTTTCCTGCGTAAATTCAATTGTTTCCCATTCAATCAAATGTTAATTAGAGCCTATATGGTGTGTTATGGGGATTTATCGTTATTAATACGATTCATGCGATAATGACAAAGTCTTAAAATATGTTGACATTATTATTGGTAACAACACAGTTAAACGAGAGAAAGTTGTCTACCTTGCATAATTTTATTAAATTCTCAAGTCTATTGTTGAACTGTTAGTGCGTAAATGAATTTTTAAGAGAAAAGATAAATTATCGAATATAATCGGATGATGTTATAAATCCTAACAAGTTGGGTTCGATAATTTATTTGATGGTAAAAATCGATTACAGTGCGTTGCGCTTAAGATTGATTCACATTAAAACTATTCGTTTTAAACATTGATAATGCTATCTTCTCCATTTGCAGGCTTTAAAATCTCTTGGAAAATGTGCTGTTTGTCATATTCTTTAAGGTTATTAGGATGATACACATTGGAATTTCGTATTCACGTAACAAAGATCAGACGATATATCCACGCATGATTGTTACATTTCGAATTGTAATTCTTAACGTTTCCTTCGACTTTCAGTGACTCAAAGGTCGCATTTTTTCCCAGCAATATTTCGCATTTATGAATAATTCAAGTTTATCACTGTAGAATTATTACAAAATTGATCGTTATAGAAAGGCAAAATACGAAACTCGATTCTATGGTATATAGCTTTATCCTTTCTCTCATTACAAGCATTACAATAGGTGCGACAGTGATCACTAATCCATCTGCCTATTTTCCATCTATCACTCTATTTAACAATGCAGTTAAATCCGATCCGATCCTGTACACGTTTCTATTCAAAATCTCTCCTCTCTATATTTTATGAACATTTATGTTGTCTATCTATTCCATACTATTTCCTGGGATACTGTTTACTCATGTAATGGATTTGTTTTCTTCCCTTGCTCATTACTCTTTGCTAGTCGTGTTACTATAAACATTCCCCAAAAGGAAGTTGTTGTTGTAAAAGGAGATATTATCTTTCAAGGGTGGATATTTCCATGAAAAAATTTCGTGTTACTTAAACTTTATTATATTTAAGCTCTGTTAATTATAATTTCGAGTCATTCGCGACAATGTATTCGATATACAAGCACCGTTTAAATTAAAAAAAAAAAGACGAAACTACCTTGACATTTCCGGATAAAAATAAACGAAAACCAAAGTGAGACATCCCATGTAGTTGCACTATTGAAATGCAACCAAAAACTCTTCGATCGACTAGAAATGTATTTGGGTAACACATTTGTACCGTACGCATGATGTTTCGTGTTCGAATCCCAGCGGATAAGTGAAACATTTTTCTTTCTTTCATTCCGTAATCTTCTCAAATTCACGAATATTAAATATTATGTTGATAAGGGTGTAAATACAGGAATTTCACCGATTGTCTGACACACATTCTTTTGTTGTTTTGGACCAAAGTAATTCAAATTTATTGGATTGCCTGCCGTGAACAGATAATTATAGTTGATCGCTATCACTAATTTTATGATACACGTGACCGGGCATAGCATAAGCTTAAGATTGATTTGTTTAAATTGTTAATTTAATGTAAACAATTGTGGAACTGGTAGTTGTTAAGGCGTGGCCCTTTAATATAATATATTTGCCTGTTTGTCGTTGTTGTTTTCAAGGCAAGTCACTTTATATTGCCGTTGAGATATGGGCTTTAACACAATTATATAAAGACGGATACCATATTATCGATTAAACCGACATATTATTACAACGATTACATCCTCATCAATGCTTTTAGCTATTAAATGGTCAAACTAATTAATACGTTAAGTGATCCTGTTAATTGTAGTTTTGTTATAATAGTATCAAATGACAATAAATTTTTACGCCCATTTAATGATAATAAGAAAACAATTAACTAGAGGCCGAACTTTCAATAATTGTTTGTGTTTTTTTTTTCTGTAATTTGTTACTAACCTTCCGAAAGACCTTGATTTGTTCCTTTAAGCAATACAAAAAAGGAATTTAACTGACGTGCCCAAATTGAATCGGGTTTTTTTTTCTTCATCTTTATTTCAATTTCATGTTTTGTTGAAAATATGGGAATGATCGACAATCAAATTTGTCAATATTTGACTTTTATGACTGTGCATCACACGGAAATGTTCGGAATTCGAATTGAAACTAAATTAAATATCAAAGGTAGACTGTTATCCAATGATAAATTGGATAGAACTACAGATTAGTTCGAAATATCAGTCTGCAGGTGGTGTTCTTATGGCTTTGAATGACATATATGTATATGATAATCGGAGGAGCTTATCGCTTATCAATGTTACCATTAATCTCTAAATGTGACAAGGTTTTGGTAATTATCTGTCGGTTTAGTGATGATGACACGTCAGCGAATTTTGATTAATACCCCGATAATCTTATCGTTACATTGTTGACGTGGATGTCCACACAAGTGTGGCGCTACAAAAAGTATCCACAGCAATAAAGAGCGGACTTCATGATAGAGATTTCCACCGTGTATCTCTTCTACGATCAATAAATAAAGCCAACAATGCTTTAAAGCTCGAGATTAAATTACACGCTTAGCTTAAAATAGCTGTGATTCAACCAAAATCGTTAAAAGTTTTTGAGTAATAGTCGGCAATTAATTCGAACTTTTGTGATCTAATAAGAATCTAAACACACACACAAAACGAAATAATTCAAAAATTCATCATTATCGAGTTCTCTTGAATTTTTTGTTTTATATAGAAAAATTGATTTTTTTTTGTTTACGACTTTAACAACGTTTGACTCCATCTCTTATCAATTTCTCTCCTGTTTTTCAAACGTTTCCATAACAGATAAGTGGCTCCAAATATAATTTACTTTAGATGGAAACATATTTTTATTCGATTTTTTTGATAAAAGGATCGACGAAATTAGATATTTTTCAATAGGAAGCCGCTTCAATATGTGTATTTTTTTATTTGTTGTTGTTATTACAAGTACATCTGCTTTTACCATGCGAGCTTTATTTATAAATTGGAAATTTTTCCAATCAATACAACCGTCTGCTATACCGATCACATTGGTGTAGTGTAGTCCGAAATTGGTTCTATATAAAAATGTCTATTGTGACTTGACTGACGGTCATTAGAACATTGCAACAGGATGTTTGAAAATATAAATAAACTGTCATCGTTGATGGGTACGGATGTGTATGATAAAACTATAAAAAATTTACATCTGCATATTTCTTTCAGCCCCTAAGTTCTATTTTATTTTATACACCTATGCTTAGTCCATTTGTTCTTTTTCCACTGTTTCGTTTTTTTTTATGACCTGAACAGTCTATGAAGCTTTATGTTCTCCCATCTCGTTTTTATAGATCTATTAAAAATATATTAGGGTTAGTTATCAATTAACTCATATTTGTTCTATAATTATATTTCAGCAAGCCTTTTTCATTTGTATTGTGTTAGCGAGAAACAGTTAGGTCCGGTTCATCTTGTCTTACTAAAGCTCGCCCTTATGTTTCTTGAGCAAAAGGCTCAGTGTGTGAAGTAAAATGAGTGTTATTGTAGTTGTAACAACTTGTTGGCAGGGCCGTCAACTGGGCAACATGATTTTTGGGGCCCTATCAATTTTGATAATTTAGAATTTCTAATTTGCTGAATTAGGCAAACGTTGCGTTGGCCTGCGGCATGCAGCTCGTTCGCCCCGCTCTAACGACGGCCCTGCTTGCTGATCAAATTCGCCAATTTCAAATATAAATTGTCCATTAAAAAAAACAAACTTGTTCGACAAACCTGGCAGACAATGAGAAAAACTTGCTATGATAACACTTCTATTATGATGAATGTTATCATTTTCTGGTGGTTTCCATTAATTCGTAGATGATCCTGATAATACTGTCATCATTACCATCATCACTGTTATCATAAAACGAATTAATGCCACACAGACACAAGTTAACGGTGAAACCGTAGGTGTTTTATTAGTTTTTCTAAACAGCCTTCAAATGAACAAAATTAAATAAAAACTTTTCACAATGAGTCACGTTGGTTAAAGGTGCCTCTGCATACATGTCGAGAAAGAAAGAGAAAGAGAGAGAAGTTGAGAGAAACTAATTAATTCTTATTAGAAATATTTGAAATTGAAGCTTGAAATATGAGTTTTATTAAAATTGATAATTTCGAACAATTAAAAACTTAAATCTCGGTTTAATCATCGTGTTGATACGAACGTTAATTTCCCTTTAAAGTCGGATGTATTCATGCAAAAAGTTGAATGCATTCGGAGTTGACAGTGGCTGTCGCTAACATCCATTGTTTTAAAATTAATTAATCTTTAATTAATATCAAATAGAAATTAATAAAATAACAACAACATGAAAGAGAGAGATTTGAAATAACAAAGACAATTCTATATTTTCTCATTTAAAATCGATCATTGCCACCACACAACAACAGTAATTCTTTCATTTTATTATTGTTTTATTCTTTGTATTTTGCTTTGGTGCAGGCGAAGATCAAAGAATTAAGAAAGTCGAGCGAAGTCATGAGTTCATCATTTTATTGTGTACTGTGTTCGTTTTCAAGTAATAAGCACGCAACGATGCAGAAATTTGAATCTTGACGCATCCATCCAACATGTCATACGAATATTTCCGTCAATGTGATTTTTATCTTTATCCACTGTATACTTGCGAATTCTGTCAATCAGAAATCGAGAAAATGAACAGAAATTGTGGACAATTCTAATAAATCAACGAGACACAATAAATACAACAATATTCCCACTATTTCAGGCACAATCAATGATAGATGGCGTAGCTCAATTTTATATTCGCTATCTCGCACCAATTCATTGAGTTCTTGTAGTTTAAAACAAGGTGTATATATATGCGAGTTTATGGGCTTATTTTGATTGAAAATTATATCGAATTGCCCCATTTGTGGCAAATCCAATTATTATAAATGGGAATTTACGGATATCGAATCGACACAGTTACTTTTACATCTTAATTCATTATGTTTTAATAAAAACTCATGGTAATGGTTATTGTTATGTTCATGTTAATAGCAAAGGTTCAACACGATATAGAACCACATGCCCAATCGAATATCCTGAAGTGTTCCTTTAAATTCGCAGTAACGATCACTAAAATTTGTTTATTTAACAGTTATCTAGCAATAACATGTGAATAATACTGTAGATTTGGAGATACAGATCAAGATGTAGAATTTTTAGGAATACAATTCTGTAACTACAGTAACTCCGTTCTCTGTGTATAGCTCTTGTTGCAAATAAATAATTCTATTGATTTAGAGAAGCCTATCGAGATCTAGACTTTTTTGGAATGCAAATCCGGTAAACTGGTAATATCCCTGGGTTTGTATAGCGTTTGTTATTTTTATGGGCTCTCTCCTGATTTTCATGCACGACGCATTCACCTTATCTATAAAAATTAACAATACAACGTTGTAATTTCCGTTTACAACATATCCTCCAATCAAAATCCAGACATTTATAACTAACTGTTCGTTGTGTGTGTGTGTGTGTTTTTCTATCGTGCCTCCCTATTTAAACAGAAAGACAATAGAAGTATCTACAATTCTTCTTCATTGTAATATTGTTGACGAATCGATATTTCATTTATTGTTAGCCAACCAATGAATAAAGGAAAAAACGAAGTTCAAATCAATGTCAATGTCATATTGTTTCAGTAAATCCCAATGGAATAATGGCCAAATCCATTTATTCAAACCGTATGAATTTTAAGTTGATTTACTTCATTTTTTTGTTGTTGTTGCCTGTCGCCCCCTCGAAAATACGACAACCTTGTTTTCCGGAACTATAAAATGAGATGCGACAGCCTTGACAGTTTTTCTTCTTCTACTGTTGATGCTGTTATTATATTGCGTAAAGGCAAAAGAAAAAACACAACGAAATGTCCAAGAAGAGTATGTGATGATTCATGATTCATTCCGGTGTAATTTGTAATAGAAAACAGAGAAACATTTGCACATGTTTAACCTTCTCATGATGATGTAGTGTTTTTGTTTAATCATCTTATAATTAATAAAAATAATAAAGTTCCATTTATAAATCTAACTGGACGTGAGGGAAAACAATGGAAAAATACGGTATTACAGATGAGCTTTTCCACGATAATCCACTGTATTTGTCGCCTATATCGATTAGAGAGAGAGACTCGACGAGTAAGTCACCACGTGACTTACGTCAGCGCATACAGTTGCACGATATTTTGATTTATTCTTCCCATAAAGTTATAAATATTGACGAATATTTCAATGGGACACAATTGGAAAATTTCCATAAAACATCGCTTTTCATCTACTGAACATGGAAGGAATTCGAATGAAAAATTCAATAAAATAACTTGCTGTTCGTTTAATCAAAATTTCCTATATGCAATATTTCATTGAATAAAATGAGTATTTTCCGGCACGCATAGGATATAAGAAACGATGAGGGTTTGTGAATTTATTTCGTTAAGATCAGCAGGAAATTGTCATGCTGGCTGGCAGTGAGTATTACAGACTCCTTTGAAAATGTCCATAAATGGAATGTTTTGAATAGAAACTTTACTGATTAATTAATTATTTATAAATCAAAATATTGACCAGTCTTGATGATCATAACAATAGAAGAAATCTTTAATGATAATTATTTTGTAACAGTTTCGGCATTATAAATGATCTAAAAAGGGTACACAACATGTGATTAATGAAAATGTTAGACAGAGTTGAGTTTGAATTTAAAATAAATGTTACAGAGCCCTTCTACCAACCAATTAATCAACAAGAACGCACCCTACTTTTTTATTATTATTCTTATTATTTTAGAAAATTTCCAAGTTTTTAGTAAAACAAAAACGCTAAATGGATAATTTTGGGATGTTATAAAAACGAGGCCATAAAAAATCTCACATAATTGTTTGTTTTTTTCCCTTTCATCTAAATTAATGTTTGTATTGTTAACAAAACTCGCACAATTAGCCTAGATTTTCATATAGGATAAATTGTAATGTTTTCCGTTTAATAATAGGCTTTCATTGTGATTATAGAAGAGATTTCTTACAACTTTCGATATATTTATGATCTGTAAATGTTACAAGGGTGTTGCTATGACTGTTTTCAACTGTTATAAATTGTGTGTCAAAAGATCGAGATTGTGATTGAAACTTGTCGAGAATACGGCTGCGGTATCATCAACCAAAACAGTTCTATGATTATTATTGATCCCCAACCAAATTCAAATCAACTGCTTCATATAGACTCATTGACAATTATCAAATTTCTCCATTCCTAACGCCTTTCCATTTCTCAACGTTCAAATTTAAACGAAAAACTCGCTTCTATTTCATAAATAATATTCGTTGGAGACATCTTGCAAATAAAAAGTGTTTGATATCAATCTTTCGATTATGATCGATATGGGTGGTAGTAGCCACCGCCTACTAAATCATAATAAAATCACACACCCCCTATAGAATTGAACTCTATTATAATCCGCTTCTGTCATTCCCTATCTAGTGATCTTGAAACTTGGTATAAACTGGAAATGTGAGGGTGAATTGTCCTCGAATTAGGGTGAGAGTTTGGTGTATTGACCACAATTTAAAATATTTGTTCGAATTCGGTTAATTTTCTTGTTGGAAAATTTGTAGGGCAACTATTGTTTTTATAATTAACGGTCTGTTTATGGGATTTGTGACACACAAATACAACATCGTAATAAAGTGATATTTCGAAATTATTAGCAGAAATGGATTTGATGCTAAATCAGAACAGAATTTATGATGAAATTGTAAATCGTTTTTGTTTTAGTTTTTACTTTATGAACTGGTAAACAATACAGAAGGAAACAAAGAGTTAATTGAACCCAGTAATCCATTAGATACCCGTGTGTATTGTTGATTTAATGAAAACCCCCCCAATGTTCTCTGTTTGCTTACAAATGACTATTGTCATATAAATTTAACACGATTACGATTATCTATTGGACTAAGGCTTTAATATCAACAACAATAATTCATATCCACCCTCTCGAATGGTTATTTATTCCGTCTGGTAATTCTAAGAATTCAGAAGTTCATTAAAAATAATCGCTATAAGAATAAAGATTACAGATTTATGGTCTGGTCGTGAATGCATATTCTGCACAAATCTAAGTCTCGATCTCAAGCAGAAATTGGATATCAGCATCCGGAGAGATTTGGTCTAGAATCGGAACTACAGGATATCGAGATCGAAGTCAAGACTTGTTCAGAATACGGCCGCCTCACTATTAGAAACTACCAATACCGTTTTGGGTGTTAACCGTAACATTTGTTTCTACTACAGGACATCGTTTACCAAAACAGATGCATATAGAAATCGTTTGTTGACAGTGTTTTCAATAATAACAACATCGTGACCGTAAACCGTGACAGTAACTGGTAAAGCTATTAACACGATGGCTATCTTTATACGGTCGTCTTCATATTTTCATGTTCCAACATTTAAAACTATAAGGAAATTACTTGTCCGGTTGGTATACAAATTTAATTAGACACTCTCAAAAAAAAAATTGTTTAATTATTCTGATATTAAACGAGAAGAAAACGTGATCTCATTCTGAATATTTATGTTCAATTAAAAAGATGAGAATAAACAGAATTAAAACGACATTTCAACCATTTTTGTTTTGTTTGTTTGTTTCGATACCGGCTCAAAATTCACATTCTCCACTGTGTTAGACTTGTGAAAACCAAGTGACTACATTCTCATTTGGGAATTTTACTGTATTCAAATTAGATTGTCCATTCGACCGTCATCAAACAAACAACAATTCGAAGATTCAATAAAATACCAAAACTCGAACAAACAAATCAATGAATGTTTGCGTGTTAACCAAAAATAGAAGTGAGAAACATGTTTAAGCAATAACGAAAATGAAGAGGATGGTCGCCGGTATATTTTGATTAATCACATGCATTATTAAAGGCCATATACAATATCTATAGGTGATGGAGATGGTTGAAGTAAATTGCCGGCTACAACAACAGACTCTATCTATCTTCTTCTATTGTTATCACAATGTGGAATCCTTTAAATTTTCTATTTCGAATCTTGTGGTAATGTTCGTTTTTGTTTTTTGTTTGTTTGTGGTTTGTCGGCACCGGAGTTATTTTCATTCCATTTATAAGAAATAACAATGACAATAACAGCATTACAGAGGCAAAAAATATTCATAAAAGCCTGGAAAAATTCGCTATTCATATACGTAGATCAATATTGATGTACAGTTATTTTAAAATGACTCAACTGCAATTTAGAGTTTCATGTTGATTATTTATGGCACAATATAGTTAATTATTGTCATTATTGTTGTGCTTACCACTGCATTGTTACGTTTGATGAGTCGTCAAGGGACGACTATAAATGAACTATGATTGAAATGTAATTTTCAAAATTCAATTATTCGACGACAGTAAATCGAATACAGAAGCCGTTTTCATCTTGTTCGTTAAATTAATAATAAAGACTCTACGCTCCGGCTTATCTTACCTTAATAATCGCGACTTAAGCTTGAATATAGTCATGTAATCAACAAAAATGCGACTGATTTAAGTGTTAAGAAGGAAAACTAAGAATCATTGATAACTTGAATTTGGAACAAAATTAACAATTTGCCAATTACAACAATGTAATTGTTAAAGTTCCAACTACCTGTTGTAGCATTTATATGTATATACGATTTGAATTCGTATTGTTGTGGACTTTATAGAGATTTAGTAAAGTTTAATCATAGAAGTTTTGTACGCCGATAAATTTTAGTGTTGGACGATTCGTTTTCCTGATTTTAAGATCACATAACAGGCTTCGAATCAAAGTTGTTAAAACTACCGTATGAGGGTAGAAATGGAGATTGTGTGTGTGTGTGTGGACGTAAAAAATTGCCGATTTACGATTACGATAAGGGTAATCGAATAAAATTAAAAAAAAAATACGTATTCAGTTATCAGTAGATGCAATTTATCCACTGAAGTTGTTCTATTTGGGACACAACACACATCTAATCAATCTAAATACAACAATTACAGAGTGTCATTGAGGATAGAAACGAAATTACCTATGATTTAATTTGCATGTGTATATCTGTGTATGTGTTATATGGAGATGTGCATTAGGACACGTTCACACTTATAAAAGTTCGCTTCTCTAATCGCTCGATATTCTACTCTCTGTCTAGTGAAATGGGTGTGTTTTAGTAGTCGCGAAAATGACAGAAATAACCAGCGTGTAGCTGTGATTAATCGACACTCGCTGGTCGAGTTGCAATACGTTCACTCGCTAGCTAGTAGCTAGTAAACTCGTCCAATGTAATTGAGCCTTATAGTTCTCAAAACGAAATATTTCTCAAGACACTTATGAAAACATCGAAATTGTTTATAATTAACAAAAAGGCAACCGTAAACAAGTGTAGACGCGACTTGATAATAATTAATAATTGTAAATTCTGCGGCAAACCGTACATATATTGTTTAATGGCATTAACGTATACATCAAAGAATATCACATATTCATAATATTAAAGCATCCATCAGTCTCAGTATTATTCAAAAGGGTAAAATCTAATTATAGCTCGGTGAAATTCGCTGCCATCCTTCTTGTTATTAAGTGTTGTTTAATTTTAACACTGAATATTTAGCATTGTTGTTGGTGAATGTAGATTGAAATTTTCGCCACAAAAGCTTTCAACCAAAACCCCCCCCCAAAACAAATAAAATTATAAATTGTTAATTAGTATGCTTATAATTATTTGGTAATGTGACAGCATGCACATTCAATTTGTGTACCGGAATCATTATTATTATCGATGCGAATCGATGAAAAATCATCAATATTCCCAGCACATATACGCATTTCCTTCGAGATCATTTGACCGGTGTCAAGTTGTGTGGAAAGTTGATGATAGAATGATAACGTGATGGTCGATTTAGATCTCTATTCGCCTGTAAAAATGGTTGTGCCATAAAAGAATTTGCATTATTTACCAAAAACAATTTCGAATGTCAATGAACTTGGCACGAAAAATGAAAAGATGAACCAAAAAAAATATAAATAAATAATTTGAGGAATATTTCATATTGGCAAAATATATTTACAGATGTTCGAATTCGCACGATTGTTTTCGTTTTATGTTTGAAGAATTTTCTAAAGTTTATTTTTGAATGTTAATGGTGGTGGTCTATAATTCTCAACCAAACAATCCAATCGGGGAATATGTGATTTATCTTTTACGGCAAGTTCAATTCCTTCCATTCTCCTCCACATAATAAATAAATAATAAACAAGAGGGAATATGTTCATTCATTTCACTTCTTTATATGCCAACCTATTGAAAGTGCAGGTATATTCCAGGATGTAAATATAAAAACATACGCTTTTATTTGTATAAGTAAAGCGGGCCAGGATTTATTAATGCTGGATTCGATGGGTAGTAGTGGTGGCTTTTATGTTTTATTTCGTATTTTCTAATTCAAATATGCAGAGATTCTTATCGGGAAGAAGCTCTTATACACCCCAACTTTCATTTGGTTGATGGTGAATTTCGGTCAGTGTAACTACATTAAAGTCTTATCGATTCCCAGTTGATAGAAATTTTGTACAGAATCTTAATACTATCGATTATTTGCTATCTAAGAGAACGATTCTGATATGCGTTCGTACATTCTAACAAAATTAACACGGGATTTATTATCTTCAACAAACGAATCTGTTTCTAAGGACACGTCGATATAGTAATGCTGTTTAGCTTTGTATTGATAAAAAAACGTAATTAATTGACGATTGAAGATTAATAATTTAATACGAAACAGATTACCACGTCATGTGAAGTTCAATTACCGTAACAATTGCATGATATTGTACAACTCAGATAACATTGTTCTTTTTTTTTGTTGTAGAGTTTCACTTTCATTCAACAAGGTCTAATGAGACACACTGGAAAACAAACAAGAACAAAAACCAGTGGATAAACAAAAGTCGGATCTTTTATCCTATCTCAGAAATAGAAGAAAAAATATGGAAACTATTCTAGAAATATATTTAATTAATTAGAATCTCATGATGGACATAAACGATGCACAATAAACATTTAAATCTTATTATTTATTAACTTTACACGTTCATATAAAATAATATTGTGCAACCATATTTTGAGAAGTGAAAGGAAATTCTATGACCTTAGCATAGCTTATGGCAATCAATCCATTGGACGAAGAAGGGCACAATTTAGGTCACCCACATCATCAAGCTTTCTGCAAACTTCTTTTTTTTTGCTACCATAAATATTACTAATGTTTCAGGCTATGTTATTACATCATTAACAGTGCAAAAGAACACTTGCCGAGTTTCGCCACACACACACACACAAAAAACAATAGTCGTACAAAAGGTATTGTGAGTGATTTTCCACGCTAATATTGTGGGAAAACCTAATCCACAACTAGACAGACTGACAGGAAAACGGCGTGTTGTTTATGGGGGAAAATACTAACATGTGTCACGCATTCTCCAATTATTCCCTTTATTATTGACATTGACAATTAAAAATAATTGATAGCTAGACATTTTATTTATTTATGAACAACAACAAATACTTTCTACATGCTTATAAACAAATGATTATTATTTAAATAATTAGAAAGTTTGTAGAATGATGTTCGTATCAGTGTTGTATATATAGAAAAGTGCAAGTGATAAACAAATAAATATTTCCAACTTTCCTTTAGAACAACTTCTACAGTGTGCTACTCTATTCAATAGACAAATAATACAGTCATAAATGCACAGAGATTTGCAAATTGCCCGTCCAAACATGACGTTCCGGTTTCGTGTCCCGGAGTTGGACTTTTTCAAACTGTCTTTCTTCAATATTTGATGGTAAATCAAGTACAGTTAGAGAGTCGAGTCGGCTAGTAGCGAAATCTCCACCAATTTCTAAACTCGTTACTATTTACATATTTCAAAATTATTTTCAATTAAAACTGTCTCGGAATTGTTTGAATTTTAAACGTCCCTCAATTAGAAATTGTTGCTGAAATGGAAAATCTTGTGAAATTCATGGCTGTATAGCGTGTACTCGTAACAAATCCTTTGAATAATGTTTTAGTTCCCATTTAGGAGTTAACATATCGAGGGATTAAAAGTTTATACAATCTAGCGCGTAGGATAACGGGGAGAGCTTTACCATATTTACAGCACAGAAAGCTTCAATTATTGATTCAATAATTTTTATATGAATTTAGCTTGATTTTTATATGTGAATCGTTTTATTTGCTATTGATCGATTGCGATTATTATTCGAAATATCGAAGGGAATTGCTAATGAAAATTGTGAAATTATACAGAATTTGAACATTGTTCGAATTCAAATGAGTTTGCTTCTTTGGTCGTTTCGTTTGCCGTATGATTCGTTCTAATTTAACGAAATCTGTCTGTGAAACGTTGATTTTCAATATTTTTACAAAACTGATCCCACAACCGATTCAAATGCGCGTGATTTATGGTTGATTGTAAAGTGAATTGATGTAATTTTTGTTTTTGTTTTAATAAAACACCCTCCTGTGAATTTCGTTCTGTTCTCTCCCCTCTCGTGACTGTTTTTAACAATCTGCATGTCAGCAACACCTACATAATTTCAATTAAAACGATCGGAAATAGTTGACTGTATTATACTTGACCTTTACTGTGCCACACACCATTTTACTTTAGTATCGTGCCGAAGTACCCCTATCTAGTTAGAATATTAATTAGTCTGTTGATAATTAAATCAGATCAAACACTCAAACTACTGATGGAAATTACTGGCGTAGTTGAAAAACTTAACTTTTCGTGTGCACCAGCAGCAGCAGTAGTAGTAGTAGTAACGATCATTGATCAAATACCTACCAAAAAGGAACAATAACCGGAAAGTTATAAAAGCCTACAATATGTCAACTCAACAGTTATATTAACACAGGTATAGAACATGTTTTTGAAAACGGTTCAAGTGTTGTTGTTGTTATTATTATTATGTCACGTACAAGCCCGTTGATTTCTACGACTTTTGCATACACATTGGTCAATTATTTAAAGGCAAAACCTACATTAATTTCGTTATATTTGGCGACATTTCCATTTGCCGACAATTATTTTTTATTATAACGCTGATTGGAAATGGATGAAAAAACGGGAAAGTATCGTTGTGTTGATTAACATAATCTAATCTGTCGTTAAATTGAATTATTCCAAGGTTTCGATTCAGCAATCACCTTTTGAAAGAACGGTAACGACACCTATGCAATTCGTATGTTTTTGGGCATGTAAAAAAATGGATTATCTTGTATATCTGTACAAGGGATTGTAACGGTATGGCTTCATTTTGACAACCGTCGAACCATTAGAAGATCCAGTTACAAATAATACGTTTCAGTGTTATTCTGTAGGTGTAGCCTGATCGTTGTTTTTGATACCAAATGTTATCCATCTATTTGGCAATAAAAAGGCGGTTGGATCCTTTTTGCCCTTATTGATGAAAAACAGTGACCCTTACGCGTTTAACAAAACAATTTGTTAATGCAAAAAATTGATGTTGGTCAATGTGAGGCAAAGTTGAACGATCTTGTGAAAGATGGACTAGCAACTTCGCCAACGTTATTGTTGTATTCTGAAGAGGGAGTATCGTTGCCGTGTTTTATTGATGTACTTTTCGGATGAGAACACAAAAAAAAACACGAATTACTCTGCAATTAAACCACTGATTGTAATTTTTCCTTCTCGTTTTATCTGTCTGATGTAGCACGCGGTCGAGTATCGAATAATTTACTAAAATGGGGTATTTTTTTTTGTTTGGTAGCTAGATAAGAGTCCATCGTTAATGGCAGGAAATTGTGTTAAAACGTGAGATTTTCACAAGCTCACATCATTTGTGTTTTTCTCTCATTGTTTTAGCCTGCATTCTGTTGATTTATTAAAATGAAAACTATCCTGTTTTTTGTTCCTTCTATTTTTCAGGACTTTAAACTGGAAATGTGCCATTATCAGACTATCGGTTGATTTTATTACAAAGCTTCATAGACTGGATTGTTGTGACTTTACAGTGTTTGTTATTAAATTTAAACTCGAAGTCAGTCTTTGTAACGATACAGTAATTTGAATTTATTGACTACTACAAACAGATGGTGTAAATTTGTGTTTATTGCAACTTTAAAGTTTATTATATGTAACGAAACTGATAAGAATGCATGCGTCAAGTTGAATTTGGTTAAGTATACATGACCGCGCCTAATTGTTGTTTTTTTTTTGGAGTTAATTAACATTAAAACATCGGTCTCTTATCTGCGTTTATCTGAAATGTAAAAAGCAAGTTTTTAAGAACTACCATAACAAACTACTTGATCATTTTGTTGTTGTTGTTTGTTTTTTTTTGGGTAATAAAATAGCAAATCACGACTTAAGTATGGCAGTTATATGCAAATTTTATCAATTGAATGGTTTGTTGGCCTCCGAGAATTATTTTTATTTTTTGTTAAGGTCGTTTAACTTGACAAATACACCCTGTTTTAATCATATGCAGATTCCAATAGAAGCCTGGAAAGTTTTCAAAAGAAAAATAATAAAGAATGCTCGCCCTATACCAAAATTCTAATTAACATTGAAATTCTCTAAACAACGATTGTTTGGCTGGAATTTGGTAAGCGACGAACAAAAACAGATAGAAACTGTAGATTAAGAGCCTACCAAGAGAAAATCAAAGTCACTTACAGTGTATAAGGGGGGTATAGTCATTTAATTTACGATTTAGAGAAGATTTAAGAACAGACTATGCAGTTGACGCCAATAAATCTCAGCAGGATTCGTTCTACAATAGACTGAAGAGAAAAAAACAGCCTTACAATCCCTTTAAACTGAAAGAAAAACACGGTGGTGTTCCAATGAATTTCCAAAAAAATTGGGAGATGCTTTTGGTTGTCTTTATTTATTGATAATTCCATCATTGCACGACATGGTTTTATAAAGAAAAACGAACGTGTGCTCGTTCCAGATCATGATTATTGTGATCGTTGTACTTTTTGTTTGTTCTTCTCGGTGGAGTTTCTAAAATTGACGAGAAATTGGTGTTTCAACTTCCGTTCAATTATCAAATTGAAAACTTGCAGCTGAATGTGTAAATTAAATTTATATTCATTTTTTTTTTGTGGAAATTTATTCAAATCATATACGATGAGGATGATGATGAAATTTTTGCATAATGTTCCGATTTCGATAGTGAAAATCAACAATTTCATTTCATCAACATTAATATGTTGGCATTCTTTTATTGTTGCTGTTGATGTCTAAATGCTTATCAAATTCGTTTTGTTCATAAACTTTATCCTTGATAACAACGAGGATTACGCAAAGGCAACAAAAAAACGTGAAATAAGAAACTTAGAACAAGTAATTTTTTCTGATATCTAATATTCCACGAGTAGGCAACAATAACAGACGAGGACGAGAAGTAGCAACCAAAAAAAAAAGTCTAGAATCAACAGTATAACATAAACAAAATCAGTAGGCGATTCTATTTGTGAACACAGATTTTCTTCATATTCCACCTTAATCAAATTTCAAAATTTAATTAAAAAATTCCCAATGTTAACGGCATATTTCCAAATTTTATTTATGTTATGAACAATAACTCATGAATAAGTCTACGCTCAGACTCTCTCTCTCTCTCTCTTTCTCTTTAGAGATTTATAGATGTCACTGGTGTCATAGTTGGCCGAGTCGCATTTGGATCACTATAAATTGCAGTTTGTCCCAACATTTATGGTGAGAATTGTGTGGCAATTTTGAATTAAATCAGCATCTCTTAGTGTAAACATCATTATCATCAAGTATTTTATTTATTTGAATCGATAACAACATGTAAAATGGATTTCACAGTTTAATAATAGAAAGTAGAAATCTACAGCAATTGGAACTTGAAAAAGGCTCGTTTTTGTTAAAACTCAATAAAATATCCCTATAAAAACGAGTGAAAAAACGGTAGCGGCAAAGAAAGCAATCCAATTGTTCACTATTATAGTAATGCCAGTCTGACTTGACTGATCAAGACTTTATTCGCTTTGACACTTATGTGTCAGAAGCCTCAATTTGGCTTGTTATGGAATTTCGGGTCATTTCCTGTTATGACGTACTGTACATATTTTCACGGCCAACTAGTTAATCAATAAAACGGCACTAATTAAAAATATACGTAAATTTTAATCGAAAATATGTCTAAATTTCGGGAAAAAAAACAACACAATTAGAATGTGAAATTGGGACATTATTGCGCTACATTTTGTAAAATATTTCATGCTCCATTTCGTAACAATTAAACTGTTATTAAATTTTGTTTTACTTGCTATCAAACTCATATACACACCGACTTTCTATCACACTAATCCGAAATCATAATAATAATAATGGGAATTCCTTGTTGATAAATATGAGAAAATGTTGTACTTTTGGAGAGTTTTGAATTGAAAATTCCTGAATGTCCTTTCCAGATTGATTGGGAATTCAGTAGGGAGCGTTTATTGTTAAAAGTGGATATGTCGTGTAGAAAAGGTTGTGATAAAACAAACACATCGAACCTTAGAAACAGCAACCCTTGAGGCTGTTGTGTTGGATTCCGCTTTACTTAATGTTCAGTTTGTAAACAATAAAAAAAAATAGACCAATATCAAAATTTGAATTTAGTGTTGATTTTGAGGGTTGTAATTTTCGTAAAATTTCCCGGTAATTCTCATCTCCAATTCTGTTTTAAAATGTTTATGTGTCCGAATTAAGGAATAATTACGAAAGCATCCGAAATTTATTGCCCAATTAATACGGCATTTATACTAACAAGACAAACTATTGCACAAACAATTTTGTATTAAATTAAATAAATCTCACCTTGTACAAAACGACCAGGTAGTAGTAATAATAAGAATAATGATAATAACAACAACAGGAACTGATGCATACCGTCAAATATCATTCACATTTAATTATTTTAACATTTGATTGTTTAACAAGATTCAAACTAATTTTCTATTAACACATAATAAATAATTAGCACTAATTAAATTTAACATTTACTTTTATATGATTTATTCGAACGAATACAATACGACAATATTTATAAAATAGAAAGTGAAATCTTGTGGATAACTGAAAGTCGTTTCGTATTGTGTGTGTATATTCGGCAACGATTCGATGGCAACTGTTTTGAGAAATTCTAAAGAGAAACGAACGGAATGAAGTAGTAGAAGCAAACCAACAACCGATCCTGCAGAGAATAGCAGAATTGATGTGCGGAATAAAAGAGGAAAAGAGAGAGAGTGAGTGGGACGAGCAAGCTGGATGGCAGCAGGAGTGCGCGATCCTAGCTGAATCCTGTAAACTACCATTACGACGACGTCGGGACGCCTACTGTCTGTTCCATTAATCACACCCTATGATGATGATGATGATGATGATGATATTGTTGGTGTAATTGTCGTATCATCATCATTGTCACCACAATTCAGTGTTATGCAATCGCTCAATTTTCGACTATTCATTCGACCACATATTGACGATTGAAAAAAATGTAATTGATAAAGCATCAATCAATGATTGTATCGAAACAGAACGCTTAATTATGAAGGGATCTATTAACAAAAAAAAAACAACTATTTAATCAACATTCTTTTTCATCATCTCATCTCATCTCGATTATCTGATTTGACGTAATAAATTACGTAATCAAACGTACAGGTTTGGAAAATTGATAAATTCCATTTCAGGATTATCAGGAATTTTTTTAATGCAGCTCTTTTACCGTAAAATAGACAATTTTATGGTGAATTACGAACAATACAAAAAAGACGAATAAAACGAGACTATATTATGGGAAATTCTAATTACAGGGGCTAGAAGTCATTTCTTTTGTTGTAAAGTTATTAACTTTTACCTCTATTTTTTATTAAAAAAAAAACAGGAATTTCAGGAATTAATAAAGGGAACTTGAAGTTAATTTACTGTATTGTTTACTTTGTTCTACTACTTACAAGCGGGTTTTAATAAAAGCTCTACTTTTGTGTAGACAGATTATGGATATTTTCACAAAATTTAAATTGAAATTTCCATTATTATTTTCGTAAAAATAAATGCACCACTCCCCACTGTTGCAATTAAACAGTTGGATAATCTACAAATAATTACATTAACACCAGTTGTCCATTTGTTGTCAGATTAGTTGTGAATATTTCACAACATTAATGATTAATCAATATTAGTTTACAAAATAATTAGTTTGGACAGGATCGGGATGGTGTCATTAAAAATTAGTTGGCAATTTCGTCAAGAAGAACTTTATGTCGCATTGTTTTTTTGCGATACTATTTGTCGATTATGGACAATCTAAAGGTTCTTGCGAGAACGAATAACAATTAATTGTTACTCCTGATTAACAGACTTTGTTTATCTTTGATCGTATAGTTTCGTATCGTTCTTACACACAATCGATATGTTATTGTTGACTTATCGTCCGTGTCTTCCGTCTTTTTTTTCGATATTATTTTGTGAGCCAAACACCGTCGCGATCTATTAAAAGGAATTATAATTAATTACACTCCAGCACAAGAAAATATTTACTTTTCGTTAGAACTGCCAAGTTTCATTTATCAATTAGAATTTTCTATGAGTAAACAAATAACAAGAACTGTTCGATTTGCTCGTTTCTAGCGTGGTGGTTTTTGTCGAAATAAGGCACTTTGTATTCGAAAGTTTAAATCGTTTACATGGCGAAGAGCCGGGGATTTTTTTTTGTTATTTATGCACTTTTTGTAAAGAATTTTAAGTATTTATATAAAAATTCACCGTGTCATCATAATCATCATCTCTGTGAAAACTGAGATGAAGCTGGAACTTTGGAAAAGCCCAAACAAAAATACATAGAAAACGTCAGTTTCATTGATTTTACGATAGAGAAAGTTTAACCAACATAATCACAAATTGTTAATTCTACCAACAAATAAAGAAAAATTTAGACATCCACCCCTTACCCAAAAAAAACAGCATCCCTCATACGATATAAAGCTATTACGATTCATTGAATAGAAACATTGGCTTGCAGTAGTTTTTCTTTCTTTGTGTTCTCGCAACGTTACATTTTATTTTTGTTGTTGTTGTTGTTGTTGTTGTTGTGATACGATAAAAGAAGAGTGAATTTTCAACGCAAATTGACTCTCATTTCACAACACACAATATAGCAATCATTAGTTTGTTTGCTAAACTAATTTGTTCGTTTGGTAAACTTGAAATTGATGGTGTGGTTAAATCGATTCGATGTCATCAACAACATTTGACAATGATATGTCCGATTATCCGAACCATTACTCGCCCTCTTCGCCTAATTCTTTTGAATTCGGTAGATAAATTTAACTGAAGTACGTTGGTCCTAATTAGTTCGGATAATCGACACTCTACAGTATTTGGTGTATCTTCAATTATGAGGAGAGATCCAGCTCTAATTGTCTGATGTTATCACGTGAATTTAATCGTTCTTAATTATGTTATATTATTCATTTGGTAGAGAAGTTGAAATCGAATTAACAATTTGCAGAAAGTCGAATTCATTTTTAATACAATTTGTAGAAAACTTCAAAGCAATTATTCATCCATTCTACGGAACAATCCAATTTCAATCAGAGACTCACGATTAAGGAGCAAAAGTTTCCAACAGATTTCTATAGAAGGCAATTTACATCTTTTGATTAAAACAACCATATTACTTACAAGTACGAACGAAATTGAGATGGAATAGGTATAGAAAAAAAATCTCATTTCAATCTACGTACTTTTATTCTATTTTTTTTTTGTTTGGTCGTTGTAATCGAACAATTACTATCAAAACGAAAGAGGAGTTTTTGAAATCACGACTGTGTTCTCCTGTCGCACCGCAATTCGTCAAAATTTTATATTTAAAACCAGTTGAAGAATAAATACAGACGAAAGAGATCGAGTCATTCAATTCTAATTAAACAATTTTAACGGGAACTGCCAACAAAGTTTTAATTATATCACGAAATCTCCATTGGAAATTAAACTGATTCATCAATAATGTTGAGGAAAATCGATTGTGATTATAATTTTTCAGGTTTGTTTTTGTTTAAAATATAACACACACACACACACACACACAAACAATGCAGATGTGAAATTAATTATTGGATGGAAATACATCAATGTCAATTTTAAATTTTCAAAAACAAATACAGAATCAAACTGGATTTTAACTTTCAGACTACAATCGTATTGTTGTTGACGGTGTAAATCTTGTCTGTCCGCATTCAAATTGATTTTGTTGGAGACGATGCATCAGTTTCAGCAGATTTTCAGTTGGAAATACACAAGTTGTTCAACAAATTTTCGATTACTAAATCAAATAACTTTCACGGATAAATGCCATAATTTTATAAATAAAATAAAAATGAACATTCTCTCTGTGTTTGCGTGTGTATTTTAGTACCCCCTAAGAGTATGTGTGTTTGATCTTCATGTTCAACGCCCACATCAAATGCACTGCATAAAAGTCCTTATACATGTATGTAGATAAAATTCATGCAAGTGTAATAAAGTAAACATAACCGAATCTTGAATTGTACTTGTTTGCTTTTGTTGACTTTTTGCCGTTCCAATCTCTTCGCCTCCATCCGTAGGTAACATTTCAACGTAAATAATCGTAAATAATCTTACAAAAATCAATAGTTGGGTGTGTAGTTATTTTTTTTTTATTTTTAGTTTAGTACTCTCAACTGTACAAATGTTAAATCATAATATTTTTAAATCAACTTTACGGTTGTATCTGTTATATGGACCATGTTGTAGATAAATCCTGCTTATATTTAGACAAGCATAATATCGGTTTCTCTACATTTACCGTCTCATCTTCGATTAAATTTTGCAAAATTTCAACGAAAATTATCCGTCTAGCTTGTGAGAAATAGATGTCCGATATTTCGTATCTTTGTCGTACTCATTGCGAAACTTTGCAACTTCAATGTGACTACAATAAATGTGATAAAGATGGAAGCAATAATCAAAGATTCAAGTGAATGTTGTAGGCCCGACTACATTTAATCCATCTATCAAATGTCAATATTAAACAAATTTCAAATGGGTTATTTGATGGGGCTTTGATCAAATTTACTTTAGACAACTTGCTACTATCATCATCATAGAAAATGGTAATATCTCTAATGGTAATTTGAATCTCTGTTTTAGAACTTTACACATCATCTTGACACCGCTTTATAATTGAGATTGGGCATCCACATTACGTAATGCAACATTTCAACGAATTCATTTGTATAAACTTGTTTGTTGTTGTTGTTTAAAATAAGAAAGATGATCTAGTCTTGTATCTAGTTTGTGTATGCATATACATATACGATGTACCTGCAACTTAATATGGTGAATATTCAATTACCTACAGTTACTAATTGGTCGTTTAGAGTAGCGTAGGTAGAGAAGAATTATACGATCATTCCGGTTAAATAAAGTTATAAAAACATAGAGAAACAACGACATTCCAAATACAGTATTGTAATAAAACTAAAACAAAATTGAAAAAAAAACACCGTAAACAATCCACTAATTTGACTGTAAATATTCATGGGAATTAACCGAAACGAGCGTCAAAGCCATGCGAACGTATCAAACTAGGTGAGCTAGTAGCGCCCATCACGTGACTTACGTTATGAATTGATCATTAATCCACTTGAAATTAAATCGAAATTCTTGAAATTTTCAAATGAACTTTGCGTATATGCGTTGAGAATAATAAAATAACGTATTTTAGGTGTAATCCAGGTGTTTGTTAAACGTTCTCGCTCCATCTCTTGCTCTCTCTCACTGTTTCTTTCCTTAAATTATCAAAAGCAACACAATTAATTCATGTCTTATACTGTATTCCATTTGTTTTAGTAACTGCTATTGGAATACGTTAGAATCGGTATTTTTCAGGTGATTAGTTAAGAAACCAAAAAAAAAACAATCTTAAAGGAAATCTCTTGTTGGAAAAGATCATAATCGAATCCATCTTAATTCTATTGTTTATTGTTTCATTTATTATTGTATCAATTGCGATCATTGTTTTATTGATAAAACGATTGAATGCACAATCGTCGGAAGAGTTCTGTTAACCATCCAATCGAAAGAATAGAGAAGCTCACACATCCTGGCTGGATCTTAACATATGAGAAATGTTCCATTTGAAATAGATTGAACCTGTCTTCCCATATATTATATATCCAGAATGTTATTGAAGACATAAAGTTGCTAAACATGCAACCAACCAACCAACCAACAACAATAATTCTATAAAGTTGTGATGATGATGAGATTTACATTCATATCACACAACAAACCACCATTCTATTGTATGAATATTATGATGGCTTGCCCAAAAGTGAGATAGAAATAGATCCTTTTGTAAAATAGAGAGATACATCAAAAGCTGCATCTCAGATCATATAGAATATACCTACATTAAATTCAATCCATTATCATTCAACTATTTCTATATATCTTGAAATGCAGATAAGAAGTAAGAAGAGAAAGAAAGAAAGAAAGCCTGTAGGATTTATTACGTAAAGAAGATCCTTTAGAAGAACATCCGAATCTATTCAACTTGAACGTTTATTTATTGTTGCTTATTGTAACGGAAACGAAACATCTAAACTGAAAACTTTAATAATTAATGTAATCAAGTTAGTTTCATTTTTTTTTCTTTTCTATGTGCTTTCAGTCTTCATGAGACCTATTGATAATTAATTATAAAATATAACATGATCTCGTTATCCATGAGTTCTCCCACGATAATAGCTACCAAATCAACATTTCATCGATGATTTATGATTATACCAAAGACGTTTGAAGAGTGCATAGGCGGACTTGGGCATGGTTTTTGTGGGCTGCAGCCCAGGGCACCGTTCAATCAAAGCGCCTCTTTCAATACAACTTTAAATAAAAACTTCGTATATCCAAGACCAACAAATAAAATGGAAATGTGCTTCAATGTCGATTGCTAATTACTAATGAACCACCACAACTAATCCCAACAAATTGAGTTAATTAGGTAAGCTCCCAAACAATGTTAGCCTAAGGCCTCCAAATTTAACGGCACGTCCATGGAAGGAGTGGCACAAATAAGAAATGGCATCGATGCAGTATGGTGGACGTACAACTCGATGTGGGTGCACCTTCAAGCCCCGTCCACATCTACAGTGGCGAGACTTCGCCTGAAACTTTGTGTAGGTATCGTTTTACAAAAAAAAATGTCATCAATTCTATTTAAATTAATCGATAAAAAAATTATTATTTTTCAACTATATAAAAGACTTTTCATCGCTTCGCTGCTATAACACTTTATAATAGACCTGCTGTGATTGACATTCAATTACCTGCCTGCCTACCTAACTCTATTGATTAAAATTTCCAATTATTGCTCTATTGTTGCTTATTAGGCCGAACGCAGATTAATGAAGCAAACATGTTGTCAGGCAGAACATTTTTGTTCGATTCTGTCATTCGTTCAATATGCACACTGATCAAACAACACAGCAGAATGTCTTGTCGAAAGACATTTGTGTTTGATCTGTGTGTGTATTGATGTCCAACAATATGTTGTGCAATAAAACAAAACGTTTTGTATGAAAATGTTGCGTGTGATGAACGTGCGAATTCATCCGGCACCATCCAACACGTTACAATAATTTTCAACATGTTGGACGTGCAATCACGAATCCATTGTTTCTTGGGCGATTTTTGATTATAATGCATGTAGCTATCTAGCTGTTGCATACGTCCATAATTCCACAAATAATAGAGTAATTAATGTAAATATAATTTAAAATGGAAGTAAATACAAATATTTCCTGCAAACTATAACAAACAACGAACGTTAACCGTGGGTGGATAATATGGCCCTGGAGCATATTCGCCGTTTATTATTTAAGTCATATGTGAAAATCAAACAAAAACAAGTTTTTAGTTGATCAGATGTGCTAAATGAACACAAACAACTGTTGACTTCTACCCCACTGGATTCTTCATGAGCCCAAAGCCGACATGAAACGCATTGTACGCAGAATTATCGCCTAGTAGTGCCTTCAAAATACAGACACAATACAGACATTTGGCATCTTTCTCATTACATCTGTGAGGATTTTCATCAGAACTATCCTGAAACGTTACTATTGTCATTAGAGCTGCGGCTTGATAGTCTCTTCTTAGATTTTGCCTTGATGTCCATTTTCTTCGTTTGCTTTTTTCCTTTAGATATGTTTAGTTGATGTTCATTTAACTTTTTTCTTTGTATTGATTCCTCTTCAAGGCATTTTGCAGTTCTTTATTATAGGGAAATCCTGTAAGTAATGTGGGTTTTGTTGCATTGGAATAGTTGAAGTTAATGGCTGAGGTGGTATAATTTGTACCAAGCCCAAGGGATTAGTATTGTTTAGTTCTCTAGGTGTTTCGTAGACATTTTCATCGTTTGAAATGTTGCATACATTGTTGTCTCCCTATACCCGAAGCTGCACTAATTATTATTAATTAGATATCTTAAATGGAACCCGTGAAGTGTTTTCAATTGAGCGCAATATTTTGTTTCAAATTACAAATAAACAAGAACTAAACAACGGGAAAAGTGATAAGAACATTGTTGAACTTTGATATTTGAATCTATAGTTGGTCTATTGCCAGTCAGTCGCCTTTACAACAAAGTACTAAATAACTCTATCTCTCTCTATCTGTTGTGTATCAAACTTGTTGTTTTTCGTGTTTGAAAGTCAAGTAATGACGTTTTCGTTTGATCAATCTGCGCACAGCCTTATTTGCTTAAGTATAGTATATTTAATTTATTTTTTTTAATACAATAAAGTGAATATAATTAGCCATGAGCGAGCGGGTGTCAAAGATTGGTTTTTGATTACAGTTTGATGATGAAGCTATTCAAGATTATTTCGTGTGGCATTGTTAAAGTGAAATAAAGGCGGTTTTGGTTTGCTTGATACTGTTGTGTGCCGGTTTATAATTGGCTTGAATTTCACAAACATTTCGTCATATTTTCAATGTCTCTTTATAGCATTTAACCGTTGCCAACTAAATATGACGGGAATTTGTCTACTAAATTCATTAGAGATATCTATTTGAATAAATGTGGAATAATAGAGACTACGATTACGTTCTACTGCTGCAGTCTGCTCGAATCTGCTGCTTGTTACAGATAAGTCTTGGCCGTGGTATAATTGGAAACACGTCTACCCGGCAAGCATCAACTTCCAGGTTCGAGTGGCAGTTAAACGTTTTTGCAGACTGACGTAAATACTAAAGTCTGTTTTCATTACACTACCTTTATTAATTAATATCCACCTTTATTGGAATAATCTGATATTTGTTTGATTATTTTGGAAAAATCCAAGAATCTATCAAATTTTGATGACAAACAATGAAATAATGATAAGAATGCTTTATTCGATAGAAGTGGAAAACGCATCAATCATTCTTTATTGTGTTTATAATAAAACAAATCGAATATTTACATTCGTTGAATGATATCAGATGAAATCAGTTTTCGATTGATAAATCATTAAATAGATATGTAAGAGAGAAAGTTATTAATATTGATGACTCCTTTTGCCAAGCGCTATTATAATTACAACCACTATCATGCAATAATAAAGCTTTAATGCTCCAATAAGTGCACCAACATCATTCCTTATTTATTATAGCAATTCCGAACAAACATTGATCTCAATCCCAACGTTAAGACTTGCTCGGAATTGCACTGTATAGTTATAAATATTTTTAAAAAAACACACACACCCTATTAGCTTCATATTTTACATTATTATCGATTTCATATTGCCCGTATTTCCAACTTTACCGGATTCTTATTCGATATTTATACGATATTAAAATTCAATACTACCACTCCTAATGGGTATGAGTATCGTAAAAGTTCTGCCTGTTAAAGAAATAGAAAACAACAAAGTTTCCGGACGTGCCACCATCGAAGTACGTCGCCCACAAAAAAAAGGCTAAATTTTATTGACAAACTTGATGTGAATTTAAATCAGAATTTCCGTTGAAAATGACCTAAATAAATATAACTCTTAAAGTTTATAAATTTCAATATTGAAGAGTGAACGGGGACTGTTTATATTCCAATTTTATTCATTTTTATATCTCCAATGGGAATGGGAATATAAAGATCAAAAATTTTGATTTTCACATCATAAGCGACCGGTCCATTGGGAAATCGGCACCCTCTCTATGAATACAAAGGCATACATGCAATTTTCTTGTAGAAAATCGTCTTTCCTTTATAACGTAGATAAATGAGAAAACGAAAAGTTTTAAATAAGAAAGTTACTAGTTGTAAATTGCAGTAAAACTGAAAACTAAATTCGATAACAAGACAAAGCCAAAATTATAAGAAGAATGTCTCGAATTCGATCTTTATTTTTGTTCGATATCTTGACAAACGTGATTGAAATCAATATGTATACACTACAAGTCAAGTCAGATATGCTATACTGATAAAAATAAATAAAAAAAACTTGGCAAACTCGACTACAGGACCTTTGTGTGTTGTTGCTTTTGTGAATCAATAACAGTAAACT
This sequence comes from Meloe dianella, assembly GCA_028455855.1. Classification (NCBI taxonomy): domain Eukaryota; kingdom Metazoa; phylum Arthropoda; class Insecta; order Coleoptera; family Meloidae; genus Meloe; species Meloe dianella. The sequence goes on from JAPTHL010000060.1 coordinate 879,926, forward strand.
ATTCTAAAACGTAATAGAAAAGGAAATACTTTGTGTTCAACCACACAGTGTTCTATTTTGGAATTCTGTTAAATCTCGACTATTACGAAAATATTTCAACCGAACTTAAAACGTAATTTCGTTCTGAAATCTATTCACTTGTCGATATTCTTTGCAAGTCTCTATCTCCATTGAAATCTCTATTGGTTATTCTCCTATAGATCAAGATTAAAGTTGAAATTTATGTAGAATTCCAAGGATTCTACACGGTTATCTACAAAAAAATAAGGTGTTAACAACAGACAAGTGTGTACAAATAATGCTAAGCTACTCTATAAATCTTGTAGACGTTACTATGAAGAATAATGTGTGTTCATTAGGAGGAATATACAAGTTTTGTATCGTGAAGTTGATGAAGCTGACATAGAGTAATACAACAATAATCTTAGTATTATTACACCATGAAATATTCACTCCATTCCCACAAACACAGATGAGGTCTTATAATGTCTATATATATATATATATATATATATATATATATATATATATATAATAAGGAAAGTTTTATGTTGGAGAAAACGAATAGTTAAAAAGAAGCTAAAGGAAACACTCTTGATATAGAGAACCATTACAAATCGATTTTATAACAACAACTAAATGAAAGAGTTAATTCTACAGGTGCAGTTTATTAACATCTAAAGCCCAGTCTGCATCTAACGAATGAATGCAAACACAGTGTGGACGGCAAAAGAAGCACGAATGAATTGCCAATTGCGAACGGTGACGCGCTTGTTGTCGGTACTTTAAAGGAGACGTTTTTGTTCGTTGATTTGTGCGTTAGATGTGGCCTGTCAACATCTATCGAACGATCACAAAGGAATGGGTACGAAGGGATTGCATAAAAATGGATAGGAATGGGACTAAACACGAACGAATGGGATTGTCATGCACAGACTGACGTAGATGAAGGACCTTGCATTCGCTTGTGTTCCGCTAAACAAGAACGATTTGCTTTGAAGTACCGACACAACTGTCTGATCGGCATTCAAGCTATTCCTTGGCCTTCGTTCCCATTCGATCTCGTTTGCATTGTTTTGTCCACATTATGGTTACATTCCCGTTCGTACCGATTCCTTCGTGATCGTTCGATAGATGTAGACGGGACTTAACACAGAGAGTATCGTGGAAACGTTAACATGTCTTTAATCTTTCATCTTTGAAAGGTTTCTAATTTATATGAATTTTTAAGAGATCAACATTTATCTAAATTAGATATCCGTTTTTACTTTTATTATTATTTTTTTTATTATTATTATTATGATTGATGTTTGTTGGAAAATCTGATATTCAACGCAGAACATTTCTGTCCGTTTTCATTAAAATGTTACGAATTACAATTGAAATTCAACAATAACACAAAACAATTTTCCTTTGGCTCTTACCAAAATTTAAATGAACAACTCGAATATGAAATAATAACATGAAAATAAAAACAAAAACTTTTATGATTGTTGTTGTTATTGTCGGCATTCGATCTGACAACTTTGTTTTTAGAATCATTGCCAGAGAAAGAATGCAAAAAATGGATTATATTAGTGTTGTAAGACGCTTTATCATTACCTGGAAACTACGTACGATTAGAGATAGTGTTGAAGATCGAAATTTGCTCAGAATTGGTACACTGAATCTTTAATGAAGAACAACACAAGTTCTTATTCTTGTACTCTTAAATTTTCAGTTATTTATTCACTACTAATTGAAATGCTAATATAAAAAATGCATTAATTAATTAAACAATTACTCTGTAAAAGTTTATTGTTATTTTTATTTATTTTTTACCATTACCATGTCCATTTACCCCGAGCCGAATAAAAAGGAGACATAAAAAACAAACACTTAATTAATTGTTGGATTTTTTTGTACAATAAAAATAACAAATATAGTCGAACAGAACGAGATTTCACTTGACCTGTAATTTATCTGTACGTTCTATAGTTTTGTTTCAACAAAATTAAGATTTTTATAGCAGCTTTATTGATTAAAAAAGAAATTTAAAAAAAAACACAACAAAGTAATGAAAATATACATTAAACGACATGCAAAAAAATTGTATACAGAGACAATGTTGCGGAAGTTTCACTGGAAATTAAGGTAGTGAAGGCCTCATGAGACAGTCAAAACGTATGAAAATATGAAATCGCTATTAAATTCATGTAATCGTAATTCTCCATTTTGTACACATAATGTTTATGTTAAGAAATAGAAAGATTCACCATAAAATTGCATCATCGCTACTAGCAATGAATCAAAAATGTTACGTTTCATCATTTTTGACAAATTTGATTAAATACGGATTTGATCATGCGAGAATTTTGTTTGCCAAGTTTTCAGATGCTGCTGCTGCTGAAAATCTCGACATTGGCGACGAAAACAGATCAATAACAACAAACTATAAGAGAAGTAGAGTGTTCTAGTAGAGAACTTATCCGGCAATAATGCGCTTGTATAAAAGAATGCGCTTTTAAAAGCAATATTGACTTTACGTCATAAAAATGCTCAAACAATTGTCGTGAAATGTTTCAAATATGGTGTGACGGTACACACCGACTACACCACGCACGTTTAACGATCAACGTGCGAACGCACAGAAGAGAGATCACAATGAAGATCGCGACTTGTTCGGCATTTGAATACGTTCAAATACTAATAATGTCGATGCGAAATAATGCTGAAACTGACAGGATGATGATATTGAAGAAGATTATGGTAATATGGGATAAAATCGACATTTAATTAAATTTTTCGATACACGATATAAGTGTGAGAATTAATGAGTGGGAAATTGCCGGAAAAATTATATGATCGTAAAATATCGATGATGATGATGATGATGATGAATGTTTTCAACATTCAACAACATTCTCACTATTAATATTATAATAAAATTCAAAGCCATAGATAATTTTAGAATGATGATGATGATGATAATGATAATGGCAGGGACAATTAATTGTGACATTAGGCCAAGTAAACTAATTTAAAGTTGGTTCAAGTTCCTGAAAAGAATGTTTCATAAACGTCACGAACAAGCACCAACAACTTTGTAGCAATTTCGTCTTTACTTAGAACTAAATTTTTTTTTTAAATGTTTCCAATTTATTCGAAAGTGAAAAATATGACCGTAGCGGGTTTTCAATTCAAACCAACCAATATTTGAAATATCCGTACACCGTAAGCTTTCCAATTGAAAGATTCTAATTAAAAAGAAAACCAAATGTTGATTGGAAATTGTAATATTGCAAATTTTGATAAGGAGATTTTTCTTCTAATGTTGAATAGAACAGATGGAGCTTATGTTCAGAGTAGTGTTACAATGTTTAGAATGCTGACCCGTATTGGTCATTACTAGTCATCAGAATTGGAACTTTCCTCTGATTAGGGCTCACAATCCACTGAAAATAACAAATCATAAATCTAACAGAGATAGAAGATCAATGGGAATACTTTAATACCTCTATATCTGTCAGCTTATGGAACATCAATTCGACAATGGACCAATAATAGAGGATGTTCGCTTTGTCATCTTTCGGTATAGTGGATACAAAATAAAATTGAAAGCTCTCTTTCAACTAGTGCCCACGGCCAAGACCCGATTGTTACACATAGCAACCTAAAAAACATAAGCAGTATTATAAGAATTCTATGGGATATGCCTCGATCTTTGTCCTACACATTTGAATCTATAAAACATCAACGACAAAGATCCACCTATATAATGCCGATCTATCCGTGTCTAATTCTATCAATTCAATCATTAATTCTGTAATTAACGTAATGGAACAACACAGTTAGAGGGACTTGGAAATTAGAATTTCTCAATTTCACTTAAGTAATGAATTGTGATCCATATAATTTACGAGTTGAGCTGTATGCACTTAATTAGGATCTTGAATTTCAATTGTAAAATGCACCTTTCGGCTTTTATCGTGTGTTTTTTTATGAGCAAATTCCAATTCAGTCCTCGATTGAGTTGGACATTACCAACGTGCAATAGGAGAGCCGTTGATAAAATTGATTGCAATAGAGCTTTAGGTGGTTGCGATTGCTCAATAGAATCGGATTTGGACGATTGAAAGCGATATATGAATAGCAAATCGCTCAATCAATAACTATTACAACATCAATTTTTAATATAAACGTTTATAAATTAGATTTATTACCATTGCAGTTTTGAGGGTGTTTTTTGTTTCGGGTTTTAATAAAGTCCATTCATTAATGTTGATCCACGTAATGAATTTGTAGCAGTATTCAAGAGATTAGTGAGGGTTCAATTAATTTGAAATGTATGTGGAGTGGATTAGTATTTGTTTACTGTTGGAACTTTTTAAATCCAATCCAGAGAAAATTGACAAAATTACAGTTATACCAAGTCTCTAGAGTATTCAACTAAGATCACAACAACTGTCTAAACATTTTGTTATTGGGTAATACTCAATACAAATCTGATCTGTACAGATATTTGCCTCACAGTTGTATGATTTAAGTAAATATTCGTGACTTTGTCGGCTTCCCATCGATTTTTTCCATGGCTGTTTTCCTACAATCAATTGTAAATACATATTCATTCATTAAAATTGCTAAAATTAGTATGATAAAAAAATATTTGGATTTCAAGCTGTAAAACACAGTGATGTGGAAAATAAACAAAAATTTGTTTAAACAAACAGAAAGATGTGCAGTTCATTGGTTTTCCAACTGTCGATTTCAATATTTTACAGATTTTCCTGTTTGTTCATTTTCTCCCTTGTTGTTACAGTAAAATTTTTATTATACGAAAAAATCGTACGTCAATAGCGAATATCTGTTGATAAATAGGATATTTTCAACAATTTTTCGATTGCATCCCTTGTTTTGATCAAATTGAATCGCAATAATTGATGTAAACGTTCCACAATGACTTGAGGGGCTGAAGATTCTTCTATTATAAACACCTGAGGAAAAACAATTTGTTGCCGGCCTATCAGCAGAACTAATATTGATTTTATATTCACCGTACGTTATCAAGTCCATTTTAAACGGCAACAATGAATTTTCTTTGATGTCGTTTAGGAGAAAAATCTACAATTCAGTCTTACTGTAAGTTGAGTTCTTTACTTTCGATCTCTTGATATCAAGCTAACAGAAAAATGTAAATGAAAACAGTTCAAGTGGACCTAAAGCGAAACAGCTACGCTGGAATTTCTGAATTTCAACACTACTAACAAGAGGGAAACAATTTTTAGATCACACTATTTCACCAACATTTTTCATTCAGTCTCAAACATCATCAAGACATTTATTCTTTGATTTAATCCGATTTTCAAACAGCAAAAACAATTTAATCTCATTATCGGTGCCAATCATTCATTAGAGACGAGTTCAACAAAAATAAAAAACAACAAATCTATCAATGAAAGGACTTATTCTAAAAAAAATACAGGAAAAATTCAACTGCATCGAACAGGATTTTAATTAAAAACGAAAAAAAATCGAAATAAAAATAGTTTAACAATCGAACTACACTAATAGCGCCATCTATTGGCGCACGCTTCAACTCTTTAGGAAAAATACTATTTAAAAAAAATAAGTAACAATTAATTATATCGCAGTTTTTTTGTTGTTTTCTTAACAATTTTCTCATTATTATTATTATTACTATTATTATTGTTATTATTTGTAGACTTTTCTTTTTTACTTGAACGTAAACGTTCAGTCAATAATTTTGTACGATTAGTTAAATTCGTATGAATTTTCTGTTTTATATTTGGTGTATACGCATCTGGACTCATTTGTACAACACTACAACTGGATGATTCATGATTGGATTCTTCTAAATTTTGTTTTTTCGTTGCTGATCGCGTTCGATAAAGCCGATTCTTTGATGTTGATGGTGCTGGTGTTTTTGCATCATCAAATAATCGATTATATATTTGGCTCTTCATTATTTTCTTACACTTATCATTATTATCATTATCATCTTCATCATCTAAATTGAATTGGATAGTTCTTATTGGTTTTTGCGGTGATGGTGAACATTGTGGTGTGAATTTGAATGGTATTGTGACTTGATTTTGTCGTGATTCTGGTGTTTTTGGACCATCATTCTTATCAATTGTTAAATGATTAATTTTCACATTGGTTTGTATAGAAGACAATGATGATATTGTTAATATATTGAGTTTTTGCATTAAAGCTTCATTGATTAAATATTCATTATTTAATTGATGATCCAATAATTGCGTTAATAATTTCTCATTAATTCTCATAGATTTATCAATTTCATTTGCACGTAAACATATATTACCATATTCCATTAATATAGTACAATAAGTTTTTAAATTTAAATTAATTGAATTTGGTAATAAGCATGTTGGGATGCGATTTTTTGAAATTTCCTGTTGTTTATTACGAATTAATTCGAATATTTTCAAACCACCACAACAATAATCCCGTGCAATTATCGTATTCTTTTGATAAACATTCAATAATAGATCTAATAGAGTTTTTCTCAATAAAAATTGTAAAAATTCAACAGATTGATCACATTGGAAACATTCACAATTTTGTTGATGATAGAAAAATGATGGTAATTGAAATGTTTGAATTTGTAAATTTGGTGAACTTGGTGAATGTTGTTGTTGTTGTTGTTTTGTTGTTTGTATTGGTACATCTAACATAATTTCATTAAATTCAATTGTTAATTTATCAATCATTTCTGTATAATTATGTTGTTGTTGTTGTTGTTGTAACTGTTTCTTCATTGGTGTTGTTAATTTGGCTTGTAAACATAAAATATCACAAATACCATTAATTTTCACTTTACAATCATCTAAACGTAACGATATTATATCAGCATATGATAAATAATATAATAATATTAATGTACGATATGGTAATAGCAATTTTTGTGTTACTAAAACAATCTCTTTACAATAACAACGTAATTCTCTTGGCATACGTAAATTGTGATACATTTGAGCCAATTCTTCTGTTATTTCAAAAAATAAGCACATCTCGTATGTACTATCATTACCTAAAACAATTACCAATTAATGAACAAATATTTACAAAAAAACAAAACAAAACAAAACCCACTTGTACAGCCCGAATAATAATGTTGAACAACTTCTTTATAAGCTTGGTGAATTTTCGATAAATCTCGATGACCATTAATACGATATTTACAAGGTAACACTAGAAATTTATGATTCAATAAACTAATTCGCGCTTTCATTAGGTAATTATCGTTGAAATTGTTGGAGAATTTTTGGATTTTTCCACAAAATATTTGATAAGACTTCTCTATATCACATTTGTAATAACACGAACATTTACATAAATAATATGTGATCAATTCGTTTAAATATTGATTGATATCCAAATTTTCAGCAATTTCATCGGCTCTATTAATAAATTCTTCAATGATTGCCGATTGTTTGATGTCAGATAATTCGATGAGAAAGCCGGTGGATTCAATGATTCCTAAATTATTATTGTTAAAATTTGCAATTTTTAACGCTAAATACCACGTTTGTATTGATTTCATTAAATTGGAATGTAAACGATATTCATGGCCGATTTTCTTCAATAAAAAATAAATCTTATCGTATTGAATGAATTCGATTTCACTTTCTATAAGTCCAGTTAAAATATCTAAAGATTTATTTAATTCTTTCATGATTTTATTGTAACGATTCAATTTCAAATTCGTATAAGATGATACAATATCACATTGTTCATTTGGATCAGGATTTATTGGTGTTGTTATATTTAAATTTATAGTTTTATTCATATCATCTGTTGTTTCCATTATTGCATCTTTTAAACAATATTTATGTTGTAAATAATATAAATGTGCTAGTTTTATTTTGTTATCATTTGAATTGATTGTAAATTGTTGATAGTTTTTTATTATTAACGGTAATAATTTTGATAGGTTCTCATGTATATTCAAATCACCATTACCCCAAATTTCAATGAATACATCAACTAATTCGACGATATTATCATTAATTTCGTATAATTCCTTAAATGTTATCATCATTGGTATTTTGCTTTTCCAATTCTCTTTGTAATTATGCAGTTCAATTATTAGTAATTCAATTTTTTGTTGTTTTGTTAACTGAAAACCATGATCATAATATAAAATTTCATGTTTATATTTTTCTAAAATTGTCGGTATTGTTAGTTCTTGTATTGATGTATTATTTAGTATATCGAAATTACGACAATCGGCTTTATATTTCAACCAATTCAATACAATGCTTGTGCGATGTTCATGTGATATTAAAATGTTAAATGCTGTTGTTACTAAGGATTTTTCATAATTTCTCTTTTGATGGAAATAAATCTTTGCTATTTCTATTAAAGCACACGAATGGTAATTTTTAAGTATTGTTGAATTGTAATTCTCAAATTCAATTGAATATTTCACAAAGATTCTTAGGAATTTTAAACAAACATCGTTATTTGTTTCAGCTAAATCTTTACCAATATTAAACACATTTTTACCACATTCACACCAAGCATATCTCCATTTATCGCAATTGCTGTCTTTCAAATTGCCAATAAATTTTAATGATTTCTCTAAATATATTTGTAATTCTTTCTGATATTCACGGCAATCTTTCGACTTCATTAGAAATATCCTCCCCAATTGTTGAATTGTATTTAGAATAGTGAGAGCTTCGTAAATTTTTGTTGTAATACCACATTCAACACAAGAACATTTATATTGGAATTGTGATATTACCAAAGCTAAATCACATACAAATCTAAAATAATGCAAATTTTCGATAAAACTCCAACATCTCGATGGATTCTTAATAAAAAACTGTGTAATATTTAAAATGCTCGTTGCTAAAATATTAGAAACAATTTGGAAATTATTTGAATTGTAATTTTGATACAACATCTTCAATGAATTATGCGATAATTGTAATATTCGATCATTACCATTACCATTATTATTTGGTATTAAAAATTTATAAATATCTAATAATTGTTTTAGCAATTCTAATTTTTTAGTTTTATCAAAATTTCTCAATGATTTTGTAAAATTTTCGTAGAATCTTATGGCAACATCGAATCGTTCGTTTTTAATTAAATTATTCAAATTCGACGAGAATATTTTCAAAAATACCTCAATACGTTCAGGTGTAGGTTTGATCATTTTCAAAATCTCATTATAAAAGTCGTACAATAATTCCCAATTAATTTCTAAATATTCTAAACTTGATCCACAATTATATAGATTTTCTAAATATTGTCGGTTATCATCTAATCTATCATACATCTCAATCAATAAATATGATAGATTCAATAAATTATCAATCGAATTCTGATCTTTTGTACGTGATTTCGTCACAATTTTATTATATAGAGCCACACAGGTAGCTTCATAAACATTATGTTGTTTATCGATTAATTTTTTTGGTAGAAAAGTCGGTATGAGTACAGGTTTTAATTCAATAATCTTCTCAAATCTCTCCTAAAATTGATTAATTCTTCGAATTACCTTCAGAATCAAATTAAACAAAATCTTAACTTACTTTGACTAGAAGTAGTTTAATGATGAAAAATATAGAACGCAGATATGTTTCTGTTGTTGATATTGATGGATTTTTAACAAATTTCGAAAGGCACAGAATTAACTGGCACAAATCGTTCTCGTTAATACTTTCAGGTGTTGTTAGATTATCGTTACATATTTTGCACAACCATGTAAACAATTTTATTGCCTCATTTGTATTAAAATGTATAGAATTCTTTATTATCAATTCATAAGCTGTAGATAATTGCCCTTTGGTTATTTTATCAATTAGTATTTTTTGTTCCATTATTCGTTAGTTAATATCAACACACATGAACACAATCAACAATAATCTGTAAATAACACTTATCAAGTTCAATTGTGTAAATAAATAAGGAGATCAATGGAAAATTACTCCTACCTTGAACTAGAAATAGAAAATCGAAGAGGAAATCAATGGAAATTACGTTTTTCCCATCGATTATTGTATTATCGAAAAGTTGAAATATTCAAAAGTTGATATGACAGGTAAAAACGGTTGGATACAGGCTAGACAATGTTTGAAGAACAAATTCCACTACAAATTCCGCCTAATTGTGGCTCACTGCTCATATTGCCACACGCAAAAACTTGTGAATTTTCCAGAAAATTACAAATAAAAGAATCGCAAAAATAGCAAGCGAGTGTTGGGAATAAAATTTCAATAATTATTTATTATTTTTCAATAGAAAATAATATGCGATGCTGGTTGCGTGGATTTAGGCATTCGGTTTCCCATAGCCGACATTTTTAAATCTCTTCATCCCGGAAGATTTTTCTAATTTTTTTTCCTTAAACGCAATTGCTTGTTTGATATCTGCATATTTATCTACTTCGTTTACGAATTTCAATAAATCACTCATATTTCTTCGAAATTTCCGTTATCGATAACAATCAACAAATCTCTCTTTCCTCTGTTAATAATTGAAATAACACCAAAAAAAAAACGTAATTATCACACAATCAGCCGCGAAATAGAAATATTATGCAGAGATGAAAGAAAATGTGTACAAAAGAGAAAGGTGTTATTATTGTGGCGAATTTAACAGAAACATTCACTCTACTATAAACAACAGTAACTAATATTGTCTACCAAATAATTCGAAGCATAACTCTCAATATTTGATTATTTGAAATTGTTGTTGTTGATGATGATCTTATGGTAGTGGTATTATTAGTAGTCGTGGTGTTGCAATGAACTGAAAGAAAAACAGATTTTGGTCAGCTCTATTCTCGTCGACAAGACAACACTTTTTACTGTTCCAGTAACTGGAATCGAACAACTCCGGGTTGACAACACAGTTATCGAATTAATTATTAAATTAGCTAGCATGTATGGTTAACAGTTTAAACATGTGTACATAAATGTAACGATTTCAAACAAGAAAATCAAAGTGTAGTGCTATTTTCCTTATAAAACAATCATAATGATCGTCTAAACTGATTCAAAGTGTGTGTTAAAACAGATTACAAAAAAAATCTTTAAGGTAAAGACAATCAATTAAAATTAGATTATAGATCGATTTTTTTTTCGTAAAAAAACTTGATTAATTCGTCTTAAATAAGATGAATGAAGATCGAAAAGTAGAGCAAAAGGTTACTTGTATTTTTTTCATACAAAACATCAACACGATTAAACAGGCGATTAGTTTTTCTATTTTGCTCATTTTAAATTCATGTGAATCGCATTATGTTCACAATGCAAACAAGTTTTATTTGTTTAAACATTCTTTTTAACATTAACGATTATTGGATATTTTTGGAGAGTGATTGATTTTTCACCTTGAATCAACAACAACCATTAGGGAATTGGATTTTTCAGTAATTAACATATTAATGATTAGATAAAGAATTACAATGATTTCCAGGCGACATTCGACTAGATTCCTCAAGGTGTGTAGGATTCTCTTTGTTTTATAAAACAACAATTCCTATAATAACTTTGAGTATTATTTACATAACAGTGTCTCACATTTACATAAAGTACTTCTATAAAATCGTGTGATTAAATTGCCAACAATAATAACAATAAAAAGAATTGTGAATGGAAGAAAAACAAAACTGCAAACAATCATGTTGGTGAATTACAAGAGTTTTTTACGTAAAACTTGAACTTTAACAATGAAAAAAAAATGATCTATGATTAAATCAAGCATGCAGTAGAGAAAACCAAGCCCATCTAGATTTGATTTCATTAGGGTCAATACAGACGGGTGTTGATCGTTGCGACGAAACGGCACGATACGATCCAAATTTTCAAACGCGCTAACAAAACATTTGCCGCATTTAGACGATTAGAGAGACAAATGAACGAATCAAACAAGAAGCATGTAGGGTGCACGTGACTTACGTCTACAGTAGAGGCCCGATTAACCTACCTTGCTTTGCTTACGAGAAGACTAAAATTTGTGTAATAGTCTGAGCGGTGGATCAATCGACTTATTAAATTAAGACGACTGACAACACTCTGTATTATCCGACAGGTGCTTGGTCCAGTTGTAGTCGATTAAACGGGCTTTTACTGTATTATAATAACCAGCATTACATCATAAATTAAAAAAAAAATCCATCGTGGAATTTCCATTAAAACATCAGTTTATTAAAAACGCATATAAATCGTGAATAAATGAGAACGTTTCGATTAGCTAACTTCATTATTAATAGTTGTTGATTAACGAATCGATAAAGAGAAAGAATGCCCTAGATCTATCTATAAAATCGAAAAAATCCATCAAACTGTAACGGAAATTCGAACCAAAAATCCTACTGAAAACAACCAAAAACACAAACAAACAAACAGAACAATTGTTGAAAATTTCGATAATAAATACAGTTGATGAAAACTTTTAAATAAAAGATAACAACTTCCTGACAATCAACGTAATCAACCTACCTATTATTAATATCGAAATGTTAGCGGCGAAGATAACCTGAGGTGTGTTCCATCTTATTTCAACCGTTCCAAGACGTTTTCCGCCAATTCTTGACAATTTTTTTGTTGAATGGTCCCTCCAGTCGATGTTATGATTAAAACGATAATTTATAGCGATTTAACAGTTATCGAAATTTAATTAATTTCTGGTTATTAGTGAGAGTGGAGATGTTTATAATGTCACACTAATTTTCACTTGAAACATCTGTTTCTATTATTATTGTTATTTGTTGAGATAATAATAATTCTATTTACAATTAGTTTGGAAATGATTGATAATAGAAAACAAAAGTGTTCTCTGAACTTAATAATGATAACAATATCAATAAGAAAGTCTGAAAAAAGATTGCCATCTCCCGTCCGGATTCGAACCTTGATTTTCCATTTTAACCCAACTACAGTTTGTCCAATTAAAACATTTACATATCTATTGTTTATCGAAATTTATCATGAGAAAATGAAACTACACCGTTTGTTAATTACTGTAATTATAAATCATACGTCAATTTTCATGATAATTTCAGTTTGAAAAGAGAAAATTTTGCATTTGCTATCATCATTTTTGTTGTTGATGAATTAATGAAGCAGAACTGAATATCTAAATGGGCCCGAATTAAACTATTCAGTCGTCTGGTGAAATTGATATTTCAATAACAATTATTCACAGATTTAGCAAAGGAAACACAAGAATAAATTAACGTAGAAATTCCACTTTTTCTACAAAAAAAAAACAAACAAACAAACAAACAAACAGAGAAGATGCGCATGAAATTTTCTAATTAATTGTAAGATTTTTCACACGCTTTTTTGTCTTCATATCGAATACAATACAGACTGTCCCATTTCACTCGTTTATGGAGGAAACCCAGTATTTTTCCAACAAACCGTTAGGTTCAGGTGTAAACAACGACGTATTCGAATTCCATTCTAGGGCGAATAATTTGAATTTCCAATGGCTGTTTGAATGAATGAGACTGTTATTAAAAGTAGATCGAATGTGTGCCTATATTTTTGATTTTATTTTGGTTGGAAATTCTTCTTCTTCTTCATTCACATACACCTTTGGGCGTCGGAGATTGTAAAAGTTGTGTCGGTATCAAAGGAATGTTAGGTGATTGACCGCATTCAGTACTCCAAACACATTTTATACAACGATGATATGTAATTCTGTACATTTTTTTACCATGTAGAACAATAAATACATAAATAACAACAATAATCGTAATGTGTATTAACTATTTAAAAAAACAAACAAACAAAACCATGAGAGCTTGTTAAATTAAAGATTTACCGAAATATTTTGGCAAAACAAGCGTTGCGGTCTAATTTGTTTTAGCTTCATCTTGTCCATCTACTCAACTCTATATCATCAAGTTTATATGTTTTTAATTAGGATTTAGATTTTGGTAATTATCGTAAAAATTACAAAATAACTGTTTACCTACTTTTTCATGAAATGGTAATTGAACATCTCAAAAATTTCTTTTATCGATATTATTATAATAAAGGCCAAATTGAACACGGACAAACTTTCAAGTTTCACAATTTTCTAAATAAACGATTAATATAAACATATAAATAAAATACACACACCGATGGAATTTAGCAAATAGAAAAAGATGTTGCCTTCCAGCTATATTTGACGATTCATTCGAATTGTGCAATTTCAATGGATAGAAACTTCAGTCGCGCTTCCCAAGACACAAAGTAATCAAATCTACAAATTGTAAAAGAGATGATTAATGACTTATTATTAAATACAAGTAATTTCAGTGAAATTTCCATTTCGTAATCAAGTGAAAACTGTAAATAATCTATTATTAATGATAATAAGCCGTATTAACGGCTAGAAATTTGTTAATTTTGGAATCTGACAAACAGCTCTTCCTCATTTTTATTTGAAATTGATTCGAATAACAACAACAACAAAATAGCAAGAAAACAGACAAACCGCAAAGTCTTTATAGGGGAAATCTAGGAAATCTAAAAACACCAATTAAATCAAATACACATAAAAGGCAAATCAACAATCACCAGATTCTTGTTTGTTTCTCTATTATCCACCACCACCACTCTACAAGAAAAAAATTCCCGCAAAAGTTAAACAACTCACGTTTCGCATGATTCGTGTTTACACCTATTTGGAGAGAAAAAAATAATTCCACATGTACGCCTTTATTGAAAATGTCAAGGTAAAGATGTGTGCATATTTACCTCCAAGCGAATTCTGTGTCCGTTAGTTTTGAAGACTTTTATTTTAACAGATGTAATAATTACACAATAACACATACAGTTCGTTGTCGTTTCTAAGAAATTCACCAATCGGAGATTAACGCCGTTTGAGAAAGGCTGGGATTTTCTCCGTTATTTTTATCATACAAAATTTAATAAAAACAACTGATAACAGTGGATAAAATCTCCACCTACACACAGAATTTAACAATCCTTCCAAGATGTAAATTAATGATTGTATAACACTACTAACAGCATTAATACAAGAACAGGTCCGGATTCTGTTTTGAAAGTGGGCCGTTCTTTCTCTTAAATCCTTGACATATTAACGGTTAAACAAATCAATTATTATATATTTTTTTGATTACAGATGAACTGGCTATGGTTTGTTTTGTTATTCATTAATCTAATTAGGAATTCTGACGAAAATTTCCGCCCATGTTCTGAGATTAGTCGAGACTTACGTTTTCCATGTAGTTGTTCATTAGGACCAATTGAAACGATATTAGATAATAATCCATCGATTAATGTGAATTGTGATCGGATTGTCTTCTCAGGTGATGTGCCATCATTGCCGTATGGGGCGCCGATTGTCGCATTCAGCCAACGATGGGCCGGCCACCAATCATTACCAACACAAGTATTGATTTTCATTGGAAATATTGTAAACATTTTTTACAACCCAATTTATAGATTTTCTCATCAAAAGGCTTGCCGTTACGCAGTATCGACCTATCTGGAAATTCTTTAAGACGATTAACTGAACGTTTATTGCAAGGCTTACAAATGACATTAACTGAATTGAGATTAGCTGATAATCTATTAGGGGATACATTGAATCCGATATTTTCAACGAATGAGTTTCATGGTTTAAATCATTTACAAATATTAGATTTAAGTGGTAATAAAATTAAAGCAATAGAAGAAGGTATTTTGGAAGGTTGCACTAATTTACAAGAATTCCATTTGAATCGCAACAGTTTCACAACAATTCCAAGTTCATCATTGAATGGACCACAATCACTCAAGATGCTTTCATTGAATCACAACAGAATTGGTAGGTTTTCGTTTTGGATTTTGTTAACATCGATAAACTTTCGTTTGATTTACAGGAATTGTGAAAACGGCCGCATTTCAATCACAATACGATCTAAAACAGATCGATTTAAGTCACAATTTGTTATCGATTATTGAGGGTGGTGCATTGATTGGTTTAAAACATCTAAAATCATTGAAATTGAATTATAATCGTTTAGCGAAATTCAATAGTGATGTGTTTCAAAATGGTGGAACACTACAATTATTGGATTTGTCACAGAATTTCATTACCGAATTTCCAACAGTTGCCTTAAAGAATTGTAATGATTTGAAATATTTGAATTTATCATCGAATTTAATACAGAATTTAGACAATAACGATTTATCAACCACAATGGTGGCATTGCAAAATTTAGATTTAAGTCGTAATAGTATCGCCAATATCATACCGGGCACATTTATTGGATTGCAACAATTAAGAAAACTCGATATCAGTGTAAATTCATTGAGGACAATCGAAGATGATGCCTTTGAAGGTTTAGATAATTTGGAAGAATTAAATTTGAAAGATAACAATATTTTATTGGTACCAGCATCAGCATTGGGACATTTACCAAAATTGCTAACATTACAATTAGATTATAATCGTATAGCTGCATTATCCGGTGATATATTCAGTTCAATAGCTGAACATGTTAAGAAATTGATATTATCAAAGAATGTTGTACGTGAATTACCAACTGGCACATTTCAATATTTCCAACATTTAGAAGAATTAGATTTAACAAGAAATCTATTGACAATCTTCAAAACGGATAGTTTGCTTGGCTTAGAGAATAGTTTGAGAATATTGAATTTATCACAGAATCGTATAACAACAATCAATGGTAATCATGTGTTATCATTAATGAAACTGGAACAATTGGATTTGAGTGATAATCATCTAAGTGAATTAACAAAACACACATTTTCGATGTTAACAAATTTGAAATACTTAAATCTAAGTCGAAATGATCATTTAACAACAATACCATCAAATCTAATACAATCACTAACGAATTTGGAAATCATCGATATGAGTTTGATTGATTTAAAAGTGATCACATTGGATTTCTTTAGTAGATCACGAAATTTGAAAGAGATCCATTTGAAACACAATTCAATCAATGAATTATCAGAAGGTATATTTACGAATTTATTGAATCTAACAATTATCGATTTATCGTACAATCATATCAACAATATTAAACAGGGAACATTTGTGAATGTGATGAATTTGAAACAATTGAATCTACAAGGGAATCAATTGAATTCATTCAAAGGTGAATTGTTCAATACAGGCACAAGTTTAGAAATTCTGGATATTTCATATAATCAATTAAGTTATTTGTTTCCATCATCATTCCGTATACATCCACGATTAAAACAAATCCATGCCAATAACAATCGATTCACATTCTTTCCAGCTGAATTAATTGCCAATTTACAATATTTAGAATTGATAAATCTATCAAATAACAATTTGAAAACAATAGAAGAAATGGATTTCGCCCGTTTACCACGTTTACGACAATTATTAATTAATAATAATGAAATTGAAATTGTCGATGAGATGGCTTTCCATAATTCAACACAATTACAAATAATCGATTTGAATTATAATAAATTAGAACGTTTAAGTGAACGTACATTTGAAGGTTTACTACGTTTAGAATTATTGAATTTGGAAGGTAATCAATTAAATGATTTGCCAGACACGATCTTTGAAAGGGCACGTCTACAAATGTTGGAGAACATCAATTTGGCTAAGAATTTATTTGAATTGCCACCATTGAAATCATTACAACGACAATATTTCTTTATAACGAAAGTTGATTTGAGTTTTAATAAAATTCGAGAAATACCAGCTGATGACAGTCTAATGGTCAATATAAAAAATCTAGATTTATCATTTAATCCATTGACACAAGAGACGGTTTTTAATATTTTAGGTGAACCAAAGACTGTACGTGAATTGAATTTAGCTGGTACAAATATTAACGAATTAAAACAACTTGAAACGCCATTTTTAAACAATTTAAATTTATCGTTTAATAATATTGAAATTTTCAATGAGAAATTTTTCGAACGCACCACCCTTTTAGAACATTTAGATATTTCATATAATCGTATAACTGATACGAGTAATTTTCCAAAAATTTGGAACTACTTAAAGAATCTACAATCATTGAATTTCTCATCGAATCCGATCGATATGATAACACGGAATATTTTCAATAATTTAGACACGTTAAAAGCATTAAGTTTACATTCGTTGGATAATTGTGAACGAATTGAGAAGACTGCATTTAAATCAATACCAAATCTATCTTATTTGGATATTTACAATTATCCCAAATTGGGTTACTTGGATATATTGGGATTATTACAAAATTTACCATCATTGGAATACATTAATATTGAAACGAAAGATGCAGCAATCGGTAGTGATCAATTACAATCAATATTGCATCCACGTTTAAAATTGTTGGGTTTGCATGGTATACGATTGAAAAGTCTATCATCTGGAACATTATCAGGCATTAAAGGTGATCACGTTATAATTAAATTGATGAATACATCATTAACATCATTACCACCAGCATTATTCTTTCCTGTACCAAAATCATCGAGAGTTCTACTTGATGTAAATGGTAGTCAATTGACAACATTAAGTCCACAAATTTTGGCAACAATCGATGATCGTCGTGGCGATTTGAAAATAATCGGCTTAGAAACAAATCCGATTATTTGTGATTGTAATGCACGAGCATTACGTCGTTGGTTACCATCACATATGACAACGATACGATGTATAAATCCACAATATTTAACTGGTAGATTACTTGTTGAAATCGGTGATGATGAATTGACTTGTGATCCAAGAAAATTTACAACAACACAATCAACAACAATACGACAATCAACAAGATTATTACCAAAATTAAGAGAACCAGAAATTATTTGGTCAATTCCTGTAACAGAAAAACCGAAAACTAAACCACCAACAACAACTGGACAATCATTATATAATGATGATACGTTAATTATAGGAATTGTAGGTGGTGTTGTTGCATTTATTGTTGTTTTAATTATTATCATTTGTATAATAAGATTGAGAATGAGTAATCCTACAGAACAAATGTTGGCAACTAATGGTGTGATTGGTAATACGAATAGTAGTTGTGCTTGTAGTGTAAAAGGTGTACCAGCAGCACAACAACCAACAACAGCAATCTATGCAATCCCACCGCAATCACAATATGGATATTCGGTAGCAACATTACCACATAAAATACAATCGACTACGATGAGACCATCAAATTATTCAACAATGGGCCGTATACCGTATTATCAAAATAATAATGCTCAACCGTATTTTATTGCGTATTCTTCAACCGACACAGAGAAAATTTATCGATAGCCTGCACCTGTCTACCATTGTAATTATTAAAAATTAATAATAAATCTTTATAAATTATGGGGGTATTATTACCAACAAATTAAGGTTCCTTGTTCCTAATTAAAACAATCTTTTTATAATAGATTTATTATTAGATATTGCCACTTAACGGCTTTACTTATAATAATCATAATAATAATAATAATAGTAATAATAGCAATAATATAATAATTGTAATAATAATAATAATCATATGTAAAAAGTTTGTATCTGATCAATTGATTATCAAACTAGAAATTTTATTAAAAAAACAAACAAAATTCTAAGGTCTTGAGGATTGTTTCTTGTGTTATAAACATTCTTAACACAACAAAAGTTATTTACATTAGTTTCCAAAGAAAAAAAAATTAACCGATATAACCATCTGATTAAATACAAACCACGTGTCTAACAATTAATTAGTCCATCACTGAAGAAATTTGGCGTTAGTGACAAAAAACTTTGCTTCAATTTATTATAAATTTTCTTTCTTTAACTTAGGACAAAAAAAAACAACAAAACTTGTCCCAAAATAATTGATCAATTTCTTTTGTAGCTTAGTGTCTTAGTACGATTGAAAAAATCCAGTTTTTCCATTTTTTTTTGTTGTTTTAAAATTGAATAAAAGTTTTTGATTACCAACAAATTTTGTTTTTGATATTGTTTTGTATTTGCTTGTGTGTACTACATACATGTGTGTGTGTTTTTGTTTGTGTGTTAGTGTGGTGTGGGTAAACCAAAGAATATTTACTGCAACGATCAAAATCTGGATTCTAATTTGTTCATAATTTTGTGAGAAGACAAAACTAAAATCTGTATAACATCTTTTTAACATCATATGAATTCAGATTTATCATCTACAAGAATGCCGAAAATTAACATATTTACATTATATTAAATTTGATTCTTTTCTACATGCAGCATTGTAACGGACAGAGATCTTGAAATTTTCTAAATACACTGAAAAGCTTCTATTTTTTTCCCATAATAACAAACTGGTAAAACTGTTTTTCTTTTTTTGCAAAATTTAAAGGAACAAAAACAACTGGAAAAGCTTTAAGTAATATGTGTTGGTAAATGATTGCAGTCTTGCCAAATAAAAGAAATTCTTTTATTTTTTTAGTTGTTTGTAGTCGTTTCTCTTCTTTTTGTTTTGCATTGCGAATTTCTTTGACTTGTCAAGTTGAATGTACTTTCGGAAAAACCTACAAAAATCTCATTGAAAAACGGAAAAAAGAATAACACTCCCCCAGAAAAAAATTCCACGCAAATTATTTTTTTTTGTGCTATGCACTGATACAGAACGACACTAACTTTTAACTCTCCACAGTGTTGGCAACATTTAAAACAAAAACATTGAAATAACTCCACTTCAACCTAGTTTTTAGTAGTTATACCACTCTATATATTTGCACAAAATAAAATTGCTTGAAGACAAAAAATAATTAAGAAGAAAAATTAACATGTTTAAATAATTTTTTTTTGCGTTTTTGCCAGGTCTCGATTCGAATTACAAAGTAAACTTATTTCTGTCTTGTCATCACATACTTTTTTCATTAATTTAAAACAAAAAAAAACGTTAACAAAGAATTACACTAACCAGAGTACATTGTTACTTTGTAAAATCGAATTGATACCAACAAACAATTAAAAACAAATCTACTGTTATACAATTGCAAAAAGAAGAAAGAAAACAAATTTGTCCAAGAAGCAATCTCTCGACAAAAACATAGATATATTAGTGTATAGATTGATTTTTCATTTTATATATTATTTGACTTTTTTTTAAATTGTTGGCCTAATATTATAATGTCCCAAGGCCTAGAGGTATAAGAGCAAACCAACTATATACACAACAACAAAAGAAGCTAAAAAGACAAATATTTATGAATTTTATTACATTATCCACTTGTTGGTGAAAATTTTAATAAGATAATGGTTTATTTTGTTTTTGTTTTTTTTTTGTTTAACCGGTGGCAATAATTTGTTGTAACAATGATCCGTTATAGCAGCGTAACAATACAATTTTCTATTATTATTGTTATCAAAATGTCACTTTTACACTAGAATGAAAAAACATCTGTTATTTACACCCGCATATTATTTATTTTTTTGAGTGTCTAATATTTTCACTTTTAATTTTATTAATAGCTAGGTGCATGGCACTTTGTGGCGGGGTTCATATTTTCTGAATCTTCTCACCAACAACCACAGGATTGTTGCGTCTAATTTCTTGAGCTCCCATTTCACGATAATTAAAACTGCAATCGTGCTTGTCGCTGTATCGATGGACGGCACAAAACAAACCACCACAACGGCATTCAAAACCTAAAACAAGTGAAAGGAAGATGGATAATAATTATAGAATAACAGAGGGAAAAAAAACAACTATCACTCACCTGTTAGTCCAACCTTTTTACGGCAAGTGGCACATCGGTTCTTCTTTTTCTTTGCGTCTTTATCACCTTCTTTATCATCTGAACCACTATCAACATCTGATGTTCCATTTGTTGTTTCTGCTGCTGTAGCTGTTGTTGTATCATCATTGTTTAAATTTGTTGTTGCTCCTGTTGTTGTTGTTATTGAACTTGCACTATTTGTAGTTGCACCAGCTTCATCTAGGGTCTATTCCGTTCAACAATACAATGAAAAAGAAAAAAATATATACGAATTAATACAAATTAGATCTGTATATAAAAAAGCATTTAATCCACCTCAAATTTTAAATAATTACTTGACTGTTTGTCCTCTTGCATAGAGGACTTATCAAGATCATCATCATCATCGCTATTATCATCATCATCATCTTTGTTATTAATCCTCATTATTACTGCCATTAAATTGTTGATTTCCTTGATTAATAAGAAGATAATTTTGTGACATATTCTAAATTTTGATAGAATTGTAGGAAAAATTGTATACACAAAAAAAAATGATGTATGTTACCAAGCGAAATTGTTTCTAAACATAAACAAATTGAATATTTTCAAGACTTACTTATTATCTTGAAAATATTCCTCATACACAAACAACACATACATATGGATACATAGAAACTAAAATTGTATTACAAATTTTACTACTTACTTGGGCAGGAAGATCATTAACAGGTGAAGACGAAACATGATTAATAGTTGGATGTGCTGTCGTCGTATCTCTGAGAGCACTAAGACTTGTGGGTGTGGATGGAAGCTGTTGTTTCTTTTTGAGGGCCTCCTAAAATTTTATTTCACATTATAAAATTATATAATTGAAATTCAAAAAAAAAATGTATATCAATCATTTTACCTTGTAGCAAAGTGAGCAAAGACCGTCTGTTGAAGGACTACCATAAAATCCACATCCTGATCTACAAAAAGCTTGCATTGGATTCGATTCTCGTTCCATCTTCTTTGATTTCTCAAATAATTAACAAAAAGAAAAACGAAAAATCACACACAACACAAAACTAATCACTCCGAGATGCCAAGAAGTCTTTGTTGGATATACCCTGTCACAAAACTATATTTGATGGATTTATCTGAAAGCAAAAGATGAAAAATTTTATTTAATTTAAAATAAAAATATGAAACTCTTAGAATGTTGAAGAATTAATGTAAATTGTAATAAAAAGATAAATGCGGCCTTTAACACGACCTTGATAGTGTCACAAGACTTATAAAACAACCTGATTCAAATACGTTGTTGCGTATTGCATCAATTAGTTCAAAGTTTCTCGTTCATTTACTGACTTAATTATGTATGTTGTATATCTGTCTATCTGGTTTATATAGATTGGTTCGGATACATATAGACGCAAAACTGAAAGGTTGTTGACATAACTACAAGGTCCGTTGCCTTCTTCCTTCCTATACATACACACACAACAGTTTTTTTTTTAATTTAATGTCTGTAGTTGACTGATTTTATATTGTTGGCACAATCTGTATATACACAACCTCTATTACTACCCACGCCCAAGAGGAGATTGGAGTATTTTTGTAGAAAAAATAAAAATAAAAAAAAACAAATGGAGAAAGGAATATAAACGGAAAAAGACCACCTGACTGATCAACCAGGAAATAATAAGAGAGTCCCCTATTGTCGTTCACATGTAGAACAGACTACAACTAGTTTTAAAACAAAAATGTTTCTTCTTTTTAATTTTTCAAACATGTTCACAGATAATTTGCGCATTATTTTATCGTATTTAGTACAAATGTTAATATGATTTAAAAATTTCCATATCATTATTATACTTATGGATGATTTATAAAAAAATAAATAAAATGATAATTTAACAAAAAATCCTTCAAATATATTTCTAAGTAATATGCGTCATTTGAGTTAAATATACTATGAAAAATAATGGCATTTAATCAATTATAATTTATACATACACATACGCCGTTAGGAAGGGTCAAATATCAAGGATAAGATGATAAGAACTTTTTTTAATAATCCTATGCAATTCATTGTTCTTTCTCCGTTTTTGTCTTCCTAGTGTCCATTAAAATAAAATTAAAAGAACAAAAAGGTTATCGATCTTGTGAAGAGTTCGCAATTAAAATAAATAACTAAATAGATAGATAAATAAATAAATAAAAAACTAAATGAATTAATAGGAAATACAAGGTATGTTTGCTAAAACTATGTCAAGACATTCACTTAAAAAATACCATCGTGCCACAGAAAGTAAATATTTGTTTCTAAATCAGATTAATGGTGATATTTAATGATTTCATTTAAAGTACAACAACAATTTATCAATTAATAGTCGGTCAAAATGACAAGACCGTCATTGTGCACTGTTATCGTTTACTAGAACTAGGGCATCAAAACCAACGCCTCCACCATTATCATTATTATCATCAAATCGATTTCAACAGCAATCCACTTTTTATTTACTATAGAAACATTAACAGCATAAAGCAAATTTTAGAAAACAAACGGATTCAATCAATGTTTTATCAATTTAAAATAAGTTAAATATTGTGTGATAGATGTCATTATGTTTTGTAAGTTGTTAATCTCTTAGAAGTTATATATCTAATAATATATAAATAATCCAGCTAAAACTGACATCAATAATAATATAACTATAATAGACTTTTTTATTCTACTCAATTATTTTCTATAAAAGATTAACTTAATTGTCTTGATGGTCGATTTCTAATTAAATTCGTGCAATTTTTCTCACTTCTTAAGAATTCAATTTTGTCTGGTTTAAAGCAAAAGTATGTCAACCAAACAGTAGTTGATTGTATATCTCTCATGTGCCGTTATACCCATCCAAGTCTTGTCCTACTTTAACTGTTGTTTTTGTTTTTGTTCATATTCGAAAAAACACAGTATATTAAACTTTTAAAATCAAATAATAATTTCCATAATTCATAACAATAATAAGTACAGAAATATAGTTATTTGAAATTCTTCTATAAAAGATGATTCGCATTATATATATATATATATAAATTACGTAAATTTCGTCTCTTACCTACTTTTATTTAATAACGGGGCATATTATTTGTAAATCAGTTATAGCTAAATACTCGCAACCTGTGTTATTGCGTCGATCGACCTACTTTACTATATAATACGCTTACACTTTCTACACTTTTTATACATTTGTAAATCGTTAAATTTAATTTACATATCAGCTGTTAGTTTAATATTTGTTTTCAATGTGGATACCAATTTAAAAAAAAAGAAAGATTCCAATATGAAAAAGTTTCGTAATAATTTATCATCACGAGTTATGTACATACAGAAGAGTATTCTCAAAATTTCTTAACCAAATAGTACCCACTTTAAAAAAAAATATACCATTAATTCAATATCTAATTTGAATAAATATAATCAAACCATACATACTTATATTAAAAATTGAAAGTATATAAAAAAAATACAGTAGCAACAGGTGACTAAGTAATAGAGAAATCAATAAATTAAAAACCATTATTATATGGTATGCATGCTATTAAACGTTATCACAGTATAATGGAAAACGAAATTAACAATTAAAAAAAATATATAAAAAATGAGAACATTTTAAAAGATGCACTTCTAATTCAAGTGAAAATCAAGAACATCTAACGGAACTTTTATTAGGTCTAGACAGACAAAAATTTAACAACACACACACACACACACACACACATAATATGATAAAAATAACGCAAAATTTCACAAACAATTCACAATTATCCATATGAAAGCATTTAGAAAAATAATTCAATTCCCTCTACTTATAAACATACATATTTAAAAAGGGTAGTTGGAGATATTTCAAAAAACAAAAACAAAAAGAAGATAAAAACACTCAACAAGGTCACACGGGATTCCACGCGCTGCCAGTAACGTCATGACCTCGATAGAACCACATTATTATTATCATACGTTATACGTCAAATGTATTTATGACAATGGCGATATTTGCAACAACAAAAAAAAAACCTACTATAACAGCCATTACAATCATACCAATATTGTAAAAATGTCACAATTAGAATTTTGCCCAATTAAAATACGTATGAAAAACAAATCAATCTAATCAGACAAACAACTGTACTTATAGATAAATACCTAGATAGTTTGACAACCTTCTAAGGTCATTATTCACGAACAAAGAGACATGTGGTTGTGAAAGTAAACTATATAGATAGATAATAACAACGTTAATAATAATAACACTCACAGTGTATATAATAAATGTTTTTTCAATACAACGATCACATTAATTATTATAAATTCACTATAATTAAAAATTTGTCACTATAGTAATTGTCACCTTTACAACACGTGTCAAGTCAGTATTTCGTCATTTAGAGTTTTATTATCTAGTATAAATTATTTCTTTAAACAAAGCCAAATTCATATCACTTAAAACACTTGTGTGTGTTTTTTTTTAATAATATTAAGTCGCAATTGTAATTTTTTGAAACAGATTATCAACTGTATATCACAAACACACAATGGAAATACTTAAAATACACAACCACCTCCTCCATCACCTTAACAGTTCCACGAACTGACGTCAACTGACTTTTCTATAGACTTCCTTAGTAAAAAAACATTTCAATGTATTTCTTCCCAACCAATCCCAAATCAAGTGATTGCATCTAAAATTGGATCTGCGCAACTCCATTATATACACAACATATACAGATTCGGCCAACGCATCTAGAAACATTTGAGAAAGTAGAATAAAACAGCTTTATAATGCGCACGTACTCAAAAGAGATAAGTAGTAAAAAAATTTGTATTTTCTCTATATCGCTTTTTAACACGTGTACATCATAAAACTATTTAATTTTGTTCTTATTGTTCCAATGTTTCTCGATGCAAAGGCCAGTGCTGTACATATGTAAATGACAAATATCAACATATAGATAGTGAAAATTCAATGTATTGAATAAAGATAGTAAAATAATGACAGATATTTGGACAATCATGGCGGCTTCTTTTCTAGATACCTTGGAAAGTTGCTTAAATAGATGATTTTTTTTGTATTTTTAAATTATTGAAATCATGAAGACTTTAAGTACCTTTATTTAAAACAAATTAATTCTAATTGTCGATAATAAAACAAAATAATAAATCAATCAAACACAATATACAGATATTTTCTCTATAATTTTCTAATCTGTTTATTTTATTAACAAATATTAAAAAAACATTATCGAATTAAATATAACAAAGAACTGAAAATACGTCATTTAATATCACCATTCTCCCACCTTTTCTTAATAAACCACCTACCGAAAAGAACCTTGATGATGATGATGGTGATAATTTTATATGTTTTTATAAGTTTAAAAATAAATAAATAAAGCAAACAACCTAAGATTTGAATGAAAGAAAGAAAGAAAGCAAGCAAACAAATCAGCTGTCTCCCCCATCATATAAAGAAGGCCATCGTTACTGACTGGAGGTCGTCTGAGAAATAAAATAATGAAGACAAAAAAAAATTATATAACAAAACAAAAACAACTACATATAATAATGTACAATTATAACTGTCTTTGTTTAACAAACAAATCTGGATATTTGTATGTGTCATATTACTACAAAACTATTTCTTTCTTTCTAGATACCTATATGTATATGTATTTACTACCTCCTATCTAAATACCTCTACTTGATATTTTGATTTGAAATTTGAATAAAATAGGAACAAAATATAAATAAATAAATAAAGCGTAGAATATGAAGGTTATTTTACAGTAAACGTTCACAGAATAAAGGTTTTCAGCAATCTATTCGGTTTTTCTTTAAAAAACAAACACACCGAGGAAAAGGTTAAGGTGAATAAAACACGAACAATGTAAGATGCATAAAGTAAAAAGAACAAACAATATAGACATATCGAAAAATAAAAAACAGGTGTAAGAATCAAACGGATGCTTTATCTTTTAAAAACAACTTCTTACCAATAGGTGTATACCTTGTATCAATAATTTAAAGAAAAATATTAAATGAAAAACAACAAAAAGACAAAGATACAGTAGGAAAACCTCGAGTAATGACGACAACAACAATGGGATTAATCCGCCAGTTTTAAGATATCCATTTTCTGTATGTTCTCAAAATAGAACAGAAAGTATACCTATTGGAGACTAATAATACAAGATGCACTATAATTGACAGATAAATTGATCAAATTGTTGAAACAACAAGGGATATCGCTTTATTTTCAAAATATTTTTTTTCTTTAGCAGCGAATTAGGACGGACAAAGAAAGAATTTCTGATGCTAAAGCACAAAAACAAAGCCACAGTCTTTTTTTTAAAAACCTAAAAGACTTTAAATACAAATGTTGTACGATTTATCCATGTTTTTCAATCAACCATCCACCCTCTCTCCTGCATTAGAACAGATAATCAAGGTTCTACTGTAGATTGGATTTACTTTTCCTAACAATAACACCTACAATATTAGTTAAGTAATTCGATATTTAATTCTGTGAAAGCCGATAAAATATGTATTAATTATTAAACATACATATTTTTAATATGAGACAAATGAACTCAATAACTTCCACTAATCTTTAATATAGAAAAACCTTTATGCACATTATTAATTAACCTCCATTAATTATATTATCTAGCTATTTAATGGGCTTAATATTGCAATATAATAAGTATGTAAAAAATGGTAATGCAACTTTTAACATATTCAAGTAAAAAATTTGAAAAATTGTTAAATAACTCTACGTGTGTGGTACAATAATTAAAATTCGCAAGATTTTAAAAGAAAATTAATTATCTGGCATCAATTTGATTGTCTTGGAACTGATTCAGACAGTCTTTGCCCTTTACGCCTTCCCTAGTGCAAGCTTTAAATTTAAACAACAAAAAATCTTGGCTCCTATATCGCACATGTTAAATTACAAGTTATATAGAAACAAATAAAAAACCTTAACCCTCTATCATTTAATGATATTATTAAAATCTTCATATACCTTAGATATAATAATATTTTAGATTTATTTTATTTTATTTTATTTTTATTCATTCAATAATTAACTGTCAAGAACACTAAAATTTATAATTCTGTCAAGTATCTCCCCTAGATAAGATGCATAATAGAATGCAATCTGTTATAGATAGATAGAACAACATTTCATCCCCCTTCTCTATTCCCATTATTTATATACTAAACCCCTGTATTTCATATAAAAAAAACGAACCACCCTCTTATGCATTAGTATATAGTAACACAACAGCCAACGGGCTGTTTCGTAGGTCGATGACCTTATAAATTCACGTGGGGGCCCTCTCTTCAACCATTCCGACACACACACACACGCACACACACACACGCGTAGACAGATATACACAAACATACAACAAAAAAATAGCCTATAATCAAATTTAGACATAGATAGATACATAATGAAACCGACCGCACCAAACTATTTAAATAAGAAATATAATGCATTGGATAAAGAAAGGAATACTTTGCTGACGTCGTTGTATAGTCATCATCATCATCATCATCATCATCATCGCCGTCGATGACAACGACGCCACAGTGCAACAACTCACGCGACCTTGCTCGCCCTAATTATATATCAGGCCCGGCTCTAGTCAAAAACAAAATAAAAACTACTCCCTACCAAAATTTATATTTTTCATATTATTATGAGAAATCAATGACACAAAATTAACCATATTCAAAATGGAAATTTTCGCTAATGCCTACTACAAACAGGTAGAGATAAATTTGAGATTTCCGTTGTATTCTGTATTACAAAAGAAAAAAAAACAAATGACTCATAACAATTATCAAAAATCACGTCGAAATCATTCTATATAGAATAGAATGAACAACATAACGAACAATTTCGAATATGATAAAAACAATAATTATTAATCATCAATATTCTTAGAACGTTAAAAAACAAACATTACCGGAAATTATAGTCATATTTATATTGTAATGAACTTGAAATTAACGGAACTATCAAGATGTTATTTTTTTCTTTTGAATAATAACAAACAGTAATTAAAACAGTAGTCATTTCTAACTACCCTTATTAACGAATGAATTGAATTGTACAAGTCACACAATTGCGACGGTGCGTGTGCAAAGCGATAATAAAGATTTAATATACAGACGACGACGACGACGACGTTGCAGGCATATAGGCGGTTGAAATCGATAAAACTATGCCCGCCGCCAACGCTACCACCAAGCAACAGAACCACCCTCATAGACATAAATAGTGGTGGTGGTGGTGGTATACAGGTAGATAACAACACAACCACTAGATTTTCACTCTCTACATCGAACTGTACGTACAAAATTAAAGAGGATATACTCCCATTAAATAAATAATTAATTTACTAGAAAAATTACGTTTTTATGTAAAAAAAAACAAACAACTCACCATAATAAGAGAATTAATATTATTTGTAATGATGTTATCAATGTTGAATTGACCTCAACAACAACACTATATCAGCTGCAAGACTGCAATCATTGCTTCTGAAATTGGAAATTATTATATTAGTATTTTTTTGGAAGAGAAAAACAAAATTAGAATCTTGTACGAAACTTTGTCAGTTTTAAATTTATAATTTTTGTGGAAAAAGGTAATTGAACTCTTATTGGAAATTTTTTTTTAGAAAACAAACAATATTTTTGTGTAAATATGGTAACAAACAAAATGGAAAAATATATAAACCGACGTGATTTGTACATTTTTAGAAAATATTACGCCTAGTCATCATATCCTCCTCAATCGAATAAATTTCCTTTATTCCTTTTCAAAAAATGTATTTTAAGCTTCTAATGTTCTCAAAAAAAATCTAACACGCCATTCCTAGGACATTTAAAATTAAAAAAACATATGCAACAACGCAATTAGTATCTGCGTTTAAATGGCTAACAAAAAAAATAATGAAATAAATACCTATGCATTAAAATTGTTTGTAAGATATACATTTTAGATACTTAATTGATAATTAAATAAATAAATGAAGAATGACCAAATTTACGAAGCACAATAAACAACTTATTTACGTTAAATTAAACCACAAACGATAAACGTTTTTCTTCCAACAAAACAAAAACAAAATTTGCTGGAAAATACGTACAAACTAAATAGAGAAATAATAATAAATTCCTATCAGCAAATAGATTTAAAAATAATTTTCTTATGGGATCATTCTTAAATACGTTGACTACTTGCCAAACAAATACAAACAAAACAAATA
Organism: Meloe dianella; assembly: GCA_028455855.1. Lineage (NCBI taxonomy): Eukaryota > Metazoa > Arthropoda > Insecta > Coleoptera > Meloidae > Meloe > Meloe dianella. Next base: position 910,903 of record JAPTHL010000060.1, read on the forward strand.
ATAATAACATAATAAACATTCTGAACATAATTTGGAAAAATTTTCGTGACAATTAAAAGAGCAACACAATAACAAATTATTGAACAACAAAAAAATACCAAAAATCATGTAGAATTACAAAATGGAAATTAACAAATGCTTTCTGTACATTTCAGACGACCTTTGCTTAATTAGATTGCGTAAGCAAACAATCGAAATTACCAAATTTACACCACTTCAATTATCCCGTATTTCATACGAAAAAAAAAACAACGATTTATCAATTGATTTTTTTATAATTATTCACAAAATTCGTAACATTTCGAAAATAATTTCCCAAAAAAAAAACAATGAAATAACTGTACTGAAGAAAATGGCGACATGAAGTTATCTCTTGTCTATATGTTACTAATCTATTACGTATTTAACAATTTTCAAATGAATTACTTATGATTATTTATTGAAAAAATTATAAATAAATTGTTTTATTAATAAATTTTACCTTCGAAATTATTTATTTAGGCCAAAATAATCCAAATGATCAAAACAAAAAAAACTGAACGATGACAGGGCAATCCACACCAACTATACGATTGATAAAATCTAGTGACTAGGAGAGCACACGTGATCATTAAACACAATTGTGATTGGTTGATGATTTTTATGGAAGCTAGCAATGAATTGAGTGCCATCTATCAACGAAATCACACATTACAAAATACACCGTATTATTGTTAAATTATAAGGAATAATTCATCTTTGAATTGAAATAATTCAATTTTAGATACATAGTAGAATAATATAATCAAAATTGATTATCACTTAAATATCCGTATAATAATAATTTTAACCCGTAAATAGAATTTTATTTTTATATGTTGGTAGTAGAATGACAATCACGTTCGGTTACATTGGCGTCACGTACATTTGGTGGCAGAATGCAAACACCACTGTTGTCTATAGGAATGCCTTGTAGCTTAGATCGAACATAAATAAATACTAACAAAATCTGAAATTGTAGATGAAAACTGAACAATAGATGAGGCATAAGTATTATTTATTGATTGCAACGATTGCTATTGAACGTACGCTACTGTTCAATTCTTGGGCAAAATCTAGTGTCTTTTATTATAATTTAGTAATTTTCTAGGTAGAATGTTCAACAATTGTTAGATAGCGCTGTTCAATAATTGTCATTTAATCGAAAATTGTGGTTATGTTAGAAAAATTTTTGCAAATATTTTTTTTAATTGAATACAATGGATAAAGAACGTAAATACCAAATGATTACCAATATTTGAATGATATCACAATTAATTTTATCATATTGTTAGGTGTACAAAAGTATTTTTCTGGTTTAATCAATGATAATCAAGATCAATCAATTGGTGTTGTGGCCATACGTACATTAATGGAAATAATTAAAGAATCTAAAGCTGAAACAATACGTGGTTTAGATGAAAATTTAAAAGATGGTATATTAGCAATGAAATCAACAAATTATCCAATAGCAGCAATCAATTCCGGTTGTGAATTATTTATGAGATTCATTACATTAGCCACATTAGATATTAAAGTATATATTTTTTTGCTATTAGATATATTCAAATTAACATAATTTTAATGAATTTGTAGAGTTTCGAGGAATGTCGTAAAATTATGTTGAATCGTGGTAATATATTTTTACAAAATTTAAACAAATCACGAACGAAAATTGTAAAGTCAGCATCAAAATTCATAACTGATGGATCGGTATTGTTTTTTTTTGTAACTGTTTTATTTGTGTTTTATTAAAAAATACTGTTATTTTAGAGAGTATTGACACATTCAAGAAGTCGTGTTGTTTTACAAACGTTAATAGAAGCCGCTAAGCAACGGAAACAATTTGAGGTTTACGTAACTGTATCAGCTCCTGATAATAGTGGGTAAATGTTATCTAATCAAATACTTACATAATCGAAAAATTAATTAATTAATTCTTATATAATTAAAGCGAGAGAATGTGTAAAGATTTGAGAATTGAAGGTATTCAATGTACGTCAATATTAGATTCTTCTATTGGTTATCTAATGGAACAAGTTGATTTTGTAATGGTTGGTGCTGAAGGTGTTATGGAAAGTGGTGGTATTGTTAATAAAATTGGTAGCTATACAATGGCTGTATGTGCAAAAGAAATGAAGAAACCATTCTATGTATTAACTGAAAGTTTCAAATTTTCACGATTATTTCCATTAAGTCAATCAGATCTACCAGAAGAATATAAAGTGAGTTCCGGCCAACAGAAAGGTATTTAATTGACGTTTTTTTATGTATTTTTTAGTACACGTTTACACAACGCAAGAAAGATCTTTTGAAAGAGGTACATCCACTCGTTGATTATACACCACCATCATACATTACGCTCCTATTTACAGATTTAGGTATTTTAACACCATCCGCTATTAGTGACGAATTAATTAAACTTTATCTCTAATATTTTATTTATTTAAAAAAAAAGAGACACAGTCATTAATTTTCTCAAACATACAATAAAAGAGATATGTTATAAAAGAAGTTAATGTTAAGACAATTAATTGTTGAAAATCATTGTTCCTTTTAAGTCCTTTGTCATTAAATAATCACAGCAATTTTTATCCATTTTTAACCTATGTCATTCGTTAATTTTAAAGGAATGACACACGATACGCAGCACCTAATGTCTCAACAACTGTATAAATTTGTTCAAAATTTGGTCGATTCTCCGGTTTATATTCCCAACATCTTAACATTAAACGATACATTTCATCTGGTGTATTTTCCGGTGCTGGCATACGATAACCGGAATCGATTTTTTCACGTGCTTTCGAATTACTCATACCACTATAAGGTGTACCGCCACGTGAGAAAATCTCCCAACATAATATACCATAACTCCAAACATCACACAATGACGTATATTTACCTTAAATTAAACGTTTTCAATTGAAATTGTTATTTGTAAAGATAACAAATTACCGAAATTTAGGGCTTCTGGGGCGGTCCATTTAATTGGTATTTGTTTCATACCATCTGAAACAATGTATTCTTCTTCTTCACGTGACATACCAAAATCAGATATTTTCACAACATTATTAAAACCAACTAAACAATTTCTAGCAGCTAAATCACGATGGATGCAATTTTTTGATTCTAAATATCTCATACCAGCTGCTGCATCTAAACACATCTTCATCAATTGTCCATCAGTTAGTGTTGTTGTTTTTTTACGTAGAAATGTTAATAATGAACCACCTGGTACTAATTCCATTACAATCATTATTGGTTGTTTTTGTACACAAATACCAATTAATTTAACAATATTTGGATGATCGTATTGTTTTAATATGCGTCCTTCTTGTAGAAATTTCTTTTTATGCTCTTCAGGTAATGTAACACGACAGGTTTTTACAGCAACAACTTCATTACTATTTTTCAATTGGGCACGGTATACATCACCGAAATTCCCCTAAAAATTCATCAATTAATTATTCAAATTTCATTCAATTGATTGTTGATAAAACGAACTCGTCCAATTTTATCGAGCAATACAACATCATCATTATTTAATTCCCAACGTTCTCTTGGTATTGGCTTATATAATATGGCACCGGATCGTCCAGTCACTGGCAGACCACTATTGAATTGGTATAAAATTAATTCACGAATACTTGGGAAAGCTGGACCTTCAAATCGGTAATGTCCCTAAAAATATCGTCATAGAAATCACAATTTATTGTCTTTAATCGAATAAAAGTACTTCAGCTGTAGTTTGTACAATGAAATGCTTATGTCCACCCCAACACACCGACAAAACAGTTTGACATTCATCATTTCTTGTTGTTTCTCTAACTAAGAAATCGCCGTCTTGTGTTAATAATCTAACGACTTCTTCACGTGGTAGAACACCATGGAACCATTCTTCATCAACTAACGATTTATTTGTGGTCATTGCAACCTAAAATAATTCAATTACGTTTAGAATCAATCAAATTAATTAATTTAATGGATGAATGTATCAAGCTTTTAGTGTGTTATTATTAACAAGCAAATTTTTATTAAAAGTTAGTAGTGGAACAACCTACAGGATCGCCTCCACCTTCACTGCTACGTGTTGTTGTTGATGAATCCCTTCTAGTTTTCGTACGTGGCGGTGCAACTGGTGAAGATGGTACTGATTTTCTTCGAAATGGCTTACGAAATAAATCTACGATTTTTTGATGACCAAAAATACGTTTATGTAATGCATTATCAGAACCACCCATCTAGATTTTATAAAATAGAAGCAATGCCCCAACACCAATTAAGAAACTTAATTATACCCAAATATAGACGGATTAGTTTACCTGTTCATTTGAATTACTAATGAATGTTTGATTATCTATTGATAGATCACATCCGGATGGCACTTCTTCACAACCCAACTCATTTAAAGCACTTTTAATTAATTCAGTTTGTTTCAACATTTTCCTTTCTTGACACTTTAATTCGTTAATTTCTTTCTTTGATATATCAATACCGTTTATCAATCTGTAATTAAACGAAATTGAATTGTTGTTATCATTGGTTTTTGTTCGAATCCACCTGTTATTCACGTCATTATTTGTGGTGGTTTTACCATTAACCACACCATCATTATTTGTTGTTGTTGTTGTTGTTAGCGTGTTCCGTTTCTCTTGATTCTCTTTAATACTCCCTTCTAATTCGGTTAATTTATTTCTTAACCATTCAACAGTTAAATTATCAACTGTTAATTGATTTGGTAATAATTTGCCAGCTGTGTTCTCAACCAAACTCTCATCAAATGTGAATTTTACTGGTTCTGTTGGCGATGTTCTAGAAGATGTCCTTTTTTTATTAGAGAATAGAAAATTAATATTATTCGATAATATACTTGTGTTTCTCTGTAAAATCTTTATATTCCTCGTTTGGTTTAATACTATCAATACTTAGTTCGATACGTTTTTGAATTTCACGGAATTTCTCTGATGTTAAATCAGTATGGGCGACCACATCTTGTAGGATTTGTTTCCTATAAATTTGTTTGAATCAAACTGATTTTATTTTCAATTAATGAATAATTACCAAGCTAAAATGAAGGCTTCCTGTAGTGATTGTTGATGCTCTAAAAGTCCGGGTAGAAGAACAGTTCGGAAATCCTTTTCAAATTCAACAGCTTCACACAACAACAACACGTATTCGTTGTGTGTTAAATGTAATTTTCTGCAAGCTTTCTGGTATTTATCACGAACTTCATCTAACTTGCGTCCACCCCGTCCAGCTATTTGAAAAATAATAAAAATATTTACAACAAATTGATAACAAATGTAGTTTTAACTCTGGTTGAGATGGTACTGAATTTAATTCACTTTAGAATTTACCTATTATTAGGTTTTGGCGTATAGTTTCGTTATTTTCATATCTAAATGACGACAGTATGAAGGACGTACAGTCGTTTGGGGCGAAATGTAATCCTTCTGTTTAAAAAAGAAAATGTGAATACTCACACTTAACGTAATGTTCCTCGAAACGTGATCGCATCAATTTGTAAAGTTCCAAATACTTTTGGTATTCGGTTTTCTTTCGATTGACCTCATCGGACAACTGGAAAAATTAATGATTTGCTAATTAGCAAGGACAGTTGATTTATTTATAGTACAGACGTAAACATTGCACTATTAGTTTCATTTTATGTAGTTTGATGGGTTGCCAAGCAAATTTGATAGTGAGTGAAGGCCCTAATAATTTGTTTTAGCGCTATTAGGTTTAGTTGATGGTTGTTTTTTTTTTTAATTGTAAATAGAAATTTGGCACAAATTCAACAGGAAAGAAACCATAATTTGCAAAAATTTTTTTACGAAATTGTATGAAATCATTTTACTACCATAATTAAATTATAACAGAATATCCAAACATTTTTTAATAATAATCGGTTTAATTTTAGACTATGACAGCATTTTCTCCTACTTTATTCAACAATTATTACGAAATATGATTGGATCAACATTTATACAAAAAAAAAAATAAAAAACAAAATAATTCAATAATTTCAGCAGAAAAAAGTGCCATTTTTTTTTTAAATGTAGTTCGTCTACTGTCTTAATTGCAAATTTCAATCATTCTAAATTTCCTGTACAAGTGTGTTAAAATCAAGAGAAACAACGCACTATCGTAATAACAACAACAGTAGCATCAACGGGCAATCACCTCCATTGAAAACTGGACATTGAAACTGTCTTTTGTGTCAATGAACCCCTTCATAGATGGTCACAGTCGTACACACACACACCATTACACATATGGGGGCCTTCTGTACTGTTAAGTAAACAACATACATTTCATTGACAGAAACATCGATTCAGTCAACTCGAAATAATTGAGGCCAATAGGGGAAATCGGGCGAAAGAATTTTACAATTTCCACAGATTTTTAAGGAAATTGTTCAAATAAATCATGAATGTAAGATGAAAAATGGGATCGGCTGATGATGAATCTTTTCTAAAGTTGATGGTGCGCGCAAAGGAGGTTAGCAGAATCTTGCCGTTAGCTATTTTGCGTCGCCTTTCCTTGTACATCACACATAAAGTTGTTGGTTGGTTGTGTGCAAGATCGAGGTCAAAATTCACCTGACTTTCGACTGATTCGATTTTATGGTTGATTAAAAAAAATAAAAAGTGTGGAAAAAAAACCCATCAACCAACAAAACTGGATTTCGATTATAATAAATCGAACAATCAAAACACTACTATTAATATGAAATTTGACTGGAAACCTACACAAAAAATTAACCATTTTTCCAATGATCTGCCTCTAATTCACCATTGTTCTTCTTAGAATACGATAATGGTGCGATCAAGGTTGGATTATTTTCATCAACAATAATTGTCAAATTTCTTGAAATTATCATAAAACAACAATAGAAGGTGTTGACTGGAAATATATGCCAGTTGTTTTCTACTCTTTCAAACAGAGAAACAACAATCGTTCTTCTTTAGAATTGAAAACCACAAACATGAACAAAAAGAAATCTATGTGTAGACAACACTATTCAATATTCATATCATTATTATTGTTGGGTTTTATGATTTTTTTTCCAATTATTTTCCTATTAGAGAACTTTCAAAATTTCTGAATTAAAATAGAAAATAACAAGGATAGAAATATAAAAAGAATGTTGGCGATCAACTGTATGTAGGTATTTAAAAAAAATGCCCACAAAGTCAATTGAACCAATTGACTTCGTTCATAAAAGGCTGTGTGACAAATGGCGTCAACTGTCTGGATTGATTATATTCATTTTATACAGAGATCTTTGTTCAATTCAAACAAATTATCTCAAATAATACAGAAAACGATTTAGATATACGGAGGAAAATATTTCATTCAAATCTACTACAAGGAATCTTTCACCTTCATTTGTGTTAATTAACGAAAATTAACCAAATACTGGCCCACTATTCTTAATTAGTTAATCTACTGAAGCAGAGAGAACAAAACAACAAATTATACTTGTATTAATCTTAATAAAGCAATGGAGATCGATGGTATTCCGTTCGAAAGCCGATCTCGATCCTGATCGAGCCACAGTTAAGTTAGCGATACATCGATGGACTGTATAAAAATAAATTGTGAAATCACAACAAGGAAACAACAATAAACACGTAAATATAAATCGAATTGTTGAGCAACTCGTTTTTAAATTAAAGATTTTTAATGCAAACAAAAAACAACCAATTTATGCAAATACAATTATGAACAGTAAAGAGCAAAAACAAATATCGAAATCAATTGAATCATTTACGTGATTGAATTTGAATGGGGGACAACAACAACAACTGTGAATTGTTAATTGTTTCTAAATCAAATTGTTGTTATCTAACCATTAATGATAAATAATAAAAAAAATTACAAGAAAAATATAGAGAAAATGAAAGTAAGGAGAAATACGTTGGATTTAGGTGTGTCTACATTAGATTCTAGTTGCTATAAAGAAGAAACACAATGTTATCGCTTTGATTACCTTGAAATTAATGTGGTCAAGTCAATTGTGATTCAGTATATACACAATTATTCAACGCTTGCGTCACGTGACTTACGGTTTTTTCAGTGGCGTAACTTCGAATTCTAAGCACGGAGGTAGAAGATCAAAGTGATTCATTGCACAGCCAGATTATCCTTTTTATCATCGTAGGAGTGGGCTGCTTAGTTCAAAATTCTTTGGGGAAGTAAGGAATTGGAATGAATCATCATTCAATTTACAGTTTCTGATGAAAGTAGTTTTGATTTTTTTTTTTAATTGAATCAACTATCATAGACTTTTCTATTATCCTTAACCGTGTGGAAAATGGCCATTTTCGAAACATGTACTTAGAAACGGAGATTTTAGCCAATGAGAAACGTTTTTCAAAACACCCTACTGCAATTGGGCACTTTCGAACGAACCACACAGGATGGAGACTCGATTGTTTCCATTCAATCGTAGAAAGAAAATCGTTTATACGAACACTTTCTATCTACGAATGGCTCAATGGTCGAAGTTCGAACCCCGGCAAGACATGACCAAATTTATCTCGGAATTTCCTAGGTCCCGCATCGTATGAAAAGCGGTTTGGATTTGGTGAAAATGAACACTAACCATCTTTTTTATTCTAGATAGCGTTTTTTAAAATATTTTATTACTTACGGCATAAGAAAAAGAAAAGTAGACCTAATAAAGAGGCAATTCTACAAACTATTAAGATGTGTCAACCGTTAGGAAGTTCCATCACAATATAAAATCATAACTCAAGTGGTACCAACTTAACGTTGCTTGAATAGAGAACTTTCAATAGATCGTAAATTTAACAATTATAGTTTTAAGCTCGATGTGTCCCCTATTGCTTTGAGCCCGGAAGCTGATGCCGCTGTGCCTCTTGATAGTTACGCCACTGGAGTCTCTTCATCGGTGGGCGCGCCTTAACGATAACAGTAAAAGCGTGCGTTCCAGTGCAGACACAGCTTTATCTGTACTAATTACATATACGATTATAATATAACTGTAAGTTTTCAAAAAAAAAACAGTAGAAATGTTTCAAACATATCTGTTAATAATAAAAATTCACGAATGATTATGTTGAACGGAATTATGACGGTTTTTTTTTTGTAGTAGTAGAAACATTTAACTTATAGATTCAATCATATTTAACATTTATATTATTAATTGATTCTTCGATATAGTAAATTGTCCTAGAATATAAAACTAGACCACGTCATTTATACAGTAAATTCTAAATACCATTCACAATTTTTACAAAACAACAACAGAAAAATGTTGTTCTTGCCCAATACAAAGTTGATAATATTAAACACAACAACATCAACCGGAAATGTTTATGGTTGTAGAATTGTAGACGATAATTAAAAAAACTTGTCTTATTGTTGGATAAAGCTTAACGTGTGTTTTTTTTCTGCTTTTGTAATAACGATGATGATGATGTTACCATGGTGCCTTTTTTTTAAAATAGACCGTCTTTCTATCTACCTGGTGAAGATGAGGCTCGCAGACACACAGGTTTAGGTAAATCGAGCCAAACAGTTATAACAACAACAGTCAAGGTTTTTTCAGTTGTTGAAAGCGAAGAAAATTTTTTTCAACTATGAGAGATGAATTTTTGGCGATGATTCGATCACGGCCATTTCGCATTTAAAATAAATAAAGAATCATAATCTATTTTGAATACAATTAAGTAGTTATCTAGATTATAGAATCGTGTCTATCTATACCGTTCAATTAAATGTTAATTATTCGTCATTATTAATTGGAAACAACCGGATTTGATAAATAATAAATTTTTATAACAATTAATAGAAATTACTACTCATTCAAGATTTAAAATCTAAAATTAACTAAAGTTAAAAATAAAATTTGGTTTTATAAAACGATGAAACTCACATGTGTGAATTGTTGAAGTATTTTTGTATGTTCCTCTTGATATAATTTTCTAATTTTACGTTTTTCAATATATAAACAATTCAATATATCTAATAATTTCGTTTCAATAATATCAGCATTCTGTTTAATTAATTTCCCTGTATTATCTAATTCGTCCATCATTGTTTTCCATGTTGTTAAAACTAAACTGCCAGTTAAATCATCGCCACGATCAATTTTTAATCCTTGATTAACAACGGATGTTATTGCTATAGCATAATCACGATCACAACGTATTTTTGATAATATACAACGTTTCATTGATTCTAATAAACGTAATTCAGCATCTTGACGTGATAATAATGCCTCATGGGCACTTTTCCCTTGTAAATTTGTTGAAAAACCCATTTTTGTTTTGTTTATTCTAAAGTTTTAATAACCATTCACATTATGCACATTTATCACAAATTTAGCTTTATCAAAAAAAAAACAACATATATATATATGCACTGGTATTATTCAAACAATTTTGTTTGGAATTATAGAAAAAAAATGAAATTATTATTGAAAACAAAGAACTTCAAGTTGCATTGTTAATGTTAAGACAACGTGTCCACTACTGACACTAGAAGATATGGGGAACTGCCCACCAATTTCGACGGTTTATTAATGTTTAGACAAAACATTCTAGAGGTGTAGAACTGTTAAATAAGAATAGTTTATATTTATGTGTGCGTGTATGTGTGTGTGTGTGTGTAGGATTAGAAACTTAAAAACATTTTCAAATATTCTAACTGGTTTATTTCCAATTCGTTCCACCAGTACTACCTGTACGTGCACCAGGCGTCATCTCTGTATTGTTGGAAGAGACAATAATAGAAAGTTGCTGTTCAAGTAGATATAAAAACAAGTATAACGAGATTTTTTTGAATATTTCTGAACAGACAACACAACGCCACTAAGGCCCGGTTCATCTTACATTCCCAAATCTCGGCTTAAGATCAACCAAGCTCAATGCGTGCTATATATTATAGTCGTTTCACACCGCGTTGGTCGAATAGCGTTATCCGAACGACGTAGGCTGGTTTTTTCGTTATTTTTTGTGTAGATAGTATGATGGATGACGACATTATTAGCAGTGGCGGCGGCTTTCGTTAGAAAAAACACGTGTGGTGTACATGTTGGTTACAGAAATGTAATGCATTATCGTACGTACATCTACTGAATAAATTGATTAAGATTTTGAGTTGTAATTTCACCTCAAGCTCCAACTTGCATTATAACTACGTCACTGATTTAACGTGGAACGACAACAAACAATTGTTATCCACACTGCCGTCGTACAGCGTTCAGCGAATAGCTTACGGAGAAATACCAAAATCGTTTTGATATTTCTCTGTAGCGAACAACGTGATAGCGATGCCATCCACACCTCAATCATCGTTCATCGTTTGGGAAACGCTATTCGACCAACACGGAGTAAAACGACGATAATGTATAGCAGGAATAAGCTCTCATTTCGGTCTAAGGGGCAAGGGCGACACTGTGTTAAACCAACGGCAGAGAAGATGAACCGGGCCTTTCTGGAATAATTTAAAGATCTAATAATTTTGTACTCTTCTAGTGGCGGCGGGAGCCCCACCGAAACGAGTTCTCAGTAATGAGGAAAACCGTGCCGTAGAGGCCACCAGGATTGACGACCCAGCTGGTTTGGGTGTAGCAATCCCGCAGACCCAATCCGGCCCATCAGTGCTGAGGATTGCAAGACACAACTGGCAGTGACTAGAATCACGAAATATCCCACCAGTGATACTGACGGAACTGCTACCATGGGAGCCGATTGAGCCCCATGGAGTAGCAGCTTTTGAGGGCGAATTAGAGGGGGTTGAGAGTGGTAGCAACTGCTCTCGGCGGGTGAGCTACACAGAACAATAGATTTCGCTGGAATATCAAATATAATTGTTTAGAAATGGCGTAGATTTCAAAAATTTTGCGTTGACTTCTCTAGTTTGACAAGTGTCATTTTTTTCGGATAAAAAAACTTTGATCCTCATCAAAATTTCTATCTGTTTGAAAATAATCGTCAATTTATTAAATGAAATGACGAGAAATTTACAATTGATTAATAAATTTGCTTTACAAACATTTCCACTACCGGTAACCAATTTAAAATCATTTGAAGAATGCAGTACACAAACGAGTAAAACTATCTTAGAATTAGCATCAACTGAAGGTGATCTAATATCAACAGATAGTTTAATATCAAATTCACGACGACGAAACGAATTTTATACGAAAAATCGTTCATTAAGTCAACAATTTCTGAAGAAATCTAAATTAGAACACACAATACGTCCAAGTAATTCATATGAAACCAAATTCATAAAGAGTCAATCAACTGATGAATGTCGCAATTTCTACCATCCTAGTTACATTCACGATTACACTACGGAAGAGAAGAACGATGAAGAATTTCCACAAAGTTCTTGTTTTGAATTGAATTTTATGTTACCGACACTAGCAAGTGAACACAAGAACAATTTAAGAGATATCGAACATGTGAGCAAGCTATTTACAGAAATACGTTGTGGACGAACTGCCAGTCCACATATTTACAAATGTGATTGTAATACGAGAAAAATTCCGTATTTTGATCGAAGTACAACGAACATATCAAGTATCACAACGTTAATTAATGTAAAACGGGAACCAGAACGCATACGAAACTATAAAGACGTCGATGAAGATTTCTTAAAGATCGATTTCAAATCATCACTTGTAAGAGTTTATTCTTTATTACCTTCTTCACAAAAACAATTTATTACTTTGTTTAAAATACAGGACAGTGTCGTAATTGCAACTGATCGATCATCTTCTCGTACAATTGACTCAATAATTCCATTATTAATTAACAAATTAAAACATAAAGATTGGTATTGTTGTTGTTTCTTTTTGCTGTAAATGTACAATACGTAAATATTTGAAATTTACAGGAATGTGTCGTTGAAAGGATTGGCTGAAATCATCGAAATTTGCCGTATGTATGGTCCGAAATTTGTGTCTGCACATATGGCGTCTGTTTATCAAAAGATTATTGTATTATTGAAAAGTCCTAGAACGTACGTATGTAGAACTGCATGTCAAGCTGCTGGACATTTATTTGAATACGTTAAAGACACACGAAAACCTGTAATTGTTTTGTTTTGTTTTTTGTTTCATTTGATGGATGGTTTTTTTTTTGTTTGTTTTTCTTTTAGGAGTTTGATGAGATTGTTGATCTTTTATTGATGAAAACAGCTGATGCAAATAAATTTATACGTAATGAGGCAAATTTGGCATTAGATTGTATGGTAACACATATACAAATGACAAATGCAATACGTTGTTTATGTAATATAGGGCCAATACATAAAAATCCGTTAGTACGTACAGCCACTATACGTTTATTAATTTGTTCAATACTGATAAATGGTCCATCGATTATATTAAATTCAAATACAAACGAAACGACAAAACGGCGTATATTCATCAATTTAGGTAAATTTTTAGATGATAAAAATTTAGAAACTAGAAAATTCGCCGAACGTCTATATAAAATCTTATGTCGCGAATTAACATTTGATTTATATTTAAAAAAATATTTAAATAATGAACAAATTAATAAAATTAAAAAGACGTTGGTACTTGTACAGAAAACACCAAAATAATCTCGTTTATATGTTGTCAAACATCACCACACCATTATTATAATATAATTTTTGCCCATATACATAAAATAGGTGTTTTACTGAAAACTATCAATGGAATTTATAAAAAGGAAACATCAAAGGTTGATTTACAGATGCGGATTAAGTTCGAGATATGCCTTAAGCCGCCCTGTTGAATTCTTCCAACATTTCTAATGAAACGGAGCATGAATTTGATGCAGTTTTTATATTATTCCCATATTCTATCTAATTTGGCATCTACAACAGTTAACACATCGAATTTACAATAATTACGTATACAACAATAGACATAGAAAAACTGATTTATTGAACTTCCACTCGTGGCTCCCATAAAAAGACCATTCATTCGCTTTTTGCAATAGCAAAAATGTGTGGTCGTTTCAAAGAGTGTTCACTGTAAAATCAAACTTTTTTATCTACTTAAAACTAGTTAACAACAAAATAAGCCGTATACATCCTAAGAAAAAGTAAATGCAATTTCATTGAAATTAATACAAATGATATGTTTTAATAATGGTCGACTTTTTTTTGTTTTATTAATCATTCAAATGCGAATAGTTTATTTATTCATTGATATTTATAGACATTTAAATTACCCTGACGTTACATGTAGGGTGTATCACACAACACCATTTTAAACATCTTAATACTGATGTGTCTTAAGGAAATCTTGATGATTTGCAATCACATTTAATACAATTGGATCTTCAATTTCCATACCATTTAATAATTGTTCTCTTGTTAAAACAACCTCATAACTACTATCTTTTGTAACAAAAACAACTTTTTGATGTCTAGTTTGTAGCATGTTACCAATTACCAACTAAAAATTAATCAATAATTTAATCGAAAACAATAAAATAAAATTAATATTTTATTACATTATGTTTATATTTGTTTAAAGCATCTCTAGCTTTCGTTATCAAAATACTTTCGTCAGTCTCCAATTTAAATGATACAACAAAGGCATGCGGTACCCATAAACTAACTAATGGTGCTAATAATTTCGGTACTAATTGTAAATGGATGGTAGGTGCACCAGAACCTGATTGTATCTTATGTGTTGGCTGCAAAAGAACAATGATGATTAAATTAAATTTTATATGTAGACAGCTGTCGATTAGCCCGAATTAATTGTGACGAAAATGGTGCGTTTATTCGGATAATTTACGTTCTACTGTAAATGGATCTTACCAACTGATTTGATGGTATATAAAAGTCGGAAACTGCAGCTGCTAAATATAAAAGGGCATTAGAACCAAATACAGCTAAACATTCACAAGCTGCACGTAATAACCAAAAATAATCATATACTGTTGTGAATGTTATATATAATATGCGGCCATTTTCTTGGGCATTTTTATAACTAGCTAGAATCGGTGCTAAAACATCCACACCATCTGGCTTGACTAAAAATCATCGTAATAATTAACAATTGTTAGTTAATAAACGAATAAATCTACCGGTAATAGTCGTATTTGGTCCTCTATCATGCAATTCTAACATATCCATACATTTTTGTCCACTGAAATGTCGTGTGAATGGTTCAAGTGATTTTGAACGATGCATAAAGATAACAGCATAACCATGTTCTAGGAAAAATTCAGCAGATGCAGCACCACGTGTACCAGCACTAAAATTATCAACAAATCGTACCGTGTTATGTTCCAATGGGACTGTAGTACCGCCACTCTAAAAAACAAAACAACATAACCTCAATTATCTGTATATATGTATCGATGAATTTGTATGAACTTACAGTAATTAAAACGATTCTTTGGCCCGTTTTATTGTGACGTTCGCAGAATTCTTTCAATAAACTCCTATTGTCTTCAAAATCAGTCGGTGGTAAATGCGTAGCATAGAATTGTTCCCAATGTGAAGCCATCTTTAATTACTCTAATAATTGTGTTAGGTTCTTCTTCGACAATTTTATTATAATTAAACTATAATTTCCCACTTGTTGTATTTTAAATCTATGCCCAAATAGTCTTATCTAGTTTTTTTCGTAGGGTAATTAATGGAATTTGAACTTTGTTTTATATGTTTGTTCGTGAAGTTTGCTTACATAATCACCATTTGAATATTCTTGAAATTTTTCGTAACTAAAGATAAGTAGGATTATTTGAGTGATATTATCATCAAATAATTATGGTGATTATCAAAATATTAATAAAAAATTATATTAAAATAGAAGATTTTTTATAAATTTCAATAAAATTATTGATTTCGTGATTTTATGCACGTCGATAATAGATGGCAACATCTTCTAAACGTCTTCATATCACTCAACAAAGATCACGCTTACGCATTTTCTATAGTTAAGAAAAAGATCGAATTACTGACATCAATTGTCTTGAGAAAGGCGGTAAAATTTCGAAAAACTACAACAATAGATGGCGGTATCGTTGAAACATTTTCAAATCATCCAACAAAGATAACATTCACACAATTCGTACAGCTTAGAAGAAGATGGCATAAACATCAACAATTTGACGTATAATATTGATGCAGGAGTCGTCAATATCGACACGGATGCATGGATTGTAGAGGACGCTGGCAGTGTTTCGACTATGGAACGTCCGGAAATGTCAATGTTGTTTTGAAACACAGTTTCCCCGTCAGTTGTTCTACAGGCGTTAACCTGTATGTGTGTTGTTTGATCGTTTAGCGGTTTATTAAAAAAATTTCAAAATCGCCACAGTAATTGTCGAAATAATTATCAAGTGCTATTGTGTAATTGCATCGGGAGTTTTTTATTAATATTTTCGAATTAAATTGGGACCTTGTTATAAGATGTATTTATTATGATTTGTTGTGGATTATTTTACCATATGAGGACCATGCTGGGTTGTATTTTGAATAGTAAGTTTTGTTTACCTTTCCCACATAAATTTCGTGGTATTTGCGTATTATATAATTAATAACAATATTTATAAAAAATAAATAGAGAAAATAGAAACCGGATTTCATTTAGGATGAGATAATATTTATAAAACTGTGTAAAAGACAGGAAAATTATGGAAAACGAATTGTGACTCCTATTGAATTTTAAATAGTCTCTCATGACTCACTTTGGTGTTTTTTCTTCTTTTATTGGTTGAATTCACATATATTTTTTTCTAATTGTGTAAATTACAAATATTACAAATGTTTGAAATATCACCTACAGGGCAATAACCCTTCTTGTTTTATTATAAAACACTGCATTATATGTATTTTTGGTTGGTACTTGATGAAAACCAGGCCAAGCGAAAATTTTCACAATAAAAATGTTTATTTTTTTGTCGAATCAAAATCCAGATTCCTCTTATACGAATACCGAGACAACAAAAAGTTCTTTTATAACGATTTTTGATCTGGATTTTATGGATATTTGATGAGTTGGTGAATATATGGATTTTTCTTCAAAAAAGAACAAAAAAATCAAAGAAAAACACCAATATTTAAACATAAAAGAAAACCAATTCAACCTTGATGTACCACTCTACCTACACTTCTTATAATAAAGGATCAATTCAATTTTTATGGTCGACTAGGTAAATTTTCGTGCCAATTTCATAAAACGTTCTCTACACTCACACAAAATATAAATTACATCGATAATATTGGCAAAATTTCAAATAATAAAAAAAAAACGTAAAAGCTAATCGTCACCATGATCTTGATCGATTTTATTTAAAGTTCAAAGTTATACAAATTGGAATTTCATCTATAAAATGGATGGAAAACAAGAGACGACAAATTTTCGTGCAATGCGAATATAACGAATTGTATTGTTTTATAATATGAATAAACAAATCAGTAAAATCGCATTAAATTCATATTTACAACTGTTTAGAATGTTGAAGAATAATTTTTTCAATTCCATCAAACAAATTAAATTTCTAAATTTATAGAAATCCGATTAGAAGTAATCTATATAGTTTTAAATGACAGGGGTGGATTAAGTGATTTATTTTATATTGTGTCCACGAGCATTCAAAATCAGTGCCAGCCCTTTTTTCTCTTATGATATTTGATAGTTCTTCAACCCCTCATTTCTAGTGTTTCTATTAACAAAAACATATAATTAACGGTTATGTTATATATTGAAGAGACATTATGCCACCAAAGACGTCACTGGTTACCAGATTAATGGCGACAATAATGATTCATTAACCTATAATAGTATCTCATTAAAATGTAGGAAGTTTTGCACAATTATCTCTCATGAAATATTTAATATTAAATAAATTGGCAACAAGATATTTAGTACAATAATAGATAAACAAACAAATTAATATTAATAAAATGAATTAACAATAAACTAAATTTAACCATTAGGAAGATTTTAGAATTGAAATTAAATATTGTAAAGCTAATCTATTTTAATTTACTCAACTTGACTTTTATGGAATTCTAATGACAATAATGTTTAAGATGGAAAGGCTTCTCTATTTCTGCCATTTTTAATACCACAAAGTTAAGTCAACCTAATCCAAATAGACGGTGTAAAAAGCGCTTATAGAAAACATCTTTGTATTCGGATTAATGAGACAAACAAATTCATAAATGCTCTACAGAAACGGATGTAACGAAAAAAACAAACTTAACAGTTTTAACCCTATAACCTATTTTGAAATGAACTTGATGTAAAATAAGACCACTATTGTCTCTTGTTAGGGTATTTAGAACAAGGGGTGGTTGTGGGATTGAAAAATCAATTTTAATAAAGCTCTATTATAAAAAATAGAATAATATTGATTCAATTCGAAAACGGTAATTGTTCGAATAACAACAATAATAATAAAAAAGGGTGGAATAGTTTATTACAATTGATCGATAAACTTTTCTCTTTCTGTTTATAATTATTAAATAATTAATTAAACAATTTTTTATTGATGAGAAACAATGTAAAAGGTGAAATTTTGTTTTTTTGTTAATAATAATATAATATTATAATAATAATACAACTGACATTATCATTAAATTCGATTATCGTTAGGTACAGAAAATAAAATAAATACAATTATACTAATTATGTTAATCACTTCAATGGAAATATATAGTTTTTATTACACGAATTCACTCTCAATGATGTCTTCAATACTTAAAAGTTTTGTTATTGTACTTAAGGGACTAATTCCTCGATTAATTACCATTATTTACATTTGCTTAAAAAGAAACGTATATACTACAGCTACTGTTACTTAGCCGACTTGACTTAGATACTGCAATAAAAGAGATGGCAATAGATCAAATTGATATTTATCAGTAAAGAAAGAGAGTGAGGGTGAACGCAGCGGCAATGCTAGGTCTTTAGCTGTCGATGTCCCACAGGGAAATTGGCCGCTCCTTTTTAGTCTTGTAAGTCTAACAATAATATTTCTGTAAATATAAAGCCTATTTAAAAACAAATATATTCCGTCTAGATAGGATCGCTACTGATAGGTCGAAAAAATAGATAGAGTAAGAGTTTTTTTTTTCAATTTTTGTTCTATCCGCTCATATCCTGGCATGTAAGCCCATGATAGGGGATTCAACTGTTTAAAATCTATCTAAAATCTTATTTTGTGATTTAGAAAGATATCCTGTAATTAATCCTTCCTCTACTTCCTACTTTACAATCATTTGTACAATAAACGTATTTCCGATTTAATTCTTTGACTGTATTTAGTTTTAACGGACGTTAACAATTTGTTGTTGACGTATAAATTAATTAAAATTCTATAATTGTTTTTTTTTTTGTAAATTATATGTACATTAAGACAACTATCGATTTAATCTGTGGTTGGAATTCAAATTTCATCTCAAGGATTATGCAAATTTTTGTAGAAATGGGATAAAATTTTCCACTGTAATAAAATACTTTGTATTTTTTTCTGCCCTGCGTCCTTTTATACAGGAGTATGTATTGTAAGAGAATAGATGGCATTTATTTGGTGTCTTTGTCGTGCATAGGATCTTTAGATGAGCTAGACAGAGATTAGACTATATTTCAAAGAATTAAAGTAATGTCGTTATTATCTATTTAAACACGCAAAGGATTAAAGTAATGTGAATCGCACATTTAACCATTTAAATAGCAGCCCCCTGTATTAATCTGGATATACGAGTATTGTTATCATTCGTGCATTTGAAAATGAAACGTTGTTTTTTCTCAGATTTAATTGCATCACCACCGCCATCACCACCACCACCACCACGACCACATTGTCAACATACAAACAACTACTGATGTTACTGCAAACAGTTCCGGGCGAATCTGGGACAAAGTCCACAGATGAGTCCAGAAATCCACAACAACAACAAGATGATGGAACAAATACACATATTCTTAATTATGCTCCAGCACCTGGTTGGACGATGCATGTCACCAAAGAAGGTCGTCTTTATTACTGCAAGTAAGTATAAATTTTCCCATCTTGCTGTCAACTCATTAAAAACAGTCTTAACAATTATTCTGAATTGTCGAAACAATTAATTCAAGTGACAAATACAATATTTTTGTTTTGTTTTGTATGATAGAAATAAGATAGAATTAATTGGAAAATTTGTTGACAAAAGGGGAAAAGTTCATATTTCCGACTAGAAATTGTTTGATAAAAAGAGAAATATTTAAATTTGTTTGAAAACTTTCCTTTTATCTAGATAATAACTCTGTATGATAAGAAAATTTGCAAATATAAAGTTCGCTTTATCACAAAGGTGGTAATCAAAGTAGATATTTCTATTATAATATTTGTAAAAACAAAACGAGTGAGATAGAAGAAATACTACACCATTGATGGATGTTATGTTATCATCATTTGTGATGAAAATGTGTTGGGATTCTGATATATAAACGGTAGTATTAAAATGCGGTCAATAATTCTTAAATTTCCATTGACATTTCATTGGTAGACAAATTACGTCACTAATAACTACCATCGTTTATATTAGTAAATGTTTATAAATAGTAAAAATCGGTTATTACGAACGAGAAAAAAAAACACACACACACACACACCCTCAAAACACCTGTCAAAGCTGTTACTAATGAAGTTTAGGGTTGATATCGTTCCCATTTTAGCTCTTTGATCGTTCGTATACCGAATGACTGATTATACCTGTCAATGGATTCTTGTGAAATTTGTGAAATAGTGGGTGAAGGGGGCTTGAATTTAAACAACCCAATGTAGATATTACTGTCAAGCGTTTTTATCAATATTGAAATATCGATTAATTAACAACAACAAAAGAAATAAAAAATCATTTCTCCAATGGCAGATTTAAATCATTTATTAAAACTTTTTCAAAGATTGAATGTGGAGGGTGATAAAAAGAAAATTGGCAATTTTTATAACTGAATCCCTTAAGAGATTTGACGATGGAAATATTCAAACTTTTTCTATTGCTGCTGTTCCACCCTTTTTTCTTTTTTTGGTTTGTTGGTCCCTCCACCATTTGAATGGTTTACACTAAATTTAGCGTTAATTTTTTAACGTTGTGATGCACATGTTAACGTTTAGAATCCGGAAAGTCTTTAACAATGAATTTAATTAGATCAAATAATATGCACGACTCAAATTTGGATATTTCACAATGTAGAAACTTTATTTACATGAAAATTCCAAAACTGTGGAGAATTTACAACATGACAAGAAGAATTTCATGGGGAATATTTCGTGGATATGTTCCGGTGAAATTGAATTAAAAAAAATAAATGGAACGACTTTATCACCGAACCCAACAACACCACCACCACCACCACCATCACGATCAATTAATTGTAATTAAAATCTTGAAAACAACCACAATTTGAATGAAATTATAATGCCTTTTGCTAATACGTGAATAGGGGTTGAATATTATTTTCAAATTTATGTATGAATTATGGATGTTTTTTTTTTTAAATTGAATTCTCTTGTTTATACACGAATATCTTGACTGTTGAAAAATTGAAATATTAACAGTTTTCATTAATCAAATATTGGAGATTTTCCAATTTTTTCTAAATATAGAGACACGTGCCAAAATTGTCTTTTTATAAATAAAAATACTCCACAAATAGATCGACAATATTTTATATCTCTTTTCTTCCCATTATGATGGAATAGAAAAATTTTCAAATAAGGGAGATATCTTTAGTTGATATTAATTTATGGAAATAGTGGATGTTTCAGTGTTTTTTTCGTTTTCGTAAATGGTTTAATTTTAAAATTCCTTTCTGTTTTAACTAATTGAGTTGTCTGAATATTTACAAGGCGTGGTTCCCACGAATTGTGAAAGTATAAGCAGCTTAAACAGTCCGGAAATTTTCGCTAATTCCCCATTATATAACTAAGAAAAAAAATAATTACAGAAAGAAGTATGAAAGGAACAACAACAACGAATGAATAGATAAAATTCACTTTCATTATATTTGTCTCTGGGTTTCTTCTTTTCTTATTTAACAACCAATTGTCACTTCCTGTCGATTATTTCCGGTCGTGTTTTCACTTCTTCTTCTTATCTCTCTTTTTCTTCCATTTCGTGATTCTATCGTCTTCAATCTTGTGAATTGTCAACTTGATAGGAAATTGTCTTTTGAAAGTTTAATTGGATGCTGTATGGCCATTAATTTTTCTTTTTTTTTTGTTGAAAAATTTAGGACAATTTTTTGTTGTTGGCATTTCAATGATAATTGTATTCGTGAAAGAATTGAAATCAAATAAAGGAATTGCTAAGGATTTTTTTCGATTCGTTTCCATGATGTTATTATTGCTGTTCTTCAGGCTGTGAATGGAGAGAAATTCGATTTTTATTTTTTTTTAGTATTAAATCTCTTGTTATTCATTCGCCGCTTCAATTCTAAAACAAATTTTATAACGAAAATATATGAATAATTGTATTTTTTCCAATAATTTTATTAAAATTTCTCAAATGCATGTGTTATTGTTTAAAATAGAGACTAATGTCAATCATTCTTTTGTTTTCGTTTTTTTTTAAATAGAATTGAATTGATGCGATTATTGCATAAGAGTTCTATTGTTTTCAGTTTGTATTCAGAAAAAAAGATCTTAGAATTTATCAGTTTTCAGTGGATGACTTTTAGAATTAATTACGTTTTGATAATTAATTATATCAACATTTTTAATAGATGTTTGTTGAATTCATCAGGAAATTTTTTAATGACGACCACAGTATTTATTTGATTTGATATTGTGGAATTTCAAATTACTTCCCATCATTTACTTGAAAATATTCCAACATTTTTATCCCTATTGATGAAGAAATATTAATTCCTGCTGTATTTAATGCTGATGATAATGGAATTTCCATTTGTAAATGTACAAATTGATTGTTGATTCAACAGGGAATGGATTTCGATTTTAGAAATCTATAACCTGAAAGCATCTTTTTCCATGTGCAGATTGATGAATATCAGTTAATGGCGGGCCAATACTAGAGCAGGCAGCTTCCGTAAGTCACGTGTTGCTCTACTGGCGCTCCGGGTTGTCCTCATTGAATTGCGGACGTTGCTCTCTTTCACCCAATCGGTTCTGTTTAAATTAATTGTGTTTAGATAGTGCAGATTAGAGAATGATTTAAAAAATAATAGAAATCCAACGATTATTAATAGAATTTCTTTTATTCTTTAAGGTAAAGAAAGTGTCCTACATTGTATTGTGTATCCATCATTGTCATTGTATCACACTTGTTTTGCTGATGGACTTGTTTAGTCATGATTTGGTTTTTATTTGAAATAACATTCCAAACGTTTCATGTAGGAATTTTATTGTCACCATTACAATAAAAATAACTCTTTTACTACATTTTTTTCCCTCTATAACTACAAACAATTTCGTTAGATAAATATTTTATTGGTAGAAGAAAGTTTGATTTTATTATACGACTTGAACTGAATTAAATCAAATCTAATTAACGAAACAATGTAATGTATATTTGCGAAACAATTGAAAATGTTGCATCTTATTGTTGTTATTTTTTTTCCATTCCAACACCATTTTAATTAATCAAACTTTAATCACGATTCGAATGTAATTAAAATTGTATTATTTCTGGTTACAAATTTGTCTAAATTAGATATTGCATTTTATATTTATCTATTTTATATAGTTCCTTCACAATTAGAAATCGACCAATTTATGTTGTGTCCACCCATTTAAATCCTTTTCCTTCTGTACTTTTTTCCTTCAATTCCAGTTATTCACGTATAATTTTAACGAGTAATTTGAAGTGACGAAAAGCTTTATTATAAAACTAAACAATAAAAATTATTGTATACATGAAAGTATTTTCTGAATTGTTTCAATTCGTTGTATAAGCTGCATACTAATGAATTTCAACTATTCGAATTGGAATGTGAAATAATTTTTACAACACAGTTTTCAATTTGTTAATTGTATCATTAACACACTAGTATTCGTATTAATAAATGTTCACATTCTAAACACAGGAAGTAACAGAAGCACAATCGTCATTCTTAGCTATTCACCGGGATTAGAAACAATAAAATTTTATATGAATTACTTTTTGTATGTTTATATTATTACACGTATTTATTGTTGAATTTACATTTCTATAACGGTGACAAATGAATTTATTTCAACTCGGTTGCAATACTACGTGCTATAAATGTGATTATATTACTGATTTACGGCTTTATAGTTTACTAAAAGGATATAATACAAGCTAGTTTAGTTCTAATAAACTGTTTTATAGAGATTAATAGATACAGTGGGGGTGTATTTATAGTAAAACAAAAATTAACTTGACCAAAATTCAAGTAACGCATGTCGACTTGAATGCGTTTTAATGCACTAGAATTCGTCTTGCTACAACGCCCAAAAATACTTTACGTAATCCTTTTGAGATAGAGAGGAAATAGCCTTATCAACCTACCCTTTGGGTGTGTTCATCAACTACCGTACAATCAATCTTTCTACATTTACCAACGTAAATATTGACAAAAAAAAAACAAAACTAGAGACGAAATAGTTTGTATAAATTCTAATTCAACTCACAATTTCTGGACGTTGTTGAATATTGTATGGTGATATTATATCCAGGGATTTCGGACTGATTCTCTATTGATTGTGTTGAAATGACTGGGGATGGTGTCGTCTTATCGTTGCATTCTATTAAAATTATTTTCAATTTCTGTGTGATTTGTTGTTGAATAGTTTCTCCACTAAGGACTTTCTTGATTCATGTAATTGTAAACATAATCAAATCGAATTCAATTAATTTACTTGTCAGTGTTTAATTTATGAAGATATAGAGAGATAGGCAGTTTTATTTGTTGTCCATTGAGACTTAGTCGGCAGTTTCCAGTTAGCCAACCAAGAAACTAAATAACTTCTATCTAGTTTTAAATTAACTGTTGTTCAAAGGGATACGGGGCGGCTACAAGAAGGTGCTATTATAGGAACATCACAAAATAAACGACAATTCAATACTGAACTATATCGTGAAGCACTCATTTGTTAAGAGTTTTCATTTACTATTTCTTCTAAAATAACATTTCATAATTCATACTCAATTTTCAACATCACCATCATTACAATTTAAACATAGATTTGTAATTAAAATTGTTAGGAATTTGTGATATCGATTCTTGTTTTAGAACGTGATCTGATTGTGTTCACGACAATAAATCTCGATTGTTCCAAATTTTCAGTAAAAGACCTTATGAGATATTTGTAACTTTCCACCATCGCAACCACCACCACCAAAAATAATGGTAGTTGTTGTGTTGAATATTAAATGAGGACATACAGATTTTTACTACTACAAAATCTCAAAAACGAAATCATTCCCCTTTACTATTCACAGCATGTTCAACGATTAATCTGGTTGTAAAAATTATAAATCTTTATAATAATCAATGTTTGTTGGTGTAGTCAATGTTAAATTAAGCAAAACTTGAGATTGTTGAAATTAAGTTTAATAGAAATTAATTCAAACCGTGCATGTAAATTTCTCTTGTGGTTCATTGAGCATCGATTTTAAACACCATTAGTGCTGAAAGATTTAATTATATCACACTTATCGACGTTGAAGGTTTGACAAAATGCAAAAAAGGACACTATTGAATATATAGTGAGTCATGTCCCTTCCCCATTGTTTTATCTCTATGCTACTAGATAAATAGTAGTACTCCTAATGTGACATCTTAAGCCATGTCGTCATCTAACGAACGAACACAAATGCAAACAGTGTTAACGACAAAACAAACACTAGAAGAACGAAGGCAAATAGATGTGGCGAACAGTGATCCGCCTGTATACGTTCGTGTTTGTGCAGTGTGGACAGGAAGTACAAATGTTTTCGTTAATCCTCGCGTTGATATTGTCCTAGGTTTACGAGAATAGGTTTGCAAGAGGTACAGTAAGTGCTCGAAAGGATTCTCAGCCTGCGAGTCTTCAAATGGTAAGAGTAGCCTTGTCAATAAGGAGACGTCCAGCAGGGGCCAATAGACGTGGCTAAGCTGTTGGCTTGGGCTTGACGAGTCCACGGAACCGCTTTCAGCGGATGAGGTACGCTAAATGCGTTCGAGGACGGACGTTTAGATCGGTTTTGCCTCTACTGAAAGGTCTGAGGTACCGCAGCTTCATTGGATTTGGGAAATCGAGATGATGATAAGGTCTGACGATGTTGATCGAGTGTATTCTTTCGAACCGCACACCCACGGGGCTTGTGCCAGTTAAGCCCAATGGTAGGTATCGCACGTTAAATCAAATCAACATATGTAATATATGAAGCTGACAGTACTGGTAGAGTTTTAGAAATGTACAGAATTTTCACGTGTCAATTCAACACATAATTTCTACTTTTAAAAATAGAAACCATCCACCAACGGAGTTTTCGTTGTATTTTTTTGTTCCTTTCTATTTTTAAGTAATAAATTCATTATGGAAAAAGCTTGCTATAACAACAATATTATGCCGTCGTTGAATTTCATTATAATTTCTATCACTTTCAATTACATAAATAGAAAGTAGGCGAACACAATAGCGAACATCGAGAACGTTCGATTGTGATTGCTCGCATTCGTTTACGTTTTGTTTGGATTCGTTGTAATTTGTTAAGATTATTCGTGTTCGTTCATTTAATGTGGACGTCTCTTTAGCGTTGTTTCGTATACTGTCCTGTATTCTCCTGAGACGATGTCATCTTTACCACCTGACATTTTGCCATTATGTTCTGCTACACGTAATAAACTTCAACAGAAATAAAATCTTGTTATTGTCTTCTACATCATTGTGGTGATTAACATTCCTAACGGGAATTGTATGTCGCAAAATTGACATGAAATGTAAATACAAGCCAAAAAACAATCTCTCGAAATTTCTAATTCGATAATGATATTAGTAACATGTTGTTGTGGTGGTGTATTTCATCAATTAATCGAATTTAACTTTAACGACAATATCGCCCTTCTTCCATGTAAAAGAAAGCGTTAGAGACAATAGGGGATTGCCTATTGCCTAACAACTATCAACAGTTTGAAACATAATTCTGTATTGATACGGAATTAGTAGAGGGTTAATTTTAATTCTCTATTGTAAATTGTGGTAAAACAAAAATTAAAACAAAACAACAAATAACTGTAGTAATAAATTTAGAACTGTGGTGGTGGTGGTGGCTATGATATCACATATGAAACTGTAATGATTAAAAACTCTAATCATTGTTGGGAACCTCAACATTCTAGAAGATAATAAAACGACAATAATACATTGTGTATGACATTATCGATTTTTAACTGAAACAAAAAACAAAAAAAGATTACCCCCCATATTTACTTCAACAGATATGTTGAAATCAACAACATTGAACAAAACTAAGCGAGAGAAATAACCCTTTCAACATCCGTTTTCTCCATTATATTTATACAATGATGAATTATAAGTTTTATTGCGGACGGTTAATAAATAACTACTCTCTTATTAATTTCACTTTGCTGTTAATTAATTCCATCTACCTTAATGTTGTGATAACTAAATGAAATCAATGTGATAAGTGTTATGCGTAATACAAGTCAACCGTGGTGGTGTTCTGTTGACTTTTGTTTGAAGATTGTTTAGAAACAATGGACACCAAGACTATTCACTCTTATCTATCGCTGCTTGAACGTATAAATACACACATGTGTATGTGTAAGTGTAGGTAGGACAGTTAATAATGTCTTCCAACCTATCAAATAACGTTGCCGTGTTTCGTTTAACCTACATACGGAGAACGGATAAATGAAATGAAAACTAAAGTAGGAAACTTTGTAGATAGCAAATTATAACGAATCCTCTCTACTATTGTTTCTAAATTAAATGAAACAGCAACCTTTTTGGCATCCTTTTTAACATTATTAATATTTTAATGGAAAACTCATTCAGAATTTAATGGGGATAGCTTGAAATGCCTCTGCATACCTATATAGTGGATGCTTTTAGATTAACATATTTCCGGTATTTGTTAACGTTTCTATTGCTAGCAGCTATAACAACCCCTATTCACCACCATCCCCACTACAATTACCACCATTAATAATAACAAAATTATCGGAATTTACTCATTTATCATTGTATTTTTCATTAAAACACGTAATCATTTTACCCAGATATTTTATGTAAATGATGTTTTGTTAAATTGCCAATGATAAGAGGTTTGTTCCGAATGTGGTTGAATAAAATAGGAACATAGGGGGAACACCAGCACCGCCTACCCTTTTTTTGTGCATGGAAGAATGTGTGATGTTTCTATGGTGAGATCTAATGGTGGGTGGTGTTATAATAGCTGTAATTTTCAGCTCTTTGCCCACCATTATTTTGTTTGTTTCGTTATAACTTCTATGACAGCCGTAAGGGTGGTGCTGATATTTTTTCCAATATTTTTATTACATTTGCGAGGGATGTATAAGCGTCACAATATTTTGAGATTCATTGAATTATCCTTTATAATATGTTGAGAAACGTCCAAGCTAGGGTTCAAATCCAGTACTTTTATTTCTGACAACATGCAGGATTGCTTGACTTGTTTCAGTATTCATTGCCTTTAATTGGATTCATTGATTTGACAAAATTATATGTGAACAATGCATTTTATTGCATTTCCGCCAATATCGCGACAAATTCTGCTAATAATAGCCTTGGCAAAGTACGAGGCACCTAGACGACGCCTCATACCCATATTTATAACGTTGTTGCGTTATTATTATTATTTCCATTTCCGTTGATAATAAACGTATAGTGAGAGTTAATCAAATCGTACACACTTAGTTACGCCAATTAAAAAAACTTTTGTTTGTCCAACAGAACGTTGAACAGATAGAGACACGCACCATCAATCAATCAAAAATTAAAAACGTAAATGTAGTCGGCAATTCTGTCACAAAAAAACAAACAAACAACATCCCAAATACGATGATTGTTATCAAATCTATTTTTCGTAAGAATTTCACGAGATCTTCAGCCCAATCCACATCCTACCAACGATCACGAAGGAATGGGTACGACCGGAAATGTAAACATAGTATGGACGACAATACAAACGGCATCGATTGGGAACGAAGGCCAAGGATAGTTGTCGATATTTCAATCCCATTCGTTCGCGTTTGGTCCGATTCCTATCGATTTATTTGCAGTCGATGTGACGTTCTCCTTCGTACGCATTCCTTCGTGATTGTTTGATAGATGTGGACTGGGTTTTACAACTTAACAGGACTGCCTCATACAAATAGAGATAGAGATCGACATTAAGACCTATGTAGAATTGCATTTGAAATTTGATTGTGTTTTTAGCTTTCAACTGTAGAAAATTGTCGTTGTTCTCTTTATCCTTTTGTTGCTTCAATATTTCCATCTTTCTATAGTAACAAATCTCGTTTCGAATCACATTAACAATCCCTTTTGTTGTATTTTTTCCCCTCTGTCATACAGAGACTATGTGCAGTTTTTAATCAAGCCGCACTAATGTGTATCAAATAAAAAATATCTCTAATCTCATTCCACCTGATATTCTTCCTTTTAAACAGAAATTTTTATTTGTTTCTCCAACAATTTCAATCCACAGAGTACTGAAATTGTAGTAAAACATACAACATACATCTTTAAAGTCTCGTTTGGGGTGTGTATCCCAAATGTTTTGTGGTTAATATAGTCTCGTATTTGTCGCAAAATTTCCAACTGTTTTTACCCACTATAAATTTATAAAGGGTTGAATTTATAAATCTTTAGAGGGATGCCGGTGACATTGATCAATGCAATACTGTTATTTTATGATTTTTTGAATCGATTAATTAATTGATTAAATTTTGATTGGAAACTTTTGTCGTTAGTATCGGGAACAGATGTGCCCACCTAGTGACGTTATTATAATTAGTTCCCTACTTATTTTCCATCTAAAAGTTTAGCAACTATCTCTAAACGATTGCTATTATCATCATCATCATCATCATCATCATC
Source organism: Meloe dianella (assembly GCA_028455855.1). Taxonomy (NCBI): domain Eukaryota; kingdom Metazoa; phylum Arthropoda; class Insecta; order Coleoptera; family Meloidae; genus Meloe; species Meloe dianella. The sequence goes on from JAPTHL010000060.1 coordinate 940,965, forward strand.
ATTATAGTGCAGATAGTTAAAGGGAAGTCTGGTAATTTTTTCTTGTGTGCTTCTATTGCTGTTAGCACAGAAGTTCCTGAATAAATCATCACGATTTCGCAATAATTTCCTACAATTTCAGTGATTGAAATGGAGATTTGTAATCAAAAAACTTGATTGTAGAGAAACCGGAAAAGTGAAATCAAATAAATCTAAATTATTCAATATCTTAAAATATCTTAAGAATAACAAACATAACTTTACCGGATGAAAATATAAAAGGAAACAAAAAAAACACACACACACACACACACACACACTGTGAAAGATTGATAAAGAACAGATCAAATTTTATTATAAAATTTATATTAAAGTTTATTCCACTTGATATTTAGTCTTATTTTTTCTTGTTACTTAATTTATAAAACATATATGAACGGAAATCAGTGTAAGCCGTGTTCAGAATCCCGACAGAGCAAAACAAACTCGGTTTTTTCCCTCTCTGGGAAATGTTTGTTGTTATCAAACAAATCAAAATAAGAAAATCGTCCGTTATATAGAGATAGATTTGCTATAGCATAATGAAATTAGAGGTGTTCTGGTTGTAAAACAGCGAGTCTACTTGACGTAAAGGACTATGCCTTCTTTTGTAGGATGAAAGCAATCAAATAACGAAAGCTTGTTTATTTTATGAATAGTATAGACTTAAATGTTGCACTATTGAATTGTACATAATCTACTTTTGATTTTGTTAAAACTGCATATAACTATGTAAATTGTAAATGAATATTTAATAGAGTTGATACTTTTGCCACGTATTTCACATTACAAAACTTTATTCTATTAAATTTCAATAGTGTAATCGTTGATTTATCTTCTGCTAGTGGCATTACCAAATCCTATAGAAAAACGATTCAATACATTCGATTTTCCATTTCAATAGACTGCTGTGTTATCGTTTTTAGTTCGGCTGTGATTCTATTAAAAGTGATAAGTTACAACAACTCTTGTGGAAAGGCCAGAACTAGCCTGCACAAAACAATCTTGATCGCCATCCCGATCTCACTGTAATTTGGATTATGCAACTCATATTATCTCTGACACACACGTTTATTAAAAATCCTGTCTGCCGGCGTTCAACTTACAAATAGTTATAATGAATGAGACAAAGATACAATATCGTCCATCTATTTGGCTATCTATTTGATAAAACAATTGGAATTTGATGGAAATTTTGTTTGTAGTCCAAATAGAATCGTGACTGATCGATATATGCAGGTTTCATATATTTTTTTTCCATTTTTATTTAGTAAAAAGAGAAAATACAGTGGAAAGTATTATAGTGGCACATTTAAACTAAATTCGATTTGATTCAGTTTCGATAAAACATTCACTAATGAATATTTATCAATTCTAGTCGAATACGATAAGAATCTGGGAATTCGATTCAATTCAACACATGTTTTTTCTATGCAATTACTAAGAGTTTTCAATACAGAGCTATTTCCTCCCACTATATATCTAATTGTCTATCTCTCATTTATTTCTAAACGTATTGACACGAGTTTTCATTTTGTGACATTTCCGAATTAATGAACAGTTGGTGGTAAATTGCAATTGATAATTACAGACATTTTAATTAGAGCAGTTGGGGAATAAAGAAGAATTTATTCAAATTCATTCTCATTAGGGCAAAATATCGAAAATTTTCCCTTACTTCCAGATTAGATACAAACACTCAATTAGTCCTTAGGTGCCTATCAGAAAATGAATACTTGTGAGGTTGCCTTCGTACCATCAGAAATCATCAACAAACCGACAATTACGTATACTGAAAGAAAACGCATCTCTGTAGATGTATGAAAACAAGCAAATTTTGAAGATCGTTTGAATTATTTAGAAATTATGGCCAATTTATTCTCTCGATCCCTTCTCTATGTTGTGTATTATCGTAAGGTTTAAGTTTAATATTCCAATTTCGAGAAAGTTTCCCAGTGAAAAGCCCTTAAAATCATGGCATGAAGACATTTCATTAACTAGTCTTAAAATGTATGTAATCCTCGGTTATACAACACTAATATCATTCCCACAAAATGAAAGTTGAGGACTGTGTGGGGTGTAATGAAATTCATCTTGAAACATTTTTAAATGAAATTTAATTAACACCTCGACTACGTATACAAAATAAAAGAAGGCAATTTTTGGTGGATGCGCTGATGATTTATTCGTTTGTTGGTTATTTTATTTTTTTGTTACAGCCATGTTACACGAATAGCCAGTTGGCTACCGCCGGCAGAAGCATGGAAATGTGGTGATGATGGGCTGCCTTTTGGTTGGGAACGAGCATTAGATGATTCCGGACGGCCCTATTACATCAAGTAAGTAAACAATTCACACAAAACTCGTGTAAGTCGCAAGTAATATTTCACAAATACCCATCCTAACAATATGTGAGAATAGAATTTTCAGTTTCAGCTATATTTCATTTTATAAAACTGACACTAAATAATGTTTACACTTACATTCTGAAAACAGATGCGTAAACATGTACATGATAATAACGATATCAGTTTTCATTTTTATACAATAACTTTCAACCATTATTAACTGAAAATGTAAACACAATTCGCTTGGTTTTGTTTTCCTATCAAGAAAATGATTAAAATTGCATCTATAAGAAAAGACACATACTCAAACGATTTTATTCATGTAAATACAGAGCGAGAACAGGTAGATATCTTTCCATTGGAAAGCTTTTAAGCTATTTGTGCTGTCAGGTGTTCACTGGAAAGAAACATCTCTAAAAGAGGAAATCGTTGTATATTCCCCAATAAAAATAACATGATTTTCTAAGAGAATTTCAACAAGTTTCAATAGAAACTATATCAACTTTATAGTTGATATAGTTATATATGTTTGAATAATTATTTAGTTTAAAGTTTAGCTTTCATATTAGCGGATTTCATTACAAGACCAGATTGATTACAAGTTAGACAGTAGAAGTTGGCTGTATGTGTTTATTTCAACTTTGAGAACAGTTAACTTAATAAATGGAATTACAGAAGGAAATTTGATGTTTTCATTTACAATAACATAATTAAAACAAACATTGGATAAGGAATTAGACACCTTGTATATGAAACAAAAAGCAGATTGTTACTGCTTTGCGAAGGAAGGTGTCAAAAAGTTGAATTTTTTGATTTTCAATCAAAATGAAGTTGCGCTAAATCAATAATAATGTGCCACGGGCGCAGTTCTTTTCGCCTCATGGTCCTGCTGTTTTGATATGAATTAAAGCGAGATTAATTAGATCAAACAGCGACAATCCTTTTTAATAGAGATTCACTCACACTTTTTAAACATAGTATCAAATAAGTGAAACACAGATAGTATTCACCTTTTTGTTTTTGTCATTTCAGTCACATTAACAAGACGACAACGTACGAAACACCGATTGTAAGGAATGTAGAACCGCTACCAATACCGGAACCAAGGACTGTAACATTGGAACGTTCTCCAGCTTTAGGATTTGGTTTCGTTGCTGGTTCAGAAAAACCGGTCGTTGTACGTTTCGTTACTGAAGGTGGTCCTAGTGTTGATAAAGTTAGTATTGGAAAAAAAGAAACACTTAATTACTTAATAATGTAAAGTTGTTAAAGCGTAAAATCACTTATTTTAAAATTGAAGAAGCTAATTTATATTCGAAACACAATTTTGATTTTAAAGCTCTCAAGACAAGCTTGTCGTTAATGTTTTTTGTTTTTTTTTTGTTATGCAACATTGATTGACTGCATGATTCATGTTCTAGCTTTTACCTGGCGATCAAATCCTTTCTGTAAATGGTGAGGATGTGAAAATGGCCCCTAGAGAACATGTAATCTCTTTGGTGAGATCCTGTTCGAAAACTGTCAATCTTCTTGTATGTCAACCACACGAACAACAAGGTATTCGTAAATCAACTTTATTGTCAGCTAGTAAGCGGGCTCGTTTAAAAACGAAACCATCACGTGTACGTTTTGCTGAAAGTGTTTGTGTTAATGGTGCTCCACTATTTCCTGTAAGTTGTATTTCTTCTTCTTTTTTTCAATAATAAATTTGTATTTGTTAATAATTGATAATGTGCAGGCTTCAGCTTTTTCTTTGGGTGATCTATGTGTAGCTCCAATGGCGAATGTTTTAAAAGTTTTCCTCGAAAATGGTCAAACTAAATCGTTTAAATATGATGCATGGACTACTGTTCATGATGTTGTTGCATCATTAGAGAATAAATTGTGTTTAAAAGCTACAGAACATTTTAGTTTAGTTGTTGAACATATAAAATCGTTAAGAAGAAATAAATTAACATTATTAGATCCAACTGATACTTTAGCCAGGGTGTGTGTTGTGATCGTGATATTTTTTCTAGATGATTTAGTTATTTGTTTTGTTTCTTGCAGATTGCTTCTCGTCCAGGTGCTCATAAATTACGTTGTTTATTCCGTGTCGCATTTGTACCACCATCAGCGGCTGTTCTAGCACAACAAGATCTAAATGCTTTAGATTATCTATATACGCAATGTTGTAATGATGTTATACAAGAACGATTCGCTCCTGAATTGCAATATGAAATAGCTTTAAGACTTGCAGCATTACACATCTATCAACATGCTTTAGCTAATAATATTCCTGCCGCTAAATTAACAATAAAAACCATAGAGTATGTTTATAATAATTGTTTGTTAAAATTAATGAATTAATTAATTTCAAATTAATCAATTTTAGAAGAGACTTCGGTTTCGAACGATTCGTGCCTGCATCACTTTTAGAAAATATGAAACGTAAAGAAGTCCGTAAATTAATAGCACATTTTTTTAAATTACATTCAACAATGATAGGATCAGGCAAACAATTAACACAATTACAAGCTAAATTACATTATTTAGATATTGTAAGCCAATTACCCAGTTATGGTGCTAAATGTTTTTCAGCGGGTCCAAGAGGTGATACTACTGAACGTGTGATTTTAGTCAGTCCAAAATTTGGTATTAGCCAAATTACCGGAATTCGAAATTCTGTGGTATTAATCTACAATCATAATTATTTTGTATAATAAATGTTAATTGGAATTGATTTTATTACAGCCAGTGCCTATTGCGAATATAGATGATATGCGTAATATTGAAGTACGTAGTGATGATGAAATTACACGTACAGTTTTGATAAAATTACAAAATGAGAAGATGATTTCTGTATGTCTTGAAGAAAGAGATGCTAATGAATTGGTTTTAGTATTAAAAGGTTATTATCGTTTATCAACTGGACAGAATTTGTCTGTGGATAAAGAAGAATGTACCCCAATTGAAGATTTAGCACCACCATATTTATCACAACATAGAGTGATACCAGAGAAATGGAGTTATACCAATCAAAATTCTATAAAAACTATCTGTTTCACTGCACCACCTCTATATCAGATAATTAATAAAAAAACAAATGGTCTTTATAACACTGTTGGTAGACAAAGTAAACCATTAATGTTTGATTATAATTTGGATAATAACATGAATAATTCATTATCAAATCGTAATCATCATCATATTAAACAGAATTTCAATAATTCATATGATTTACAAAGTGTTGTATCAATGGAAATATTAGAAAGTGGTATCATTGAAACGAAAAATGATGAAGTCTTAAAACGTGTTAAAGAGATGCAACAATTAGTTGAGAATTCTGAGAAATATTTAAATGAACAACAACATTTGGAACGTTTAAATTCATTATCTGAATGGCAAGAAACTAGTGTTGATATTGAAAGTGATAATGATAGTAATTTCAATGAAGATTTAACACCTGGTAAATTAAAACATAGCGATTCATTATTATTATTAACAAAACATCATACAACAACAACAACAACAACAACTGTCGATATAAAACCAACATTTACAAATGCAACAATTGAATTATTACGTTCCGAATCGATACAATCTGAAAGTGATAATGATTCATTGTATACACCACATAATTCACCAAAACATAAACTTGAAATTGATAATAATGATAATAAAATGAAACGTATTAGTTTTGGATTGCGCAGTCCTGATAATTCAGATAATAAACATTTCAAAAATATAAATAATGAAATTGATGAACTTTACGTATTCGATCCGGATATTATTGATTTAACATTGTTACCACCACCGGCAACACCAGATGAACTTGATTGTGCTTTACCAACACCAATTAATATGGCACCTAGTTCGTTTGCTGATTCAATTGAGAAATTAAATCAATTAGAACATTTCAATAATGAAGATGATTTAGAAACGTTTTTGGCTAGTGTTACAATATTACCACCAACACAAAAACTAACACCAGCAATTGAATTGACACCAGAAGAAATCATGTCTTATATTATACCACCACCACCGAAAATCGAACAAGATGATGGAAAATCTAAAGACAATCTACCATCAACATCAACACAACGTCGCAATAGTAATTGTAGTGTTAAATCGAATATTATCGAATATGCAACAGTTGATCGTAAAGGTCCATTCTCTTGTTGTGGTAAAAATAAAACGGATAAATCTATACTACGTAATGATAATAACAGTGAACATATCCAACCATTGCCTAGAAGAAAATCTGATGAGAAACCACCAGAACGTCCACCGAAAAATCTACAAACACAAGAACGCCAACGATCACAATCACTATCATCATCATCAACAACAACAACAACAACAACAACAAATGATTGTCCACCAAAATTACCACCTAGGAATGATAATAATAATCAAGCACCATCATATCTGTTTCTACCACCGAAAAAACCACCATTACCACCTGTGCCACCATTAGAAGTTCTAAGACAAAAGAAGAATGTAACACAACAACAGAAATCAAATAATGAGACACGTACAGCTGGAATTGGTTCACCGCATCTACAAAGAAACAAAAATCTCTACAATGATTTAGATAATAGCTATTATGATAATCATAAAGTTGATGGGATACGACAGACAACAGCTGTAAGCACCCCTACTTCACCCCATTTAGGTACTTATATCTTGCAGTTGTTTAAATGAAATTCACAAAAATTGTATAATTGCAGGGCGTGACACTCAACTAATTGTTGTGCCAATTATATCACCAGATAGTCCAATTTTACCACGTAGACAATTACAAAACGCAACAACTAATTCACCATTAAAGAACGGTTGTACTACAACTAGAGAGAATTTGGTAACAAAAACTGATGCCGCAATGGCTAGCCTTTTATTACGATTAGACCAAGTAGCAGCTCAGTGTAATGCAGCTCAAGTGCATGGTGGTGGACGATTAATTAGCGAAGAAAACTTTCAGGTGAGAATTCGAAATTATTAAAATAGAAACAATTATAATCAATATTAAAAATACTTTCAGTTAGCTAAAGAAGAATTAACATCACAATCATTACAATTGGTAACATCAAGTAAAATGTTAGTTATAGCAATGTCAGATCCGACATTACCTGATTTACCTGAAAATATGGCCGTTTGCTTAACAATTCTACGTCGTTTAACTGAATTATGTCAAGATATGACCAATCATACGACAGCACCATTACAAACAAGAAATTTAATATTAAAAGTGCACGATGTTACAGCAGCTTTCCGTCATTTGATTACGGCAAATATTGATCGTAGTACACAGAAAACGATTGAAGAACATTTAGCAAATGAAGCTGAATGTTTAGCAAATGTTTTAGCAACATTATTAAGAAGTTTACGAGTGTTTTCACCTTAATTTGTGTTGATACTAAAATGAATTGGAAAGAGACACAATACGATTGTTTGTACTTTTAATATTTTAAAGAACTTCTAGTCAATAATTGTTTTGTTTTTGTTTGTTTTAAATAGAATTGTGACCAAAATGTAAGAAACGCAATACTTATTATTAATATAATTAACTTATAAAAGAAAGTCTGAAATGTTGATAAATAACTATTAACTTTGTGATATTGTAATTATATCATTCATGTCTATTTATAGAGAGGATCTTTAATCAAATGGAAGTTAAACGAAATCACAGTTGTTATCATTCAACTAGTCAAATTTTTAGTACAATTCCCCATTTATTTTTGTTTAAAAAAAAAGATTATTTTCAAAGATTACAGTTACCTGTTCCAGTTTTATATTCATGTAAATACTCTTGTTTTATCGATATATTTACTGTTATTATTATTATTATTATTATTATTATAATTTTAAGGTATATAATATTTGTTAAAAATAATTACGATTGATTGAAAAAAAGCAAATCAAAAAATATGTTTATGGAATTGTTTCAAAATTTTTCTAGTAATTTATTAATACAACTATGTATAATTGTTATTCATATTATCATTGTGATTATCATCTGCATCATCATTAACATTGTCTCTTAACATATCTTATATGTAATAACAATAAAAACATTATACCTCATTCATTATTTACGTTGCAATCATTTTGAGAGACAAATCGTAATTTTGAAATTAAATTTACCGCCATTACGTCATTGATGATTATCTATTATGCAACAATTTCCACGCTACCTACATACATGTGGAATGCTGACTGTCATGTTAAATAGGAAAATACGGAAAATAATGAGAGATCCGAACAGGCGCCTTCCATTTCTCTGTTTGACATTGTTCTCATTGGCGCTTCGTACATATACAGAATCGGCCAACTCATCTAGAAACATTTGAGAAAGTCGTAGAAATGAACCAGCATTATAACGTGCAGGTGCTGAAAAGAGATAAGTAGTCACAATTAGTAATATCTCTTTTTAGCATGTGCACATCATAAGACTGTTTCATTTCTTATAGCTGCTCCAATATTTCTATATGGAAAGCCCAGTCCTGTATACAAGTATTTGAGACTAGAAAGTGATAAAGGAGCGACAAGCAGATAGAGAGGTATGCAACGATGTTGTCCATGTAAGCCAGCATTCCAGTTTATCTATGGTCAACAACTGTCAATCATATGTTGAGCTATTTACGCGCGCTGAATGGTTAGGACAAAACGTCCTGTTTAAGGATAACGAGGGCAGATAGTAGAGGGTTCGTTATTTATATTTGTTCCTGTAGGCGATTTGAGGCTACATGCCAAATTTCATGAAGCTACTCACAAAATGCCATTTTGCACAGTAAAAGGTTGTCAGTCAAGTGGACCAAGTGGATCAAATCAAGGAATTTCATTTCATTGGTAAGTACGAATACAGGTGCAAATAAATAAACGTGAATATATAGAGTGTTACTTTTAGTTTTCCAAAATGTCATGCAACGAGAGAGACCTGGCTATTAGCAATTGGGAAAAATCCAGAACAACATGTCGGTAGAAGAACCGTGTGCTCCTTACATTTTGAGAAGGACCATTTTCGGTATTTGAACAATAAAACGATTCTTGAAAAAGGGGCACTTCCCACCCTCAATTTACCAACAACAGTATGTACTTCGTACACTGACTTATGTCCAAATAAATAAATACAAATTTCAGGAAATTGATGAAGAAATTACAACAGAATCTGAGAAGCATTGTGACGATGAACAAATTACAGTTAAATATAGATACGTACAAAGCGGTAATACATAATAAATGAAATGTATGTTTCAGGAAGTGCTTGACGGAGTTCCTGTAGAAGATGAAGATCACACCAACGACGAAGAAATAACAACTGAACGAATTAAATTTATACAGGAAATACATAATTATGCGTAAGGCAAGTAATACTTTTGTTATACGTCATAATTTACATATGAATTCTAGTACTACTCTCCATGTAAACAAATACAAAGAATTATTGGAAACCTCAGAAAAAAGAAAAAGAAAAATTCGAGCACTATCGGAACAGATAAGACGGATGAAGAAAAATATAAAAAATCTAAAATGTGTCATAACGGATTTGAGAAAACAAAATTTATTAAAAGAATTGCCCTCCAAGCATGTTCAACAATCAATAATTACAAATATGTCTTTAAATAGCTAATTCATAGGTGTTAAACTGCGATTTTGTTTGTTTTATGGAAATGTGGATACAACAATGAACTACAATTATTATAACTATCACAAAATCACCAAAATATATATATTATAAACTATTTAAACACAGACATAATGTTTATAGTGTCATCTTTGATAATTCAAAATCAGTTTTTCTGCAATCAACAATATTTCTCATTTTATTTTGCCAATAAACGCCAAGTTTTAGTTGGTGTGAGCCGTGAATATTCACTATTGGAAACAAACATGTGGCATAGAATTGGGAAATTTTAATTGTTACATGAAAATTATAATTCAATTATTGTAGAAGAATAGATAAATTGTTATGAAAGAGGGTAATTTATTAATAAGAAATACAGTAGACTCTCTATAAGCCGGACTATCCAGTTATCCGGCAATCCAGAGGATTCTTGTGAGTGTGCAGGCGAAACATGCAAGTCATTTTGTAGTCTAAAAACAGTACAATTCATTAGTTTATGCTATTTAAATGACTATTTTTCAAGAATCTCCCAGTAATGCGGAGATTTCGGTAATCCGACGAACCCTAAAATCCGAAATGTGTCGTAACTTCGCACAGTACTCAGTGCTCTCCAATGGGCTCTGGTGGAAATATTTCTCTGAAAAAGTCTGAATAACTGAGTTATTCGGAACTCTTCGGGAAGAGTTATTCAACATTTTTCAGACGTTTCTTCTGACAAATATTGGATAACTCTTCCAGAAGAGTTCTAAATAACGCAGTGATTCAGACTTTTTCAGAGAAATATTTCCACCAGTGTTGTAGCGGATCCACTACAACACGTAGCGTGTCTTGTATGGTGTTGTTTAAAGTGTGGCTTATATTTGGCTGAGGCACCGTTATAGGTACTAATCGTTAATCGCAATAGTCATTTTTCTTATGATGGTTAAAAACACATTAATACTTATGTGGTGTAGCGGCAGTTTTGGTCGGGTTCACCACCTTGTTCCCTTTGTATTAATTTCACAATCGATCAATAGAGGAACTGCTGTCGGGCGAGGTCAGAAATTACTCAAGATGAAATTCAGTTAAATTCGACCTCTATGATTATGAATAAAATTAAAGTACATTTTCGACAATTTGAATTGTAATGGTTGATTTTTTTTCATATGGTTAGAATGTAAATGAAGTTCAAAAGGCTATCAATGTTGAAAAAAAATGATAACTTTTGTATAGATAACAACTAAAATAATAATTTCATGTACAAAATCACGTTTACTTACTTAATTCTCTGCCTGCCTAGTGGAACATAGAGCTTCTACTAAGCCTCAATTGTACTGGGTTTTTGCTTCAACCTTTAAGTGTTTCTGTGCCACATCGTTGCCTTCCTGTCTTTCATTTTATTGTTGCTACCTTGATTCTAAAAACGCCTTTTACCTACTAGGAAACGATCCGAGTCAACATAATAATCTCTATCGGTGAAATATGTCAGTATGGCCTATTTGATAAATGGTTAATTCATCTGGGGATATATCTCTTAAGTCGCGTCCACATCTATCAAACGATCACGACGGAATGGGTACGAACGGGAATGTAAACATAGTGTGTTAGTACTTCGAAAGAAATCAGTCGTTCGCGTTCAATCGTGTTCCCATAGTGTGGACTGGAAAAGCAAATCTTTGTTTAGCGGTACACAAGCGAATGCAAGGTCTTTCATGATTTTTTGCAATCGTTGATTCGTTCTCCTTCATACCCATTCCGAGGTTTTAGAGCTTCCTTCCTGACCTTCCATAATGTCTTCCCAATTATCGTTTCCTAGCTTCCCATTAATCACTCATCATTATTACCATGTTGTCGCTTTTGGTTTTTTATTAATCTACAATCGAAATGTTGTGTGAAAATAAGAAGCAATGCAGGATCGAAACAATCTGTCATTTGTTTAGATATAAAGACTGGTAGTTCTTCATAGAGGGATTTCCTGTAGGAGATATTTCTTTGAAAAACTCTGAATAAGTATGAGTAGTCTGTATAACACTGTTAAAAGTGTTATTTTTTCTGAAAAACTTTCAGAGCTTTTCAGAGAAATATTCCAACTATGGTTCGATTTTATCTTCATTTTAGTCCTAAACGTTGCCCTTTACAGTCAATTTGAGCAACCTTCCATATTTTATTATACAACCTTGGATGTATTTGTGCTTAGTAAGAACACTACGCCAATTTATTGACGATTTACGGTTGTACATATCAATTAATTTGCTAATTCGTTACATCTCCCAAAAATCATGGATTGCCAAACTTCATTGTTAGATAAAAGTTTATTTATAGTTTATTAATCATACTGACCTTCAACTTGATAGATAACAAACAAATTAAAGGTGGAAAACGTGCAAAACGACAAAAGAGAGGAGGAAAGGAAAATGGCCAAAAGAGTGGCTCAACTTTATCTGTCGATAAATTGATGTGTGTGTGTGTGGGGCGCTTTACGAATTCGGTCGATTGGCCTTTATTTCCAACTAAATTTTTAAGGTGGAAAATGGAAAAACCACTACATTTCCTTTCAGATATCATGTCTAAATCGTGCGTCCCATATCATATTCCCTCTTATCAAAATCGAATATACATGCATTTAAAAAAATTCAATTGTGCAAAACTTGATTATTTCTTTTTAAGAAAATTATAATGCAAATGCAGTTCAAAAGACTATCAATGTTTAAATAAGATTTGATGAATAAATAACAAAAAGATGATACTGTTTGATAAATAAATAATAATTTCATAAATAGAATTGCGTTTACAATCTTGAATATAAAACGAAAAGCAACAAGGTCAACAAGTATATATACAGTGTTTGTTGTTGTTGTTGTTGTTGTTTCATTGGAAATTTATTCTTTCCTGTATTTTGTGGATATTTTCATTAAAAACAAGTCAGCCAGTCAGTCAATGTGTCTCGATTATTAATTACAAAATGAAACAATACTGAATTGTTTAAAATAAATAAACAAAGAATTCAGAAAACTGTTGTTATATAGTTTGTTTATATTAATTGTTGTTTACACGCGATTTTTGGTGGAGATACAGGTAAACAAAAAACAGCTTTGATTATATCGAAACGATTGCAATTTTATTGTTAAGTCATTATGGGGTCATTAGAAATCTATTTTTATCGATAACAATATAGAATCAATATATTGATTTTCGAATGTTGCATCTGACGATTTGGTCGATTTGACTTCCAATTAACATCAAATGAATATTTACCAAAACAACGTTGATACTAAAAATAGTCTAATTTTGTAAAATTTTCCACAAATAATGTACAGATAACGGTTATTTCTCTCATTTTCACTTTACTACAGTTAATTCGGCATAAATTTGGTTGAACTGTGAGTAGAGATTTTTGTTTAAATAATCAAAAAATATAAGATTGAAAGTAATTGAATTCAATAACCGACATAAGGTCATAAACCTTACAGATAAAACGACATGTACGAAAAATAATCAAATCATTATTCCATATGTTGTTGATTCAACAACATACACCGTCAAAATACAATCGATCCAGTTTGTTTTTTTTTAGATCATGCTGTCGAAAGCCTCCCATTCATTATATCGAACATTAACAAATCCAATAGCTGCAAGATGTTTAAATACAGAAGCCGTAATCGCAAGAGAGAAGAAATATGTTGCCCATAATTATCATCCATTACCTGTAGCATTAACAAGAGGCGAAGGTATGACACTGATATCAAATCAATTCGTTATTCAAATGGTGATAGTTTTGTATTGTAGGTGTGTTTGTTTGGGATGTTGATGGTAAAAAGTATTTAGATTTTCTAAGTGGTTATTCAGCCACAAATTTCGGCCATTGCCATCCGAAAATATTGAAAGCACTGGAGAAACAAATCAATACACTCCATCTAACATCTAGAGCCTTTTATGCTGATAGTCTTGGTGAATTTGCTGAATTTGCAACGAAACTATTAGGTTACGATAAAATTCTACCAATGAATACAGGTTGATTGATTCAATTATCTTCAATTATTCGAAAAATAATTTAGTGTTTAATAATTGCAGGTGTTGAAGGTGGTGATACAGCAATTAAATTAGCCCGTAAATGGGGCTATAAAGTGAAAGGTATTGCGAAGAATCAAGCACATGTAGTGTTTGCAGCTGAAAATTTCTGGGGACGTTCATTAGCTGCAATTTCTGCATCAACTGATCCATCAAGTTTCGAAAATTACGGTCCATATCTACCTGGTTTCAGTTGTGTACCATATAATGATCTAGTGGCACTTGAAGTATATTCGATTGTTGTTGTTGTTGGTTTGTGTCTCTTAAAGAATTGTTAATTTTAGAAACTCTTACAAGATCCGAATGTTTGTGCTTTTATGGTTGAACCGATACAAGGTGAAGCTGGTGTTGTTGTACCTGATGATGGTTATTTGAAAGGTGTACGTGAATTATGTAACAAGTATAATGTCCTTTGGATTGCCGATGAAGTCCAAACTGGCTTAGGACGAACTGGGAAACGTTTATGTGTTAATTATGAGAATGTTAAGCCTGACATTTTGATATTAGGCAAAGCCTTAGGTGGTGGTGTTTATCCAGTGTCAGCTTGTTTAGCTAATGATGATGTAATGCTAGTTATGGAACCAGGTATTATCTATTCATTTACTTGTGATCGTGTTAATCAACACACTCTTGACACATAGGTACACATGGTTCAACATTTGGTGGTAATCCTTTAGCATCGAAAGTAGCAATTGCTGCACTTGAACTATTAGAAGAAGAAAATTTATCTGAACATGCGTATTTGTTAGGTGAGATATTTCGATCTGAATTAATGAAGAAATTAGATAAAGATATTGTGGTGACAGTGCGAGGCAAAGGCCTACTAAATGCTCTTCTAATCAATCATAGTAAATTTCTCCCAGATTCAATCTTCAATTTTTATCATTATTATTATTTTAGATATAGTAGAAGCATGGGATATTTGTGTGAAACTTAAAGAGAATGGTATCCTTGCAAAACCAACACATGACAGCATTATCAGATTTGCACCACCTTTAATTATCACAAAACAACAATTAGAAGAAGCATTGGATATTATTTGTAATACAGTCAATACGATGGCTTATAACAATGTACAGAAACAAAAAGTTTGACTGAAATTTTGTTAATATGTCAATTTCTTACTGATTTACCAACAGAATAATTAAATTCCAATAATAGAAACGATTATAAAACGTGTATAGATGACCTTACGTTTAGACAAGATAAGCTCAAAGTACACCAACAGTATCACTCAATTAAGTCCTTGAAAAATAAAGAACGACATATCGATCTACTCTTTCCTTTCGGTTCAGCCAATGAAAATGCAGAATATTCTAGGCGCCTTCAAGATTTCCGAATTCTGATTGGCCAACGTCATGCTTATATAGATCCATCATTCTTGCGCAGTACAGTTGCGCGAGTTGAACTAATCAACTTAATTTCAAACGATTAATTGTTTAAATTATAATATTTTTAATAATTACAACTAAAATTTAAATGGCAGTGTTTGTAAAATATATGTACATTCTTAAAATTTCCAAAAAACAAACAAATTAAATACGTAAACTGGTGCTATAACATCATTTAAAACAAACAGGTCCAATGGAAAAACCAAATGCTTGATTTGGTTGTCCATAATCAATTGGATAGAAATCAATAATTGGTAATTGTGATAATCTTCTTGTTCTAATTTCAAATATTGTATTATTTGTATCTTTTCTAGTACTACAACCATCATTGATTATATTTGGTTGATTTTTGTTGTATGAAAATTCTTGTTCATTTTCACCTAATAATCTGATAGCTAAATCATATTTTAATGATTGTTCATTATACCAAGCAATACTATTTATACATGAATATGTAAAGTTTTGATAAGCTTCCTGTGATAACAGCCGTAAAAATGTCATTTGTACCGTACCAATAGTGTCATAAGTAATCTAAAAAAAAGAAACTTCAAACTTTCGTAAGATTCGATTTATCCACAACTTACACGAAATCCTCCACGTAGCTTAGAAAACCATTTTTTTCGATTACCTTCTCTATGCCATGGTATATTTGGTGTACTAGCCGTATGAATATCGGGAAAAACACAAGTTTCACCTTGTCCATGTATATTGCAATAAACATAAATAGCATCGTCGATCATTCCTAAATTTGGATCAATCCAATACCAACCTACAATAGGATTTGTGTAAGTATAGTTTGGTAATATTTAGAAATAAATGTACCATCGGAGAATTGAGGATGTCCATAATACAAATCCTTGCAAGTTCGTACCGGATTTTCTTTAGTGCCAATTGGTTTTCGAAAAGTCTCCAAATCTATACGCATTGTATAAATGGTATTGTACATCTCTAGAAATTTCTCATTAATATCTTCATCTCCCATTTTAAGCGAATCCTCACTTGAAGAATATTTTCATTATCAATTTTACTGATTTAACACATATATATATATATCGATTATCACTTACATTAAATCTTCAATATTCCTTCGACTTCTTGACAATTGTTCGCCAAATAGTAGTTCGGGTGGTACTAATGGCATTTCAGCTGGTGGTCCTGGAGGTCCTGGTAGACCTGAGGGTCCAGGCTCACCTTTAATTCCAGTCTGACCATCCAATCCTTTAGGACCAGGAGGACCTTCAGGACCCATTGGTCCCGGAGGACCATCAGCACCTTTCATTCCTTGTAGTCCTACAGGCCCCTAATAAACAATAGAATATTAGAAAATATTCATTATTGCTTAAAGAAAAATTACAGTATTCCCTTTAGGTCCTTCTGGACCAACAGGACCTTTATCACCCTTCTGTCCTCTTTCACCTATTTCACCTTTCAAACCAATCATTCCTGATTCTCCTCTATGTCCCTTAGGACCACGTCTACCTCTGTCACCTTTTTGTCCTTTAATTCCATTAGATCCAACATTCCCTGGTAGTCCTGCGGTTCCTTCTTTTCCAGGAGGACCTGGTTCTCCCTAAATTAAGTATGTATAAGTTTTATATGTTTTATATGCAAGACCAATATACTGCTGGTCCGGGTGCTCCACGTAATCCAGACACTCCTGGAGGTCCAGGTATTCCGTCTGGACCAGGTGCTCCTTGCAATCCAGGTGGTCCATCAGGACCTATATCACCTTTTTCACCAGGTAAACCAGTACTTCCTTGAGCTCCAGGTGGTCCGTCAATTCCCTACATATGTGGTATTCACAAAACAGCCTGTATACATTTTCAAAGTAATAAACTTACAGGCTTGCCAGGTGATCCAACTGGTCCTGTTTCCCCAGGAGGTCCATTATTACCAGGGGAACCAGGTGGTCCTTCCTTTCCATCATCACCATCCTTTCCAGTGTCGCCTTTTATTCCTGGTGGTCCAGGTTGACCAGGTGGACCTGGAAAACCTATAGCTCCAGGTGGTCCAACAGGGCCCTCAACTCCTGGCTCTCCCCTAACTCCAGATGTTCCTTGTGGTCCAGCTTTTCCTTCTTCACCTTTTGCACCTTGTGGTCCTCTTTCTCCCTTCATAATATATGTACATTTATAATACACCATAATTGAATTGGTTAGAAAACTTACAGGTTTGCCATCAGATCCTGGTGAGCCAATTTGTCCTTGCAATCCTGTATCACCTTTGGTTCCACGAAGACCTTCTAAACCAGGTGGCCCTGGTAAACCATCTCCACCTGGAGATCCTGGACGTCCTGTCTCACCAGAAGGTCCAGGTGGCCCTGGTGGACCTTTTTGTCCAACATCACCGACCTCTCCTTTGCTTCCAGGAGGTCCTGGAAGTCCTTGAGGTCCAATCGGACCAGCAACACCTGTAGAGCCCACAGCTCCATCTTCACCTTTCTGCCCTGGTCTACCGCTTTCACCAGGAGGTCCCTTTTCACCTGGAGGGCCTAATGGTCCAGGTTCACCTCGTGGTCCAGTTAGCCCCATACTCCCTATTGGACCCTGCATAAGATAATTGAATTATGTTATTTTTAAAATAACGATTTTTTTCAATTATTACCGTTTCTCCACGACTGCCTTTAACACCTTTCTCACCAGGTGGACCAATTTCTCCTTTATCGCCATCTTCACCAGGAGGTCCCACTGGACCAGGTAAGCCTGGTAATCCCCTACTTCCCGGAAGACCATCTCTACCAACTGGACCAGGCATACCTCGTTCTCCTTGATCTCCTTTATTTCCAACAGGACCAGGTGGCCCTGGTGGTCCTTTCCGTCCTTCAGAACCTTGTGGGCCATCTTTACCTGGTTCACCTTGCTGTCCCTTATCACCACTTGGTCCTTGCGGTCCCATTGCACCCGTATCTCCTTTCATTCCTGTTAAGCCCTTCATTTACTTGTAAGTAATTGTAATTGTCTTACTTAATACTTACCGGGAGACCAGATAGTCCTCGTTCACCAGGAAAGCCTGGTAGTCCTGTAGAGCCCGGAGAACCTGGTACACCGGCTGGACCCGGAACTCCAGGCAATCCCTCTTTTCCTATTTCACCTGGAGGTCCAGGTTCACCAGGAATTCCCTGTGGTCCAGGTGCTCCTGGTTCACCAATCGGTCCTGATTCACCAGTGAGCCCTGGCGGGCCAATTACTCCAGGTGCACCTACAGATCCTTGAGGACCTGATTCTCCCTAAAAAAAATTATATTTATCTTTACTTGTCTAAGCCAATATACTTTTTCTAATACCGGAGGACCTCTTTCTCCAGGTGGTCCTGGCAAGCCATCTTTGCCATTAGATCCTGGTGAACCTTGAGGCCCTACAAATCCACGAGGACCTTCAAGTCCAGGTGAGCCAATTTCACCTTGCGGTCCTGCAGGCCCGGGTTGTCCTGTATCACCTTTAGGACCAGGCAACCCTTCACTTCCTCTACGCCCTCTAGCGCCTCGAAATCCTCTGGGTCCCGTCTCTCCTCTTTCACCTTGTGCTCCAGGATGGCCCTAAACATATAATTTTTATTGTATGTAGCTCTTAAAGTATAAAAACTATTTTTTCTCCAATTAAACGTATATTTTAATTATTTATTAACATAATGTGTCTATAATACCAGTATTCTTTGACTGTAGAAATTCCTTTTACAAATAAGGCAAACATACATTTGAGTGGAAATGTTGTATAATGAAAATGTGTATTACCCTTTCTCCTTTTTCTCCTGAATAACCCTCCTTGCCTGTCGCACCTTTATCACCTTTCTCTCCTGTACTGCCAGGATAGCCTATCAATCCTCTTGGTCCTTCCTTTCCTTTCTCCCCATGAGGTCCCAGTGCACCAGTTTCGCCTCTTGGTCCATCAAAACCTTTAGTACCTTCTGGTCCTTCAATACCAGGTATTCCAGGTTCTCCCGCTTGTCCCTTATCGCCTTTAGGTCCAGAATCACCTTTTTCTCCTTCAAATCCTCTTTCACCCTTATCGCCTTTTTCTCCCAGAGAACCTCGTTTGCCTTCATCACCCTTCACCCCACGTAATCCAGGAAACCCAACAGGACCTTGTGGTCCAATAAGGCCTTGATCTCCTTTAATTCCAGGTACACCTGGATGTCCGGCATTTCCTGGTGGACCCTCAGGTCCAGGATATCCCGGAATACCCGGCTTGCCTGGAGGACCCTAACTTTAACCATTAAATTACTGTAACTAGTACAAGATACTATTTACCGAGATTCCTGGTGGTCCTAATAAGCCTTGTGGACCTGGGGGACCCATTACCCCTGGCTGACCTGTTTGTCCAGAAACTCCTGGTTGTCCCGGTGGTCCAGCTATTCCCTTACTACCATGTGGACCTTCTACACCTGGTATACCAGGTGGACCTGACACTCCAGGAATTCCTCTAGGCCCTGGAAAACCTCTAGGTCCCATTTCTCCTGGCATACCAGGTAATCCAGCTGGTCCTTCATCACCTGGTAGACCAGTATGACCACGTGGGCCTGCTTCACCCGTATTTCCTAGTGATCCTTTCTCTCCTTTCTCACCGACTAAACCTGGTAAACCAATTAAACCTTGTTCACCTTTTGCACCAGGTGGTCCAATTGCACCTCGATCACCATCTCGACCAGGCCGACCACGTCTACCTTCCCTACCAGGCATACCTTGTGGTCCTCGAATACCTCTTAATCCCTTAAATGCAATACATTAAAATAACATAGAATAATAATTTATAGAATTCATTTACTGGTTCACCAATTTCACCAGGTTCTCCTTTAGTGCCTTCAGGACCTGTGAGACCTTGCGGTCCTGGAATACCAGTAAGACCCATTGGACCATCAACACCCCTCATCGACATCATATGTTGTGATAAAAGTTGTCTAAAATTTTCACTTTGTACATCAGGTCCTTTTTCATTACTTTGTGAATTTAACTAAACAAACAAATATTCAAAATTAAACGGATTCAACACAGTGTTCATCTTTTTAAACTTACAGGTAACATGAAAACATGGCCCGGTGGACCAGGAATACCACGCACACCATCTATACCACCTCGACCTTCATCACCTTTAGGCCCTGATGGTCCTGGTAATCCTGGTGGTCCTGGATAACCTCTTGGGCCTGGTGGTCCTCTATTATATGGATTTATATCTGGTATTGAGGTAATCCATTCATCTTCTGTCGACTCCATAGTTGGACGTAAGAAATCTAAATCGATTTCTTCTGTGACATCTCCTCTTATTGATGGTGTCGTTATTAAACCGTCTAATTTAATAGTAGTTGCTTCTCCGTCATATTCCAGAAATGATGTGTTGTTGTTATTCCTTGTGTTGCTGTTATTTGACCAATGTAAAATTGGACTTTCTGGTCTATCTCTAAAGATGATGTCGCAATCTTGAGCATGATAGTTACACAATTCGTATGCTTCATCTGGTATTGGTGCAATTTTAAACAATTGTAAATCACCCTATGGTCAAAAGGAAAACGTTAAATGTAAGTAGTGTAAGGGATATTTTGTGTACATTATAAAACTCATCATCAGCTAATTCATATCCGAGTGTCATAATACCGTGTACATCTAATGTAGAAGATGCTGTCCTATCTAATGATTTTGTAATCGTTTCATTGCAATCTTTAATTAAAGTAACAGAATCGCCTTTAATACTAAAACCTAGACGATGCCATCTAAAAGCAAACATTAATTTTGAATAATTTTCGCCATATCGAATATAAAAATCTTCACCTACTTTCCATCATCTATCGCTATATTAAATGAAATTAAATTATTCTCTTCTGGCATCTGTTCAATATCTTCATAATAAAAACTAACATCTTTCCCTATTGATATAGCAATCTGTTCATCACCCTCATCGCTATATAATGTGAATAAGGGATAAATTTGTCCTATATAATTCAATTTTTAATATCACACACACAAAAAAGAAAACGAATACGAAAGAAATAAAATGGAATATTGTATATAATTTCAAATACAAAAATAAGTTTGAAATTTAAGAAATTTGTTACCTGGAATCGGTCTAATAACCATAAGTATTGAGAAATCCTGTGGGAAGCCATGTGGAAAATATTCACTTGAACTTAATGAGATCCTTGCACGTTCATCAAAACGATAAGCCCAATCATATTTTATTGGTTGGTTTGTTTGTGTATTATTAAAACATCTACCTAATATACGTCGTATACCAGATGGTTCTGACCATAAATCAGATATGTGAATCAAATCAATTATATTGTCTGGAAATCAATTAAAAATTAATTATCATCTGTTATGTAATGGAAAAACAACAATAAAGATGGTGACGTATGGAAAATTGACCAATCATATTGAAAGTTATGCATTGTCGACATTTATTTTCAAATTAGATTGGTTGCTAGAATATAAAACAGAACATGCAGTGGCGTAGGGAACATATAACCAATTTATATATTCATTCACATGGCTGGACTAACATTAGGCCTTGAATTCACAAACAAT
Organism: Meloe dianella; assembly: GCA_028455855.1. Lineage (NCBI taxonomy): Eukaryota > Metazoa > Arthropoda > Insecta > Coleoptera > Meloidae > Meloe > Meloe dianella. Next base: position 962,885 of record JAPTHL010000060.1, read on the forward strand.
TTTTATGTGTAGAAAACTTGCGCGGTCTCTCACAGTGTCTTCGAGGCCTAATGGTGGAGCCTTATAGGCTATCGCCTAAGGAAGCTAAGATACAGAGCCGTTACAAGTTGATCAGTTTTTCTAGGTCGGCGTTGTTAAGGCTCTCAACAGAATTGGGGTAATAATTTGGCCCACGATAGGCTCTTCTCGTTGAGAATCTTTTTATATCTTCAACCATACCTTCTTCCACACTCAGTTCATGCATCCATCAGTTCAGTCTTGTCCCGCGACAATTTGAAACAGCGTACATTTTCAACCCCTTTTAGACACAGAAGTTTCACAAAAACTACCGTTTTATTATCGAATTTGATTGGAATAATTACGAAGAAAGAAAATTTTGTAAATTTTCCGGGCTTCATGCTATTTTCCTTAAGTTTTAGGCTAGTTTCGAAATCATCTCTACCGGTTAATTGGTATTTAGGGTGAGTTCATCTGCCGTCCCTTATTCTATTCCATTTTTAAGGTCGATTTAAATTTTTAAGTGCGTTTTCCCTTTTCAATTTCTAAGATGAACGCAAATTCTCAGCTTAGCATAGTTTGTGATAAGATATACTGAAAGAAGACACTTTGAATGATCAAGTTATTGTAAATGAACGCGGTTAATTCTAACAAGAAGCACTCTTCCAAGGCGGCCAAAAATTATTTGATCTCCAAATTTGTCTAGGAGCATCGGATACCTGCTGGGATTTGAACCCCGAATTTTTTTCGACATGTTTCGATATGGATTCTAACATCTATTCTCCATTTCTCCGCGTTCCATTGAATTTTTCTTCTTTCTGCGGATTGGTTCCATTGCTTTTTTGTTCGTCCTATTTTATTTTCTCTATGATGTCTAGCATCATACAATCATGTTATTCTGTCGTCTATCATTCTGTAAAGATGACCTAACTAAGCCAAAGAGTCCCACTTGCTCTCTCCTAGATCCTGTCCATCACTCTTTCAATTGGATATGCTTGTCCGTCATTTTATTTTTGATTTCTTGTGAGCATTGTCCATGATGCGCTTCCCTATGTCAGTGGAGATCTTACAACTGCGTCGAATACCTACGATTTTATCTTGTTTAGGTAGGTACTTTCCTTTTGTTCAAAGAATGGATTTCGACGGGAACTGAACAACCAAATAATTAATTAGGGTTTGATCAAATGTTGTTGTTTTTCTTCTGATTGCAGCTATTAAGTTAATGTTGACAAGGAAACAAATTTTTCATAAGATCCTGTCTTAATTTCTAAAGTTCGTTCTGACGAACTTTAGAAATTAAAATGTTTGTTTATTAATGATTTCAACAATGAATTGCATGAAATGAAAGAAACAATGGAAACTTGATGAGTGTGTAATTATATTCACAATGAAACCCAATTAAAACAATATTATAAACTGTGATATTTCTATACAAAAAAGTTTATTATGAAAGACAGATTAAAAGATTTCATAAAAAAAAACTCATTTTTCATGCAAATCTCATGCGTAGTATACGATTTTCCATTTTTCTGTTCCAACAAAATAACAAATGAATTGATGTTGGGGCGGTGCGACACCCCCCCCCCAATCTTTGAGGAAGTCAACTTGTCTGAAATCTGCTTATTGAAATGATCAAATCGTCAAAAAGGATGAAAAGAAAATCATTAAAAAATTTCAGGAATTTTAGTACAACAATTTTTTCATTATCTCCATTTATTTGTTGAGTAAGTGCAGACTGGCGAATTCGTTTATTTCAGTTTTTATTATCGTTTAATTTGGAAATGGGGGCAACTTGTTTTCACCTCCCTTGTAACAACGGCAAGTAACAAAAGGACTTTCAATAAATTGAAATTGAGAACAACGTTTAACAGATCTACGATGTGGGGATGTGCGATTGGACAACTTACTCATTTCTTCATGTTCGGCTGATATTGTGGACAATCTTGATTTGGAAATTATTCTTTGCCGCACAAGTACACATTAGATTTCGTTACGTATAAAAACAATCTTACCGTTTTGTGTAGAAACAGGAACAATTATCCAAAGGCTAAGTAGAAAAATAGAGAAGCAAGTCCCAGGATAGTTGTTTCTCCACAATAACAACAACATGACGAATTTTATTGTTTTTCACTAAAAACATAAGAAATATGATTAGTTCCAATCTATTAATGCATGTATTATGAGTTAGAGAATGATTCAAATATACGTAAATTAACATTTAGATTAACTACTGGTTACGTACATCCCTTTGCTCGTTCTTCATTAGACAATACAGAAATTAACATTCAAATTTCTAAAGGACACACCAACCCAAATTACAAGAGAACCCGTTTGTATAACGTTAGGTAAAAGTGTGGATGTTCATACAATTTGGACATTTTGTAGTCGATATATAAACAGTCAATGGACAGGCGTTCTAAATTGAATTTAACACAAACAACCCCATTTGGAAGATTTGGAAAGACAGCAAGAAATCTCTTACGAACTTTCATGAATGAATGAAATTAATTTCGCCAATTTCCTTCCTGTTAATTGGATTAAAATTGATTTTCTTTAACGAAAAAATATCGATAATTCATTTAAATAATCGTGTCTTTAATTAATTGTGCTTGTGTGTGTGTGTGTGGCGTAGGCTTTCAAACTTCCATTATACGATTCGTACTTAAAGTGATTCCAACCACAATGTATAAGTGCCAGCTACCCTATCTGCGATTACTTTCGTTTAAAATTAAAAAAAATAATAATAAACTCAGGCAGAAATTCTTTTTGATCGTATTTTCATAATTGAAAATAATTAACAAAAAACGAAATTATCTGCCAAAATCAATTATTGCAAACCACCAACAATGGTTTTATAAAAAAATGTTTAACGGCAAATAAAAATAGAAAAATTAAACAGGTATAAGCTTTATTCAGTGGCATAATTAAAATGATTACGTAGAAACGGGGTGAAAATGTCATGTAATATTCGAGTGGCTGTTCAAAAATTTGCGAATTGTATAAATGAATTTTCGCATGCTGTTGTGTTTAATTGATACATTCTTGGAATTACCTTAATTTGAAATGGACCCATCACTGTTGAATTTCATCAAATTCGCTTTAATAAACTTTCAATGTTGATCATAAAACACTCTCTCCTTCTATGTTGAGTATTTTCAATAAACTGAATTCCAGGACAATATAAAATGATAGCAGCTGTGTGCTGTATAACATTTAATAATTATTAAACCACATAGTTAAATTCATCAATAAATTGCCAGATCAACATCATCATCATCTGGTGAAATAGTTTAACATAATCAAATGAATAATAATCTAAATTTATATGATGTTGACACACATTATTTAGAATCTCAATAAAAATTGATAATTTCTCACAATTTTCTTAAATTGACGATCTAAACTGTTTACTACTAACCGCAAACTACCCTTTTATTTTCTGATAACATCAATCTTCATCTAATGGTTGTTTATTTCTCGCCTTTAATCGACATTTCTTGTTTACGAAACAATTTCACCACTAACATATTGTATTTCCATACTGTTTAAATTTTGTTTGTTGTTGTTGTTGTTGGTTTCGTTTTAGACTAAAAGGAACATCCTGGCGTACTCTTGATTGATTATAGAAAACCGGAAGTTATACACCTAAATGTCCACACCACTGGAGTTTCCAGAATTGTAACAATTGAACAACGAAAATTCCACATTTTATTATCCGATTGGTCAATTTTCCATATGCCAGGTAGGGGCGGGGGCTGCAATGGATTACCTTCAGCCCTTTTGGATGTCAGATAAATTCGTGTGCTCTTTCACCGTGTTGTTAAATTGAATCGATTCCACATGAATCGTTCAACAAAGACAGGGTTTCATGCTGTATTTTTTTTGTAATATACCTACATTCATTAATTTCCACACTTCATACAAAGATTAATCAATAATCATAATAATGTTGGATTCAGGATAATACAGGATGTATTTGAGTGTAACTATATTGTCGGTTTAATCTGACAAGGTTAGAGTAAATCTTCGTCACGATGTTTCTATACGAGATCGACTTGTTAGTGTGTTATTACTCTGCGAAGTTTGATTCAAAACACACAAAAGCAACAACCAACCACACACACGTAGTATAGTAAGAAGCCATATATTGTTAGTTTTGTGTAAAGAAAGGGCGAAATCAGCTTATTTTGTCAATATTCTATTGTTAGTAAAACAATAGATTATATTGTCATTGAAATGAAAATAGATTAGATAATACCTTTAAATCTTCAATTCAGCTAAATAACGTGTTGATTTCCTCTTCCGGATCGAAATATTTGCGTGGTGATGGTGGCGGTATCAAGATGACTGGCATGAAATCAAAGTATTGCTTTAAACCAAATTCAATCAAAATTAACGTCAAATTGATAAATCCGGATTATCTGAGTTGTCGGATTATTTATTAGCTTTACACATGCCTGTACTCTATGTGGGATTTGAACTGGTAGTCGTGGTGGTGGTGATGATGGCATTGCAAAGCTTTGTAAGACATCAACGGTTATGATGGGAAAAATAGGAAAAATTCAATCACACCTTTTACCATCTATCCAATCCGAACTATTGTCCTCTTCGGTCTACCCGTTCAACAATACCCATCAAAATTCCATCAATAACGGCTATTGACCTCTAATTATCGATTTTATTTATAAAAAGAACACAATTGAGGTCTTGATGATTAATTGTAAGATGGATGTGAAATTAATTAAATAGACATTACATTTTTACTATTCTATTTATAGAATATTAACATAAAATACATTAACAATTTTTGTATATTTGTAAACTGCAATGTAAAACAGAATTCATCATGAAAAATTTACACAATTTTTTTTCTCTAATTTTCATTAACCAAAAAAAAAACAAATATATTTTTACGTTCTAAGAAAAAACATCCAATTTATTGCATAAGTTTTCTGTAAGGGGCGTAAATGGAGCCCTTCTCGAATTTATTTAACTGAAACACCACAGTCTTGTTTATGTTGGAAGTTCGTAAATAATAAGTCCGGAAATCATTCGTGTTGAAGGTGAGAAAAAAAGACGATTTCGACGTATTCGTATTAAAAAAATAATAATTAGAGCCATTCTATGATGCATCGATCTTTACAGATCGATTTCAACGGAAATATCTAGGCCATTTGTACATATTTTTTTTTTATTAGATCAACAATTCAAAATAAATTGATCACATTGAAACTAATTTCCTGATTATTAAATCTATAATGAGGACGAAATTGGGGGGGGGGGATACTTGTAACAATTTATCACATGTTATTATTGTGATGGAAGATGATTGTGGAAAAATATCTGTATCGAGAATCGCCCTTTTTTCTCCATGTTATTAGCCAAAATATTCTCAAAAATTTAGCCCCATCGTAATGGTTGTCCTTGCATTCTTGCTCTAGTTTGCGTATTAATATTTGTATCAATTTCTAATCCTTGATTATTACTTCGTATCGGTGTTCTTTGTTTACCAATATTACTGAATGGTCCCCAACGTCCAATCATTGCCAATGCACGCTTATTATTTGAATATTTCGATAGGAATAAGTCGTAATCATCATCTGTTGACAGAAAAATCAATGAGATCATTTCAGAATAGAAAATACAGTCAGCGCCGTTTAATATGATCAACATTTTTCTCGATAAGCTTTTCTATTGTTTGATTTAATTTGAAACATGAAAGTGAATAGATTGAATTTTCGATTTTATTATAACACATTTCCTATTATGAGAGTTAATAGCTTTTTTATGTAATAGATGTTGTTTATATTAAAACAACACCCCTACAGGTGTTTACATATCAATAAACGCTATTTTAACGTGAAAACAAATTACTTTTATATATAGAAATTTTTATATATCAAACAACAGAATTTATAGTTTTTAGTATGTTAACGAAATTCGTTCTTATATAGTTATTGATTGAAATCTAGCATACCTGAGTTGTATTGTTGTTGTTGAAAATCTCGTTGATTGTACGTTGTAACCGGATCACTTCTTCTCACCAACAAATCCTTTGGATAGATTAAGGCGAACTGTTGTGGCCAAAGTGGCCCTTCTAACCGTTGTTCTATTGGTTTACTCTCCACCAATATATCACACGATATTGTTATCAATAATATTGAATGCCACATGATCTGTAACATGAAATATCAACTGTTACAGAAAGAAATCGATCCGATCGTGCGCCACCACTACGCTCACGTTAACATGAATGATGTATAAATCCAGCCTTATTTCCTTTTTGTACAGGCATTTTATTACAACAAATCGTAATTTTAATACAAACAGAAATAGATTGGAAATTCGATTTATATTTATTTGTCATAACATTAGAGATTAGGGAAGGCAATGTTTCGCGAATTGAACATAGCCGGTTGGTTTATTACAACATAAACTAACAAAAGAAAATAACGAAAAGTTTGTTTATGGTAAAAACATTTAATGTGGCTTCTACACGTTGTGATGGTCGAAAAAAACAATATAAATCCTGATGGGATTAGATTTTCCTCTAGCTGGCAAAGTTTTTTTCTGATTTAATTCAAAATATTTTACGTGCACCATTTATAAATATGCTGTTGTTACCATTGAAATATTGAATAAATATGATATACCGTGTGAAAATTTAGCACCTCAGTAGAGCCTTAAAGACCTCATTTTTGTTGTTCGTTTTCTTTAGCGTCTCACAGTGTTTACTCGTAAGAGTAATGCCCAAAAACGGAGTATATATTCGAATTTTAGCTCCTAGTTCTAAATAAAATAGCACCGCAATGAGTCCTCAAGAGTCTAAAGTAAAATAAAAAGGAAAAACTGTTAATGCCTTTAAGAATATTACATTTATTGTCCAGAGTATATTTATTATTTCAGTTATTCTAATTGGGGCTTTCGTGGCGCTGGTCCACAGTAGCACTTCAACAACCTAAAGTTCACTATTAAAAATGAGACCTTTGAGGTGCTACTGAGTTGTTATTCGTTCAAATTAGGTCCTCGATAGCGCCTCAACTGTGCAAATCGTCGGAAAAGCTCCTATATGAGGTTCTAAATTATACTCTGTCTATTACTCGAGATGTCATAAAACAGCGCTTAAATCGAGGCTTGATTGCGACGTTAAATTTCGACTTGGAATAACCAGGTGTGATTCGTTTCGTTTTCCCAACTTTCAAAGTTGTCCATTGATTCGTTAGTTAATTGATAAGTACAATTCACACCTGCGTCTCTATTATTATTAATAAGACAGAATCGAAATTGAGTTTTATCCATTGAGATATGTCAGGTATTGTTGTCGTCGTCGTTTTCCAATATTTTTTTCCAACAATTTTTATATAAAACTGAACGTAAAAGCTTCTATTCAATGTCAAATTCTATTAACGGCAATAAGAATGAAAATGGACTACATTTATAAAGAAGATACAGATAGCGAATCATATCTAACTGTAAAGTAAGACATTTCAACTTATTACGATTTCCACAAATTAAATTAAATGTGTAGAAACGTATGTATCTCGACTTCTTCCTCTTTCTTCAACTGTATCAACGTCAATTGATCCTATGCCATTTATAAAATTGTGTGTGTGTGTCAGATCAATTAATATTTTATTTAATTAATTATGCTCTCAAATTGGTAAACCATTTAATGTCTTTCAATTTTGGTATAGAGGAGAATTGCGGGGGGGAATGGAAAAAAAAGATTGAAGATTAACAGAGAACATGTTTGATTGGCATATTCGACGTTAATGAGAGGATGTTTGCTTGAATTGTTTTGTTGGTAATCATTAAAATTGAATAGACATCATCAATACTAACATGATCAAGTCCTTTTTCCTGTATTTGACAGATCGCATTTTTTTTTTAATTTATATACCTACATGTATATTGTAACTGATTATTGAATTTTCGATTCTGTAAAGAGAATTTCGTTTGATTCATGTTCAATATTGGTCAAACATTTGCTGAATTACATTTATTTAATATCAACGCGCGGCCTTTTCATTTGGAGTTGCTTGTTTCTTTTGTGAATGCAGCAAATTATCACTGCAAGTAATTTGGGATTTGAAAGAATTTTTTTCTCCCACCCGTCGAGCTTGACTACACTTTAAATTCAAACATTTCTACAACGTTACATTTCAAATTTGAAGTTTTTGTTTTAGCATAAGATGATAATAAAAGAGAAACTGTATATGCCACATTTACATGTTCGTAGATATGAAGAGGGTAGATTAGAGAGGATTATGGAATTTGAACAATAATAGGGAAATAGGGGATGGTGTATGTAGAAGTTTTATTAGTTCTGTCAATTAACTATTTACAATTCAGCTTTTCGGAAACTGTAAATTTGCAGAGAAAAATTCGTTGCTGCTAATTATGCCACTGGAGATTTCAAAATTTCAACAATTCAACGGTAAACATGACCGGCCTCATCGTGCTCCGGTTTATTTATGCAAATAAATGCCGTTTTTTTTTATTAGTTTTCCATAGTTAAGCAAATCGAAATACAGTTCATATTGTAAACTGTGTGTGTTTGAAATAAAAAGCTTCGCCTCCGGTTTATAGTTCCAATACAAACAACCAAAAAAAAACAATAATCAATTGATTAGAAATGAAATAGTAGTAAAACTATTTTTATAATCATTCCCAAGGGCGGATTTAAGCGGAGGCGATCGCGACGAAAATTCCAAATTATCTACAAAGGCGCTGTCAAAAGAACACTAAGAAATTCAAAATTCTCGCGCAACTCTTCGGTTTCGTCCACAAATTAATGGAAATATATATTTACGTGCAGCACGATTGGTATAATTAACCAGAATAAATGACCTTATAGGTAGTCCGGAAGCGGAAGAACATATCACTAAGCATTAGAAATAAAATGAATATTTGTCACACCACGAGCCCCGTAAAAGTAAAATCCGCTCATGATTATTTCTACTAATTACCTCGATATAAAATTATCATTTTTTTTAGATTCTTGCAACCACCCCCTAATTGGAAGCACCCTTATTGTGATGGTTGTAATTGATCATAATTAGGGCGGAAGTTTCTTTCGAATGTTTCATACGTAATTTAATAAGAACGATTTGTTACTGTCTGCATAAAATCGCTCTAACGGTTAAAATATTAGCTTTAAACCCGGCGCATCCGCCATTTCTTTGCTCAAACAAAAAAAAATCAACTATAATCTCAACAATTCGTTATATTTACACAAAACTTTCAACTATAACGAATATTATCTAGCTGCAACGAAATCTCCTTTTTTTAGAAATTGATGGTAATCAGTCCTAAAAATAAATAAACATCGAATTTAATACGAAAAGTTCCGTTAAGTTTTATTTGATCATCTGCATTTTTTTGTTCCTTTTCCGTTTGGATCAACAAACAACAGGAAAGTAATTTAAACAACACAACTTAGGAGTCTTAGAGAGAAAAAAATTGTTAATAAACGTATTATCTATGGATTTAGATGGGCTTCATGGTAATCCTGCAACTGTATTAATACATTAATCATTTCTTGCGTTATCTTTGTGATGTTTATTAATTCGCACACGTAATTGTCGATATTAACAAAATAACAATTAACGGTTTGATTAATGTGTCAAAAAGTAAATGATTGTGTTAATTATTTGGTTGTTATTAAAAACAATACGAAAATCAATGGAAAATCCGAGCAACTATCTGTAAAATAAATGGAATTCTATGAATTATTGAAATAACTTGACCGACTATAGTTAATCCTTGAATAATATTCATTGTGAAATACTAATTCAATTTAGATTAACTTGTAACAAATTTCAAATTGTTGGAATTAAACTGCAAACAATACATAAAATTCGATCCTTGAACAGGCGTCATCCTTTTATTCAAAAACTCCATTTTCACTATAATCAAGATTTTACGCAACATACGGATCAATTTCCATTCGTTATCACATAACGTAATACAAGTTGTTTTTTTTTGTTATTATTCGTTTTGACCGTTGTATTTCACCACCTGTTATAGATTTCCAGCTTCATTAACACACTTGTGTTTCATGTGCTTCACTTAAGTTGGAAATGAAAGTTTTATTTTCTATATAAGCAATGTGTTAACACTAGTTTCAAACTTAATTTTGATTAGTGGCTTCCATCTGAAAATCTTTAATGGAATTGGAAAAAAGACTTACTCTTATTGAAATAAATTTCATTATCTTCAGCACGTGATTTTCGATTAGATCCCGATCTACTGCAGCCGAATACCGGAATATTACTGAAACGTAGAGGTGCTTTCAGGAGGCACGTAGAAACTTGAAAACTTCTCACTAACGTTGTGTGCTGATGGTGATGTTGATGCTGTTACTACTATATGAAAATCAGTTTTGATTATACAATACTATACTTGTTGCGTTTGATTATATTTTAAATAAATATCGAAACTTCCTACCAAACACCTGTAGAATGTTGGCAAATTCCATGAAATATATATATAAAGCTTTCTGATGTAAAAAAAAGCAAAAAAAAAATAATAATTTATAAGCCGTAGTTTGACTGGATCCACATCCAAAAATTACGTGATGCTATTATTATTCTTTACGTATAGTTTTTCTTTCTGGATTTGCTGTTATTTTGCGTAGTAGTGGAATTTAAATTGTTAAAATCGTTGAACAAAAAAAAGGGAAAGTTTTTCGTTATTCTATTCTTTTCTAAATGCGTTATTTAATTGTATACGAAAGCACTGTAAACTGCCAACAATGCGATTTTGAATGTAACTTGTGTAAGATGGCAAACAAGCCTATTATAAATAACCAGAGCACAAGAATCACCCTGTATTGATTCCTCTGTCACATGAATTTTACAAAAAACATCGTAGAATACTACAATAACCCATTGTATTAATGTTGTAGAGGGGAAAAAAACACAATAAAATGGTGAAGGATTTTCATTTATTTTTCTTGGTTTTGTAAATAGAAAAAAAAATTACAATTAAACACATTATTTGTTCGATCCTGGTGATTTCGATCGATTCTTCGATCGCGATCGTCTCCTCTCCGACGACCGACTCGATTTCGATAGACTTGTTGATCTAGAACGACTACTATACGATCGTGATCTTGTATATGATCGTCGTTTTGAACGTGAATAATGTCGACTGCGCGATCGTGATCGTGATCTTGGTCCTCGATCATCATGTTCGGGTGCAAATTTCGAAAAATACTTCATATACTCTTTCTCAACTTCAGGTGGATAGCGATTATTGCGATAATAACGGTATCTTCTACTGAAACTACGATTTCTACCAAAATTTCTACCTGTAAATGTACACAATTAGATTAATTTTGTTTAAGTGAAAATTGATAAAATCACCACGTGAAGGTCCGGCTAGATTGCGTCTAGGACTATTATGGTATACACCTCGAATTGGTGGCGGATAAATTGGTGGATACGGATGATAATTATACCAATTTGGATTGTAAAGTAGATCGGGTGGTAGAATATTTAGGTTTTGTTGTTTTTTCAATTTTTCTGAGGAAAGCGATGAGTCGGAACTGGATGATGATTTAGAACGATGTCTACGGCCAGTTAAGATACTTTTTAAAACAACTCGACCTTCAATTGCACTCTGTAATTTTTGACGTTGTTTCATCACCTTTATTTCACTCATTTCTTTGAATTGTTTCAATTCATCACCGCATTTTGTTTGATTATTCAAATTTAATTCTTCTTTTTTGTCCTGAAAAACCAAATATTTAAAGCATTAAAGAGGTAGTTAATTATAAAAATTACTTTAATTCTACGAAATAACTCTTCAACCAAACGTATGGCTTCTAATTTACGTTGAGCTTTCAATAACTTCTTCTCTTCTCTGGCTATTTTATCGTTAATTTCATCGCACTCGTTAATTTTTAATTTTTCCAATATTTTACGTTTACGTTTCTCTTCGCGCTCTTTGCGGCGACGTTCTTTCTCCGATTTTTGATCGATTTCATTCTGCCTGCAATATTAGTTTAATAAATTTGTAAAAAAAAATAGAATCTTCAGAGTACTTATCAGTTTGTTCTTGTTTTCTTCTATCCTCCAATTCCTTTTGTTCTTTCTCTTCTTTCTCCTTTTGTCGCCGTACAAGACGTTCACGTACAATCTCTCTACGTCGTATTGATGCATCACTTAAATGTTTTAAACGATCAAAATCAAGTTTAACATTAACACAGAATACTTGATCGTCATCTTCTTTCCTCATTAATTTCATACCTTTGAATGTATCAACTGTTTTTGTGAAACTCAAATAGTCTTTATATTGTACATATCCTTCAAAATAGATTTTGTCATCAATTGAATGATTCCTTATACCAGAGATTTGTTCTTTCATTTTCTTCCTATATGGATCACAAATTGGTATATCAACATAACGTATAGGACCGAATTTCTCAAATATACGAAAAAAGACTTTTTCTGATGGTAAAATCTCATCACGATTATTATCAGCATCATCATCATCATCATCATCATTTATATGATATGATACAAACCATTTTCTTGGTAAATTTGATAAATGTATTGTATCAGGTCGTTGGCCCGGTCTCATTTCATCCATATCTTTTGCATCTTGAAAGAAATTATCCCATCTTTGTCGTGTTGGATGATCGTTTTTAATTTCACTAGCTTTTAAACGTATCAATTGTGGTATATCTTTCAATTTAATTGTTTGATTATTTAATTTTGTTAAAACACGATCTAAACGTGTACGATTATCTAATTCACCATCAAAACGTATAAATTCTGGTGTTGTTTTTGCTACTTTTAACAAACTAAATTCATCTGGACGTATCATTGTACGTAATTGTTCCATTATTTCCCAATGTGATACACTTTTTCTAATTTTCTCATATTCGGTAATTGTAATGATACATTGAAACGTGCTGATGGTTTCAAATATAAACGTTGTGGTAAATATAATGGAATTGCATCTGATGTATTGCGGCATATCTGAAAATTATTCATGTTTAGAGGAGCTGTTTGAATGAATTTTTTTTTTAATCAAGAATAAAACAAATTCCTCGAAACATTGAATACAAATTTAGAATAATTAATGAAAATGACTTTTTTTTCCTATTTTCGTGAAATTTTCAAAATATTAAATAATAAACAACGCAACATGACACTTGCTGAATTTAAGGTTAACAAGAAATTCTACCAATATTATCACGAAAAAATTACCAACTGAATGACACTAGAGAGAGTTTCCCATTCACGTTAACACGAAACTTAAGCGGCCCACGCACGTAAACTTGGGAAGCATGCTGTATAGGAGCACCTTCAGAAGTCGACCGGTTGTCTATACACTCCACACACACTCTGGCAGAATATGTCTTGACTTATTTAAAACGATACACGCAAAAAATTATTTAGAGTTATAATTTGTTCCAAATAAAAAACACACATATATGACGTTGATTTGGAATGTGTTCATTGTTTTGTTAAAACGAAGTAATTGATTTGTCAGTATTCTTATAGAATATATGAACCTAAATTGGAACATTTGAAAGTTGCCTAAATAAATAGGCAGTAAAATTAATTGTGCTTAATTACTACTTACACACAATGTCTAATTAATAATTAGATGCATCAAAAGTTAAGTGTAGTGCTAGGGCTCAATTTACCTAGATCGGGCTCTGGAATCGCGGCGTCTTAAAAGCGTTCTCTATCAACAGAAAGCAGCACAAATTCTATTATTTTTTTGGAAGCATAGCTTTAGAGCTATCTATGTCTCACTTTTTACAATATGAGAAGTTCTTTTTAAAAAACAAATATTGAATAACAAATGTCTCTCCAATTATGATTTTGATTGAAATTAAATATTTAATACGGGAAATTATTATTGTTTTTGTGCTTTGAACAGTTTCTAATAGCCGTTCAGAGAGGGCGCTATTGCGGTACATTGAAGCATCGCTCATGGAAAAAGTTAAAATGGCGTTTGGTTGTCGTCAATACATTTTAACATTGAAAATTTGCATGAATTCGTCTAAAAACGTAATATAAACGATTTGAATTTATATAAAATTGTTATAAATTAAATAACAGAATGGATGCTGTAAAATCCTTTAATGCAGAGGTGAATATTTTAATTGTTTCTATTGCTCTTTATCGTTTGTAAGAATTTCCTTATAAATACTCACACTTCCTCTAAAAGAATATGATCATTTACAAGAAATATTTGTAAAATTGTTTTTAACTTATATTATCATTGTTTATTTACAGTTATCGTCATTGTACGAGGTGAAACCACCAATATCTAAAGCAAAGATGACTGCAATAACTCGTGGAGCAATTAAAGCAATTAAATTTTATAAGCATGTAGTGCAAAGTGTTGAAAAATTCATATTAAAGTGTAAACCAGAATATAAAGTGCCCGGATTATATGTGATTGATTCAATAGTGCGTCAATCTAGACATCAATTTGGTGCTGATAAAGATGTGTTTGCACCTAGATTTGCAAAAAATATGCGGCAAACATTTATTAATTTGTTTGCATGCCCACCAGAGGATAAAGTGAGTATAAAAACAACAAGAAATTTTGATAATTTGGATGTAGAAACAGTCATTCGAATCAAACCAGTATTTTAGAGGTTATAGATCTGATTGTGTTATTATTGTTGTTTCTAATAAGATTCTCTCAAAGATTTTGTTGTAATTGGATTGTCGGTATCAAGAAAATTACTTTCAAAAAAACCTTTGATTTTGTGTTTTTAACAACTTCTACCTCATCGTCTAACACAGCTGCAATTATTGTAATTATGTGCAACATGTGGTCAATATACAATCTAAACCTGTATAAATGGACATAATTAAAGATCTAATGACTGTTTTTAAAATGCCAATGATTAATTAATAAATTGAAAGAATGTTTCCTAATTTTTGTTTTGTTTTCATAAATTTTATTCCAGAGTAAAATTATTCGAGTATTGAATTTATGGCAAAAGAACCAAGTATTTGCACCTGAAGTTATACAACCATTATTTGATTTGGCCGATCCAAATAATCCAATTCATAAAGAATTGGGTACACCATCATTACAATCAAATGGAATTAATACAAATACATCAGTCATCAAAGGTTGGTAAAGAAAATATTTATTAAAAATTTCAAAAAAAAAAACGTTTTGCTAATAAAACGTTCTAAAATAAATGAAAATTCAACATATTTATATACGGTGTGTCAAAGTATTAATATTTTATGATTTAATTATGTATGATTGTTTGTTTGTTTTTTTTTGCGAGAATAAAATTTTTGTATTTTGGCACACTGTATAGCGCTGGTATCTGTCTAAATCAGATGTTCCATATTAGGTTCCCCTGCTCTACAAAAGACGCCCACCAAAGGTTCACAACAAGCCATTGACGGTGCTCATCTTGGAGGAACTAACTTGGTACTGCGTTGTTCCAAAATATTAATTACACACTATAAATAAACTAGTAGTTGTTTAAAAATGAAACTAAACGAAACAGAAAAGAGAGAATTGTGTATATAGAATTAATAAATAAGTATCGACGGAAGAAAAATGAAAAATTCAGAAAAATTAACAAGAGAAATGATTCAACAACAGTAGCAACAATCATATCCTGACAGCTTTAGAAATTAGTTTAAAACAAAAAAAAACAACAAAATAATAAGAATTGTAACAATCAATTGAGACAACTGTATTTATTAAACAAAACAAAAAAAAATTGTATTATCGAGAATTGTATTTGTAATATTTACGGTTACGGTTCTAATTTTGAGAATAATTCATCTATTGTAAATACTATTTTAGATTCTTTTTTAACGATAACATGTGTTTGTTTTTTTATGAATACTACAAGTTCAATTGTAATGTTAAATCTTTATTGTAGCGCTCTTAGATGTTTTCTTATCTGTTGAGTTTGAATCACATCTTCTTTTTGTCAGTTACCACCTTGTCCACAATTTTGATGGGTAATCGTTAGAACTGATAATGCTGTTACAATTCACCGTTGACAAATATCAATAACTGACAAAAAAAAGAGACGTGATTCCAATCTAAAAGCTAAGAAGATATCATTAACAGCGAGCGTTAAAATTTGCGTGTTAGACCGCTTTAAAAAAAATTGCTTTCAAAATTATAGAATATCGTACGTACTTTATTTTGTATCTATCACTTTTTTTTATAATTAATTCTACTAATTACATTAGTGTTCGCTAGAATTATTGAATTGTTTATATAGTTGTCTCACTAGAATCAGTACTGCGTCAATTTTACAATTCTTTCAAAATCCCTTTTGTTTGTGTTAACGTAATATACGTCAGGATATGTAAAATAGCACCTTAAATTGTTAAAGTCTGGAAAAGATGTAAAGCAGTGGAACCTAATTTAAATCTATCACTATCACGTTAATACTAGTAATAACAGTAGTAGTTAATAGCCGTAGTAGTAGTAGTAGTATTTATAGTTTTGTGTTGCTTAATTTGTAATTTTTCCCCTTTTTTTCGATTATTTCTAGAATTTATCCGATCCAAGTGTGATTGCCCATTTACAACGATTATTATCAAGAGGCAATGATCAATCAAAATCTGAAGGCCCCGTACATTTCGATCGGAAATTATTAGATTTTGATTATGGTGATGAAGATGATGAAGTACATTCAACACCTAAAGCAGCACCTAGTGATTCAGTTACAAGGTATATATAATAAGAATTAATTAAGTATTAATTTATTATAATTAATTATTACAAAAATATTTTAGTTTATTAACAAATCCAGAAGTTTTACGACAATTACAAACATTACAACAAACAATGTCGAGTAATCAAAATAATGAACTTGATATGGATAAATTACGAAAATTACAAGAAATGAAACAACAAGAAGATGAATTTGATAAACATTTAGCTCAAACTGTACCTGTAAATTATTTGTTTCATTTTTAAGATTCCAAAATTCAAACATTTTTTTTTGTTGTAATTTTAGAATCTACCATTTGCCGCAGAATGTGAATTTAAACCTGGAAATAGTTCATCATCATTAGGTGGTCATTATTATCTACCTACAGGTGCAGATCTTAGTCAACCACCACCTGGTTATAAGCCACCACCACCACAATCATATGATATCTCTCAACAACAACAGCAACAACAATCCAATAATGATGTGCAATTTGTTAGTCAAAAAAATGATAGTTCGACAGATGTAGAAGTAATTTCTTTATTTTATTTATTTATTATAAAAGAAATTAATATTATTGTTTTTTTGTAGATTATTAATTTAGATCATGGTGATTCTCCAAGTCCATCACCACCGGATGATCGTTATAGTAGAAGACGTCGTAGTAGATCTAGGGATAGATCAAGAGATCGTAGAGATCGTGATAGAAGATCACGACGTTCAAGATCAAGATCGCGATCAAGGCGACATCGTTCAAGATCACGAGATCGCAATCGTGGAAAAGAAAAGGAATCGGAAAAAGATAAAGAAAGGAAAAAGAGAGGATTACCAATTATTAAAAAAGAAAATCTTAGCGGTATGTTTTTTGAGTGTATGAATTAAAAACAAAATAAAAATAAAAAACGTAATTTTTCTTACAGTTTGTAGTACTACTTTATGGGTTGGACATTTATCGAAATTAGTCCATCAAGAAGATCTATCAAATACATTTGGTGAATTTGGTGATATTGTTAGTATTGATTTAATTCCACCTAGAGGTTGTGCATTTATTGTAATGCATCGACGGCAAGATGCTACACGTTGTTTAACGAAATTGAAAAATTATGTTTTACATGGAAAAGCTATTACAGTATGTATTCTTTAATATATTTCTTTTGTTTTTTTATAATTTTTAATTGATATTTTATAGTTGGCATGGGCACCAGGTAAAGGTGTTAAAGGGAAAGATTTAAAAGATTATTGGGAAGGTGATTTAGGTGTTTCATATATTCCTTGGTCTAAATTGAAACCTGATATTGATTTGGAAATGTTAGAAGATGGTGGTATGATTGATGAAGATACAATGCCACCATGGATGAAAGCACGTATGGCAAATCAAGCAAATCAACAAAATACAATTGATACAACAAATTTTATGCAAATAACAACTGATATTACTACTGGTACAGTTGATACAAGCCAACCACCACCAGTACCTGGTACTGGTTTATTACAACCACCACCACCTATGGCCTTACCAATGGTATCACCATTTCAATTTAATAATCGTTTATTAGCACCAGTAGGAATGAATATACCAACAGGAATGCTTCCTAATGTACCACTAGGTGTACCACCACCAAATGCATTAATGCAAAATCAAATTGTTGGTTTAGGATCGCCATTTCAAAATACAACAAATTTAATGCAACAAATATCAGTACAACAAAATAATGATAAGAATCCAAATCAAAATAATAATGAGATGAAAAGCTTAAGTGAAACATTAATGAGTATCGCACAACCTTTTGGTGTAATGCAACAACCACCAACATTACAAGGTATATCTGTACAACAACAACAACAACAACAACATGATGATAATATGGATATAGAAATGGAAGATGTTGAAAAAACAGATAGGCCAATGTCATTAAGTGAACAATTACAAGCATCATTGAACCAATTTGGTAATAATCAAGTAAGTCGATCTAATTCTGATGGATTAGGAAATGATATGGATTTAGATAATCGACAGGATAAGAGAGGAGAACGTGATCGAAGATCTAGAGATCGAGATAGAGATCGTAATAGGTATTCTATAAAGAAAAATCATATTTTAAATATAAATATTTTAATATTAATTATCTAAATGTATAGGGACAGAGATAGAAGTAGAAATTCTAGAGATGACTACAGAGATGATCGCAGCCGTGATCGTAAAGATGACCGTCGTGACCGTCCAAACAGATGGGGTGATCGTGAACATGATCTAATAGATCGTCGTGAACGTGAAAAGACATTAAATGATAGATTACAACAAATGGCAAATGAAGGAATGTATTTACCACCAAATGATCGATTACTACGTGATCGTAATGAT
This sequence comes from Meloe dianella, assembly GCA_028455855.1. Taxonomy (NCBI): domain Eukaryota; kingdom Metazoa; phylum Arthropoda; class Insecta; order Coleoptera; family Meloidae; genus Meloe; species Meloe dianella. The sequence goes on from JAPTHL010000060.1 coordinate 981,925, forward strand.
TCTGAAGGAATATTACCATCATTATTAGATAATCGGCGTTTATTTTTGCCACCACATAAAAATTCTAATGATATAGATGATGGTTATAATATTGGTGGACCTCCTTCAATTGATGATTACGATCAAAATCCATTAATGAATCCATTGGATGGTCCAGTATTAGATGATTATAATCCAATGATAGATCATCCAGATTATAATGATGGACCTATGCATTCACGGATGAGACGTGATGATTATGATAATGATCGTTTTATGAGAGGACGACGAGATTTTCGAGATAATTTTGATGCACGTATTAGAGGACATTTAGGACCACCACCTCCAGGACCTGATTTTTATCCATTGCGAGATAATTATGGCCCTAGACCATTGATGAGAGGTGGTCCGGACTTTATGCAAAGACCATCAATGATGAGAGGACCACCAACACCGCATAAATTCCATCCAAGAAGTGGACCGCCACCTCGTGGTCCAAGATCAGGTGAATATTTTCTAATTTATTATTGATAATATAGTATATGGATTATTTTAATTTTATAGGTCGACCAGGTTTTGGACCAAGATTTGATCATCCAGATTTTCATCGTGGACCACCAGGATTATATGATGATTCACCACATCATATGCGACATCGTGGTGGCCGTTTTGATGATCGACGACGTTCCCGACAAGATTATCATGACAATTCATCACAAGAGAATGATCGTAATTGTGAGAAACGTAGCCGATGGAGTAGTGGTGATTCACCAAAATCAGAAGAAAATCAAGAAGAACAACAACAATCACAACAATCAGAACAAGATAATAATAATGAATCAGTTGAATATAATGAATCTGATACTAAAGGTGGTAATACTCCATTACACGATGAGCCATTAAATCAAAATATGGAAAAAGTTGAAGGTAATAATAGTGAAGATACTACTACATCAGTGGTGCTTGAAAGGTCAATAGAAAATAATAGTAAAAGTGTGGACGTTGTTCAAGAAACGACGAATGACATTCAGGATGTTGATGAGTAAAGTATAAATATACATATTAGGTATTTTTAATTTGGAAATTATATTTCGAAAAATTAATTGAATTACATTAATGCCTGTGTATAATTGCTAAATTGTATTTTTAAATGATGATATTTGAATATTTTGTAAATAGGTTTATAAATTTAGTTGACTACAGAGAAAGGTACAAGATATTTGGAAGAAAACAAAAACAGCAACAAATTAATAATCAAAATAAAAGAGAGAGAGAGAGAGTTTGCTTAGCTGTGATAAGTGTAGTGAACACAGGTGACCCCACTCAGGGATCGATTATTTTGTCATATTTTTCTTCTCTTAATGTTGAAAACCAACAACAAAATAAATATCTGTTTCTTGTATTCATAAATATTTAGTTTATTATCAACAGCACAAAACAAATATAGAAAAGAATTTAAAAAAAAAACAAAAAACAAAACAAAATAACTGCATCAAGTGAATTGTACACACAACGAAAGGTAGGTCCATCTGTGTTCACAACAGCTGAGACAGGAGGAGCCCAGTGCCAACTTTTAAATAGAAGGTTTGGTACAAGGTACAGTCCAATACTCTTTGTTATTATTACCATTATTAGTATCACAGTTTCAAGTTAATTTATTAGAATTTCAAACATTTAGTTATTTAATTAATTATTAATTACACCCCAAATACAGATGAATAATCGTGTTTTAGAATTAGAAACGTATCTCAAATATTGTTATTTTAACATTGTGATGTTTTCTTTTTTCTTTTTCTTCCAGTAGTTTTATGCTTATAAAGCGAAACGGAAACACACAGCGCATATCAAAACGTTTTTCTTTTGTTTTTTTATACGAAATAATGCCAATCTTTTTTATAATTAATTGCTTATTTTATTTCCTGTTTTATAAACTTATAACAAAATCGGGATGTAAATGTCGCGAAATTTGTTATTAATCCCGCATTAATTCTAATGTGGTAATTAGTTGATAATGATAGCTCATTTATTTGAACACAGACACCCACACGCAGAAGAATTGTTTAATTTTAGGGTATCTTAACTATCCCTTTACACGTCATCAATGTCGTATTGTAAATTAGTTTAAAATAAATATATACATTGTAAAAACTAAATTTCACCGATTTTCCTTTTAAAAACCTCTATAGTTGAAATATACATTACGTCATTATTTTGTATATAATATGTTAGTATGTATAAAGAATCCACCTACATTTGAAATGCAATTGTTTACCAAGTTCGTATTGATTTAAAATGTATCGTGTATGGCCAGTTGTAGATTGTGTACAACAGTTCTGGTATATTTATTAGAGAGTTTTTTGTGGTTACGTTGGCCAGCCCCACCTGCAACTTCAACCTCGCTAACTTCGTGTCAAATTGATTCGTTGCAATCGATTACTGTCGCCATTTTGACGAATTAAAATCTACAGAAATAATTGTTCGTGTTTAAATAATTTTAAAAATTGTTTGGCTAGTGTGAAAATATTGAGATTCTGGTAAATTATTTTATTTACAATTGAGAAACGAAATTTATACAATAAAAAAGGTAAGTCTCATTATTTTCAATTTATTGTCTTTCGGTTAAAAGCAGCTTGCCTCATTATTTATGTATGGATAATTATATTTATAGAAACGATGTCTCGTTATCGTGAATGGGATTTATCTTGTAAAGTTTATGTGGGTAATTTGGGCTCTTCAGCTAGTAAACACGAAATTGAAAGTGCGTTTAGTAAATATGGTCCATTACGCAATGTATGGGTAGCTAGAAATCCACCAGGATTTGCTTTTGTTGAATTCGAAGATCCTCGAGATGCAGAGGATGCTGTTAGAGGATTGGATGGAACGTATGTTAAAATTAACAGTTTACATATTGAAAAATGTAGTGATTAATAATTTTTTCTATAAAATAGACGCTGTTGTGGAACCAGGGTGCGTGTTGAAATGTCTAATGGCCGTTCAAGACGCGGAGGAGGACGAAGAGGCCCTGTCAGGTATTCAAGGTTTGTTTAGATTTTCTAATTACCTTCAAATGAAAGGTATTCCAGGCAATGTTGTAATTAAAACAACAAATTCAATCACATTTATTCTAATCAACACACAAACAATTGTATGAAGTTCGTTAATTTTTTTATTAATACTATTATTGTTTAATATTTTTGAAATTATTGTTTGTGGGTTGAGAGTACGGCGAAACAATTCGGCAGCAATTAAAGTGGTTTGGCGCACGTTCCAGGGCAGCACCACTACTGCTGTTGTTTTCTCCCCCGACTGAGACCCACCCCCTCCTGGCCACACATCTCATCTTACATCGACACACCCACCAACTACTACAGCTAGCTGCTACATCCACCATCTGTGGTAACTCGTCTCCCTCAAAAAAACAACTATAATTACCAGACGCGCCGCGACTACTACTACTACTACTACTACCACTTCACTACTACTACTCTACTACAAAAATCATCAGCTAGCTGGTGTGCATTTTACTACTATCTACTACCAACTAGTCAACCCTTCAAAATTTAAATCATAAAATTCAACGTGTTGTGGTTGACAAATTCCAGCAATTTCAAAATTATCAACTACTGCTACTACTACAAAGAAAAAAGTACATATCAACAATTATGATCAACTATGTTCCCTTAAATAATCGGTCAATCAATCAAATAATCAGTGTTCATCGCTTTTGGTGGGATGATTGTCATTGAAAAACGACTAAATAAAAAAAACGCTCATATCAACGGAAATTAACATCCAACAGCGATTTTTCTTTTGTCAACTTTTTATTTTGTTTTTGATTTCGCAACAAATCATTTTCAGTCGTTTCAAGATTTAAAAAATATATATATTTAAATATACATCATCTCATTAGAATAGAAACGCTTCTAACACATCACTAAAAAAAAATAAAAAACAAAGCAAAATTTAAGTCGTAATCGAAGAAGCAAAAGAGGGCCAAGTTTTTCTAGGTAACGTGACAATTTCTTTATTGTTGTAATGCCATTATTGCCTTAATTAATTCATTGAATTGAGGAAGTAATGAATTATAAATCTATTGGAATTGTCATGTCTGTTTGTTTTAAATTTTGTTTACAGTTTTGTTCCAGATATACTTTCTGATGGTTTTGTCTGAGGTTATTATTATGATTTGTAGGTCGAGATCACCGAGACGATCCAGGTCAAGATCACCAAGATCCCGCAGTCGGGACAGGCGTAGCCGCTCGGATTCCAGAGATCGCCGTTAAAAAAAAAGAATTAAATTAAAACGATATAATAATTTTTATACAAGCTATTATTATATATCTTTAAATGTATTTTCATTTCTTTTTTTTTTGGTTATATCAAATTTATTTTAGTACATGAACTTTATTTTTTAAAATGCTTCAACACAACTATATGCTAGTTACATTAGACATTTAGACGTTCTTCAGGTTTTCTTCTACACAGTGGAAAACTAAACTACAAATTTGTTTATGATTGAAGTTTTCAATAATTAGGATAAGCTTATTTTCTTTCAGTTATTGACGTTATGTAATAATTCTTTTGTGACATTATTTTTTAAAATAAAACTTTCAATAATAGGAATAAAAACAAATAATTGCCGAAATATTGGATTTTTATTACAACACACTATTTATCTACACAAGAGACATTCTATCATGAGTTAATATTAATTTGTTAAAAAAACAAAACAAAAATACAAAATCAATATTGTGTTCTCAAACTACTACAACTTTGTGAGTCTTTTATAACAACATTAAGAGAGTCACGTTTTTGTTCTTTTGTTATATTGCTATTATCTAATGGCACGCTTTCACGTCTAATGGCATTTATATGTGAAACAAACGATGGTCCACTATTATTTGTTTGTAAACTTGTAAAATTAGCAAAATCCTTTTTATTTGCAACTTCTTTTATTGATGTTAATGTTTTACTTAACCATGGTGGCCAACTATTTTTTGCCGTATTCAATTCATATTCGGCATTTCTTAATTGATGAATTAAATCCTGAAATTTTGTAATTGTATTTAAATTTGAACTCTATTTTAGAACTAACTTGATTTCGACATTCAGCTTCAACATGGGCTAATTTCGTTTGTGCCAATTCCAATTCTAATTCACGTACACGTTCTAAATCGTTATTATGATCATCATCAGTTTTCATTGTAACTTGCTGTATATCTGCATTGTTTTCGTTCAAAACTTGACTACATCTTTCACAATTTACAACTTTTTGCTACAGAGACAAAAAATAAATAAATAAAATGTTTATACAAGTAAATATTAAAATTAAACTAACTTTCAGATTATCTAATTCCATTTTAACGATTTGTAATTGAGTTTCTAAACGTTGTTTCACTAATTTATAATCGTTAATTATCGTTTGACTATTACGTTTCTCGGCTTCAGCTTGATCAACTTCCTTTTTTAATTGATTAATACGATCAATCATCATAATACGTTCCTCTTCTGATTTGGATAAAGCTATACGCATCTGTTGTACCTCATCAATTTCCGTCTCGACGTTATCTGCAGCTTCCGAATCCAATATGATAATTTCCCAGCCGTCTAGAGGAGGTAACACACAGCTACTACTTTTATATGTATGGTAATATAAACTATGTGACAACTCCTCATATAACATGTTAGAAAACATTATCAAAAATATTTGTTACAAAAAAAAATTATTATTAAATAAATAAATTCTGTTATAAAGCAAATTAATTCTATTATCTGAAATATTTTATAAACAATTTCAGATAAAAGAATCTAAAAATAACTACTATTCTAATATTCTAAAACAAGTAAACACTAACAAACAAGTGCATAATCATCTTCAAATTAATATTAAATATAAAATAATCAGATAATTACCTTTCAATGCAATAAAATCATTTTCATATTTTTTTAATTTTTTCACTTTAATATTGCACGCTAATTTTACCAAATGTTTTGCAGCCTCCTCTGTGCGACATTTCTTTGGTAATGAAACACGGAAATATTTTAAAATACCTTCAAAGTCTAAAAGTAGAAGGTCTTTCTTACAAAACTACAACGAAATTCATTATTAGACAACAACAAAAAATACAATTATTTTTTCTACTTATTTACCATCAATAATGCTAATGCTATTTGGAAGAGAGTATCAATTCCTTGTAATAAAAACACATCAATTATATGAAAGACAAAATATAAAGGAAAACGTGCTGTAAATAATGTTAAAAACCATTGGGATGCAAACATATGTGTTTCAACATTATGCGCTTTAAAATGTTGCCATAATGCTGGTAAATGTTCTTCCATTAAACGATTCAATTGATATAAACGTAAATAGAGATTATCAAAACCATCTTTATATAAATCACGTAAACGATAATCATACATTAATTTTACTAAAACACAGAAAGCTTGTTCTTCCGGCATCTAGAAATAATGAATATGAATAATTTCAATGCTGAAACAAATCAAAAATTAGGCAAAATTCACGTGTAATAATAGAGTAGCAGCCAGAAAACTTAATCCTTGACAATAACCAATTTCAGAATCATAAACAGCATAAGCTTTACTAACTCTATAGAGAGAATCTTGTCCAAGACCACCAGCTTCTTTAAAGAAATTATGAGCTGGGAAAGTGCGAGCTATATCACGTTGGATTACATTTTCACAATTACATTCCTATAATTATCATAAATATTATCATCAATATTTTTTATTAAGATAATCTCAATTACTTTTGTGATTAAAACACGATAAGCTTCCATAGTTTCAGTATTCTCTTCAACACCAACTAATCGTTGCCAAACTTCACCGCGTAAAGCCTCCGGTATACCCATACGTACTAAACTATTTAATTGTTTTGGCCGTTGTTGAGTCTGTTTCCAACGATTTAATACATCTGCCCAACTTTCTAATACATCAACACTACAATCTTTTGACACCAAACCAGTACCACTTAATAATGGTTCATCACCATCTGAATTATATTCATCTTTTGGTGATCTTGTTGTTGTTGTTATTGTTGATGATGCTGCTGTTGTTATTGTAGTTGCTTGATCTATGGACGTTATACTTGGCGATGATATTATATTTGGTAATTTTAAATTTAAGTTTAATAGATTCCTATCTAATTCACCAAATGTTTCTATATTTAAAACATCATAATAAACATCTAAATCTTCAGTGAAAATCTCTTTTAAATTTAAGAAAAATTGTTGTACTAATGATTTCTTTTGGAAATACCAAAAATTACGTTCATTTGAATTTATTATACGTACTAATGTTTCCATCTGAAAACGTACAGGTTCTTGAATACCTCTTATAACTAAATCAACAGCAATTGTCATATATTGTTTCATATCTTTTGGTGTTTCTTGATTTAATGTATCAAAAGAACGTTCTGTTGGATCCCATGTAGCTGAAATTGCTGTACAATTTGTTTCAATTGATTGATTATTTGTTGATATTTGTTCTTTCTAAAAAAAATCAATTATTACTATCGATTAGAATAAAAGTTTTAGTAAAATTTATACCATTTCGAGTAATTGCATATCAGAATGTTTAACATGCCGACCTGGTGCTATCAAAACACCAAAACATCTCTCAATAGTTAATTGAGGACCATTATCCGACACTTGTTTTATTGTTAAACACAATTGTTTCTCCATATTGGTCTTTAAACGAAAACCATTTCTATCTCGGCCAACTATTGAAAACACACCCTAAAATATTTAATAGAAAACAAAAATGATATACTTTTTTCGTTTAATTTGAATTTGTTAACATTTACTTTGCCATCATCTTCTTTAATTTCTAAATTAACCTCAAACACGTACATTAATGTACGTGAATCAGGTATTGTTGTAACAGAACCAGCCATATCGATTGATGATGTAATCGAACTACTGATTGATCGTGGAACTCTTTGAAAAGCTTTAGCAAAACATGCTGAAATAATCCACAATAATCAATAAAAAAATAATTAGAAAAAAAATACTGATTTAAAACCTGAAACTCTAGTAACAGCTTCTGATATATCACATCTAAATACATGGCACTGAAATATAGCGGACTCTTGTGTATCACCATGTGACCAAGTGAATGTAAAACATCCAGCTTCTGGTGTATCAATTGCACCACGTGCATAAAATAATATTCGATGGATTTCATAACGTGCAATTACAGAATTTGAATTTGCATCATATAAACTTGAAAATAAATAAAAACAAAAATCAACACTGAAATTCTAAAATATAATTAATTTATTTATTTACACAACAAAACCCTGAGATGATGATGGCACTGACACAGATACTTTAATACCCTGATCTGAACTTTGTTCGTTCAATATGGCCATATTACGTTGTATTTCAGTTTCTGATTTTGGTGCATTTATATTTGCCGCACCTAAATATGAAACACCAGAGAATATTGTACAATCTTGATCGACATCTGAAACTGTTTATTTAAACACTTTGTTTAATTATTTTTAATAAAAAACAATCAATAACCTTCTTCTTCTTCTTCTTCTTCTTCACAATCATAAAACTCTGATTTCGGCACATCGCCTTTTTCATCTTGTGGTGATGTTGACGATGCTGCAGATGATGATGATGATAATGTTGGTGATAGTTTTTTATTGGATGATAATGGATCATCACCTGGTTGAACAATACCACTATAAAACACAGATTGTCCGATTTTCTTTGAACAATTATTGTCTACTTCGTATTGCATATTTTTTGCTTTATCGTTGACTGATTCTATTTGAGATTCATTCAACACTTCACTTAGTGCACTTTGTAATTCGATTAAATCTAAATTGTTTAGATTCAATGTTGGTGTTTTACTAACACCAGGTTTATCTGTAATAAAATCAAATTCTTCACTAGTTGCTATTGATTCATTTGATTTAACACTTAAACAATCCTCCATAACGTGGAATGAAGAACACACACACACACAAACACACACAGGATGAATCCAAACAATTGTTAAATGCTGGTTAAATGTTAAACACCATCCACATCATTTTGGGTGAGACAAACAATAGACGTTGAAAACACAGGGGGCGTAATCTCTATTGTTACTAAAACAACAATAAAACCAATTATTGATAAAACATCTATAAATGTGGTTGATGAGTCAATGTTATTTAATTTTGTTTACATTTTTGATTTCATCTATTTTTACAGTTGCATCAATTGACAAAATGCCATTTAAATTGATTTCGTTTTTAATGATGAAGAATATAATGAAAACAATTGTTAGTAAATATAGGTCAGGGTAGTTTTATCTGAATATTTATACTCACATCATTACAAAATTCTTGTTAATGTTGACAAACACATTATTTAAACCGAAAATATGATAAAGTTCAATTTTAATCATCAAAACAATTCCATGAAACGTCACACTGATAAGCCACTGAAGATAACACGAATTAAAGATGAGCGTCACCATTCAACCTAATATAGACAACACACAATACACCAAAATTGCCCACTCAAGTCTCATAATCTAATCACACGCTTGCAATACAATTGCATAATTCACTTACATATCAGATTGTAGTAATTGAAAGTAACAGAAATTCTGCAATTTCAAACGAATTCTAACAATCAAAGTAATTTTTTCGAAATATATTCAAGTTTCATAATTCCATCTCTAAACTTAGCAATATTTTCAAGATAGTGACATTGTTGGTGTTGTATTGGTAGAATGTGTAGCGGCAAATTCAAATATTTCCTGGTTTTGTTTGTTAGTTGCGTCATATTAATTTTCATAATTTAGTTAACTTTGAAATAATTAATTTCCAATCAATGTCTGAAGATTTACTGTTAACGAAAACAGAAGCTGAAATTGATATTCTTATAGACGATCCAAATAAACCGCAAATTAATTTGGTATAAAATTTCGAGGTTATGTTACACAAACTTTATTTAATATTATTTCCTGTTGTTTTAAATCGTCTAGAATGAGAATGAAAATTTGAATTTTAATGATTTCATCACACCATCATCGACAATAAATAATAATAATAAAATGGTGATTGAACACAATTATATGTTGAATCAATATGGGAATGATCGTGATTTATGGCGTATTAGTATGGATCATTGTTATGCACGTCCATGGAATTGGCGTCCAGATACGACATTCTTACGTCCAACAAAAACATTATTTGTCAAAAAACCACAAACAAATCGTAAAAAATCAACAAATCCATTAGCACCAATTCAGGATTATGATGATGAGATCGATATTGAAACACTAAATGAAGAGAACACCTCGATATATGATAAAACAAAAGCAAAATTATCAATGGAAGAATGTGAGAAATATGTGGCTGTAATTAATGTTGATGATCGAAAAGAGAATTGGGAAGAGCAAATTTTACGTTATAATTGTCCAACAGCAGCACAACATCGATTATTACGTGCTATGCTCACAATTCTCGATAATGATCATTTAGGTCGTTTAACATGTATTGATACGAATCATGAAGTTATCGAGAGACGTGTAACTATTGATAAATCTGTTGAAAGAGTGAGAAGATTGATGGCAACAATTTCATGGGAACCAAAATATACACAATGGCTGCATCAGGTGTTAATCGATAATTTAACTTCAGAATATTTAATATCATATCTTGATATACTACAAGTAATTGTAAAAAATAGCGTTAAAACATTATTTTTTTTGATTTCAAATATATTTTTAGAGTTTGAAAGCGAAATTGCCAACTTTCGTTGATAAAATGATGGTCGGTACAGTTTCTAATCGTTCATTAAGTTATGAAGGTTTATTTCCATTATTGAAACGTCCATGGGATCCTGTCACACCAAGTTTAATACAAGATAAACCGAAAAAATTACCAGGCAATCCGATTATATTAATTGTACCATCAGCAGCACCAGCAACATCCAAAAGAATGTTGAAATGGATTAATTTATTATCGAATTTAGCAACAGTTATTACAGTACCATCAAATCATAATATTAATAGTCATAAAACGACAATGACAAATTTTGTTGACCAATTATTTATTATGACACGTAGTAAATTACAAGATATACGTAATGATTATCCTGGACGTAATATTGTATTAGTTGGTTGTAATTATGGTTCAGCATTGGCATTACAAATAGCACAAGTTGAACAAGTTTTATGTGTTATATGTTTAGGATTTTCACTATTAACAGCTGAAGGACGTCGTGGTGAACCTGATGATAATTTATTGGAATTACAATGTCCTGTTTTGTTTATAATTGGACAATGTTCAAATACATCATTGTGAGTTTATTTATTTTATTAAATACAATCCATATTGTTGTTGTCAATATTGATACTTTTCAGTCAAGAAGATATGGAAGATTTAAGAGAACGTATGCGCGTAGAGACTGGATTGATAATTGTTGGATCGGCTGATGATAATTTAAGGATTAGTAAAAAATTAAAGAAAACTGAAGGAATTACACAGATTGTTGTTGATCGATGTATAACTGATGAGATTGGTGAATTTATTAGTGGTATAATTCTATCACCATATCCACCACATATACGTCAATCACCAATTGATTTAATAACAGATAATAATGTGAAAAAAACGAAAAATGAACGTAAACGTTATAATTCAAATGCAAGTAGTTTAGATAGTGAACCACCATCACCAACACCAAAGATAACTAGACCAGGTCCAAATAATTCATCTTTTAGTAAGTTACTTTTAATGTTTTTGTTATAACATGGTGGTTGGCAAAAACATTGAAAGTTTTTGTGTGTTTTTTTTTTTAATGTATATTTCAATTCGAAATCCATGTTTTCACAGGTGAGAAACTCGTTAAACTGTTTCTAATGTGTGTGAATAATAATGCGAGTTTCTCGCACTGTGAAAACACGGGGGCTATCAATAGAGAAAATTAATTTCTATTTGTCACTCTCTTACAGTTGGCAGACCGCCAGGATCTAAGGGTAAATCAAAAGGTATTCCTTCTGCATCTCCTAATAATACACCATCCCCATTACAACCACCTCCTATTCCACTTCCGCCAACAAATACACATCAATTGAGTGGTAGCGGTGATCAGAATGAAAATAATGATAAAACTGATATATCACCACAACCACCACCGGTAAAAAAATTAAAAACATTAAAACCGACTATAACACGGTCAATTGATAAAACAACAAAAACAACAGGTTTTATATAATTTTTGATTTTTATAATAGAAAATTTAAATCACTTTTCTTTTTCTTATTGAATTTAATAGGGAAATCGATGAATTTACAAAATAAGTCTTTATCAAATTTATTACAAGGTGAGACGTCAACGAAATCATCAAATAGTGGAATTAGAGGTAAAATAATAATAATAATAATAATAATAAGCTTTATAGGGGGTATGCAATAAACCTTTGTAGTTTTAGAGAATATAAAACTAACAAATAGTTTAAATTTTGTGTCGTCATCACCTTCATCATCATCGTCAACAACAGCAGCAACAACAACAATAAAAAGTTCAGTATTTAATACAATAAAAAGTACTAGCGGCAATCAATTTGTATTATTACCACCAGATGGAAAAATCAAGACTTTATTAACATCAACAACAATAAAATCATCACCACCAAGTAAGACTGTAGCTAAATAAACAGTAATTTTGTTCTTTCAGGCAAACAAATTTATAGGTGGTAATGGCAGATTAATAACATCAAAACGTCAGTTATTAGGTAATGAGAGATTAATAAAAAAATCAACAACAACAATAAATTTACCATTACCAACAACTTTAACAACACAAGATATTATGGATTTGCCAATAATATTTGCTGATGATAATCAAATATTGGAAAATAATACAATAGATGAACGAATTCCAACAACAGAACATGAGACAAAATCAAATATTGGCATATCAAATAAATTGGTTTTAATTAATAAACCAACATCATTACCACATTCAAATAATTTGATAATTTCTACTAGTAATAATAATCAAAAGAAAATTACAATAACACCATCAGTACAACAACAACAACAAGTAAAAATATCACCGAAATATACAAAAATTATTTTATCAACGAAAATACCTAATGATGACATGAAAATAACTGAAATTGAACAAGGAGAAAATTTAAAGCAAAATAATTCAATGGACATATTAGATTTAGAAAAGGAAATTGCTGCTAGTACTGTTTATAAAACAGGAGATGTTAAACAAAATGATGGAAATACTGAAAAAGACTGTCAACCAAGTAAAATAATCAAGCTTACTTAAATGTATGCATTTAGAATTTTCTGTTTTTGTTTGTTTGTTTTGTTTTATAATAAATGTTCACCATCAGTTGATGTATAAAAATGATAAACTTTCCTACCAAGTTCCCGACCAATTTTACGAACTGAAATCAATGGACCAGCTGCACGACGTATTGGTATATCTTGCAATAATTCTTGTCCCTCTTTTACGGTTTTGCATTTATCGTACGCTTCTATTAATGAAGCCAATGTAGGATAATTCAATGAAATCGCTTCAGCCGTTTCTAGACTTGCTAATGGGAAAGTTGTTAATATTTGATTCCATAATCGTTGTAAACCATTACCATTTGAATCGATTTTCACACAATTTCTATTATCACCAGCAGCATACCAATCAATTTTTTCATGTAGTTCGCGATTTTTCTCCCTGGAAAACAGAGAAATTTGCATAATTATGCCCGGGGAAATATGTGTAATAAATAAACTTCACTTGAATGGTGTTTGTGCAACAGATTTAGTAAATTGGAAAATTATTTGTGTTAAATCATCATCTGTTTCGATAAAACGATGCGAACATGAATAAAATAATTGTAATTCATTTAACATAGTTTCAATGATATTTCTTTGTATTTTCGGATGATTTTTGAAGTATTTTTTAATGCCGAATATTACTAAAAAGATTCTTTTGTTGATATAAATCGATTGTAATGTTTGAATATGATCATGTAAACTCTCTTTTGAAACAAATTCAACAAAATCTTTAGCATTTACAATCAATAGTAATTCGTTAGTGTCTGTTTCGTTTGACGATAAAGTTAACTAGAAATAATTCAATTCAATTCAAAGAAAAATAGAAGAAATCGTTAATACTTTTCCATCATCATGCATTAAATGTGATTGAACAATTCTGATCCATGTGATAGTGTGTGAGGAAACTTGTTTTTTAAATTTGATTGGTATTCCAGCACTTTCTAATGTTGTTGTAACAACATCAATATACTTCTCATTCTTTAAATTCTCATCAAATTGTACAGTAATAAACTACAATTTTAATATTCAACAAATTAATGAAAATCACAACAATAAACTAAAATCGAATTTATCAACCTTTAAACATTCGTCTGGTTTTAAATTTTTATTGCTAGTAGCTAGAGCTTGTTTGATGGCTTTCTGCCTTTCTGCAGCCACTTTTTTGTCTTGGCGTAATTTCAATCTGTTCTCTTTCTGTTTTTCTTTCTCGAATCGAATTCTTTCTTGTTTACTAATTGGTGGTGATGATGCGACTTCAATATCACTATCACTATTATTATCGTTTTGTTTGTATTTATTTAATAAATCATCTAAAATTCGTTTATCATTCGAGTTATCTTGTTCGTTACGAATACGTTTAATTAATGGTGAATCATTTGCTAATTCGTCAAAAAAATCGACTTGTTTTGATGGTGTTGCAACAGAATTATTTAAAATTATCGTATCTTCAGAATCGCTTGATAATTCAATTATATTTTCCATTATTTAATTCAATTATTATTATTAGAAACCATCAACAAATAATTTGTTCTGATAACAGACACGTTACTAAATACAGGTCAGAATTCTAGCGCGAAATATCATAAGTCGTACCAACAGAAAAACCTTTAGAAATAAAATCCCACATAAACTTCAGCTTCACTTAACTATGCATACAACAGTTGTTAAGGGCCCCATACACGCTCCAGAAATGCTTGAGGCCTTGAGGACTTCCGTATTTTAGGAGTGTGTGTGGTGGAAAATTGCGCATTTTCGATGGACTGTAATTAAATACTATAAAATATAGTACAATATAAATTAATTCTCTTGTTTGAATAATTCAATTTTCTTATTTAGGTCATGTCTTAAATAGTAATTCAAAATAAATACTGTTTACTGATTGGTTGTTCGATTCGCATAGTTGGCTAATGCCGACTCTGTTCTTGTACTTGATTGGTTAAATTAATCAATACTACCAACTTTATAGTTTTTTCTTAAAGACTTTTTCTGCGTTTGTGTGCTTTTTTTTTACAGTGATAATTTTGATAAGAATGGTATCTACAAGGGGCGTTAAATTAAAATTCAGTGAAAACGAGAGAGTTTTATGTTATGAACCAGATCCAACAAAAGCTAAAGTTTTATATGATTCCAAAGTAAACATAACCTCGACTACAATTATTGTTTATTGTTTGTTTGTTTTTTTTGGTAAAAAAGAAACCAATTGTTTTTTTGCAGGTATTGAATGTTGTCGTCAATAAGGATCATCGTGGACGTAAAACTGTTGAATATCTCATACATTTTCAAGTATTTATCAAATGAATTTTTGGTTAATGTTTATTTTTAATAAAATTTGTTGTATTTCAAGGGCTGGAATTCATCTTGGGATCGATATGTTAGTGAAGAATACATATTGAAAGATACACCAGAGAATCGACAATTACAAAAAGATTTGGCTGAACAATCACAATTACAATTAGGTGCATATTTATATAGGCGTGATCGTAAAAAACATTGTCGTAATAAACAGACAAGCGATCGTACAACATTACATTCATCAGATGATGGTAGTTCTGGCAGTCCAACTAGAATGGATGCAGATGATGGACATATTGACAATAACAGTAATAATAATAACAATAATGTTACTAGACATGATAGTAGTAGTTCTGAAGATGAATCATCAATTGACGAAGACTCTGTACCAGTTGAATTAACAGAAGAATTACGTGAAATTTTAGAATTAGACTTTAATTTAATCAATTTTAAAAGTAAATTAATCAAATTACCAGCTGAACCGAATGTTGTTAATATTTTAGAAAGTTATTGGAAACATTATGCTACCAATCAGATCTATGATTTAAATGAAAAAATGAATAATAGCAGAAATCGTTATCCGTATAGTACAAATCAAACTAAACGACGACCTGAAGATGTTCACAGAAAGTAATTTATTTTCATCCTTTTTACCGTATTGTCTATTTATAACCGCCTTTTTTACAGTCTAACGCTTTGTAAAGAAGTCCTAGATGGTTTACGAATTTATTTTGATTTTACTTTAAACGATTTATTGTTATACAAATCAGAAAACGGACAAATTCAAACAGCTCAAGCCTATTACACAACACCATTTCAATTGGAACATGATGATGATAATAATAGCAATAAACATGAAATTGATTTTATGGATTATAATCACCCTCATAATAATACTGTTGAGGAGGAATTTAATGAGAATCGACCATCGTCAAGACGACGGACGTTACGATCAAATAAAAGTCTAGATTCTTATTCAAATGGTGGTACAAGTTTAGAGAATAACGATGGGAAAAATCTACAATGGTATAAATTAACGAAATTACAAACAAATAATCAATGGTAATAAAAATCTAGTTTCAGTAATGGTAAAATTGATCAATCAAATTCAATGACGAAAATATTATCTTGGCGTTTATTACCTGAACATGTTTATAATCAACAACCATTACCACCGTGTTTGATTTATGGTGCTGTCCATCTTACACGATTATTCGTTAAATTACCAGAATTATTAAATTCATCAAATATTGAAGAGAATAAATTGAAAGTGTTGTTACAGCATTTGGACTCTTTTATAGAGTAAGAGGTTTTCTTTTTAATTTAAATTTTATTAGCAATTCTTAATTGGACAATTACAGATTTTTGAACGACCATAAGGAATGGTTCGGAGAGAAATGTTATATTGATAAATAAACAAAAAAAAAGGTAGGATTAACTTTTTTTAAATAAAATCTATTGAATAATAGAATTGGTTAAATATTTGGTAACAAATAAATATAAAAAAATCATTAGTTCTTCGGAGGATTAGTTCAACGTTATATAAAAATATAAAATAATCTTGTATGATAAATATGCGTTTTTTTAAGTAGTGTTAGTCTTTTTTTTGAGTGTGTTCTTGTTTATATTCATGACTTCTCGTAATACTGTAAAAAATATAAATAAGACTGATGAGATTTTTTGATTGTTACTTTTTTTTTCTATAATTTCATTTATTAATTAAACCTATTTCGTTAAATTTATTGATAGAAAAAAGACACTTTTGACTAGTGAATATACTTAAGAAAAAAACCTGATTATTAAGTAGAATACTCATTGTTTTGATCGAAATGATGATGTTGATTTGATTGAATTCGAATTATTCTTCGTCGTACTTGATGTAGTCGGTTTCATAAAAGACATAGCTTGAGGTCTTGGTGGTCGAGCACTAACTGTACTCGAGAATGGTGTTCGTTTAATTGTTAATTTCGAATTTGTAGGTTTAACTTGATTTTTTAATGTTGTGGTAGTCTTTGGGGCGGTTGTTGTTGTTGTTGATTTAAGAGGTAGTCGTTTAACAGTGCTCGTTGATGTAGTACTGTTTAATGAGCTTTTCGAACTTACAATACTATTTCTTGAATTTGATCTTTGTACATTATTTTTCGTCCCCATATTATTACGTGAATTTGTTTTCTTTAAGCTAGTTGAGCGTTGTGGTATTACACTCTTCTTTAGAGTTTCTTGTATGGGTTTTTTGTTAATTTGTCGATTGCCCAGAGGTTTTTGTACGGTTTTTGCTTTTACAAGAGCTTCACTACTTGTTGGAGAATCAAGGATAGCTTTATTCTCTAAAGATGTTTTATTGTAATCAGCTAAGACGATTGTTGAATTATCGACAAGATCTGCTTCATAATTACCACCACCCGATGAAGCACCTTGACTTGGCGATTCTGACATCAAACTTTGTGTCTCTTCAAAACCTTCATCATTATCATGTTCTTTGTTTTTTTTTGTCGTTGATAACAATGGTATATCAATTTTATTGGTCTTTTCACTCGCTTTATTAAGTTTTAACGCCAATTTAACATCGTCTTGATTGATTCCAGTTTGATGACGATGATGATGATGATGATGGTGGTGGTGGTGGTGATGTCGTCGTTGATTTTTCAAATCTTCCACTTGATGATTTTTCAATTTATCTTGCCATTGTTTCAAACGATTCTCACGATCTTCTTCAACTTCAACTTTTGGTGATTCAATGTCGGTTGTTTCTATTGATTCAGGTGTACGTTTGTAACGGCGTGTCCGGCGTGCTGCCGAGAATCGATCAAATTGTCCATCGCCTAGATTAATTGTTGAATCAGGATCATCGGGACTTGGTAGATCATTACGATTTCTATTAATTAAACGACGACATGGACTCGGTTGTGTTGGTTCACGTTTCTCTGTTGGTGTTGGTATGAAGATTTTACGTGTTGCTGGTGGTGTTTCGATATTATCCTGATCAATTTCTACTTTATTACTTATTGATGGTGGTTGTTCTTGTGGTAGTGGTGGCGGTGGTGGTTGTTGTTTCTGATCGGATTGTGCATTATTGGTTTTTTCATTACTCGATTTTATTATATACAATGTTAATTTATCAGTTGGTGAACGTTCTGCTAATGTATTTATCAAATGTTTACGATCCACATCTTCTTCAATTGAATGTAATCGTTTATATCTGAAATCATCTTTAGTTTCTTCTGTACTATTCGAAACATTCAATGTTGATTTCCTCCATGCTGATTTATCTTTGATTTGTTGTGGTTGGACTTGTTCAACAGTTTCCATAGCACCAACAACATCAGTATTTTCAATTGTTGTTGATGGTTGCCATATTGGACATGTTTTCCGATAATTATTCTGGCTACCACTATACACTTGTTTGCCTTCAGGCAAAGTATCCAACGTACTACTCCTTTCACTTTCTGAATCCATCTCAAATGATCGTCGATTCGTTAAACGATTCTTCCGTCTTACTTCATCATTAATTTGATCATTTTCATTTGCTTGTAGCCATGATTCAATTTTTTGTCGCCATTCCTTTGGTTTTGTTGTTGTTGCCGTTGTTGTTGTTGTGTCTTCTTCAGGTGCTGATAAAATTGGTTTTGTTTCACTTAATGGTGATGGTGATGATGGTCGTTCACGATCCGATGTAAAATCGGCACTTAATAATGCTGGACGTTTTCTGGGACCACTACCACGCGCCTTTCTTGCCCATGAACGATCTAAACTACCCCAAGATTTTCGTTCACGGCTAGTATCATTACCGGATGCTCGTAGAAATTCCATTAGATTACCTTCATCTTCTTCAGATAATACACGACTCCTTCTCCGTCTCAAGCTACCATTTGGTGTAATATCAGGTGATTTCTCCTCTTTACCTGTTGCTAGATCACTACTGTTGTTACCGTTGTTAAAGGAACCTAAACGCCGGCGAGAGAATGATGGAGAACCAGTTACAGATAATTCATCTTCTGAAGTACCAGTTACAGTTTTTCTACCCTTTTGTTTTATTGAATAATACGATTATTAATCATTAATTCTGTTTACAAAAGTAGAAGAGAATCTTACTTTTTTCATTGAAAAACTTGACCGTGGATCGTAGATTTGCATATCAATGTATGGACCTTCAGAATCCGGCGCTCCAGCTAACCTTTCCACTAAAAAAAAATGACGAAATTAATCAAATTTATTACAGGCAAACAACAGAAATCTTACTTTGTCTTCGTTTAGTGGCTAATAATTCTTCTCTTTGCCGTCTTCTAGCATTTGCCTGTTCCTCTTGTATTCGTCTACGTTCATTTTCTATAATTGCTTGTTTAAATTTACAATAAAACCCATGAAAAATCCTAAAACATTCTTCTAATTTAAATGAATTAGAATCTTCACAGAAGAATTCAGCCAATTTTATTCGAACATGTTCTAATTCAAGCATATTCTGTTGTAAATTTCCTACTTCATGTTCAGCCATTTGTAAAAATTCTAACATTTGTTGTTTAATTTCAATTTCTGTTGTTGGTAGATCAATTTGTTTTTTCACTTTTTTTATACGTATCTCTAATGCATTAATTTCATTGAGCAATTGTTCTACTGTTGTCCTGAAATTTAGCAAATTTAAATTTGTTTAGCCCTTTGCAAAGTGAAACACAAATAACTCACTTTGCAGCATCTTCAAGAACATTTATACCTTCAGTAAAACTCAACAATTTCGGATTTCGTTTTTCAGCTTGCTGAAAATTTGCGATTTGTTTGAGATCTGTCAAAAGAAGAAATATAAAATTACTTACGAGAGCTACAAAATGGATAAGATTCATATTCGGTTTGTTAGCTCGAATATCTGTGATTTTTTGAAGAGAAGTTAGTTTAACACCAGCTGCATTTCCAGCATAGCCTCCCTGAAATGAACGAAATTTCAATTATCGAGAATTTGATCGATTGTTTTTGGTTGAATTTACAGCATTTAAGAAGTTTCCAGCGACCAAAATCATATACAAGACCTCTTGTAATGGTTTATTGGTCATCAAATCTTGAGCAGCCATTATCATTGATTTAATACTTGGTTCTAGATAACTCATATTCGATGCGAATTCTTCTTTAAGTAGCATACTTTCTATTCTTAATTTATAATTTGGTAGATGAATTAATTGTATTAAAAATTTCTCAGCATTTCCTAATTTATTAAAATCACCACTAAATGATTTCAACATGTCTAATTCATCGACTTCTGGTAGAAGCTTCAAAAGACCTTTCAATTTTTCCGCACCAATATCATCATGTTCACCATCACGAATCAATTGAATTATATCTTCATTTGAGCTACAAATTAATTGTTTTAATCAAAAACTCATTTTTATGTTCTAACAAATTTACCTTCTGAATTGTTTAAGGAAAATATTAACATTAAGACTTCGTTTGCCGTCTAAAAGTGTTATCTCGCAATTGTCTTTACGCATTCGTTTCTCTAAAGTAGTATCCGGATCTCGATTGCCTAGTTTTGGTGATGAATGTGCTGATGGTGGTGCTTGTTGACAGAACAACCCCTCGATTTCATTCCAATCCATATCGGCCATCGGTGAATGTTGATGACTATATGCTACTTGTGTCCAAATATTATTCGTCCCAATTACTTTATGATTGGGAATTTTATTCCAATTGATTGTTTTCATTTTAATTTTCGGTGCTGGTATCTCCTGTTGCGGTAATTTCTCATTAACCGTTTGTTGTTCAATTTGTGGTTTCGGTGTTGTAATATTACGTTGAGGTAATGGTGGCGGTGGTCCAGGTACAGGCGGTGGTGGAATATTTGTTGGAATATTCGGTGGAGGCGGTGGTGGTGGTGGTTGTTGTAATACTGGTGTCAATGGTGGAGGCGGTGGTACTGGTGCTGCTAGTGATGTTGGACTTAATGGACTATTCAATGATTGTCTACGATTTAAACTCGATTCAGAACGTAGATGACAATGACAAAAGACTTTCGATTGCGAATTAGGTGTACGTAATAAACGAGCGGCATCTTCGCATTTCTCTAAAAGTGTTGCTCTATGTACTAAACGTTCAGCAGTATCCCAAATGATGTCACTGATGGCATCTTTTGAATCAATACGAAGTAGATGTTGTAAAATACTTAAAAATGGAATTTCTTGTGGTGTCTCAGCGACTTGTTTCAATATTGCATAGAATACGTCTAATGGTGAATTAAGATCGACACCGTGTGGACCATGCAAGCTTTGAGCATCGTCACTATCGCGTTGTTCATCGAATACATCGAGTTGTACAGCTAATTCTGGTTCAGCTTCGGCGCATTTTCTTCAACAAACAACACAAGATAAAAATTATTTTCTTTCCCATACGACTCTTTATCAATTAACATAAAGCTATTTTTGAATAAAAGAATGAATCATAAATGTAAAAGGCAGGTGATGTATGTGAATGAATAGGAAAGACAGGTGCATAGTACTGTTGACAATGACTTACTGTCTATTGTCTTCATAAACATACCTTAAATTGTTTAATACAGGAAGTAGATGACATCCTGAAAGAAAATTCAACATGAATAATAAACAATCTTTTCTAAGAATACGAATTTATTTAGAAATAATAAAAATTGCAAATTCAACATCCCAACAGATGACTCGTATTCAATTCAACAATTACGTAATGTTGAAAATATGAAAAATAACAATCAACGAAATACCTGAATTAGTCTAGTTTCAAACAATATTTACCTATAAATTCATTACGTAGCCGGACACGATCTGTTAATCGAGCTGTTGATATGATAAGACAATTGATAAAGGCCACTAAAGCTGTCTGATAATCAACAGCATTTGCACGATCTAATTCTTGAACGATTATATTCAGTCTATATCTCTCACCTTTCAATTGCTGTCAGGAAAATAAAAAAGCACTAATATTAGATAAATGCATAAATCAATATAAAAATGCAAGTGTGCATAATTGTTCAGTTGGCGTTTTGTTTTCTATCTGTAGAATGTCGGTAATTTTCGAAATTATACGGTGTCGGTTTCAATGAAATGAGGCCCTTAAGATGTGAAACTTTGTTGGTTTTCTATTTTTTTCGATAAAACATATTGTGAAATCAGTGACGTCACTAATGGTACCAACACAAATTTGCAAAATGAATACATATTAAAATGGTTATGGCATTTTTGTTGTTGTTAGTGTTATTGGACTATGCCTATGTCGTAAATTCACAAACCTTGTAATGTTCTAAAGTGTCAAGAGCACGAGCATGCCCCTCCTCATTATGTACACATAAAGCTGATAAAAGTTCAAAAACTTGTTTCTTCACTGTTAGATTATTTGTATCTAAAGCAGCAGCTAATTTGCGTATATATTCCGGATTTTCAACAATAAAATCAAGTCCTATACGAGAATCCATATTGTCGGCATCATCTGTCGCCTGTAATCAACAAACGAAAATTAGAAAATACCAAAAGTCCAATGTGTTGTAAGGCTGACTGTGCTTTTATTGTATCAAAATCAAATATGAATGAACTTGAATTTGTTTTTATCCAACTGGATAAAGGGAAGTCGTCGTAATGAATCTCAAAAAACAAAAAAAAACAGTATGATTGTATTACCAGTTCGCCTACTGAATGCCTATATTTGCATGTGGCAGGACACTTAATCGTTATAGATTGTAGAAAAAACTGTAAATACACGAGAAAAAGATGGAAATTTCTTGAACATCAACCGCATTAACGCGAGATTAACATTTTACAAGCACATGAATATGAGGAGATTAAGTAATCATTTGACTGGAAATGCCTGAAAGCATCTGATCGATCTAGAAAATTAACAATTCCTAGGAATATTCATATTATAATTATTAATATTAGTCAAATGATTGTTTAAATAAACGTTAATAATAGAATAATAAATTTAAATTTGAAAATATAATAACTGGTTCCATATAGGTTAATCTTGATTGTGGCATCAAATTAAAATATTGCACAATTATATCAAGTGCATATAATATTCATTCGTTTTAAGTCTCGCTCCCAATCTCTATTTCATCAATATCAATAAATATAAGAATAATACCATTATTGTTCAAACGACAAACAATAAATAAAAAGAGAAATTGTTGATGTTTATTAGAAAAATTCTTGTGTTTGTTAATGTATTTTTGTCACTTTTCCTTTTGTCAGTTAATATTTTTTATGCGTCTATAAATTAAAGCGTACATCCGTTTTACAATTTGTTTAATTTTACTCAACTATACAGACACAGTTTGAATTATCGTAAATATACAGACTGTTCCACTATAAACGTGTTGGTGGCACTGTTTGTATAATTGTAGATAGAATAAATTGATTGGGTGGCAATTTCAATGGGACATTCGGTATATTATTGTGTGTTATTCATGATCTCTTATCGCTTTTTGTCTCTGATTTAGATCAAATAGTTTAACACCTTTACATTTCTATGGTGATAAGACAACAACAGCAATTTTTTTAGGTGTGTCCACATAATGATGAATGATATGTTTAACACTATTGCAGTTTTTTTTTATTATTTCATTTTTTAAACAACATCATTTATAGATTTCGTTGTAGATGGTCGAACAGGCGCCAATCTACAGATGGTCTGTTCTATAGGCCACAATATTGTTGAAAGTGTGTTTAGCCGCCTTGGACTAATTTATCCAAATTTGGTATTATTTTGCACAATTGTATATATATGTGTGTCTGTGTGTGTGTGTGTGTGTATACACATACACCATTACTACATCACATACATTCATAGATAATAATCTAACTGTTTCTATTCAACAGTCAATGATTTTTAAGATCAAAGAAGCCGACTTGCATGTAATCATTACCTTGATAATTGACGATCATAAGATTTTTTTCAATATAAATTAAATTAATTTCGAATGATTATTGCAAATATTTAATTAAATTCCGGTTAAATTAACACGACATTGAAAAATCTACATGTGTGCGTGTGTGTGTGTGTACGTATTTCGGTTAAAATTCAAATTTGTCGTCTACGATAATTTGTTGGAAATTATCAACGATTACTGAGTAATTGTCGAATCAAAATCGATTTGAATTCAACGGTAATTCTTAATGGTTAGTTAGTTGGTTCCAAATCGAATAAAGGTGCGTCAGCGAAGACATGAAAGGGGGTGTCTCTATATGGAAGTATGCATCAATGGTTTTTCTTTTACGATTCAAATATTAATGAAATTACAATTTCGTTAATCGAAGATTTTAATGGGTTATTGAACTATTTTATTGTCCATGTTATAAAACCATCTACCTACCTAATATCTTGTCTATGTGCAAATATTTAAACAATTATTGATTGATGGCCAATTTACATGCGAATTTGTTAAGTATCAAATTAAATAGAAAATTTGAAATGCTAATTTATCGCTGATTTATTAGAAAGATTATAATAGGCTGCTACCATTTTTGGTGTGTTCCAACTGTAAACAACAACATCAACAACAAAAACACATCAATTTAATCATCAAATAACGTGAAATTTTGATACTCAACGATAAGCAAACATGTATCTGGTTAAAACGGCCGTTTGCAAATTTAAATTCATGCAAATATTTTCTTTGTCTTCTTTTTCAACGATTTGTCTCTGTGTGTTATGCGTAAGATTCAGTTTATAAATAAACTGGAATTGGAATGACCAATGTTGGTATCTATCGATCAAACTAATTAATTAACAAACAAAGACTGGTCAAGGGTAATGAAGAATTTCCAGAAACTCGCCACAATAACTCTCTCTCTATCTCTCCGATTTACCAAAAAATTAAGATGGCCGAATCGATGCGTAGGTGAGAAATTTTTCATTTATGATTCATTGAAATTGAATAAAAATTGTGTGTTCGTTTGCACAATTCATTATTAAAATGTATGTTGATAGATTGAACAAAATATTTGGTGCTACTATATTCACCTAATTTTGTTGAGGAATCGTTAAATATTTCTCGGAAATCATCGACATTGACATTTTTTTTTAAAAACAATAAATAAAGAAAAGCTCCAAGCCACGCATGGAAAAAAAACATTAATTGAAATAATTGTTGTTTATTATTGATGATGAAAAACTTGAATCTTTATGAATTTAAGCTGCGTTCACACGACACGTATCGACATAGATTTTACAATGTAACATGAATTCTAGAGTTCTAATCAATCAGAAGTTGGATTCGATAAATCAGTGTAGACGCACATGTTGTATTTGAGCGCTACTTGAGCGAGGCTTAAACACGTGATTAAGCACAAAATAAATTCAATTCTCTTGCCCTATTTATCATCGATAAATCATAAATACCGCTGACATATATTTGCTGTAATTTATTATTATTATTATTATTAATAATTACATTGTTTTGATGAAAACTATAGAATCGTATTATAATTTATTATTATATAATGGTATTATATTTCCTGATTAATTATTCATCATGGTCTTGAGACATTCATGTGTTTCAAGATAAAAAGCGAACGAATAAAAACTAAACTACTACGACTTACTTGATCCTGTAAGCCTAATTGGCAGCAACCTGAAACAACAACAACAAAAACAACACACAATTAAAGTTGCAAAATCGATAGCGTTTTCTAATCAATTAATTCGTTTAATTTAGTATTCGTCTTAATTAAAAATTGACCTTCTATATTTGCTGGATTGTTTTCCAACTAGTTGTCAACTAAGAGTGAACAACTAATAGATATGTCTACAATATATACACTACTAAAGTAACATGAACCAGTTGATTCAAAGAAAAGCAAAATTACACGTTTACTGTAACTTTATGGAATCCTCTTACATGGCATCTTTAATCGAACACTGTTGTTGGAGAGTGTCAAGAATACGAACTGGAGACGAGTCTGTTAATTTTCATTTGAATATCTCTTATCTATTAATTAAAACTTCAGTTTGTAACATGTGAAAACAACATGACATTAAAAACGTGTTGTAAAAGGGCCTTCTACTGCATGATTTCTGTAACAATTAACAACGATAATCCAACAAAAAAAAAATCGGTTTTCGTAAAGAATGTGCTATTACAAAATAAAAACACAACATACTTAAGTCGCCACCATTTTTCTACTCAAACTAGAAAGAGTCGTTTATTTGTAAAGAGACTTTTCCAAATTTAGAATGCTGAATGTCAATTGTAAAATGGAATTAGTGTTAAAATAGAAATAATGGATTTTATTAGCCATTTAAGGTAACTGTTTGTTGTACAATTGTAATAAATTGAATTAAAAATAACTGATTTTTTTCCTGTTGTCGTATGTTATTTTAATAATAATGACATAAATGACACACATGAAGGCGAATTAATAGGAAGATAGTTTGCTCGTCAATCAATTATTAATCGTTAATTGCTAACTAATATGGGAGTCATGTTATGAATGTTTATTGAAATTAGGAAACGATCAATTAGTAGTGCCAATGTTTAAAAGTCAAACAAAATTAATTGATGTTTAAACATCGATTGTGTGCACGTACATACAGTAAAATCATTATTTACACAACCGCTTGGCTGGGTGGAGAATCCGGGTTCGAATCCCGATTGTTCACTACAAACTTTTTTCGTGATTGTGATGAACTATTTACTGGGATTAGTGAAAGTGACAGATTACAATGCACGTTTTTGTTTTTGCCCAATTCAATATATTCCATTGCATCATCTGCTTTTCGTTTGAATGTTTTGCATGTTTGTTTCATTTTTAAGGTCACAACTAGTGTAGAAATAGTACAAAGTCACCCTTGCAATGGTTATATAGCAGCAGGTGTCGATGGTATTTCACGATATATTCGAGAATTACCAGCGATAATCTATCAGAATTATGCTTGGATAGGAGAGAATTCTCTAAAGTTCAAAGATTGAATTTTATATCAAGATTAACGCAAAGTAATGGTTCTTTTTAAACTGTCACGAACTGTATATGTTTGTTACTTCTTTTTTTGATAACAATTTCTAAAGATTCTTAATCTACCCACTGTTCCTGCCCAATTTACTTACCCTAAACGGGTGGTGGAAAAATTCGAAAACAAAAAACAATTGTATGATACTGTCGTGTATACTAGTTGGGATCTTTCTTGTTGTTGTAAAATGATCTTTTCGACGATTTACTGTAATTATCTATTAATTAATAAAGTGTAATTGAGTGGAAAATTCGATAATTATATTGTTGTTCTAGTGTGAATTTTAACAACAACAAAAATTTATTTGCAATTTGTTTATATTGCTTTATAGAGAATAAAATAGGTCATCCGTACATATATTTTCCATCATAAATATTTAAACACAATCTTTAATCAATAATAATTGAATAATTATGATTGTGTGTGTTTTTTTTTAATTTTAAAACACTGTTTTACACACACAAGAAGGTGGAGTAGAGAGTTCGTTTGTGTTTTATTTTTGCATATTAAAATACAAACAAACAAACAACAACCTTAATAGAAAAAAATTACGTAGGCTCAAGAGGATTTCCTAACAGCATCGACGCCAAATTACGATCCTTCACAATGTGTTAAACACAAATGAATATGAAACAATTAACAACAGTATGTGCTACTGGAGAAAAGAGGACAATAGCAAATTGCGTCAAATACCCATATCAGTCGACCATTTCAAATTTAATTGTAAATTTATTCATATTACTTTAGTAATTTGTGTGGATTTTAAAGTTATTTTAGGAGATTTTAATGGAATTCATTCGTTTCATTGCCTTCATTTCTTCTAATAATTTTTTGATAATTGTTTTTCTTGGAAGATTCACAGCTTGGTCGTTTTTTTTTTTGTTTTGTTTAAGGATGATGCTATTAAATATTCCAATCTGTCTGTTCTAAAAATACTTGCGATTGGGAATGTTTTACGTTTTGTATAAACGGACTTAAGTGGACAATTATTTAGCACTTCAACAGAATTCTTAAATGTAAATGATACTTACATGAATCAATCAATGCTTCCCCATTGTCAATAAATTCCTGAGTTTATTGGTAATGTTTTTATTTTGAAAAATCAAAGGTGAAGACCAGCAGCAATAATTAAACTACCACATGCGATAGTAGCAATAGCACGTGAATAGCGTACAGAATAATTCTTACATCACTATAATAAACGCACATGTATTTTTTAATCGAATTCTTTTATAAATGCTACGTTATTAACGAACATTGAATATTTATATTTTAATATAAACAATAAAAAAAACACTTTTTCTCACTTTTCACGCTTTGAGCAATTGTTGTTAAAGTGGTAGTGATAAAATTGAATTATAAATACGGCGCCCCACTAAGAATCTCTGTCGCGCGGCCTTCAAATTCACTGCTGCTGCTGTTGGTACTCTAGTGCCAACTGGTAGTGCTGCAGAATCGTCAATCAGAACGGTAACCTCGTCGGGGGACACTTTCACTATCGTCGTCCTCTTCCACCTGTATATGTGGGGATTTTGTTATAAAATGTTCAAATAAACGTGTAGGTTCTTGGTTTGACGCAGTGACTCCTGGTGGAACATGGTACAAAGTCTTAATATTGTTGGAGGGTGTTTGAATGTGCGCAAACCATCCACTGTTTTCTTTTTTATCAAAATACATAGTTGTGCACCATAAATCGATGCATTGATCCATGGACCGTTGCCAACAACTCCAAATGGTGGTAGAATTATACATTAGGAATTTGTAGTTGTATTGATTTTCACGGATAATTTCAAAAGGGATTTTAGGAAGATAATCTAAAAATGTTTAGCGTAAATCTTAAATTTAATTCCCTTACATCATCAAATATACACAAATATTGTCTCTATATATTATATCAAAAAACAAACAAACAAAAAAACTACAAATAATCTATGAATTAGAGTGTATTTTTGATCACAGGATCAAATAATAAAACTAAAATTACACAGTAACCCCCCTATAATCTCCATTAGAATCTATTTTAGGAATATCCTCATTGATTTTGTTGCTGAAAACAAAAACGTTAATAAAAACATAATTTGGATTCAACTAACAAATACTCACATAGAATATAAAGATAAAAATGTGATGGAATAATGTAAGCATGGCAAATAATAATGATAATGATAATAAAAGCTTTATCTATCTGCGTGGATGAAGTTTGCGTTGCGTATAAGATTGAACTTCCCTTGATAATGAACTAGCTGAACTCCATCTAGACATCTACCACAGCCAAAATAAGCCACAAAGCACCAAATTAAAATTAAAAAAAAAAGGTGGAAAACAACGGAATAAGGTTGTGGTTGGTAGTCTATTCATATAAGCATGCATTCTAAAGAGAGATAGATCTATATTTGAAAATTTTCACATAAATTACCTGCGAATTTTCATCGTATAATGGTTGTGAGGGTGTTAGAAAATCAGTCGGTGCATTTGGATCATTCACCGGTTGTGGTATAAAGAAATTCATCGATGGATTTGTTGTTGGTATTGGCATACTAGGTGCTGATAATGGTTGATTTCCTTGTTTTGTATTAGGATTAAAAACATCAATATACGATTTTTTCAAATCTAAAACATCAACGATTAATCTACAGCGAAATCGAGTGATATTTAATTAAATACTTCGGCCTCTTTGTAGTTTAAACATGTTCGACTGTGGTACCATCGGTGGTTTTCCACTAATACTATCTAATTGTTGTTGTGGTGGTTGTTGTTGGATGGCACTGTTGGGTTGTACTTTTGGTTGAATTGCAGACATTTTCGGTGGTGGTTTAAATTCATGACCACCATCACCATTCTCTTCTTCTGTATTAATCCAACGTTTCTTCTCAGGATCCCAAACAATCTAAAATTTGATCATTTTCCACGCACGAATTTAAATTAAAAATATCAAATTAAATTTGCTTACACTTGGATTTTTATCATCAGGTAATTTCATCTGATTCTTTGGTTTTAATGATAATTTACTAAAAATCCCACCGAACCAACCATTACCAGATGATTTCTCTACAGTATTCTCTACTGTTTTAGGCTTGCTTGTTGTAGTTGAAGGTTGATGCGATAAAGATTCATCATTATAACCAATTGATTTATGTTGATTTGGCATTGAAATTTGCGGTTGTTGTTGTTGTTGTTGTTCATGTTGAATATCCTGTGAATACAACGAGTTTTTAAAAGAGCAACAATTATATATTTTTTATAATTAGGGTAGTTTTTTTGTTTGTTACTTGAATTTTTAAAAATCCAAACATTTAGAATAATTTTAACTTTATTTAAAAATAAAAATTTTACAAATGCAAGCTTGTTTTCTATATATATATATATAAAAACTAAAATTGCACAAACAAATTACAACACAATTATAGCAACAATTAACATCATCAACAACAACAACAACAATTTTAAATAAAGATTCAAATTTAGATAGGTCGATCAATATCGAAAGTTTTCGGTGGTCCATATTCACGTACTTTTGGTGATTGATTTGATTGATTCTTATTATCAAAGTGCTTATCAAATTTCTCATTATTATTATTATTATTATTATTAGCATTAGTTTTACATGGTGCATCAATTGGATAAGTACCACCAAAAACTAGTGGTTTATAAATAACATCTTTTTCTTGATTATTATTTTTAAATAATGAATTTTTGAGATTTGTAAAAACATTCTTTGTACTCCTTTTAGCCCATACATCAACCGTATCAGTGATTATATCATGTTTATATTTCTTATTATTTTTATCTGTTTTTAGTTTATTAAAATTTAAATTAAATTCTTGTGCTGTTATCGACATGTTACTTTGTGCATCATAATATTTAACAATTGTTGTTGTTGATGATGATGTTGTTGTTGTTGTTGCTGTTGTTGATGTTGTGTTTAGTATTGGTGAAGAATCGGATGTATCTAATGATTTATATTTAATAATTCGCCCCTTTTTATTATTATTATCATTAATATTATCGAATGTATTGTATTTTGTTAATTGTTTTGTTGAATCATTTTTAATTGTTATGATCTTTGTATTTGTATCTTTATAACAAATTAATTGCGATTTTTCTTCATCTTTATAAACGACATTTTTTTGTTGACGACGACGATGTTGACAATAACCATAATCTAATTCATAATCACTACTATCATGTGATGAACTTTTCTTATCAAAACTATCATATTTTATATTATTATTATTCGAATTATTAAAATCTTCAGCACTACGTATTTTAAATGGGTAAATTTTTGTTTTCTTATTAAATCCACACTTATTATCATTATTATTGATAATACTATCTAAAGATTTCTGTGGCTGTTGTAAATTCTTTGTTGTTGTTGTTGTTGTTGTTAATAACGAATATTTATGATTATTTGGTGATGTTTGTTTATTAATACTGTTAGCATTTGTTAATCGTTTACGTAATGTTGTTGTTGTTGTTGGATTTAACTTGAGAGTAAATGATGAACCATTATGACCAATTGTAGTATTAGTAGTATCATTATTATTACGTAAGCTTGTACTTACTTCAGGTGGTGATTTTTCAATTTCATCCGGCTGCTATCCGTACGTAGTATAAAGAATAGTTTTAGAAGACATACGATTAAAATTTCAACACAAAAATAACATCCAACGATGTGAGAATAAAAGCGTTTTTGCCCTCATATTTAGCATTATATTAATTAAGCAATTAAAAACAAACAAAAAGCATTGAACATTGAGTTAAATTTAAAAAAAGAAAAACAGAAAAAAGAAGTTGTACGTTAAATTCAACTAAAAATTGATTATAATTTGCATTAAATATGATGAAAATTTACCTCATTTTGAGCAGTTGAACTGTAATAGTTTTGTTGTTGTTGTTGTTGTTGTTGTTGTGGCGGCTCATCTGCAGTTTCTTGTTGAAAATTATTAGTTTGATCTGACCATTGTTGTTGCGGCTGTTGCCAATATTGCGATTGATCTTGGTATTGATTTATAGAATATCCATCTTGTTGTTGTGTTTGTTCTAAAAGTGGACTAGTTTCATTTTGAGTTTCTGTCCACTGTTGTTGTTGTTGTTGTTGATACGATTCATATTGTTGTTGTTGTTGTTGTTGCCAAATTTGATTTTGATCATACATTGGATCAATTAGATTATTATCGACAGTATTTTCTAACTAAAATAATTAATAATTATTGAAATTGTTAAATATTCTCAATTATATTAAATTTACTGTTATTTGTATTTGTTTAAGTGTCTTTAACCATGAATTATCCGGACGACTTATATCTAAATTAGCACCACCATAACCACTACTAGCACCATTATCATCATCAACATCATCAACACCAATTGGATCATAAAATTTCAAACGATCTGCCAATTTAATAACGTCATTAATTAAATTTCCATCAATATTCTTTGGATTATTTTCAATAAATTTCGATATACGTTCCAAATATGCTAATGATTTCTCTAATAAACCAACATCAGCTAATCGTGTTGATAATAAATATTTATAACGCTGCAAACAACAAGACAACAATTAAACAAATTAAAATTAGATTTGAATACACCACTAATTACTTGAAATTCATTTAAAACAAATTGATCATCATTCAAACTACATGCATATTCATAAATTTCAGTCATATGTATTGCATCATTTGTTGCAAAACATTTTATTGATTGTTGTAAATGATGATTTGATCCTAATAAAACTAATTTTGCATCCAAATTATCATAACATCCAAAACCAACTTCAGCCATTAAATAACAAAATTGTGCAGCATATAAATTACCACGATTCAATAATGTATCACCTAATATTGTTATTGCTTTACAATTTAATTCTGGACGTTGTGTTGAATTTGATAAGATCATTGCTAAATGTGGCCGCCAATCACCCCATTTCTCATCAGCAACACACTAAAATTAATTTGTTTTGGTTTTTTAATATAAATAATCGAAAAAATCATAACAAAATCAAATTACAGTAACAGCAGCTGGTACTTTTCCAGATAATAATTGATATAAAGTTTGTAATGGATCATTCATTGTTAAACCATTAGCAAAACGCATTAAAACATTAGCATAAGTTCGTTTATCTAATTTACTAGCTAGAAACAATGCATGGCCCCATAAATTATGCTTCATTGCCCATTCTAATGCTTCTTTACATGAACCATATAATAGATATTCACGGAATTTATTGGTAATGTCTTCTTCTTTTAAATTATTGTGATTGATTGATGGTAATGATGATAATTCTGGTTGATTATCATCTAAATTACTACCAACACTTGATACAATCGATGCTGTTGTTTGTGGTAATATATCATGATCTTTTAATAATAATTCAGCAATATCCGTACCTACAACCATCTAAATCATTTAGAAGCATTAATTAAATTTGTTTGTTTTTTTTCTATTAAACTAATTAAAATACATACACCATTTTGTCTTATTAATAAAATTAATAATTGCCACATTAATATGTACGAATTTGGATCGATAATTTCTAAATTATATGCTTGTTTGATTTTACGTTCACAATATTCAATGATTGTTTTTTTATGTGTTACACCTTTAATTAATGGACCAGGAAATTGTATTAATTCTTGATAATCATCATCATTTGTTAATAAAACATCCAAATTATATAATTCAATTATAGCTGATTGACCATCTAATGGATAATTTGGTAGGATTTTTATTAATTTCCCTGATGATATTGATGCTTTTATATGTGCTGTTGTGAATTTCATCGGTGTCATACGTTGTATTTGTTGATCATCATAATTCAATGATTGATCAGTTTGATCGAATGTACGTACATAACTAACAACAACCAAAAAACCACAATAAATTAATAAATATCGTAATAAATCTAATGTTAGTTATGAATTCGAGTGAAAGAAGCATGCAAGCAAGCAATGAGATGAACGGAAATTACAATAGAAAAGATAGTAAGTACCACAACCTAAAGAAAATCTAAAATGCTTATTGGTAGCGTTCATTCTATTATTTATTTATTTTTCAAGTTTACTAGAAAGATATTACTACAAGAGAGAGGTTACATTTATTTACTGATTGATTATTTCATTACTCGTAGATCTCACCTAGAATTCTCCAGACCATATTGGCCTGCTATACTATTCGTATGATTATCTCTGTAGTAACCTCCCATATGTGGTAAACTTGTCTGACTATAAAAACTCTGTCGTGTATACCTAAACAATAGGGGAAAAAAAAGAAAGCAAAAATTTCGCAAAATTCATCAAACAATAAACAAAATTGCCCATTATTATTGTGTAGATGTGTGTATATATTCTCAAAAAAAGGAAAACCAACAAAAATGCAATGTTAAAAACTTGATGATGGATTTCGTGTGATTTTGTCAAGATATAAAAACAAAACAAAAATAATTTATAAACAAACCTATCTTTAACGAGTTCATCATTAGCTGAACTACGACCAGAATGTACAGAGGTGCGTCCTTCACCACCAAAAGAAGGTGTCTCCCTTGAAGCAGCATCTTGATAATATTTACGATAAATTTGTGCATAAGCTTGCGGATCAGTTTTACGTAAATTCTCATAATACTGATATTGTTGATAATATTGACTATAAACATCATAACCGAACGCCTAAAATAAATGATTATTATTATTATGATTTAAATTATTATTAATGAATAGAAAGAATACTTGATAGGGATTGTATGTATCCTGGTGGCGTCGATGGCGCTCCTTTTCTCGTTGATGTCGATGACGTTCACGTCGATCTTGACCACGATCACGATCACGTTCACGTTCACGATATGTATCATGTATAGAATCTGAACGACTTGATGCTCTCGATTTCGATTCATCATTATAATTATCATCATAACGATAATAATCGTTTCTACGTACATCACGATAACGTTCATCATTACGTCGTGTATGTTGATGACGTCGTTCTTTATCTTTACGTAAACTATCATATTTACGATCATAATCACGATCATCTTTATTATAACGTTTACGTTCCTTATCACTATAATAATCAGTATTATTATCATCATCAAAACGACGTTCTTTATATCGTCGTTTATCATATTTACGATCACGATCACGATGATGATACTGATCGACTGGTGAATAACGTTCATCATAACGTCGATGATCACGTGATGTTGTTTTTAAATGTTCTTGATCACTTTCTGAACTGTCTTGTCGACTTAAACGCCGTCCCCTTATTTTCTTATTATTATCACCATTACTATCATCGCTTACTGTTAGATTCTTGATGGAATTTATCAATTCTTTCTCTTCAATTTGTCCTTCGATTGAGTCACGCCGTAATGATTTCTTATTTTTCTTATTAGCCAATATATTACGATTCTCCCCTCGATCTGTTTGTTTCAA
This sequence comes from Meloe dianella, assembly GCA_028455855.1. Classification (NCBI taxonomy): domain Eukaryota; kingdom Metazoa; phylum Arthropoda; class Insecta; order Coleoptera; family Meloidae; genus Meloe; species Meloe dianella. Next base: position 1,017,897 of record JAPTHL010000060.1, read on the forward strand.
TACAAGATCTGATGATGATGATATATCAGCACCAATTGTTGCTGAACGATCCCCTGTTGTTGATGTTGTTATTGTCACAGTTGGATTTGTTACATTTGGAGGAGTATCTGCACCAATTGTTGCTGAACGTTCTTGTTGTTGTTGTTGTGGCTCAATTAACTCAATTTCTGAATCATCATCATCTTGTTCATGATCGATTTGTTGTTGTAATTGTTGACGTTCAGGTGAACTGGATTCACCAGGTATCATACGACGTAGTCCTTCCAATGGTTCGATTGGTGTAAATGGTTGTCTGTAAATCAATTTTTATTTAAAAATAATTAATTATTATAATATATTGGTTTTACCTTAAATTATCCAATTGTAAATTATTATTATCATTTTGATTTGGACTATTTTCAAGTTGTCCAGGTACCATTCGAGTGAAATTTGGTAATGGTTCATTTTGTTCAATTTGTCCTAAAACCATCCGTCTTAAACCAGGTGGTGGTAATGTATCATCATGTCTATTATTATTGTTGTTATTATTATTATTTGTTTGTCCATAATTATTTGTATCGATATTTGATAATTGTCCAGTTTCTAAATATTGATTTCGATCATTTATTGGTGCTTCATTATTTTCTAACCATTGTTGTGGATTATTGGATAAACATATCTTTTTTATAGAATTATTTGATTGTGCTGGTACTGTATCAGGTTGTTCTGAATTATCTGGTAATGTTTCTAAATTAACTGTTTGATTATTAGGGAAATTATTATTTATTGGTATAGGTGATGGGAATTTATTTGTTGATTTACGTGAAATTTTATAAGGATTTGTATTTAAATCATCACCAATCGGTGATTGTTGTTGTGATGCCAATAGTGGTGGTGTTAATGGTGGTGGAGTTGATTTAATCGCATTTTCTTGTATAGAAATGATTTCTTTATTTTCTAATATTGGTAATTCTTGAGCAACTGGTGAATGACTGATAGTTGAACTTTGTGATAACATATAACTTTTATCACTTTCTGAAGTTTGTAATATATCATCAGACGATTCTTGTGACATTTGTGATTCAACTGACCATTGTGGTGTATCTAATTTATTACGTTTATCACTCAATTGATGATCAATAATTGGATTGTTTTTATGATCTTCTATATTAGTATCATCTTTTAACAAATTCATATCAGCATTTTGTTTTTGTTCTGTTTGTTGTTGTTGTTTCATATTATTTGTATCGTCTAAAGACCAATCCCATGTAGTATCATTTGCAAAACTTTCAGTTAAATTATTTTGATGTTGTTGTTGTTGTTGTTTATGTTCTGATTGCTGTTCATTTATTTGAACGTTTGAATTATCTTCATCACCCCAACTCCAATTCCAAGCATCTCCTTCAGTTGTATTTGTTGCAATTTGAGTAGCTTGTAGCGCACTATAAACATTATTTTGTGTATTATATTGTAAATTTCCATAATCTTGTTGTTGGTAATCTTGATACTGATAATGTTGATTATAAGTTTGTTGTTGTGGCTGGTGTAGTTGTTGTTGTTGTTGTGTTGGTTCAGTAAAGTCTGAATTCATTTGAATTTGTTGATTAGGATCATACCAGCTACTACTATGAGATTGTTGTTGTTGTTGTTGTTGTTGTTGCCACTGATTCTATCAATAAATATTTTAATTTTTCGATAAAATTAACTAATTGATATCATTTACCTCAGGGAAATGCTGATTTGGATTATACATTGGAACTGAGGGTGGTGGTACTGGTGGTACACCCTGTCCTGTACCATTAGGGGTTGGTTGGTGACCTCTCTTCTTCAACCAAGACATTTCTTATCGAAATATAACGATACTCACTATTATTTTACAATAAATATGGAACAGTCTCTCAATAAATAATAACTTTCACTGATGAACGGTTGTTGTTCAACATTGTTTCATTAACTTTCGTTTAGTTTTAATTTGGCTAATTTTATAAACAATAACAAGAATTGACAAACTATGGATAACAACGAGTAAAATAAATAAATTTAACAAATATTAATCATTAAATAACACCAAAAATTAATCACATATGTTGGGACACTGTCTACAGTTTCAATAGAAGAGGCCGTTTGGTGATTTGACAGGTTGAAAGTTGTCAAAAGCCCGTCTAGTTGGCACTTTCGTTTACCATAATAGCGGCAAATTTAAATTTACAGAACCAATTAAAAGAAAATTCAAAACTATTTACCATAACGAATGATCTAGCTCACACTTAACTTAATTTTAATTACTAAATTTCTATACAGGTTAGTATAAATAAAGAAAAACTAGAAAATATTGAATTTCTAATTTTACTTGCGCTATAATTAGTGATAGTATTTGAAAATAGAGGTTAACAGCAAATTCTACCAATATAGTAATGTTAAAAGATTCTAGCGTAACAGTTGTTTCCCGCCAAATTTTAGCATCAAGTGTTTAACGAAAAGTGTGATTTGTTGTTTAATTTGAAATTTTCTCCTGTTTTCCTTGTGTTTTATTTCGTTAATAATGATGGAAACACACGATATTGATCAACGTCTTCGTGATATGCAACGGGAGTATTTAGATTTTCTCGATGATGAGGTAATTTTAATAAAATTTCCACTAACAATCAAATTAATTTTCTATACATTCAACAAATAGGAAGATCAAAGCAAATATTCACAATTAGTTAAAAATATGATTGCTGATAAAAGTGTACGATTAATTGTTAATGTGAATGATTTACGTAAGAAGAATTCAGTACGGGCACAAGCATTATTAAATAATGCATTTGAAGAACAATCAGCATTTCAGAAAGCCTTGAAAGAATATGTTTACACGGTGGCACATGAGTATGCCAAAGAGAATGAAGAGTTTTTTGTTGCGTTTGAAGGTAGTTTTGGTAATAAACATGTAACACCCCGCACATTAATATCAAGATACTTGGGGAATTTGATTTGTGTTGAGGGCATTGTTACAAAATGTGAGATTAATTGATTTTTTTTATTATCGAATTATTCAAGATCGTGTTTTTGTAGGTTCTTTGGTACATCCGAAAGTTGTAAGAAGCGTTCATTATTGCCCGTCTACGAACAAAGTGATGGAAAGGAAATACACTGATTTAACATCATTGGATGCTTTCCCAAGCAGTGTTGTCTATCCTACAAAAGTATTCATTCAATTTAGTAAAATTTGATTTGAATAATAATCACAATTATTCATTATAGGATGACGATGGAAATTTATTAGAAACAGAATTCGGCCTATCAGTCTATAAAGACCATCAAACAGTTTCAATACAAGAAATGCCAGAGAAAGCACCAGCCGGCCAACTACCACGTTCTGTTGATATCATTTGTGATAATGATTTAGTTGATCGTTGTAAACCAGGTGATCGTATACAAGTTGTTGGCAATTATCGTTGTTTACCAAATAAACAAGGCAGTTTTACTACTGGCACATTTCGTACAATTGTTATAGCCAATAATATAACACAATTAAGTAAAGAAGCAAATCCATCAATATCACGTGAAGATGTAGCTAAATGCAAACAAATAGCACGTTCAAATAAGAATATATTCAATTTATTAGCGAAATCTTTAGCACCATCAATTCATGGACATGAATTTATTAAAAAGGCTATTTTATGTCTTTTATTAGGTGGTGTTGAAAAAGTGTTACCAAATGGTACACGTTTACGTGGCGATATCAATATTTTATTAATTGGTGATCCTAGTGTTGCTAAATCACAATTATTACGATATGTTTTATGTACAGCACCTAGGGCGATAGCAACAACTGGTCGTGGATCATCTGGTGTTGGTTTAACAGCAGCTGTTACAACAGATCAAGAAACTGGTGAACGTCGTTTAGAAGCTGGTGCTATGGTATTAGCTGATCGTGGTGTTGTTTGTATTGATGAATTTGATAAAATGTCCGATATGGATAGGACAGCTATACATGAAGTTATGGAACAAGGACGTGTCACAATTGCTAAAGCTGGCATACATGCCAGTTTAAATGCTAGATGTTCTGTATTAGCAGCTGCTAATCCAGTTTATGGCAAAGTAATATTGTTTTATATAATAACATCTATTAAAAATTCAATTGTGTCTATATTTTTTTATTTAGTATGATGAATATAAAACACCAATGGAGAATATTGGCCTTCAAGATTCATTATTATCACGTTTCGATTTATTGTTCGTCATGTTAGATAATGTCGATGAAGATCAAGACTTAATGATATCTGATCATGTTGTAAGAATGCATCGTTATAGGTATATAAAACTGATTCATATTTCTATATTATCAATAGTTAATTAAATTTGCAACGTGTTTTTAATCATAGAAATCCAAATGAACAAGATGGACAAGTCTTACCAATGGGCAGTTCTAATGTTGATTTGTTAAGTACAATCAATCCAGATAATTTAGATGATGAACGTGAAACACCAATGTATGAAAAATACGATGCATTATTGCATGGTAGTAGTCGTAAACGTAATGAAAAAATTCTAAGTGTTGATTTTATGCGAAAATATATACATTTTGTGAAAATTTTAAAGCCCATTTTAACTGAAGAAGCTTCCGAAATTATTGCTGCTGAATATTCGAAATTGCGATCAGAAGAATTAATGGAAAATGATGTTGCTAGGGTATTTATTGAATTTTCTTGTGTGTGCGCGTGTATATGTATGTTTTTCAAATTTTCTTTTATAGACACAACCTGTAACGGCACGTACACTCGAAACTATGATACGTTTAGCAACTGCCCATGCTAAAGCTAGAATGTCACGTACTGTAACTGCTCAAGATGCTTATGCTACAATCGAATTAGTTCAATATGCGTACTTTAAGAAAGTTTTAGAAAAAGAAAAGAAACGACGTCGACGTAATTCTGAAAATTCGTCAGATGAAGAAAATGATGAACATGATGCAGAGGAACAAACAACAAAACGTCTAAGATCTACTGTAAGTATTGTAAAATAGACTGAAATCAATGGATGTGATATAAAATTTATTTTAGCGACATTCTGATCACCACATCGATGATGATAATGATCAAAATGTACCAGCAACATCTACAGAACAAATTGAACGAATGGAAACAGATGAAACTGTATCAAATGAACGATTAACACAATTTCGAACACATTTACAACGTGCTTTTAGTGAAAATAATGCAAATTCATTAAATTTACAACGAATTGAAAATTTCATCAATCAAAATAACAACCAACCATTCTCACAAGGTGAAATTACAGCCGCCATACATCAGATGACGGAACAAAATCAAGTAATGTTAGCTGATGGAATTGTATTCCTTATTTAATCCATTTTATTGTTATAATCTTTTTTCCCAATATTTCACAATTATTTTTTATAAAAATTAATAAAAACGTAATCTCCGATCGTATTTTCTATGGTTGCTACTATTGCAACGATTATATCGATTCTCATCTCTTCCTCTATCATTTCTTCCATCATCACGCCTGTGATTATCGGGGTATTTTTGATTGTAATTCGTTCGTATATGTTGGTCCATTCTTATACGATCATTCTGTTGTTGTTGTGGTGGTTTTAATTGTAAATAGTGATTGATTTCAGGTGATTGTGGATTTCGATTCGTATTTCTTGCACGTATATTCAGTGAACGTCCATACAATGTTGTGCCACGCAATAATTTCACTGTATAATCAACAGAGATCTCATGTTTAACTGTTATAAAAGCAAAATTCGATTTACGACCATCTTTATCAACTGGTATACGGACACGTTCTAATGGGGCTGCTTGAATAAATAATTCGTATAGAAGTTGTTCGGTAACTTTTTCTGATAAATTACCACACCAGATTGTTCGATTATCGTCACTCATTTTTGTTAGAATAATATCGACAATTTTAATTAATCAATTAATAAAAAACAATACATCACAAAAAAAAAACAAACAGTCGAACTATTTTTTTAGTGTTATTTAGTAAGTTTTTAGATGTAATGTTGGTGTGTTCCATAAGTGAGCTACAAATAGATACACAATGAAGTTTGTTTAGGGATATTATATTTCGTTATGTTGGTTATTGTCATTTTAAACGTTTAAATTTCTAGAAATTCAACACAACTTGCTTAACAGACTTTTGCGAAGTGAGTACCGATTATTGATTAAAATTCATTAATAATAACTACTAATTGTCTACAAATCAGTGAAGCGTTGTTGTTGTTTTATTCGCAGTGTTTTTTTTTGTATTCGAAATTTGGATGTGATGAAATTCAAATAGTTCCAAATACAACCACGCTAGCGCTGTTTTTCGTGATTACTCGTTGAGTCGGTTACTCGTCTCAACACCTGTCTTGTGAATAATTATTTTGGGGGGGTTTATTCTAGTGTTAGTTTGTTTAATTCTCACACACCTTAAACATTACGTAAGCATTAAATTGATAAATCTAACACAACATTCGTTATTTCTAATACTTAGAATTATTTATTTGTTTAGGTGACGTGGTGGTATGTATACCTTATAAATACATCAATCAAATTAGTAGTGATTTGACGAATCAATCTGATTGTCTTCATAATAAAATGTTAAATTTCAAATTATTATCACGTACAATTGTACCAGTAAGAACATCAATTGAAAATGGTGTATTTACAAAATTCTTACCAACAATTAATCAAACAATTCAATCACGTACATATGCTGATCATGTTATACCTGATCGTTTAAAAGATATGACAACAAATGCCGATCCACAATTCTTTGATATGGTTGAATATTTCTTTCATCGTGCTTGTGTATTAGTTGAAGATAAATTAGTTGAAGATTTAACAAAAGTAAGAGGTTCGAAATTAACATTAGAACAAAGGAAGGCTAAAGTTAAAGGCATTTTAACATTGATGGAACAATGTGACCATATTATTGAAATTGCATTTCCTATACGTAGAGATAATGGAGAATATGAAATTATTAAAGGATATAGGGCACAACATAGTACGCATAGAATGCCAACAAAAGGAGGTAAATCATTATTGTTAGAATTATAAAACTGAACCGTATAAAAATAGATTAAATAGGCCTTGATGTGTTAGATATTATAACACATCGTTTCGTATGGGTAAAAACACACACATAGCAACAAAAATAAATGCACAAGGCTTATCTTTAATAACTTTAATTGTTAAAAATGTGAATTTAATTAAGTACATCTGTATTTCCGCCAACAACAATAACAAGTCATAAATAGATAAAGCAACAGTAGCCTTAATTATTTATCGTTATTTTTCTTAAAAATAAACACCTTCCAATTTTTGTACGTCATTTATTATCAAAATAATTATTCTAAATCAATAATTTCGTGATTACGTTAATTAAATTATCATATGATTGAACAAATAAATGTTTTTTTCGTCATCTAAAACTATTTCACATATACAAATTCTATTTTTAACAATAGCAAGTAGGTGTTCAAAATTATTTATTTTTATTATGCAGGTATTCGTTATTCACTTGATGTTTGCCGTGATGAAGTTAAAGCTTTAGCAGCTTTGATGACATTCAAATGTGCCTGTGTTGATGTACCATTTGGTGGTGCTAAAGCTGGTCTCAAAATTAATCCAAAAGAATATTCAGAACATGAATTAGAAAAATTAACAAGACGTTTCACATTAGAATTGTCAAAGAAAGGTTTTATTGGGCCTAGTCTTGATGTACCAGCACCAGATATGGGTACTGGTGAACGTGAAATGTCCTGGATTGCTGATACATATTCAAAAACAATTGGTTATCAAGATATAAATGGGCATGCTTGTGTTACTGGTAAACCAATCAATCAAGGTGGTATACATGGACGTATTTCAGCAACTGGTCGTGGTGTTTTTCATGGTATAGATAATTTCATTCATGAACCAGCATTTATGGAAATGTGTAATAGTAAGCCAGGATGGGATGGTAAAACATTTATTGTACAAGGTTTTGGTAATGTTGGTTTACATACAACAAGATATTTACATCGTGCTGGTGCTAAATGTATTGGTGTATTAGAATATGATGGGTCAATTTTTAATCCAAATGGAATTGATCCAAAAGAATTAGAAGAATATTTGGTAACGCATAAAACAATTAAAGGTTTTCCTGGTTCGAAAACAATTGACGGTGACTCTTTATTATATGAAGAATGTGATATCTTAGTACCAGCAGCTGCTGAGAAAGCTATAACAACAGCAAATGCCGATAAGATACGTGCGAAAATTATTGCTGAAGCTGCTAATGGTCCAACAACACCAGCAGCTGATCAAATTCTACTGAAAAAGAATATTTTAGTAATACCGGATTTATATATTAATGCTGGTGGTGTAACTGTTTCATTCTTTGAATGGTTGAAAAACATCAATCATGTATCATATGGTAGACTCACTTTTAAATATGAAAGAGAATCCAACTACCATTTATTACGTAATTAATTAATTAATTAACCTCATATTGAAATTAATTAATTATTTGTTTTCATAGAATCTGTACAAGAATCTTTGGAACGCAAATTCGGTTCTAACGGCGGTAAAATTCCAATTACAGCATCTGAGACTTTCCAGAAGAAGATTGCTGGTGCTTCTGAAAAAGATATTGTACACTCCGGTCTTGATTATACAATGGAGCGTTCAGCAAAGGTGAACCGAATATTTTCTTAATCAATTATTATTATTTTTTATTACTATTTTAATTATTTTAGGCTATAATGAAGACAGCTCTTAAATTCAATTTAGGATTGGATATTAGAACTGCTGCTTATATTAATTCAGTTGAGAAAATCTTCAATACATACTCTGAAGCTGGTCTTACGTTCTAAATAATGAAACAATAATGTACTTATTAAACTCGACCAGTATTTTGAATGCAATTATTTGTAAGAATTTAATTGTTCAATACATTTCTTATTTGTGTTATTTTCAAAAATCTATTGAAACTAATGTATTGTGCAATTGTCAAAAATAAATTGTTATTTCAACGAAATACACAGTTCTTTCTATAAAAGTACCACCATGACTTGATAAGGAAATGCAAAGGTTCTTTTTCATTGCAAAGTATATTTTATTTATTTTTATAGATATTTACAATTTTTTTTTTTGCTTTATAAGTATTAATTATGTTTATATACATAATATCATGTACAGTTTATTCGGTACCATTTCAATGGTTTCGGTTATAAATAAATAAATTTGATTCATTTTCCATTAGTAGGCGGTAAATATTCTCTATTCGGTTGCTGTGGTTTAGTTCCTGGGAATGGGCTTGATGGTTCCTCTCTAGGATATCCATTTTGTGCCTGTTGTTGATAACTTGGTGCTGTGCTACTCGATGGTGTTCGTTGTGGACTAATTGAGCTTTGATAACCGCCACCTGCACGTTGTCCATCAGAATATCCTCGGGTTGCAGATGGATATCCACCAGGAGTTCGTTGTGGACTAGTTGGGTCTTGATAGCCCCCTGTACGTTGTCCGTCAGAATATTCTCGAGTTACAGTAGGATATTGACCAGGTCCAGTCGGTCCTGGACTACCGCTTTGTAAATACTCTCTACTCGGTTGTTGTGGTTTAGTTCCTGAGAATGGAATAGATAGTCCTTCTCTAGGATACCCATTTGGCGCTGATGTTCCTGGTATTGCGCTGCTCGATGGCGTTCGTTGTGGATTAATTGAGCCCTGATAACCTTCCCCTGTACGTTGTCCATCAGAATATCCTCGGGCTGCAGATGGATAAGTTCGTTGTGGACTAGTTGTCCCTTGATAACCTCCTGGGCGTTGCCCCTTAGGATATTCTCCAGGGCCTGTAGGAAATTGCCCACTACCACCTTGTGGATCAGTTGGACTTTGTCCCTCCGGATATCCTTGGGCTGTACCTGGATATCCACTACGTCCTGCTGGCGAACCAGTTGGGCTTTGATAATTTCCTGGACGTTGTTTTGCGATATACTCTTGAGCTCTACTTGACCCTTCCGGATATCTTTGAGTACCATCAGGAGAATAACCATCAATTGGGGATACACCCATAATAGAATAATCGTAAATATTTGCATTGATTTCATACAAGGATGGAGCAGTATTACAATCGAATTGATTCCACCAAACACATACCAAATATTCTTGATGAAAGATTGTGCCATTTGGACATAGAAAATCGTAAGTTTTATTATTTGCACAAATATGGAATACTTGACATCTAGTTTCAGTATCAGCATAATATCCAGGATATTGTTGGGCATCACAAGCGAAAGAAGTTGATGGAATTTCAGCATAGATGGGATAATCTATTTCAGGATCACCAGGAATTGCAGAATAATCACCGTCGTCCTCTTCTTGTTCACCATTATTAAAAGAACTTGTGGACATTAATGGAGTTTGACTAAAACGTACTGGACTAATTGGTGGAAAGCCACCAGGTGTTTGTCCTGATATTCCTTGAAAACTACTACCGGTTCTTTGTGCCGGTTGTTGCGAAGGATAACCTGCCGGAGATTTAATTCCAGATTCTGGATAGCCACCTCTAGAATAGGCTCCAGTTGATGGTATTTCTGGTTTTTGTCCTGATTGTTGCGAAGAATAACCATCTCCTAAAATCGAAGATGGTCCAGAATAGGTTCCAGGTCGTTGTGAAGAATAACCTGTCGGAGTTGACGGTTTGAATTTAGATTGTGGATAACCACGTCCGGGGATAAAAGGTGATCCAGAGTAGCCGCCATTAGATGGCGTTTCTGGATATCCAGATTGTGATGGTCGTGGAACTGCTCCATAAGTTTGTTTCGGTATTGATTGGTATCTCTCATTTGCAATCGATGTAGTAGTAGGAAAACCGCCTAAGATTAGCGTAATTAATTGCGTTATTTTCGAAATTAGACAAGTAATTACCAGATTGTTGTTGGGCTGGTCCTGATGGATAACGTCCTGGCTCTGAAGAACGTGAACCAGTTGATTCGAATGGTTGTTTAGGACGATCGTAACTATATCCTTGTTGGGCCTTAAGGAATTCGAATCAAATTAATTTCAAACAAAGAAAAAACAATTAAAAATAGACTCACCAAAATATTCCCAAATAAAGCCAGTAAGACTGAAACAATGAAAGGAAAATCAATAAAACGTTGTTATCATCAAGTCTATCATTATTTTCAACATAATAATGATGGATCTTTAATAAGCAATTAGAATGTCGTGTTGTTCTTCCTAACATTACATCAACTTTGACACGATTGCTTTGATGCGTTTTTTTCAGTCTCCCATAATCAAACTTTTACACTTTTAAGGCATGCTCGATCAGTTAATTATCGAAATTATGTGAGTGTTTTTTTTACATTTTGTTGTGACAATCAAAATTAATTTTTAAAAAAATAAACACTTACCCGGTAGTAATTCAACAAACCAACCCATCTTCATGATGATTGTTGATGTTCTCTATCAAAATTCCAGATTCTCTTTGATTATGGTTATGTAAATGGCAGAATTGAACTAATCTAAAGCAACATTAGCAATGTATTTATATATTTTGCAACCCTAAGATCTGATCCACCTCTTGATCATCTTCTTAAGTGGGGAGATTCAGTGTTGAAAACTTTTTCGCATTACTCTCTCATCTGGATATCGTTGCGAAATGTAAATTTCATCGTCTTTTTCTAATGGCAACATATTTGTATTCAATTATAAAGACGGGCGATTTTTGTCGGTCGATTATTTTGCAAATTTTAGAATGAAAAATGCACACGGCCGCACAAAAACGCTTTCACTATTTTGAACGATTTGAATCTCGTGCGGGTGGATGGAATCGTTTTATTTACACAACGCCATACAGAGGATCATGTCATTCGATGATTATAAAAAATTTAATGATAATACGGAAAAATTGGAGAATTTTAGACAGATTGATGTGAAGTGAAATCATCTGAAAATTATATGTATCGCTACTAATAAAACATAGTATTAGTTGATTATTATTATGCACGAAACTAATAATTTTGCATACTAAAAATTATTTCGGATAATTCTATGTGGAATTGTTGTTTACGTGGCTATTTATGTGTGCTTTCATTAGAGTTAATCATTGATAATTACCGTGTTGGCCACACGTGAGGCAACTTGCACAGATTTTCGAGTCTCTATGCAATGACGGCCTTTTCATACAAAAAAAAAACAGCCAACAACAACAGTAAAATTAAAATTGGGTTAATTACAGCACTGTTCGTGTACTTATTTTCGACCAATATAGGCACTGAGCAACATTTAAATGTTACAACATTACTCATAAATCACGACACATGATCATTGTCAGTGTTAGACTAAATATCAAGATTTTTAATACAACATTATTCAATTAGAAAATTAAAGATCATTATGATTTACACATTAGAATAATTGAAGGTGAATCTCTTTTAATTGATTCTGCAATTAATAATCTTCATACAAATAAGCTTTCGTAAGAATTTAACAATATTATCACAGAAAATGACCTACATAGATTTAGATTACTAAATCATGCAGAGACAATCAACGATTTGTGTTTTTCTAAAGAAAGTGAATGTTGGATTTTCGACAAAAATTCGAATTGAAAAAGAAGCACCCACAAAGGTCATGTATGCATTTTAATCGCATTTCATCTTTGTGGACTTTTCTGTGAAATTCATTAACTGATGATTAAAAAGTCATCAACGATGATTTCAATATATTCATTTGGGGAAAGTGGGGTAATTGCGAACATCTGAAAGAACATCTATTAGTCTTCATTTGAATTGGTGTCTTTTCATTGCAATGAATCATATTTTTGTGAACAATAGAACAGTCTTTCGGGGAGAGGCGCATAAGCTACCAGCCCTCTGGATATTTGAGCTTCCATTCGTTCGGTTTTCGACAAACCAGACACTCAGTCTTCAAATGGAACTTGCACCAGTGCTTAGTAGAGCACCCAGTTTGGGTGCACTGAGAAATACTGAATGTTTTATGAAAACAGCTGCTAGCTCTTGTCAACTTTATTCTGCTTAAGTGTTGTTCTTCGAATACGTGTACAGTCAGCTTGCTGAAAATCCGAACGGCCGCAATTATGCCCACTGAAGTCACTAGCAATTACCCAAATTCAGTTAGATCTGAAGTAGTCGAATTCTCATGGCTTTACTTTAACGGAACCTATCTGGAAGAATATGAATAATCTCCCTTTTCGCAGATGGCCAATGTGGCGTCGTTTGCGAACGAATTCACCGCACGTTACCCCATTGTCCCCTAATCAAAATAAAAACAACTGATATTTAGGTAGGTAATTGTTCTAATTTCCAATCGTTATACATTTTTACTGATAATAGTTTACCTTGAACTAAATAATAGTAGTAATGATAATAATAATAATAATATCAAAAACACGTGAGCAAAATCGTTACAAAATGTAATTGTGATGATGCAACGATTTTTCGTTAATAATAATAATAATAATGCATGCATTTCATAAGAAATGAGATGAATTATACCTTTATATGGTAACTTCTTACCATCAAAAATTTCCACTAATTGGAATATCATTTTATCTATTTAGAAAGATTTGAAATAAAAATCCATAATCGTCCAACATTCCATTTGAGATTTTTTGTAACATTTCAAATCAATCAATGCAAGACTTTTATCGTCAAAAACAATTAAAACAAGTAATTAACATTACTTTCAAAGCAATATTGCATTATTTCCATAATCGCTAATGGCATCAATTCATGCATTTAAAGGATCAAATCAATATTAAATCATCAACATGTCATTTCGCTTGTAGATTTAGTATGAAATTAATGAACAGTATTAACAAACTTTTACGAAATTGATTTATTTTGATGTAAATGAATTCAAATTAAACTGGAAAAATTGGTTGTCTGTAAAGTCGGTTTACGGACGATAGTTTTACGTGATAACGCCATAAAGAAACATTGATGAAAAATTGCATACTTTTATGAATTGAATTGAATTATTATCACTAAATTATCATTATTTTGTATAATACAAAGAAGGAGTTAATTGAAAATTACAATTTTCTCGATAAATTAACATTTATTTACACTCGTTATTTCAAATATTTTTTTACGGAGCTTATTGTAGAAGTTCTCGAAGAAGCTCGCGTGGCGGCGTTCCAGTACAGAACTATTCGAACTGTTAGCTCTGACGTCACGCGAGAAGAGAGATAAATGTCTCACAAGCCAACGCTTGGGCCGATCGTGCCTCTCTATCGCTCAGGCGGAACGTGACACTTTTTTGTGCGTGCAGCCGGTGTTCATCAATTTATCAGACGTTATCACGTCAAAAATTTTAGGCTGTGCAAAATTGACAATTCGTCTATAAATAAGGGCATCTGATCGTCAACGTTGCCATATATTCGGCGTTAATTTCAAAAATTCATATTAGCGATATGAGAAAGTGATGGTAATGGGAATAAAACAAGAATTACAGTGGAATACACTTTATTTTGTAGAGTTGTTGTCGCATGTGAGCATTTGATACAATAATTACAATTTGCGACGTATTTTCCTCAATGTATCTTTGATTTGTTTTGTTTGTTTGTTTGTTTGTTTTTTTTTTGGTTTTTAATTATTCCATCTTAACAGTACTTAACAGCTTTTTAATTAACAAATAACATGAATGTAAATGGAAAATTCGAATTCGAAATCATGAATGTTATGTGTATGGAATGTTATTTGTGTAAAATTTTGTTTTCTTCTTGTATGTGTATCGGGTAAATTCATCAAAATAGGTTTCATAGCAATTACCGGATGGCATACATATATAGAATTATTATTATTATTATTATTATTAGGGGGTTTATTTTGCAAAAATACAATAACAGTCACTCGTTGCTCATCCGACAACAGCCACATGCCCTACAATTTAGTTAAATATTGTTGTTTCAATATTTCCCTATATATATATATATATATATATATATAGATATCTATATATAATATATGTATAATTTTTTTGCTCAATAAATTAACCAAACAAGATAGTTTGTTGTATCCGGAGATTATTAAAGAGAAACAAATAAAATAAGGATACAACGGACTGTCTTTCTATTACAAAAATTCGTTTATAACAAAGTGCGCGTGTTCGCAGTTGTGTTAGGTTTTGTTTTTGTTGATCTCACAAGAGGGAGAAAAACCTGGAAAACAATGGAAATTTAGGAGAATGGAAGCCGCACTTGTGTTCATGTGTATGTGTGGAGTGTGTGTCTGCTCTCAAATATAAAAGACAACTGTGAATATCAAATGATCTAAATCAAATTTATCGATCACTCGATATTTTAAAACAGTGTGTCAATTGTCGCTCATTTGTTAGCAACTGCAATTAATTGTATTAATTATACACATACATGTATATATATTTATATATATATTTATTTATTTATTTATTTATTTATTTATTTATTTATATATAAATATCTATCGCGATTATAGTAATATATTTAAAAATAATGATTCCTTCCTAATTAACAACGTGTTGGCTTTTGTGGCCTTATTAGTGGAGGAGTGCATACGCTACTGCAACCAATCAAACCCACTACTTTCTTTTTAAAATCTAATTTTACAATTATTAATAACAACGTTTATATCAGATGATAGCTGTTGTTTGAATTTAAACACAAAATTATTGCTATTTTCATTATAAAAATGTCAATTTGATTTTATATTCAAAAAAAAAACGGGAACAAACAAAACCAATTCAGCTATCATCAGATCATTATATACCAGAGAAACAAAAACACACGCTCTCCTAAGAACAAAGGGCAGGAAGACGGAAAAATAACGTTGCATGTTTAATTTGGATATTCCGTTAAGCTATCCTAGATTTATAATAATTTTTTTTAAACGTAGATTAAAAAAAGAACATAATGACCGTTAATTAGCGATAGGGAAGACGATTATTAATTGTTGGTGTTTTCAGTTCATTTTTAACGTGGTGATGGATTAGCGTGTGGAGCCTGTAATGGGATGCTCGCCGAATGTTCGCCGTCAAATTTTCGTTGAGTAGCCAACATCTGATGCCATGGGCCGAGACAACAACAATCTAAATTTCGGCAAATCGCACTAATGTGCATGCACAACTTGCACGACAAACGCTCACCAGCCATTCGGGTTGTGTTCGCGAACCCTCTCCCAACTGCACGCATCTTACTGCAAAACAATGTAGGCTCGGCTCACCTAATCTGCCACCACCTTTAGATAATTAATGAGAGTAGAGGAGATTTTCGGAAGAATAACGGGCGAACGAAAATTATCACACCAATACAAATCGGCCGTTATTGTGCATATAGATGGAAATCTATTTACATCACAGTCATTATGTTAATTTTTCCAACGTTATGTTTTTTATTTAATATTTTATTACATACAATTGTTTTGTTTTACAATCAATTGTTTTATGATGGCTTCAACGCTTATATTTAACTATTTTTATTATTATTATTATTATTAGATATAACGTTTCCTGTAATGCCAATCAAACACAATTTTTATTTCATTATTATGATTATTATTAATTATTAATATTATTTTTATTGTGTATTATTATTATTAATTGTTTTAAATACATATTTTCACACACTCAATAATCGGAACTATCATAATGGCCATTTATCTATTGATTTCATTTTGTTTGTGCTAATTGTAATTAATAAATGAATTATGAAAGTGAAAAAAACAACTTGTGAAATGTTGCGATAGTAGCCGAGATAACAGTTCCCGAAACTAGTGTATACTCAGTTAAATCACCAATGACGTCCAATCGTTGTTATTATTTTATTGATTTTCTCAATATGAATATTTATGGGTGAATGTTTTGTAGATTTTCAAGTGTGCAGCAGCTTGCACTTCTTCTGTTTGTTTTTTGTTATTTTACCAAACAAAAATAAGTCAGTGTAGGAAGCCCAATAATTAAGAAATATATATATGTGTGTGTGTGTATGTGTTTGTGTGTGTATGTGTATATCTAGATAACATATACAATAATTAATTAACTCCTAATAGACTTATTAACTTTACAAAACAAATCAATATTATTTGCCGTAAATTTCCCTACTATCAAGTGATTTCGTTAAAAAAAAAAACGATCAAAACAACCCAAAAATAGACGTGAATCGTTATTTGATACACTCTAGCAATTGTACAATCACAAAATGCATCGATCTAAATCATTCGTTATATCAGGATTTCGTTAATTTGGCACATCATTTTTTTCCCATATCTTAAACTAACATAAAATCAAAAAGCAACTGGAAGAGAGAGCGGCGTATTTCTCATCATATAAATATTAATAAATATAGTTTTTTTCCTTCTTATTAATTGAAAACAGTCAGACTGAATTTAACTGAGCATATTATTATTATTATTATTATTTATTATTATTATTAATAGAATATAGCTACATCAAAGTATTGTTATCGAAAGACATCTTGAAATAAAGTGCATACATTCGTCTGGTTGTTTATTCCTTCAAAATTTGTTAATTTAATTAAATTTTTGACTTCTAATTATAATCAACGTGACACCTTTGTCAGTCTCTCTGATAATAATAATAATATTGATTATATTGTTTATAATTAATGCAACAACAAATAGGATATTACTAAGTCACTGTCTTTTGTTTGTTGGTTTGTTTGTTTGTTTTTTTTTTTGGAAAAAAAGCAAGTCTATAATATTAAACACGGCAGTAGATGTTGCAGACGCGCACTATTATTATTATTTTTGTGGTAAAAATCTGTCAATGTCACCATTTTATAATATTGGAAATGTCGCGCCAGGAAGATGGTAATTCGTTGTAAAAATAAAATTTAGAGCACCCATCCAGATTTTCCTTCATTTTCAAAACAAAAATTGTAACAAATACAATCATCGATATAGTTCGACCGTTTGTTTTTTGTTATGTTTTGTTTTGTTTTTGTGCATAAAGTGCAAAACTATACCTATATATTATTTATTGCATATTCTTTTTGGTAATTCATCGAACAAGTGATAAAAAAATGCGAAAACGAAACGAACACAACGTATCGACGTACAAAATATTTCTAACACCTTCATTTCTCTTTGTGGCTGCTAAACAAATTGATTATCTTCTTTATCATCTTCTAAATACTACAAATACGATGCACTAATTTAAATGTTGTTATCCATGGTTATTGTTGTTGGTTTTGTTTGCTCTATTTGCCACGGCTAAATTTCTAAATTATAGCCATCAGCAATACGATTTGTGTGATTGTCCAAAATCTATAAAAAAAAATAAGAACTAGCCCCACAAAAATTGTGTGATAATTATCCAATTATTGTCTGATCACATTTAAAGTAAAAATGGAATCAGATATTTCTATCAAATACAGATATGAAAGAAATCGGAAGGAATGTAAAACAATAATAAGAGGTAGAATTTGTTAATTTTTCGTAACTGTACGGAGCTAGTTCTTTCATTAATTATATATCTTCTTTTTTTTTGAAATTATTATTATTATTTCAAATCATCTCCTCTATTAGAGGAGATTTTATCGATAATAGTGTGGGCAACGGTATCGCAATAGGCCAATTATTATAACAATTATTAAATAATAATCAATTGGGAACGTTCACGAATGACCCTGTAATCAAAATGAGTGTATTGCTAACGACGGCGACGGCGATGGATGTATCGTTTACTAATGACAAGTTCAACAATGTTTTTTAAATGAAGCCACCATCAAACACTATCAACACTAGCATAGCGTTCACCAAGTTCCTCACAGACATGCTGTGGTGGACGTCTAGTTGATGCACCAGATGGTACAGGTAATTGTAGTGGACGGTGTAAGCCGCGCCGACGTCGATGACGTTTCCTATGACACAGTATACATAACGTCACCAAAGCGACGATGATGGCCACTATAATACAGATGTATAACAAATGGTAATCCGTATCGGGCACATCCACTGCACCTGTTAAAACAGAAGAAAATTTAGAAAAATACCGATTCACACACCCACACACAACATTCTCGATTATGATCAATAACAATAATTGACTTTTATACACAACTATATGAAGTAAATCATTCAAATCGTCCCCGTTTAAAATGATCGTTAAATCTAAAATTTAGCACGTGCATTAACAATGAACAAAATGATTCTTTAACACTATCACCTTGTGTTTTTGCTAATTGTTTGACAATATGATTGTTTAAATAATAGATACAAAGACTCACGTGTTCGTGAGTGGAGCATGCTGTTGTAGAGACAAGCATCATGCCAGCCTCATCGTTGATACCATTACTAACAACAGTGGTGGCAGGAGGCTCAACAGACGTGTACCACGCGATTGACCTGCACACAATACAAAATACCAACCTGCCACCACTACCTCAACTATCTATTTCTCTATTAGAAAATTAAAGAGAACAACATCTGTCAATGAACTTCAATACTTGAGTCGCTGTTGAAATTCTTGGTGGATGCGCCAGGACATCCACTAATTAATAAACAAATGTTCTTCCCTTAGAAGCACAAGACTGATAATTATTTAACGATAACATCATCATAATGACACTCTACTACCAAATCATCAATGCATATTTATCAATCTTGTCTCAATTTCACACGCGATACTTAAAAATTTACACCATAAGTCGCCTAATTTGATCGAAATATTCAAAGAAATATAATTTTGCAATTTAATCATGGCATTAGATTGTTGATTTTTTTATTAATCATGAGTAAAGGCCAAAATTTGTTTTTTTTTGTTAATTTGTTTTCTGCTTATAATGCAAATTTGGAATAAGATACCATATTTATTTATAGTAACCATTGCGTCACTCACAGTCGGCTTCATCTGAATTGTCATCAGCTCCACAATTGTTGATTTGATTGCAATGCAATTTCGCTGGTATACAAAAACCGCTTTGTTGACATTGGAATTCATCACAGTTCGGTCCTTCTTGGACTTCAGTCCAAACAACTTTAAAACCTTGTGCCCCAACAGCCTTATCCGCCGTTACAAAACTATTCAATCAAAATCAAATTAATTAATATTGAATTGAAATTTGGTTTATTAAACAAAAACAAAAACAAAAAAAAACGTACCTAAATCTAGCTGCATTCGATGTTGATAGATATTGCCATTTATCGTTAGCACCTTTTTCACCACACAATTCGATTGGTGGTGCAATTAAATCAGTCCATAAACGTAGAACAGCCGCCGGACAGCCTCGACCTAATTTTCAGTTGGGTTAAATTTCATTATTTTTCTAATCGTAAAAAAAAACCAAAATACAATCAATTGAGATTGCCTTACCTACAGGTTCTCCTTCAACGGCAAACCGTTCAAAATTCAACATAATTTTATAATTCTGCCGTACACTGATATACCAATGACAACTTTTCAATGATAATCCTTTTATTGGACCATCATAATCAGTTGGGAATTTTGGACTTGTTATTATACCTGATTCTAAATTACTAATATTGCCACCACAATCGCCAAATATTGATTTTGCTATTTCAAAACTATAACGTGCTTTAAAACCACTATAAACACCTTCAGAATCTGCATGTAAAATAACTTTCAAACCCATCGCACCACGATTCGATTCAATTGGACCTGGGGCTGTCATACCACAATAACGACCAACAATTTTCTCCGTACCGTCTCGATAAATATTGTATACTTCTAACCAGTCTTCTTGACATACATATGCTCTACACAACAACAATAATAATGATGATGATGATGATGATGGAAATAAATAAGAGACTTACCCATAGGAGCCAACCGTGGAATTCGCAGAATCAGCACGGACTTTAAAACTGTCGAAAATTAATGTGACTTGTTCGTTATTTGTTGCCAAAAACGAATAGGTACAATTGGTGTCACTTGGGTAATTCGATGGGTAACGGGGTGAATTAAAGTCACCCTTTTTCTTACTAATACTGCGATAAGTGAACATACAACTACCATCAGGTGCAGCTGTACCAGGAATTCGATATTCTATTTCCACAAAAATAAGGAATATCAATACAACAATTATTATTATTATTATTATTATTGTTGTTGTTTGTATTACCAGTCTCAAAAGTATAATTGGCTTTGAATCCACGACCCATTAATTCTCCACTACTAAATACCATAACTAATCGAGGCCCATCAGAGATCACAATTGATGGTTTACTTTCATCACCACACATCTCATGATCGAATTTATCGTAAGAATCTGTAGTTTCTTGACCTTTCAAATAAATTTTTAGATAACCATCAGAACAACTGAAAACAATATTGATATTTATTAGATAAACCACCAGAGACTAGTTTTAATAAAACGATAATGTAACAGGCATAATCCGAAATAATTTTTTTGATATGACCAACAAGTTCTTCAACTTACTCTCCTTTAGGGCCTTTAGGTATTTCAAATAATACAAATTCAAGTTTGACTCGTTCTAAATGTTGTGAATCTTGCATACCATAAATGAAATAACGACATACCAATTTCGGCATATATGGGAATGGATAATTTGGACTGAATACGAAGCCGCTTGATTCTTTTTTACTTAGAATTTTTTGATCACATTCAGTACCACGTATATGTTCACCATCATTCTTACTTATAAAGTCTGAAATGACAATTTGATAAATTTAGAAGCAAATTTTGTTGTTATTGTTGTACACACTCACCTAATTTGGTAAACGAATTCGAAAATTCAAAGATGCCTTTAAAGCCGCGATTTTGCGTATTGGCAATACGTGGCAATGTAACGAATTTAATAAGAAGTGAAGATTCGGAAGAATAAATGACAAGATTACGTTGTTGGCCACAATATGTACCAATCACAGATGACGTATTATCAGGACCATCGTAGACTCTCACATAATCAAAAGGACAACTATTTTGTTTGGAAATTTGATTAAAATTCAACAAAAACGACAAATTAGTTTAGACTTACTGAGGACCACCATAGAACAGATCGAAATCCCTGAATTCCAAACGGATCCGTTGACCAGGCACACCAAGAAACTGGTAAGCACAAGTGAGGGCCTTCGGATAGACACCTGGATAAGTTGGTGATAATATCGCACCAGTTGGTTTGACACCGCCTTTTACAAGGAAGCTACACGGGCTACCAGCTACCGGAGTGCCCACTTCATATTCCGCTGAAATTTCCAAATTAATATTACAATAACAATCAAACAGGAGAGGTATGAATTAAATTGAAAATCACTGCCAGTCGTATTTATATCTTTGGCAACACTGACCCTCCACTTCATCAATCAAACAAGACACTTGCTGGGAATAATTTATGATGCTCTTGACCTCGATGCCATAACAATTACGTTACAAATCTTGGAATTGCCAGAAATGGAGCGTCCTTTAAAATTTTTTCTTTTAGGTATTTTCTACTTACAATCATTGATAAATGTATATCTGCCGTTAAACAGGTCACTCGTTGAAACGTTCTTATCAGTATAGAAGGCTAATGCTAGGGCACGATATAATGACACCCTTAATCTAGGTGGTATCGGCCCGCAATACCGACCACCAAACGGAGAATTTATTAATTCAGCAGCGTCCGGTTGGACAACTTCTGAATAAACATCCATATATTCATGGACACAGCTATAGAAAATTTTCACAACAATCGAAATTAATACACAAAAATCAATCAATTCGTATTTATTATCAAAATTGTTGAGAGTAATATTGATTTTATGCGAGATTGGCGAAAGCGCTCATGCAATAATTAATAATAAAAATAATTATAATAATAATAACGTGCATTGGAATATTTTTTAATAAGATAACAGGTGAATTGCAACAGTAATTCTTGATTGAGTTGATATGAAATGAATATAATTTCAAAGGAAAATTACACAATTTGTTATTGTTTGTCGTTGTCGATTGAAATAAATCGTTTTTGTTTCGTTCTGATGATTGATCGATTTTATTTTCGTTGTGCAATTTAAATAATAACGACACACGATAATAGATGATTTTAATTATTGATGGGGTTGTTTTTCCAATTAAATCCTCACTACAACAAACGTGTATAAATAGAAACTAGCGTTTTCCCGTATATATATATATATATATATTCAATTTTCCCTTATTATTTGATTTAATAATTCAACAGTTTTCGATCCAATTAGATTTACAGGCTTTTAATGAAATCTACACAAATTCTCAATGAATATTGAACTAATCGTTTCTAATGTTTTTTTTTGTATTATTACTGAATTTATTTATGTTTTTTCGTTTATATTCGTGCAAAATACATACCCACACAAATCGAATATAACCTGATACGATACCAATTTGAGTATAATCGTACAACAACAGAACAAAAATCCCTTTTATGTTGTGTGAATGGAAAGGTGGTAAACAGCAAAAACGTGCATTTTATTGAAATGTTTTTAAAAAAAAATTTAAAACCTTTACTGTGACAATTATTATTGTTATTAATAATAATTAAATAAAAACAAAAGAAGGATGAAACAGATTGATTGAAGGAATAATAATCCATGCATTATTATACAATGATAGCCTTCAGATAATGTTGTAGCTGAAATGAATCTTGAAATGTTGTTATTGTTGAAATTTGTGAATTTCAACAAACAATATTCGACCCGGCGCATCCACCAATAATGTGTGTGTGTTTTTTTTTAAATTTTATTGAATCATCTTCATTTCAGCTTATTGTTATTAGAGGAAAACTATAAGAAGTAATGTTAGTTGTGATTAGTTAGATTTAGTTTTCTTTCTGTGTAAAAAAAGAAATCCTAATCATACTCACGCAGGGAGGTCTCCCACGGCAGCTCCACTGTGTGACAGCAGCAACGGCAACACAAAAACAATCAGTCAGACGGGCACGTGCCCCCTCCCTGCTATTATTAGCCAAATTTGCACGTGCAAACACACCCTCTCGCCAACATCCACCTAATCACTCATCTATGCATTCGCACTAAACAAAACAAAAAAATCAAACACGAGGAATGATGATGACAAACACGTTTCAAATCACAAAGTTGTGGTAGTTCGCAATTAATTCGAATTGCCAAAAAAATATATAATTAATCAATTGAGGAGTATATATATAAAAGGGTTTGAGAAGCTTCATTAGGATTCGGTTGGACTGTTTTATTAAATTGTTTTATTTATTTTTTAATGATTGTTATCTATTAAACAAATTAACGTTATGTTTGCTTGTTTTTTTATATATAGATTTACCGTCACAAGTGCGTTATAATTTTCGCTATACACCAATAACTACAAAAATAAATAATAAGCCCAATAATTCATATACAGCCCTATAGCCTAAATCGTTTCGTTTAAAAAAAAGATCACAAAAAAAAATAACACATGGTGTTGGTGCGTCCATATTTATACCAAACACATGCAATCTGGTCGTTTGCTAATAATAAAACAAAGATTTAACGTTTGATATCAGTATTTTGAGAGAATAATTGTAAGAATAAGAAAAACATCTCCTGTTTTTTGTTTTTGTCCCATCATTAACCAAATTACATGTCTTTATTATTAATTTGTTGTTGTTGTTGTTTTTTTTTTTGCTAAACATTGAGATAATAATCGCGTGTTGTTGTTAAAATAGAACTATTGATTGTGTGTACTTACTCAGGTGGTGCCCCACGTAGGGCAAACGATGTAAAAACAAGTTCAACACGTTGGCCAGGCCCAGCTAAAAACGTATAAATACACTGGCGCGAATGTCCACGTAAATTCACAAATTCTGGTGCATGGAAGGTGCCGTTCAGTGGACCTCCCGGTCTGCTCACGAACGTTTGGTCGCATTCTGCAAGAAAACCAATCAGAAATATTGCCACAAAAAATAAAAATAAAAGTGTACAAGTGTACATTTATAAAATCTCAATCTCAATCAACAACAGTGGTTTACAAAGAGCATAACTTTGTTGACATTTCGTATTTATTTTAGAAAACGATTGGAAATTGGCGTGACGATTCGATTGGTGGAAAACATTTTCGTGTGTTCATAAAATTTCCCGTTTCCCACCAACATCCCATTAATAAACCACGTAATAGAATGATAAGGATAAATCATTCCAGCAGGATCACTTAATCAATTTGCATATGAAAAGTGTTAGTCAGAAATCGTTAACATATCTATAATTGAAATTATTTGTCGATTTAAATCTAAATCAACGCCGCTATACAGAACAATGGATTCAAACAACAACGAGAACGTTGAAAATCCATTTATCGAATGGATGGATTTGTATTTTTAGAAATGCAATTATTAGTGTTTTAATTAAAATAGTTGGAAATAGTGGTGGGGAACCAGACGCCATCTATTAGGTAGATTTGGTGCGTGCCTACCATCAGGACCCAGACGCCTGGATAGAGGAGTCAAAGGTCACATGCTGTGTGAGTATCCTTTATCATTGAAAACAGGCGTGCGGTTGTATCCTTTCTCTACTATTCAACACAATTCAACCCATCACAATTTCCAATACATTTAAACAATGCAAGGATTTATTTGTATAAGAAGAATTCGAAATAAAATCACCCACCCTTACCGAATCAAATAAGAAATCAAATCAATAATGGTTGTACGTTTTTCCTATTCACGTAGGTATTCGTATTAGAAAACTATGTTAAATCTACTGTTCTTTACTGGCATAAACACCAATTCTTTGTTGTAGAATTGTGTGTAGGTGGCAGCAATCCAACAATTTACTACCCCATTTTCACCTACACACACCAACACACCCTCTGTCTACATCCGCCTTGAAAACGATGTCAACGCCAAAGGGTGGTATGGATAGATCACGTTATCTCCCTCTCCCTCAATGGACATTTGTTATCTCGGAAAAATTCGTCTACGACGATTTTATTTTGTGTTGGATTTATAGCCAGAAACATCCAGAGTTGAGGGCGAAAATCCTATTCTTCAACAATAAGTAATGAGTTAAACCAAAAAACAAATAAAAAAATCTCCAAACAAAACCTATTAAAATTTTCAATGTTCAATCAATAAAAGTTTATTGAATCATTGGTACATCAAAATTGTTATTTTATTCGATCATAATTCTGTACAATTCCCACGAATTTTGTAAGTTACAGTTGAAACAATAATCACACTAGAAATGGCTAGCAAACAACAAACGTTCTAAATCCATATGTGGTCGTATTTATTATTACAACAATAAAAACGTACTACAAAATATTTTTATTTTGTCAGTAATATTGAATACAAATATAAAATTTTATAAACAATTTGTTATTGTTACATTAATCTACGTATAATTGATAGGTTGTCTTCTGGTACATGTATATCTATTGTCGATGGTCTAATTATTTCTCAAAAAAAGATCTCTAAAGGTAAGCCACTAGTCCGGTTAACACAGATACAACATCAATAATAACAATGATATAAATCTATCACACACAACACTATACCAATTTTTCATTAATATAATTGATAATTATTGAACAATCATCACTTTCTTGAGCGAAATAAAAACACCTTCTCTCTAGTCCGTGCAGAATAAATGGAGCGTAATCTCTTGAAAGACATCATCATAGTGCAAAGACGGGGAAGACTCTCTTCTCTATGTCTAATCTCCAAACTATTGGCAATCACACCGCGAACGCAATCCGACATTATGTCCGTGGCGGCCCCCCAATACTTTGACCAACCACAATTATAATAACTATGAACACAGCTAATAATACCAGTATACAACAAATTGCAACAGCCACCATGTTGTGCGTTGACTTGCTTATAACTGACAAGAGGATGATATAGACGACGACGACGACGACGACGACGACGCCGGTAATGCTGAGGGCAAAGACGGGTTACAGCGCCACTATTGCCACCACCACCACCACCACCACCACCACCCTACCGAAATCTACCCAAACTCTCTATGAAGCGCCCTCATCGCAGCAGGAATGAAATATTGATTTGTTGGCCCTTGGCGTTAGCAAAGAGCCAAAGTTTACAACAAGCTTAACAGACGCGTAAACTGCCATAATCGAAAGCTTTCATTTTACAATTAACAACAACAACAATTAAAAAAACAGAAGAATGTTCAGAAACAACAATTGAAACAATTCAATTATTGCAACATTTCAAAGAATTTATATATTTGAATAGAAGTTAATTGAGTATAAATTCCACCATTTTAACTAACTAATCTGCTGTTTATCTTACTAAAAAGTTACAGACAAAACTTTGATTTGATACCAATTACATCTTGTTATAAATCACAATTCGAGAACTTGAACGTAATTAACCACCATTTAAATAAACTCCAACGATTCGTAGAAACTTTAATGATGATTTGAGATATTCAATATGCGAATCGAATCGATATGTATTCAACCGTACACATAGAAATATCGTATATACAATGAAATGCATAAGTTTAGGATTGTACTTACCACTAGTAACTTGAAGACAAATGGCTTGAAGGCAGAGAATCGACAGAACAAGACTTCTCCCTGAGGTGTGCCGGTGTGCTGGGGCCATACTGTGTCCTAAACACAACAAATCAATTAAAACAATCATCAAAATCAAATATTATTGTATAAAATATTTCTGTTGCATAGATAGACATTGAGATTTTCTACAAATCGAATATTGAATCGCTAGCAACATCGCACAAATAAGACAAAGATCAAACTATCTGCTATTGAACTAAAAATTATAAACACATGTTGATTAAGAATCTAAAAGTAATTATCATAACGTAAACAATGAAGTTGAAAGTATATCCCATTCACCCCTGCCAGCTATTTATTAACTTTCAAGCACCCTCTCCTTTATTATCACAATAATAACAAATATATAGATTGAAACTTAGCTTTAACAAAACTTTAAAAAGCAACAACCAACAATTCAATAAAAGCATATTATTATTGAAGTTGAAGTAGTATTTGTGAAATATAATAGATTTGGAATTCAACAGAGAGCAAACGGGTTAGAATGGTGTTGAAAACAACAATAAAGCTAATAATGTTTGAAAATCCTCTGGAATAATCAATGATTCACTTTCAAAAAATCCACAAACACGATTCCAGTTTCCAATCATATTAATCTGGAACGTTTTTGTTAGCTTTTAATATGATTAGTTTTCATGTTAGAAACAATCCAGTTGCTAAAACTTAACCATCATCAAGATTTTGTTAGAAGTTCTAATCAAATTGTATCAGGATTGTATTGGCCGGGAATTTGGCAATAAATCAGCAAATAACACCTAGGATTCCCAGGAAAAAGAAACAACAAGACAACCAAATAACGTGATTTCGTGACGAGAATGAATTATGGCAATTTCTTTCTGTTCAATTGTATGAAATGTACGAAAGGCAATGCGATTTGAGGGCATATTTCAGCTTCCTTATAGATCAATACACTTTATCAGGTTTATCTGTATCCCAAGAGGTGGTAGTAACTACTTTCGTAAAGTACACATTTGCGCCATCTCTTGATACATCAACGTTACTTCTTATCAAAAAATCACATAAATCTACCTATTTATAACGTATCTAAATCGTTTGAATTTATCGATTTATATACGTGAATTGGATTGAGATTTGCATTTTAATGGGAGCCGGAAAGAGATTTTGTTTGAAACAGCGTTAAAATTACAAATTGAAGAATTGTCGAAATGGTGGATGCGCCAGGAGATGCGGCTGATTTCAAATTTGCTGCGTTTCCAGATGCCAATTTCGGTTGGTTTGTTCGTTATGTTTTTCCTATTCAGAATGAACGTTTCATAATCGACTACACAATATTGGAAAAACACGCAACTTGAAATTAATTTAAATTTGATTCATCCACCGCATTAAAATCGAATTGTTTCCGTTATTTGATAATAATTAATTTCAAATCATCAAAGATTGATGGTTTTAATATTTGCTAATTCATAATTGATTACATTTATCGTTCGAATCAAATTGTGTATTAATAAATATCGATTTTCGCTTATCTCTAAGATGTTTTAAACGTAACATAAGCCAATTTCCAGATCTTAATGTCCTGATAGATCCGTGATAAGATGATAATTATTTTTTTTAATCTAATTCTCAACGATCATACAGCGAGGATGATGAACCTGGATCAAAACGAACATTGTTAATGCAGTATGTGTTATATCGTTAATATTTGTCGGTAGCGCCGGCGCCGCGACGCTACCACCACGCCCCATACACACAGAATCATTCACTCATACACTCTCTCTTTTCTATCCATCTATCATCATTTATACCAATATTTTGTAATGCATTTTATTACACAATTTGATATTTACATTTATGTTTCACAGTATTTCAACAGCATTCTTTAAATTCATTTGGGGAAGACGGTGAAATTTAGGAAAATTTCACCGTCGTTGTTGTTGTTTTTTTTTCGATTGATATCAAGTTTACTTTTTCGATTTATTTGTCTCTTGTTAGATACGATGATGCGTTCCAACGCCGATTTGTTAAAGCGTTCGCTTCATGTTTTTTCTTTCTTTTTGTTTGGTAAATACATTTCCATTTTAGAGAATTTTCCAGTTTTACAACAATCTTTAGAAAATTTCCACATCAATAACTTCGTATTTATTTTACATTTAAGAAAATTAGGAGGCGAGAACGGCTTTAGAAACTCCTTAATTGGATTTTTGATCGTGTTAAATCAAAATTGAACTGGAATGATGATTGTTGAAACAAAACAAAAAAAAACGAAAGGAAAAGCAATATGAAAGGATTTTTTGGATTGATTGAAACTTGATGCGTGACTCTCAATGTGGTCAAGCTACCACAAACCACCTAAATGGATAATTTCATCGTTTTTCGAAAGTAGGGCAATTACAAAATGCACTCAGTTGTAATTAACAATGAAATATTTTTGAAATTTCAATGACAATATTAGTAACGATCGTTAAAAACGTAATCAATTCAACTACAAACCAAGAGAAAGATGTACGTTTCAATTTTTGGTAATCAACGAATTCTGTGATGGTAGTTGTAAGTTGTTTTGTAGGTAAATAGATAGAACAACATCTAGCATCTTTATCGTACTCAGTACAATGTAAATAAGTGCGACAAAGAACACATGATTGTCCATAGAATTCGTTTACTATTATATTACACCTTTATTATCTCAAAAATCTATCATCAAGCGTAATTGTTGGGATTTAAACTAAGGAACTTACCATATCGTCAGAATCGATGACAAGGGCGGGAGGTAAACGACAGGCTTAAACCTCCGGATTCACCTGGAAAAACGCTACACTAATTATAAATAATTAACGAAAAATTAGTGTAAATGGCAATGAGTTTGTTCCAAGAATACAATCGCGAGTTTTTGGAACAAAACGATCACCCCATTCAATCGGAATAACTATCAACTCTTACACTATTACACACACCCCAAACCATCACGGAACTCACCCCCATCAACTTGATATTATCTTAATTGCTCCAACAGTTTACTCGCCGTTATACAAATTAGTGTTTATGATTATGTTTAAGGGATGATTTTTCCGAATTTTTTTCAGATTTTACAGTTTGACATTATCGATTCAATGTTTATTTATTTATTTTTTTCGAAAATCACTTACATTACATTGATTTATACTTCCAGTGAGACAGCTTGATAGAATTCTGACTCACTAAATCTTTCCCTTTTATGTGTATTTGACAACCCTCTTAATAAGCCCTTCAAGCGATTGAATTAACAATTTAGTTTACAAAAGAAAAAGTAGAAAAACGGCTTTAATTCTTCAATATTTAAAGATCCGTATATGTTGTGCATGGCTTAGTTTATAAAGCATTCATTCATTTTTGGACAGTCTGAAATATTACCCGTACATATAACA
The DNA here is from genome assembly GCA_028455855.1 of Meloe dianella. Classification (NCBI taxonomy): domain Eukaryota; kingdom Metazoa; phylum Arthropoda; class Insecta; order Coleoptera; family Meloidae; genus Meloe; species Meloe dianella. Next base: position 1,048,741 of record JAPTHL010000060.1, read on the forward strand.
TTCGTAGAATTTCGAGAACCTTTCTCGCATTTAAATTTTAAACAACTTCACCGTTTTCAATACATCGCTGGTGGCGAGCTAAAACGAACCGTATTCACCATTTCTATTTTGTATTAATTTATTTGTTATTTGGCAAAACCAACAAAAAGACAAGGCAAAACTGATTTGACAAACGAATCTATAACAATACGAACACAAACACTTCTCATTCACATGAATTTATTACGAGTTCCTGTTTAGAAATCGTTTATATTCAATTTATCTAAAATAATAACAACAGCATGTCCTTGAAGGATGGACAATCCTTTTAAGTGTTTAATTTAAGTGCAATGCGCCGGTACTTCTATAATAAATTTAAATATGAATCCAAATTAACCAATGAAAAGACGGTTGATTCGACTGATGCTGTATGATTTTTTTTGGTACAAAAAGGTAACGATAGTGCTAATCATTCATCCTTAAGGACTAACTGTGATAAATAGCTTTGTCCTTTAGAAATAGATTCATGAAAGATTACTCTTTCAAATTGATAATTTGATAAAAGTTATAATTGACAAGAAGGGTGGAACTTGGAAGAAGATTAATTTTGTCATCCTCTCTTCATTTGGAAGATTCGTACACAATTGAAGTGGGCGTAACTATATAAATCTCAAATTAGATAGAAGTTAACCGAACATCGATAGAATTTATAGAAATCTATTGATTATAGGTTTAATATTACAAGAAAACAACCATTTGTCCGTACAAATATCACTAAGGTGCGGATTACAGTAAAGGTTACGCCCCCCTTCACTAGACGATATACCCAAGTTATTAACTAATAATTCGATTTAGTTTATTTTTTTTAATGATTGTTCAGTATTCTTAATGCCGTTTACGGAATTTTCGTGTTAGATAGAAATTGATTTCGTTCATTTCAAATTTTTATTAAGGCTGTTTGATCGTTTTCATTTTGAAGACACTATAGGCGTTGTATCGTCCATTTTTTTTTTGGAAATTCCTGTAATTTGTTTGTTTAAAGTGTTAGTTCATTCGTTGAAGATGTATTGAGATGAATTTTCGTATAGTTATCATTATGAGTGATTAGAAGCCACGCCCCTTATCCTCAGGTCGCAAAACTTTATGTTAGACACCCCACCATTATGCCTGATGGTAAACATTGGAATCGATTACGGTTAAAGTAAAGATTTTGAACTATTCTCGTATTTAATTTAAACAAAAACAGAGAAAAAAAAACAACCCTACAATGGCAATTATTTGAATATTGATGATAATGATAATGTAGGTGATTGTAAGAGTTAAATCATTTGATTTCTTCGATAGTACAAGTGTTGTTGTGGTTTGACTTTGTATGGTTTAAATCGAAAACCTACCCTTGTGGACCAGTTTTAGCAAAAGCCGCGACTCTGGCGGCAGCCATTTTATCCTGCAGTAATAGTAATATACGTCGCAACAGCGGCAGTGGTAGTAACAACAACAACAGCAGCGGCACAGCGGTGACAGGGAGGCGGCGCAGCGACGATGGCTGCTGCTGTTACTTGAATATTGTTGATGACAATAATAATAATAATAATAGTAATAGCAATAATAATAATAATGATGATATTTAGCGTTTAAATCTCTAGTCAAAAGCACAAACAACAGTGCACTCATCACACACTAACACACAACAGCATGCAACAACATTTTTGATGTCAGGATACCCGACGGGTGGCGGCCCGCCCCGCCCAGTCTCGTGACATCGCTGTTAGACGGCCGCCCGCTCTCTTCCGACATGCAGCCGTCACAACGCACACCGACGGAATGGGAGCGGCGGTTGCGACGTCGTGGCCAGGGTGTAGGCGACGCGCGCCATACATATAACAGCGACGTCGCACAAGGACGATGGAAACGACACCGACGTCCATTCCTGCAACAATCCCTCTACAGAGAACTTGGGAAAGGGAGAAACCATTAAAACATCCTCTACCTAAACGACCTCTGCCAAACCGAAAACAGTACTATACGGGCAACCTGTAAAGCGACAGGAAAGCAAATATATGTCCCAGTCTTAAGCCCCGTCCACATCTATCGGACGATCACAAACGGGAACGAATCAACGATTGCAAACAACTGGATAATAATGGGACCAAACGCGAACAAACGCTAAACAAAGATTTGTTTTGCCACTCCGCACTATGGGAAACACGATCGATTGATTTCGTTCCCATTCGATCGCCTTTGCGTCGCCATCAACACTATGTTTACATACCCGTTCGTACCCATTCCTTCGTGATCGGTCAATAGATACGGAGGCTGTAACACGTCAGAAACGATTCCACTTCGCTAAGATCGGCAATTTCTGATAGTTTCATTAAATTGATAAACCAACATTGAGAAACATTTGACACCTACATATAGATGAAGCAAAGACTGTACGATTAACGGAAATTTCTCAACGCGGCTGTAATTAATTAAATCAGTGCACAACGACATAAATCATGAAAAGAAATCTCCACAATTATATGCTCAAAGGCATGTTGTTGTAGGGTTGTAGATTGGTGGATGCGCCGGGAATGTATACAACAAAGCAACAGGTAAAATTCCTAAAATACCACAACATAAGCGCTCACACCAATGTCTACGCACAAATAATTATTATTAACAAGAGATTATTTGGAAGAAATCACATGTTTCTTTCTAATTGCCTGATCGTTTTTCTACGTGTGGAAAGGAAGCTGTGTAGGGGAAAACAAGTTAATATACAGTTTTAAAATGTAATACACATACAACTGTTTATTAAAACATATATAAATCATCAGTCCTCTCAGAATTGATTGACGATATTACATAAGTTATCCGTTTTAAGTCAATTGTATGACTAAACAAAATCAATCAAATCACATACAATGTTCTTACAGAATTCTTTGTTTTGTTTTACAGAGAGTTATTTCAACTGTCTGGCCGCTAGTTAACTGTTAAGTAAATGTGTTGTTATAATAAAACAATAATAATAAGAACCATAATAAACGGCTAATCTTTTGCTGTTATTTAGTACAGTAGTGATGGAATATAACTATTATATATGTATTGTATGTATGTATTTTATGTAAATTCTAGAACAGTATTTCAGAATATTTAGCTACATCACACTAAAAGATTAAAAAGGACAGATCAGCTTTATTTTTCATTTTCTATTCCAGAATGTACTGAAAGAAAAAGGAAAGCAGAAGCAAAATTCAAAAAAAAAAATACAACAATTACAGCAAATAATTATAAAAACCAAATAATAAAAAAATTGAAAAACCTTTACAATGAATATTATTGTTTGAGTCTAAGATTGCAGATGAGTGTTTTTTAGCTGTAACATATTATTATGGAGTTGAATTGAAATGTGGTGTATGTGTTTTGTGTTTATTTGTGTGTGAGTGAATGAGTGTATGTGTGTGTGTGTGTGAATATGTGTGTGGATTTTGTGATATTATTTAATATAATTCTATTCCGGAAAACAGAAGTATGTTTTAAAAACTCCTTAAATTACTGCTAAAATACATCACAATGCAAAAATGCATCTTTTGCAGGAATAAAATATATAATTATATTATACATAATAAAAAATAATAATAATAATAGAATCACTCGTTTCATGAGCAACAATCTTTTTTTCAATATTTATTTATTTATTTATCAGGACACACTGCATAAACCGAGTGCAGTCCCTCCATGCCCAGCCCAATCGACTTACTAACGTTTGACGATTTACAGAAAGCCGATTGTGCTATAAAACAGTGCCAAACCCATGCTTCTTCCCTAACATTAATAATAATAATAACATTGTTGTTCCTTATTAACAGCCAACAGAGATGAAACAATTTTTAATTTTCTTTAAAGTACGAACCAATAATAACAATGCAGTGATGTGACACCTGGGATGTCGGGTTGCAACAGAGAATTAAGTAAATTATTATAAAGCAAATTTCATTTAAAAAAAAAACACAAAGATAAAAAAAATAATTGAAATAAGGCACAGGTTAGAGGCCCGGCCTGTCGGTAAGGCGCCAACCTGCACCAAGACTATAACGACGGGCGAAGTCCCTGCGATGTAATCTCCAGAGCAACGGGACATCACACAAAAACAACATTAAAATGTAATTATCCTCTCATTTTGTAAACAAAAAATAATAACTTAATACAGTTTAATTTTAAACTGGATTTTTTTTAAAAAAAAACGATACAATTAAACAATTTTGAAAAATCCAACACAGCAATATTAAATAATCAAATCAACAAATTATTATCTTGAAGATAAAAACGAATGCAGATAGACAATTTTAATTAATAATAATAAAAAATAAATTTTAATGGGGACACCATCAGCTGTTGGGTTCCTCTTTTTATAAATATACTTTTTTTTGATTAGGGCGAAGGCGCACACCAGCAGGCACTAGAGACGGGTGCGCCTCCCCTTTTGCCCAAATTTAGGGCCACCAATCGCACTCAGTCCCACCGTGGGCTGCACTGTCCAATCACTTAGCTCCAAGAACCATAAGAATCCTGGTACCATGCCTGCTGCTCACCATTGACATCCGCCCCCAGGGGCTGTTGCGGTAGGGGCTGACTACCCCAGTTGCTCTGGTATCTGCGCTTTGTCTCGCCTTGGTTCTGGTGACCCCCGTCAAATTTCCGTTTACCTGCTACACCAGAAGCAACGATTTTTAATACATTCATTAAAAAAGAAAAGAAAATAAATAACAAAAGGAAAACATACTTGGGTAACAGAGGATATAAGTGACAACATTGAAACATACAAAATACAACATACAACGTCTAACTCCATTCGTTTTCTTTCAAATAACAAAAATTAAGCAACACTTAACAGAACTGAAATAGGAATTATGTATTTATGGGAAACTTTTGGAGATTTTTTTACAAAGATAAGTAGAATTTTTTACCTGGTAAACTTCCCTTGGCGCGGCCCACTCCACGAACGGCCTGGCGTGCCGCCCCACGGCCCCCTTGTGCTCCTCCCCGGCCCGCTCGGTTGGCCGCCGCCCCACGGGCTGGGGGCCCACCGGCCCGGCCACGTGCCACCACCCCACGCCCACGGCCAGCCTATTAACACATACAAACATAGATTATTTCTGTTCATTGAAAATAAAAACAATCATATTTATTAATTAATTATTAGCCAATATTGTTTTATGGTATCGGCAACAATATAAATGAAGAAAATAAAATAAATAAAAAATAATTGCAACAAGAAAAACAAAATAAATAAATAAACATTCAGTATACATAGATTGCAGTTGGATCCTTTCTACCATCTTTAAAGGATCTTGTATTGATGTATGGTAATGCAAATTTAACTTGATCGATCTAACTATTTATTAGAAAGCTAATAGTTCAAGTCAAAAATGATTTACTATGAATTAGTTCCAATACAAATCAAGGCAGGTTTTATGGGAGAAAGGTATATTTGTGCATTTATCAATAAGACTATAGACAAGTGATATCAAAGCTTTACATTTTGCAATCAGTAATTTAGTGATTATTTTATTTTCCAATTGCAACAACAATTTGCTCGAAGAAGTTTTAATTAATACAATGAATAAAAAAATATAGCCTTCTTCTAGCTTAATCCATAATTGATCAAAATGAATTGACATCAATATATTAAAAATGAATTATATTAAAAAGAAAGTAGTAACTAAAAAAAAACTGAACATAGAGAAACAAGATAAGTAATAAGCAAAATAATAAATGAATTGATAATACACAATGAATAAATGAATGACATACACATATAGAAAATGAGGTAAAATTTAAAAGGAATCAATGGAAAAAATGAAACATAAATGTATTGGTAGAAAGGATTTCAACAAACCTGTGTCCCACTGCTAACTTCGTAGTACACGCTAGTCGAGTTCAACGTGCCTCCTTCATCCAGATCCTAAGTGTCAACATAAAAGTCAGTACCATTCTATGGCAACACTTAGAACTGGTTGCCTTTTTTATATATATATTTATATATTTTAAAAATAAAAATAATTCAAAAAAATATGACAAAAGAGGAATATCAGCGAGTGCTATAATAAAATTTGTGCATAAATACTGCACTTGTCCTTATTACAGTATGCATCAAGCTGTATTCCTCCATGTTGAAAACTAAAAAAAAAAAAAATGCGGGAAAGCTCTAGAAAAAGGGTTATCCAAAATAAATTATTACAACACAAAAGCTTGGCTAAAAACACAGCATTTTGCCGCCTAATGCGGTCAAGCCAAGCAAAAGCCAAAGTAAAGCAAAAGCTCTATAATAAGCACTATAAGCATTAAAGCAAAAAAAGATGTATTAAGCCATTGTATAGTTGCAATCAAAGAACACTGCACTAAGAAGACACGTCTTGGACTCTAGAAAAAAAAACGCACACATATATAAGCTGCAATCTCCTAAATATTTGCATTATAAGCAACTTAATATCATATTTTTTATACATATTTATATGTAAAAACAACAACAAAAAAATCTTAGGCAAGTTAGTTTCGGTATGGTGGCGTCATCGTCCTTCGCCACCAACTTTTTTTTTTGGATAACCCTGCAACTAAGAGCACATCATATCTGAACCAGCCATTGTGCGACTGGCAACAACCTGAACAAATCCCCCAAAAAAAAACAAGAAAAAAAACAAGAAAAACATTACAAATACATTTGAAACATCACTTTTCCCGGCGGTGCTGAATTTTGAAGTTGGCTCAGATATGATGGTATTTGAATGTGGCAAGTGTTTTAATTTTATTTTCTCACAAAAAAATCTTCCTTAGTTAGTTTTATATATCATGCAATGAAGGGGGAGAGATAGCCGATAAGTTAATAGTAATTAAAAGAGTTAGAGATGCGGCTTTTTTTTTAATTGTTAGTGGCAGAAAATGCCAACACTTTGCCACAATCAAACTACCGCATTAATTAAAAAAAATTATAATTATAATTGTAATTATAAGGTAGAAATAATAAAAATAATAATAAGATTAAAAAATAATAATAATGAAACGGATTTTTTTTTAATAGGCCACCCACCGGTTGTGGTTGCCTGCCTCTCCCTCGGGCTTGTGTCGGCGCCGGCGGGTAATCATAATAGTAATCTTCGTAACGGTAATAGTCATCGTAATAGGGATCACTGTAGCCGCCTCGATAATCCCCGTACCCGTAATAGTCGTAATCATAATCTATAAAAGACAATATAACAAAGTCCTAAATTTAGCCAACTAAATAATCCAATCGATTGCATCAAAAAATTAAATAATAATTTGTAACTACAAAAGAGCATGCCGGGAAAAGAGTCAAGTAACGATTCTCGCTAGAATCTATTATTGCACTTTCTTTTTTTTTAAATAAATTGTAAATATATCAACTATATAGATGCTTTTTTAAAACTACAATAATAGAATTTGTTGCTATAGTAGCAACTTCTGTACAACAACAACAATAACAACAACACCATACCCATACATCCACCCTATTTAATGGCAAATATATATGAATGATTAAGGAAAAAATACCCTCCACCATAGCGTGTACTTACCAGCTGTTCCTGTCTGCAAAGCATAGCGTTTAAATAGAAATAACACAAGTGATAAACAGAATGACATGCATGTTAATTAAAAAAAAACGGTACCGCGTGCAATGCTGAAGAATGATGCCCAGGCGTTGCTATGCCCCTGTCTGCCTCATGCGCAATTTCTATCCCTTAAGATTTTTTTCGTTTATTTTTTGTGTCTATTTGAACACATTATATAACAATACCGATTTTCTTTTTGAAAATACATTATCTTTATAATATATTTCTTGTTTCAATTTTTTTATATAAATAAATTTTGTTAAATAAAACCTAATTAACAGCAGCAAATTGTTAAAATGTGCAATTACTACAATTTTCAGACCTGAAATAAATAACTTTAATTGATCACATATCACATTTTATAACATAAAAAATAAACAACAATAATAAACCACACACATATTTGAACAACATTTCACAATGTTGTTCAGATTCTTCTTTTATTTTTTGTTTTGTTTTGTTGTTAAATTAATTTTGTTTTTAATTTCTTTTGTTAGTTCAAATGCCAGAAATTTAATGCCTTGTTAAAATAGTGTTTGCAAGAAATTTAATGCTTAATATTAAACAATATAGCCATGATACTCGCTCACAAATTCATGACATATGCTAATAATGGCTCGATTTTATATTTTATTTTTATGAAATATATGAATCTAGAGAGTCATTTTGCAATTAAATTTTCAAGACACATTAGTAATATTGTATTTAAACAATTTGAATGGAATAGTTACTTGACTAACAAGCAAACTAGAAAGATAGAGGACCTTACCGGTCTCATTATCAAAAAATTAATTAAATAATAAAAACTTCTTTGCATAAAAATAGTAATAGTGTAGTACTTACCATAATCACCACGACCCATTGGTCCCCTTATTCCAGTACTACTAGTTCTAACTTGACCCGGTTGTCCTCTCAAAGGCATACTACCTGGCATCATTCTAAAAATAAACGAATATATTAGAAATATATTTAAAAAATAAATAAAAAAAGAAGAAAAACTATGTTACCCGCCACGAACTTGCATCATTTGCATCATCCTTCTTTCGCGTGCTCTTAAAATCTCTTCTTTCTTCTTTTTATCGGACGGAGGTTTAGCTAAAGACACTTCAATATTAGAGCCACCCATTTCCTTACCATCTAATTCTTCCATTGCCTAAATTAAATTTATAATAATTATTTAAATAACGCTATTTATAATAATGATAATAATAAACAGAAATAAATTTACTTTAACAGCATTCTCTCTATCTTCAAAATGTATAAACGCATAATCTTTAATTTTTTTAACTCTCTCTACTTTTCCATAACCTTCAAATGTTTCTTTTAATTTCTCTTCACTAATTTCTTGTGTTAAATTTCTAACATATAAAACTTTAACTTTAGACATTGTCTGTTCATCGGGCTCCTCTTGTGGATCAGCCCAATCAACAATAATATCACAACCCCACACTTTAATACGTCCAGTTCCTAATCGCCGTTTAGCTAATGATGCTGCTTTATGAGATTCATATTCAAGAAAACAAAATCCACGATTCTTCTTCTTATCGTCCGGTGAACTATAGATGATAACTTCCATAAGGCCAGCTGTATATGATATAGATATATGTATTGTTAATAAATTGACGGAAGTTTTAATGAAGATGCTTTAACTGGACGAGAACTACAATCCATTGCAAAATATTATTAAATAATAACAATAACAATAATAATAATAATAATAAAATCAACAAAATTAAATAAAATACTTGTAAGTAAGCATTGGATTTGTAGCTACTCTTCCTTGCTTGTAGCGGCCCTGCCCTACCCATTGCTCAGGCGCAGTCTAACGCATTCCAGGGTACTTTTTAAGGGTATTCTCAACTTACGTGCATATTTAGAAAATTCTTCCAAGAGATCATCTCGATCCCGATTCTTTGGTATATAGCCCACAAATAACCGGTGATTGTTATAAGATATGGTTACGCCAATCTTTTTGCCTTTCCGTATCTCATAATCATTCAGCTGCAAGAACAGTGGAAGGGTAGCCAATTTTATGCCATGGGCAATAAGGTAGGACTATGTTTTTTTTTGTTTTTGTTTTAACAAAAAAATAAATTTCGAAAAAAAATGAAGCAGGAAAGGACTGAGCCCGGCAGCCGGCCGCCACTAGCTACTGATGCACTTTACCTGTTAATTTACCAAACTCTTCCAGAATCTCCTCTTTGCCTTTAGACTTTGGTATGTTGCCAACGAATAGTCGAAGATTTGGTACACTAATGTTAATTTTCAATGTCTTGCCGGGTTTGATTTCATGATTATCAAGCTGTGGGCCAAAAAAGAAACAAGAAATATATGCCAGAATTTAATTTTGTTCATATCAAATCTTAAAATTTAGTTAAAAATCACTAAACATATTAATTTAGTTTTACCAAATTGAGAATTTTGTTAGGGTACACGCCGATTAACGTACCATAAATTGAAGACATTTTCTAATAAAATACCTATAATGCGCGTCTATAAACCAAAAGAAATAAATAAAAATACATAATAAAAAATGTATAATAATAATAATACTCCAATTCTGATATAATAAAAAGACGATATTAATGAATTTTCTTATCATCCCGTGAATATAGATATTGAATTTTCATCAAACTTTTCTACGTTTAAACTAATTTAATTGATAAATTAAATCCAATTTCTACAACAGTATCTAATAAATAATTCAGAGAACATATCAACGCGACACCCAAAGAAAAAAAAACATACCGATAAGAGTTTTTACATACGCAACCTGTAATAACAATAATAATAATAATAATAATAATAATAATAATAAAAACAACAACGCTAAATTAAAATTCAACAAATTACAGATAATAGAAATTTAGAAAATTGAATGTTTTTGTTTTTCTAAATAATCCGGTCTCAATTTTGCCCCATGTACAAAGAGGAGACCTGTAAAGGGAAAAAACAAATTTTTGAGATTGTTTTTTTTTTAATTCCAGCCAAACACACCAGTACTACTTCTTTATAAAGAGCCAATCGAAATAAAACACACGTACATTCACAACACATATATCTATGTGCTGTACGTAAATTACAATAATGATCATCAACAAACATCACAATTTTGGTTCACTCTTTTTTGTATCAAGGGCTCTTAGAGAGGAGAAGAAGCTATAAGGGAGAGAAGTATGCTCCGTAGTCAGAGCCGCTGCAACAAAAGTCAATATTCTCAAAAATAATAATTATAATAAAAATAAGTAAAATAATTAACGGCTATGACAACAGTTGGCACACATCACTAAAACAAAATTTTTGCCAATTAAATATGTAAAAGGATTGTGAATATATCATAAATCCAAATACTTTTAATTAGACTTTTACAAATCAGAATCACAATGTGATTCTTTGTAGAACTCAATTATTAAATTTTAAAAGGTTATAATAAGGTAAAGGACACAATTTAATAACTGTTCCTGTTTTTTTTTTAAATAAATTCACCAAATTCCCAAATGAATTTGAGGATATTTAATGGTAACTATGTAATTACATTTACAACAGGAAATACAGGAATAACTTCTTGAAATTTGGTTAAATGCAATTCATTTGGGAATATGTATGTAGTTCAAAAATATCACAAATAAATCAAATTTTGATTAAAAATTTTCTAGGGCCTTCAAGAAACCAATCACCGATTTTAAAAAATAATCATCTAATTAAAACTAATCAAATTTAATACGACAAACAAATATATATATATATATATATATATATATATATATATATATATATATATGAATTAACTACTCTTATAACTACTTGAACGCCCCAAACTCCATCACCTTTCAAATTGACCAAATTCACAAATTGAATATCTACTGTAGTTCTTTTTTATGATCCCCATTTCAAAACAAAAAATTAAATACAAAACTTAAACCTTCACTTACTTTCTGTACAGCTAGTTGAGCAGCATCACGTGTTGTAAATGTAACAAACGCATACCCCCTATTTGTATTCGTCATTGGATCCATCATTAATCTTAAATCCCATATTGTACCACATACTTCAAATAATGGTATTAATTCATCTTCATACATATCTTTTGGTATTTTACCACAGAATACTTCACATCCAGCTCCAGGTGGTGGTCCATCCCAACCTGGTGGTGGACCACCATATTTCCGTTGACCTTTGTAAAGTAATATTTTACTGTTTATTAATTATTTTTTTTACAATATTTATCAAAAATAATTACCAGTTGTTACATCAAGTGTATATCCTGTTCTATCTAAAATTTGTTTAATTTTCTCTTCATCAGGACCTTTAACAGGAACAGGTGCGGGAGTTACTGCTCCAACACTAGGACCGGCTCGGCTTTTTTGTCTATATGTTTTCATAACACCACATAAATATGCTGATTTATTTGATACATGTTCAAGATTTGAATCCAAAAATTGACCAAGTACATTAAGGGCACCATCAACAGGGAATTCTTTTAATGCATCTAATGCACGCTCATCTAAATCAACATGCGCTAATTTGCCAGTCTTGTAAATATCATCCAATTTAGCCGCCACACGTTCATCAAGGCCATATTCAATTAATTTTTGATAGTCTTCAGTTCTCTCACTACTTGTTGTTGTTATTGGGGATGTTGTTGTAGTTGTTATGGTAGTTGTTGTTGATGATGCTGTTGTTGTTGTTGTTGCTGATGTTAAAATTGGTGTTATTGTTTCCGATTCTAATTTCATTGGCTCTTCCGATACTTCACCATTGCCTTCGGCCATAGCTATTATCAACAAAAATTAAATTGAATTAATTATTAATAAGCGATAAATAATTTTTTTTCTTTTAATAATAGCAAAAAAATTTAAGAGAAAACAGAAAATATGGAATTTTATCTAAATATGTCACTATTGAATTTTTGTTGATTTTAATTATAGACAGATGCTATAGAAACACGTATTTATATAAATTAACAAATGATAAACAAAATTATTTACATTTTAAAATTTTAAATTTTAAATTAATTTTAAATTTTAAAAGACAAACCATATCAAAATAGATATTCCTTATTTTTTTTATTCAACCAAAAAAAAAACATTCAAATTATTCATTTAATGGAAAGTAAATTTAACTCAAAAACGAAGAGGGATCAGTATTCGGACAATCTGAAGATTTACAAACTATTAACGTTATAACGCATTTAAAGAGTGCTTCGTTATAGCCGTTAGTCGTTACATTTATTCAAAGTTGAAATAATGTGCAATTCTATAAAAAACAAAAATCTACTCTTATTTGATTTTTTGAGAAATTCGTTCGTTATAACAATGAAGTCTGAAGCGTTATAAGTGTAAAAACTGATATTTAAACAATACAGATAATTATAAAATGTAAAATACAGTTCAATCTCTTTAAAAGGATAATTCATTTATAAAATATGATTGACTTAGTGAAGTTTAAAAAGAAATAAGCAAATTTACTTAAGCAAGAATGAATTCTGTCCAATAAAATTATAACAAACACTTTACATTCAGGAATTTTACAATTAATGAAAAATTCATGTATTCCCAATATTCGGACGTTTTTACAATTGCTTCTCTTTCAAACAGGCCCAAGAAAATAGACTTTGTTACATTTACAGATGATCCAAACATTATTAGAGTTTGATGTTTGAACAAACTAAAGTTCTTTTAGGTAGAATTGCGATGATATCGGCCCCTATTCACAGTTTTTAAAAGAAGCAACTAACTTGTACACATTCTGTATCGTTCTTCCATAAACAATTTCCCTACGTATATATCTTTAAACAAATAATTTTTACAGAAGAGATAGCCTATGATGACTTATTAGCTATTAATAACAAAGCTAAATTTGGCAATCAATCAACAACAAAATATGAGATGTTTATATCCACAGTATACCACCTGGTTGAAACGCAAAAAAATTAAATAACGCCTCAACTACAACTAACAGTCACTATAGAACTAGTTGTTTCTTCATTGGGTTAAAAAAGACACTTGTAATTCGAAAATTACCCAACAATTTTAAATTCTTTAAACTTTTTATTGAAAAAATACCAAAAAGTTGAAAGTTTTTTGAAAAACTAAAAAGACTCAATCAGGTAAACTGGAAAGATCGATTTTGAGTCTTTTACAATGTTTTTCAAACTATGCTATTCTTAAAATATTCTCTTCAAATTTCATTGTAATCTAATGAAAATTGACGGAGTCATGGCGACTTACAGTATACCTACTATGTTGTTATCTTTTTAATGTGGATTTTTTTTATTTTCATTGACCAAAAAGGAACGTAATTTTGTCGAAAATCACAACGTGTACACATACTTTAAACATTCGAAACTCGATGACCTACGTTAATGCAAAACAAATAATTTTTGTTTTTTTCTAAACACCTCCGGGTAGCTTGTTATATCTTTGTTATTAGGATATATGAAAACATCATCATTTGTTTAATAATATATGATTGGTTCCCTAGAAACAAATACCATAGAAGACCTATTTTAACTGTCTCTTATCTGATCATGCCCCCTTAAAGAATAGATTGTTTGATAATCATTGGACGACTATATCACTCATGATCTGCAATAATGATACAATTCAAAAAATACTGTTTTTGTAATTAGATAGTATCAGTTTTAAGACGAAGACTACAGTTTCATTCAGTGGCAATACTGGCACAACGGTTAAATTTGATATTGAACCGAGAAATGGCCGAAAGAATATGCTATGATTTGCCATACTAATATGGAAACTTTAAATGCATTTATCTCAAAACGTCCGTTTTTGAGTTAGATAGTACTAGTTTTAAGACGGACACTACACTTTCATTCCTGTTTTTGAGTTAGATAGTAGTACTAGTTTTAAGACGGAGACTACACTTTCATTCAGTATCAATACTGGCATAACGACTAATGCAAATATTGACCGAATGAATATACAACATGCTATGTTCTGCCATAGTAATATGGAAACTTTTAATGCATTTTTGAGTTGTGTCACTATTGTCGCCCATGAGCGATAGTCGAAATATTGTTTGATGACTTTTATGGTTCGATTGACAATATCTATTTCCATTCGATAGACTATATTTCTCAATACGATAAATATCTTGAAAAATCTCTCATTAAAAAGACTAATGGATAAATGAAAATTCACAATTGTGAATGGATAAAAAAAAAACAATCAATATTTCAATTGAATTATGATGAAAATTCTATTCTATCTCTAATAAGAATTTGAATAATTCCTGTTTTGGATTTCCCGCGTAATTTAAACGACCTGCGCTGAACATCTGTTGCTAACCGGCTTTCGTTGGAGTGAATAAACAACTTGAAAAACCCCCCAAAAAAAAACAACGTTACTGGAATTATATTGGAATGAATCAACCCTTATTAAATATTGGTATGTATTAATTAATCTATAATTTTTTACAAATAATCTAAATGCATGACAATAATTGAAGAATGTAGACAATTAATAGAGGAGAGAGGAAAAAAACAGACCAACCGCCTTTTTATACACTCCTTTTATATATATATATACATATAGATATAATAAATATAAATTTTGTAAAATTGCTTAATAATAATTACATGAAATCTTACCCAAATTGGAGCTAATCTATGGAAAACTGATAGAAAAAAAACCACAATAAAAAAACTAAAAATAACATGGAACTTTATGTAATTTTTAAAATGGCGGCCGGTAACAACTGCAATGGCCAACGTCAACGTGACCCGGCTTAATACACACGGCGACGCGTCGCGCCAAACCCCCTTGCACAGAGTCCGCCGGCCTCGCATCAATGCGCCATATTCCGCGAATTTAAAGCCAACATCACACCAAACAGAATTTGAATAAAAATTTTTTTGCAAAGTTGAAAATTTTTGACAAATATCTTCGTTAAACATTTCAACACATTTGTTTATTTTTACATTTTTTTATTTCAACGAATTTAATTTGATTTATTGAATGATTGTGGGGGTTAATTTGCAAATTTTGCAAATGTATTTAAAACGTGTAGTTGTAGCTTTAGTTTTCCGTTAAGACTAGACAGAGAATGCAATAAAGGCTTCCCTTTCATGGTCGTACAGTTTTATATTTAACTCTCTCACTCCTTTTTTTTCTGTATTGAAAGACGTGCATTTTTCTTTTATTAAAAAAATTAGTACGGCAGTTCTAAATCAATCAGACAAAATGGAATAACGGTTGATTATATCAAACAAAGAAATACTTACCACTTCAATTTTGAATATTTGATCACTTTACACTGCCATTAACAAGAACACAAAAAACATTTTTTTTTATATTTTGGAAAAAAAATAATTAAATTAAAACACTGCACTTTTTAACAATTGATAACAAATTTAAAAATTAACGCGATTCTTTTGTTAAAAAATAAATAAATTAATTAACAACGGAATTGATGAAAATAATATTGTTTTTTTTTTGTTTATTGCTTTTAGTTTGTTGTTTGGTGTAGTACCGACTCCCGCGGCGTATATGTGCAATGCAATGTTGTTAGTGCACTCTCTCTAGTCTGCAGATTCCGTTGTTTTGCGAACCGTCTAGTCGACGGCGCGGTAGACTTGCATACATCAAGATCCCTATGCCAGACCGGTTAAAACAATATTGCACATGCGCAATAGATTTTATTAAATACAAAAATTGCAAACCAGTTTCGTATTTACGAAATGCTTATTTTTTTTATTTACCTCCTAATTTCATCTAATTACTTATCAACCGATAACAAAATGATTTCTTTAATAACCACCACCACCCCCCCCAAATTTAATTGTGTGAATTAGTTTTGATAATCGATTTTGTGAAAAGTCTACAAAATTTCAACCATTTTGCAAAAATATTCCCCTATTTACCAGATGGAATAATTTCCCGCCACTAGGTACTATCAAACAAAAAAAAAACCAACAAACAGGTTTATCTTGATTTATTCCCTTATATATAAAAAAAATGTAATTTCTAAAGGGGCGGAGGCGGTTAGAAATCTTTATATAAACTGGTTTTATTACAGAGGCATAATAAAAATTAAAAACAGTGACGGCTCCGTCTATAAATAATCAAAATTAAAAAAAAAATTGACAATTTTTTTCCTTTAATATGTAACATCTATATTTAGTTAACATTCGATTATAAAGGGGGTATTTATCTATCTATATTTAGATTTGCACATCGAGTTGGTCGTGAGAAAATCAAGTAAAATTTCAATTCGAATTTGATCAATGTTACGCCACTGTATTGGCGACGATGTCGTCCGCTAAAAGTAGAAGAAGCATTAGAGTAGTAACGAGGAGGAAGAAGAAAAAGTAAGAAGAACACGAATTGTGAAGGATAACAGATGCCAGCTGGCTTGCGAAATCTCCCTCTTGTCGCCTCCTGTTTTATATAGTTATACAAATTCTACCTATAAACTTGCAGCTTTAGTTCTATAGTCTTTTACTAAAAAGCACTTGCCAAATGTAGTCGTGAGGTGTTAGCTGTTTTTTGAACAAAGAAAAGGGTTGGTTTAGTTGATTGGTTGGTTCATATGACGACGACAAGAACTATAAAAAGAATAAAGAAAGATAGATAGACAGAAAGGGAGTGAGAAAAAGAAAGGATTTCTATTTTACTGACACACCGGATTCTTGTAACGGCTATATACGTTTTTTTTTCTGTTTTGTTTTGTGTGTATGTGTAACAACAGAAGAGGGTCCGGTCCATATACTTCTATTTTCGACATGGGCATTTAATGATGTTTTTTGAAAGATAATGTGATGATGGATCTTCCATTGACAACGGTTTTTCTCAGACACTAAAAACTCACAATTTCTACCAGAGAGAAGACAAAAAAAAAAAACGACAGTCTTTTTCCCATAAAATCAAAACTTTATTGTGAATAACAGGTGAATGTGTGGAGAAAAAAATAAGTGCCGGGTTAGAATTAGGGGACACTTTTTAGGGGTGCCAAACTTCTCAGCTGATACAAAAAAAAAACAACAACAACGATAGACCTGTACCAGACTAATCTGTTCAAATTTAGGAAATAAAAATAAATAAATGATGCGACCTATTGTCCTTCAAACAAATAAATGGTTGTTTTGTTATTGAGTCTGTTTGTTCCCCTTCTTATGTCTTTACATTTCTATAACATAACGTTTATAATAAAATAGTTGTATTTTACACATCCTACATTTGTAAAGTAAGTACATTCACCTTTAAATAACGAACTTTCCGTAACTTTTATAGCAACGCAGACGAGACAGTTTTAATACGCATATACATACGTATAGAGACAACAACAGCAACAACAAATTTGTAATGGACGAATGGAGACGGTAACCGAGACCGGTCCTATCGTTTCTACCATATGAATTTATCATATCTACAATTATAATCTTAGAAATGTAATAAAATAGACAAAAGTAGAGAGATTATTATGAAAATAATTGGATAATTATTTAAAAGTAGTTAATCTGTAATTAAACGATTTGTTTGCAACTAGAAAACCGGCAAAGCCGGTACTTTAAGTGAAATAAAATGTTACTATTTGGATATAAAAGCGCCCTAAACTGAACGTAAGAAAATTGAGAAAGTTGTCCGTTATATCGATATTAAATAGTTATAATGATTATGTTGGACGTGTTTATAACTTCTTTCCAGTGGCGCGTTATTCTATGTGCATAAAGGGCCCACAAAACGATCTTTTATAACGGTATGTCTTTACATGGGGAAGATTCAAATCCGTCTAATGTCAGATAAAGCTATATCTCGCCACTGCTTATTTCAATATAACGGACAATTTTATATTTTCTTTATAGATATCGGAGTCTCTACGCATATACAGAGTGATTCTCTAACCACCTAGCACTTTTTTATCGAATTATGTACGTGATTTCGTAGCCGTTAGTCAATTAATAATTCAGAAATAAGAAGGTGACTCAAGTGAAACTAAATATAAAGAGATTCTTCTAAGACTTATGGTCAATTAAAAGAGATTTTATATGTTTCATGTAAATCACTACCAGTCTTTCAATAGCAATATAATCCTAATACCGGACGAAGTTAAATTGTTTTAAAAAGGATAACACTTTAAAGTATTCCCAACTATATTGTATTATTCTTATTACAAAAGAACTTATAAAACTTCTAAGAAATAATCAATTTTGACAAGATCTAATCATTCTTAATCAAGATTTATCACATAAAACTATCACGAAAATTGAAATCAATCAATTAAAAGTGATTATAATCAATTAATTAGTAAAATTAAAAAAAAAACAAACAAATGGGAATCATTGATGATCAAGTATGCCATGAATCATGGTCCGTGATAAACGTATGTCTTAGCTTTATACTTCAATCACGCCAGCGCCATCTATTGTTGCTTGTTTCATCTATACAGCCGCCTTTGAGTTTTTTTATATTACTACTCTAAATAATAGGTGTTAATTAGCAAATTTCGTAATATTTCAATAAAATTACAATAATATAATATTTCTATTTGTTATTATTAGTTGATTGTTTATAAATTGTTTATGTATAATGTAGGATTAAGTTTGTACGTATGTTTTGGAATGGGCTCTATTTCAGTGGTTTTACTGGTTGCATACGTAATCAACAAAAACAACCACCTGTTACCCATAATCCGCCCATTATTATTAGTTGACAGGTGATGGTGGGGGATTTGGAGGTAATAAAAGAACAATGAGTGTACCTGATGGGCAGGGCATTTTTTTAATTTTGTTTTAACGTTTTTTTCTAGTTTTAACCTCAAACATTTTATTAATTAATATATACATTGATTATGTTTTAGTGTTGTTTTGTTATAAATTAAGAAAACGCCAAGATGAATATGTGGTATTATATTGGTTTTTATGTTTGTTTACTAATATTGGGCGTGATCGCTCAATATGAATGGCAACCAAGAGATACATTTGATGAGGTGCGTCGTTCAATGAATAAAGTAAATAAATATAATTGTGAAATACAACATGTTGGTGATTTATATTTACCAGAAACATCCGTATCACATGTACCAGATATAAAAGATGTTAATATAAATCCAGTATTTCCAAATCGTACACAATTATTACATTTACATAATATGGCATTAAGTCGTGCATTCTTTTGGAGTTATATATTACAAAGTCGTTTTATACGGCCAGCAATTAATGATACATACGATCCTGGTATGATGTATTATTTCTTATCAACTGTTGCTGATGTATCAACAAATCCATATATAAATGCTAGTGCTATCTATTTCTCATCGAATATGTCATATTCATCATCATATCGTGGATTTTTCAATAAAACATTCCCACGTTTCGCACCAAGAACATATCGTGCTGATGATTTCAATGATCCAATACATTTAGAACGTATATCAACATTAAATACGTTTATTGTAAATGATTTAGGTGCTATAAAACCTGATACAAGTAATGATTATACATCAGATTTTTATCGTATAAATGAATGGTATAAAAAATGGTTACCAGATGATAAAGTTGGTACAAGGCATGATACAAAAACAACATATCAAATTGATATACGTTATGCTAATAATACAAATGAAACATTCACATTTCATGGACCACCTGGTGCTGATGAAACAAATGGACCTGTTAAATATACACGACCATATTTTGATTGTGGCCGTTCAAATCGTTGGTTAGTTGCTGCTGTTGTACCAATTGCTGATATTTATCCAAGACATACCGGTTTTAGACATGTTGAATACCCGACGTAAGTCTCATAATTATTGATAGATGGCGCTATTACTATAACTGATAATTATAGATATACAGCAGTTAGTGTAGTTGAAATGGATTATGAACGTATTGATATTAATCAATGTCCGTTTGGTCAAGGTAATCCGGAAGGTAAAAATCTATTTGCAGATACGGCACGTTGTAAAAAAGACACAACAGAGGTATTCATTTGAAATTAAAAAAAAAACAAACAAACAAATATTGATTTTGGTTTTTAGTGTGAACCAATACATGGTTGGGGTTTCCGACGTGGTGGTTATCAATGCCGTTGTCGACCTGGCTATCGATTACCAATGGAAGTACGTCGTCCGTTTTTAGGTGAACTTGTCGAACATGCAACAGCTGAACAATACTATAACGGTTTTGATTGTCTTAAAATCGGATGTAAGTTTCATCAAAATTAATCTAAATTTGTATAATTTTCAATTATTATTATTATTTAGGGATTCAAAAATTACCGGTACAATGGGAGAAAGCACCACCATATATTCGTCAATACTATTTAAGTCAATATCCTGAATATATGAATGCAACTAGTGGTTTAGAATCATTACGTCAACCCAAAATGAATATTCATAAAACATTAGATTTTATATGGAGTTTAAATAAAGATACATGTAGAAAATATAATCCAAAACAATTAATCTTAGATGGTGGTATCATGTTTGGTGCACGTGAATATTTTCAAAATGAAGCTAAAATGGCATTACGTTTAGCAAATTTTATTAGTGCCTTTTTACAAGTATCAGATCCATTAGAGATTTATTCTGGTAAACGTTTAGCTGATCGTCCATTAACTGAGGATCAAATGATTGGTGAAACATTAGCGATTGTATTAGGTAATAGTCGTATATGGTCAGCTGGTACATATTGGGAACGTAATAAATTTACAAATCGTACATTATTTGCACCATATGCATATAAAGAACATTTGAATACAAGAAAATTCAGTGTTGAAGATTTAGCACGTTTAAATAAAACTGATGAAGTTTATTTGAATAAACAATGGTTTTTATCATTGAAACAACGTTGGTTAACAAATTTTGATAGTTTAGATAAATATTATATGAAAATTAAAGTACGTTATAATGAAACTGGCGAAACAACAATGAAATATGAACGTTATCCAAATTATTATCGTGGTGCTAAATTAGAACATGGCTTATGGACATCACCATATTATGATTGTTATGGTAAACATCCAATGTGGAAGATTAAATATGCGGCACCGTTCTTTGGATGGGACAGTCTTAAAGCTAAATTAGAATTCAAGTAATTAATTAATCATATCGAAAATCGATAGGTTTTTTTTTTGTTCTAATGATTTTTATTAAAATTGTAGAGGTGTCGTTGCTGTTACAATGGATATGATGAAACTCGACGTTAATCAATGTCCTGATAAATACTACAGTACAAATGCATTCAAAAATACAAATAAATGCGACCAAAAATCTTCATATGTAAGTGTATCTCTCTATTAATTTTTTATTGTTTCTAAAAAATAATTTTAGTGTGTTCCAATATTGGGTCGTGGCTTTGAAACAGGCGGTTATAAATGTGAATGTAAACAAGGCTTTGAATATCCATTTGAAGATGCAATCACATATTACGATGGACAATTAGTTGAAGCTGAATTCAGTAATTTAGTTGATAATAATGAGACACGTTTCAATATGTTTAAATGTCGTTTAGCTAATGGTAATCATATACAAGCGAATCTTTTTATAATAATATCATTGACTTTTATCATTTTTGGTATTTATGGACGATAATCATTTTGTTATAACACGTATAAAGGGGGAGGAGGTAACAAAATGCCTGGAATCTCAGTGCCTTCATTTATTGTTGATGTTTTTATTTGAAAATCTGAATATTCGTACAAATTTCTATACAGATTTCTTTTCTTTTTTTTTGTAATTGTGTTTAAGGAGATTATTGTGTCCGTCCATGTTTTTGTAATTTTTTAAAAATATTTCTCAAATATATGTAACGTTAGTCGTTTTTTTTTCATATTTAAATAAAAAAATAAACTCACTTGTGATTTATCTGTAAATCCCCAACTATTGTCTTGCAAAAATGTCAGGATCGTTCTCCAAAATGACCAAAAACGTTGTTAAAACTCTCACAACAACCAGAAAGACAATTAAAAAGACAGTTAGATAAATGATAATGAATAGATGCAGACGTTTCATTGACGTTTTTATAAAATTTATTTACCATCGTATAACAATTGTTATAAATTATTCATTTGTTTAGTTCTTTAAATAAATATAAAAGATTTAGATTGAATACACTACTACTGATTTTTTGATTTACCTAAGTCCAAAAGAGTTCTGGTCGTATTTTTATAAAACTAATGAGCAATTTTTCTATCACAATTCAATCTAAATGTTATCATCAATATTTAACATTGTTATTATTTAAACAAACCTATGAGTGATGACCGTCTTCAGTTGGTGTTAGATATGTGTGATTTACATATCTACCTAATTGCGTCAATTGAGTGACTTCATTTGTAAAATGACAGGCAAACAATAGCATGTTTCTAGGCTGTACACGAATAGCAAATCGCATAAACATTGCTGAATATAAACATAATGCTACAAAAGAACTGAATTTAGTATAAATGAATTGAATGCTGTAGATCAAACACTGAAGTCATGTCTTAGCTTTATTCGCATTGAGAAGCAGAAGAATTTGTTGCAAAAAACGGTCTTTCTTCAAAATTAACACACAATAGATGATGTGCGAATAAAGCTACGACAAATGCAATCTGTTTCATTGTTTTGAAGCAAGTAGCATCCAAAAAATCAATGATAATGTTTGTTTTTTTTTTTGATCTACTATTGATAAGTATTCACAAAAAGATTACCAATAGTCATTGTGCCACTAATATATTTCGGATCTTTTCGTATATCAGCTAAAGCAGCTATTGGTATACCCCAATTGGCGACGGGTCCCCAGAAATGCGTGCTAAAATCACAATAAAATTTCATTAATTGCAGTTGGAAAAATATCAATGTTCAATCAATTACCTCATCAAATAATCACGGAAATCTTTACTTTTCAATATATCAACAGCTTTCTTTACTAGCGACATTTTTATATTATTATCAAATTTTGTACACGTGTATAAATAAATTATTGAATATTTTAAAACAGTCTTTTCGGTCCAACGCGAAATAATATCAATGAATGTCTGATTTAACCTCAAGGTTGAAAAATAGTGTACAGTAATCGTTACTTTGCGGTTTGTATGACCTTCATTTGTACAGTAGATTTATTTTATCTATGTTATAAGTAAATTATACTTAAATTTAAATAAATGACATCAATTAGTGACAACTAGTCACAACTGATAAGATCGATTTTCTTTGAATTTACCGCAATAATTCGGGGGAATTTCACAAAAATGCTCATGTTGGCAATAGAAAATCAAGCGCGAATTGTAAAAGTCACATTTGACATTTACACGTTTGGTTGTTGTTGTTGTTATTATTATTATTATTGTTGTTGTCATTTTGTTTTTTAAATTGCAATTAAGTCGTCTTTTTTGATAATTTTATTAATTTAAAATTCAAGACTGATTTTAGTTAATTTTGTAATTGTTAAAATTTTTGTAGAAATGAAAGAAAAAACTAAAACAATTAGTGATTTATCAAATTCTAATTTAACTGAAGAATCAGGTGATGAAGGGGTTAGTTTGTTTGATGGTTGATTTGGATATGTTGGATTCAATTTGTTTTGTTTTATAGGATGAAACCTCAAGTGTTGGTAGTACATCAACCACTGATAATACCTCACGTAGTGCTACACCTACAAATAGTCGTTTACGTAAGGGACGGCGTGGTAAGAAACGTTTCAGTTCAACAAAAATCTTGAAACCGATCTATAAATTCACGTAAGTTTCATCATTGATAACTATGGAAGCAGTTAGAGATTGGTGTTATAGTTGTAGTATTAAAGAGGATCATGGTCAGCCGTTATTCGGTACCCAATTCAATCACCATTTGAAAGAAGGCCAACCATTGATTTTTGCAGCTGTTGGTAGTAATCGTGTAACAATTTATGAATGTCCAGAAGGCAATGGTATAAAATTATTACAATGTTTCGCTGATCCTGATTTAGATGAGAATTACTATACATGCGCATGGACATATGATGATGATAATGGTAAACCACTACTAGCTGTAGCCGGTTCAAGAGGTATTGTACGTATATTAAGTCCATCAACTGGTACATGTATACGTCATTATATTGGACATGGACATGCAATAAATGAATTGAAATTCCATCCGAAAGATTCGAATTTATTATTATCAGTATCAAAAGATCATGCATTAAGATTGTGGAATATAAAGACTGATGTTTGTATAGCGATATTTGGTGGTGTTGAAGGGCATCGAGATGAAGTTTTAAGTGCGGTAAATTATCAAAATTTGTATAACATCCTTCTAAACACAAACGAATTCTAATTAGACGTCAACAGGATTTTGATTTATTAGGTAATCGGATTATGTCCTGTGGTATGGATCATTCATTGAAATTATGGCGTTTAGATAAAGAGAATATGAAAGAAGCTGTAAAACAATCGTACCATTGGAATGCTAATCGTAGTAATAGACCATTCGATTCGTTGAAGGAACATTTTCCCGATTTCTCCACTAGAGATATCCATAGAAATTATGTAGATTGTGTCCGATGGTTTGGTGATTTCGTTTTAAGTAAATCGTGTGAAAATTGTATAGTTTGCTGGAAGCCAGGCCGTTTAGATGATGAAACACTACGTAAAGGTGAAACCACATCTACGGTAATCCATCGTTTTGATTATAAAGAATGCGAGATTTGGTTTGTGCGTTTCACTATGGATTTTTGGCAAAAAGTAAGCAATAATAAATCTAAAGTCCAACAAATCTAACAATTAAAAATAAATTCTAGATTCTGGCACTTGGTAACCAATCAGGAAAAGTTTTCGTTTGGGATATGGATGTCCCAGATCCGGCACAAGCTAGATGTTATACATTACAACATCCAAAATGTACAACAGCAATACGACAAACAACATTAAGTCGCGATGCAAATGTTCTATTATGTGTTTGTGATGATGGTACAATCTGGCGATGGGATAAAGTAGCTTAAAATTTAAATGTCTTCAATTTTATTTATAATTTCTTTTTCTACAACAATAAATCCAACAATTATTTATCTTTTGGTTCGCCTGAATCTAATTGTTTTCTAGTTTCTTTAACCACTCGTATCCTATGGACACCAGGTCCGGCAAATGTTGCTTTTGTTTTCGAATTCTGTGGAACATAGAATTCGTAAACTTTAAAATATTTCAAAATATCCCCTGAAATGGATATTATTTAAAATAAATTCGTAACAACACATGATTGCAACAACATACTGACGGTATCTTCAGGTAAATTATAATCGATAGCAATCTTTGGTGCTGTTTCGGTTTTCGGTCTAGCTTGATGGTCTGTAATGAATTGTAAAGCTAATTTTAATGTTGTCTTGCCTAACGTTATTCTTTCCGGTTCCTTCATTCCATATTCAAAATCTGCAACTGGTTTTTTATCTGTTGGTAAAGTTCGATCTATTTCGGATTGATTTCGTACAGAATCATAAGATTTAACATAAACATCTTTTAAACGTTTATCAAGTAAGACGTTTTTCTTCAGATTCTCTTCATATACATCGGGATACTCTATTTAAACAAATATTTATTAAAAAAAAAAAATTGTAATAATCAAAGACATACCGCTCATCATATGCTCATATTGGATTTGGTCACTTTTAAATTTCGGTGCAGCTATTGGTTTGTCTCTTGAAATTGCTTTAAGTGCTCGACTTTCAACATTAAAGTCTCGAAATGGTTTTTTTAAATTAGCAATTACCACTTTTACCACATTATTACCCATGATCGTCAACAATTGAGGTTATGTTCACAATCTGCAAAATTCCCATTACAATTATTAATAATTCATTGAAATTCTAATGGAATTAGAAATGACCGATTCGAGAAATGCGAGTTTATTTCAAAATTCCCATTAAAAACACACATTTGTTCAAAAAATTTATAACAAATGAATTCGGCTCACATAGCCTTGGCTTCTGTGACAGCAAGCGGCGACAGGTCATTAAGATATGTTCACATCATAACGTTAACTAGCTAACACCTGATATCAATGTGAAAAGCTTCAAGTTGCTGATTATTGGTAATCATTTACATAGACAGTATCTTGAATTAATTTGCGAGAATACTCGAAATTCTGATTATGTCTTACAACGAAATTCGTTTAGATTTGGTCGACAGTATGAATGCCGCTTTAATTACTTGACTAATAATTTAAATCAGTGACGGCGGTCGAGTTTATGCCCTATATTAACGGCTGATTACCTAGTGTTAGTTGATGAAATGATTGCTACAATTGCAACTATAACTCACGTTTTCAATTATGTCAATATTTGTTATCACAAAGATGTGTGTAATAATTGATTATGTGGAATAATTGGCATGTTACGCTACTGAAGAAGAATGTGGCAGGTACGTTGACTGCCAACGAAACAATCAAAAAATCTCTATATTGCGAAAGAATTCAAACATTTTTTATTGAATATCTATTTAAATAATATTAAAATAAATTATAATAAATTAAAAAAATTATTATTTGAATGTATAAAAAATGATTATTATATATTGAAATTCAATTAAATCAATTTATTATTATAGTTTTCGATTGTATTTTAATGTTGGTAGATTCTGGAATTTGACACTGTAGAGTTAAGATGGCTGGTATCTCAATCTGGTATCAAAATCCTTGTAAATCTTCTTTGTTTTCATTAAAAAAATTGTGTGTGCCTTAAAAAAAAGTGAATTTTTCTTTGAAATAAACTAAAACTATAAATTATCGATTAGAAATTAATTAATAGAAATTAATAATTTTTGTATATTTTAAGAGAATATTTTAAATAAGTATACATGTATATGTGTGAGTGTATGTATGTATACGGATAAATGCATGTGTGTGTGCGTGTGTGTGTGTGTAAGTGTTTAAAATAATAAAAGTGTTGATCAAAAATTCCTTCAGTAATATTAGAATGAGATGGATTGACAATTGACACTTTAAAATCTGTCAAGTTCTTGCAACGGATTCGATGGCTTATCTTCAGTTAAATTCAATTCAATTCAATTAAGACAAAAATAAAGGTAAATTAACAAGTGTTGTTTTTTAGAAATGCAACTGATGGTCTGTATTTATATAAAAGAGATATCAATGCGTTATGCCAAAGATTGCATGGCTGGAATGCGGTGTGCGTTAGTGAGACATTTGATTGTAATTTGGCACATACCTAACTAGGAGCGCCTAAGGCATTGTATCCCATGCATGTTGTTATATACATAGATGCGATGCCAGCGTTTAGAAAAATAATCCAGTTTTGATTATTATTACCATTTAAAGTCCGAACCAAAAAAAAAGAAACAACAACAATGTTTATGACTCTAATTATACAATTACGTTAATCAATTTACATATCCTTATTCTGCATTAGAAATGGCCCTGTTGATTTGTTAAGAAAGAAAACCAAAAAAAAAATGGGTGACATAAAACGTTTGAGAATTTATCCTGTTAATTATGATAATAATAATAATAAAATAGTCGTTAATGTTCATGGATAAATATTTGGTTTATGCATTTTTAGAATAGTTGTCTAAAAATAATCTAATAGTAGTACATTTACATTTCCAATATTTACGTTGACATTATTATTTTTTTAATTTTATTTCGTTATTTATCGAATCTAAATAAGATCAAAAAGCGAGATTAATTACATCCTTTTCTTTATCTTTGTTTTAGATTTGGTTTCAATTGGATGTGGTTGTTGTTGTTGTTGTTGTTGTTGTTGGTATTGTTTTAAATAGTTTGATTACGGACATTATCATATGCATAATACAACAATTAAATTAATAAATTGTCAATTTTATTCTATTGTATACTCATGTGCTGCTGTTGTTGTTATTGGTCGATGCCATGTGAATTATTAGTGTATGGTAGGGCCCAGTATGGGCCAACAGCCTCGGTTACAATTAATAATGAATCCGAGCGCACCAACAGCCCGCTCGCCGGGCTATCATCAAAAAGCCCTAGAAGAAATACAAAATTCATTGCGACCATTTGCAAAAAGTAGCAGTGGTATTGATAGTGAAATAATTGGTTCAAGTGCAGCTAGTACTATATCGAATTTTTCTGCAACTAGTGGTATTAGTTCATTAAGTTCAACATCTTGTAATACAAATCATAATAATAATAATAATAATAATAATATTAATAATAATTGTAATAATCACAATAATAATAATAATAATAACAATAATAATGGTTCAGATAAAGAAGTAACTTTAAAACATTTACTATTACAATTGAATGGAATGGGTTATTCTGAGGTGAGATTATTTCTTTTTTTTATATATAAAATCATTAATTTTTTTTTTGTCAATTTAAGGAATTATCCATGAGGGCGCTTCAGTATTCAAATGGACGATTGGATGGTGCTTTAGATTATTTAATGAAACAACAAACTGATCCTAATAAATGTGGTTATACAAAATTAATACGTAAACCAAGTATTGAACGTGAATTAGGTTTACCACGTGGTAGTCCAGCATTAGATAGTGGTGCTGGTAGTTCACGTTCAGATAGTCCAAGATTAACCGATATCCATTCAACAGTTAGTAGATATTCACCAAGTTTTAATGAACCACCACCTCCACCACCACCACGTAATACACCACCACCGCCACCACCTCATGTATCATCATCATATCCAGTGATAACAAATAATGTTCAACATTTATTGAAACGTATGTCACCATCACCAGTTGTACCAGCTAGAGCACCACCTAATGTACCATCATATAATACACCAACAGCATTACAACAACGTGGTACTAGTCCAGTTAGTAGTGTATCATCATCATCTGGTCGACAACCTATGGTTGTACAGAATGGACCACAAGTACAACAGCAATTATCACAACAAATGCAAGCTTTAAGTTTATATCAAAGTAGTAATGTACAATCAACAGCACAACCACCACCACCATATCCATTAATATCACCAAGTCCATCAAATCCACCACCGCCACCATCATATTCAGCATCAATACAAAATCGGCATAGTCCAACACAAGATTTCCGTAAAAGTCCATCATCTGGTTTTTATTCTGGTTCAACATCAGCTGGTTCACCTAGTCCCATACCTGTTACAACAATAACACCAACATCCATGACAAAACCAACAATGTGTGCATGGGGTTCTAGACAAACTAAAACACAACCACCAATTATTATGCAATCTGTAAAAAGTACACAAGTACAAAAGCCTGTATTACAAACAGCTGTTGCACCAACAGCACCACAAATACCAGCATCACCAACAAGTACAACACCATTAGTTTCATGTGCACCACCACCATCATATACAGCATCAATACAACAAAAAACATTTGCAAATAGTACATCAAAACCAGCAGCACCATTACCTGTTGGTGTTGTAGCACCTAGTCCTGTTAATACAACAACAACATCAACAACAACAACAACAACAATGATTGTACCAACAACTGAACCACCAAGTTATGCTAGTACGATGCAAGCAAAAGCCAAAGCACAACAACGTGGTGTAAATTTACCACCATATCCAGATGAAAATCATGCTCAAGTGAATACAGTAGATTGTGGTATATCACCAAGAGCATCACCAAATATTCATCCGCCATTACAAAGGAAATATTCACCAGTTGTTTCATCATCAAATGAATGTACAAATGTGTCTCGATCTAATAGTCCTCAATCGACATCATCTAATGATAGTCGACCATATACTTTAGATAATGGTGCACCACCTCTACCTCCAACAGCATCATCATCAGTTAAAAATAATAGTAATAACAATAATAATAATAATAATAATCACAATCATAATCACATAAATGGTGATAATAATCATAATGATAATGATATACCACCACAATTACCACCATATACAAAAATCAAACATCAATCACCAATACCGGAACGTAAGAAAATTAGTAAAGAGAAAGAAGAGGAACGTCGTGATGGTAAAGTGAAAAATTATTCACCACAAGCATTTAAATTCTTTATGGAACAACATATTGAAAATGTTATAAAATCATATAGACAACGTGTATCTAGACGTATACAATTAGAGAATGAAATGTCAAAAATTGGTTTAAATCCAGAAACACAAATACAAATGCGTAAAATGTTATCACAAAAAGAATCAAATTATATACGTTTGAAACGTGCCAAAATGGATAAAACTATGTTTGTTAAAATTAAACCAATTGGTGTTGGTGCATTTGGTGAAGTAACATTAGTACGTAAAATCGATACAAAACATTTATATGCAATGAAAACATTACGTAAAGCTGATGTATTAAAACGTAATCAAGTTGCACATGTTAAAGCTGAACGTGATATATTAGCTGAAGCTGATAATGAATGGGTTGTTAAATTATATTATTCATTTCAAGATAGTGATATTTTATATTTTGTTATGGATTATATACCTGGTGGTGATTTAATGTCATTACTAATTAAATTAGGTATATTTGAAGAACCTTTAGCTAGGTAAGAAATTTGTTATTGATTTAAATTATGATGGAAATTAAATTGTTATATTCTTTTTATAGATTTTATATAGCTGAATTAACTTGTGCTGTTGAAAGTGTCCATAAAATGGGCTTTATTCATCGTGATATTAAACCGGATAATATTTTAATTGATAAAGAGGGGCATATCAAATTAACTGATTTCGGTTTATGTACCGGTTTTAGATGGACACATAATTCTAAATATTATCAGCCAAATGGTAATGATTTTTAATTAATTTTATCAGATAACGAGCTGTAAGACCCGGCGCTGTCCCGTAGCTCATTAATTTCACATTTTTCTAATAAGAAATATTCATTCAAATTTATATAAGCATTTAGATTTGTTGAATTTCTTTATTTTTGTTGTAGGTGATCATAACAGACAGGATTCAATGGATCCTATTGATGATTGGAATGAAGAATGTAAATGTAAAAGTTTAAAACCATTAGAACGAAGACGTCGCCGTGAACATCGTTGTTTAGCTCATTCATTAGTTGGTACACCAAATTATATAGCACCAGAAGTATTACAACGTACTGGTTATACACGTGTCTGTGATTGGTGGAGTGTTGGTGTTATTTTATATGAAATGTTAGTAGGCCAACCGCCATTTTTAGCTGATACACCAGCAGAAACGCAAAATAAGGTAATTAAAAAAAAACAAGCCGATTTACGAATTTTGTTTCTTAGAATATTTGTGTGTGTGTGTTTTTTTTTTAATAGGTAATTAATTGGGAAACAACACTTCATATACCGGAACAAGCGAATCTTTCGGAAGAAAGCACTGACTTGATATTAAAATTGTGTTGTAGTGCTGATAAACGTTTAGGTAAAAATGCTAGTGAAGTGAAGTCACATCCATTCTTTAAAGACATTGATTTTGAGAAAGGTTTACGACGCCAACCGGCACCATATATACCACGTATTGAATATCCAACAGATACATCAAATTTTGATCCAATTGATCCTGATAAATTAAGAAATTCAGCATCAATTGATACAAATGATGATGATGATTTAACTGATGTATCAAGACCATTTCATGGTTTCTTTGAATTTACATTTCGTAGATTTTTTGATGATGGTGGTGGTCCAGCTTTCAATAAAATCAATTTAGATGATAATGATAATCAAGGACCTGTATATGTTTGATTGATATTGTTTTCTATTTTTGTTTTTGTTTTTTTCTTTAACAATATGAAATCTTGTTTTGAGATTGGACCTCTCAAAACTATTGTTTTTGATGATGATTATTATTGATAAAATGAATTTAAAAAAAAAAAGAAGAAAAGAATCATTAACATTACTCAAAGTGTTAATTTCTCACTACAAGTGCTGGCTCACTTGCAAATGTTGAAAACATGACTTTAGAGAAATTTGCCAAGAGATAATCTTTATCAATAATAATAATAATGATGATTGTGATGATGATGATGATGATAATAATAGGGCTGGATCCCTGTTGTATTGGAAAGGTCGTAAACTAATGAATTCAGTGCTTGTTCAATAACCAAAGCTTTCAAATGAAACTAGCTGCCTTATATTTAAGAATCAAAATAATTGCCTCTTTCTCTGCTCAAATTTTAAATAGTTTTGATAAGAATTGATAGTTTAACGATACAATTTAACAAAAAAAAAGCAAGAAAATTGTATGCCTTAAGTTATATTATTTAAATGAACTAATGGTGCTACCTAATTATTTTCTAATGAATGTGATATACATATATCTGTTGATGATTAACTAATTTAAAAAAAAAGATAATACGATAATATTGATCTATCGATTTCCACTATTTTATATCGACCGTACTTACATAGTGTCTTCTAATAAATGCTTTAAAATTGATTAATTGTACTCAAAAATTAATGAAATTTGATGTAAATTGTGTACAATAATACTGGTTAAGCTTGTTGTTATTTTTCTCTCTCTCTCTTTTTGTAAATACTTTTAATGGTAACAACGAATATTGTAAATAATGGATAGGTAGGTTCTTTTTTTTTGTGGGATTTTTTGATGAATTTTCATGAGTTTTTTCCGGTGAAAAATGTGGGATGTTTAGCACTGCCTTATTGAAAACAAAAAAAATAATAAAATAAACTGTAATGCTACGTTATATTAGCACTAAAAAAAAACAAACTAGGTTACTATAATTAATCCTTGTGCCCAAATAGTGTTGTTAATTATACGCTAGGTGTATCTTTTGTTTTCAATTATTATAATTATTATTATTATCCTGATTATTTGAATGAAATTGATTGTAAAAAATAACGCTGTGTTAAAGTTAGATATTTAATAAAGAATAATTGAATAAATAATAATAATAATAAAGATAAAAAACAAACGCTCATAGTTTTTAATGCTTAGTTGGAATATTTATTATGTATATTCTTTGTAATTGTCAGTTAAATGTAATATCTTTCTTAGTTTTAAGAGTAATTAACTTAGAAAATAATTTTTCTAGTCTATTTGATTTTTATTATTATTATAATTATTATCAATTATTATTATTATTGTTTAAATATTATGATTTAAAAAAGAAAACTTGTGGTTTAGTTGATAACAACGTTTGTTCCTTATTGCAAATTGATGCAAATCTATCACATATATATACACACATACACGTTTACAATAGGCCCTTTTCTCAATCTTTTTTTCTAATATGCATACACACATATATTTAGAAACACTTCCAATTTGTTTTATGTTCTAACTGTATTTTTGGACGTTTTGATTGTTCCTCGTATATACAATATCAATATTCAATAAATCTCATTTATTTCTGATTGCTTATGATAAAAGTATGTGTAAGTTACGAATTGTACTCTGAATCAATGCTTGGAGTTCTATTTATTATCAATATTTGCTCAATTCTGATTCTGAGCAAAGATGTGGATACAGATTCACATAATAACACATCATTAGGGAATTCCTCTGTTAGGTCCCATTTTAGGGATTCAGGATATTTTGCCCTCGCCATAGATTTAGATTATAGGGGTCGATTGGCCTTATTAACCTACCTGAATTGCAATCACAGTTGATCTATTGTTCTTAACCATTCGTCTATTGGTAATTTTTTTTGTATTCCTGGTATTCCTACAACGATCAACTTTTGCATAGTTTTATTCTTAAAATCGTTTATTTACATTGAATGTCGAGGAGGCAAAAATTTGCCGATGGAGAGGTTTGAGTAATTGGTGTGCTCTACCTGGTGGTGTGGAAAAGAGCACACGTTTTATGAACACAAGCTGTATTATTATTATTAGTTACGGATAATTGTACAAAAATTCACTGCTGCTGATTCTGGAATCGTCTATATTCTTTCAAACGTATCGCATGTATATTAATAAAACCAGTGGCATCACTTGGTGTAAAACTTGAATGGATATCCATTGATACCAAATCTTGATTGTACAATGAAAATTGTGATGATCTTCCCAAAATGACCGCTAAAAAATTGTTTTACTCAATAAATTTCTATTAGATTCGTAACAAATAGATCAATAAATACCATTTCCTTTGTAAATTTCCAATTTTACTTTGCCATTAACATTTTTCTCAGCAATCTCAATACATTTCCTTGTATAATCACCTTCTGGGGCAAACCAGAAACCATTATAAACATAATTTGATAGGCGATCACTTAAAGATCTTTTAATCTGATAAACTTCTTTATCCAAACAGAATAATTCCAAATCCGTATGAGCTGTGTGTAGGATAAAAGCACCAGGATTTTCATATACACCCCTTGACTACAATTGTAATTAATTTCTTTCTAATTAATGATTGATAAAATACCTACTTTTAAGCCAATAAAACGATTTTCAACGATATCAATTCTACCAACACCATGAAGACCGCCGATTTCATTCAAATAATGAATTATGGCTAAAGGTCCACAATGGGATTCCCCTTGTTGATTCGTTACTTGACTCGGTAATCCGTCTTTAAATTCAATTTCAATTCGCACCCCCAGATTCGGTGACAATTTCGGATTTTCGGTCATCTGGTATAGATCTGTCGGTGGTTCATTGTTGGGGTTTTCCAGAATTCCTGATTCATAACTGATGTGCATTAGATTCGCATCCATACTCCATGGTGATTTCGGTGTTACCGATACGGGGATATTGTTCTTAGTTGCAAACTCGATCAAATCTTGGCGCCCCTGGAATCGTCTTGTGAACTCCTCAATCCGCCATGGTGCTAGTATCTAAACAATAACAATTTCGATCACCCGTTCATTTTTCAAATAATACACAAAATTTTACTTTAATTTCTGGCCATAGAGCGTAGCATGATAATTCGAAACGGATTTGATCGTTACCTTTACCGGTAGCACCGTGCGAGATGAATTCCGCCGAATGTGCACGGGCACATTTGATCAAACCAACTGCGATACACGGCCGTGCTAGTGATGTTCCTAATAAATAACGTGATTCGTAGATTAGACCAGCTTGAATTGCTGGCCATACGTAATTTTTAATGAATTCTTCACGCAAATCATCGATCACAACTTTTGATGCACCGATTTCTAATGCTTTCTGTTCGGCTTTTGCGAAATCTTCATCTTGACCGACATTTGCCATATAACAAATCACTTTGTAATTTTGCTCTAATAACCATTTTAGAATGCAACTTGTATCAAGACCACCCGAATAAGCCAATATAACACTAGTGTGATCCATTTGTGACACTTTAACAACAGATGGCGTTATTACTGTTATAAACACTCAGACATACGTTGATCGCAGACTACTAGATGGAATATTCATATAGCATTATGTTTTATTATTGGGAAACGGTGTGACCTTTGTGATAACTTTTCAAACGAAATTATGCTGGAATTGCTACTATCTATATTTATTTAACATTTCAATTGACATGTCATCGGATTTAGTTTTAAATATTTATAATATGAGAAGTAAAACCTGGTATTCTAACAAAAACAAACTGAATTATCACTAAATTAAATTAATTATATAAACAATGTAAAGACAGTATTCTATAGGATAATTATAAATCTAGAACGATTGTAAAACTGATTGTTTACTTTAAAAATGACAATAATTATCCTAGACAAACTATATTTAGATTATTTAACACGATTTTTTTATTTCTATTCTAATATTTATAAATTCTGCCCAATTTATTCGAGATGATATTGCTTCATTTGAAAATTCTAATAGATAGCACATTTCATTAATAATTTTATACATTTGATTTGGAAGCAATTTAAAAACGAATCATTAAGCCGTTGATTTGCATTTTTTTTAAATAAAGAACCAGCTTTCTTCTTCTGCTTTCCACACACAAATAATTCGAACAATTTTCCAACAAAAATCTTACAATAAACATCGAATAGAATCTACAAAGGAATTCAACAAGATGCACCAAAGCAAAAATATGTGTTAAGTGTGTCAAAAATCGCAAGATTATTATTAAATACACCATTTACAACACGCATTAATCATTTAAACAGTTCTTTCTTGAGAATAGTTATACAAAAAAAAAACAACAACTTGTAATCTTTAAATTATCATCTTTTAGATTAAAATTAATTAATTAGAAAAAAAAAACAATTAATAAAAATTAAAAAATACTTTTCAATAATCATTGTAAAATAAAATTAATTCATTTGCTGACGGGTATATTAAAGGTGACCTTTTTAATGGAATTCTAGCCACTAAGTGTAGCTAAATCACTTAGAAAACCTTCAGGTGTTAATATATGCGATGAACCAATTATAACTTCCCAATTTTTTTGTGCATTTGTCACTTCATATGCACAACGTATTTCTGAGAAACACATACCACCAACAATAAATACTAATAAACGTGGGACATTTTTAACAGTTTGTTGGCCTTTGTCTTTATGCCAATGGCCATACCTTGCACTAGAAATTGAATTAACATTTTATTATTATTAATATATTTTAAGTATGATTATTGACTAGTACCTAGTTGGTGCGTGATAAGCACTAGTTTGAGCTCGACCACCTAAAAATGGGAAATGCTTCTGATCTAATTTATCATCAACTGCATCTTCCATAATATCTTTAATTACAGGTGTCCATCTAGACATTTGATAAGTTTGTTCAGTTATGCGTTCTTTACGTGGAACTGTATAAGTTTTCTTTCTATTACCGCCCTAGATAAATTTATAATAATTTCAATAGTGTTTTTTTTTTAAATAATTTCAAAACTTACATCACTAATCACATTAACACCAAGTAATTGTAAGTTAGCAATAGTTTGTTTATCTTTAATTTGAGCATGCGTGGCTAATTTTGATAAATTCTCATCTGTTATACCATTTTTAGTCATTGCATATAAAGCAATAATACGCATCTTATCATATTCATTTGTTATTTTTGGATCTAATAATATCGGCACAATATTACGCATGTGATCTTTAATTTTTTCACCTTCAGCATCTGTACCCATTGCTAAATCTTGTTCAACTTTACATAGTTTATCAACATAACCCTGATAGGCTTTCATACAATCTTCAGCTAAATGTAAATGTGTAGCATATTTTGATAGTTCTTTTTGATATTGTGGCATTTTTTTTATCATTTGCGATAAATCCTTCATTGATTGTTTATCACTGGCTGTCATACGTTTAGAATCGGTGAATTTTTTTAAATTCTTCGTCACTTGTTGTGATACAACAGCAATATGTTGATGGCGTAATTCAACCCATAATTCATCATTCTCATCTAATAATACCTCCTTAACAACACCAGCTGATGCTTCATATCTTTTAAAAACGACAAACAATCAGAAAATTAACAAATTAATTTAAAAATTATTACTTATAAACATCATTTTCAATTGGCAATAGATCATATGCCATCGCTTGGAATGTTAATTCATGTAATAATGGTGAAACACAATCAAAGCCACGATCAAGTATTATTAATTGTGAACGTGCTTTCTCTGAACCTTCACCCATTGTTGGTTCATCAGCTTTATATGCATCTAATTTTTGTTGAATTAATTGTGCTAATTCAACATTACGATCCCAATCACTACGATAACGTACTTGTGGATATTCACCAAGTGTTGCACATAATGTTGCAATCTGTTCAGCCATACGTTCCATATTTGCATTACGTGCAGCAGCAAATGTTGGATCATAATTACATTGGAATGTATCAGGGCAATCCAATGAGAACACCTACAATGATTTGAATCGTTAAATAACCACCGATTAATAGCAATAATTTATAATAGAGCAATAAAATCAACAACAAAAAATGGGGATTCCACCAACAGCCCACGAATTTGGACCTTCGAATCCTGCTAGTGGAATCAACATTTCCATTTTCTTTTCCTATAATTAATTTCATAAAATCTAATGACAATAGAGAAGTATGATAGTTTGATACGAAAACAACAATTAGTTAGAAAGCAAATTTGTTAATAAAAAGCAAACATTTAAAGCTACGATACACAACACACCTGTGACTCATACGGTAAGAAGGCAATGTTGATCTCTTTAAGTGTTTTTATTTTCTTAGCTGCACAAGATTTACACAATTCATTGAAAAGTTCTTCCGGGCAGACTGTTAGAGACAAAATATTGTTTATTAAACACTTTCACATTAATCATTAATAATAATAAAAGAAATAAACTAAAATGGTCCAACATTTCAGTGTTGGTTTTATATCGATTTTTTTTGTTTTTGTTTAACAAAAAGACAATAAACCATAGCTTTATTAGTTTAGAAGCAACAGAGCAAGCATTTTATTATGATCTCTTCTTTGTTTAGTACCTGTTGTTCACATGGAATAAAGGCCACGTTAATTTCTTTTAAAGTTCGAATGTGTTTCGCTACCGGATGCTTGCAAATTTCACTAAATAAAGTATTTGGACATGCTGTTGAAAATTAAATTGAGATCAATAGAATTCAAATAATTTCTAAAAGAAAAATGTCAACAGAAAGTATACAAACTGTATCTAATAAATCAATAAATAATAAATGCTAATTAATCACCTTCTGTAAAGAATACATGTGCAGCTTTATACATCGTTCTTGGACTTTCAAAATCAGCCATAAGACCATGTACAGATTTTTCAGATGGTGTAATCAAATATACAGCTTCCATAGTTGGTAAAGGTTCCCGTTTTTTGTGGATATCTTCTACCACTAAAAGAATACGGTTAATATATTGTTTGTTGTTTTTTAACGACAACGTACAAGTGATCCCTTCAGCTGAAATTTCATGCATTTTACAACATGCTGAAACCATCCGCATTGCTAATTGATCAACAACCAATATTCTCCATTCCATCGTATGCTGGTTTGGTCCATTCTTTTTTACTGTTTTGATTTTAACAACTTCATTCATAATTTCTAGAAAACAAGAAGAAACATTACAATTTTATTGAATCAATGCGGGGGCGATTTCGGTGGAACATTATATGTATGTATTATTGACATTTGTAACGTCATTCACGCCCCCACCACCACTAGATTTGAAGAATTAATCAATAAAACAAACTATTATCAAATTAATAATAATTAATTACAAACAATTCATGCTAAACTTTAATTGATTTAATTTTCTTATGATTAAATTAAAATTCAACTGTTTATTATTTAACAAATGTATAAATGATCTAGTTATCGTTGATATAACTGTCAAAATATTCAATTGTTTTCATTAAAAAGATTTTTAATCATTTTACAACAATAAATTGGAACTTACTTAGGCCGACTTGTCCTTTTAATGCCATTTTGTATCGTTTTTACTAATTTGTATGACAACGATCAATTTTTGTAATTGCTGAATGTAAGTAATTTTTTTTTGTTATATAGTTCACTAGATTTTACGCCCGTATGAGTGACTCATATTACACGATCAAAGCCTTGTTGATATCGGCGTTGATTGTATGACAGATATCTAGCGCTTGTGACTTGCAGGATGCGTTAGTTTACCAAAAACGCGGCATTTTCAAAATTTAATGTTTAAGTTATAATGGTTCATCTAAATAAAATGAAGTAAAAGAAGACAGTTGAAGAATTATTATCATAAATTTGATACAATTTTGAATGATCTATCCAGTGTTTTACTTTTTGGAGGAGATTCTTCAATCTAACTTTATTGATGTGATAGATATTGGAGTAAGTATCAAGTTACGAATTACGTTTATTCTCTAATTTAATTTAAAATGATTCGGGTTACTTGTTATGAATTGATTTAAATAGGTCATATTTTGAACGTAATCGATACAAAATATTCCAATGAAGATGGTTGGTTGGAAATTTCACGCAAGCGCTTTCAATATTTTCAATTTCCTTTCAATCTCACTTATTTACCACCCAGCCGATCAGACAACTGTATATTTGGTTGACTAAACACGGCTTGTTTTTAATTTCCGATATATCGAATTTTCGAAGTAAACCAACACACATTTTCCTATAAACAATCGAAATTTTCGTAGTTGAAATGGCACAGAATCGTTTAAAAGTTTTACTTGGTTTTGATGATGAATTAATCACTGAAAAATATAAAAATCAAATCAATTTTACCACAAATAAACTCGGTGGAAAACCGGTAAGTTATTTAGATCTTTGCATCACTGTTTTATAACCTCACATTATTGTGATTATTTCGTAAATTGATCAAAAAAAAGGTGATATTCTTTTAATTAAAAAATTTCGGAATTGGAGGAGCTGGGATTTGAACCCAGGACTTTCAGCATGCGAAGCAGACACTCTACCACTGAGTTACACCCCCATTGTTTCAAATCGTTTACAATTCGTCAAACAATCAGTAATCTATTGTAGCATTGATCTAATCAACGACTAGCTGTATTAGCATGAATTATTTGATGATTGTTTTTGTTTGTTTTCAGGATTTACCGTCTGATATAAAACTAGAATTACCAATTTGTCCATTATGTCAATTGCCAAGACCATTAGTGGTACAAATTTATGCACCATTAGAAAATTCTAATTATCATCGTACTTTATACGTCTTCGCTTGTATAAATCCGAATTGTTGGAATCATAGTGAAAGTTGGGTATGTCTTCGTGTGCAAACACAAGAGAAAATCACCGAAATTGATGATTATGATAAAACAACAACAACAACTTCACGCACAAATACAAATGTGACAGATTGGTGTACAGATGCTGATGACTGGGGTGGCGGCGGTGATGATGATGATGATGATGATGATGATAACAACTGTAATATGAATGAAGAAAATGGTAATTTAATTAATAACATTGATAAGATATCAGATGAAGATGATGAGAGTTGTAGTTTTGATGAATCTGTACGAATTGGTTTGGGACATTTAACTGTTGATGAAAGAAATGCTAATAGTGGTGCTCTAGGTGAGTGTCTTATATTTATTTGTTTAATGGTTAACAACACATATAGGAACTATGATAAATAACAACGTAAACCGTAGCTTATGTCGATTTTTCTAAATAATTTCTACATAATCGTGAGATATTTTCGTAAGTCACAAATGTGATCATTGTAGCTGGTGTGACACGTACTAAATTCGTTCCTAAACCTTTATAGAAACCTCTCCAATTCTCATATAACCATATCGTTTTAATACAATCGATAATACCATTATAGTGGTGATGTTGGTTTTGTAAACGGGCACGTAGTACTTGATATGGATATGTTATACTAACAGCACATATTTTCGATATAGCCGCAAAACATAAATATTCTGTATTATCTAATTTCGTCGATATTGGTCGATTATAAAAATTATTATAGAAATTCTTTGATTCCTCATAAACCATAAATTGTATAGCACCATGACTAACACCAAGTAATCCTGGTATTAATCCTTTATAATATCCACGGATACCATCATTTCTATATAATTTAATCAATGTATCAATCATACCATTGTATTGTTGTGTTTTTGCATCATATTGTAAACATAATCGTGTCTTTACTACCCATAATGGATTTGTTATCATTAATGTCATCGTGCCAGCTAGTGTTGCTGATAATAGATGATGGCTAGGTCCTAAACGTCGATTCTCATCACCATTTTGTTTCCATGTTTTAATAGCATTATAAAATAGGAAATATAAACCCCATGAACTACCAGCACCCCATATATTTGGTATAATACCACGATATAAGCCTTTTATACCTTCTTGTTGATGGATTGTTCTAAATGCATTCCATATACCGGTATATTGTGGTGTTTTATGTTGGATACCATCATTGCATGCAAAACGTATCTTGATTACATCTAATGGATGGAGAACTACTGTTGATATTACACCACCAGATACACCAGCTATTAAATGTTCGATTTTTAATTGTTCAAATAATTTCAATTGAAAACTATTCGATGAATCAATTCTCGTAACAATACTCATTTTGTGGTTGAAATTAGAATCATTCGATTTTTGTTTAAATTCTTAATTAATCAATTAAAAAACACACACACGCACACACATTATTATTCATTCTATAAAAAACATCACAAATTACGTGTAATTTAATCAAATATTGTCGAATTTTGATGAATATTTAAGGTTAAGTTGTAAATTGATTAGCATGCGTAGAAAATTATGCGCAACAGTGTCATTTTTAATAACTTTTAATGGGTTAGGTTGTAATCCTCGGTAGTATAGTGGTAAGTATCCCCGCCTGTCACGCGGGAGACCGGGGTTCGATTCCCCGCCGGGGAGATTACTTTTTTTTTTGTTTCTTGTTCGCTGAATATTTTGTAAATTTTAGGTGGAGCAGCTGGCCGTCAACATTCACCTCCAGCATCTGCCGAGATTGAAGGTGATGAAGGTGAAGTTGTTACAGTCGATACACCAACGTATCCACAACGTGATATTGTCGCCATCCTACAAGAGGTAACGCCATTACCACAAGATTTGTGCAGTTTTAATACAACAGCCTTACGTAATCGTTCCAATTATTTCCAATTTATGCCGTATTTTCTATCTGTATGGGAGGAGAATGATAATACGTCAATTACAATTAGCGATAGACATGTTAAGGAATTATTACAAGAATACCAACAGAATAACATTGATGATATTAATGCAATAAGTCCCGATAAGAATGTGGTAGGTGCTTGTGGTATTATTGATATGCGAGATAATGAGAATTATGAGAAAACGAATCCGGCCCATGGTGATAAAATGTTTCATTATTTTTTAACAAGAATACAAATGAATCCCGGCCAAATATTACGTTATTATTGTAAAGATATAAATATACAACCATTATTATTATATCCAATACAAAATTTACCAAAATATTGTTCATATTGCAATAGTGAAATGATATTAGAATTGCAAATTTTAC
Organism: Meloe dianella; assembly: GCA_028455855.1. Taxonomy (NCBI): domain Eukaryota; kingdom Metazoa; phylum Arthropoda; class Insecta; order Coleoptera; family Meloidae; genus Meloe; species Meloe dianella. Next base: position 1,092,111 of record JAPTHL010000060.1, read on the forward strand.
CAACAATTATAACAAAATTGAAATTAATATCAGATCAAAAGACTGAAGCACGTTTAGAATTTGGTAATATTTTAATATTTACATGCCAGAATAGTTGTTGGTCAAATGATACGAATTGGAGATATGAGACTGTTGTGTTACAAACGGAAACATAAATTTTTATTTGAATTATCAAAAAGAATATGCATTTACATTATATGTTGAATATAGAATAATCGTACGTGTAATTTTAGATATTAAAAATTTCTCAATAATGTGGATGCGCTATTTGTTTCTGTTGAGTAACGCCATCTATCCATAGAAACACACAACCACCACCTGATGCCGGACCTGTATATTTTAGAATTATTTAACACAATGCGTCTTATTTTTAACATTAATTAGTAATTATTAAAATTATTTCAAATATTATAAGTAGTCATCTGCCACATAATTTCTAATGTAATAAAATGATCAATCGTAAAGTTTTGTGTTTGTTGGTTAAAACTAAAACTAATTTTTTTTTATTGGTTGTATACTTTACAATGTGATTCACCGGTGATCATCACAGTTCTGCACATTTTAGGACTTTGTACAAGTAAGCATGGCCACCGGTGGGCCCTGGCGCCATTTAACCAGCATCAATCCTCGGTAGTATAGTGGTCAGTATCCCCGCCTGTCACGCGGGAGACCGGGGTTCGATTCCCCGCCGGGGAGGAATTTTTTTATTGATTTCTCTATAAATTGAAACATAATTTAAAAACAAAATTCATTATACGTATATTCAATACAGAGGATTTATCGGTAATTGAACACCTATATATTTAAGTACATAAAAATAAAGAACAATCAACAAACAATACGTAAAATTAAATCAAATTAAATTAAAAATATCACAAATGACAAATAGCAAAAATACAACAAAAAAATTCGTTATTCTGGAATACTGGGACGATAATTATTTCTCGATTTCGGTACACGTATATGTATAACTTTTCGAACATCAGATGGATGTATTAAATCGCTTTTATTGCGCCATTCCCAACGTTCAAATTCGTCACGGCGCTTCTTCCTATCAATATAACTAATAACACAACTAGCTGGTATCCATAATAATGCTGTTATTAATACAATTGTACCAACAATATTGTCACGTAGAAATAATAATACTTTATTTATATTGATATCTTCAATTATATCCCAGAAACGTTCAACAACATCTTGTACAGTCTTCTCACAATTGCCATTATTACAAAAACCTTGAATACATGGTGTACCATCAGCTAAGATATCATGTGGATCAACTGGGGAACACGTTTCATTGATATTCGAACGGCAACAACGTTTACAAGCATTTTCAACTGAAATTATGTTTATTAAATCAAAAAAAAAAACAAAAAAAAATGCAAACAAAAAGAACACTTACTGACATCACACATGCAACTTTGCATGCCTTGTGTCTCACAAAACGGTATACATTTACCAATTTTACATTTACCACGTTCTTGACAATCAGTACCATCGGCCATTGGTGGGCTTTTTGGACATTCAGACTGGTGTCCAGTACATCTAGATTCTTGTTCACATGTTGCATATTGTGCATCACGACATTTTACATCACTTCTCATATACTGACAATTCTGACAACATGGTGAATTCTTATCACTACATACAGCTTTCGGGCGTAATTTACAATCTTTATCACAACATGCATCATTATCTTCTGTACCTAATAAACCAGCATCGCATTGTTCATCGCCTTCAACACGCAAATTACCACAGAAACTTTCTTCAGGTTCAGAGAAACAACGACCGGATTTTGCTTGTAGTACTTTACGTATTGAACGTAAACTACAAGGGCTAAATTTCTAAAACAAATAAATAAATAAATCAATAATCAATTATAATAAAGTTGTTAATTAAAAGATACTTTATTATTGACGTCATAACCGCTAACACTATAGGTGTACATTAGATAAGAACCACCTTGACTAGCACTTGGTGAACAATCCGGTATATCAGGATCATGTTCTGATCCCCAATTATGACCAAATTCATGAGCTGTTACTAAATCAGCTTCACGTGTTATCACCCTTTGACCATAATGATTACGGCTTGAACTTAAGCCAGAATTTAAATATAACGTGTAACCATTTTTGAAATATTCTACCAGAGAAATATGGAGAAGCACAAAAACAAAATCATTAGACAAACAATCATGGAATTAATTAAATTTGTAAGACAGTATATAGTAGAAGAAGCAGAACAGTACCTGGGGTACAAATACCCCCAACAGAATTCCGCCTTGGTGAACCAACATAAGCCAAACCCAAAATGCCACCTTCAAATTTCAGATCGGTAAATAAATGAGCCAGACAGAAATCTTTATGTGTATATTCCCTGCTGAACACCTACACATAATATACATACACCAATTTCATTATTAATTACTACAATATTAATGATAAGCATGAAAATAGCGGAAAGTTAATCAAGCTAAGCATAAGGTTTTTGTTTAATTAAAAATAATAATAATAATAATCATAACCTTCACTACAGATACCTCCATGCGATTTTCTTCTAGGTGAAGCTATATATGCCAAGCCTAATACTAAATTATTAACAAAAGTTTGATGTGTAAATAAATGCGATAAACACACGTGCTTATTGGCAGGATTTCGTGAAAATACCTTTAATAATTTTAATAAATCAAATCAAACTAAAATAACAACGATCAAGAACCAAACAATAATTTTACCTCTAATAAATTTCGTACATCCCATTTCTCTCTAATCATATTATAATGTGCTTCGCCTGCTTTAATTCTAGTCGGTTCACTATGTACAACAATTTTTTTGATAACAAATCCCATCCCTTTAAAACCATCAACTTCTTGACGATCTTGCCAAATTGTATCATTATAAATTTTATGGACACGATCAATTAAACTAATCTAAAATTGAATAATCGAATTTAAATTGAATTTCAATAAATCCGCTATAAGTTTGTACTAAATAATTAATGGTTGTCTTCGTATTGCTACCACCCATTTCTTGGAAAAAACGATAATCAGCCACTAATAATAATGGACATCTGGTTTTCGTTGGTGTATACTCGTATTGATCAACTTGTCGTTTATCAATGTGGTGTTCAGACATCCATTGTTCTGCTTCATCTACAGTATCGTTATCTAATTCTTGTCCTTCTTTAATATAACCACAAATACGTGGCCCAACTTGATCCGGTGGTAGACTATCATGATCCCAACTGAATTTCACATCAGATTGTCGATATGTTATCATAGTACGATTATCTAAATGTGGAATGTGTCGCCAAGATGGCTAAAATTTCTCTGTTACTTTCAATAATATTTGTGATATAAGTGAATTACTTCAATATGATAAACTTCATCAGGCAAATCGATATTCCCCGTAATCAATCCATCTTCCATATGTAGACTAACATAAGAGGAAGTCTCGCCAAAGACACGACCATCATAGAAATCATCATGGTCTGTAATTGGATTTCAATGAAACATTTGTTAAATTATTGTTTGATTTCATACGCACTGATGTGAACTGTCGTTTCTTTACCATCACCATCAACAGAATACGCTTTGAAATTCGAATGTAACACACCACGTTTTGGACTTAAAATTAAACGAAAATCTCTACCCAACGTACGAAAATGTAATTCTTTGATTTTATTAAATGGATGATCGCTTTCATGCAATCCACGTTTCACAATCTTATGTGTTAAATCATTTACATGAATTGTTTCGTAATATTTCAAATTTTCATAAATTGACCCTAAAATTATTACAATTATTATTCAATATATCGATGTTATTATTTATTAGTTACCATTGACTAGAACAGTGATTGTTGTAGAGAGTAATATTAGTATATTTCTATTCATTATCGGATTTTACTGTAAATTACATTGCCTTTCTTTAAACAAATTCATTTGTTTTTTTTATCAACAAATTGTCAAAATTTTGACAATTAAAAACGAAATTCCCCTAAATTACTGACGTGTAGGTAGGATTGACGCATGCGCACAAAACATTTTCTTATCAGTTATTACACCGGCACACAATGGTGTCGATAATACAAAATTTCGAAAAATTCACAATAATTCTATCAATTTCTGTGATAATAACGAGTTTTGTCAAATGTTCAGAGATTTTACGGCCACGTGGTGTCTCATTATCACGTACATCTTTATATAATCCCGATAGAAATTTCCAATGTTTTGATAATAGTAGGATCGTACCGTTTACACAGGTGAATGATGATTATTGTGATTGTCCTGATGGTAGTGATGAACCAGGTACATCAGCCTGTCCAAATGGAATCTTCCATTGTACAAATGCCGGTCATAAACCAATAAATCTATCATCAAGTCGTGTTAATGATGGTATTTGTGATTGTTGTGATGGTAGTGATGAATATCACAGTAAAATCCATTGTTCTAATAGATGTATGGAATTGGGACGGTATGCACGTGAAGAGGCACAACGTTTAGCTGAGATTATGAAAATTGGTAAACAATTAAAAACGGAATTAAGCCAACAAGGTGTACAATTGAAACATGAAAAAAAGAGAAATTAATTGAATTGAAACGTAATAAAGATGAAGCTGAGAAAATTAAAGTTGAAAAGCAACAATTAAAAGATCAAATTGAAACAATTGAAAATCAAGCATTGGAACATTATCGTAAATTAGAAGATGAAGAGAAACTTAGAAAAGCTGAAATTGAAACGGCAAAAAATCGCGAAGAAGCTATTGAAACATTTAATAAATTCGATTCAAATCAAGATGGTTTAATTGATTTATCTGAATTGAAAACTCGACAAACATTTGATAAAGATAGAAACGGTGAAGGTAAAGTTATCACAAATTTTCATTTCTTGATTAGATTCAAATCTTGGTTATAATTTTTTTTCAGTTTCTGATGATGAAGCTCGTTTCTTTTTAAACAACGAAGAAACGGTCGATATTGAGAAATTCATTGATATCGCATGGGCAAACATTAAACCACATCTAATTATGGAGTCAGGTTTATTCAAACCACCAACAGAAGCTGAAGACTTACAAAATGAGAATCAAGACGTGGAAGAAACACCAGAACAACACGATCAAGAAGGTGATGATGAAGAAGAAGAGGGTGAGGAGGATGAAGACGAAGAATCTGCTGCACGTGAAGATGAGAACAATGAAGAACCACCACCAACACCACAATTACAATACGATGAAGAAACCCAAAAGATTGTAAATCAAGCAACAATAGCACGTAATGAATATGCAGAAGCTGAAAAATCGGTGCGTGATATTGAAAATGAAATTAAACAGATTCATGAATATTTACAAAAAGATTTCGGACAAGACGATGAATTTGCAATATTAGAAGGACAATGTTTCGATTATACAGATCATGAATATATTTATAAACTATGTCCATTTGATAAAACAGTACAACAACCAAAATCTGGTGCATTAGAGACACGTTTAGGTTTATGGGGTCATTGGGCTGGTTCTAATGATAACAAATATAATTTAATGGTTTATGATCGTGGTCAATCTTGTTGGAATGGACCACAACGATCAGCACATGTGCGTATAACATGCGGTACGGAACATAAAGTCATTTCCGTATCAGAGCCGAATCGTTGTGAATATTTATTCGAATTTATCACACCAGCTGCATGTAGAGAATTAACAACTGATAGTAATAATGATTCACATGATGAATTATAAAGAATTTTTTATATGGACATTTTACACATATTAGGTGAATGCATTTAGAATTTAAAAAAAAAACGATTCCAATTTTACGAGTATTTCATATGCTGTAGTTTTTCGAAAATTATGGGATATTTTAAGTCCAATAAAACAAACGTGGATTATTTTGTTAATTCAATAAAACAATTTAGATAAAAAAAAACCTAGGATTTTTGTACCATTTTAATATCGCAACGAAAATCCAAAAAGAATAGAAAAAATTGTTTATTAAAACAAAAAATCAACACTCGAAAACTATTTAAAACGGAAGATTTTTATAGTTCGTCATGAATTAAATGTTTCTTAACAAAATCGTATAAATCATCTAAATTTCGTGTACCTGTGTATTCCGACATTTTTTTACCACTTTTATATAGAAACATCGTAGGGTATCCTTCTACCTACAATATAAAGAAATGCTAATTTTGTTGATAATTATGCAGATAATTGATAATTACCTCTTGTTCATTACATAAATCCTTATTATCGTCCAGTGTACAATCAACTTTAACTATATTAACATTACCGTCAGCTATAAATTTCTTGCCTAAATCATCCCATATCGCTGCTAGACGTTTACAATGTCCACACCATGGTGCAAAGAATTTAACAAAAGTTATCCCACTCTCGATGCCATGATTAAAATTGTTACCATTCAATACACCGACACTTTCCAAATTCTCTTGTGGCGGTTTCTCTTTTTCTCCAACATGCAATTTGCGTTCTAGCATTTTATTGACAAAACCTTTTAGATCTTCATGAGTACGCTCACCTTGATAAGTCGCAATCTAAAATTGATTAACACTTAATTTCGATTAATTGCGAATTATTGAAGAATTTACTTGTTTTCCATATTCAATCCATAATAGTGTCGGATATCGTTTAACTTCAAATAAACTACAAATCCCACTAAATTGGGTACAATCCACTTTTGCTATAAATATATTACTTTCATATTCTAACGATCTAGCTAATTCTTCCCATGTTGGTGCCAATTTCTGACAATGTCCACACCATGGTGCATAAAACTTAATAAACATCTTTGGTTTCTCTAAATACTTATCAATATTATCACTATTTAATTCAATTAATTTAGTTAAAGGCTGTGGATTTGACACATTCTCATTGTCTGCCTCATCTTTCTCATCGCCTTCACGTAATTGTTCATTAATAAATGTGGTTAATGTTGGTAAATCACGTGTACCACGGAATTTCACGCCGTCTTTGCTGCCACGTTTAAAGAATTTCAATGTTGGATAGCCGGTAACATCATGTTCTGAACAGATAGGGCTATCTGTTGTACAATCAACTTTCGCTATACGTATATTATTATCATCTTCATTCAACATTTCAGCTAATTGTTCCCATGTTGGGGCTAAACGTTGACAATGACCACACCTACACAATTATACCAAAAATAATGGTGAATTGAAAGAAATTAATAGCAATATTACCATGGGGCGTAGAACATAACGAAATGATTGCGTTTTGATAGTTCTTCACTGAAATTATTTATTGTATATTTATACGTATTAATGTCGGCACCATGACTTGATATTTCTATAACGAAAACTGTAACAATTGTTATAATTATATTAATAATTCGCAATTTTAACATATCGCCCATTAATCAACAAACAAAATTTTATCGATTAATTATTTTTATTTATTTATTTTCTTGCAACAAATGACAAACGTTCCAAGGGTTACTTATCTAAATCCACCTCCAAATTTGCAGGTTGGCCAACTATGCACGGAAAAACCCCCAGGAAAATTTAAAAACAGCCGCAAATACTTGTTTATTTTTGTATTTGCAAATCTTACAAAATAATAAAAAAAATTTAAGCCGGTTATAAATAAACACTTAGAGCATATTCGATTTGTTTTGACTTTCAGACCAAGCTTTCGCTATTGTTCGTTTCATCTCATCATCACCTTTCTCGTACCTGGAAACAATCCAATTGCAACAATTTGTTAATTAGCAGAAAACTGAAATTACGAAAACTTACATATTCTTCATTAACGACATAAGACTCTCGTTTGGATCGGCACTATTGCCCGGTTTAAATTTATCAGTTTCAGCATCTTTTGCTTTCTTCTCAACTTGTGTAACACATACCCAATTAGTTGGTTCCGCTTTGGCTGCATTAATTAAAACCATATCTGGACAACGAAATCATTGAAGTTTCTTATAATTGTTTAAAATAACAATACTGTTCTATAAATTACCTGTCTTAATTTTCCAATTACTTGAATCCGGTATGATGTTGTTTAATAAATTATTAATTGTGAAGAGATAATCTTTATATTCCAGATCCCTAACGTTTAATTCTAGAGTGCTATCGGTAAATGTACAGGTGATGTTCTCTTGGGGTATTGTATGGACTTTTGGTAAAGTCACATAGAATTTAACAAATTTCGATGATTGATCCCAAGCTGAAATTATTAAAATTATCAATTCAAATAGTCTAAAATGGAATTCATCAAAATTTACCGTAATTATTCAATTTTACTTGATAACGTTTCAATTGTGCAGTATCAGAATTAGCAGTGGTTTTTGTATGATTTTGATTATTCAATCGTTCTTGAAGATTGACGAGTTCAGTTGATAATTTCCGTGTTTCCAATGCTAACATATCTTTGATGCGTGGTCGTGCAGCTTGTTTTGATAGTTCTTCAAGTTCTGCAAGGTCTTTCTTCAACTGGAAATATAAAAATTTCGATTAAGATTCCAATGAAATTCTATCCATTTACTGGTAAGTGTAGAACTTTTGGGTTTCATATATTTCCCGTAAAGCGATAATAACAAAACTTTATGGACATGTATGGCATGGTGTAAGCAGTCAAAACCCAAAAAATTAATCAGTCCCAAGTCACCCCACATACAATGGACGGACTCCCAAAAAGGAGGAAAGGAGGGTTGGGGATGGACGAAACTATCACCAAAATGCGAACTGGTACGTATGAATTTTTTTAGATAATAATTTCATACACCCCCAGGCCCATCTGTCCCCTCTATGGGGGCGACTTGTGGCGATTTTGTTTTGGATTTTGATTGTTTTACACCATGCCATACATGTCCACCAAAATTTGTTATTTTGATTTTACGAGAAATATATGAAGCCCAAAAGTCCTCACCCCTACCAATTTCACTTACATCATCGAGTTTTTCAACCATTTTCACACAATTCCAATGATTTTTCTTTACGTTAAATAACGACAGACAAATGTCGATTTTTCCAAATCAAATCTGAGGTTATGTGAAATGAAATCGAGAATGTTCAAAACTGTAAAGTCCCTAGATTTACACATAGGAAGGAACTAGAAAATACAGGGACGTATTCGATATGTTTCAACGAAAACATTTATTCTAAATACAAAAAAAAGAGGCGAAACAGAAAAATAATACAAAAACTCTGTTATAATTATGAATAACAAAACAAAAATAGCCGGATTTGTTTTAAATTAATTAATTACTGGCAGTCATCAATTAAAAATAAATCCTATTCCATTCTCCACATTATTATACCAATTAATAACAAATAAACTCAACTTTTTTTTTGTTTAAAAAGAATATAAATAAATACAATATTTGGTATATTTAACGAGATATGTTTCAACATAAATAAATTATATTTAATCAAAAGTCTTATTCTCATCAACATAAATTTGCGTTTCTTTTCTCTATTAATATGATTGTCATTATAACAATAAAAATAAACTTAAGTATAAAATGGCGCCGATTACTATTTACAATAATTCAGGTGAAATACTACAACTAGGTACTTGCAGTCTCTGTATAACATCATGTAATTGTGGATGATTATGTCCACTATATGATAACAATATTGGTCCATCTAATGTTGTTAAACAACCATCACAATTGTACGTTTTCTTTTTAACACACACCCATAAATGTCGATTGCTTTGCTTGTCAAAATGTGTATAAATATGACCATTATGGATTAACACCAATTGACCACGGCCACTTTTCATTAATACCAAACCGCTGCCACCTGGAAAAATAATGGAAACATTTAAATTCTACACAATTCAACAATAATAAACGCACGCGAACTAACGAAATAATCACGAAATTAAGTACAAAACACTTTATTGGAAAAATTATACGATGTATAATAATAATAATATTTAAAATAATAATAATAATATTAATAAACAACAGAAAGTGCAAAAAAGGTTAAAATTTGTGTTTTCTTGTGTAAATAAAAGAGATACAGGAATATTTTAAAAAGAAAATGTAAACACATACACTTCTCCATCTTACCCACTATAAATAGTTTCTAAATTTATAAATTTCCTGTATGTACATAAAGCAGATCGATAATACTATTCAATCAGTACTAATAATATGTAAATAATTATTATAATTAAAAAAAAACAAAAAAAAAACATTACATATATCAGATCAGTCTACGAAAATCTTTAAAAGAAACAACAACAAAAAAAGATCTGTCACAATCACATTATTGGATTTTTTTGTAAAATCCTCAATTTCGAGTCTTCTATTTTTCTCATTTTATTTGTTTTATTACATTTTTTAGGTTTTTTTTCTTCTTCTCCCCATATTTATAATGACGTCTTCCATAAGACTTCTTGTAAATTTTCAATAGGAACCTCAGTATCTTCATCCGGATTGAATATATCAGGTATAGGCGGATGTGTATGCATATTTGGCCATTTAACAATATTGCCATTTAATGTCCAACAAACAGCTGCACATTTTTCTGTTGTACGACTGTTCTTACAATACCAAAATGCTTTACCTTTATAAACACTCTTCTTATAAAACACATAACCATCTACAATTAATCGGGGATTACCACGTTTGCCCAATATACATTGAAGTGTGCCTACAGATAAAATAATACACTTTTGACAAACAAAACGTATATAGACAAAGATTTAATTAATCAATTGATTATTAAAAATAATAATAAATAAAAGATAGAAACAATAACAACCAGTAAGCAAATATAAGAAATAAACTACTTTATATGGCATTTAAAGGCATGCAACAAACATACGATAGAATAATGGATGCTTGAAAGTTTCTTTCTTTTTTTAATTAAATGCCATATAATTTTTGGTGTATTATTTTACTGTGGTAATTCGAGGAAATAACCATAATTTTCAAACACCATTATTTTAAAAACTACACCCATTCACTAACTACTCAAACAATTTTAAGAAAATTTTTAACCAAATATACACAAAAATTGCACTAATAAATCACAAAATTCGCCAAATCTTGATTGTTTCAAAGAAAATAAATAGAATATCGCAACACCGATCAAAACATTAACGATACAATCATTTCAAATCAAAAAAAATATATATATATATATATATAAATAAATAATAAAGAGAAAGATAAATAGCAGAAGAGCAATTTTATTTTGGTGAATAGTCGCCTACCTGGTGTTGATGAATCATACATCGATTTTCCATGCTCATTTAACCATTTCGAATTCGACGATTCACCTAAACTCAAATCACTATGTTGTTGTTGTTGTTGTTGATGTGTTGTGTCATGATTTCCATCTTCTGTGCTTGGTTGTGAATTATCATCTTTCGGATCAATTGGTTCTGCTTTTGGTTTAATTAAAGCTTCTGGATATTCTTGTTCATCGATATGTGGTTTTTTTGTAGGTGGTTGTTGTTGTTGTGGTGGTGATTTTATCGGTTTTGGACTTTCTAATGGACGTAGATGTTGTATTGGTTTTATAACTTTCTTTACTGGCCTTGGTCGTTTCATTATATTCTGTCTTTGGTCAGGTGGTAGATTATAACTACCACGATTGATACCATAACCATTAGATTCCTAGTTTATTTACAAAAATCATTTTAATAAAATTGAAGAATCGATTAATTATGATAACATACTGATGATGATGGTGATGAATGATTATCAGTTAAGCCTTTCACTTTTAACATCTCAGCAACTCTCATGAATACAGGTATTTCCTCTTGACTAACACTAACTTCACCTTGATACATGAATTGCAATAAACTACATAATGCACCATAATTTACATCTGGTAATATAACAATTGGATGTTTACTTGGATTGGCACGAAATAATTCTTTAAAAAATGGACTACAAACTGATAAAACAGTTTTATGGGCTTTCATAAATCTACCTTCTGCTGCTAATGTAACATCAACTAAATCTTCATCTTTTAATAATGAATTAAAACCGGAACTTAAATTACTATGGAAATTATTCCAACACAATGAGAATTGTTCACCTTCCATTATTAGTTGTTTGTTTTTTATTCTCCACCTTTTTCTATCTTTTTCAAAGATTACCGCAAAATCTACGAAGAAAAAAACAAACAATATAAACACAACGAATTCTAAGTGTTAAAACTGTATTACCCCACTAATTTTTCATATAAACAGTTGGAAATTTATCGAATGATTAAACGGAGACCAATTTAAACGAATTTAATTGGAAATGTTTGGTCAAAATTTCTTATAAGCATCACATAAGCATGAAAATGGTGGCTGCTTCGAAATATTTAGACTTTTGACTTTTTGACAGATAAAAAATCGATATGTAACTCTAACCACATTCGGACTTCAAAAAAAAATGGAATCAACAATAACATAATTCTAGACAATTTATTCAAACGGATAATAACTGATACCAAATTATTTTGATATAAATTCAACAAAATTACACAAAACACCAATTTTATCACGGTCAAATCGTTAATCAAATTTTTGGAATTTTTGTAACTGTAGACACAAATTTCGTCTTCCATCATTGGATATGTAATCTTAAACACTTTCCGTTATTAACAACGGACGAAATTGTGGCAAAATATTTGAATAATCATTTTCGATAGAAAAATTAGTAAAAATTCACTGAAATCCACTCATTTTCCAATCTATGATTCCATAGAATTTTAAAACATTCGATATTCCTAAAGATTGGTTGTAGCTTTAGACACAAAGCCAAATGGTAGTAGTTACCATTATGATTCAAACATTAACCAGTACACACTATAGTATGCAGTAAAATTTGCGCTGTAGCCAGTGCTATTATAATGTTAATCCTCTCCTTTCTAAATTTATCAATTGCTCTGGAGTAATTTCCATCAAATCTCTGCATATAGACATCGGAATTACCACTGTAATTTAGAGCACAATTTTAAAGAATTGAATGGTTATTATGATTTAGCTCTAGTAGCATATTGGCAGCATTGAATGACTGCACGTTAATATCTGGCATCGAACATGTATGTATGGTTGTCTATAGTGAATTCGAGCCTCGAAGGTAACCTCAAAACATCATTGATTCATCCAATTGTTTAAGAAATAACTATAAATAATTGAAAATCAATTCAAATGTCGTCGAATTCAACACAAACAGCGTAAGTATTTCAATTGATGAAATTATTTCAATAAAAAAAATGATTAACAAAAATTTAGGCCTTCGTCCCCGTTAAAATGTCTAGTAATTTCATGTGCAAATTATGAAACAGCAGTTAATCAAACAATAAAATTCTTTAATTTCCCGTCAGACACAATCGATCGTTCATTAATTAAACGTTGGAAAGAGAAATGTGGTGTGGCTGCTGATCATGATACAAGAAAATCAAAAGTGTGTTCAATACATTTCACGTTAGATTCATTTTTAGATAGATCAAAAACAAAATTAAAACCAAGTGCTATACCAAAAGAGAATTTAGATTGGATGTTTGGTGCACCAGAAATACCAACACAATCATCAATAAATCGTAATAATAATGATAATAATATTTATCCATCTAGTGCCAATATTAAATTAATCCATTTTGATAAAGTCGTTAAAACAGTTGATGAGAATGAACAATTAAAACAACGTTTAAATGAATTAGAAATTGAATTAAAACCAATTACAAAAGAATTAGTGATTTATAACAAAAAAGTTAAATACCTACAACAGGAATTGAGTCGTTTAAATAATTTAATTTATAATAAAACTGATAGACGATTACGTAATTGTAAATTTGAAACAAACCTAATGAGTCGTGTATTTTCACAAGCACAAATTAATAAATTGATTAGTAAAAAAATGAAGATCTTTTGGAATAATGATGATCTAGCTATGGCATTTACATTGCGACATTTAGGTGGTAAAGAATGTTATCTTTATTTAAAAAACAAATTGAATTTACCATTACCATCATTATCAGCTGTACAACGATGGGCTGCTTCTAATAAACAATAAAAAATTCCGTTGTTGTTGTTGTATAATAAAAATTGTTTAAATCATCTTAATTTTTCATTTTTACAGATAATGTCGTGTATTGTTTTCGGTTGTCCTAATGGTAATATTAACAGTATTGACCCATCAATCCATTACTATATTTTCCCTAAACATCCAATATTGTTGCAACAATGGATTCAAGCCAGTGGTATAGAAACAGATCAGATTGATTTAAATACAGGTAATGTTAGAAAATTGTTGGATAAAATTATCAAAAACTTGTTGGATTTTAGCAAATATTTGTTCATTACATTTCGATGAAAACAATTACACTTATCAATATAATTTGAATGGTATGACGCGAATATTAAAGCATGATGCTGTACCAGCATTACATCTACCAACAGAGATTATTATCAATCACGATAATAATCCAAATGACAAACAATCTCTAACTGTTCAAAAACAGAACAAAGAGACATATGAACAGATCAAAACATATCAACAATTATCAAATTTATTGAAAGACAATAAACGATTACGTGAGAAGATATTCTCGTTAGAAAATCGTATAAAAGTCGATAAAACCCTATTGAATAATAAGAAAATTTTATATAAACAACTTGATTTAGAATTGACTAAAGTTCGACAAATATATCATAAAGTACAACGTTCTGTATTATCAGGACAAGAACAAAAACAATTATTATCAAAAGTATTTTCCGAGCAACAAATTAAAATATTGACTGGTAAAAAACGTGTCGCATGGACTGATGATGATATGGCTGTTGGTTTTACAATACGCCATTTAAGTAATAAGCGTTGTTATTTGTATTTAACGAAAAATCTAAACATCCCATTGCCAGGTGTGTCAAGTATTAAGCGTTGGATGACAGCAAAACGTGATAGAAGAACAATGATTACAGCTAATAGTGTATAAATGTTTCTTTTTTCTCTCATTTATTTTGAATAATGAATTAATTTCTCAATTCTTTATCGGCTTTTGTTAAATTTACAAAATTATCCAATTCTTTAACTCTTAAACGACTCCATATCATATAATCGTTCAATGCGATGATTTGGGCGGCATTTAAAGCTGCAGCTTCCGGATATAAAACAGTACTACAACCTAAACCTGATGGTACATTCAGACTTGACCAGACATCACGATCAACATTATCGGATCGAAGTGGTGGACAATTGATTACTGGTAATGGCGAATTACCGGATATTACCGGCCCTAAACCATTTGATCGTCCGGCAACAGCGATAAAAACAATTTTCAATGGTAATGATTCATAATAACGGACAATTTTTAATGTTTGATCTGTTGTTTTATGTGCTGATGTTACACGCAATTCCGTTTTTAAACCAATTGTCTGGCAATGTTTCTGTATGGCTTTACAATGATCTTGATCAGATGGACTACCCATTAATATAACAACTAAATGGTCATTTGGTGGATTCAAATGGTCTAATTGTTGATTGACCCATTCGAAATTACGTTTAACTGTATCTAAATCGGATTGTGTGACTGTTGATAGATTGCGGTAAACTTGTTTATCGACCATTAAACGTTTATCACCAGATGGCCATAATCGCCAACTATCTGAATCAATTACGTCAGCTACCAAGATTTCGCCTAAAAATTTTTTTATACAAATACGTCATATTGATCAACTTTTGATGTTGAATTTGTTAATAATTCACCTTTGCTATCAACGCCAAATTCGATTTTCATATCGATTAAAGCACAATTTCTTGTTGACCAGACTTTTTCCAATATTTCAAAGACTAAAATTGAGGTTTTCATCATAATTTCAACTTCATTTGGACCTTCAAATAGAAATGTATGGATTATTATTCTATTTTAATCAATTTCATATGATAAATAAATAAATCGGAAGATTTTTAATTTTATTGTAACTTCAAATAGAACGTTCATTGTTTCGTAATTTTGACATCATCATATGTTATCAACAGTTACAGTAAAATTCCTATCATAACATATTTACAAAAATCATAAACAATCATCGGGATTTTAATAAAAATTATAATAAGACTGATAAGGCGTGAATACGTACCAATTAGGATGCCATTAACCTTGAACTCAGCAGCGATAATTTGTTCGATGGACCATTGGGGGTCGTGGTTTGCATCATCTTTATAGAATGTCTCTTGTTTCGGTGGATAGAAACGATAACCTTCTTTAACACCAGTATGACGTTTCAAAAATGATCCAGTAGCTAAACGGCGTGTTACCCATTCGATTGGTATCATTTCACAACGTTTTGATAAGAAGGCCGTATCGGTAACCGATTGTACAAAACCAGTTCTTACACCTAATAAAAATAAATCAATAAACAATTCACTCGATTTTCCTGAATGAAATAATAATTAAACTCACCGACAGCATTGAGTATTTCGAAAACTTTCGCATTTGTCTTATTCGAGATAGCACCTTTACCTACCAAATCATTAGCTTTAACACCATCACCAGCAGTGATACGGTCCTTATTGAGCAGAAGACATAAATCATGATGATCTGGTAAATCAAAGACTTGTTTTGTTTTGCCTTCAATAATAATCGACCCCAATTTATAACCACCAACTATGAAAAATAAAGATTTTTTTTATAGAATTAGCTAATTTTGGACAACCCTGTCCACCTGTTGCTGAAAATGAGGTTATGAAATGCCACGATCAAATTAATAACAACCCTACCTTGTTTAGGATTGGCCATTTTCTATCTTGTCCAGTTAGGGGCGCAAAAACTGTTCTTCGATTGAAGAAAGACACCGAAATAACAATAGGGAACACAAAAATTGTCCCTAAATAAATTCCTAGAACTGTTAGTTGAGATAGATGCGCATGCGTAAAGTAACCAATTATTAAGAAAGGATCTTTGATTACTGTATCATTATGTTCTTCTTATATTTACGTAAATTGGTAAAATAAACATGTTTATTCCATTTCATATCAATATTGTGCAAGAAATCTATTTCCAATTTATAATAAATGTGTATTTACAATAATAAGTCGTACGCCGGATATCTAGTTTCAATCGAAATTCAACTGTGGTGGGGGCATCTCGAATCACATGGTTATTTAAAAAAAAATACAAAATCACCACTCATATTCGAATAATCTTCAAATTTATTCTGATAAGTGTTAAGAAAAGGCAACAAGAAGCTCAATACTACTCTAGAGTAAGTATTTGTTTTGTCCTTCTCAATATTCCGTAAATATGATGGCTCTCTATTTTTTACTAATTCTGTAGTTAAAGAATGGCGGTACAGGGGTGTACCAAACTGTAAATTCATCAAAATTTCTGTGGTATTTAATACCAAAAATGCCATCTAATACAGAATTGGAAAATATTACGAATCTATTACCACAAAAATGAGTAATTTTCAACATTAAGCAAACGAATCTAGTGTTTTCTTATATAGAATGAATTTTGTTTACATCATGCACGAATCTAATAGATTAATCGCGTTTACATACTTAAAAACGATATTTTTGTTTATTAAATGATGTAAACAAATGTACTAGTAGATAATTGGTACATTTCTGTTTTGTTAACAACCAGATTGCATTATAAATGATAAGAGTTAAAAAGAATTGTATTCGAAAGAATTGAATGACGAAATACTTTACGCAGATTTCACAATTTTTAACTTCTTCGATTCGGTTATCAGTAAAAGGTCATTTAAAAATTGTTATTTACCAAATACGTATTTATTTTTGATTAAATTTGTTGTTTTCCATCTTTATGTTGTTTCTACAACTAGAGCAATGTCGGAAATTGTTGAAAGAATTTGCGAACATACAACCCTTGAAGAGGAATTAGAATGCCAAATGAGACAGATCTCGATCGATAAGAGGAAAGGACGTGGTGCTGTTAATTCAGGCTTAACACATGAATGTGGTGTTTTCGGTGCTATAGCTTGTGGTGAATGGCCGACAACATTAGAAATTGCACAAATTATCTGTTGGGGCTTAGTAGCTCTACAACATAGGTACAATTCACATAATCATTCACTTCCTGCAATGATCATAATAATCTTTGGTTTTCTATGATTTGTGATTATAGAGGTCAAGAATCTGCTGGTATTGTAACAAGTGAAGGAAAATGTTCAAAATATTTCAATATTGCCAAAGGCATGGGCCTTATCAGTAATATATTTAACGATCAGACTATAAAGAAATTAAAAGGTAGCATCGGCATTGGTCATACACGATATTCAACTAGTGCTGCATCAGAAGAGGTCAATTGTCAGCCATTTGTTGTGCATACAGCTCATGGTGCACTAGCTGTTGCACATAATGGTGAATTAGTAAATTGTGATAGTTTACGTAAAATGGTTTTAGCACGCGGTGTTGGTCTATCAACACATTCTGATAGTGAATTAATCACACAAGCATTATGTTTAAATCCACCAGAAGGTGAAGTTAATGGTCCGGATTGGCCGGCAAGAATACGACATTTAATGCAATTAGCCCCTTTAAGTTACTCATTAGTGATTATGTTAAAGAACAAGATTTATGCTGTACGAGACCCATACGGTAATCGGCCATTATGTCTTGGTAAAATGTTGCCAATGAATGAACGTAAGAGTGTTTGATTCAAAACAAAAACAAATGATGATAAATTGATAATTTTTAGCACTCGATGGTGATTGCGATGATAGTCGTGAAGCGGAAGGTTGGGTCGTCTCATCCGAATCTTGTGGGTTCTTATCAATCGGCGCCCAATATGTACGTGAAGTATACCCGGGTGAAATAATCGAAATGACCCGTCACGGCATCCGTACTATCGATATCGTTGAACGTCCAGATGATAAAATTCAAGCCTTCTGTATTTTCGAATATGTTTATTTCGCTAGATCTGATAGTATTTTTGAAGGACAGATGGTCTATGCTGTACGTATGCAATGTGGTCGCCAATTAGCTATGGAGCATCCAGTCGAAGCGGATATTGTTAGTTCAGTACCAGAATCTGGAACAGCAGCTGCACATGGTTATTCACGACAAACAGGAATCTCATTTGCTGAAGTTTTATGTAAAAATCGATATGTTGGACGATCATTTATTCAACCAAGCAATCGATTACGACAATTGAGTGTTGCAAAGAAATTCGGAGCCTTATCTGGTAGTGTAAAAGGTAAACGCGTTATTCTTATCGATGATTCCATAGTACGTGGCAATACAATTGGACCGATTATTAAATTATTGAAAAATGCCGGTGCTACGGAAGTACATGTACGTGTCGCTAGTCCACCATTATTATACCCATGCTATATGGGTATTAATATACCAACAAGAGAAGAATTAATTGCTAATAAACTATCACCAAGTGAATTAGCAAGACATGTTGGTTAGTATTTCTTGTTTTTTATATTATTTGTCTGTTAATTTAATTAGAAATAATTGGATTTTAGGTGCAAACAGCTTGTCATATTTAAGCATTGAAGGTTTAGTGAAAGCCGTACGATCTGATATTAAAACAAAGAATGCCCATAAAGTCGGACATTGTACAGCTTGTCTAAGTGGAAACTATCCAGGTGGTGAACCACATAAAGATCTAGATTGGTAAATTTGAAAACACTCTATCTGACTGATTTATATAAAAAATTCTACGTTCTTTTTATTTTTTGGAAACATTTTTAATCATCAATTGACTTAAATCGAATATTTTGCAAGTTTCTCAATATCATCAATAGATTTTGGGCAGTTTTTTGTTAAAACAACAGGACCATTCTCAGTAATTAAAACATCATCTTCAATACGTATACCTAAACCTTTAAATTCACTAGGTACTCGATGCTTATAATTTATATAAATGCCTGGTTCGATTGTGATCACCATTCCTGGTCGAATTTGTATATTGCGACCAATTAATGATGTATCATGTACATCCATACCTAAATAATGTGAAACATGATGGGGACAGAATTGATAAGCTGCCTAAAATTTGTAGAAAAACAAACAAATTATTAATTCAAAATAAAAACAACATGTATGGAAAAATACTTGTAAGACTGCTTGATTACTGATCCCTTTCGGTATCAATCCGATTTGTTGTAAACGTGTCCCCAATAGATAACACATTGAATTAAATAAACTATCTAATGTTGGGTAATTATTGCATAAATTTATCAATTCATTTTGTGTATCATAAACAATTTCATATAAAATCTTTTGTTGTTGATTAAAATTACCATTAATAGGCCACGTCCTTGTTATATCACTAGAATAACCACCATATTCACATCCAGCATCCATCAATACCATGTCCCCATCATTTACAATTTGATTATTATTAATGTAATGAATATAATTGGCACGATTACCACCAGCTACCACTGGTGGATAAGCTAAATATTGTGCACCCAATTTACGACATTCATAATCAACTTTAGCATTAATTTCATGCTCATTGATACCACAATATGAATGTTTAATTGTTTCAATAATAGCATCTGTTGCTATATTACATGTTAATTGCATTAATTCAATTTCATTAGGACTTTTAATTATACGTTGTTTATGTATAAAGATTTTCGGTGATTCACAAGTTTTCTTATTTAATTGATTTAAACAATCCAACGTGATTTTATGTATATTCCATTGGATTGGTGTTGTAAAATCATACCATAAATATGGATTCTTATGTGTTTTCAAATATAATTGTAGATAATTTGACAATTCTGCTATCGGTAAACTTTGATCAACACCGAAATGTTCTAATGCTAATTCAGGACCAGTTCTTGGACCATCCCATAATTCGGAATGATCATCTTTTTCACGCATAAATAACGTTATGCAATTTGTACCCGATTTAGTAACTGTTAATACTAAACAACTATCAGGTTCTTGACAACCGGTTAAATATAAGAAATCGGTATTTTGTCGGAAAACATACGGAATCTTATCGGACATGTACTGTTTTGATGCTGACGGTATTATTATCTACAATATATAAAGAAAAATTACTCCTTTCTATTATTGTAACTATTAAATGATTAATATTAACTAGATGTTGGTCAATATTCGGTGTGGCTTTTGATGAATATGTCATTAAATTCTCCAAGAATATCTGCCGACGTTTTTGATATTCATCACGTGTTAATAATGGCGTTATTTCATTTTTCCTCAATAAACGTGGATGTGTATCATGTGTTGGTTGTCCTAATATTTGTACGTTTGCATTTTGTAGCGGATTTATTTTATCTTTGGTTGCTTTATTACAAAATTGGAAGACTCCTGAAATGTGAAACAGAAATGTTACACAAAAAAAACCTCTCACTATCCAAATGACTTACTTGATTTATAAAGTGATTTCAATTTCAATAAGGATCTATTTGGAAACATTTTGTTGTTAAATTAAACTATTTACAAAAATAAAATTTAAAATAAATTTTTAGGTTAAGATTCATTGTTTTTGACAACGTGCGAGTGTTGCCGGCTGTAATTTTACAAAGTCTGTAGATTAAAATATTTTCAGCAGATGTCTGTCGAAAACAAGCAAAAAAATTCAAAAAAACATCCATATGAGATGCGTTTATTTAAGTATTGTTATTTTGCAAGTAAACATTCTGTATAGTGCTTTTTCATGATATTAATTTTTTAATCACCTATATTTGAAACAGTAGATTTGCAGAAATATTGGTGCATTTGGCATTGTAGTGATTGTATGACAGCAAGCGTGGCCAATATGACAAAAAAAATCACTACATCATAACATGGATTATATACCATGTAATCAAAAAATGAAGCCAATTATCACTTCTTGCACTTAAGCTGCAGTTAAAAACTGAGCGTTCCTGAAATTACATTGAAATTCCCTGAACATGATGTTTTATGTGCAGAGGAGTGAGTACTCATTTGAGTAGTACTCAATCTTAAGTGGAGCTGTGTTTGAATTGATTTGTAGATCGAATTCTACCAAATTATTCATATAATTAACAATGATTACGTCTTTTTTTTATAAATAGTAGGATGTGGAGGATAAATCGGGGGTTTTTTACACACTGAAAATTTGATGATTAATTTCTATTAAAAACTCAATAACACAGGAAATACGAATACATGATTAGATAGATATTTCCTTTCAGTATAATGAAAATTCGCCTCCCAGATAACAGTTTTGTTGTTTAAAAAATTATGGAAAGACATCTAAATATTATAAGACAATTTAATACAAACGATTTAATAGATTTATTAGAAAAAGTCTGTAATTTTGTGAAAATATTTCAATTTGTCAATTCATATTCATAATTTGTTTGCAATTATTTCAGAATGGCTATGGAGAATTTGCGGAAGTTTTCAAATACAAAAACGTAACAGGCGACTATTTTCTAGTAAGTAACAAACAAAATAAATCGATGATTTTCACAATTATTTATTATTGAAACTATGTAGAATTTGAGCGAATTCGAAATAAGCCGATGGAAATTACCGGTTGGCGTAAAACACCGTCTATGGTTATGTTTGTCAGATTTAAAAAAAGATCCTCAATCGTTTATAAATAAAAAGACAACACCTCCAGTGGCAACAATTAAGCCACGAATCATACAAAGAAATCGATCAGTTATTCACACTGAATTAGAGAATGTTATTAAAAATCGATCAGAAAATCGTCAAAATCCTCTACCAAAAGCTCGATTACCATCACCACCACCACGACCACTACCATCATATCTAACCATGGACAAATCTAAACAGACTCAACACCAAGAAATTGTAAATTATGATGAAAGTGGTTATTTATTACCAAGTGGACAATTCATTGATAACAATAATCGAAAACATGTGCCGATTTCGGAAAGATCACCAATGGTATTACCGAGAAATCCACCCGATGATCACGATTATGTTGATGATTCTGAAATCGGCATTGAACAGACTTACGAAGCAGCACCAGAAACACCACTATCACCGCTACTAACTAAAAACGAAATTGAAGCAAATCGCAACTTAACTCTAAACAAATTGAGGAATTTATTTAAAAATCTCCAAGATAACAATAATAACCAACAAAAATCAGCAACGTCTAATATTTACGTGAACGAAGCCATGAAATCTGAATCGCCGGCCTTTAAAAGACACGAACTTGATGAAATACCAATAAATAGTATACGTTTACGACCATTACCACCGTTACCAACAAATGATAACGGTTCTGAAGATCTCCAACAAGAATCCCAGGAGATGGAAGCAGTTTATGAGAATAAATCAGTACCTGAGAACGAAATAAATTTAACGTATGCAAATGATGATTTTATTGAGCGGCAACTGCCATTACCGCCGGTAAATTTGCCGCAAATTCCATTCAATATTGAAAATCGATCTGAACGTCGTTCAGTTTCCACAATGAATTCGTCTGCAATGTTCGACGAAATTTCAGAAGATGCTGATGATTTGGACGATTACGATCAATGCATTTGTACGTATAACACGATAATATCAACGATTTTTAATTAATTTCCAATTTCCAGTCAATTTAAATGATGAACCATTCTATCGGAATACGGATAGGAAGGGTGCTAAATTATTGCTGAAAGATTTAGATGATGGTGCTTTCCTATTTCGACCAAGTAAACGTTATTTTTTAACAATCACCATCAAATACGGTAGGAATTTCTTCAATTTAGGCATCGAACGTACCAAAGACAACAAAATCCGTTGCGAATCGAATGGCAGTGGTACATCACCGGAATTCGCAACAATCAACGATTTCATTAAGTATTTCATGAGAAACCCATTAACATTCCAAACCAACAACACTAGTATTGTTGATATTCTCTTAAAGAAATCTTTAAAAATCGATATTTTTTGAAAATTAAAACAATTTAATAAAAAAGTGAGCAATTATTTATTGCAAAAAAAATAATCAATTAAAATAATTAACGTTTACGTCTATCATAATCGTCTCGATATTTGTCATATGAACGACTGCGTTTATGCCGCCGATGATGATGATGATGATCATAATCATCATCATCATCATCATAAGAACGTCTATATGATCTTTTATGATATTTCTCACCATTTCTATATTTATAATAATCTTTATAATAATCATCATGTTTCCTAGATGAACTACCTGAATGTGTACTATGACGACTTATTGATGAATTCGGTCGTTCATTACTATTTTGATCATTATCATCTAAATCTTGACGGTCTTTCTCTAATAAATACTCTCGATATTCATCCATTTGATTATTAATCACTTCTCGAATAATCTCTGTATGATTCTTTTTATTTATATGTACAGATCGATATTTGATACGGCGACGTTTCGCGTCCCTTTCCATTGCTAATAATTCTTTATAACTTAGGGACTTATCCGATGTGTCTTTTTTTGTGATTGTTCTAAAAATAATAGTAATAATAAATTAACGGATTGTCAATTGAATTAATAGAAGACATACGTTGTAAATTCAGGTGGTGCTTCTGGACTCACCGTACTCTCAATTGTATAATTATAAAACGCCAATCGTTCACCAGGTGAATATGTTGATATATAACGATTCGATGTTCTTGGATCCGGTTCTAAACCATTCCAAGCTAAATTATAAATAACAACAATTATAGCTTTATTCTAATTATATCAAAATGATCAGTAATTAATTGGAAAGAGATGAAGCAGTTTACAATCAATTTGATTTTAATTAAATTAGTTAAAACTATGAAAAAAGGATATCTAGAAAGGATATAATTATTATTTAATAATCTAGATTTATATGAATATTTATCCCTATCATTTTTATAACTGCATTGATACTCTGAAAAAAAAGTTGCAAATGTACTGCCTCAATTCTATACAACACCACCAAAACAAAACAAAAACGTCTAGAAATACAAATAAAAATTCAGCTTACCTGGTCGAAAATTAGGATTCTCCATTAATTCCTTTCTAATAATATCGATTTTTCTATTTTGATCTAAAATTGTGAAATCAATTAATCACACAACGATTGAAGTTTTTTTAGTTTATCAAAAGCCAATCAATACCTATATAAACGGATTGTGATGGATTTGTTAATGATTCCGATAAGAATTGTTCATCTAAATTATAGCCTTCACGTTTTAATAAACATTTTTCTATATGAGTATTCCAACAATTTGGTGGTATTCTATGATTCGGATCTATCGGACAATGTACTAAATTATCCCCCTTTAAACAATATACATTTAGGTTTTTTCACAATCAATAAATGAAAAAAAATTATTATTGAATTGATAAATTGAATTACTTTTTGTACTTTCTCTTCAGTCCAATCCAAAAATTGTAAAATTGAATTAATACGTTCACGAGACGATGATATAACTTGATCCAAATTTTCGAGTTGCTTCTTACGTATTTCTATATTAAAATCCATTCTATATAATCTATTATTATTATAAAAATGAACACTAATATCAATTATCACGATAATATAATGAGGAAATGTGGAAAATAACTCGAAATTAACATGATCGAAGGGAAATGTAAAAAAAAAGTACGCTTAACCTCAATTAATTAGGAGAAATTTTTTTGACAGCAACACTACCAACACTGCCAATGCAAATCCACCAACTGGCAATACAAAAAAAACGTGTGAAATCGTTGAAATTAGCGTAATTCCAAGCGAATTAAACAAATAAATCTACCATAAATATTGATTGCGGCAAATTGATAATTGATAAAACACGCTGTAGTGGAAATAGATTAAATTTAACATTTTGTTGATACGTAACCATGGTCACAGCGGTTCAACAAAATGTCAATGAAGCTGTCAAAAAATTAACCTAAACAACTGACAAGCGTCAAATTTCGAATAGTCATCGATTGCGGATTGTTGTTAAAAATCGTTTAATTTTCCAATAATGTCGGATTATTTCCAAGAAATGGGCTGGCAGCCCTTAGGTGAGGGCGAAACGCCGAATCATCTCTTACATTTAGCACGTTTATTTCGTGATTTTAATGTTTTTGATGAATCAATGATGACACAATCATTAGCACCACCAGCGTCTAAAACAATTGTAGACAATTTACCAACAGAGACTATAACGAAATCTGGTAGAATTGATATAATTATTACTAAAAAAAATAAATAATAATTTGTGTTAATATTGTAGGTAGTCAGTGTCCGGTTTGTTTAAAAGAATATTCGATTGGTGAAAGTGTTAAGACATTACCATGTAAACATTCATATCATCCAGATTGTATTCTACCATGGTTATCTAAAGTAAACGTTTAAACAATTCGTTTTGTTAATTATTGAAATTTATGCAAATTTCAGACGAATTCTTGTCCGTTATGTCGATACGAATTAGCAACAGACGATGAAGATTATGAAGCTTTCCGTAAAGAGAAATTACGAAGCAAACAACGGGAAGATGATATAGAAACATTACACAATTCAATGTTTTCGTGATTAGTTGTTTTGTTGATTTTTTAATATAATTAAATTCGAATTTGTTATCTTAGTTTATTAATTACTTGATTTACATTTTATAATTTGTTGTAGTTCTTACATAAATAATCCCTGAAGGCATCTCGACTTGATCAACTTTCCCTGTAAATATCTTGTTGACTTCCTCGTCTTTGATCGTGGGAAGAATCATAACTTTGTCGCCTGGCTGTATTACAAAAATCACAAGATAAATCACGAATCTGTTGTGAATTAATTAAACTTACCATCCAATTAGCAGGTGTGGCCACTTGTGGAATTTTATCGACTAATTGTAATGAATCTATAACTCTCAAAATTTCACTGAAACATTCCACAGATTAACAACAGGAATGTTGGTTGAGGAGAAAAAAACAACTTACTCAACATTTCTACCAGTTGATTGTGGATAATGCATTGATAATCTTAGGACATGTTTGGGATCTATAATGTAGAGAGCTCTGACAGTTAATACACGTTCTGCATCATCTTTAGAATGTGCATCAATCATGTCTAATTTAACAGCTAAGTCGCGTCTCTCATCAGCGATAATTGGATATGGAAAGTCACCGGGTATATCTTGACAATACGATTTAATATCATTAACCCAATCAACATGATCTTTAAGTTTATCACAAGAATGTGCTAATAATTTCACATTACGTTTAATAAAATGTGGCATATGTACAGCTAAACGGCCTAATTCAGTTGTACATACCGGTGTGAAATCAGCTGGATGGGAAAACAACACTACCCATCTATAAACAGAGAGGTTTTTGTTTGTCGTCAATCAAAAATTGACATTGTTTTAGAATTGACTTACTTGCCGCCCTGCCAGTCGTAGAAATCGATAGGGCCTTGCGTAGTCTCAGCGTTGAAATTTGGAACTATGTCACCCAATCTTAAAGACATTTTGCTGACGATATTCGACCGGTTACCAAGACTTAATTAGAACTGATCTTGTTATTGTCTTCTTATATATTGTGGTGAAAGTCAAACTTAATAGTGGTGTGAGAACCAGATAATTCTTAGGTCGTATTTTTAATTTACAGTTCAACAATCAAATATTTCACTAATGATAGGACAAAAAAAAAAACAACTTCAATTCTTTATTAATTCCGTATTAGTATTTCTAATAATTTTAGTAGCAACAAGCTTTCACCGACAAAAACGCAACGATTGTAATTTTTGGAGAACTAATCGACTTCCTCAACAGTAGGACCTTTATTGCCAGCTCCACTTTGACCACCTTGATGCAATTTCATCATAATCGGTGAACATTCCTTTTGTAGCTCCTTTAATTTATCTTCGAATTCCTCTTTTTCCGCCAATTGATTCGCATCTAACCATGATAAAGCAGCTGAACATTTCTCTTGAATTAATTTCTTATCATTCTCTGGTAGTTTATCAGCAGGAGCATCTTCACCAGCCTGAAACAATACTAATTAGAGTCATTGTTTATTTTTGTTAAATTCAACAATAAATACTTGTTTAACATTGAAAATGTAGCCTTCAAGTTGATTTCGTGCTGTAATACGTTCACGTTGTTTATCATCTTCTGTACGATATTTTTCAGCTTCATTCAGCATACGATCAATTTCAGCTTTAGATAATCGTCCTTTATCATTGGTAATGGTGATTTTCTCTGATCGTCCTGTACTTGAATCTTTTGCAGAAACATTTAGTATTCCATTAGCGTCTAAATCGAAAGTTACTTCTATTTTTGGTACACCCCGAGGTGCTGGCGGTATTCCTGTTAGATTGAACGTACCCAGAAGATTGTTGTCTTTAGTCATAGCCCGTTCGCCTTC
This sequence comes from Meloe dianella, assembly GCA_028455855.1. Classification (NCBI taxonomy): domain Eukaryota; kingdom Metazoa; phylum Arthropoda; class Insecta; order Coleoptera; family Meloidae; genus Meloe; species Meloe dianella. The sequence continues at coordinate 1,120,351 of JAPTHL010000060.1, forward strand.
AAATACCTAAAATTGATGATTTCAACATTTAATTCGTTTTTTAAATGACAATGTTAATTGAGACCTGAATTGTTACAGCATTTTGATTATCAGTATATGTAGTGAAAGTTTGTTGTTGTTTACATGGTATTCGTGAATTACGTTCAACAATCTTGGTCATAACACCGCCGGCCGTTTCAATACCCAATGATAATGGTGCAACATCCACTAATAGAACATCTTGTATTTGTGAACTGGTATCACCGGTTAAAATAGCAGCTTGTACTGCCGCACCATAAGCAACAGCTTCATCTGGATTTATTGATAAATTCAATGGCTTGCCACAGAAGAAGTCTTGTAACATTTTCTGTATTTTTGGGATACGCGTTGAACCACCAACTAATACAACATCATGTATGGCAGCTTTATCTAATTTAGCATCAGTTAATGCCCTTTCGACCGGTTGTAGTGTTGATCTAAATAAATCCATGCATAATTCTTCGAAACGAGCTCTTGTTACTTTCGAATAGAAATCGACACCGTCATGGAGAGCATCAATTTCTAGACTAGCTTCAGTACTAGATGATAATGTTCGTTTAGCCCGTTCACATGCCGTTCTTAATCGACGCAAAGCTCTTATATTACTACCAAGATCTTTGTTGTGTTTCCTTTTAAATTCTTGTACAAAATGATTCACTAAACGATTATCGAAATCTTCACCACCTAAATGTGTATCGCCAGCAGTTGATTTAACTTCAAATAGAGAACCTTCATCGATTGTTAGAATTGAAACATCAAAAGTACCACCGCCTAAATCGAAAATTAAAACATTCTTCTCCCCTTTCAAATTCTTATCTAAACCATAAGCTAAAGCTGCAGCTGTTGGTTCATTGATTATCCTCAAAACATTCATACCAGCTATAACACCAGCATCTTTGGTTGCTTGTCGTTGTGAATCATTAAAATAGGCCGGTACTGTAATAACAGCTTCTATCACTTTACCACCTAAATACGTTTCAGCTATTTCCCTCATTTTCGTTAAAACCATCGAACTGATCTCTTCAGGGGCAAATTTCTTGATTTCACCCTTATATTCAACTTGGATCTTCGGTTTACCACCATCATTAATTACAGTAAATGTCCAATGTTTCATGTCTTGTTGAATTTTGGGATCGTCAAAACGACGACCAACTAAACGTTTCGCATCGAAGACGGTGTTTTTCGGGTTCATTGCCACCTAACGAAAACAACAACAATTACTATCTTTGGTGGTTTGTACTGCATCACCAAATAAGTCTGTTGACCTTACACGCGTCGTTATAACCGAATTGTGTAATATTCCATTAATAAGATAAAAATAAATAAATTTAAACATCCTCCTACACAAACAAATGTGTATTTTTATACGTTTTGGACAATTGCCAATAATTAAAGAAAATCTAGAAATTTCCCCAAAAAGCATTTCTCCACCTACTTAATTCGCAAAATGCTAATTACCTGACTTTTAGCAGCATCCCCAATTAATCGTTCTGTATCGGTGAAAGCCACATAACTAGGGGTAGTTCGATTGCCTTGATCATTTGCAATAATTTCAACTTTACCATGTTGCCATACACCGACACAGGAGTATGTCGTGCCCAAATCGATTCCAATTGCAGGTGTTTTCGACATTTTTGTTGTTTGTTTTAATTAAAATTCTTTCTAATTAATAATACGAGAGATGATTGATGAAAGTTTACAACGAATAAGCAGACACAAACTGTTCTCAGACAAACTTGATCACTCTAAATATGTATAGGCGGTTTATCGAATCAGTTTTAAGTAGGACGGTAACTATTTTTAATTCAAAATTTAAGAAATTTCCAGTTCTATTACGGGAAATTGTTAATAGATGGTGACTTATTCGATGATTTCCATAGGGAAATTATTAGGACCAGATCAAGGTAATTTAGAACGGTTCTGTATGGTGTTTATTTAGTTAATTTCATGATAATAATGGGCGATTCGTCTGTATAATTATACAAAAGACGTTTCAGCCAATTGTAAGAGGGATGAGCAGTGCCGGATCGAGGGGAGGCTAGAGGGCACCTGCCCGCAGCGCGGTTCCCTATGTGACTCCTGTAATATAGTGGTCAGTGAACCGGAGTAAATGACCGGAATTAATTATTGGGGCACAAAACTTTCGAATTTGGCACGCTTAAAAAACACCAAATTGGCATGAAGATAAAATATATTCGCAAGCATAGAAATACATGTGCCTTTTCCATATAAAACAACTTTGTAAAAAAATATGTTTTGGTCATTTGGGTGCAGGGCACTTCATCTAACACCTGGGATACGTGACCATCCTTTTGCTTGCCAGATCTTTATTCAGATACTCTCCCTCACAATGTGAAATTGCTAGTGCCCCAGCAGAGTCTTTAGGGATGCACTTCGATCCAATAATGAACCGCGTTTTGAATTTGAAGATCTGTCATATGCTTCGATGTCAAGAGTGGTAAAGGCTTTTGTAAAAATGTTGCAAATGGCAGCAAAGGTACGTACGCGTGGAATAACGTAATCTCTCCAAAACTTTTCAACGAAATCCTTTTGTTTCATAATGACGATACTGATTTATTTTATCATAATTAATTTAATACTTTTCTATATTTACAATTGTATTCAATAAATTTTGTGCATTTAAAATAATCGATGATTTCCACCCTTTCAAATCAAGAGGGTACCTAGGGTGATAGAAAAAGAACTCATGCTGTAATCTATGACGTTTAAAGAGGATAGCAACATGGATCTGCGTCTATGTGATCGTGTGGATAGAGAGTTCATCGTACATGTCGGATTTTCCAGCTAGCTCCATTCTATTCTTGTTTCAATGCTAATAAACAAAAATCACAGGAATTTTGTTTATATGTTGTTACAATCGACATACTCAAGGTGTTTGAATTTTGAAAATAATTCCAAACAGACAAGAAACATGCCAGAAATTTAAATCGGGTAGTGTTTTTCTTTTGAAGAACGCCAAGTAAAACAATTCATGATAATCGTCAATAATGGTAATAAAACGAAAAGCATCCCTTGGTAACGTTGTTGTTTGATCGAATTCTGAATTATTTCAATATTTTACAAGTTGATCAATTATTTGAGAGGTTTGTGTGAATTGCTCGAATCTGAATGGCTGGTGGTAAAGGCAAGAAAAAGAAGAAAGTCCAAGATAAAAAAAATGGCAAAAGTAGTGACCAAAAGAAATCCACGGCTAATAAGAAAACAGGACGGAAAAATCGCCATCGCCGTATAAAAAGTTCAAAATGTACAATTGACATATTCACTGATATAGCAATGGAGAATGCCTACACAACATGTCATAATGTGCAAGATTTATTAAAATGGCGTGGATTCCCATGGCCTGATGCACAAAAGAAAAAGAAAAAAGGCAAGAAACAATAACAATAATAACTGATAAACAATATAATAAATTAGATGAAATATTTTTGGTGTTTTATTTATGTTGTCAAAATAAATTGAACTTGACCTCCCTCAGGATTGAACTGAGTAACATTTAGAAGTTGCGATACAGTTGTTGTGTTTAATTCGAGATAAACAAAAAAAATGCTTTTTTTCAATATCTCCTTTCTATAAATAAAGCGACTATTCGTGTCGTTACTGTTTCCAAGCACGTACACACAGAGGAAACTCAATATAAATATAGATGTAAACCAAAAACCAGAAGCTGCACTTTCTTGGATTGATTTGGTTCTATTTATTCATCCAAGTCAATTGTTAAGTCGATTTATAGAAATCCTTTTCAAAAATAACAGCTGAACCTTCTTAAGAGAATTACGTCGCACGTACGAACACTTAAGCCTCGTTCAGATTATAGTCAAGTCGCTTGGATTATTGAAAATCTAGGGCAATAACCATAAAAGCAAATATCGAAGAGATTTAACTACGATGGCTTTAGAAGAGTGCTTGTTGATCGAATTAAGTACGTTTGCTAACAGTATATATCTAATTTACGATTTCACATCAATTTGTGGAGGAACTGCAATGAGTGTTTAAGGATTTATTTTGTACTACGCTAAATTCTAATTAACCGGTCGAGATGACTTTGCAACTAGCCTAGAAAAGCTCTGAAAACTTACGAATTCATGAAACAATATGTGCAGTATTACTTATTTTTTTTTGCTAAGAATAGTCGTAGTATTTAGTATTTTAACAGTGTTTTTGACGACTTTATGATATTAATTAGTCCTTAAGTGTCATAAAGCAAATCCTAAAAAGTTCGTTTTATCCGATTTGTAAATCAGCGAAAACCTGAAAATTAGGTGTATCAGGAGAAAGCAGATTTGTATATTATTGTAGGAGTTTTGAGTAATTTCATTAATACCATGTTTATTATTGAGGTATTTGTGATTTTTGATCCTTTCTCCATGTTCGTAGATGGCAACACAACAATTTTTAATTGGAACTGACAGGAAAACGCAATTCCGTACTCAACTGTCTCTCATATTATCTAGAGACGTAGAGCCGCCAAAAAAAATATTAAAAAAGGTCCACCATAAATAATCTGATTGCAGAGGGTCAATCTAGGTATTAAATCACATTAATGCATTATTAATCATCAAAATTCACACAGAACATAAACGCATGACAAAGGCATAGCGTAACATAATATTTTTTAGATTCGCCGGTTTGCGGCCTATCGGTTGGCCCTGCAGTCCACTCCGCCACTGCTACACACTATCGTGGCCTTATATAATTCTCGATTCTTGTAGCCGGCTCAACATGTGCCAGCTATATTTGCTTTATTTTTGGTGGAAACTTTGGAAGATTTTCTAATCAAACAACACAAAACAAACCGTCTACTGTATGGACAACAAAAATCGCCCATTTAACCAATTATTCAACGCATATTATATAGAACAACCTGTATATATAAAAAAGAGAGAAAGTGATTATTTTCAACAAGATAGACTTTATAATTAAAATTTGATTGTTTGTAAACGAAATAGAAAAGAGATAGATTTCTAAAAATTAATTGTTGAAACTGAATGTTTCTTGCAAAAATTTCAATGGCAATAGATTTACTGAGATCAGCAAATATTTATTCAAAATCAACAAATTTTTTTGTACAAATCAACAATGGTACATAAACATACAGATTTAGCCCAAAACATTGGAATAAAAATAGATTATAAACAACTATAAATGCCACCGTACAGCCTCCAGTCAGATCATTCAAGTCAAAGACTGAATAAATCCAACACATCTGTGTGTTTCAATTTCGTGTGGAAGTTTCTAATAACATAAAAATCGACCAAAGTGAATACAATTCGGTACAAATTAACATTAATAATTATTGTATTAATTCAACAATTTCTAGATGCCTTTACATGTAGCTACAAGAGCTGATGATGTTGACAAGCATGAATTCGATGTTAATTGTCTTTTATACCATAAAGGAAAACTCTATAGTGCTGCCGATGATGGTAAAATTAAAGTAATTAACGTACCTCTTACAGCAAACATCCAGATATCATTGTTGAGGAATTCTAGGTATGGGAAAAAGATTTGAAATTTGTATGTGAAACACAAGCACATCCTTGTTCTGTTTATTGGATAACAGCTAGTGACGATACATTATATTCATGTTCGAATGAAGGCACTGTTAAAGCATGGGCATTAGATACATTGAAAGAAAAGGGGACCATTCTTCAAGAGAGTGATAATGAATTCTGGATTGTACGATATGTGGATGGCGTTTTGTATGTCGGTGATCATCAGGGCAATGTTGGTTGGATTTGTCGTATAAAAATCTTGATTTTCATCTTGATCTACATTTTTCAGATAAACATCATGAAAAACGAAAAAACTTACGGTGTCATCAATGTAGCTGAACCAGTTAAAGATATGCTTATAAATAAAAATCATTTATTTAGTGTGAAAGAAAATGATGTTGTTGTGACGGATTTGAATTTGCACGGTGAAAAAGTACAATTTTTCGTAAGAAAAACATTACCAGGACGAGCACCTTTAACAATCGTCGATAACAAATTGATTTATTCCCATAAAAACGGCAAAGAACTTCTGACTGTGGATATTACAGGAAATTTCGATAAGCCACAACAAGTCAATGTAATTGTTCTCTATAAGCAATCAGTGCATTGATTGATAAATGATTGAATTACAGGCATCACATGAGATGATCATCAATGCTCTTGCCAGTGGAAATTGGGATGGAAAATCGATGATTTTCAGTGGTGGTTGGGAGAAAATATTGAAACAATGGCGTTTTGATAACGATAATTTACATCAGGAACGTGCATGTGGTCTTGATATTGTTATCAATTGTTTAGCGATTGGCGAAAAGGGCTCCATTTACGCTGGCGGTAGTGATGGTCATCTTGTTCGTGTCGATCTTTAATTATAACCATTAACGTTTGTATCGATCTTGTAGATTTCCAATAATAAATTTACTAATAATATCGCGTTGTTATTCGGCGTCCACGTACGTCACGTGAGTGTTCTATTAGTGCTCCACGTTTATAGAGCGTTGCGCATTTCAGTTTTCAAGCGCAAGTCATTTACAAATGGGGTTAATATAATAACAACAATCATCCCTTATTCAGTTTAATTTGTAGATTAAGTGTGTTTGGTAGTGTATACGCTAATGTTTGATCCCGGTTGAATACGTATTTTAAGAAAATGGCAAATTTTTGCGACATTTTCGGTCGTAATGATCGATCAAGACAACGCAATCTACAAGATGGTTTATTTCAAATAGCAACACAAACCTGCAATCTATTAGTGCAAGTTAATAATACGAATAATATTAGTTATGGGAATGGTGCGACAAATATTCAACTTAATCATTTATCATCATCACCACCACCACCACCACCACCAACAACAACAATATTATCATCGTCGCAAAAACGTCGTACACCTAGTGAAGATCCAGATCATGAACAATTATTAGTGTTAATACCACCGACAACTGGCAAAATTTCAAAACTTAAGCCGGGTATTTTCAGCAAAGCTAGATTATCGGTAAATTACATTCAAATTGTCTCCGCTTAATTAATCAATTAATTGCTAAATTAATGTTGAATTGAATTTGTGGTAGATAATGGCAATAAGAAGGTCAAGGTTGATATTTTAATTTCCTTAAACATGTGAACTGTAGCGTTTATGTTAGTCATTTTAGTTCTTGGTAGTAGATTAGACAAACATCTATTGATTTTTATTTACATCAATAATGAATAAGTAGAGTATTTTATTTAACTGGACAATTTTTATCATCAATAATATCCATTGTTAAATCGATAAAACTATTGCGTGGTGCATTCAACAGAACCAACATGTTGTTAATTGAAGGCAGATATATTACGAAATTCGATTGTAATAACGTGGGATTTGCTAGCAATTTACTTGGAGAAACAGATGGTAGGAAATTCGAATTTCAACGAAGCAATTAAACACTAAAGTCCCACTGATATCTGTGATTTATTAGATATATCCACCCACGATCTTGTGACGCCACTGCCTTTTTTAATAAATATATAATCCACAATTGGGACGTGTTATTTACAAACACGAAATACGAATAAATTCTCAGAGGATTGCGTCAAAATGCCTTTTTTATTTATTCATTAATTGCGCACTATTTATCTGTTCTATACATAACAATTTGTTATAATTTCGGTCACACTGTATTTTAACTGATGTGCGATAGTAACGTGCCTTATATCCGAATGAGGGTAATCTTATTTCAAATAATAGATAGACACATGCCGTACGATTCAAGGATCTAGGTACATAGAGAAAAAGCATCTTTCGGCTTTCAAATAAGTTAAAAGGAGATAAAAAGAAAATAGGCGGTCAGATGGTGAGAAATTTTTGGTTATAAACAACCTTTAGACAATGGCCCCACTCTATCCCATGGACAAAAATATACCTGACTCTCTCTTTTCCCCATGTACTTAAATAGATCCTTGAATCTTACCGTATATGGTAGACAACGACGTGATTTTTCATCTATTGTTTGTTTCATTGTTGTAACCAATCAAATTAAGCGAGAATTTCATCTGTTTTAATCCACTATCTTTGATTGGTAGAATTTGTTAACATTATAACAAATGAAAGTTAGTTAAATGTGGCGCTTACACCACTTATACGTTAACATTAAGTTATTCAAGGTGATAAAATCTATTCAAAAATCTATATATCAAGAACAAATAAACATTCATAGGTCAGTTGTGCATTTTTTCGATCACTAATAATAATAAAAAAGCAATTAAGGAAACGCAATTAAAGGGGAAAGAAAAACTAGAATCATGCGATTGCGTGCTAGTTCCACCGCCGGTAATTTATACAAAACAAACTTTTTATTGTTATATATTTATCGATTCGTCATAAACTTAAACATGCAATAGAGCAATCTTATAAACAAATTCATAATCAATTATAATTGATATTAATTTTGGTAAGGTTAGGGCTTTTGCGTTTCGTATACTTCACATAAAGTTACAATATTAAAATTTTGTAGACATGCAGAGTGCGGTATAAATAATATTGTAACTCTACAGAGGGTATACGAAACCCTAAAACTCTTGACCTTACCTTAATTTTGTTTCAAATGTATGGTAGATACGCCACTGGTGTTCCGATGGCTGCCACATTTGCAAAAATACAATACCCATATTTTGGAACGACATTTAGACTGCCATTGACAGTTTATCAGTTCATTCTATTGTTTATATTTTTTTATCATTGTTTTTTAAAATTATTATATAAACAAATATTTTTAGATTTTTAAAATTCTTAGTTTTTTTTTGATGGTGATTTATGATAAATTATTAGAATAATGAAAATTGTATTATTTAAGCCATTTTATAGCAAATCTGTAAGTACTCTTATCTGTTTGATGATTATTGGACTTTATTATTGATTAGTTGGATCGATTTATTAATTGAATTATGATTTTAATTTAGACTGTACTGGAAGGACCACCACAACTTCCAGAAGATGATAACTATGTATGGGGACATGGTTATATGCAATCAAATCATGATGGTAGTCCAGCAAGAAGGTGATTTGTGCTCAATTAATTGATTAATTTATTGATTAAGTCGTTAATTATTAGATGGGGACAGAAGAGTAAATGGTGTCGACCATCATGTATTCCAATATCGTTAATATGTATACTGATCTTCCTAGTAGTACTTTTACCATTATTAGATCATGCTACAGAGAAAGCATTAGAACGTTTAAATCATCATCCAGATGCATGTATAAATACATGTAGTTTAACATTAGTTGAAAGTATACCAAATGGTTTAATTTATGATAATAATACAATCAATTATCCAACAACATTTGATACATGGTTGAAATTAATAAATTTAGCAAATCATAAAATAGAAATTGCATCATTTTATTGGACATTAAGACAATCAGAAATCTATCCAGATCCATCATCAATTAATGGTGAAATTATATTTCAATCATTATTAAAAGCTGGATTGGAACGTAAAATTTTAATAAAAATCGTACAAAATTCACCAACACAAAATAATCCAAATATTGATACAGAATTATTAATGAGACGTAAAGCGGCTATTGTGAGAAGTTTGAATTTTGCTAAATTATTGGGTGGTGGTGTTTTACATACGAAATTTTGGATAATCGACCGCCAACATATTTATTTAGGCAGTGCTAATATGGATTGGAGATCATTAACGCAAGTAATCATAAAATCATGTCAAGGTTATTCTCGGCATTGTGTATAATGTGTGATTTTTATAAATTGTTTGTAGGTAAAAGAAATGGGATTAGTGATAATGAATTGTACCTGTTTGGCTGATGATATCGGTAAAATATTTGATGTAAGTTGTATCATTATCATATCGATTCGTTGTCGAGACGTTGTTTTGTTGTTGTCACTAAAATATTGATTATTTTCATTCAGGTGTATTGGGAATTAGGTAAAGATGGTGCAACAATTCCCGACAATTGGCCATCGAATCTTTCCACAACTATCAACCTACAACATCCAATGAATTTAACAATAGATAATGAAACCTTCCAAACTTACATATCGGTATATATTTGATAACAAAACACAATAATCATCAATTTATAATGAATTTATCACATTTTCAGAGTTCACCGCTACCATTTAATCCAAAAGGTCGTACAAATGATATTGATGCATTAATAAATGTTATCAAACATGCCGAAAAATTCATTTATATAGCGGTCATGGATTATTTCCCATTGACAATTTATACACCGAAATTAAAATATTGGCCAATTATCGATGATAATCTACGTATTGCTGCTGTTGATCATAAAATCAAAATTAAAATGTTGATTAGTCAATGGAAATATTCACCAATATCGGAGGATTATTTCTTAAAATCAATTGCAATAATTAATCGAGCTTATCCAGGCATTTCAATAGAATTGGTATATATTTGTTTTAATACCAAAACGACAATATTCTATTTAAAATTACTGATTTTCCAGCGTCGATTTATTGTACCATCAACAAAAGAACAACAAAAAATCCCATATGCACGTGTTAATCACAATAAATATATGGTAACTGATAATTCAGTTTATATCGGTACTTCCAATTGGTGTGGTGATTATTTTATTGATACAGCTGGTGTGGCATTCGTTTTACATGATCCATTGTTTGATCGTAATTCAAATCAAACAACAATACGAAGTGAATTGCAAGCAGTATTTGAAAGAGACTGGAATTCAAACTATTCAAAACCATTAGAGATTTAAGATAGTCAATTGTTAGTTGAATTTTACACATTATGTAAATAATTACCGGTAATTAGCACATTTTTTTTAAAAAGCAATAGCCGTAATTAATTCTAAATTGTGTGCCTTGATAAATAAATTTGATTTGGTTTAATTGTTAATAAAATCGAATTTTCCGCTTATCAATACATGGTATTGGACGCATGCGCATTAATTCATCTGCACACACACACACACACACACATTCTGGAATGTCATGCGACGAAAATTTTCATAACACATAAATGTGGTATCAGAAAAGGACAACATGAGAAAAATAGGTCCCAAATATGTCGTTCTTTCTTATGTTCAATGATATGAATGAAAAAAAGTGAATGCGCCTGCGCCCCTCCCAAAAACGATTATTTAACCTCAAAAATTTCCGAAGAGAAGTAACGTATTTAGCAATTTGCCTAATTGTTATTAAAATATTGATTTGGTAAAGAAAACAAATAAGTCAACAATTAACTGTGATATCATCGTTTATGTAAGTATTGTGATAATCATAGAAATTACCATAATTTTTCGCAAAATCGTTTCGATAGAATAGACAAAATGGAAGATCAAATAAATTACGATAAAAATGAACGTATAATAGAGACTATAGGATTTATCGGTGGTGGTAATATGGCTAAAGCTATATGTGAAGGAATTGTACGGAAAGGTAACTTAGTCACATATAAAAAAAAAATGAATTATCTGATTTTTGCTTAAAGGAATGGTGAAATATTCACAAGTCTACGTATCAGGACCACATTTAGAAAATTTAAAATATTGGAGTGATTTAGGTGCAAATATTACGACTCAAAACGGTACCATCGTTGAAGTGGCTGATATTATATTTCTAGCTGTTAAACCCCATATTCTCCCATCAGCAATTGCAGATATTTACGATACCATCCAACTACCAATAAAAGCTAAATTGTTTGTATCAATACTAGCTGGTGTAAAATTAGAGGCATTGGAGAATGTATATTTCGGTAATTTTGAATAATACTTCAAAAAATTTACTGAATTTTCCAATATTTATTTTAGTGTTTGAGTTGTTTCGAAGGTTCACGTGTTATTCGTGCAATGCCAAATACACCAATGATGGTCGGTGAAGGTTGTACAGTTTTCTGTCCGGGTCAACGAGCTAGTGATGATGACATTGCACTAGTTAAAAAATTATTAGAAACGTCCGGTGTGTCCAGACAAGTACCGGAATCGTTAATCAATGCAGTTGGAGCACTATCTGGTAGTGGACCAGCTTTTGTATGTTTTACAAAAAAAAAATCATATCAAATTCCTAATCATCTATTTGAAATACAGGTTTATTTAATGATTGAAGCATTATCAGATGGTGGTGTCAATATGGGTATACCAAGACAAATGGCAACACATTTTGCTGCACAAACGGTCCTTGGTGCTGCTAAAATGGTATTAGATTCTGGTAAACATACTGGTGTGTTAAAAGATGAAGTTTGTTCACCTGGTGGGACGACAATTGCCGGAATTCATGCAATGGAAAGAGGCGGAGTTCGGTAAGTTTTCATATTTTTTTTAAATATTTTTGCCTCGATATTTAATAAAATATTGTAAATTATAGGGCCGCCATAATGGATGCAATTGAGGCTGCCACTAATAAATCAATAGAATTAGGACAGAAAAAAAATAACAAATAATTTCAATACCAAAAGCAATACGTATAAATATTCTGTTATTATCTCAAATTTCCTCAATTATTTGGGTTTTTCTTTTATTTTTTATTGAGAATCTGTTTTGTTTTCCTTTTGAATTTATTACAATGAAAAGTCACCCTAATTACATTTAAATTATTATTATTATTATTTATTTCTGAATATTTCTAATATGCACAAAAATAATTTCTCAACTGTACATGTTGTATATAAATACAGAAATCGTATATTGTGGCAACAATTACATTATTTAATAAAAAACTAAAACGTTTCATTGCACTGCTCAGTTACCAAACAGTGTGTAATGTAATTGTAAAGAAACTAATACAATTAATAGTTCGTTAAAAAGAAAAACAGAAAAAAGAAAAGCGTTGTTGCCTAAATTTCTGTACAATAGTTAAATTTAAATGGTAAAATACGCATTATTATTATCATTATTATCATCATCATCCATCATCAGACTGGATTTGTATAACAATAGCGATAATAGAAAATAATAACAAATATAAAACAATCCTGATTAATACGAAATATTAAGTAGTTTTGTTGTAAATAAGTAAGACGTACTCTCTATAATGGAAATTTCAACTTAAAATCTAAGAGTTAGTTAGTTAACAATTGTTTGAATTTTTGTTGTTGTTGTGGAAATAGAACAAGAAAATCTGTTATCTATCAGTCTATTCCATAATAAATGAACGCTATGATTAGCTAAAATGAAAAATTTCCATAAATTATTATTGTTGTTCACTTTAATTAAAACAAACAAATCAACTTATCGATTACTATTAGACTTAAATTACTCAGTCTATGTGTAAATAATAATTATATGCACTATGCATTTTTTTTCTGTTTCGTAAGTAGTAAAACAACAAATTGAAGTAAAAATAAACTCTGAATCTAGAGGCACCATTTCATTGAGTATGAATGCATATATATATATTAACATTTTCCTATACAAAAAAAAATAAGCAAAAAAAACAAGCAGATCAACCTTCCGATACTGATGATAAACTACTTCGTGTTGAACCTAGAAAATCGGTATTCCGACAATTATCTTGATTTAAATCTGATAAATCCGATGGTAAAGCTAATGGCAGTATTGGACCATAGACACGTTCCTGTTCTTCTAATTGTTGAGCGAATAATTCTTCCAATTTCTGGATAAAAACACAAATTAAACAAAACATTTTAATGATAATAAACCGCCAACATTATCCTTGCAATAATACAAGTGAAGGTATAGCAGGAAAAACAAAAGCAAAATGATATACAGACAACAACTACAAACGATGAAGGAAATATGATGCTAAAAACAATTGGGGGGATATCGTTCTTATACAGCCGAATCATCGTTGTTATCAGTTGGTAAAAAGATACTATTTCTTTCAACTACACCCGTACTCCAAGTTCTAGAATGACCCCAACTTGGGCGTGCTGCAGAACTAGCATATGTAGGTGTTGATGGTGTTGAAGAAGGTATTTGATAAATATTATCAGTCGATGAACTGCCAGGCATTAATAGATGTATTTTTGGTAAATATTTAGCATATTTTGCTGTTGCCAATTCCTTTTGCAATTCTTCTTCAAGTTTCTATAAAAATTGAAAATCATGCATAGAAAAAGTTAGTAAAATTTAGTTAGTAATTAATTAAAATAAATAAATGAAATTAGAATGAATACGTGCAAATTAGTGAATTAAATTGATGGTATCAAAAACAAACCTGTTTTCTTGGTTTTAATTGGGCACGCCATTCTTTCAATTCATAACTAAGTGCTTCTTCGCGTTGTTTCAATTTTAATGTTTCATGTTCAAGTAGCATTTTACGTTTTTCATTTTGTAATTGTTCTAATTCTTTAATTGTGGCATCACTCATTGCACGCAATTCTTCCAATTGTCGTTGATGTTTCAATTCGAAACGTTGCTGTTCAGCTTGGTAACGTTTCTTTTCTTTCTCTTGGAATTCTTTAAATTTATTCTTCTCCATTTCTGGATCATTCGTGCCAGATATTGAAATTCTCATTGATTCTCTAAACATTAATTCTCTAGCTTTCATTTCTGTACGTATCCTCTTTGGTAATGATCGTTTCTCAGCCGTTTGTTTCTTCAATAGTTCCTCTTCTTTTCTAGTAGCACGCCGTTTAATTTGTTCCTTTTCCTTTTCATGTCTTGTTAACATTTGGTGTCGTTGTAATATAAAGATTTCTTTGATTTGTCGTTTCATTAATTGATGTTTTTCATGTATTTGTCGTTCTTCTATTTCCCATAATGCTGCTTCTCTTGTACGTGTCAATTGTTGTTTTTGTTGTAAGAATTGTCGTTCCATTAATGCAATAGTTTCACGATGTGAATCACTTAAACGACGCAATGAACTTTCATGGTTTTCATTTAATTTTTCTAAAAATGCACGTTCACGTTCTAAATGATCTAAATCCATTTTTTCTTTACGTATTTTAAATTCATTTTTACGTCGTTCTTTCGGCAACATATCAATTTCAGCTTTTAATAATTTCAATTCTTGTTTTAAACCATCACGGAACAATTTCAATTCACGTTCTTGTTCAGAACGGATTTTCTTTGATGTTGCACGTAGATCAGCATCTTGATGTGCTTCAGCTTTTTCAATTTGCATACGTTGTTGACGACTTAACATTTCTAAATCATTCTCATATGTACGTTCTAATGTTAAACGTTCTTGTTCAAATTTACGTTCTTGTTGTTCTAATGCCATATTCTCTTTAAATGCTAAATCTTGAAATTGTTTCTGTTCTTGTTTTTGTAAATATTTCAATTCACGCAATTCCTGTTTTCTATCATTATGTAAATCAGTTAAATTATAATTCTCTTCATCACCATAAATCACTTTACTTGTTGTTGTTGTTATAACAACACCATCAATTATGAATTTTCTTGTACGTTTACGTGTTTTACGATTTGCATTTGCCAATGTCATCTCTTTTGTCATTATTTTCGGTGGTCGTTTACGTAATACAACAACATCATCATCTAATTCAGATAAACGATCGTGCCTTGTATCTCTACCATTACTACTACGACTTTCATGACTAGCTATTGACATACTTTCAATATCAGATTGTTCGATATTTTTACTAGATACTGATATTGGACGTCTAGTTGATGAATCATTACTACGTACAGAACCACAATCACTATGTGATTTATCTGACATACCAGATTCGAAAACTTCACCACTTTTACCATTAGTTTTCTTATTATTATTATTGTTGTTGTTGTTGTTGTTGTGGAATAAATCGCCTTGACTAGACGCTTGTATAATTTGACCATTCAATTTGGATTTCCTTGGTAATTCTTGATCTAAAATTATCGATGTACTACCACCACCATATTCACTTTTACTACTATTACTAGTACCACCTGTACGACAAGATGATGCATTTGATAAATCACTCATAGAATTATTGAAATTATCGGCATGTGTTGATGATTTATCACTTAAATATGATGTTGAATCTTTTACTGAAACTTTTTCTTCATCAATTTTAACAACAGATACATGACTTGTATCAATTAATTGTTGTTCATCTAAACTTGTATTATTATTTAAACAATAACTAGAATCAACAATTAATACTTCACTTTCATCAATTTTTTTTGTTTTCAATTGTTGTTGTGGTGGTTTATCACGAAATTCACTTGGTGGTGGATATTCTAATGAATCTAATGATGGATAACATTCATCATCTGATGATTCTATATGTGTTTGATTTGTTTCATTAGCTACAATTACAACTTCATTTGTTGAACAGCTATTATTTGGTGATGTTGATGATGTACGTGATAAACATTGGGAATTATCGATGATTATAGGTGGATGTGTTGTTACAACAGTTACCTAATTACAAATAAATAATTAATTAAACAAATATGTAAATATGTTATTAACGATATTAACCTGACTAATATTCGATGCTAAGCTATTTGAACAATCAGGCAAATCGGAATTAATTGTAATTGTTGATGTATTATTTGCTTTATTATTTCTCTCTAATTGTTGTTGTTGTGTTGAAACAACAACATAATTCAAACTATCATCTTTTGTAGTTATTGCATTATTTATAGTAACAATTTCACCATCTCTACTATCTTGTAGTAGTTGTTTGTCTTCTTTTTCTTCCTCTTTTCTTTCGACTGTATCGATTTGGGCTTTCTCAATAATTGGTGATGGCTGTTGTGGTAATGGCAGTGGTGGTGGCGGCGGCGGCGGCGGTGTTGCGGGTGGTGTAATTGGTGATGATGGTGGTGTTGGTAAATTTGCAATAACTGGTGGTATCACCAAATTCACAGGTTTATCAACAGATGGACTTGGTTTTTGTTGTTGTTTAGGTGGCGGCGGTGCCGGTCCTTTATCACGTGATGTCTTTCTAACGCCTTCCTCTTTCTTTTCCGGCTATAAATTTGAGAAATCAACACAAGAATTTAACAATAACAACAGTAAGATTACCGATTTCTTTTCTTCTGGTTGTTCTAAATTAGTTGTTGGAGTTTCAGTTTTATTATTATTACAAACACCAGTTGCATTAATTAATTCATCAGTGACTACAATAAAATCTTGTTAAAATAATCTAATTTTATATAAATATGATTTATACCTTTATTATCAACATCATTACTTTTTACAGAAGTAGAATCATCTTCGATATCCAGAGGAGCTTGAGAAGTTCGATTGTCCTAAAACAACAAAAATGACAAAATCAATATTAATAAATCTCTATTAAATCATTATTATTATTCACTAATAAGGTGAAGCTATATAAGGGTAAATTTAGCCAATAAGCAAACATATTTCTCACCTGGACAGGCATGCCAGGCGAGGGAGGACCAGGAGAGCCGCATGCACAATAAACAAGCCATAATAATAATAATATTAACAATAATAATTATGAAAAAAAATTTAGCAATATTACTATCAGTTTCCGCTTATATTTAATAAATCTTATCAATAATTTATAACGGAAATCTACATGAATCATTACAATAATCAGCCTGAAAATTGGGTGACCTTGCATATTTCTACTGTAGATCCGATAATTGTTTTGTAAATTAAATTTTGTTTTAATGGAAATTTACTACGTAAAAAAACGGAATTACAATTGTAATCTCGTTTAGTAGAAAACTTACCAATTCTCTGATATAATTCTTTATGTTTACGGTGTTTCCTACCTCGCTAAGCATGAAAGTGTTTACAGAAAAAGCTAGATTTTTATTTGCAAAATTATATAGGAACAATTTCAATTAATTATAATTATTATTTGAGTGAATAGATTCAATAAATGACAATATTTAGAGATAAATAAAAGTAAAACAAAAAAAAAATACCTCGGCATCTTCATCGGTGACATCTTCTTCAACAACTTCCGCTTTATATTCTAATAATAAATCACGTAATGGCTTTGAATCTAATGTACAATTAATAAAGTCATGTTTTAATAATTCATCACATGTTGGCCGTTTTTGTGGATCTTTTATTAAACATATCGATACAAAATTATTGAATTCCTTTGACCATTTTGATGGTTGTTCTAATTTTGGTGGTTCAGATTTTTGTATTTTCAATAATACACGCATTGGTGACATTTCATGATTTGGTGGTTCCATTTGTGCAAATTCAATTAATGTTATACCCATTGACCATATATCAACTTTAAAATCATATGGATTATCACGGAACGTTTCACATAATACAACTTCTGGTGCCATCCAATATGGTGTACCAATGAATGTATCATGTTTTTGTAATGTGCTTTTATTTTTTGCTGATACACCAAAATCGGCTGAAATTTATTATAAAACAAAACAAATAGACACTTATTAAGCAAACTTACGAAATTCTACTAATTAATTAATAGATTTTTTTCTTTTCTAACTTGTTTCAATATGTGTAGGTAGAAATTTGCAAATATTTACTGATGGTAGTAAATCCTACCTACATCTAAATAAATATAAGTAATTCTTGATTTTACTAATATAAAATTCCTCCTCAATCTATATCGTTTTTGCAAAATTTACAATACAAAAGAGTGTTGATTAATACTTTCACTATTCTAACACGTCCGGCTTCGCCGGATATAAATCTATAGGCTTACTAATACTTGATATTTTATCAATAATGCTAATTTTTCAAACAATTGTTTTTTCCAATCAAAGTTGTTGTAGATTGACCAACATTTAATCTTTCATTGTTTCAATTGTTCATTACACAATAACCGGTTACTGTGATACTTTAGACAAATGTGTTGTTGGTTGGATTGGAAAAAATATGTCTAAGCACTTATGTCTTGAGACGAGCAATCTATTTCGTTAATTTTTGGTGATTCATCATCATAATCATCATTGACTAGAATTGTCTTGACAACATGACCTAATGATTGCTGATTCGTTACGATTTTATGATTACTTAACCCGACAAATTAACCTTCCTTGTATGTAAACGAATAATTTCACTAGAATATAATTCGAAAGATCTATTGCGAAATATTTATTTAAGAGAGAAATTAATAAAAAAATAATAATAATTAAATATTTAAGCATTTACGTAATATTATTTACAAGTGGCAAGGTTATTCTGGTATTTTATCTTTTAATAATTGTTTGTCTTCAAAATAAAACTTACCGAGTTTAACACCAGCATCCATTGTTAATAATACATTGCCAGCTTTTAAATCTCTATGTATAACATGATTCTTATGTAAAAATTGCAATCCTTTACACATATTTTGGCACACATAAGCAATTTGTTGTTCAATTAATGGTTTTTCTAATTCAGTCATAATACTGTCTAATGCACCACCATCACAATATTCAATTAACATCCATAATTGTTGATCCTTTTGAAATGCTTCATGTAATTCAACAATATTTGCATGTTTACATTCTGTTAATATATCAATTTCGATCATGAAATCAGATAAATCATCTTCACCATCTAAACGGCACATTTTTGCTGCAGCTAATTCACCAGTATGTTTGTTTTGTGCTTTATAAACTTTACCATATGCACCATCACCTAATTCACCAATCATATCCCAAAATTCATCTGGATCACAATCCATACGGACATTATTGAAGACTTTTTTCTTTTTCGCATCATTACCACCGAAGTGGAGGACTTTCTTTATATTATTGAAAAATGACATTTTCGTTTGAATAATTTTTAAACTACAGTCTGTATATAAGCCCAAAAATTGATTAAATCATACACGAATAGAATGATTAATTTGCTTTAATTCTATTAAAATAAATCAAACTTTCGTCGTCTCATTTTGCACTTCTACAACATTTATCAATTTCCAAAAACTCACTGTTTCCCCTTAAATTTACTTTAACCACTTCACAGATATTGTAAATTGCGTTTACTCAAACAGAATTAAATTATAATAAAATTCAATGATTATCCACGGGAATACTTAATCATTTGTTGTTGTAAATTCATCGCATAGTTTTAATGAAAATTTTCCTCATGGTTGGTGAAAGGATATGTCAGAGGAGCCCAAGTTTATGGTCAACAACCTGTCCAAATCGAACAGGCATCAATTATAATTGCCTACCATTCACAATATAAATTTCAATATTTACACATTTCACAATCAATTTAGAAGTTTGCTATTAAATGAGTTTTACACAAAATTTTCTTCTAATATGTGTATATTTACTGCATTTGTGTACGTTTTACTACCATACACACATACACATCAAAAACCCGTCAGCCATACCAATTTTACAATTAACCAATCAGAATACACCATTCTATGACACGCCTGTAAATGACATCACTAACTGTCTAATTGCAGAACGCAATCAATCCGCTCAAAACGATAAATTCCAATAGAATCACCTTTGATTGCATATTAACGATTTTAATTGATCAAAATTAAAGTGTTTTAATTGTTTCAATGCAAAATATCAAAATATAATTGGGATTTTTCTAAATGAAAATAATTATTTATACTGCCAGTATTGCCAACAAAAGAGACCCTGGAACTTCAAAGTTTGACGGAAGGTCATCCGCTCAATCCGGTGGAAAGGTAACTGTTACGAATCGACTAAAAATAGAAATTTACCCATTTTTGACTATTTCTGAATGATAATCAATATAATTTTTATGATTATTACAATCATTTGTTTCCAGGTAGTCTGTGTGAATTGCTTGACGCACAACTGAAACCATAAAAACTACCGATTAGAGAATACCTAACAATTTCGCCACTAATCCAATAATACCATCACAATTATCTTGTTTAAATGTTTATTTTAACAGACTGTTAATAATTGAATAGAATATGTCTCAACCGCCTGCTAGAAGTATATGGGGTGCAGTATTAAGGAATTTCATAAATTCTTTACGTCCACGTAAATTCTCTGGCGATTATAAAGGCATTGATTGTCACGGTAATAAATATTATGAAATACCAGCCAATCCAGCGATTGGTAAACGTAGATCATCTAGATGGTTTGAACCACCAATTAAAGATGATTTTATGAATGAAATGCCAGCTGAATGGGAATCCTGGTTAAGAGGGAGACGTAATGAACCACCAACCGAAGAAGAATTAATGAAAAATCTAGCAATAATTCAAATGAAACGGAAAAATGCTGAAATTGTTGAGGCTAAAGCCGGCCAAATGACACCAATGCAAAAAGGCATTGAAACATTTCCTAAACATCCCGAATATGAAGTAGTACCTGGGAAACCACCTCAAAACGGTGTTAAATGAAATTGTAAAACTTTAGAAGAAACTTTCGAATTCTTATATTTATTTAGTAGAAAAAAAGATAATCCAAAATTTAACTAAAAAAAGTTTAATTATATCAAATTGTGTGAAATATCTGATTAAAAGTCCAAGACAAAATTTACACATTTTAATATGTACAAAAATGTTCAAATTATTTCTGAAAGGAAATTAAAATAAAATAAATCGATCTATTATATTAAAAACTCTTAAAATTCAATATTTTATGATTTAAAAAGAAAATTACAACTCCTACATAGTAGAAAACAAATTTGTAATAATGATCAATTTAACCTGAAAAATCGCTATGATCGAATAACGTTTGATCGTAAAGTGATGCTTGTACCATTCTACCACCAAAATATCGACCATTTAATGCTTCACGTGCTTTTTCAGCTTCTAATGTAACTGAAAATTCGACAAATATCTTTACTACAATTTCAGCATTTTCATCATCTTCTGATTGTTTTTCATTGTAAATAATAACACGTTCAACACTACCAAATTTACTACATTCCTCTTGGATTTCTTCTTGTAATGTTTCATCAACATCTTCAGGTCCTACCATATTCCTTAAAATCACCACACGTGAATCAACTTTACGCATCAATTTCTGCATAACAAAATGTCGTGCATTTTGTCCTTTAATTGACATATTTTCTTGTTGTTGTAATGTTTGTGGTTCATTTTGATCCATTAATTTTTTTTGTAATTCTTCTTGTTGTTTCATTTGAGCTTCTTGTGCTCGTTTCTTTGCCTCCTGTGTTGCAGTACTATTAACTGATGATGATGATGATGATGTTGGTGGTTGAGCTAATTTTGGTGTAATAACAGTAGGTGGTGGTATAATTGCTGTTTGTGGTACTGTATTAACAACTGGTGCTACAATAGTTTGTTGAATTTGATTATTTTGAACAATTTGTGGTATAGCTAAACCGGGTGGTGGTATAACAGCTGAAATACCACTAGGTGGTGCAGCAGCTACAGTTGGTATTAACGGAGCCGTCACACTTGGTAATCCAACAGCAGATGGTGTTACTACGGGTATTGTTGTTGGCTGTGTTAATTTTGAAAAACCTAATACTACAGCATTACTTGCGACTGCATCCATCGCTTGAATTTTTGCTGTAGCAGCTGCAGCAGCTACTGCAGCAGCCGTTGGCATTACGCTTGAACCAGTTGATGGACCTAATAGAGCATTTGGTGGTGTAATAGCACGACCAACACGCAAATATTGACCACCTAAATCAAATAGATTCATACTAGCTATTGCTTCATTAGCGGCTTGGGCTGTTTCATATTCAATAAAACCATAACCTTTATGTTTATGTCCTGAATTTCCTTGTGCCAACTTACAGTAAATAATCGGACCAAATGCTTCAAAAACGCTGTAAATAACACTCATCAATAGATACAAGAAGAAAGAATCGAAGAATATTTTCCACTTTATTACCTTTTTATATCTTCTTCTGTTAAATCTGGATGTATTGAAGCAACATAGATACGATTATATTGTTTTGCTTCTTCTTGAATTTCATCAATTACAGCTTGTGCTTGTGGCATATTACTAGGACGTCCAACAACTTTAATATTTCTTCCACCAATCATAACACCATTCATTTGTTCCAATGCTAATTGGGCAGCTTCTGGTATTTCATATTCAACAAATGCAAAACCTTTATGTTTCTGTGTAACTGGATCCCATGACATATTGATCGATTTGATTGGCCCAAATGGTAGGAATGACTGTCTAATGGTATCCTCCTTCAACTCAAAACTGATGCTTCCAACGTAAACCCTAAACCCAGTTGTATGTTTGTCACCCAATTTGTTCTCTCATATTTATTGTTTTTATGAATAAGTTAGTAGTTAGATTATGATCAGAATAATTTCAAAAATTCTTTGAAAAGCATTCAATATTTTGAAATTATTCCGTTTGAATTTAGAATGATGGTATTAATAGCAGTGTGTAATCAGATCTTATCAGCAGAAAATCATTAGTCGGAGAAAAAAATTCTCGACAACTTCAACTGGAAATGATCATCATTTTTTCCCCTTTTTTCTTTTAATGGATAAGTATGACATGCAATCTTAATTAGAAAGGTATCGGATTACATTGCTATTCTCCGCTTAATTTTATTTTTACTTTATTAATAATTTAATTAGAAATATTGTGAGAATAACAATGTTAGGAAATAAATGGTGACGCTGAAGCGTGCTAACCTGCACATAAGGGCGAGAGCCTGCTGCCGTTGAACCTGAGTCCTCTGACTAGCCATTTGCTGCAACAGAGGACAATATGGCATGTCACACAACTAACGTAAGAGAAAGCTTGGGGGCGAGCTCTCGCCCCTGAGCGGGCGCGTGCGATAAGCTACGCACTAACCTGCACATTAAAACTAACACTTGATGTCTCTGGAAGGTCTTATTTTTCTGTGAAGCAAAGTCTCGTTAATAACATTTTAATAAGGGAAACAAATTTTTTATTAAAAAAAAGTGCAGTTTTTTTTTAAAATATTCGCATAAAAAGTACGGAAATTCGAGACTTAAATCTGTAATTAAAATATATAACAGAAAGATGTAAATAATTAAAAAATTTACATCTTTTAGGGGGTGTGATGGTGGTGGTTTATTTTAAACTAATTATACCTGTTGTTGATGTGCCAATGTTTGTTTCATCAATACCATCCGTATGCTTTGTTCCATTGCATATTTCTTTGCTTTATTTACCATATCACTTTGTTCGGATGATAATTTCGGCAGAGCTCCACCCAATATTCCAGCAACTGAATTGCTTCTAGCGCCAGGGCCTAAAATAATTATACTTTCATAAGTAATAAGAGAATCTAATTAGATTCAACTTTACATTAATTACCTGTTATGACGTCTCCAATTTGTTTCAGTTCAATTTTATAATTGATCGAGTCATAGGCATCTAAAACAAAAATTGTAAGATTAATATTGAAAATTAGAAACATTTTGCTGTTAATTAGAAAAAAAAAACAGAATCAATGGAATATCTTGATTTTTGCCTATTCTTCCAGAATAGTTTTAAGTTTTAATAATAATAAACAGTTTAGTACTGCCATTTTTATAATAAATCCGCAGATAAGTGTTCAATTAACAAATCCCTCAATACAACTATGAATTATTACACTCAATACTTCATAGTTGAGTAAAATCCAAGTTGAACATACATCCTTTTCTTTTCTATTTATTATTAATATTAATTGAATAAAACAAGATGTATGATCAGACTAGTTAACACAATTACAAATAATATTTTTGTGTTTAAATACATTAATTATAAGAATTTATACGACAATACAAAGAAATCTACAATTATCAAACTATAAAAGAAGTTATGCATGATAAAAAAGACCATGTATATTTTTTAAATTCTCGTAATAAATAAATATGTACATTTTGGCAGTTTCTGGAGCGTAGTAATGTTGATTGGCCGGTCAAGCAAGCCTCAAGTAATGCAACACAACTTCAAAACTGGTTGCACACAATTTCACACACAACACCTACTAATCTGAATCTGGAAACACAAAGAAGAAAATAGAAATTGTCTAAGTAAACCGCGCGTTAAATTTTGCCCTTTTGTTTTGATAAAAAATTAAAAAAAAAAGAAAAACGAACTAATGTCGAATGAGTACCAATCAATCAACAACGAAAAAGAATTTTATCAAATACTTTAACAATAACGAAATTAATTCGAAATAATGACTCGTACTCAAAGACACTAATGTTATTCTTGATTTTGTTTTTTTTTGTTTTGTTTTGTTGTATTTTCCTACCAATGTAACCGTGTAGGCTACGGTTACAGTTAACAGCAATTGCGTTCAACTTCCTGTGAGGCAACGTTCTGGCAGAGATCTCAATTCTGGAACATCTCAAGCAGACATCGACACATTAGTATGGGTGTCCCGTACTTGACGCTCTATATACCTTAATTCAATATAAAACGAAAACAAACAAAAAAAAAGGCCAAAACAATCTATACTCACTGTTTCTACGTGGTAGTTTAACTGGCGGATCTTCCTCTGTACCAGGTGCTGGGGGTTCTGGTTCAGATTCATCCTGATTACTCGACTTTTCCTCCTACAATTACAAAAGTTATTTGTTATTGAAATGTAATAAAAGCAGCAAAATTAATTTTTTTTTGCGTGCAAAAATCTATAATTACCACATCAGTGTTTCCATTTAAAACTAATCGTTCTTGTTGAAAAGTTGTCATCATTTCGTTGATTGTATTACTTATGATTCGAAGATTATCAGAATTTCAGTGGAAATGATCAATTTTCAGTAAAAAAAGGAAAGATTTTTCACCGCTTTTCCAGAACAAAATGGCGATAAAAACAGTCATTAAAACTGCTTTACCGGTAGGCGTCTCGGTCGGTAAATCAATAGACAAGCCGATAAGACAGTTTTGTACAATGCTTCCCATAAGCGTACCAAGATTGATAAGAAAAATACAAAAATAAAAAAACAAAACTACAATTGAGATCAAACATAATGCTTATATTTTTAATTTATTCACCTCTAATTCAATAGAAAATATACAAAAATTATTTGAAAAGTAATGATGATCAATGTTCTTTGATGATTGTACGACGAGTCGGCTATGTTAAGGTCAATTCTTGTCAAAATGACAAGTGTGATACAGGTTATGTTATTTTGATTGTTTTTACTTTAACATAAAAAATTAAAAACAGTCTTATCAACAATTAAATTATGGATCTGGCTTTATTATTTGCACTTGGTGCATTAATCCTGGTAATACTACTTGGTATTGTAGTCTTTTTCAACTACCCAAAAGAAGAAGAAAGTAATAGCAACTCCATATGTTTATCAAATCAAAAAATTAATAAACTTTATATTTTAGAACCCCAACCAAGACCTATACCTAATCGTAATCGTGACAATGCTCCTCGTCGTGCTCAAATGGCCCGTAATCGCGGTGCCAGATTAAGAGCAAATTGTGAATATTTGCAATTGTAACTTTTAAAAACTGAACTTATTTTAAATTCTTTTAGTGGCACAAGCTCAACCACATTCATCTGATGATGATGCAGATGAACCGCTTAATCGCCCTGTTGATATTGAATTGCCTGAAGGTAAAATCGGTGTGAAGAAGAGAGCGAAATTAGAAGCAAAAGCTGAGAAACGTGCCCAACGCGAAGTCGAAGAACAATTGCGTGCTGAACGTAAGAAAAAACAAGAATTAGCCGAGGAAGAACGTAAAAAGAATGAAGAACATGAACGTGTAGAAGAGAAACGACGTGAAGAAGAGGAACGTAAAGCAAAAGAAGAAAAAGAACGTCATGAATACGAGGAATATTTAAAAATGAAAGAAGCTTTCTCTGTTGAAGAAGAAGGTTTTGAAGAGAATGCCGATGGGAATGAGATGAATTTATTACAAGAATTCGTTAAATATATAAAAGATAATAAAGTTGTTGTTATTGAAGATTTAGCAGGACGTTTTAAATTAAAAACACAAGCGGCTATTGATCGCATCAAAGATTTACAAAACGATAATATATTGACTGGTGTTATTGATGATAGAGGTAAATTTATTTTTATATCAGAAAATGAAATGGAAACTGTTGCTAAATTTATCCGACAACGTGGTAGAGTATCAATAGCTGAACTATCTGAAAATAGCAATAAATTAATTAATTTTGCTCCTTTAGGATCTGTAGCGAATTAAAATAAATCAAATAAAAACAATTGAATTTATTATTCACTCATTCTATCATTATCATCATCTTCATCTTCACTAGTCACATCCGGATCATCGACTTCTTCAAAACATTTAGGACAATTGCATAAAAACAAATAATTCTCCATCAATTGCTTCCGTCTAGATCTAAATAACTAATAAATATTTCAACGTCCTTCTGTATGTCTTTGATGGCTATTAAAGATATTCGGTGACTGTTATGATTTTTTTATATTTCTTATTGTGTTTAACTTTATGTTTAAAAAGGAAAAAAAGGATTGTGGTTTACTGCTCATTTCAACCAAACCCCGGGCGCTTATGCCCTTTTACTTATGGATGATGGTTTACTGCTCATTTTCAACCAAACCCTGGGCGCTTATGCCCTTTTATGGATCATGGTTACTGCTTATTTCACCAATTCTAGAACGTTTTTTCTACGATGAGTGACCTACAAAGGGGGGGGGGGCGTTCTAGGGACATCCTAATCCTGCTAACTGGTCCATGTACTTTGTGGCATGGACAAATTAACAATTTAGAAGAGGAAAATTCTGAAAATCCTTTTTCATACCGTGCCGACGTTTGAACCCCGGACTTCTAGGCGTAAATCCCTAACGTCAACCATCGAGCCATTCGGCTCGTGAATTTTCATATGAAAAGTGTACTATAAATGAAAACGATCTTCTACGATCCAACGAATACAGCCGACATTCCATCGTGTGTTGGACACCCGAAAGTACTCGATTGCATTAATGTATAGATGTTGTTAAGCAACCACAATTTTAAATACCTAACATGTTAAAACGTCTGTCATTGGTTGAAATCTAGATTTCCAAAAATATTCTTCGGAAATGCTCATTTTCCACACGGTAGCAGATGGTAATGGAAAACGGGACGATTGATTTAAGAAAATCAAATATACTCTCATCAGAAACTGTGAATTGAAGTAATGTCGTTTTAATGTTTAGTCAGTTTGGTTTCACCATATTTTCTATACTTTAAGTACTTTCTAATCGATGAACACAGTCCTTCCAGTCAGAAGACACTTGTTACTATCAGTTACCATGTTGTACACACATGGTTACGTCAGAGCATAACCTAACTTTTTTGTTTAGTATTTCAAATTTCATAAAATCAGATTTATTCAATGTTTAAAATGAAATTAGACAAGATTTGCCGTACTTGTCTTCTAGAGAAGTCCAGTTTATGTCCATTATTTGGTGCTTGTGTTGCTAATATGTTGATGTCATGTGCATCTGTACAGGTTTAATTTCCACCAGTTTAAAAAAAAATTAATTGCCGATTTTACTTATTAACGCATATTTTTATGATAATTAAAGGTGATAGAAGGAGATGGTCTGCCCAGTCAAATCTGTACACAATGTCTTCAAATGGTTAATAGAGCATATAGTTTCAAACAACAATGTGAAAAATCTGATGCCTCTCTACGACAATATATGAATAGTATTAGTTTGCAAACAGTAACATTACAACCAGGATCGAATATTATAAATGATGTAAAAACCGATCAATTATTTAGTAGTAGTGAAGTGTTACAACAATCATCAATATTTCAAGATATTTTCAATGATGCAACAACACATTCGCTTGTCGATAACTTTACAAATCAAACAGCTAATACTGGTTAATATATCTATAAAATTATTATAAACGAAATAACTACGATCGTTATAAATTGATTTTTAGTTGTGTCAGATTTAGCAGAAACTATGGAAAGTTTACAAACGATCGCAGAACAATGTTTACCAGAAACATGGGAAACAGATACACAAATTGTTTCATGTCAAAGTAATTCACAACAAACTGATTGTAATACATTTGAATTAACACCATTATATCGTTGTCAATTTTGTGAAGATATTTTTAAAGGTTTTTATCATATATTGCCCTTAAAAATTATCTAATTAATTATTGTTTTAGATGAGTGGACTTTAGGGGAACATATAAAGATTCATACAGGTCAAAAATATTTTTGTTCGATTTGTGGTAAAGGCTATACGACACCAACATTATTAGATAAACATATAATGGAACATTCGACGACGAAAAATCTACAAGAAAACGAGAAATTATGTAATACGTTCATGTGTAATGTAAATTTTTATAGTAATTACCACAATTCTAGTTTTACAAATAACTCTTTTTTTGTAGATTTGTGATACTCCATTTTCTGATGAATTATACCTTAAGAAGCATTTAAAAGAGATCCATTTAACTGATATCGATTTACTGGCCGATAATGAGAATAAGTTTGTCTGTACAATTTGTAATAAAAGGTAGATTTTATTTGTTCTATCAATTGCTGTCTTAATATGAGTGTGGTTTTTAGGTATAAACAGAATAAGTTATTAGCAATTCATATGAGAATTCATACAGGTGAAAGACCGTTTCATTGTGAGATTTGTGATAAAACATTCACATTTTCAAGCTCGTTACATAAACATAAAAATGTTCATTGTAATGAGAAGAAATATTGTTGTAGTATATGCGGGAAAAAGTTTAATCAATCATCGAATTTGACTGTGCATTTACGTACACATACCGGTAATTTTTGATATTTTTACACATCGTACAAATTGAAGCATTTTCGAACAGTCCTGGTGGAAATATTTCTCTAAATAAAAGTCTTATTCACATTTATTCAAAGTTTTTCAGAGAAATATTTCCACCAGGGTGAATCTTCCTATGTTTCCTTAGTTCTATTTCTCACATTTATTCCTCGGATTTTCTGTTTACTTATTTACATTTTGTTGTTGTTGCATGTTCTTACATTTCTGTTATATGTCCATCTAATCAGAACGTGGACTTTACCAAAGTTGGTAACTCTACAATTAATCTATCAAAGAAAAAACAGTATCTCTGTACTTCTTACAATTGGCATAATTTTCCTTACAATCTATCAACTCATTCTTTATCTTTTTTGTATTAATTTAACAAACTCTAAAACTCCTAAAATCTCCCTTTGATGATTTTTTTTAAACAAATAATTATCGATATTTTTGTTAACAGGAGAGAAACCGTACATTTGTACAATTTGTGGTAAAGGTTGTGGATCAAATGCTAGTAGAATAATGCATCTGAGAACACATACAGGCGAGAAACCATTCATGTGTAATCGATGTAATAGCTCCTTTGCTAGTTAGTACAATTTTCTACGTTTTTTTTTTGCACAAATAACTTAATTACAAAACAAATCAATTTTAGCTAGTACTCAATTAAAGAAACACATAACAAAACATACAGGCGAAAGACCATATCAATGTTGGCAATGTGGTAAAACATTCCGACAGAAAGAAACTAGAGATACTCATGTACGCTACCATACAGGAGAACGTCCATATGCTTGTACACTTTGTCCGAAAAAGTATATCGCAGCTAGCCATCTAAGGGTAAAATTAACTAAAATATGTTTATATTTATCTAAAATAGAATAAAACATACAATTTATTCATTATTTAAACAGGTTCATATGAAAAATCATAAAAATGAAAGGAATTATCATTGTAACATATGTATGAAGAAATTCGTTGAAGCTAGTATTTTAAAAAGCCATCTTTTAACACATACCGGCCAAAAACCATATATTTGTCAATATTGTAACAATCAATTCACACAAGCTGGTTCTTTACATAATCATATCAAAAATCGACATAAACTGTAATTAATACACAAACAAATAACGAAATAATCATTTTATATAGAATCAGTTTTGAATTTGAGGTTTTGGTGGAATAGGTGGTCGTGTTGTGAATGGTGATGGTGGAATTGGTGGTGGTTTAGTTGGTATTGAAATATCTTGTAGTTCAATTAAATGTAAACATAAATCCATTCGTACCAGTTCATCTAATTCTCTCTTGTAGAAATCACTACGCATATCTTTATCTGGAACAATATGTTTTGACATTGGTAATTTAACAAAAGTGGTCTTTGTTTACCTAAAAGTAGATTGAGAGCATCAATCCAATAAGATGCGATTTTTTTATCTTTCGCTTTGAAATTAATGTATTCACATTGATCGATTATTATGGAAAAAGCGAGACCTTCTTCTCGTACCCTGGAAAATGCTTTGATGTAGACGAGAAATCGATTGAATTTCGATTATATTTACAGATTGTTTTTAACATGCGGACAAGCTCGCCCTTTTATTATATGAGTAACATTGGAAATATTGTACGTTTTCGGTTCGCCTACGTATTTTTTCGAATTTATATCGAAATCTTGTATGAATAATTGTCGATGATTTTCAGAGAGTTTTGCAGTGAAATTTCCAACAATTTTCTAAAACAATTGTGAGATTATCATAAAATTCGTGTTTAATCAGCGGAACGATTGAACTTTTTCTAAAATTTTTGGAAATAGTGTCTTCTTAAACAAATAATTCATTCGTTGTTTAAAAATCAATTTTTCATTCATCTTAATGTAGTATTGTTTCAATATTTGTACACTTGGATTCGTATTTAATACGATATTCATTTCTTTTTGTTTCTCTTTCTGAAAATTGTTCATTATTCTCCGTTGATTATGTTTTAAATAGTTTTAATTTTACCTGCCAGTGGTCCATGACAATCGTGTATGTGATTGTGATCATTTTTTCTGTTAGTTCTTTAAAATTTCTCGGTTTCTCCATTAAAACTAATTGAATTTGTTGTTCTAAAACATTAATAACTTTTGGATAATCATTGATTGTTGATGCTTTCATTTCACGGCGTGTTTTCGATAATAACCACATAGTTCTTGAGAACAATTCCAAGAAGAACGGCGTTTTCGATGAACAATTGAAAACGATCGGCTGATAGAATGTGCTGGTTTTATCTGGTTCTATACCAATGTGCAAGATTTTGGCCAACATTCTTATAATTCTAAAGAAAATGAAATAATTACAAACGAAAATCGAATGATTGATTTAGTGATTAGAACCGTTCACTTGTTGCAAATATTCCCGGTTCATAAACTTTCTCCTCAATTTGCGTTTGATAAAAATTTTTACTGTGATAACGCTTATAATATCCTAACAAACACATAAAATCATTAAGAAAAATCATTATTAATGGGATGAATCATTTACTTAATGCTTCTAAAGTTAAAACATTGATTGTTGACGTATCATAATCTATAAAACTGTTTAGATTCGTGCTGGTGATCCGGCTAGATGTTCGTGTATCTTCACTTTGTTTCGATGAAACTGATGCTAACGAAATTCTGTAAATCATTTGAATTGTTATTATTGAAGTTTGTATAGTTTTCTTAATAAAAATTACCGTATATCTTTATCAATTTCTACTAGATTCTCAATTGATCCATTCTTATTTCGTGACATGTCTTCATCGAAATCCATCAAAATACTATTCGTTTTGATATTGTCATCGTCAATTTCAAATTCATCACGTCTAATTAAAATGTTATCGTCTAAACTGATATTGCTGTTTAATGCTTCAGCAAATAAACTGAAATTGAACAACAATCATGTTGGGGGAAAATTAAGAAAATTTTGTTGGGAATAATGTAAAATACACAATCAGAACTATATTTTAATCAAAACTATGATTGCAATAAACAAAAATTCAATAAAGGCGCACTTGAACGGCAATTTTACGATGCGGTGCTTTAAAAACGTTGGTTTTTTTTTAGCGTTCGCTATGGCCAGAGCCGCATTCAGAATTTATATCACTGATCTCTCCATTTAGTTCATCGTCCGTTAGAGACACTTGCAACTTGCGTTAAATCATTCTCACGTTTCTTGGCCGAACTAGAATCATCTTGCCTAACTTTTTAATTTAATTGTTTTATGATGCTACTAAAGCTGACAAATCGGTATAATGACATATGTTGTTAAAACATGACATACAGTCGTGGGTCGATTATCCGAACTATTGCTATACTACTCCATTATCCCCATTAACCAACACCATTTCGTGATATTTCTACAATCGATAAACAACTTTAGACTTAATTATACCAACAACTTGGCACAAATTAGTTCGGTTAATCGACGCTCTACTGTAATTGTTACGGACAATGATTAATACTAGAAACTTGGGAAGTTTACAATTCAATGTGGATATATAGATAAAAATAACATTAATATTACACATTTTATTATTGATGATAATAATAATAAAATTAACTAGTCTTTCTAAAGTATTTTTAAAATGTACATAAACTTATTTACATAACAATTATATTCAGATCTAATTAATGAGATTTGTTCATGTTTTGTTATATTTATCAAATAGCAAAAAAAAAACAAACAAAAAAAAATTCACATATATTTATTTTCATTATTTGTAAAAAATTTTAATTACCCATTGAAACTTTCGATATCATATAAATACCAACAATTAAACCAAATAAACCAATGGCACTACCGAAAATTTCAATAATTAAAATTTTAACAAACAATGCACCATTAGCAGCATCAGCTAATGCAGCACCAGAACCAACAATACCAACAGCAATACCACAAAATAAATTAACAAGACCAACAGCAACACCAGCACCAAATAATAAATAACCAGCTAACCAATTTTTCCCTTTAATTGTATCATCACTTTCAATAATTTTCCATGAGAAATCTTCTAAACAACTTGATAATACAATTGCTGTTATTAAACCATAAATGGCAACAGCTTCACAGAATATTACCGAGATTAGATTTTTCGTTTTAATACGTGGTGCCTTTACACCACCACCAACAATACTAACGCCTGTTGTATAAATACCAATAGCGGCACCAACAACGGATAATGCTACTGATAGACCAATTCCAATACACGCCCATAAATGGGGCGATGTATTTGCTAGAAACCATCCAACGCTAACACGTTCACCTTTACCAGTGAAGACATGGTATAAAGATAGAATTGTGATTGCTGCTGTTGCTGTACCTGTAAAAGTATAACTCAGAATTGCACGCATCTTTGTCTGGAATAAAAAATCAATATATAAAAATTATTAATTCATATCGGAAAAACAATAGAACTTACGGTTTTTGTTTAAAGCAATCAAAATCGAAAATTTGAAGAATAATTCGACTCACGTGAGGAAACCCCACCTGACCACTGGCTACTCCCCACAACAAATTCAATTCAATAATCGTAAATTACAATAGAAAAGGAATTTAATTGATAAAAACAATCGTATTTTAACTTACCGTTAGTTGCAGAAAAACGGGAAAACTTCACACAATTTCCCCAAACATTTAGAGGAGAAACTAGAAACTTATTGAATTTTCCGAAAGAAACTGACAGCAAACGTCACAACTGTCAATAGTGGTTGTGGTCAATACAGTAATGCCAAATGTGGCAAGTTTTCAAGACATCTACCGATTTAAGCTTTAATACAAACAATCACTCAATCACTGATTTGTTTACAATTTTATAAGAAAATTACCACTTTTCCGCTATTTACACAACAGAAATACTAGATAACAAGAAAATCAACATCAACCCTCTGTATTGCGATCTACGAAAATTAGTGCATTTGTACTATCTACTGAGTAATATTCGAACTAGATGTGTATAACTCAATACTTATACGATATTTTACTTTCTTTTAAACATCGAATTTTTGTTAATTCATACAATTTGAGTAGTAATACATTACAGAAATAGTTTCTTTTATCTATTTCCAACCGATTGAAATCTCCCGAGGTCTTGTACCAGAAGAGCTGGCAACATTGAATAGTTGATAAAACAGGAAATGATCACATTGTCGGCCGATAAAAAAATCAATTTTTCCATACGCAAATTATAAATTTTCAATAAAACAATCATAAAAACCCACAAAACGATACAAAAATTGTTAATAATTGTTTATATCAAAACAATTATCAACAATAAATGTAATTAAAAAAATTAGGTCAACTTATACGGGGGTAGTTTGGTGGTGGTAACTCAAATCTCACATACAGGGTGTAATCATAAATGAACTTCTACCTTACCTCAATACAAATGTTTGATACACATATAATTCATGTGCTAATTTCTTATTACTATTATCATTAATTATTATATAGTTATAGATAATTTCGCGATTTTGTTTCAAATTGATTTCTTTAATTAACTGTTGGCGTTTATCACCTTTACAACATTTAATCATTGTATTAATTAATAATAGAGCACCGAATTGTAAATCTTTTGAATCTTCACTCCATATAAATGGTATTATTTCAGTTATAGGTAATTGTTGAATTATCTAGAAATTAATTGTATTTATCATTACGTTTTCATTAAAAAAATAATAAGTAATAGCATTGTGATCACCTCTTCTTTCCATTTAGCAAAATTAGTATCACGATGTACTAAAATCTTATGTAAAATCGATAATGCATAAATTGTTTGTTCAGTTTCTGATGGTTTTTTGATTACTGATATTACTTTCTTTAATAATTCAGGTGTTATATCACTGACGAATCCTTTTTGAAATAGATGGACAATAGCAATCAAACATGCTGTTAATTCTTTATTTTTCAATTCGTTCGTTGTGAAATGCTTAATTAATAAATGATGCTTCTCGGTTTTGGCTAGAAGATAAAAGAAAATATCCAATTCTGTTAAGTAGTCACGGCAATTTTTATTCATTCAGAAGAATATCATCATATTCGTATGCAAATAGGGATGGGAATATTTTTCATGAACGACACAGGTTTGGAGAATAACGGTTCTGTGCTCGACAGTAAAACTACACGATCCATTATTTAATGATCGAAGCGTTTGGCACACTCAAGGAGTGAGTACGGAAAAAACTTTGCACATACTCCTTACACTTGTTATTTTGTAAATCGAATATTATGTAACACATTTAAAGTATGGCATACTTCTGTTACGATCTACTAATGCCGATATGCAGAAAAACACTTTAAACGCATTGAAATTTAGTAGATTTGTTGCTAAGAAGTTCAATTCGGTTTTGATGGACAATGAGTCACCATGAGCAGTCTTCTTTGTATAATATTGAAGAGTGTGTGAGCAAATTTCCTTTAAAATAGTGAGCAGTGTAGGGCAGACTTTTATGCCAAACAAGAACAATTGTAATGACTGTAAGTATTGTTGTGTATTTAAGTATCAGGTGCAAAAAATTGATAATTGGAAAGCAGATGCTCGCGATAAATTTATTTGACAATAGTCGATTTGACTATTGTTTTACGAATCTATTCATTATCAAACAAAATTAATTCTAATTAAGTGAAGCTTTCTTTATCAAACTTGATGGAAATAATTGCTCTTGAAGAATATGTACGTACATGTTATTTGCTATTTCTATCAAAATTTATTATAAAAAACGGATAACTCACCTAAATGTTTGATAAATTCAGGATCAACACTTAAATTGTATAAATATTCAAAGCTTTGCGTTCTCTGATCATCACCAATATGTTTGAAAATTAACTCTATGTAATAATCTAAAGAATAATCAAGTTTTAAGAAATAACCATCTTTGATTTCATTAAAATTATCATTGGAAATATTTGTGTTAACAATTACACCATCATTGGTACTTAAAATTTTTAATCCGTACCAATTAACGACATATGGCTGGAATATATTTGTAAGAAAATAGAAAACAATTTGTAATTAATTCAATTTAACACTAAATACTTTTTGAAATAAACGGCACACACTTTTTATATTCTCTTCTAATGATTGTTTCATATCAATTTCATGCAGATATTTATCATTACCTTCTAAGTTTTCAACAGATAACTTAATTAACGACATTTTTAACAATACTCTACTAATAGATACTTCGACAACTACACCTTTCCTATTATTATTATTTTTCAACTGGAAAATACGTGGGTATAATTTATATATTTATCTAATGATAACAATGGTGTTTGTTTGAGTTTGATATTGATAATCTTGCCACAATAATTTACGCAATCCTTTTCTAATATACAGGGCGGTGCCAAAAATTACTGATTGTAGCAATGTGTGGTACGATGGTCGCTCCACAGATGGCACTAAGAATGTTTTAGCGATAGGTCACCCCAACACTTGACGACTTTCACCTGTGGAAATGTAGCGTACGGTAGATAATTCGAGAAGCAACAGAAACGGCGTACCTAGCAATACCAATGGCAACTTTATGTCGGAACGTCCTAGTTTTACTTTGCCGTACTGCAAAGTGTCTTAAGGCTTAAGATCACCATTTCGAGCACATTTTGATATTGAATTTATTGCATCAAAAAATACAAATTTCGAATTAGAATCTTACAATTTTCGTATAGGATGTATTGGATGATTCATGTGACTTAAATCGGGTGGGTTCCTTTCAAATTCACGAATCTCCATCATACCACTTGCAACAATTGCCCATAATTCTGGATATTCTTTTTTATAAGTTGTATACCATTTTGTAATTGCTGAATAATTGCTAAAACTGAAATCAATAGCTTCCAAACACATTGTTGCTGTTACTAATTGAAAATCAGCAATAGTTAAATTGTCTGGTGGTAATAGAAAGAAAATGTTAACAATTTTATTGAATGTTTAATTAGATCTCGATTATATCTACCTGCAGCTGCATATTTCTTGTCAAGTTTTTCTAAATATGTGTTAAAATTGTCGAGTGCAATATGGACTTTTTTCAAACTAAGTGGTGTTCTTTTATAATCGAAAAAAATCGGCGCCATCTACGAAAATGTATTCATTTATTAATTGATCTTTTCAATTACGTTATTATTATTCTTGTGTGATTGTACTTACAACATGTTCAGAAATATAACGATAATATGTGGATAGATTGAAACAAAGTCGATGATTGACGATGGCTCGAGCTTTCACATCTTTAGGATAAAGCTTATCGTCTTTGGCGTACTTATCCGCCAGATATTGCAAGATTGCATTGCTGTAATTGAAGTGAATCGTTTAAAACATATTACGTTTCAAATGAAAAACAGTTATATTCAGTACACGTCTTCATCTATAAATGTTACGTTAAGTCTTACGTTATTGGTTGGTGGAGCAGCAGAGTGCGCAATGGATTTGAAATAATGGTAAGACTTGATGTTTTTAAAATCTAAAACTCCTAATGGTTGTGATATGACACCTTTGATGATCAACTGTACCTTTGTATTTATGATATATTAAAGTTTTCATGTTGTATTGAGGAAATTTGTAAAAATTCAACAGCATAGCGAATTTGAATGTCAACAGACATTTTGCAGAAAATCTAGGTGCCACACTTATTAACATTTAATGATGAAGTCAATTCGTGAATCGTACTGAATGTTTTTACGTTTCAAATACGCGATCAATCAAGATTTGATTTATCGATTGAATACAGTGCACGTAACTTATACCGGTATTGATTTCAATAACTATTTCGTTCAGAACCGCCCTTATACTGAGGCGAGCGGGACGCCGCGCTTTTAGCGCCCTTAAACGCCGTTTATTTAATTTACAATTATGAATGGAATATTTTCGGATACATTATAACAATGTTTGCTTAATGTTTGCTACAAATATCATTCTGCCGCAGGCTTCGTTCTGTCTAAGGGCGGCCCTGATGTCGTTTATAGGACATAATACTTTTTGTTCTGGATTTAATATCAATATTTACCTAATCGAAATTGTGTCCTTTAAGAAAATTAAAGAAAAGTCTTATTTTGAATTCATTACAAATTTTACGTGCTGTTTAATATGTGTTTATGGGGATGTTCGGTGTATATGTCGACAACGCGGAGTATACGTTCCGTGCTATAAGAAACCGCGGTGTTCAAAGACATGCATTATGTATTGGTTGCCTATCTGAACAAAACGTTGAACAGTATGCCAGAAAGTTACATTTATCTTAGGCATCATTAAACGAGGTTGTTTATCGTGTTGTATGAGTGCTACATTGTCGTGTTGTAAGGGAGTGCGATATATGAGTATATCCACTTAATAGTATGTACGATTTATACGGCGAGGTAAAGTTTCCACAACTTTTAACTACGTAAACTAAACACAACGATCATTATCCCAGAACTGCGCACGGACGGCAATATCATAAAAACACAATAGGGCGAAACAGGGAGTTGAAGTAGTCCCCATCAAAAGCCGTATTACAAGTGGTGTTGTTTTTAGCATTTTTATTTATCCTTTGAAAGTTTTGACTTTATGTAGGGATTCGTTTTAATGATCGGACGTCGAAGAGTAAACGCCACACACCCTGAAGTCATTAATTTATAAGTATCAAATAACAGCAGCTGTTGCAAGACTATCTTGTTTACATTTTGTTTTACTTTAACTTTTTCTTGTAATTATTTACCTTTCACTTAAATAAAATCCATCATCATCCAATACCGGTATTTCTTTTTGGGGATTTTTCTATAAATTCATTAATTAACTGTGTTATTATTTATATGTGAATTTAATTTATTTATTAAAAACCTTACTTGAGCATATACCTCTGTCATATGTTCGCCTAATCCAAAATCGACATTAATCAAATTGTAATCGACATTAAGGGCTTTCAAGCATTGACGTACTGCTAGTGATGGAGGACCATCAGAAACTGAATACAGTGCTAAAGGCATTGTCTGTAAATTACTAATTATTTATTAGATAGTACAGCTTGTGTGTAGAAATCTATTTCTATATAAATACATCTAAAGTAATTTAATGTTAGCTCTCTAGTGATTAATGTGTGGTAATCTTGTTACAATAACAGGTAAATAAAAGGTGAAATATAAAACAGTTTTCAAACTTACTGTAGTCGTAGATGTCGCAGAACTTACAATAAACTAACTGATATGCAACACGATGAATATACATTCACGAAAAACAAGAATAGAAAGTAGATCAAGGCTAATCAGACAAACATTTTAATTAAGTTGTTTGGAAAATAAATAAAAACACCATAATAATCTCCAAAGAGTTGATTATTGCATTGTTTCGTTTATTCATAAAGACAAATTGTTTTGCTGGGAATAAGCAAACGTAAATTTTAGAAAAACCACACATTATACTCAATGGATGTAATTGATAGTTTAAAAAAATTCTAGCGCATTCGCGCTTTACACATCTTTCGCGGGTTACATCAATGTGCCAGCGTTCTCTTTGTCCAGCTCTTCGATTACCTGAAAGAGATACATTTCTCATCATTTATTAATTAATATCTCACAATCGGTGCTGTAATTATGTGTAAGACATTTTTTTGTTAAATAATTTGTTACTTGTTGCTTTATATTGATTTAGTTTGTTTTTTATAACTGCAATGTATAAAGCCACATCCACATCCAACAAACGGATGCGAATGAAAGCAAACCAAACACAGAGACACGCGAACGAATCAACGAATGCAAACACGACCGAATACGAGCGATTGGATTCCTTTGAAGTACCGACAACAGTGCGATCGCTGTTTGCCATGTTCCATTGCATTTGTTCTCATTCGATCGCGTTTGCTTTGCTGTCCACACTGTGCAAAAACACACATTAAACATATTAGAATCCAAAAGTTCTTAAATTTGACCATAAAGATGAAGATTTAGACATATTTAGAATCGTACAGGTTGAGGAGTTGTTTGTTACTGCTTAAAAACAGAAGTTTCCACCAGATTTGTTTTCAGGGTTTTTTTCTCAGATACTGTGAAATATAGTTCTCAGTTCTGCATAATCACTGTTAATGACAGTGTTAATGTTCATATAACGGCAATTGGATAAGACGTGACGTGCATTAAATTA
Organism: Meloe dianella; assembly: GCA_028455855.1. Lineage (NCBI taxonomy): Eukaryota > Metazoa > Arthropoda > Insecta > Coleoptera > Meloidae > Meloe > Meloe dianella. The sequence goes on from JAPTHL010000060.1 coordinate 1,161,003, forward strand.
GAACTGCATTGATAATAATAGCTTTCCGGTGATGAATGTGCTAAAATTGATCCACGAAATTGAATTAGCATTGATAGACCATGTGGCTGCAATCGTTCTGTAGACAGGCACTTCTTTATCCATTTTACAATAGAAGATGTAATCGATTTTCGTGTAATTTTGCAGTACAATTTACGATTCAGTGATAGTTGGTTGTCTTGTCGTATTACTGTCAGTAAGTTGGTTACAAACGACGATAGTGGGTTAAATTTAAAATTATGTATATTTTAATGAACTCTACAATTTAACAATAATCACAATTTTATAATCCAACAATAAATAGAGAATAATAGAGAAAAAAAGACACATATTTGTAATGAAACATCTAAAGCGAATTCTACAACTGCTATTTACAGTCCTTCTATTACTTCAAAAGTGTTGTCCATAGATGTCGTAGTTATGATGATAGATTTCTGTAAAATAAAGCAGCAATTAGTTTTGTTTATTTAAATTGTTTTAATTGATTAGGGCGTCTAAAAATTGTTAGGTTTTTTTCCTTTACCTTATTTTCATCCTGTATTGTCAGTCTGTCAGTCTATAGCCTTTTTGGGCCGTCAGGTCTCAACTCATAACCAACTGATTTAACAATATTGAAATTAGGCCGTCTTTTATTACTGTAATTTCTTGTTTTCACTGGACGTTTTCGACGATAAGGAACGATTTTTTGTGGGGAATACTGAGAAGGGCTAGCGAGTTGATGATTTGTGCGGTACGAACTTAGACCTTTAGGGACAACGTCTTGATCTAAAGCCGGTGGTGATAAGAACTTTACACTATTATCAATATTCGTTTGGAAAGCACCAAAACTTAGATTTTGTTGGCTATTGTTAGATTGTACAGGTGATAAGCTGGAGAAGTAATTTTCATTTGCTGTAGGATACGTTGGAAGTATTGCTGCTATTGGTTTTGAGTTTGTTGAGTAATAGTCATTCATGTGAGTTGGAACAGGATTAATTCCTGCAAAAGCTGTTGGTAATGGAGGAGTTCCATCATAAATTTGAGTTGGTGATTTACCACCATTTACAGCAAGATGTAATGGTCTAATTTCATCATAATGTTGGACTTTTGTCGGCTGATTTGATGATGATTTTGGTGGTTGTTTAACGGTAGATTTTTTCGATTCTTCCCCATCAAGATAACTAGGAGATTTCTCAAAGAAACTTGAATAATCGTCAGATGGAGGACCAGTTGGAGGCCGACTATCATATTCCACCACATGACTAGGCGGCGGACTTTCTTGATATTTATACGGCACACTTTCATGATGACTAGAATGATGATAATCATTCGGATCATCTAATAATGAATATGTTTCATGTGCTGTATCATGTCCTGGTGATGTATAACCGAACGGTTTTGGTTCATCTGGATTTAACGAACTAGAAGCTGACAGAAATTTACCGACAATTGCTGAAAAGCTTGGTTCAGATGGATGGATTGGTTTAAATTCAGGTATTTCATCGTCGTGGTCTTCATGCGATGGTGGCTTATCATCATGATCTGATGATGATGATGGTGATGATGATGATGATGGTGATGACAAATGTTCTTTGTCAGCTTCTGGTATCTTCTTTATGATCAAAATACCAGCTTCGGGTTTGTCTTTAAAAATTAGAAAGTCAGTCTGTCATATAAATATCAAATTATTGTACATTAATTACGAGAAATTTATAGTGAAAGTTTCTACAAAATCTAGAAGATGTTCTATCTATTTCGATTTGGAAGATTTAACATTAAAATAAAATAAGTAAAAGTAATAGTAATTCATTAATAAACCGTCTATAGTTAATACGAAACTCAGCATCTCGAGTGAGAGCTATCTCTCTATCTCTCTCCCTCTTATTTTTAGACACACTGATAAACAGATATTTTCGGCTTGTTTCCAATTGATGCGTGTTTTAGTTCGATAAGCGCAGGCAATTGAAGCAATGATCGTATCGCGTGTGGAATAACGTTCCCTCAGTTGCCTGTGTTTATCTTAATCGAAAACATTCTATTTAAAGACAACTTAGGTAACTGAAAAAAATTGGAAGTATTTGTAAATACGCTCTAGACGGAATGCGAAGGACTGTAAATAAACAATCATTCAGAAAAAAAAAGTTTGAACCAGAAAATAGGTAAAAAAAGTTGAGCACTGTCAACAACAACCCTCTTAAAACTGTACCACCACCAAAAAAAGATTCATATCGATCATTTAATGAGCAGCATTTTAAAATCTAAATGCTTGGCAAATTCGTATAAGTTTAGTTAAGTGTTAACCAGCAAGTGAGTCAATGAATGTACAATTGTTAGAATGTTCTGGCTGATGATCACTGTTTTTAAATTAATAGTTGCATTATATAAAAAAGTACTTTCTTTGCATTTTTGTTTTGTTTACAAATATTTATTATTTCTATGGAAATTAGTATCTTTTATTGCTTATCGTAATGATGAATAAAAACAATATTGCAACAATGAAATGACTTTCATTTTTCTTGAATTCAACAGTGTATACATATGAGAAAGCATTTGAAAGTTTGAACTTGAGTAACATTGACCTCCACGTATAATAAACAAAAACGCAAACACAATCGACATTTCGCATTTCACCCACAAAAAAAACACACAGAAGAGTTTCTCTACAAAAGAGCAATTACCAGACTTAATTATTTGTAATGCGTCTCTAAATAGTCTGTAAAAGTCAATAGTTTACAATTTTCGTCAAGTGGATCATAAGAAAATTCATTAGAAAACTTTTGTAATTAGAGCCTGACATACCTCCATTTGGGGATGGATGATAATGCATTGGCACTTGATATTCCGGATCTGGTGCTGATGGAGCACTGTATTCGGCTGCTGATCCAGAATGGTGATGATGATAATGACCTGATGGCGGGCCATAATCTAAAAAGGATCAATTGTTTATTTTTTTTAAAGACTGGTATGATGACATTTTCATATTCAATGATCAATTGATTTGACAGCATTTTCCAATAACACGTTGTTTTTCTCAATATAAAAAAAAAATTGTAGATAAGAGTGTTTCGCTGTTGTTTGGTCTGTGGAGAAATTTAGTAAAAGGATTCCCATATTTTGCATTCGGTTTTTTTATTTGTGGGAAACTACTTTTACCACAATAATCATCCAATAATTCATGCAAGATTTATTATACAATATTTAAATAAATTCCATTATTTTCTTTGAAATTCAATTTGTAACATTAAAAGATCGAGACAGTGCTGAAGATAGAGACTTTCTCAGAATTTGTGTAATTGCATTCTTCCTATCATTCAAACGAATTATATTTTACGCAAAATAAATTTGAATAAAATTGACAATTTCGCAACCGTCATTTGATGGTCTATTAAAAAAAATGGTTGTATTTCCTGAGTATGTTTCATGTATGAATAACTAATTACGTCACGTTATTGTGAATTTCTAATAAAAGAACGATAATAATGATAATATTGCAAATAAATTGTATAATTTTACACAGAATGTGAATTATATGCAATTTCGGTATTTTCACATCCGGCTATTACATCGATTCATATCCATTGATGAGAGATTTTGTTTATTAATAATAAAAAGAATTCAACATTACCTTCGTGTTCAACAGTACTCGGATGTGGGATCAATTGAGCTGATGAAATTAAATGTTTGCCAAGATTGGAGATGGCTTCCCCTTTCGCACTAATCAATTTACCTTTAGCTGATACCAAATAGCCACCACCTTTTATAAGTTGACCCTTAATTGCAATAACACCACCTTTAATAGCTTTAACCGCTTGTAAAAGTGTATTGAAAATCGATTTTTTCAATGACCAAAAATCAAATGACTTATGCCCATGTGACTGGAATTTTTCAAGAAATATAACACATTAAAATATTACGAAAAACTGAAAAGTGTCTATAACTCACTTCCGGTATGTGGTGATAACTGTGGCCACCACCACCGCTACTTCCGCTACTTAAATAACCGGAACCTTTAGCTAGTAAACCAATTTTTGATTTGATACCTTGTCCAATTGTTGTTTTCAATAAACTAAGTAAATCACTTTGCGAACGTTTTGGTCTTGCAAATTCCTTATCTAAATATTCTAATTGTCGACGATCTTGCTCAGATAAATCATCTAATGTGATTATACTAAGTGGTGCTTTAATTGCTGCACAATTTACAGATTTTATTGATAGTACAACACATGTACAAACCAGTACTGCTATCTAAAAAAATAATAATAACGAGAGACACAGAAATTATTTCTGGATTAATTTGCCATCATTAACGAATTTCGTTATTAATTTTATATAACGTGAATTATGCGATATCAATTTAAATGGTAATTAATTTAATTTAACGAGGAAATGGATAATGATGGTAATAGTTTGGTCAATTTACCATTCAATATGAAAATAACCGATTAGGTGTCTAATTTGCTGAATTTCAAGCGAAAAAAATTAGAATTTGTTTCTTTTCAAATTTCCGTATTTGTATGAATTGATCTTTGCTCTTTTGAAAGTCTTTAATGTTCTTGTTATAAAAGTTTCAATTTTTTAAACTATAAGCATGAAATTCTCAAACAAGTATACTACGTTTACACTACGTCAACATTTATGGTTCTAGGTTAAATTAAAGTGCATTTGTAACATATACTCAAACAAAACTGAAATTAACGTCTGTACAGCTTTAGTTGGTGCTTTAGAAGCGTTGAAAAGCTACAGCAAACCTGCACTTAAGTGAAATCGGATAAGTTGCGTTAGACGAACTGGCTCCAACTCTACTTAAAGCATACTTAGGTTTCTACAACACGGAAATTCAACTTGCCCACGAATACAGTTGAAAACGTGGTGTAAACACACACAAATTAATCGTACTGTTACTATGTATATTGAGAGCCTAAACCATAAAATTAGCTAATTTCAGGTTTATATGTCATACAGTTTTATATTTTATTGTTGTTTTACTCTCCTATCTCTGATATTATTATTTTCTATATAGATTCATCAAAAAAAACAACAACAACAACAATTCTGCCAAAACAACTTTCTCCGCTTGGAAAAAGCAGATTGTTAGCCGTGAACTGGTAATGATCTTAATTTTCTGCCAATATCTGTGTCATTATCAATAGGGGAAAAAACAATATCAGTGGGTTTTTGAAACCTGAAAATTTATGTTCTAAATTGTTAAATTGTCGACACTATTCCAAACTATGATTTTGCTTATATCGAAAAAAAGAAAGCACAATTTATCCTTTCTAAAAGCGGCTGGCTACACAGAAGAAGTTATTATTGAAACTTGACCATGGGAAATTCAAACTTTTCTTCCAAGTGAAAATGTGTGTTCGATTAAATTGCTAATGCAAGTGGTTTTTTTTATTGTGTGTGTTGTGGTCACTTTACGATTTGATATTGTTTCTTCAATTTGTAAAACTGGATATTACGGGGGTAGAAAACAAATCAGGTTGAAAACGATAGATCGGCCGGCGCATCCACCATTTTTCAATTATAACAATTCATACTTTTATCAGTTGTACCCGTCTAATCTGTATTTGTTTCGTTGTTAGTTATCAAAATGTGGTTTTTATTGATTACCTTCATAATGGAAATATGTCCAGGTTCAGGTCACATGCAAGCACATAGACACAACTGTTATGTTGTAGACACACTTCACGTTTCTTTGCAAATGGATTCGTTCTTCACTCTCACTTCAAAAACAACTGCATTGATGATGACCCACTTCTTTTATAGATATTATAAAATCCCCCACTTTTGGTATTATTTAAGCACCCCTCATTTATTTAAAAAAGATCTTTGTATATTTTTTAACATTCTATACGATAAACGCTATTTACGAAATTTTCCTGCTTTAATTACGTGATTTATCAATAATTTACACATAATGTAATTGTTACATGTACATAATGAAGTTTCTAATATAAACGTGAATTGTATTTGGATTAGTTTTAGAAGAGTTATAGGCGATTTATTTTTCTTTGAGATTAAGCGAATGCGGACTAATTAGGACTTAATATAAAAATTTCTTTACGTTCACAGTTGACGATAAACATATTAAAATGACCAGTGAAAGTAGATTTGAGTGTAAAAACCCTAATTTCCGATGGAATTCTAAAAGAAATCAGTCGATATATTTGTTAATTGATCTGATATATTAAAATTTATTCAAAAGCTTTCTTAATCAAATTTGGTGATTGGTATCCAATTCTTGTGATGTTTCCTGTTACTTTACTCATTCAGAACTTGTAGTTTTAGTTAGGAAAAGTACTTTATGTCACGTTCTTATTGATGGATTCACAAGTGCATCTGTTATGATATTTATTGGCCGAAAACCGCTTAATTGCTTTTCTAATTAATCGAGTTTGCAAATTGACGATTGTTTTTCGACTGTCAAATTAGATTTTTTGTGATGAACAAAACTCTTTGTTCATTATTTCAGTAGACTGGAAACGATTTATTGTTAACGTTTCTCCGTCAATCAACAAGCAGAAAATCCAAAATAAAGTTAGCAGTGGTGCGAAACTTTTTCGTTTTGTTCATGAATATTGATTAAATTTTCATACACTTCCGGTTTAAATGAAGCTATTCAATAGAGATATCGATGTAAGTTGAGGCTTTTGTAGAATATGAAAAAGCAATTCTGTGGTATTTTAGCAGCTGTAATAGATTTTTAGTAAAGCGAACAGAATTTACCAATTGCTCAGATAGCTATGTTGTGTTGTTTAACTAAGCTTCAATAGTGCAAGGCGAACGTCAATATTAAAGAGGTATTCGTAAGACAAAAATATAAAGTTTCTGCATTGAATATAGATGATGCAACAATGTTTCCACAGTTGTCATTTAGACTAGGTGAGAATCGACAGACTTAAAATAATCGGTGTATAACTTCAATTATAGCTAAATAATAGACAAATCTGCCTCTATATAGCGGACGACATTCAATTTTCTTTTTCTAAAAATAACCACGAGTTCAACCGCAAACAATTGTATCTGGGATAAATTCCCGTCCTTATGGTGCCAGTTTACATAACTGATCAGATCAGCTTCGGCCTTTGGGTTCGCTTAGCCCAAACCAACAGCCTCTGTGGAGTAGACAGTAATGCGAGAAAATCCCGGCGAGTTTCTCGCGCGGATTCATTACTCACAAATTCTCGTCAACTCACAAATTTAGTTATGAGAAACACTCATCAGGTATTTACGTATAAGATAAACAGGAGGCCTATGTAGTGTCAAATTGTCTTGTTCACATTTGTATTGTGAAATATTCGAATATATCTCAAGATTAAATAAGAGACAATGAAATTCTATTATGCTTAAGAATGCCAAGAGCCTCCACCAACAGAACATCCACTTCAGTCAAACCGAATTCCAAAAATACCCAAAATAAAATCGGATAACGTTAATGACACTTATGATTAGGAATTTACAGGATTTCCGGGGATTTGTGAAAATATCCATCTACAGCAAATGATTCATTATTATTTGCTATTTATAGATTTCATATTTATCTAATTGAAGAAGAAAACAAATCAGAGAAAAAACTGCTGTATATTTCAGCAAAAAAAGAAGTAAATATTAGTTTAACAAATTGCGACGAGAGTAATGTACTTTTTAGTTCGAAAAAATAAATAAATATACAAACCTTTTCAATTACGGTTTTTATCGTTTTTTAACATACCAATAATTAAGTTTCTCATACAATGATTGATATATTTAAAAGAAAACTTTTAAATTAATGGAGCATTGAAATAGGTATTATTTTATATGGTGAACTTGACATTTCTTACATAAAACTATAATTATAACATGATTTCTTTGGTGAAATTTTCTTAATCAAAAAAAAAAACGTTGCCAATTTTAATGTAATTTCCCTTCAATTATATTGCATTTTAATTGAATTATGTAATAACGATAATAATTAATGTAAATTGTAATTGGTTATTTAGTCGACTACGAATTTCCCAAGAAAATCCAATTAGAATTTCACTTTTCTTTGTTTTTCAACGAGCGTCTGGAAAGTTAATCAACGGCAAATGAAGAACCAACTTCAGGCAAATGTTGTGTATAGCCTGTACAAACGGTACAGATTTTTCCCGTTTATTCGGTCTCGTGACAAATATGTACTTTTTGTACTTGCTGTATAAACATTTTTTTTTATGTAATTCAGATTGATCCGCCTTCTAAATGCATATAATTAGATTGGTGATGTTCTGTTCCATCAAAAAAAAAACCATCAAACAAATTGTTTAAAATTGCACTGTTGTTACTAAAAATGAAAGTGTTGGTGAAATTTCAAGTCTTATCACAATGTTGTTATCGTTTGACTTCCGTAAGTCTCTTTTAAAAATACATTCGAATTACAAAAGAAATAATTTATTCAAATAGTGGTAATAATAATAAATTAATAAATTGTTTTAGAGTATGTACAAACACACGTGCTGGGCACTGAAAATCGTCCAAATTTCAATTCGCCTTTATTGGTTAGATATAAAAGTCTTATCACAGTGTAGAGTTGTTTACAGCTGGTCTCGTAATTTAACAAAATCTTACTAGCCGAACATTCATTTGATCTGTGAAAATAATGATGAGAATTAATTGAAAATTTCTGTAATTCATTGGCCTTACATGCACGTTTCAAATGTGACACTTTGCTCATGATTTTGTATATTAACGATAAATTGCGGCTCCATATTGATATCATATGCAACTTTTGGGGATATCGTTATCTGGCGAGTCTCACAAAGATTCAAGTCTTCTTGATAAACGGCTGATCTTAATGTGGGCAATTTGATTTTATCAATTGGCTCAACGGCACTACCAAACATATCATTATAAACATTTTTATGTTTATTTAATAATTTTTTTATTCGCACTTCAGGATAATGTGTAGTTGTATTACATAGAAGCTGATAACAATCGGATGGTCGGTCTTGTGGTACGAATTTCCTTCTCCTTTTCAACACCGGATCGGTTTTAACCTTTCAGAATTCGTTATCCATTAGATAATTTGGTAGATTGTTAAAATATTGATGAATATACTTACGATAATTATAATAATAGAAAAATAAATTAATGTATGTAATTGCATCTTTATCTGTGTTAAATGAGATACTTACTATTGGTAAAACAGAAGATTCATTCCTATTTAAATGATCTGAACTGTGTAATATTAAACATCCGGGTGTTTAACCGCATTATCCTATATAGAAATTGTGGAAATGTTAGACGATATGATGAAATTATTTCACCATTATTATTTTTTTGTTCTTAGAATTTTCCAGTCAAAAGTTACATATATACGTAGGTTTGTTTAAACTCTTCAATATTTACTCTAAATACAACAGACGTAACTGTACGTATTCCATATGATTCATTGTGGTTATTTTGGCGTTTTCAATTTATTTGTTTATCAATACTGTAATTCACGATCACCTATAATTGTTTATAAATTTTGCAATGACGATAGGGATATTTTCGTTGATTGAGAGTGTGTAGGATAGTTTAGAAAAAAATTTAGACGCTTTTCACAATTCCGGTGGAATTCTGTACACAGTCATCATCATCATTAGATGCCATCCATATACTCGATGCATCTCTGTAAAGGAGTATTTACATGCTATTTGAAAAATACGTTTGTTCCAAATTGTCAAGAATTTCTAAGTTAGATAGGAATTTATGTAACTGAAACTTTTTTTGGCACAGGTGAAATGCGTTAAGCACCTCTCACGTATGGTTCTACCCACGTGAGTGAGTGTGGGATTCTGAGTTCATCTGGACCCCATACCCACTAAAACCCCTCCTTTTTCCCGGGTGCGAGTTCGTGACCCTTCTTTCCCTCATCTGGAAACTGAAACTTATAAAAAATTTCTCTCAAATAAGTACGCGTGACTGTATGCAAACCTTGATCTCCAGCTATGAAAACACGAATTTATTGTTTTGGAAGTCAAATTCATGATTCACACAAACAATACGATTGTGCGAATTTCACAGATTCAACATAGAATTAATTAACAATTTTCATTAAAGTTGTATTTATTGAAGTTCGCAAATGATGAGATGATTTAAAATTACTAACGTAATGAGCAATATCTATTTTTAGCGTACAATCAATGATTCAAATGTGCATTTTGAAGTATCTGGGGAAGTTTTCTCATCATAAAACAACGCCTCATAACAAGATGATTACTGTGCTGGGAAATTCTGGTATTTTACTGAAAATAACAACCAGTATTTCATTTATTAACGAAAATTTCAGTAGTTTTCCATTAGCTCCCGGTATAATCTGCAAATGGGATGAATTTTAGGAAGTAGGTTTTTTTTTGTCTAACCGCAATTCTACGTATTCGTCCCATACGTTCGTATAAATAGTGTTGAGAATAAATTGCATTTTAGATGAATTAAAATCACAGTTAATGATGTTTCAGCCAGTTTTACGTTTGTTGATTGTTTTTATTGTTTTAATTGTGATTGCGGTAAGTTCTTATTTAATAATTTTCAATAACTTTTGCTACAATTAATGATGAATTGTAGGATACATCATCAAATGGACGATACAGATTGAAATCAATGGAAAATTTCCAAATTGCATCACGAATGGCAGATACAAAAACGTGCGATTATGGTATATGCGAAGAAATTGACGATTATCCCGATGATTTGATGGATCAACTAGCTCAAAAGCACACCAGTTTAAAATCGTTCTTTGGCAAAATTATAGAACCGCACAAATCGATTTTTGAAGTACGTGGTGGTTTTGGTGAATTGATGAATTTGTGTGAAACGAAAATCTATACGGTCAAACCGAAATTTATTAAAGATATTTATGGTAGTCATCGATTTATTGTTAATACTGAAGAAAATCAACAATTGATTGTTTATGAAACTTGCGCGTAAGTTATTCGATTTGAAATTTATCTATTTTTTTAATAATTTCCTAAAATTTTTTAGACATAAACTTCATAAATGTTTTGATGGTCCTATAAACACAGAAGCGTATTGTGAACAAAAGTTTTCTGTAATTAAATTAGTAGCATTAGAAAATAATGAAACATTATCGTATAGCCGATTTAGAATTCCACAAACTTGTGTTTGTGCTTATCGAGAAACTTGTCTAACAGGTGATTGTTAGCAAACATTGGCAATTTGCAAGATTGAGCACGTTTTTTTAATAAAAATAATTGAAACGTTTTATTTTTCATTGCTTATTTTCTTGTTACCCACTGCAATTTGTTTCAGTTGTTCTTGAACAGGATATTTCGTCCTTTTGAACAATTACACATTTATCGAGGTGTTGGAGATATTTCAAGTGGGTATTTCATAATCATCAATGTTTTCAGTGGATCTATGATTTTTTGAAATTTGTACTCCCACCTGTAATTCTACCTTACATTCAACGATCTTCAATTGAATCAAAATATGTGAACGATACACAAACAAACCCGATTTTGAGCGAATGTATGAAATACAGCTTAAGGTGCGTTCAGACTGGATGGCTATAGTTGAAGGTAGGAGCAGATGAATGTGCTAGTTTTATCAATTAACAAAAGTTTGTGTGTTATTAAAAATACCTTATTATATCTATTATATTATATATAGAAATTGTATTCTAGATAGATTAGAGCTATCTAAACTGTGGCTACATCCTGTCCGTGAAAGTACTTTCGTAGACCGCAGACAAAATCGTGTATTGTGTAACGAGTAAGAAAAGTGGTATTTATACTACGCCAATATAAAAATTACATTACTGGTTGTGTTTGAACATGTTTGAAATACGACCGGCTGTAGTCTTCCGCACCAGTTTAAGGATGCAATGATTTCGTAAAAAAAACTGATAGTATTAGAGAGAATTAAAGACTCTAAGTTCTATTGCGACATACCCCTTTTGGAAAGTTTATTAAATTTAAAATAAAAAAATATTGTCGGGCGTTGAAGACCAAACGGTCCTGATTTATGCCCGGTATCTGAAAGAGTAGATAGCAGCTATCAATTCAATAACGGTTCTATAGCTTATCAAAAGTGTATCTCTTGTCAAATTCTATCTAAAAGATGATTTATTGAATCCGTACTTATAAAACCGATAATCTGTGTAATGATCGTTTCATAAACAATGTCTTAGCTTATCGACATTAGAACTCTATAGAATCGATAAGTATACTTTCTAGAAACCGGACCTTAAAGACGTTGATCTACCACTGCCATTCAACTTGAAAATACAAGCTGTATACGATGCGATTATTTGTGTGCAACAAGAAGACAAATTAAATCACACAGCAGCTGTGTTGGAACCAGTGTGTGTAATTATGTTAGAATTAATCGGCCGCAGATCGATCGTATTCAGTTAACGATGTAATTGTGCCGGTACGATACGCTCAGACGAAAAAAACCCCGACTTCTCCTAGCAAACAATTAAATTGTAACATGGACCACGTAAAGGAGACCGCACACCACCAAATTTACTTCGTAACTCTACGATTTGTTCAATTTGAGCGTAACTTGTGAAAAGATTTACTGGCCTTAAAGCCAAAGAACATAAACGTATTGTTTCTTTTTTTCGTAAAGCACATACGAAATTTATCAAGTCGTATCGATAATCAAGTAGATTTATTAAATACTCATTCTTATTATTTCCGGTGTAATTTGGCCACAGGTGCGTGTCTAGTCTCAATTAAGGGCAAAACCGGGTCTGTATTTTATTATCAGAAATATAACGTTAACAAATAAATAATCCCATCATGTGGATAAAACTTTCTAAGATTATTCCGGCAACCAACACTACAAACATATAAATTGAATTTTATATACTTGACTTTTACTCTTCGACTAACACAAATAATGATAACTTTTACATGTAAAGTTCATATTCGTAATTATTTAGATGCGATAAGACAGACCTCATTATAATTACATTAAAGTTAATGAAATTCTTCGATATTTAACAGGGTCGGCTTGATAGATTTTTTCGAATATATACTCGTTTATTATATTTGTTGCCATATCGCTAAAGCCGGCTCTGTTCCTTATTGTTAGTTTCCAAAGAGAACACACAGAGAGGCAAAATTGCCTAGACTTGTTGTTCAGCTTGTCTACCAAGACATAAAAATCAGTAGACGGGACACGGTGTGTGTGTGTGTGTGTGTGTGTGTGGAAAATATGATTTTTATAAATTAAATCAACAAGTTTTACGTATTCATTCGTTATTTTAAATAGCGCAACATAGTTGCATTCCGTACAATTTTATTAGTGTTGTAGTCTTACGATAATCAAATCAATTATGTTTAAGTCGATTTTAATTGTTTCAACAATTTTCAATATTTTGATCATTAATACGGTGAGTTTCTTTGTTGTTTTTCAATTTGTTATTTTTATTTTGTATTAATGTTTTTGAAAATTTTGTAAAATTTAGAATTCAGCTTCGCATGGACGCTATAAACGTAAACAGATCAATGAGCGTATGATGAATTTAAATAATTGCCAATACGATATTTGTGATGAAGTTGACAATTATCCAGATGAGAAATTAATGAATAATTTGATTGAAAAGGAGGATAGTTTAAAAACGTTTTTTGGTAAAATCATTGAACCACACACAGAGTTCATTATTGGTAATCGTGATAGTTTTGATAGTCCAGAAGGCTTATGTACTGTGCGTACTGTGACAAAAGAACCAAAATATCTGGAAGATACTAAAGGTGATCGTAAATATATTGTTAATACGAAAGATTATCAACAAACTATTGTTTTTGAAGTTTGCGAGTAAGTTACTTTCGTTTTAAATTAATTATTTAAATTCATAAATTATTTTATTGTTTTCTCAGTAAACCAGGTAATATGTGTATTGATGTTGGTGCTTTAAGTAAAACAACTTATTGTGTACAAAAATACACAGTTATTAAATTGGTAACATTGAACAACAATCAAACATTGTCGTATTCAAGATTTCGTATACCCAGTACATGTGTTTGTTCTTATAAAGAAAGCTGTAAAGGATTAGACTGCGAATAATAACACTATAATCATCAAATTATAAATTATTTTATAATAAATAATATAGATTTTTTTAAATTTCTTAATTCTATTATTTTCTTAAAAATACCACAGTTATTACACATCAAGGAAATGGTGTTGACGTCAGTGGTTTAACGCGGATTTAAATTTTTTTGACCCATTTAAGCGTGTAGAGGAAATTCTGCAGGAAATGGACGTTTGGCTGGAAGTTTTTACAAACAAACAAAACAATTTTAGTTTATTCAAATACAGATTATTTTGCGTGATTGCTATTTCCAATTGATTAAAAAAAACTACTGTTAATCAATTTAAACTAATAAAATATTGTATGTCGATTTTGTTGTTCACCCACTGCGAATGTGAGAAGATTGAAATTTAATTAAATATCCAAATGTTCAGGTCCTGACCTGCGACAATCGTTAGACAACTTAAGCTGCATTTATATGTCCGTTGTTTTGATCATTAATAATCCACATTTCGAAAGAGATCACAGAGGGGCGTTTGAAGACTTGTTGTTCAGCTCGTATAAAACTCGGTGCATCCTCTGTGACTAAATTTCAACTTAAGATCTTAAATGCGCCCAAAATTGCTTGAATATAAAACATTACTTTTCCACAAATTCAAATTGTACTCTACTAAAACGTGCCTGATGATCAAGAAGAGTGGTGTAGGGCTGGGTTGGACTTGAGCGGAGATTTCGGCGACAAGATGAACTGGGCCTTTATAAGATTAAAATTAGTAGACGGAACGGTAGGTGGAATTCATAGCATTTCTAATTAAATCAGCAAATTTATGTACTGACTCGTTGTTATAAATATCGTACATAATTGGATTTCACACAATTATTGGTGTAGTCGAGTGACGATTAATCATGCTCAAGCTATTTTTGATTGTTTTAACAATTTCCAATATTTTTGTAATCGATACGGTAAATTTCTTATTGTTCAATTTTTAATCTATTAAATTTGTTGAATAACTTTAGAATTCAGTTTCATACGGACATTATAGACGCAAACAAATAAATGAACGTTTGATGAATTCAAAAAATTGCGACTATGATATTTGTGATGATGTTCAAAATTATCCAAATGAAAATTTAATGAATAATTTGATAGACAACGAGAGCACGTTGAAAAAGTATTTCGGTAAAGCCATTCAACCATATCATGGGCCTGTTATTGGTAATCGTAATGGTTTTGACAGTGCAGAAGGATTATGCACTGTACGTACTGTAACAAAAAGTCCAAGATTTCTAACAGATATTAAGGGCGTTTCCAGATTTATTGTTAATACGAAACGTTATCCACAAATGCTGATTTTTGAAGTTTGCGAGTAAGTTATTTGTAATATTGAATATGTAATATTGAAAATCGGATCACTATAGTTTGAAAAAATTCAATTCGATCGCCAGGACTTGAACCGACAAGTTAATACTTGCCGGGCTCAAGTGCCGGAATCGAGTTGAACATTTTCAGATTGTTATAGAAGATAACGAGTCAATTTTGAACATCTTTGAGTATTATTTGGTGATGTCAATATTTTATAAATTAATGAATATATTGATTATCAATTTAATTATACTTTCTAGTAAACCAGGCAATACATGTTTTGATATTGGTGCTTTAAGTAAAACAACTCATTGTAAACAAAAATTTGTAAGCCTTGAATTGGTAACATTTGACAACAATCAAACATTGTCATATTCGGTATTCCGTATTCCAAGTACGTGTGTTTGTGCTATTAATGAAAGCTGTAAAGGACTGGATTGTGTCTAATAATAATAATTACTTCATTTCCGAATTATTCTATAATAAATTATAATGATCTTTTGTCTCAATAATTTTCTTGAAAATGCCATAATATTCCCAACCGATACCACAATGATTATTCTGGAAATGATTTCATTGAGGAGATTTTCCAGGAAATTCAGACAACGCATCTTTTTCTCATCTAATTCGTATCTAAATGAAAATTTGTTTGATTCTCCTAAAAGTAAGGATTGCAAATGCGGTTTATTGGTGAGGAAATTAGTCCTTTTCAATCCTACTGTGTACAATAAAAAAATCTATTGCTGCTTTTGTGGTACAAACCCAATATACTACTTGCCTTTACCAGAAATAGACTACTCGAAACTCCAATGTTAGTGAGAATTCACTGGAAAACCAAGATAAACAATCCACTGAAGAATATATGCCCGTTTTCAATATGTAAAAAACGTCCCATTTTAATATAAAATCGGATTCCTAAGTAATCATAAATAAATCCGAATTTTTAAACGCTGGCTTGATTTCTTAGAATGGCTTTCTTTTATTTTATTACATTTTGAAGCAGTATTTTCGTTTAATAAAAAGAGATCATCGATTTATTTAGTATTTTTTTGTTCATATAATGCGTAATAATTTAATAGTTTCGATGATATCATGAATGAATTCATAATAAAACGAATTGTTTAGGTTGTTAATTTTTTTACTAATATTAATTACGCTTCAAATAACAAACACAACACGATGGAAAACGTATGTAATCAATTCGTATTTCATCTAAATGATATACCAACATGGGTATATGGAAAAATTTCTGTACACATTCAGTTGTATAAGATATTGGCAAATCATTGTAATTACAAGTTTTTCCTCTGCAATTAAATCGTTTATAATTATTAACTATATTATAATTATAATAAGTACAATTATAGAAATAAGGAATACTTACACACATGTTTCTACAAAAATTGCTTGCGGCTTTGAATCGATATTCACTATAAATCTTTCTTCATTTTGAATATTTTTCCCCAGTTGGGGTTTCAACATAAATGTGTTGATTTCACAAAAACGTTCACCTTCTTGACTATAGCCAAAACGATTTTGTACGAATATAGCATCATTATTATCATCCTTATAGATATCATTAGTGGGCCAATCTGTATAATTTGATTTGTTTAAAGCTTGTTTTATATATTCACTTGGATAATATTCAGATCTTAAAGTACATAAATCATAGACACATTCTTTGTCTTTTGTTGCATTGTTTCTGTTAAGTGACGATGAGACTGGCCTGTTTGATTCTTTCGAACTGTTTTTCATTAGAACACACATTAAGGAGACACTCTGCAAAATGAACATCATTCAACTTAAGCAAAACATAATATTGCTTAAAATAACTTAAATAGGTCCATAGACAGTAAGGAGAATCGAACAAAAACGTGGATTAATATAAACGTGAGCAGTTTTTTTTTGAGGTTTTAGCGAGAAGGTGCAAGCGAAAAAATGAGTTGCTAAACCACAATACTGAAGTGGAGGCACGTCCTCAATTACCGCAAATCTTCCACTATTTTCTGATACAATAACAAGCCGTCTACTAGTTTCTCTAATATGACCGTTCAATTAAAACATTTCTAAATCAATCGAAACAAAGAGACTTAAGAGAATTAGAACTGATTGTCGTTGTTATACTGGTTATTGTAGATAATTATTCCATTACTGGATTATTCCATTATTTACAAAAATAAATGATAATAATTTATGTACATATAAAATGTTCAATTTGCATTATACAGATTTATTTATTTAAATCAATTCAAAGAACTGGGGATCCCCTTTCTGTTGAACAACATTGATTACTTATTATGTACGATAAGTAATATAAAAATAGTTTAAAACATATATAAATATTTGAATTTTATCGTATCATACCGGTGGTAACTGTGTTTTTATGTTTCGTTTTTATTACATTTCGTAATTCAGGTGTATACTTCTATTAGAAAAATTGTGATGACGCACAAAGATCGTGCTGGATAATTATCTTACAGTGAATTACTGGTAATTTATAAATTATTTTTTGAAATCTTGTTTCTCTAATATTAAAAGATTTATTGACGTTGATTGAGTATATTCCAAGTTAACGTCAATGGATTTTCTTACGCTAATTATTATTGTTTAATTGGAATAATCAGGGTCGTAGCCACTGGGGAGTGTAGCAGGTGTAAAAACAGATTTACGATGCGGGATGAGCGATTGAACAATTTACTTATTTCTTCATGCTCGGCTGATATTTTGGACAGTCTTAATTTGGAAATTATTGTGAAACAATTGTGTGTAATTAAAAACCGCAGAATAAAGTTATAATATTCATTTTTGTTTTGTTTATGTGAACTTAGAAATGTGGGTACTTAACACCCCGTTATTAGGTACAGCCCTGGCAATAATTTCCATTTAGTATAACAAATATGGGTGGAGAAATGTTTATATTAATAATTCACTGATTTAAGGAAACCATTAAAAATCAATGGTTTAAATATGTAAATTTTGAAAACAATGTCAATATTATTCTATTTTTAGACAATTCATTGTCAACAAATTTTTCTATCTAAAAATATAACCTGATAATGATGGTGAAGCAAAGTCGGAAGATTCATTCTACATTTACTTGTGATTACTAGAAAGAGGGAGAGAATAGCGGGTTATGCTATACGAATGCAAATTAGTAACAGCACAACACTTTGCCGGACTAGTGTGGTAATGGCTTTGGGCCTCATCTTTAGCCTGATTATCAACAGATTTTTCAGAATAGAACTAACTTTCATTACAACTGTATCAAAGTGCATCAAATGAAATAAAAAAAGTTCTTCAATGTCTGTTGCTTTTAATTGTCTGTATTTAAAAACGGTACGAAAAAACAATTTGTCGACAAAATAGTGAATGAGTCGCCACAACTAACCCCAACTTGGGTTAATTTGGTAGGTGTTAGTCCATAGTCCTTAAAGTTAATGGTCCGCCCCTGTCAACAGTTGATGGATACTAGATTCTACCTACATTGAAATGATTGTATAAGTAAAGTAAAATAATGATTCTAGAGCAGTTAAAGAAAACTGTGCAATTTTTTCCTACGTTTCTAATAGTTTTTTTGAAACCAATGGTCAAATCAACATAGTCTGACTATTCTTTATATCGAGTATTGTAATTAGTGTTGCCGCAAAATAATGTTTATACTGGGCAAATACAATAAACATGGCATACAACAATAAAAGAGGGCATCCCAAGACCGATTGTCTGGCGCCGTATTCGAAATTTTTTAAATCCTTTTAGAAAGATTTTATTGCCAAGACATTCTCTTTAAACCTGATATCACCCCAATTGCTGCTCTTCCAGTACAAAAAAAAAACAGTAAATCTAAATGAAGAGGCTACAGTTTTTCTTTTATTTAAATCTTTATCACTCTTAATATAAACACACCCATACGCGCGCACGTGAATTTGAATCTAACGAAATAAATAACTAATGAAAATTTATTGCAAAGAATATATGGAAAATGAAGTGTTTAACAAGAAACACGGATGCCTACCAAAACATTACCCTAGAGTCCTAGGGCCTAGACAATTCCTATTATGCCCTGCTTTGCTCTAAATACGTTGCTTCAGTTATTTTAATGAAATACATCAATTTGGCCTCGTGTCACCTGTGTCACAATATGGCGTTTACCCTAAATTAACCATTTCTGAGAATGTCCTAATGAACATAGTTAAAAATTGAATTTTTACGTTTTATTGCAAATTTAATTGTTTCCAATACAAGGACATCATGTATGTAGATAAGTGTTGTTATATAGAATCAGGCAGTTATATTAACTTTTTCATATTGTGTAATTGTTTAGTAATTTTATTGTGAAATATTCGGAAGAAAAAAAAACAACGAGTACTTATTGTTTTTGATGATAACTTCTAGATTTTTCCATTGTCAGAAGTTTATTTATGTATTTATTTTACGATTTGTTTTATAATTCGTATCAAATTCGATACAGTCTAGGTCCAGCAGCTATACCAAGATATAACAGAATCAAAAAACCCCGTTAAGCTCACTATGGAATTTACCATACGAACCGTGTTAAGTTGGTTGATGCACTTAAAATGTGTCATTCGAAACATGTTTCAAATTGGAAATTTGCAAAAATAAACGACCCCTGAACAGCCAAATAACGTATTTACATACGATAGCGGTATAAGTAACTTTATTACACGCTACGACACAAAAAAACACATCTATTAACGCATACATCATTTTGAATAGATATTATTTGGAAAAATAAAGCAAACAGAACGTCTATATTGAACTGATACAATAACTTCCGTATCTGACATTTTATCTATTTGTAATAATTGATTCTTTGATGGTAAATTTGAGATAACATTTCATAAACTACTTGATTGTCTAATTTTTACGTTTCAATAAGCATAACATCAATCCGATTTAATAGACAACACAATCAAAATTGTATGATATGAAAAATAAAAGCAATACACCTATATAGAAAATTAATAGAAGACATCAAATACGATAAAAAAAAGTATAGTGGGAACGATTAAAAAAACACACACAAATAGCAAAAGACACGTATAGAATTTTCTCTTCGTTTCTATCCAAAAAATTTGATACAATCATCAAAAAATATGAATTCAACTGTAGAAAATCTGCTTAAACGTTACTCAAAACGATAAACAAATCCGCAACACAACATGGAATCTTCAAGAATTCTTCTTTAATAAACACACACAACAAGATGGAATGTGAAACTTATCAACAATAATCTTTTTCGTATCGTAAACTAACATTGCTGCTTCAATGTATTTTTGTACACAAACACTTGTATAACCTGCTTTTGCTATAATATCAATACATTTACTTTCCCTAAAAGCAAAATTATGTCAATAGTTACAATAATGGTGTAATTTTTTTTTTGCAATTTTGCTAACATCCAAATACATACCGACATTGTTCAATAAAAATTTGTTGTGTATTCGATTCTATATTGACAATATATCGTTCAATATTGTCAACATTTCTACCCCATTTCGGTGCCAAATGAATGCGTTTTGTTAAACACAATGAATCACCATTATCATTGTGTTGATAAGAGAGTTTGTTTGTATTAAGCGTGTCTTTAGGCCAACTTTTATAATTTGAATTTTTTAAAGCTTTCGTTATTTCATCAGTAGGATAATCATTTGGAGATTCACTGCATAAATTATGTATACAACTGAGATTTGTTGTGTCTTGTAACGTTAATATTCTATCATTTGCTGTTATCATTGTAGTAATCTGAAATAACAGAAAAACAAAACAAAAAACAAGAAGAAATTATTTAACGGAAATGTTGTTGTGGTAATTGTTTGTAAAGCAGTCCCTAAACGCTGGAATATTATTTTGTAATGATTTCGACAAAGTAATCAATCAAGGCTATTCAACAGCAACAATGATGGATTGGATTGTTTGAAATTGGTAGACAGTGTTTCAATTTTAAGTGACGTTTCTCATTTAGGGAATTCGAAGGCTAGCTCTCAATCCATTACTGTAGATAATTTCCCAAATGAAAGTGGCAAGTAAAAACGAGTTTCTTTGTCGTTTTTCTTCTTCTACAAACACTCAATGTTTGTCGTATCTAATTTAAGGATGTATTTTAAAAAGATTTCTTATTGACATAATATACAGGGTGAGTTTTTTAATACAGTTAGAATGATTTACAAAGACAACTTTAGCCAGTAAAACTGGATAAGAGATGAATGAAACATATTGGCAATTCAGCCTGTACATGCAGTTGAATATTAATCGTTTAGGTTTAATCAAACGTGTATACCTAATCTGTTAACCATCGACAAATCGAACAAATGAAGATATATCACATTTTGTAGAAAATTACAATTTTTACAGTGTTTCAAAATCGACAAAACGTCTTTGAGTCAAATTGTAAATCGTTGGTTATTTTATCAACAAAAGTCAAGTCTTTTATCTAAAATAAATCACAATTGAACTATTACAGATCCTGACGCAAACAGTTTTTTGTTTTTGTCAAATTAAATTTACCATAATTTACAGTTTTGGTCAAGACATTAAAAAATAAACAGTACTAAAAGAGATCTTAAGTGGATTTTTCCATTTATTGCTGTTTTAAACGAACTCATACCGCATTTTATCTTTAGATAAAATTTAATAACTGCAAGCGATAAAAATTGTATCTGAAGGTGTGTGTGAGAGAAAGAGAGCGAATGATAGAAGTTAAACACAATTCCTTTTATTGACTGATTACTTTAAAGTAATATATATATATATATATATATATATATATATATATATATATATATGTATATATATATATATAGAGAGAGAGAGAGAGAGAAAAGGTGGTCAAATCACACAGAAGCACTGAAGTATAATATGTGGAACGCTGACTGCCATGAATAATCTGCGAACAAGAAGAGAAAGGAGACAACCGAACAGAACCCATACTTTTCTCTGTTTGACATTGTTCTAATTGGCGCTCTCGTTTCCATAACACAGTATTTGAGACTAAAAAGAGATAAAGGAGAGACAAGTCGCTATCTCTCTCGGCATTTAAATTAGCATTCTAGATACGTATATAGTTAACTGCATATACACTATCTTAACTAATTTCAAGAATTCTGAGTATTCATTGGCTAGGACCGTGTCTAGAAACTGTCTTTCACCGCTCTTCAAGTATTAACTGTTCCAATGCCAATGTCTAGTGACGCTACTGGTTATATCTAATCACTTTCATCAATCAATGTAGAAATTAAACAGCCTAAAACCATATCAAATTTTGGTGTAAAAAGAAAATTAAACAACATGCAATTGCTCTTTCAAATAACACGAAATCTACATCCATAATAAATATACAACTTTAAAACAATACTGGATTATTTCACACAATCCTTTTAACCTTATCTTTGTATTCCTTTAATTTCTAAATAAAAAGTGTATGTAATCGTAGAGGTATTTTATTAATGTTTAAAATAATGTACGTACCTCAATAATAGAAAATTGAACAAACACAAAAGTCGCAATATGGTAACTTACCATGATTAATAATATTAAATAAGTTTTATACACAATCACCAACATTATTTCAAACACGTATCATTTGATTATTTCATTTTAAATTCATGTATATATAGCGAAACATTTTTGATTTTCTCTTTTTTTTACAATTATTCAACAGAGATTTTTGCTACATCTACCTCTATGTATATCAACCTACTCACATTGTAGCAATCTCACAACAAGGATATTACGTCAATGATTACTGTAGTTTTTAAAATGAGATAGATAGATATATTTGAAAATTATGTAAATTATAGATTCTATTCATTTATTTTTTACTTCTTCTCTGATATGAAATTAATCTACAATTTGGTATCTATATACATCCTTAATTATGGTGGTTCAATTGATTTTTTATTGCTTATAGTTTTAATTGATATAAAAGAGATGAGTAATTATTAAGAAACAATGATGTATTTTTTATTAGTGTTTACCTAATTATACGGTAATTATAATCAGATTATTAATGTATTTGTGTTGCTTAACTCGTTCCAAGATTGTCATGTGTCAATCATAACAATATGATGTCTAAGGTAGGACGAAGGACAATTATTTTAACGCAATTATCCGAACCGCTCTGTACTATTGTACCGCTCCACTTATACCTCCACCCAATCTTTCCCCAATACCTTTCCCATCAATAAACGATTTTAGACTTACAATTAATTGCAGTTAAAAACCGCCGTGGTCCCAATTAGTTCGGTTAATTGGCTATAAAAAAACTGGCAGTTTTTTCTTTTCATTAAAATTTAATCAAAAAATTGTGTAGTTTGTATGGAACCTGGAAATTTGTTAGTGGTAAATAATTTATGTCTATATGGATCCTTGTCAAGTCTAGTTAATCAAGTTTTAGTTGATCTCAACCAGTGTATAATATTTTATTAGAACTAAGACTTTTTATTTTTATCGTTTTATAAATAGGAGAATTTATAGGCAATAGACATTAAAGAACATTTTTATTTTATTTGAGAGTTTTGGATATGCAAGGTTTTATATAAAGGGGGTCCTTTAATTGAACGGGGTCCTGCGATGCAGCCTAAATGTGTCTTTGCTCAGATAGTATGCGTAATAGTTTTAGAAGTTTTTGGAACCGTTCTTTGTTTTAAAGATAATAATAAATAAAGTTTTTTTTTTGATAAGTTAATAATTTCTGATAGTTTTTAAACCCTCATGTAGCTACATTCAAATTTATTACATTTACCCTGATAATAATTGGAATTGTTCAATGCAAGCTGTATTTACAAACTACATTTCCATAATGCGTATAAATTTTTTGGATATGATAAGATTTATGAAGTACGCAATTGCAAAATAACATCCGCAGATGAGAATTTTCTTGAAGATGTCGTCTGCTAAAGCATCAACGACATTTTCTACAAATCCTGACGTTAAATGCCTGAATAATGTTGACAAAATTTTCATTCGAAAAGCAAACGAAAAAGAAAACTTTAAGGCAAATTAAGGCAATTACCGAAAATCCTTTAATCCCGAAGCGTCTGCTAAGGAAGTTTTTTTTTTGTTTCACACGATAAACTTTATAAAGAGTTTCAAATATTTTAACATAGTTTATTTATTAAACACATAAATCAAGACATTTTTTTAATTGATATTTATTTATATAAAGATTCCAATGGAATGGCTTATACAACATTTTAGCTTTAATGTTTAAAAAATTGCCGAATTTATACAAATTCTCTATTTATTTATAATACGTTTTATATGTTAAAAATTGAATTTATTACTCTAAGAATGGATAAATGTTTATGAAATTTCGAACAAAAAAATCGTAAATTATTATTTTACGTGAAAATTTACGAAAGTTTAATTTACGATAATACATTTAGAAAATTTTCTTTAACATCACTTGTGGAAAAACATTTTTGTTTTTTTGATAATTCCATTTAAAATTACCGGGTTTCGATTAAATTTTCCACATCCACATATTTATTGCATAAAACTATGGAAAACTTGTGTTAATTCAAACTTATATAAATAAGGAAACGAGTTTTATACACCGAGTGTGCACCGATACCTGTAGATATCAGTTTATTCCCATATACTGCTAACCAGTTAATTATTAATGGCATTATTATGTTGTTGGTATTCTGTTCATTGTCATGGAACAGTTTTCTATCTAGTGACAAATACGTTTTTGTGATCATCTTAAATTTTAATTAGTTTTACAAATATTTTGTTGTTGTTGGTTTTGTGTGATTCCTGTTTATCGGTCAATGACTGTGATTTTGAATGATTAAACGATAATGTGCCAGCTTATCGTTTCTTATTATACAATCACCGGATTACTATTGAAAGATGAATATTGATATTTTTTACAAACTCTCGATAAACTGGTACGACTAACAGTAAATTATTATAAATAATGCTGGTGAAACACGAATTTATTTCATTTATGTTTGTCATTACAACGTTGGTATGTATGTATTTAAAGTTTAATTATCAAAAAAACCATTTCTATTAACTCGTGTCTACATAACAAAATTTAATTATTGGTATTTAAGTAATTAAGTTGTTTAGGAGATACTAGAATTTTTATTTTAAAACTCTCGATTCTTCAATCAAGGACAGGTTCAAAAATTCATTTGCATACCAGTTTATTTACAAAACAATTTCCAAATAATTGTCCCCAAATTTATGTTGATTTTATTCGTATTTTATAAACATAAATACGTTTTTCTTGTCGATATAAAAATACATAAAATACTTTTATCATATTTTTAATGATCGCAAGTCATTATTATTGGTATTTCTAGAGATAGATTGAAAATTGCAATATAACGTATAATTTTTATGCAATTTTCTTTGTTGTTTTATAGTAGAATTTTTTTGCTTTAGGGGGAATTTGTTGTGTAAATAAATATCCATTTAGATGTTTGTTGATTCTAGATTTTTATATTTAAATTCAGGATATTTTTATTAATTTTTTCCGCAACTCAAACAATTCGTGTTTCCCTTAACAAATTAAATTGGCCATCACTGGAAGATTACTTGTGGCAATTTCAAAGTTATCTCTCATTTATTGGAGAGAGTTAATTGATGTTGACTATATCCTATTAAATGGAAACTGAATTAAGTCGCTTATAGATGTTATAACGGATCAATTTGTCTATAAATTACATATTTAGTTATTGGTGGCATTAACAGGGGTCAAAATGATTGGACATTAGTTGCACAAAGCCAAAAATCTTATTGATCAATAAAAGGTGGATAAAACATCATCTATTCGAATGGCGTCAACTTGTAAACAATGATGCCAAATTTATTTATACGGTTTACAACACAATAATGGGTGCAAAAGTTCACTGGCGGGAGTCGAACCTTGAGCACTATGCTTTCCAGGCAGCATAAACTTGAATATAATAAAGACTAGTTCTTCTTTCCTACATCTATCTTAACTACTGACGCAAAGTGTATTTTCTAATAATAAACAGATTATTTAATATAAAAGATCAGTTCTTTTTGGCATACTAGTGTCGGAAAAATCAAACAAAATTTGACTTTGGCCCCGTTTATCTTGCCTTAAGCTCGAACTCAATTTTCTTTAGCTATTTTAATAAAGGAGAATTCAAGTGTGTGAGAAAGTCAAATCCGCGAAGGAACATAAGGCTAATTTATAACAAATTCAAACTTACGTTGAAATTTAGAAAGGGAAAACGATCCGGGATGATTTCAGTAGCACCCAACGTATTTACACATACCCATATACACAAAGGTGTACATTAAAAAAAAATTGATTTACAGGTACCGCATTATTTGGAAGGCCGCCCTAGAAGGAACACTCACAATCAGAGTAAACTATTTTCATCGCACAACACAACAGAAATTGAAATAATATCAAATTCCAGTTTACATGGAGAAAATAAATCAGAAATTAGAATCCTTCAAAGAGGAAGTAGATCTACAAATTACATTATAATTCATTTGAAACTGATTCATTTCTTTTTATCTTCTAGATAGCCACATAACTGATTTCTCTGATCAGGACATAATTTTTCCAGATGCTTATCAAATTATATTTGAATCAAATTTAAAAATTAATGGTCAACCCAGATGTGCAGAAGGTACAACATTCTGTGAAGATTACAATAATTATCCAAATGATCGAATTAAAGATATTTTGAAACGAAAACAAGTTGAAAAAGTGTTTTTCGGTCAAGATGAAGTACCCGAAGAAAAATTGAATATCAGTAATCGTATAGGTGAAGATGAAGAATTTCTTTGTACATCATTACAAAAGACAATTTTCCCAAAAGTTGGACAAACAAAAAATAACAAATGGAAATTTATAATAAATCAAAACGATAATAATGGATATGTTCAAGGTGTACGTGTTGAAATGTGTAATCGGTATGTTTATTGATATTTAAAATAAATATTATTGATTGAATAAAATTATGTTTTAGGGAAGGTGGACCTTGTAATCTTATATCAGATCTACCAGCAGGCTATTCAACTATTTGTAAACAAAAATATATTTATAGACGATTATTATCGGTAAGTGAAGATGGTGATCCGATTCCTGATTCATTTCTGTTTCCATCAACTTGCTGTTGTGCTTATAAGAGAGATGTAAACTTTTTAAGCAGAATAGGACTTCCGGTAAGTCCAACGAGAAAGAAGTTTTTCCAATAATATTATTGTTGCTTTTTTATGTTGAGATTATATATTTATAAATATTGCGTAAATACGATATTTTATATGTAAATATTTTTATTATTGTGATATCAAATGATGTAATCTATTTTTTTATTTTAATGCTAAATTATAATAAATTATATCTTATCGGGTATAAATTATGAGTTTTACAATTATTTTACTCTAATTATACAGCAGTAAATCACAAAGATTGAATATTAAAGATATGCAGTGTGAAAAATGTTCCAGACGACCGCCAGGATACGAATCCGAAGACATTATGGTTGCTTGACAAATCATCTAAGAGGAATCTACTTATCTCCAGACTTTATGAGTATTAAGCCCCGTCCACATCTAACAAAAGAATGCGCACGAGGGCAACCAAATACAAACACACGCAAACGATTCAACGCATGCAAACGTGCATAGTTGAATATGCTTACCGTTGCTTGTGTTAATATGCTAAAAGGACGATGATGTAAGATTCGCTTCAGTTTTCTTTGATCTTTATATAAAGCCGCGTCCACATCTATGGAACAATTACGTGGAAATGCGAACGAACGGGTACGAATGGGATTGTAATAGACAAACTGAAGTAGATGGATGTCCTTGCATTCGCTTGCGTTCCAATAGTTTCTATTGTATTTAGACTTAATTTTGAGTATTTTTTTGATAGGGGGAGGGTTTTTGAAGATTTACATTCACATTTGCTCGCATTCCTTTGCAGTCGTTCGATAGATGTGGACACGAATTAATGTTTACCGAAGAAAATAATGAAGTTTTATTTTGAGCTTTTGAATTGGCCCCCATCCCCAATTCTTTTAACAGGGACTTGCTGTACCGTCTACTACCTTCTTAACAAGATTTGTGAAGCGAATCATTATGAAAATTTATGCCGCTTCTATTACGCTACAGTTCAGTGGGCCTAATCAAAATAGATTTACTATAGCATTTAGCGTTACTGTGACCAACATAATAAATAAGAAAAGATAAACTTCCTCCAATTGAACAATTGATGATGTAATAGAGATTTTTAAGAAATTATACTGCCTCTTGGAAAACTACACATTTTTCTACAATTTAATCGGGAAATCGGTAGTCATCGCTTAAGAAAATAACACCATGTCGTTTATTTTTGCATCATTAACATTGAATGTAAACACATGTGATTTGTCAAACTGTTGTAGTAAACGTATCGCTAATTTTCATCTTTGCGTTTTACGCTATTGCTGTTTCTTTAACATAAAATCACTATCTACAAAGCTAGTGAAAGCGTAAAATTGTCGATTTTTCATATTCTGGAATCTAAATAAACTCTCATTTAATGTGTAAGTGACCCAGAAAATAGAGGCCTATTTTAATCATAAAATTACCATCCCAAGGTGTTTACAATCTAATGGAGTATGCTATAAAAATAGTTTGTTTAATGCAAATGATATTTCAAGCACGTTTACCTTGTCTGGTTCAAAACTCTAAACAGCTTATACAGTCATTAGTACAACAATAATTCTATACTTGGTAGGGGTAGTTTTAAGTGTTAAGATGTTGGCAATAACAGTTGCTTCAATGTTGTGAAAGTACTCAGTCGGGTTTAATGTTTAAAGTTGAAGTGATGTGGTCTCAACATTATGTTATCTTAATTAGCACTTTAATTGTAAGATTTAATTAATAACAGTAACGGTAGTTTTGACATCTTAGTTTTTTAAATAAATCAATCACTAGCTGCAACAATATTTTAATGAAATTGTCTTATTTCAGATGATTGTTTACAGTATACCAAGTAGAAAAATTAATGACAGAAAAGGTAAGAATCAATTTTATTATCAATAATAGTAATATTTACTTGTCGATTAAATAGAGTTGGTGGGACTGATATAGAAGCAATAGTTTTGATATTACTCAAATCTGGTTAGACTGGTGGAACAAGATAAATACTCTTAGCTCTATGCATTAGATTTTTAACACAATTGCAATAATATTTGAAAGACTAATAGAAGTTCGATTATAGAGAGTAGTGAGCCCGATTTTTTTAATTTCTCCTACCCAAAACAAATTCTAAAAGGACCACGCATACCGTTATAGGTGTTGTCCAGGGACCACACAAATCGATTATTTTTTACATTGGCGGATAAGTGGAACCACTTGGACATTGCAGAAAATCTGTAACTTGATTCACAAACGCGCTAATGAACGTTAAAGCTTCAACCTTTGTGATTTGGTTTCTGTCAGCCGTCCATAAAATTGTCGTCTTTTATTTATGACAGTCTTCGAATGCAAACATTTTGAAGAGAATTGAGATCAGCGAATAACAGGTATAAAACGGCTGGGAATTTAGGGACCGTTCACCAACTTAAAATTGCAGCGTATTGCAAGAGCAGTTGCGGCTCAACTACCTGCGCTAAGCCCCTATCGTAAATAAAAATTTATGATTTATGGACTCAAATCTTATCGATTTTAGAGGTCGTCTCTGTTGTTCCAACGGGATTGCCGCAAGATATTTAATTTGAAATTCTGATTTTATTTATAAAATATCCGAGTTGGGTCAACGGCCAAGTTGTTCCACTAATCAAAACATATTCGCCAATGTAGAAAAAAATCGATTTGAGTGGTCCCTGGAAGACATCTATAACGGTGTGCATGGTCCTTTATCGGCATTCTCCCTTATTTTTGTTTAACAAAATGCACGTTCAATTATTGTCAATTTTTTGAATTCATGAGCAACAAACTTTCTTTCAATTTCTAAAGAGAAAGCTCCACTATTCATATTGTATAAACAATACGAATTCAATTTACCAAATGTATGTTGAAAAATCTATTGTAGAAAATACCTGACGCCTGTTTTAGTTTATTTCAGGTATTCTCTATACTGGCGCCAATATTTATTTGCCATAACAAAAGCCATTACTTTTACAGGAATTACATATCCAGATGAAATTTTCATTGTCAAAGGAAAACCAAAATGTGCTATCAATAACAATACATTAACATATTGTGAAAATCTCGATACATATCCAACTGAATATTTGCGAAACGGCATAAAAAATAAAGATTATTATCATTTATTTGGTGAGCCAATTGATGAATTTGCTGATAGATTTTTTAATGATGATGGTGATGATTTATGCCTTAATAGACGATTGACAATTTATCCGAA
Organism: Meloe dianella; assembly: GCA_028455855.1. Taxonomy (NCBI): domain Eukaryota; kingdom Metazoa; phylum Arthropoda; class Insecta; order Coleoptera; family Meloidae; genus Meloe; species Meloe dianella. Next base: position 1,191,735 of record JAPTHL010000060.1, read on the forward strand.
AATTGCTGTAAATACAAAGAAACAATGGAGGTATATTTATAATTTTGAAAATTACATTCAAGGCATCCAAATTGAAGTGTGCGTGTAAGTTTGGGAATGAATTTCCATAATTTTGTAATTGTCAATTTGAATAGAAAATTTAATTGTTTCAGTAACAGAGATTCGTGTGATTTACTTGGTATTTTGCCAACTAGCTTAATGAGAAGAACAAAGTGTAAGCAAAAATTTATGCAAAGACGTTTATTATCCACGAATAACGATGGACACCCTGTTGTGGATTATTTTATGCTGCCTTCGGCGTGCACTTGTACTTATATAAATGACTACAGTTTCATCTGGAAATTGAGATAAAAATCACTATAAACTATTTGTATATTTGTAAATAATGAGCACAAACTGTTTTCTTAAAAAAAAATCGTTGAAAGCATTGACTCGATTCAAAATCTGCCAAACACGTTTAGTGAAAATGTAAGATGTTTATTCATAGATCTCTTATCACTTTTATCGTTTTACAATGAAAATGCTTTGTTGAAAAACTAAAACACTCGTATTCTACGTTGACTTTGACTAGTCCCAATTGACATTCAAGTTGTGGAAATTGCCAATTGTCGAATCAACATTAACAAACAAAAATTCCCAACAACCATTGAGATAAATAATCCGCCTTCAATATGTAAAACGTCAAATTAAGTCCGAGAAGTTTACTTCAAATAGTTTGATTTGAGGAAACCTTTTATGTAAATACTGACGCGTCAGAGCTTCGAGTTCAGGTACTAAAACTGGCACCAACCTTTATTGAAAGTATATTCACAAGCCCCGTTTCTATTTTTCAGGAATATTCGTTGTCTATTTAAATAGATTTCCACCTTGCTATAAGAACATTGACACTAAATCACGTAACAATGAAGTTAATAGACGTAAGATTTTTTATGTATAATTAATAAAATCATTAATTTTCACGTAGCTTGGTTAATTAGTTTAATGAAAAAAACTATGAAACAATAATTAATATTATGCTTCAATAAAAATGACGTGTATTATATGATTGGCAGTCACTATTCAGTTTCCAGATATAATAATGAAAAGATTTATTTGGGATTTGTAAATATATAGCTACTATAATAATAAACACAACTTTTATTGTAAATATATCATTTTTTTTTATATAGAATCATATATTTTGAATTATCAATACGAAGGACATCCTTTTACTATTAATATCCTGATCCTAGTTGTTTCCACATCAGTGTTGAACTACGACTGAAATGAGGTGTTTTGTTACCATCTAGTGTAGTTATCATTTCGATTTGAATACGTACAAAAATATGATAAATTATTAGCATTAGCATTGACAAGTAAGTATTTTCTATTCAACATATTATTGTCCTTAATTTGGAAAAACTCTTAAAAGGTTTTCTTTGGAAATTTGTAAAAAAGCGACTATTTCTCTGGCTTTGTGTTCATAAAAAAATATTTCAATCAATTTGAAAAATACAAGTATTTGATTAAAATGTAGGCGTTTTCTTTTAAAAAATTCAAAATTTATTACATCCCAAGAAAGTTTACTTTGAGAAATTATTTTTCGAAATATAAATAGTATAGATTTTTTATTATGTTTGTAACAATTTTACGACCTTCATTTATTATGTAAGAAAAAAGAATCGCATATTTACTTTTCATAAAATAAAATAAATATTAACGCGCTATAAAACAATATTTTTGTTTTTGTAATTTTCTAGCAGTCATTTGTTAAATTACTTGCCAATTACAGAGGTCAAAATGAGAATAAAAATAAAGTTTTTATCGACAAAAACGAGAAATTCACAATATTTCAATTAAAATAATGTATTTTTGTAAAATTATTGTCCCCTAATTGAATTGAAAAAGAACCAAACTACGACAAGAGAAATTGGCATGCTTAGACGAAAACCTCCTCAATCTTATTGTCTTAAATTGGACTGTCATAAAATGACAACCACCAAACTTTCAGAAGATGACACGATGTCTTTATCTTACTTCAAGTTGGTTCATTCAGTTGTGGAACACAAATTATTATGGTCTACACCATTGTTGTTTAAAGCTTGATAGATGACGACATTTACGATTGTTACATAGGATTATGTTTGAAGAACAATTAAATTGACGACCTAGTGATTTGTCACTAAAATGATGTACATTCCTTTTAGAAATTATGCAAGAATTCTAGATAATAGTGAATTGTATGAAGAATAGGAAAAGTAGTGGCACCACCAGAAAACTGTTTGCGGTTGTTGCCTAATAATGACTATAAAATCACGAGTTGTACCGGCGTTAAATACAATAGAAATGCATTATTTAATTTTCTTCTTACTCGAGAAAAACAAATTACATATACGAGTTTACCTATCCAACCAAACGATGTCAGACTAACAAAATATGCTGATTATCCAACTGATACCTACATATCAGGAGAATCGAAATTAAGTTGGCGGAATTGTCCATCGATTTAGGTATATAAAAATGTGAGTTGACGGAATTTTCACGACATCTTTCAGAAAGTTTAGAATCTGATAAACTGTGGTTATTGAAATGGACGAATTGTCCATCGCCGCTCTAATAAAGATTTACTTTTTATAGATTTATAATATGATTATGGCAAGTAGGTGGATAGTGTCACTAAAGATCTCCTCTTTTTCGGTACACGCATATCTAGGTAGATATTTGAAACATCTAACACAAAGAAATTGGGACAGGACATGGAGAGATACAGGTTCTCGCTAAATAGAAAACGTTGATTAATTAATTGATTCAAATTTGAATTGACCTTATTACATAGTTGATGTTGCGATTTATTTTACATAACTGACAGATTTCTTGTTTCTCGTCTTGAGAAACCTAAAAAGTTCGAAGCAAAAATGAGAAAAATATCCAAATACCTTACAAATTCAAAGGTCTATCAATCTTTTCAACATCTTTGCACTTGCTTATTATCATTTTCAAACATTCTAATTTATCTTTAAAATTACTCAAACTCAAATGATTATTATTGGGAAACAGTAACGGTTCTAGAAATCTTCTAAGAGGTTGCATTCTTATGATCATAGCTTTAAAACATTTTAATTTGAAAATCTGTTAAAATTTTATCGTATATGACGAAGTGTAAAATATGGCGCCCCTCAAATGATCATACGAGCCCGGTAAAGACCACCATTTGTCCTCCCCTAGATTCGGCACTGCTGGCAAGTTATAAACGTAAGTTGGATAATAAAACTTTTTTTTATAATTATACCAACAGTTTCACAACATTATTAGATTGCTGTTTATTCAGGTTAAATTGTCAGTAATTAAATTCAAATGTAAACAAACAGGATTTTAATTGTCTATCTATTTTGTACAGTAAATTCGATCAAATATTAATTGGTTGTTTAGATCAAAACAATGTAGTAATGAAACTAATCAATGATTATTCGTCAATATTTTCAATACCATATAACATCCTTTATATAGTATTCCAACTTCAAAAGTGCTTTGACTTCAGTTATTATCATAGACCGGATTTTAGCCCCGAAAATGGCTCACTGACGGCAGCACACACTTGTATCATTGTACAATTGTGCGTAAAATACACAAGTTATAGGCCAAAGTTGTGTATTTATCGATGAACTTACAGGATATTTTGTAATAACAACTTATTATAAAATTTAAAAGTAAATGTCTTTTTACCGGTTTCTATTTCCACATTTGTTAAGTTAATTATAGCTTTTATTGTCAATAGTTTGAGTACCCTTTTTTCACTAGAAGATGTCGAATACTATACAGCGATTCTTTTAAAAATTCACCTTATCTTGATAATAAATTATTGAATGCTCTAGGGTGCAGATAAGTTGCGTAAGTATAACGAGAATTTATTGAACTGCTAAATTGTCTCAAGCTACAAAATATCGAATAGGAACTTTAGTTTCACAGACAATAATCTATGGAATTCACAAACTTTGATCATAAAACTACGACAGGATACTGAACGTTAGTATTACACTATTGATACCGACGTATTATTATTATTACTATTATGACCTACTTATCTAATAAAATTGTTATGACCCTTTTTGTTTGTGTTAAAATACTAGGTAAAAGCAACAAGTTCCAGTGATGTCTTACCATCAATTTGGATCATTCTATAAGAACAGTGAAATTTGTTGATAACGTCATCATGTATTGAACAATATAGTAAGAGGTAAATTCAATACAGTATCACCACGGTTGCTTACGTCCACGATTTCTTACGTACGTTACGACTCTTTTATGGCCCTAAAGGGGACGAAAAATTTCTGAACTGTATACCTGCATCCTTCACACGAATAGAACTCTTACAACCCAGAGGATGTCATTATAACAAATAGTTTTATTATAGGACTGTATTTCAAATAAATAAATTGTGTACGAAATAAACTTATACAAAGGACATATGTAGTCGTTACATATTTTACATACAATTTGTCAATCAATCTTTTGATGAAATTTCCAATATTCTACAAATCAACTTGATTAAATCATATTTGTTAGTTTAATAGTTTTATGCGTAACAGATATACGCACATTTGTTTGATTTATCATTGAAAACTTTCAAGTGGCGGAAATAATGCTACAAACATTCTGCTGACTTCAAAAACGACATAGAACTAAACAAAATTTTTAAAATAAAAAATTAAACACAACTAAAATAAGAAAATCGAACATTATTTTATATGATAAACACAATATTATTTTTGGATACACATGAAATGTATGTAGACTGTCAAATATAAAAATTCTCATTGTGCATGAATGATCAATATAGTAGAACAGACACAAGCACGAATCATTCTTAATTTAATGATATTTCCAGACGTCTCCTACAAAATCTTTACGAACGATCAAAATGATTCGTTTCCGTTTGAAATACTTGTCAAATGATAATTGAATTCTACACACAAAACTGTTCCGATCTCTAACTTTATTTAGTTGTTCTTCTTTTTTCTCTCGCACTACCTTCTAGTTAAGCAAATGAGTAACTGTGGCAACGTTACTGAGTTCTTTCATTATGCAATTCCGTCTCTTAGGTGAGTCTCTATAGGATTGTTTTAGCTGCATGTGAGTATCCAAATAGAACACGCAATTCTAATACTTTATAAAGCTTTGTACATACCGCTTACTGTCATGGTTATTTGTGTTCGTTTCCTACATATGCGTCCACATTCGCTTCAATTATAATTCGTTCAAATGCAACATATTCGCCAAATTACTTAGTTTAACTTCCTAATTAAGACCAACAGTAGTAGGTGGCTGTAATACAAAGCATCTCACAATTTGGTGCGGCATTGCCAAACAATTGTTTATAGATACCGGAACAATTCTATACTTGAACATGCATGTGTGTGCAATTCGACAAATATTTATTAGAAATTCAATTAAACATTGATAAATGCTATTCAACCATTTGTAATCATGAAAATACAGATATTGTACCTAGATTCAGTGCCGGTCCGTAGGGGGTTGGGGCTGCAGGGACACCAGCACCAGACGCAGTTTCCAAAGGGGTGCCAAATCATATAAGTTTACGTTTTTATAGATAGACATAGACGAAAAAGGTCGCCTGTAACTCATGTTTGCCCCGGGCGCAATTCATTCCCGACCGGCTCTACCTAGATTACAACTGTTTTCAAATTATAAATTGAAAATAATAATTGAAAAGTTTGCTCGGTCTAGTCAATCATGATGAGCTCTATAATTCCATATAACTAGGAAAAATAATGTAAATACTTAAAAATAATGTTGGAACGATTCGAAAATTTAATCAGATTAGAACAATTCAATAATTGGAAAATGGCTTACAATATCTTTATAACATCCATTAATAATAATTAAAAAAAACATGTGAATATCTGGTTCGTGGTAAAACAATTATTAATCCAGTTGAATTTTTAATTCAATTTTCCACTAATAAATATCGTTATTATACTAAATCAAATCAAATGTGACGGTAACCAGATAATATTGCACGAGTGGCCCATTATCGTATAAACGAAAGACCCTCCCGAAATAGGGGGTGGTAAAGTAATCTTTCATAAATTCATTACTATTATGAGTCAGTCTGAATTTAATTATGTACTTTGGAATCAGGAATTCGAATTTGCCTGGAGGCTCCATGAGCTATATAACGCACCACTGGATTGGAGCATGTGCCGATAAAAGTAAATTGTTTAGATTTTTGATGGAAGGAAGAAAGTAATATAGAAAAGCAATTTATTATCCGTCTATTTAAAATAATTTGCTGTCGTTTTTCCCATCACACATCTGTAGAATCTCCTGCCGATCAACTGTTTGCCACGACATGTGCCAATCTTTGTCTTGTTACACACATTTGCTTTTGCTTTTACTGTTTGAAAATCTTAATTGGATAATTCACATTTGGCCAACTGTATATATTACAATTCAACTGAGGTGTCGTTTTGTATATAATGATGCTTGGTTAGGCAGGTTCAAAACAATTTTGTTTACACCACGGCAACGAAGTTATGTGCCATCATAATTTTTTAATAGTACAGCAAAAGCCGGCTTTTTGAGTTCATATTGTAAAATCATTGCCATCAAAATTTATATTAATAAAATCGTAAAGCTGTCTTGGATAGTATTGTCCATTACAATTTTATTGTATAAAGTTGAACGTGGATTCGATTAGACAATAAAAAGTTCAAGCGCTCACAAACGATATTTCTGATCTTCAAAACCGGTATCGTTAAAATCTAAACAAGGAGTTATTAAATCTAATTTGATAACTTATCAGTGATAACATTGAATTTTTGAATAGTTTAATCTATAATTTGACGCACAGCACCACATAGTAGCATGAAGCGCACGATATTGATGTCAGTTTCACATAGTCATCAAAAATAGACAAATGGGTGATCTAATCTAAAAAGGAAATGTTTGAAAATTCATTCATAATCTTATCCACACCAATTAACCAGCAAATATTCAGTGATCATCGACAGTTATCTACCTCAACATTGTTCAAAAACTGATACGGTTGCAGAACGCATTGCAAACAATCAAATATAGACCCCTTCTAAATACGGCCACCTACCTCAAAATACTATTCAAAATGAGAATTCTCCAAACATAATAACTTAAACAGTTTTTTCCACCTATTCTGGCATTCAGCCATAAAAAAATTAAGAAAACAAAAGGAAAATAGCACACTTTAGAAGCGAACGATTCTTATTTGAAAGCCACGCGGGCGGACATTGTAAAATTTCTAAAAAATATCTAAAAAACATGTTATTTAGAAACAATTTTATTCTGAAACGTTTCTTAAATCATCTGTTTAATATCAAAACAGTATTCACTTGAATAATTTTACAAAATTTACAAATTTTACAAATATGTATGTATGTTTTTCGTAAGGATGCCCTTATTTGGGTAAGTTACTTTAGTCTGTGACCAGTTTTGGACTAGAAACGCACAATAAAAAAGCACCATGTACAATGTAGTACTGTGACTAGTAATCTAATTTTTTAAATTGAACAAGTCTAAAAATAATTACTTAAATGTTTTAAATCGAAAAATATCGATGCGTGTGTTGTTTGTGTGATTAGGAGTGATTTGTATTATAATCAGTATAGAAACATCCACAAAGATATCATATTTATGTTCAAATGGATATAATTTATTTACTTACAATAATGGTTTCATGTTGATATTGACTTCATGAAAGTGCATTATTTTTCAGCCGTTTATTATTATTAAATGTTTAAACAAACATTTCGTACTGATTATAAATGCACGCTTATAATAAACAATGTTTGTTACAAAATAATCGAAATTAGGTTGTTTTTTTTTTAACTAAATTTCACCTTTATCTGTGTTACACTTATTTCACCTTAGCTTCATCTACAAATAATTAAACGTGTTCCCTTTCATAATTATAGCGGTGGCCACAGAGTGGCTTACAAGCTGCTCTCGTCCACGCGTATCGCGGCTCTTGTCGCTCTATCAGAAACAATAAACGAAAATAGCTAGATAGACAACTAAAAACATAAAAGAAAGGAATAGAATTGGATTGTAAGAAGTAGTGTACAAAACAAAGAGACTGAGTGCACTAAATGATATAAGGAAACGAAATTAAAAAACATTGCATTGTAACAAAATTGTTTATAACGATTCCGTTCTAAAGGGGAAATGTTCATCAGAAACACACACTTTATTCCTGTTTGCACTGCAATTAGTACCATTTCACTGGTTGTGGCTCACTAAATTTTACCCCAAACAGATACATTGCTGGAGCCCCTGTTACAGATATTAATGAGGTCTCAACTTCAATATTTGGCCTATTCACCCCACAATCACAATCTTATCATTTCCATTACCACAATCAAAACATCAAAGCTATGTTTTTTTAAAGAAAATCTAATGTATTTTTCAAGGATCTAATCACAACATTGTAAATATGACGAATGATGATAAAAGACAAACATTGAAAATAACGGTTTTTATTACTGTTTTTGAATGTATGAATTTTATTCGACAATTTATGTAAATTCAATTTCCATTGCAATATTTGTAAATTATGTTGATAATATTTGAAATTTCGTCAATATTCGCATTCAATTTAATTGACTGGAAATTCTGGAAATTCCAGTCAATTATTCCAGTCTAGAATAAAAGGTTGTATCTTTTACAGTTATTTCACACAGTGATGGTTTATACTATTTACGAAATATTAGATTGAAATCTCAAAGGGATAAAATATGTCCATCTTATTTCGTTTCATGTGTAGGACATTTATTTCTGTTTATGCTGAAGATCTTTTAGAAGAAAAAGCATATGTTGAAAAAACTTCAAATAGATGAAAGGAATTCAAATGAATTTCCGACTACAAAAAACAACAAACATTTCTTGTTGTGCAGTTGTAAAAATCTACTATTTATTAAAGTGTTCCCAATGATTATAATCATTGGGAACACTATAGAGAAGAAAATTAGGGAATCGGAGGAGTGTGTAGAATATTTAGGATTAGAGAAAATTGTATCAACAATGTCCTTCCAAGTGTTTTATTTATATCGATTAAACTTGGCGTTATACGAGAATCTAATGAATTCCATTTTTTATCATTCAATTTACTATACTATCCTTTTTAAATTTTTTTTACACGCCTAAGAAAAATTAAAAACAACCCTTATTGACCGATAATGTTATCGAAGCTTTCAAAAGGGACAATGCCTGGACGAATTTTAATTTCTCAAAAAAAACTGATTGAAAAAAATGTGCTAACGTTATGCTTTTTGGTATTAGAATTGTATCATTTAGAGTAACACTAATTGAGACTTGAAACCAATAATTCCCTATTTCAACAATGAAAATGTTCCACCAATGTAACTTAAATATTCTATATTCAAAGATTTATACAATGGTAGTTAATTTTCTTCATTGTTGACATTCTCGAATCTAGTTTACCAATGTTACAAGTTTCAGTATTACGTTATCTATATGTTTTCTCATTAAACATAATTTGATATCGACTAGATAAATATTTCTGTTAGAAATTATCTAAAATTCAACTTGAAATTTCAGAGCAATAGTTTGATTTTAAAACTGAAGAATTACACATATTATTCGTTAAATTTCATCTAATTTCAGATTGTTTAAACTATTCTCTGTGGCATTATCATCTGCACTTAAACAAATTTGTTTAGTATTGAGAGCATATTCGCATTTGTGAAAATTGCATATTTATGGTTAAACTTAAAGTTGATCAATGTTATATGTATTTAACAAATTCCTAAAGAAGCACACAGTAACGCTGCTTTCACATAATCCGGTTTTGACCGGATGCCGAAATTCTTTTATCCGGTCATGGCAAAATGCTGTGTAGCAGCCGGACACTGCCAGTGAAATCGCCGGCGACCGGATAGCAATCGTAAGCTTGGTGCCTTCACATTATACGTTTTTATCCATCCGGTTTATTCACGATTCACCATAACAACACACCATATATAGAAAACCGCACATCAACCTTATAGTGTGAAAGGAACGTAAGATCTTGACCATACTTTTACTGCAAATCAATAAAAACGAGAACATAGAGTTTTTCCGTTTCATTTTGTGTGGGTTCTGGGCCGCTTTTGATAATTTATCTGCACACTGTAAAAGATTTTCGTTTTATTCGCTGAAAATCTGTAAAGAACTCATTCTAAAGAAGATTCTTTATACTGAATTTTCATAGAATTAATCTAAATAAGATTTTGATAATAACTAAACAGAATTGTCGAGGTGACTTAATCTTAGAATTTGCGTATTTGTTTTTTGTACGTCATGATTATCTTAGAAAACAATTTTGTCAGGAACGTTATAAATATTCGTCCGATAATGGTTAAGTTAAAAGAACAGTATTGAAACGTTACTTTTTTCTTTAAGTGCTTGTCCATTCGTTTACAACCAAGCCTTTCAATCAACTGCACCTCTTTCAGTTTTATAGTGGATGTAAACAGGGGAATCTCTCATATTTGTTGAATTCAACTTGAATATTAAGCGTCGTAAATTCTCGACAAGGTTTTGAGACATAGTTACCCTACTTCAGTATTGTCTTCTGTTTCTGACGTTTCATATTATTACCTTAACTCTGGTTTGTGATTTAAACAAGTAATCTAAACATATATGTTAAAACGTTCAATGATAAATGATAGTCTTACAAGTGGTAAGCTTATTACGTTAGATATGTTACCAAAGGAATTATTCATGTTATAATATAGAGGGTTACAATATGATCTACTCTGTAGCGTAGAAATGATATCCAATGATCATGTGAAAAGAAACTCGGAAACTTCTTGTATAATATATAAGTAGAGCTACCTTTGAGGTAGTATTTATTATTAAATGTGCATAATACTAATACTGACTGAATTTTTTTTACCTGAAGGATACAATCCTGTGGATTACCCTAGACTGTTCAACAAGTAAAGATCCACTTTTCTGTCAAATTTCCTCCCGATATTTCAACAATTTACATTTGCATTATAGTTATAGCCTTCGTTGTTACTGGCGAGAAAATCGCTACGAATTTCGCATGAGTCTCTCGCCAAGTTATTTGACGTGTTTACACTATATGTACGAAAATTCCTGACGAGTTCGAGAATTTGTTGTAGAGGTGTTTATACTAGACTAATAAATTCTGAGCGAAAAACTCGCGGGAATTCTCTGCATTACTGTTTAAACAAGTAAATTTGTTGTAAGTCGCTATGTGTAAAAAATTCGTTGCGAGCATCTCGCCCAGTAGAAACAGGACTGAAACAGTAATTAAAACAAGCTCTAGACTTGAAAGTTTTCAACATAATTTCTAATGACACATTTATTTTACATTTCGTTATTAGAGGCTCACTATTAAGTTAAATTTATAGTAAATTTACCGTAGGGTGTACGTGAACTAAATACTTTGTCCAAATAATGGAAACCTTTACGGTAGTATAACAATTGTTCCAAAATTCCTTGTTCTAATAAAAGACAATGAACCGCAACGATATGAGCAATCAATTGCGTACGACCACTTTGTAACAAAATTTATCTAATGACAATCTTCATCGTTAAAAATGCAGCAAAAGTCTATAATATCGCACCTATACCATAGAAACAAGCATTAATTGTAGATCTTAAACAATAATGAACTATAAATTTTATAGAATTTTGAAGTTAAAATAACTATCAACGAAGAATGTTCTACAGAAAGCAATAATTTTCTTCCACCTCATTTAGAAGCTTCCTCCTCGTTACGTTGATATATAAACTTTATATTAATCAATTTCAAGATAATCTCAATTATTCATAAGGTAAACTTTAACCGATGCTTATGGTAAATCATTTTCAATTATCTAATGGAGATTTAAGCAAACGACTATAAACAGAAGCAGAAAACGGAAATGTCAAATAATTATTAAAGGTAATCAACGTTAGTATTGAATTAACATAATCATTTTTCTCTAAAACTGTAATCGAAACTAAACTTTTTAATATGTAATATCAGTCACTAAAAGCTCGGTTTACTAATTATTAAATAATTTCTACTCACTTTAAATGGTGCTATTCGCATATTTGGACACAAAATTTCCATTAAATTCATTAAAACTTAATGGACGAAATGGAAATAGTTGGATAACATGTAAAGAATAATCTTTAAACACGAACACAATTTCCGCATGTAATGTTAAAGATTATCACAATGAAAGACATCAAAGATTAGATTCTATCTATCTAATGATGAGATCAATATGTTAACATCAATTAGAAAAAACAAAAACACTTGAAGAGTTACCACGATTTTTTGTTTATAACTGTAATTTGTACTTGTTGGCGATCAACTGATATTTGTGTTAAATAGATTGTGTCGTTTAAATGTATACACTTTAATGGGGCATTTTGTTCAAAATTTATTCGTAAAAGAGTATTTGAACGATTCATGGTTAACAAAATCCCTAAATCTACTAACAGTAATTTTAAATTATATTCCAATTGTTATTAATTGCTCTCGTTCAACATTGTTTTTATTTTGTAAATATCCATCAATTTGGTTGAACACTTCCAACATTCCAACAGTTATTTGTAGCTATTTGATAGGGATTTCATTGCAATTCTAAGATGAATACGTGTTTTGTTAAAATGACAACAATAATAACTTTATTTGTAGATTTAACGACCCATATTAAATTTAGTGAATTGTTTTAAGTTATAGTAAATTTATTTCTATTGACTTGTAGATTCGTATAATAATATTATTATTTGATGTCAATTTTAGAAAAAGACCCAAGAATCTTTAATTAAATAATATTTTTTATCTATACACGATCGCTTATCATTTATATAAATTTTATGTAAAGAATACCAACTGTCCATAACTGTGACAAATTAATATGTTGTCACAATAAAGGCACTTTATGCTGTCAATGGTTATGATTGATTGGAATTAAACCATATACAAATAAAATATGTATACTCTAGTGGCATCTTTTCTCTACTTGCTCTATTATTGATTCTAATGCTACGGCCAGATCTGCGTGCCGAAGCTTCGTCTATTTAGCGCGATAAAATGCAAATTTTGATTAACGTGAACTTTAAGTCCCCTACCAATTTTTTTTATTCGTGTATAATAGGTTCATATCCACAATATTCACTCAATTTTCAAATAAATCCGACATAAACACGAAACAAGTGACGAAATGTCACAAGTTATCGCCGAAATTATCGTCTATGTAGGCGATAATTTCGCTGCAGCCGATAATACGGAACGATAGACGAAAGTTATTGGCCACATATGAGTTTAGCCCCTCATTACACGAATATTCGTCATGATAGGCGCAGGTCTGGCCATAGCATAAGATTGTCTTTTTTTGTTGTTGTTATCTAGTTCTAATTGATTTTGAGCATAAAAATGTAGCCTTAGTATCTATAAACAAAACGGATAATATCGCTAAATTAACTTTAAGTTAATGCTATTTATTCAATGCTACAGCAGACATTTTATTAGCGGCAATGTTACGTTGATATAACATCTCGTTATCTACATGTTATTCGCAATTAAACACAGAATAGACAATGAGAAGTCATCACGAAGACAACGAGAAACCATCTTGATGTTACCACAAAATTACAAATTTATAAATTGAATGATTATGTTGCCACAGCGAGGAAGATTGCCTGCAGGTGATAGCATGATCAATGTTAATCAATCTGCAGTATCTCGGTAGTTGTTGTAATTCGCAAAAAATTGAAATAAAGTAGATATTGTAGGAAAAGTAGGTTAATTAGACGTGTAGTTATGAAAGCTTCCATTTAAGTAGCCCTATTAGAAGCCTTTTCTTTTTCGTTATCCAGAATTCAAATTACAGCAATACATAGAACAGTATAATATTAGGACACAAAATACTTAGGTTATTAATACATATCTACTACTTGTTTCGTGACGATATTCATAGATTCCTTATGAGAAACAGGTTTAATTTAAGTCTCTCTAGTTTGTAAAGCATGATGGAATCCAACAGCTGTACGTACTCTTTAAAATCTAAAATATGTGCCATCAAAGGAAGTACAGAAGAGACCACGTCTTATTCAGTTGTAGAGACTTAGCATATATTGTCAACACTTTTACTGTCTTTTACGATCGAAGAGACAATTGGTCGACACTGCATATTCTCGTAGTAGTAACAGCCGCTACCAATATACAGAACGTTTTATCTTACAAGTAGACGTGTTCATTAAGTAAAAAAAACATTTGCGTGTCATGATAGAATGTGTACTGTGGTAAAACAGAAAAAAAAACATTCTTTATGGGTCTTACATATATAAGAGACGCCACAAAAATGTTTACATGCTTAGTCTTAGGTGTAGCGTGTAGCGTGTACCGACATTATGTCTCTTTTTAGAATCCCATTATGGAAAACTTGTTCTAAATAAAACACCACTCAAAAAGCCTATATAGAGACAGATACAGTACAATGTGTGATGTAATTGTACTGACACGAATCTTCGACCGTATGTATCTAACAGTTCTAAATTTCTTTATTTGTTTTCAGTCTAAAATACAAACACACGAATCGATTGCGGTTAAATTTGATTTATAAAAGCACATCCCAGTGCCCTAAAATATTAAACTATTTCCACATCTTTAATATTGAAAAGATGTTAATTATCTTTCATATCGATTGGGAAAAGTTCAAATCGACCACCGGGACTCGAACGTGGAACTTTTTGTTTGCCAATCTGCCATATTTCCAAATATACCACAAGGGTGTCTTTAAAATTTCATGTACCGGCGGTTAAGTTGAACTTTTTCAAACTGTTATGAAGGATAATAAGTCTCTTTATGTTTCATTTATAGATCTGTAAGTTTAGAATTCGATGTTTTATTTTTCTATATTGGTTCCATAAATTAACTCGTGCATCATAGTAATTTTTGTATTGTAAGTCTTATTTAGATAGATCCACATATTAGAATATAAGAGCCGAAGCAAAATGTTGAACTGAATTGTCCCTAAAGTCTGTAAAAAACGTGACACAACGAAATGGTCAAAATTTCAACCTCCACAAGGCGCGATCCAAAGGTGTACAATACAGGACACAATCGTAATTGTAGATTAATTTAAATTGAACCGAAATTAATGAAACAATTTGAATCAATTACTGTTTCCTATTGCAATTGAATTTTACACCCACATACAATTCGATTGTCTCATGTAAGTTAATGAATCGACTAATCAGTTTCTAAGAGAGAATTTAATATCTGTAAAAAAAAAGATTTCTTTTCGTGGACACGTCTATTGAATAGAAACTCATTCATTTGATGAAATCTGATGGATTAAGCAGAACTTACAGATAGATTACTACTCCATTCGACACTTTCTTCAATTAATTAATCCCACTTCGCAATTTTATGATTTTATGGTAAGTACAATACTTTGAAAATAACTATACATTTCTTGTATTTGGTTCGGTTTTCTTTAGGTTTGTACGATAAATGGATAATTTTTCTGTCCACTCAAAAGAGATACCAATTTATTTAACAAGAAGATTAACAGTAATTTAGTTTTTTTATTTTCCAATCAATTTTATTAACAATAAGTTCAACAAATAGAATAAATAGACTTGAAATAATATCAAACGTGTGTGGGCATCATAAGTATCAGTAGCTCGACAAATTTCCGTTAAAATCCTAATCGATTTTATCTTATATAGGGACTTACATGCCTTATTATAAATAACCGTTAAAATAACTCATTTTAAACATTTCTTTTCGTTTGTTATTGTTATTACAAAAGAAATCTAGTTAAAAGTAGATTGAATTTTAGGGTGCGCAAGCGTATATTCAAGTTAGAACTTTAACTTGAAATTACGAAAAGCTCCAAAGCTTGTGAATATAGTAGCGTACGAGCTTCCTACAGATATAGTTAGTAAAACTGAATACAATCAACTATCGCACTGATAAAAAGAACTAAAACTTTATGTAGAACTTTTATTGTGTTGGATTGGATTTGTGTCAAGAAAACGTGATTGAGAAATAAATATTACAAAAGTTCTAAAGTAAGCATTTTATAAAATCTTATTACCTATTATTATTTCATTTCTTTTGATTGATGTAAGATTTATTATGAATTTAATGGAATATTAATGACTGTAGATTGCAAAAAAAAATCGTTATTTTATTTCTTGGTGCAAGCTAGAAAAGATCGAACTTTAAACAATACGATTAGAATTGATCCAGTCACGTAATATTTACAGTAATGTCTTTATTTTTATTGTAAACGTGGTCAATATTGGCGAAGCTGAAAAAACAACGTTTGTATTCCAACACGAATCATGAAAATACCATTTTCATCCTGAAAAATATAGTTTTCGACAATAATGGAATATACTAGGAAATTATCAGTGTTAATCTAGAATCTAAATGAAATCAAAATTGTTAATGATAATTCAGGTTGGACTCTTCATCCAATTATAAATCTATTGAAATGTAATTTTCATGATCTAAATAGTTGATTGTTAGATTATAATTGTCGATTTTAGCAATTTCACTGTTACTCTGACGTGATTTAAATCTGTGGGAATATTAATTAATTTAGTGAAACATTTAATCGAGATCAGGCGTCACCGGAATTTTATTTCAGAACTTATTTAATTGTCAATCAAAATAGTGATAACTTGAAATTTTGGTACGCCTAATCCAATTCGTTTATTACTTTTCATTCTTCTTTTTTTATGTGTGATTGTTATAAATGACTAAATTAAAATTCATTACTAATAGAATGTCGCTTTTAGCCGATGCGACACATCAAAAATATTGCTTAAATTTAATTAATTTAATTAATTAACTTCGTTTTGAATTATGGTGAATTAGAGCGGTATTCGTATTGTTCGTCACCTGTAAAGAGGTATCACCGTACATATTCAAATTATTATTTGATGTTAAATTGAATGTGCGTTTGTATTAATTTTGATTTCGATTCGATACGATCGAATTAAATTTACTTACAACTTTTAAATCAATTAAAATCCAATTTTTGCCTCTACTTTTTACGTAAGAATTATATTCTCTTGAAAATATTTCAACATTCCCTTCCATCTAATCAATTTTTGACAATTACTGTATCGCATTTGTATTATGTAATTAATTAATCGCAAAATTAAGTCTATATTACGATAATCAATGTAAATGTATTTAGAAAAATTGCCGATAATCCATTTTAATTAATATTACTTCGAATTTACCGATAATAGATCAAATCTCTCATTTCCTACAGTTGTTGTTGGCTAATATTCAATAAATAAATTAATAATATTACTAGGATATCCTCTGTCAATATAATGAAGACAAATCGCAATATAACAGAATGACAATAAAAGTGTGACAGTTATTTTCAATAGCAAACGATTGGAAACAATCACAATAAATAGTAGACACGTTGAATAAGTATGGACAAAATAACTGTTTGTCAAATCTGTTATTGTCGTTGATTGATCCGGTAAACAAAACTTGTAAAAAGTTTAATTCGATTCTTTGCTCTATCAACAGTAATGATTGTTTGGAAAAGTTGTGATGAAACAAATTAAAATTGAGACTTTGATAAAAAAAAAACTTCTTAATCTATTTAAATAACTGAAACTAAAGTATCTTGAGTCGTATAGTTTTCAACATCCTTTACAAAATATAAAACTTCTTGAAGCACACACAAGTGCCAAAGTACTGTTACAAAAATTTGCTAAAGTAATTACATATTTCGAGGAAAGGCGTGTAACTTTTTCGTTTAAGAAAGTTTTCCGAGTGGCGATGATTTAATTTGAACAACTTGTTGTGGAGATTACTCGATGAACAAGGAATAATAATCGTGGACTGTTTATTTGTTGAATATGTATCTATATTCAATTTGTTACGATGTTGTTTCGGAGCAGATTTGATTCACACTATCATGGTGGCACCCTACAAATGGGGGGATTTACAATGATCTACAATTCAGAACGCAAGTTGTTCTTTTCAAATAATGTGTAAATCAGAGACAGACACTACGAAGCTCTTGGTGGGGTTAGGTTGCAGTTCTATTACCTGTTTGGCTCGTTTCTAAATTTGGAGAGCTACATTCATTTAACAAAAGAACAAGAAACATCACTATTCCAGAACATAATAAAATTTGCTATATGCCATGTTATAAATAGAATTATTCTGCATATTTACTGAATAAACCTGTAAATTACAACTTTGTTTTGACAGTCAAGTTATTTACAACATAAATCGACATCCACCAACCTACTTACTAATAATCTCATATTTTTCAACTGTAATTTAACAATGTAAACTCCAATCTAAAGTTATTTACATTGTTGCATTCTCATTACAAGGAAAATTTCAAAGCAAAAAAAATAGATAACTTTTATCGTCTACATAATAAAAATTATTTCATCATTCAAAGTAATTTTAAAAGTTAAAACACCCTATTTAAAACGGTATAAATAGAAAATCTCTTAGATAAAACAAGAAAAGTTTATTGTTATTTATTTGTTTTGTAAAGCAGGAAAAAATTTACAAAACAATTAAAGCTGCCTCATTGTTTATCTCTCTTTTAACTTTTATATTTCAAATAAATTTATTCATCCAAATAATTCATCAATTTCTAGATCATTCATTTATGATAACTAATCGATGTTTTTCTCAGTATATTCGAGGATAGTAGTAGCATTCACGATTTTGACAGAGAATCGATAGATATTATAATTCGTTTTTCAATTAAGACCATCATTAATTATGTGGAAGGCTTTTCTCTATTTACAATGTAATTTAAGGTTTTGTTTGTAACTGAATGTTGGTGTTTCACAATCACACAAAAGATTTGTTCATCATGGTTATGACAATATGCCACTGTTGATCCAGTTTTAATTAAATCAAATTGAATTTTTACTTTTCCGCTAACTGTGTACCGATTTCGGAACAATTCTGCTATCAGCAACAGCACGTCAGTTATTTTTATAATATGCTTGATTTAGTTTAACGTAGTCAAATTGACTTGAAACGGAATTCTCGCAACATTTTGGAAAGCAAATGAAGAATTATTGTAATTTGTATTGTTTTAACTCCCGTCCACATCTATCGAACGATTACGATGGAATGGGTACGAAGGGGAATGAATCAACTATAACAAAAACGATAGGAATGGGGCCAAATGCGAATGAATCGGATCGACATTCAAGACATCCCTTGACCTTCGTTCCCATGCGATCGTGTTTGCTTTGCCCTAAACACTATATTTACATTCCCGTTTGTACCGATTCCTTTGTGATCGTTTGATAGATGTGGACGGAGCTTTAGAGTCAGGACTGCAAGATTAAAATATATCGAATATATTATCTATAAATTATTACATTTTTTTTAATGTTTTTTTGTTGATATTTATTACAAAAATGACAATATACAAGGGATAACTTCCTATCAAAATAATTTATAGGTTCTCTTTTTATTATTTACGCATATTAATATTTTCCTACGTAATATCATTTAAATAATACAGGTGTGAATCACAAAATTTCAGTTAAATAAATAAAAATTCCTATCATTATGGCATTTATTGGGGAACATAAATAAATAATTGTTATAATTTCGAGTGCAGTTTGAATTATTTATAGATAATAAAATCACATAATGTTATAAAACAATCAATGATATTGTGGGCAAACTTCAATCTTGATCTCCAATTATAGATATATTCTTCATAAACATCTGCCTATGTATCTATCTAATTTCACTGATTTACCGGAGTTATGAACGATTCGAAATAGAAGTGACAACTTGTGAGGAGACAAAAGTGCTTATGGGACTATTTTCAAACATAAAAAACGCACAAACGAATCTTTTCCGACGTATAAAAATGAAAATTCATATTGAACTTTGAATCGAATTTGAGAAATTATGCAGTGGGAACACTACAAAGTTTAAAAATCAACTTATTTTATTCCTTCAATGCTCTTGAAATTGAATTTTCTAAGAAAACTACTTAAACTCACATGCAAAATTATGCGGCAGCCTTTGAAGAAATTTAATTGAAAAGTAAATCTATCTATGCGATCAAAAATTTCCAATATATCTAGTGAATAATCCTAAAAGTATCTGTACGGTATTTACTCTAGGTACGTTAGCTTTCTTACAAAAATTGGAATTTCATAAAATATATGAACACTATTATGCAAGACACTCCAATCTCAGATTCTCGATTTATACCCGATTGCTAATTTTATTTTGCATTTAATAAATAAATTATGCGTATTTATTTAATTGTTAATTATAAACGCAGGCTTAATTTTTCAATGCGTTTGTTGTTTATCTTGTTATTACTTGAATAGAGTGTTGGTGGATCTCCGATTTGTATTCAGTATTGCTAAAAGTGATTCTAAAAATAACAAATCCCCGATTACTATTTAGATTCGAGATTTTCTGACAATATTTATAGAACTGTATTAATGAAGCAAACAAATCATCACTTCGCTAAATGATCACTAAATTAATACACACCTATGTAAGACTTTCTAAATTCAATCATATAAAATATCATCTTTTCCATCGTTTGTTCAAATAATTTCTCGAAAAAAAAACTATCATGATCTCTCCAATAACTTGGAAGAAAGATAAACGTTTATTATAAGGAATGAATGCATACTAAAGTAAAAAGTCTACGGATCGATTTTCATAGTGGAGCTGAAATTGCCTTCTAAATGCTATTAAAGTAAGGACATTTAGAATTACGGAAATAATTAAACTGACACTGTCCGGATAATGTAAAAATCTAATTCCGTTTCAGGTGCATCTGATTTTGCATACATTTATTCAACGTAAAGAAGAGAAAATCTGTGTATTAAAGATCAATATATATGGATCATAAGCTTTGATGTCAACAGAAATATTTTTAGAGTAGCAACACTCTCTTCTGTTATGTGAATCACTTATTCCTTAACACATCTTTGCTAAATTATATATCAACCACCGTAAAGTTTTAATTACTGACAATAAGTGATTTTCAAGTTAAATGAATATTATGTGCTTTGATTATAAATGAAATCAAGTAGAAATTTCACTAATCTAACCAACATTGTTGCTATCTTATAGTTGGACCGTCCAAACCCAAATAGACAGACTATAATCACATCCCATAGTGGTAGACGAGTGCCCGGTAGTAATCATTAAAATGCAAACGCTTTTAAAAGATGAAATCGAATTAAATGAAAGCTTTGATCTATGTGAACTACAGATAATATATGTAGTTTTTTCTACATAGGACAGCAGTAGTTCATTTAAATTTTTATTGAAAACATTCGAAGCGTTTTAGAAACCTGAACTAATAAAATATGAATATAGTGAAAGAAATAGGAAACAACGAATGTTAGGGTGGAGATACACGAGCCGAACTTGTAATGTAACATGCTTGGTGTAGTTGATATGAGTTTGTTAACACAATAGGAATACTTTGTAAAGTTGACCGCCTCAACTCATTTTCTGTCGGCTTTTCCGACCAGTTCAAAGGAATTTGTCGTTTACAGACATCAATGAACCACTCACGAAACTGACCTTTATTTGCCTGCAAATATTCGACGAGCATTACACTACAGACTCGGCTCGCTAGACAATTGTTTGATTGATATGCTGGAATAATAATAATTAGCCTTGTTACCAGTCTCCGCTATAAGTAGCATTGTCTGAAGAGACATAAGCTATCACACATTGACATGAGACAAAAAAATTAATGTATGAAATATGTTAATCAAAGTCTTGTTTTTGACTTGTTTTAAATCAGTTTCCTGACTTAAGCGACCGATGACACTGCAATTTGTCCCTATTTCAACTGCACCACTACTTATTAACCATAAATGACGAAATTTGTAAAAATGGCTAATTAGTGCCCATACTTTGAATTATTTTGTTTTATTTACAGACGGTGTTGTTTTTTGAAGAAGACAACAATAGAATTCTCAATGAATATGGTAGAAATTCACCATTATTATTGGATATTAATAAATAAAGTTATGGTAATCTCCATTGTGTCCGAAGTGATTTATTGAAAAGACGAAGAAAAATGGATAACGAAATGGATACCAATTCGACTGAAAACAGTAGTATTGAATGTGTGATAATAAATCCGAATAGCACATTAGGATCAATATATTTCCAAAGTGCTGTCTATACAATGTACGCAATAATATTTGTGGTATCATTAATCGGTAATGGTTTTGTATGTTATATAGTCTTGTCATCACCAAGAATGCGTACAGTCACAAACTATTTTATAACGAATTTAGCTGTCGGCGATGTGCTTATCACAATACTTTGTGTCCCTTTTACATCTGTTGCCCTTTTAGAACAATATTGGCCATTTGGTAGTTTTCTCTGTCCAGTCGTCAACTATTCTCAAGCATTATCAGTATTTGTAAGCGCTTATACATTAGTTGCTATTAGTATTGATAAATTTATGGTTATTATGTGGCCATTAAAACCAAGAATATCAAAAAGTTTCGCTACATCAATTATTGCTGTTGTATGGTTAATTGCTGGTATCACTGTATTACCAACAGGAACATTTGCAACATTAACACAACCTGATGCTGATAATTCAAGTGAAATTAATTTTTACGAAATGTGTGACATGTAAGTTAGATACAAAAATTAATGTTGTGTTGTGTTTTGATGTTTTCAATCTCTATAATAACAATAATTGTTAGATCTGCTACAGATATAAAACTGGCATGTACTTATAAAATTGATGCACATTCTATTGATTTCAATCTTGTATATGATACGATAAATTCTGTAAAATTCAAATATTACGTTATACGATAACAATTTGATATGAAAACGTAAAAAATAATATATGAAAATTGAAAATTTTCTTTTTGAACAGACGAAGGAAACGAAATCTATTTAAATTTGAACGATTTATCGATTTTGCCTATCATTGCCTAAAATTCACCAGATGATTAATTTTCAATAGAATTGTTCAGTAAATTAACAAGTGACCAATAATTAAAAATGAAAATTGAGATTAGAACGTGTACCGAAACCTATTAGGAATTAGTCTAAATATCCATATTGTAGAAATAATTTATCAATAATAGATTAAACCTATTAGAAGCCATTAAGCGCAACATAATTTTAATGTGACTTCTTCAAATATTCTAAATGTTTCTCAAAGGATTTTGAAAGTTGGTAATTAATAATTTTGGAGCTATTGGGTGATCCTTGATATTAATTAAGACTATTTAAAATTTTAAATGTGCAGAAATAACAATCCCAGTAAACAACTTAATTTGTTGTGAATATTTCTACGTTTTGTAGCATTAATCATTTCTAGAAAAGCATGATAGAACATCTCTGATAACCATTTACTTTTTTAAACCTGACAAGATTGTATGTTTGATTTATTACTTCGGCATCAATTATTTATTACTTAATCTAGATAGAATTCGTATTAGCGTACAATTGTTAATTTATCAACATATTGTTTCATTTCTTCTATATTTGTGAGATAATAATCGATATTAAACGTTGAAATATAATCATTTTGTTTTCATTTGATAAAGAACATTCAGGTTTCAATCTTCTTTAGACCTATTTATGTTGAAAATGCACGTCAAACATCAAAGCATCTCGAAATCAATTAAATAGAATTATTGCTTTGTATCCTATTTGATATCACAATGTCGATGTTAGTAAATTACTCTGAAAATTAGAGCGTGTAACAATGGGGAAAATCTAACATCAGATGAATAAATCACAAATATGCGAAATTTTCCATGTTCTCATTGTTTTAAGTTCAGAGAAGATTTGTATAAATAGGTACTATGAGGGCAAAGAAAAATATGGTCTGTTGTTACGAATCTTTCAGTTCCGAAGACAATGGTGAAGAAAAAGTGGGAAAGGTCTCCGGAAATGAATAAAACACGTCCACAATCAATCGGATAACTATGCTTCCGAAAAAGTTTTATCGGTGAAGATCAAGTAAACGATAATAGGAAAAATACAAAACTTAATCAACTTCAAATATAAATTTTAATTCATAAATCTCACTAGAGGGTGATGCAAAGTGCTGCTTTTTTTTTAATTTCAACTAGAATCACCACAACTGTTATAAATACAAAAATTTTTGCTGGCCAGTGGTGGGCAATTTAAAAAAATCCATTTTATACGTCACCTACAAACTATATGAAATAACATTATTATGTAGGTGTATTGTTCAAAATTTTCTCATGTAACCTTTTCATTTCGCTACCGTTGCTTAATAATAGATTTTAATATGTTAAAAGACACTCAACGGATCTGTCATTTTAGAGGAAATTTTTAATTAAAACCTTTTACCGGAGCCATATCTATACGTGTACATTTTATTATTAATAATATTGCTACACTATTTTCTAGAAAAAATTACATTACAAATATTTATGTATTATAAAAGTTGAATAATTTGATTAATCACACGAAAGAGGACTTGATGAATTCAATGTCCCGTTCTACAATTTGATATTAAATGATAAATTATTATTTTGTTGCAGCTGTTACTGAACTTTAACATTTCACCATCAGATTGGTCTAAACATGTTGACGTGCCCTTTAAAACAACATGAAGCATACATTTTCTCTTTAGACATTTTACGTAAATTAGATTTCCAACAAAAGTAGATAGAATTCAGTAGAAACAGTAAACTTTAAGAAAAATCACTGTTAAGCCGCGTTCACATCTATCAAACGATTGCGAAGAAATGCAAACGAACAGAAACGAATCAACGAATGCAAAGAATTGAAAAAGAATGGGAATGAACGCAAACTGAAGTATTTAGATAGATGTCTTTGCATTCGCTTGTGTTCGACTAGTTTCGAGTTTCTACAATAATATTTTAATTAATGAGAAATGAGAATAATATAAAATTAGTCTATAATTAATAATAATAACAGAAACAACATTCATATTTAATAAATAGAGGCTTCAATTTATTTCGTTTTATCAATTTTCTCCTTAAATATCTGGCAATTACTATTAAAAGAATCGGTTACATGGAAAAAAATGTCTCTAAATTACAATTTTGTTTAATAAATATTTTGTTTCCTGTCCACACTATGCGAACACGATCGAGCGCGAATGATTTGAGCTCCTTTAAAATACCGACAACAATTAGCGGATCGACGTTCATGCCTTTCCTAGGCCTTCGTTCGTATTCGATCGCTTTTGCCTTGTTATCCACACTATGTTTACATTCCTGTTCGTCCGCATTCCTTTGCCATCATTCGATAGATGTGGACGCGGCTTTATAGTGTATTGTATAACGAGTAGGAGAAGAGGTACACTCTCAGTGGATCGTGACGCTTGTGGTATTTCTGCACTATTAGTTTTTGTATAACTATAAGAATTATTTAAGCAGACTAAATTTCCATATGTACGACAGTAATCAAACTTATACAATTAAGAAATAAACCATATAATGGAACTAAATAGTTGAATACAAAGAGCGGAAAACCAACATTTCCTTAGGGAAAAGTTATTTTCACTCTTCAAAAGTTTTATGATCAACAAGTTGTTCAGTAACAAAATTGCGAATATATAACGGAATAAATACGTTGTAAAACTAGAAATTGTTCTGAAGTCGATCTACGATACTAATATAAATTTTCACATATGAACATATAATACAACAAAGATTGAAGAATGGACAATTCTGAAATTTTAAAGTTTACGTTTATATATCTATTTGTTCTGGAAAATCTAATGTTTATCTCCGAGTGATCTTTACTAATTTGAGTGCTTATTAGGATTGCCTTTTGCTACAGCAAATCTTTGTAATACAGTCTCTGTTTACATTCCATTGACACTTACATGGCTTGAGTTTGAGATAGAAAATAATTAATAAAATATGCATTGATATCAAAAGTACAGCACTTTCCCTACTCGTCACACAATGTATTATTATTCATATACAAAGACTGATATAACTCTAACATTTTTTGTTTCTATCTGAACGTAACGCTTCAAATGAGGATATTATTTTCTATTAATTAACGCATTATTATCTCTCATTTTATATAATGCTGTTTGTCTGAATTGTTGTGTGTTGCTGTCGAACAAACGCGATTAATAGAATAGCAACATTCAATCAACCTACGCCTTGTTCAAATGATGCAAACCAAATAGATCCATTTTATATAATGTCATGCTTGTTTTTTCAAATTGAATTTTAACGTTTAATTTATTTATGGATCTTGTTTCAAATGCAACATTCATAAATCATATGCTTGCATGCGTCGTGTAACATATAACTCAACTAATCCTTCTTGTAACGTCTAGAATCTTAGAATGTAATTCGCTATTTTACAACACATTCAGATCCTTTCCATCTTCCCTTTCTAAATTTCAACTTAAATGCAATCTCGTCTTAAATTATCTAAATGTTCCTTGAACATAAGACTCATTTTACTTAACAGTTAAACAATTCTATTTTATCTAAAATGAATCTCATGTTCAAGAATATTAAGGTTGATTTTGGGTGGAAGACGGGCGGCCTTAAGAATTAATGTAAATAGTCTCTAATAATAGGTGTGTCTACATTTGTACGCATTTCCGTGAGGCATTCGCTAAAATGCATGCTCATGGCGCCCGTATTGCATGCATTGCGACACGCCTCGAAACGGAGTTAAACGGACAGCGGACGATAGCGCACGTGATCCCGACTGGAGTGGGTTGCCAGCAACTCTAAAATTTATTACATGCCCCTATCCTTTTTATATGACTCCGATCATAAATGTTACAAGAGACAGCAGTACTTTTTAAAATTAAATCGCTTCTCATGAATAGCTCTAACGATTCCAATTCGTCATTGGAAAATCTATCATTTGCTCCGAAATTTGATAATTAGTTTTATCATTTGATGAAGGCCAAAGGGCTATCAATAAACTTTATTTACAAACATCATCAACGTTTCGTCTCGCACAAACTAAGCAAAAGTTTTTGATCAAATGCAGCTGCAAAGTTTCACTACCGTAAAACATATATCAATAAGAGGCGTACATACTTCTTTAAAATAGTTATTTGCTAATTTTTGGGAAACATCCTAAAACATATTTTAACTCGTTTTTAAGTAATTTGTGAGAAACGCTTATGAGCTTTTAATAAAATTCCATTTACATCCATTAATTGTATCAAATATTTACAAATTGTGAAATGAATAGGAAGATAGATATCGTTTATGCAAGTGATAATTAAGTATGTAACATTTATATTATTCTATAGACTAACAAATATTGACAATAGCAACATAAAATTTCTAGGTGTAGCGCTAATTTATTTAATTTTTCTACCATAAATCGAAAAAACTTCGTTATCCAATATTTTTTTTTGTAGCATTCATTATTGACACACCTTTATATTTCCAGACTTCATTTAATTTAGATTTGCCAATATTATTTTAGTTAGCTTTATACTAAAGAATAAGGGTGGGAAAAAAAACGATCGTTTATTTTGTGTAGTTCAATCAATCAATTCATTAGTTTTTTCTCAAGTCTTTTCAATATGTCAACAAAACGAAAACGGATTTTATTTAGAAACATGCAATTTTTTCAACAAAAAACTTTTATTAATAAATTAAATAAATAAAAGCCGTAATTAATGAATTAAATTTGTAATTTTTGCTAGCTAGCTAATTAGCTAACAATTGCAAGAAATAATAAATTCCTATTGAAAAACACGTCAACTCATTGTTGTGATAATTCTACTAACATTCTAATCACATTCAATTTAATTACAAATTATCTGTCAAGCCAATGATGAGTGTAGTTTGATTCTAATGTAATTAATGGGAGTCAATAAAAGACCTAAGCTTTTAGATCTAGTCAAATGATACCATTTGATTCGTTTCATTTAACTATTTTTGTTAGAAAGGTGAAAGAGCTGTAAAATTTAATTTAAAATTTGACACGGAAACTAGTTGGAATATATATGTACATATGTATTAACAGACAGAGAAAGAGAGAGAGAGAGAGTACAAACTTTTTATCGTTAACATCAGAATGTTGGCATTTTAATTAATTGTAATCGAACAATTTTCAATGAATGAATAAATTTTCTTTAGTAAATATAAGGCCCTCTAACCAGAAGGTTCTGCAATTGGGGCAATAAATAAAATTGAAAATGGGGCCCAGCATAAATTTCATCAAAGAATAGCGTTTTTTTTTTGACGCTTGGCTTCTTGTTTATATCGTTTTCCTTCGAAATTATTTCAACCTTCTTGTATAAAATACAAATGTATTTATTTTAAAAAAAGGGGGGCTCTAGGCAACTGCCTCGTTTGTCTGGCCTAAATCCGGTCATGCTAAAAGAATTCTTGCACTAGACATAACGATTAGCGAGAATGTCTATTAAATAGGAATTTTAACACTACAAAGACGATCCTTTTGTAAAGAGATACTTGAAATATCATGTCATGAATTTCATAGAAATTTATAATGAAAGAAGATGAATAGTTGTTACAAGTCTATGGATGTGCACTAAATTCAATAAAACTGAAACACAATTTAGATTGCAAGTTGTGTACAGAATACAAGACAACAGTATCATACACATGAATCACCCATAATGATAAATGATAGAAAATAACTGTTACTCAAACGGAATAAAAAATCATTAAAAAGAAATGTGTAAGTGTTTAATATACAAAAGGATTCTATGTTTTCTAACAACTTGATGCTTGTTCATTGTTTACGACCTACAGCGTTTTTGTTTTTGTTATCCAACTATATTGTATATCTGCTGATTGGTACATTTTGAGTATGTTTTTTTCATTTCCAAACAAAAGGTATAGGTAGGTAGAGAATTTTCAGTATTCATGAATAAACTGTTAAAGATTATTTAATCATAATTATAAAATATGAAACGTTTAAAGCTAGAGTCAATTTGTGTCTATTCGATAAACGAAAAAAAGAACCAGACAAGTCATACCACATCAAAATTTCCACTATCTTCACAAATATAAAGTTACGTATCATTCAATGAAACTCGTTGAATTACAACGTTTTGCTAATTATTTTTAAACGAATATTAAATGGCAATGTCGACTATACTTAAGTATATGTATAGGACTGTTTTTTTTTATTGTGGGAACATGTTAAACTACCGATCTGGTTCTAAATAATACAATTCTGATGAGTAATTAATCATAAATGTTTGATTGGTCTGAGTAAATATGCTTTAGCAAAAAATTCACTATTATCAAATGATCAATCGAATACAAGTCACACCTGTGGTTTCGAAAATAAATTAGTAATTTGTGATTAAAGCGGTACATATTTCGAGTAAAAACTCACCATCTACAGTTACTTGTGTATGTTCAGATGCATTCTATGTCAAGGTTCTGAAAAATATTGAGAGTTAATAAAGTACTACTGAAAAATAATGACGACTATACTTACTCGCTAATAAAAGATTTTTTACTCATTTTCACACAATTGTAATTCCAACAAACGTATATAGAACGATATTTTACACTTTTTCACTGATCACACTTTTTGTACACTTTAAATTATGAATCTATAACCTCTAAATTGCGACAAAAACACAACTCCTTTATCGATAGTATTGTTTCAGTTGTTTTTTTCAATTTTTAAAAGAACTGTTTTATGACATAATTAATTCACTCGTTACGTATTAAATTTAAGTAATTAATTATCGATTAAAGTTTTATTGTGATACCCCGCAGCAAACTGTCATTTTTTAACTGAACGCCACCAAAATGGAGTTAGGGGCGATTGACCTATAAAAATATTGCAGTATCCAATGCACTCTAGATTCTCTATCATTGTGTCCTTGATTATATCATTTTTTTACTTCTTTTTGTTGAAAATAGAAACCTTTAAATAATTAAAACGGTTCCGTATATTCTTTTTTATATAATTAACACAATATCTAATTGTGAATTAAGTTCTATTTAATATTAAATGAAGAAAACTGTCGTCTCCAATTAGTAAAACAGTAGGCTGTCGGCGTGACGTCATTTGTTCCTACGCCAACTATGATTAAACAGTAGTTGCCCTGTTGAAAAGTTACCGTTTACATCGGGCTGATAAATTTTTCCAATTTCATGACGATTTCTCTTTAATTCGTTGAATTTAACAGTGTGTAATGTTAGTAGATATTAAAATATTAGTTGTTTGTCAAATTAATATTTGAATATATGTGAGATATCTGGGTGAGTCAATTTATGTACGTTTTTTGTTTCTTTATTTTTTTTTTAAACAATTTTGGAAATATTTTCGGTTCATAGAGTGTCTCTAATGTACAGATCCTCTTGGCTTACTTATTTTACTTGAACATAAACACCATTTTAATAACGTAGAATTTAAGTGTGACTATGTAAAATGAGTCTTATGCCAGCTACACATTATCGTCGTTTCACGCCGCGTTCGTCGAGCACCTTGTCCGAATGACGAACAATGATGAAATATTGCAGGGTGGATGGCTTCGCTGCAGCGAAACAGCAGCACCATACAACGTATTGCTCATACTCGTAATTTTAGGGCATTTCATTTACTATTGTAAAAATTGCCTAACAGATCAATATCGAGACAGGGCAAGTTAAATCTTCCCTCACGTTCATTATCATTTCTTTACCTTTGCTATGTTTTCACACCTAACACATGAGAAATTTGTATAAAACGTCTAAAAATTTTTGATATCATAGTTGTCGTTTGTCTCGTGGCGTTTTGTTAAATGTTAGTTGTGTTATTACTTCCGACAGAATAACGATTGTCAACAAGAGTTCATCATGCGGAATAGGTTGACAGAAACTTAATAGATTTGAGTTGTTTTAGTAACAATTGTAGAAAGTATCGATTTGTCTAGTGAGCCCTGACATTGTGTCCCAAAACGAAATTGAATACAGCAACTAATTTCAATTATTGAAATAATATTGATAGAAGCAAGCTCTTATGGCACATAATAAATAAAAAACTAATTCTAATATCCCTTTTAAAAGCATTTAAAGTATTTGTAAAGATCGCCCCTAGAAGTTTTCAGCATTCCAATAGCACCATTGATTTTCAACAGAAACACCTGTTGCATACGCATAATCTAGTTCTACAGCATTGCATTCATGTGATGAAATTAGAGTTGTATTTTAATTGAGAATTAATCGAATTATTAGAGTGAAATTTTCTATATTTCATTTTCAGTTATTTATGCCGTGAGGACTATTCAAAAGTTGGTGTAGAGTATGGTATTCTCTATACAAAAATCTTGATGGTACTCCAATATATCGTACCATCGGTTGTGTTACTTTTTACTTATACAAGTATCGCAGCAGTGATATGGTGCCATCGGATACCTGGAGAAGCTGAAAATTCCAGAGACAAACGAATTGCCAAGTCTAAACGGAAGGTAAGATCAACACATACACACTATAAATTTTACGTATATCCGACCCTTGTTCCATGGACTCATAAGAAAATATTTTTTATTCATTATTAGCCCACAAAAGGAGCAAAGTCATGAATAATTTATCAAACTAGATAAACATCAATTAGCATATTAGAAATTTACATAAATTCTAAATTCAAAACGATCGTTATAAATATTTACATCTCAAAAACAATGAAACAAGTAAAGTTCATAAAGTATGTGTTATGTCTGTGTTTACACATCGATACTGTCAAGAGAAATTTACATTACGTTATTCTCCTTTTATGAAAACATGATGAAGCTTTTTATCTAACAATAGAACAGAACGTTTTTATAGATAAAAAGGAGAATAAAACCGAGTCTAGTTCGTATATATCGTTGAGATAAATGGGATATTCACCTGGCGCCTCCGCCATTTCTTAAATTATTCACACAATTCAATCGATTTGTTAAATAATCCTAAAAACAAAATGTTTGTTGTACAATGACTCCAAATATTGATGTTAATCAGTGTTTTCAATTACTATTAAGACTTAAACTGAAAAAAGTAACACTCACAATCTAACAATTTATTAATGAACACAACAAGTCTTCTGGTCAATTCATTGGCATCTTTTATCAATGAAATTTATAGAAACGAATATATTCGGTTGAGATGAGAGAAAAACATGTTTTAGATTCTAAAGATTCTATCAATAAAATGCGTATGATGTATGTCACGTAAAAAGTGAAAATGGAAATCAATACGTAACAGAAGATGGCCTTAAATTATTAAATCTAGACAGGTGAAACATCTCATTATTGCAATGATAACGGATCAACATATGCATAATAAATTCAGTGACTTTTCAGGGTCTCTAAATCAAATCGTAAACGTCTAATTTTCATAAGAATTATTTATTATTTATTCATAATTTTAAAACTAAAATCAATCTCTGCTGCTGAACGTACACTTTCCCATCGATAAAATAATGTCAAGTGACAGTTTACGGCCACAACAACAGTTCATTAATAATTTTAAAATCTTAATTACAAGTATAGAACTTGCAGTAATCCCAACTCATTATAACAAACTTGTAGTAATCCGAAATTATTATGACAAACTTGTAGAACCTATCAAGCGCCACTTACAAAATGGATGATTTCTAAACTTAATTTTCCGTCCAAATAAGTTTATTTAACTGTTCGTTAAGCAAGCTCAGCTTTTTTCAAATTAAATGTTTAAAAAAAATGTAAACCCTTGTAAGAACTATTTTGATTGATGTTATGCTACATAACTTGCTGTAAGAAAATTGATAAAGCTTTGTTTCTACGACTTTAATTAAAATTGATTACATTCGTAAGTGACGTGAAGGCGTATTTATTGCAGAGACCTTATTAAACACATCATCGACAAACAGTAATCCGTACAAACAATCTATTGATGTTGGAAAACTTAATCACATTCATCTAAACAACAAAATGAGCAAATTTACAGAATTTACTCAATCAGAAAATTGACCAATTCAAATGTTCTTTCATCCAATTCCTATCTCGTAATCTTAAAATTTCTATTCTCTGCCTCTATAAAACTTCTCAGATGTTCAAATGTCATTATAGTAGAACAAGCGTACACTTCCTGTTCAGAGTTATGCTCAAACTATTTCAAACTTTTGTTCTCACTACGTTATCCTTTATTTGTCAGTTAGTAGTACGTTTCTAATTTTCTTATTTCTAGTATTGTTGTTTCTAGATCCTATTTCGAATATTTTTAAATTAAACTTTGTTTTAAGGAAATGAATAATTGATAATTGCTTTTGTATAAGATTGCCATCTATCTCTAGCATCAATCGTTTGGGTAGATTTTTGAAATGTATCTATTTCGTATTCTGTTGAAAGCATTTGTGCCATAACAATTCCATCATGTTTTTCATATACTCTCTCTTAATAAAATTGAAACATTTCAAAAATTACATGCATGAAAAAGTGTACAGTTTTACGTATCTAGGGATTCTCATATATGGATGGCATTTTATTCTAAATATTGGTCCTCTTGCATTCTGTTCATTTTCGTATAATCAAGTGAATTTGTTAAAATTTACCTTTAATCCTTTATAATGTTTGGAATTATTCCGGGTGCATTGCGTTTATAATCATATGTTAATCTGTATTTCATTATGGTTTAATGGCAGAAATGTTTAGAATCAAGTAAGTAATCGATTCTCTTTAAAGTTGTAGCGGATTGCAGCTGTAAAATGAGAGAAATTAGTATAATTGGGTCATCTTGCCTTGAACATAAAACTAATTTTACTTTGTCACGCACTTAAATTCGACTTCATTAAAAATAAATTTCATATTCAAATAACATAAAAGTGATTTAAGGTTGAGCTTAAGTCGATATTAAGAAAGGCAAGATGAATTGAATCTTAATTTGTGTTTTGTTTAGATTTCGACTAATCATCTCATTAGAACACAATGCAATTTCTATAACTATAATTATCTGCTTTCAAGTTCCTTTGATAAGATAATAAGCTTGTTCATCAATACACGGCCTTCAGGGCGCGGGGTCGAGAGAAGGACCGACCAGCATCACTAGACCTTGCCATCGGCCTAGCTACCAAATCCCCTCAGAGCTGTAGGCTCATCGGGCCTTTTGATGGTGGCGAGACATATCCAAAACTCTACTGTCTTTGCAAGACAGCGTCCGAAGTAGTTCTGCGCGAGTTTCAACCACTACTCCGACGGGCTTCATCGGCTCCCGTGGTAGATACCAGTTCCGCCAGCATCACTGGTGGGATGCTTCGTAATTCTAATCTCTACCAGTTGAGTCCTGAAATTACCAGCACTATTGGGTCGGCTCGGGTCCGTGGAATTTCTACACACAAACAAGCAATGTCGTCAATCCTACTGGTTTCCTCATTACTGAGTACTCTCTTTGTAAGGCTCCACTCACTACAAGAATAATTGCAGTTCGAGGACACTTTCGAGCACCCCTGTCATCTTCTTTACTGTATACCATGAGAACCCCTACTCTCTGCCACTAGAGAGAGGCTACGCACAGTACAGTTTTACGGGTGAGTGGCTATGACAACCGCTCACCCTACACACCCCTGTCGTTTAGCTGACTACCCGGTGGACCGCTACTCCACCAGACAGCCACTCAGCTCACGCCATGAGAAGGCACGACATAGGACAATTTACCACAGTCAGTGCACACACCCAGTGAAATGCTGACTACAGCTTGAGAGCCTACAAGACGAGAATATTAAATTTCAAATATTTAACATATAATATTGCAAATCCAAACCCATTCCGAACACAGCTTAGTAAAAGATAAATCTGTTCATAATTTTCGCGATAAACATGGATAAAATCGTACCCATTTTAATTACAGTTAAGCCGTGATAATTAACCTATCTACATTTTAATATAGAGAAGAACAACAACTGTAATGACGTGAATTAACAAATTTGTAGAATATTTATAGCATATTTAAGTATCAATTTAAATTTCTAATAAAACTTTCTTATATGTACTACTTTTGATCTGCATACGAGGTCCACGATTACGATCTAATCTATTATGCATTAACCAAACGCAATTTTCATGGTAATTTTGATGGCTGAAAAGAACAACTTTTTAAACGATTCTAGTAAAAGTTGTAAACTTTTAACTTGTTTATCATTATTCTGTATTATTTAACGTAAATTTTTGTTTTTGTTACTATTATCTTCATCATTACGTTTAAAATTTAGAACCTTTTATTATTATTAACGTCACTTGTCGAAATCTGGCGGATGAGTCTTAATACTCTTCTATTGTTTCCGGATATTGAAGTATAGACTTGAATATAAGAGGGAGACTTTCGTAGTACTTTTTACAATTCAGAAACCACACCGTATGATGCAAAATTTCCAGACTGACTACTCATCCATAGAAAAATTTTGAAGTGTCCACTTTATGCTGTAACTTCCCTTTTCTGGTTTGATTTTATTTGGAAATCATATTTTGAAAAATTGACTGATGTGAATATAATTCCATTATTTTTCGAATTTATCTCATATTACATTTGTATTTGTTTTTATTTTTACAAAATTCCTTAAAACCATACCGTATGAAATTCGCTTTTCATATAAAAAAGAACATCGAGCTGTAATATTGTCAACACATAGATTTTATAAAACCTCGATTTTTTTTTATAAAATAAATACCTCAACATAATAATACTTTGACACAGTTGCGATTTATTACGTTTTCCACTAGGGGAAAATATAATCCGGTTAAATATATAGACATTAAAGGATACAATTTAAAAAAATAAATTACCAATCAGAGTATCGAATTTGCGCCATAAAATCGTTAGTAAACAGACAACAATAGTGTCAATTTGATTCTATTTCCACCTTTTAAACTGTGTGAATTTGTTGTATTCGTAATACATCAACTAAAGCCGTGTAAAGGGAATGCCAGAAGCATTCATATTTGACTAATATAACGTGATATTTTGTATTCTAACGTGTCACTATCACGTATTGTTAAAGAATATAATGTCATGTTGCAAAATCTAACAAAACATCATCAAATATACTTTTATTTTCACATTGTTCTTTTTGATAACTTCTCAACGATAAGGTGAATTATAAATGATAACGTGCAGAGGTATTTTAACTTTCAAGACAGTTGACACGGAACAATTTTGCGAAGCTCTCCATCTTGACCCTTTGGAATTTAATATTATTGAACATAAAAAATCCATGGGCTTCTGTTAAAATATAAGTTTTTCATAAACTATCTGACGCTTAAACACTAATGTTTGTTGAAATTCATGAACGTACTTACACGTAAAATATTATCAAATATTAGGTTTGTTCCTACCGATATTTCCGAATTATGTTATCAATAGGAACGTATTTATATTAAGAAACGTTATAGATTTGATTATTCAGTACGAGACCATGATTTTCCCAATTGTTTATTAGAGCGCCGAACTGTTAATTAAAATCGACTTTAAATAACTGATTCCAATGTTCCCTGTTTGAATAGCCTATATAAAACAGAAAATAACAATCAAATTGAATCAAAATGAGACTAAAAGTCAATACTTACACATAAAATGTGCAAAATTGAAAAAAAACAAGCAAACAAAACCAGAAGTTGGATGACGTGTATAGGCTTTTTTCTGGGAATGTTATTTCCTTGGAATATTAATCGCTTAAATGGATATTTTAAGTGAAAATTCAATCAAGTATAAATTCAGCTTTAATTGTAATTAACGTCAAATATTTAAAGGAAAAGAAGGTCTTTCAACTGTAAATAGAATTAAAATTGTGCGACACATAATTTAATGGATTTTTTATTACATTTTAAATGTTCACAATCTAATAAATTACCAAAGCTGCATTATATTAACCATCAAAACTTATACCAGCATGTCGAATAATTAATGATTATGTATAATAATGCAGGAAATTAAATAAATTATAACGCATATCCATGTCGCAACAAAATGAATGATTGATTTGAGAAATACAAATAAATTATTGTAATATAAATAGTTATGTAATAACAATAGTTAAGACATTAATTAATGAATTTGATAAAATTAATTACAACTATTGTATTCAAATATTGTGCGACACATAAATTTAATAAATCAAATACAACTTTCAATCATCAAACAGAAAGTAATGAGAGTGATTTTAATGTCAATCTTTGATTTCGCTTTTTCCATTGCAAGTATTTTATTTATATTCAATATTAGGAATTGTCATTGAATTTCAAACATCAGATTGTTTGTCGTTTGTCGTTTCGACAATATAAAAGTTTATATATGTTGTCAAGAAAAA
Organism: Meloe dianella; assembly: GCA_028455855.1. Taxonomy (NCBI): domain Eukaryota; kingdom Metazoa; phylum Arthropoda; class Insecta; order Coleoptera; family Meloidae; genus Meloe; species Meloe dianella. The sequence continues at coordinate 1,229,017 of JAPTHL010000060.1, forward strand.
AATCAGAATATGCCAGTCTAATATTGATTTTGCTTCTCTTATTAGATGTATAATATTTTTGTGACGTAATAGATGAAAAGTTGTTGTGCGTCGTTTGAATATAAATATATGAAGAGAAGATGCGATTTGCCGACGGTATTCCTAAGAAATCTTGATCTCCATTCATCACATTCAATTATAAATTGTAAATCGTACTAACAGTAGTCTATCGCTAGATGGTAGTAGCTGCTCTAAGCACGATCTCAACTAGATCCAACTACAACAAAACCTCAAATTGCTCCAACGTCGTGATGATGTCGGGCAGAACTAATGGCTAGCAGCGTATTACAAATGGTATTAGCAACACCTGCAATGCCGGGCTCACTTTTGAATGCACATACGGCGAGCCGAGGTGCACACAAAGGAATACATACGCATATGTTTGAAGAAATACTAACATAAAAATGAAAATCGAATGTGGTACCTGTATAATAGATGTTACTACTGACACACACTTATTTACATTAGAAATATCGTTCTCATTGAATACGAATTTTTTGTTGAGAGTCAGTTAAAAATCGATAACAAATCGATCACATTTACAGTCTTTCGCTTCTCAATCCATACACATTCGACCCGTTCCAATCTATTGAAGGATCACGATGGAATGAGTACAGTTGTCGGTATTTGAAAGGAAATCAATCGTTTGCGTTCGATCGTGTTCAAATAGTGTGGACTGAAAAAACAATCCTTTATTTTGTGGAACACAAGCGAATGCAAGGTCATTCATCTACTTCAGTCTGTGCAGAAACATCCCATTCCTAACCATTTATTTGCAATCGTTGATTCGTTCCCCTTCGAATCCTTCCCTTGGAGACAGATCGATAAATGTGGACGGGGCTTTTAATAGCACTCAAAGATCAACTGTGAAATCTGTATTCTGTACAAGCCTGTATTATTTTTTTTGTAACAATGTCTAATTACATCAGAAACTTCATTTAATTAAGATCATATAACCACTAATTCGGTTGTTCGTGGATTTTCTCAAAATTCAGTAGAGCTTACTAATTAAGTCATAATTTCTAACTGGAAGTTGTTTTAACAGCCTATAATCTGGTCTAATTGTGGATTTCTCAATAGTAAATCCAAACACAGTTGCCATCTTTTTAGTGTGGTAAGATTTATATAGGTTTCAAGTTGATTAAATTGTGTAGTTGAAGAAGATTTGACAAAAAGCAACATATTCTTTTAAATCTACAATTCGACAATATCTGGAATAATTCTTTGCAAACGCATCAATTCATCGTCTTCGAATAATTTGCAAAACAAAAATAACATTGATTTGAGATACGGTCACTCTTCGCATTTTACTGTGCGAATTACAATTCGATCTCAATTTGGAACGCATGAAATCAATGTTTCACTGCACATTTCGACTCATATAATTTGAACATCTGTTTATAGGAAAGAGTTCAATAATCATCTGCGCGTTACCGGTATTCTCGATTGTATTGATACTAAAGTATAGTCACATAGGGATATAGAATCGTTCATAAACTCTTTACTAACTGTTTAACATTTTCAAATTTATTATAGCACTCTCAGAAGTTGAGCAATTTGGACAATTAGTTGCAATTGCTCTATTGTTTGAAATTAGCTTTATAACAAACTAGACATATTCTTTGATATACATTCTCGAAATTATTATAATCAGTCGAGTGTTAAATTCAAATAAACTATGTTGTGTAACGATTAATAATGCTTCGTTTAGAATGGTGAATATTCGTCTATTCAAGGTATTCCTATACAACACTTACATTTTATGTTATATAAATCTAAATAACTTACACAATTAAATTCTATTTTAGTAAACGGAAAGATACAATCTGAGAATTTATTACAATTTTGCCCAAATTATCCTTGACATTCTAATAATAATGATAATCGATTATTTGTTGGCCTATTAAACAGAACATAGAGTCAATTAAATGGAAACTGTATCAGTTTACAAAACTGGTCTCTTCATCAATTTAATGTTAGACTTAATTACGTCACAACTAGCTAATTAACAAAGATGATAGAGGTTCTGTTAAGTATTTCACTAGAAATAAACATGTTTAATGTTTCTATATAGAGACTACATGAGACTGTCCTGTTGTGTTTCTATAAAAGCACTTTACCATTACGAAAATTCGACCAGTTTTAACAAATCTAATTGAATTTCCTCTTTGTTTTCTTCTCTAGAATTTGGCCGGTCGTCCAAATCTATTTATTGGATTCTTCTCTAAATTTCTCAAATATTTTGACATTGTATGATGTTTACAATAAACATTAGAAAATATTGTTTCACTGATTAGTCAAGCTTGACAACATATCTTTAGTTTATTGTTTCTATCAAGAGACTGTTTGTTTGTTTGTTTGTTTGTTTGTTTGTATTTTTGTACAACGACAGTTTCTGAGTTCTGTTCTATTATAGGTCAACAGTGACGGCTCTTCTTGTTTTCCGTTGACTGAAATTCATTAAAAATGATTTATTTTCCCTGAAACATCCGCAGGTGCATTTAGAAAAAATCCCTCTGTTTATCGAAAATGTTTTCAACATAATTTAACTTGTGTGACTTGGTTGTTGTTTCATTCTAAAATCAACATAAATATAAATAAATTGTACAAAGTTGAATCCTGTGAAGTGTTAAATTGGTTTGCAAAAATTGACTACAACCAACATTTTACAGAAACTTAAAATATTTCTGTAATTTAAATCGTAACAAGAATAACTTGTTACGATTTAAATATTTGATTAGAAAAAAAAACAAAATTGGAAATACGATTGGATTAATCAAAACTTAGAAAACTAATTAAAAATTGTTTTTTTTTTAATTTTGTTTTTAAATGTCGAAAAAATGTCCATCAATTTTATAACTTAAAAACCAAAGGAAATTTAACCACATCTCGACTGGTTGTTTGATAACTTATTGGTAAACTTGTGAAGTTTACAGAAAGTAGTTAATTCGCCCAAGTATTAGAATTATTCGATAAACTGTTTTTCGAGCGACAGTTCTTCGAAAACAATTAGTCGAAAAACAATTCTTCGAACGAGAATTCTCTTGAATTTTATTAATGGTTAGCGGTAGGACTCGTTAACGGGTAACACACCACTTTGAAGCATGATTTAAACGCAACGATAAACAGTAATGTTATTCAATCAAAAGGCATACATCATACAAATAAACAATACCCTATCCATGATACCACCGAATATGCAAAGGTAATAAATATGAAGAATATACCAAAAGGATAAAAAGGCGTACAGGATCTTTTGTTCCAAGAAATATTGTTGTGATTTATAACGCATATTGTTTATTGTAACTCTATTATTTTTTGGACCAGATCTGTAGATATATTAAAGCTTAATTTAAACAAGTTATAGCCTTAGATTTCCTGCTAAAGGGTAAACAATAATCGAAGCTTAAATGATGATCCGTTTTCGATAAAGATTTAGCAATTTTTTTTAAACATATAATAGCTAGGAGTATCGCTTATAAAAGGATGAAAAGATTTACATGTTCAATAATCCAGCAATTATATTCTCGAACACGTAAATCTTAACAATAGGATGGAAAATATGGTCTAAAGAATACCGATTCGTGACCTAAGAACACCAACAATAATCAATTAAATTTCATAATAAATGATTTATTATGATTTATAATTAAAACAAGTCTACATTGTTTTATTATTATTTTACAACAATTATAATGTAGTAAATTGAATTTTATTGTGGAAGAATTGGAAAAACGTAGAAGAACAATCTAAAATTCAATTTAATCATTTCTGGAAATGTACGTTGGCAAATAAACTGAATAAGAATTTCATAAATTTGAAAAATATTTTATGTATATTATTCGAGTAGCACACGTACCTAAACTAGTTTCAATCAATGAGCTTTATATTTTAACAAAATCGTTATTTACTTATATTTGAAATCTTTTTTCGAACTTGGCCAAATAGGTTCTGGCATCCCTAGGGATATCATTTTCAAAATTAGACACCCCAGATACCTGTTTCACATTGATTGGACAGGTACGAAACAGAATAGGATGTGTGTGGTACAATTTTCAATAGACATCCACTGCTTCACACATGTCTCGTGCTATAAATACTATTTATTGCTCACATTTTCTTTTTTTATACTGTTGTTGAATTTTCTATTCTATCACACCAAGTGCTTCACAAATTGTTCTCAGCATCTCTTTATTCTATACTGTGTTTCAATATACACTCCACAACCGTATTGTTTAATGAAAATTTAACATTGAAATAACTAAATATTAATTTCCGGTTTCATCAGCTAATTACAGTTGATTTACAACATACATTTCACTTTTAAAATGTCTAACAATAAATTAATTGGTACAAAAACAGGTGACTAATTAAATTTTCGAATGCAATATCGCTTCAATTGAATATTATCAATGGAAAATTAATAGAATTGACATAATTGATAAATTCAATTTACTTATCGATTCAAGAAAACTCATTAAACATTAATTAATATCGTGATAGTTTTTGTTTTATTAATTCGTTAAATGGAACGTAAAGAACGTGATGAAAATTGAATTTGATTTGATTTAATTCATTTGTTGAAATTACTATGAAAACGGTATTTATGTAATGAAATTTTCAATTAAAATTTTTGTGTTTATAATTTAAGTTTCCAATGAAAGTGATTTGTTAAACGAAGAAATAATTTGAAGAATAGTCATTAACTGTCAAATCTGCAGAACATGAAGAAATTTCTAATTGGTTACATCAATTAATTATCTATTAATAAACGTTTCGTACAAGAGATTTATTAGTCGTTAACAGGAATAATAACGGCAAATGCAATGAAATTGAAATTGTCTATAAATGAACTCTATTACATAACTCTATGGGAGGTTTTTATTCCAACTCATTGGAAATTGAACAAAAAAGTTATGTGTCTCTAATTTGTAACTTTTTTTATGTTATTTGCCGATACTTTCAAAGAGAAATACGGCCAATTGAGAGGAAAGAGAAAACATGTTTCTCTTGATTGGCATTTCTCCAACATATTTTATTCATTTGTGGAGAAAAGGATCAGGAGTTTCTGATCTGCTTATAAGGGAATATCTGAACTGTTTAGATACATTCCAGTATAATGAGTGACCTGCTCTCTGATGTAGAAACGCTACAAACAAACATTAATTTTTTAATTGATACGGTCAAATTTATCAAAGCAATGATTCTATCAGGTGTTGTGTATTGGACAAATCCACATTAAACCGTGCTCGTTGTGACCTTTCATGTAAATGAATAGAAAATAACGAATATTTTCAAATGCATATGTTTCTACTATATAACAACTGTTTATCGGTAGAGGAATAAACACAATCCTATTTTGCATTAATTGAAATTCTCGTTATTCTCTGTTCATTATTTCAATCATTACTATGAAGAAGCGCTTGTGCTGTAAACACAAAATTTCATCTTTATTTGGTGCATGTTTTAGTCATGAATTTAATGAAAACGTTTTGAAAATCTTCGAGATACGGAAAGATAACGTGAGTAAAAGCTCAATCTTCAATGGCAATGAAGTTGTTTACGTTATTTTAATCGCCATCAGTAAGTGAAAACGGTATTAAACAAAGGAGAAATCAAAACAAACACAAGAAGCTTTAATAGTGTTCCTCAAATTTTGTTTAGCCTGATTATATTCGTAATCTTAAGAGTAATGATTTATTACTTTCTGTTACTTCGAAATTTGGCCATTTATTGGAATTTTTCGCAAATCAATCACGAACCACAATTTTAAATAAACTATTCAGAAAAATACGTACTGTATGAATTTTAGTTTCAAAGCATTTGTGAATGATTCAACAATGCAAAAATGTACACAAGCAAAACATTTTGAATCTGAATAGATCAATTTCGGAAAATGATAATCCTGAAGGATCAATACCATCTGTAAAGGCATAAAAAAAATAGTATTTTAATAGGATACACATCTAGTTTTTGTTTTGTGTCATCACGAGCACATCATAAACCTGTTGATTGGAACGCATAAAAAAAACTATCTGTAATTATAGACCTGTCAATAAATAACGTGATAACATTTCTAAATAAACCCATGCCTGAATAAAAAATTTCATCATTTCAAAACAACTCTTCTGTCGTCATCTTAATTCCTAAAAAACGAACTTTGTCACATTCATAAAAGCATATAAGAAAAAATCCCACCGTTTCATATAAAACAAGTAATGATTTCGTTTTTTTTAATTTAAATATAAATTCATTAATTTGTCGTTTAGGAAAGTAACAGTTCTTTTATGTATATGAATGTATATAGATAAAAAGGGGAATCTACAATAAACAGTCCGTAAAACAAATAAAAGAGAATTATATACACTGTAATTTAATGGAAACTTCTCCCTATCTCAAAATTACTTTCAAAGACATGACATATTTATCAATTGCCATTCGTTAATATTTTGCTGTAATTTCATTTCAAAACAACAAAGTATAAATTAATTCAATTGTAATCAAACGGGTTTTAAGTGGACGAATAAACTTAGTTTATTTATAAAGTAACATTTAGAGCACAACTACTCGTTTTTCAGGTCATTTACGGTTGTGCTTAACAAAAATAAACAAAAAATGTTTACAAATAAAGGACCTAATGGAGGTAATAAGGACGTTAAATTCGTTTGATAAATTCGATTGTGACCAGTGCTCTTGTATTGAATGATTATGCTTATTCGGGGATTCTTTTGTCTTTTTTTTAATTTACCCAACCGTTCTGCATTGATTGGTATTTTTTTTAATGATTTGATTTTGTTAAAGCCGCTTTGTGGTTTACTTGCAGATATTCCTGTAAACGATGATTTTTCACTCCCTATTTCAACAAAGTATTTATCAATAAACGAAATATATCAAATAACGATATATTTTTCTTTTTCAATTTTCATTACAAAAGCTACGATAAATTTCACCACACGATTTCCACTGTTAGATTCCTTTACACTTACACTTAAACGTGCTGTAGCGTATATGTGTCTTCTCTGTCGAACATGTTCCAGTAGTCTCACCGAAAAACATCATACTAATCATGACAAAGATACAATATCTTTAATATCTCTGCTATTTATATTTTTCGAATAAAGGATCCCCACACAAACGCAAGACTGTGGTAACGGGAGCGAGCTTTGCGAGATATCATTTCGTTCACACCCACGTGGCGTCTTATAAACATTGTTCAATTTTGGAACGTGGAAAGCACGGTTCTTATATATTTATAATAATGTCGTGTGTGTCTTACAAACACGAATTGAAATTGTGAAAAAGCATCGAATTCTCACTATCGCAAATAAAATTAAGTTTAGGATCTAATTGGAAAACAATTTGGCAAAAACTAAATAAAAACAGGGCACGTTCTTCATCTGAGGACATTTTTGAGCGGATGACACAATGCGAATAACGACTTCCGATATTTATCGCCTATGCATGCGTCTTTTCCAGCCCGCTTGTTGCAACGCTTCGTCAGTTCTGCGTTGGTTCACAATAGTAGAAAATGTTTTATTATAGATTGAATTGATTATTTTTATTGACATGAGCTTTTGTATTGTAATTTATGGCAGTCTAAAAAGATTCGCCTAGCGACAATTTAAAGTCTTTTTCTAATGGAAATTGCGTGTATCACCTTTTGCATACGGGCGGTCAAAACTATAGGACCACTTCTGCCTGTATAGATGCAAAATACTTGATTTGACTATACGTAATACAAATTTTAGACAGATTTCGATAAGTTAAACTTTGCAAATTAGCAGTTTTTTGTTCGAATTACAATATTGTTCGTGTGAAAACGTTTATATTATTCCAACTCAACTGTTTTAATTAATTAAAACTTCCCAATTGTTCTCATGCAAAACGCAATGAGAAAATAACAAATGATTGCCAACTGGAACAAACATAAATTTGTAAAAGAATCGATCATTATAAAAATAAAGGCAATTAACAACAGGTAAAAGCGAGTTTAATGATCATGAAGAAAAATTCTCCAAACAAGCGGTGTAGCCTAAGTAAAAACATCTGCAATGGAATTTGAAAGTCAGCCAAATTTTAAAACCAAATTTAATGAATATAATGAAAATGCTAATTTATTAAATTTTGAGATTGATAATAGTGTCTACAAAATAATTATTAACAGACTAGACAGGAATTTGAATTATTAAACAAACATTAACGGTAGTAGATTGATGATAATGAACTCCACTAACAGTCTAGTTAATTTATAATTCTTTAACAATACAGTTAATATACTAAAAGTTCTCTGTTATTATACGGATCCATTAAAAGTATACACGAGATTGAATACATATATTTACCTAAACTTCATCAATCATTCATTATTAATCTAATTTTACTGATAACGCTCTCAACTCTTTTTTTTATTCTGCTGTTTCTCCTCTCAATAATTTATAAAGTCTTTATAAATTTCGATATAACAAGATTACAAATGGTCGACGTAAGCACGTTTCAAGTTACATTCAAACTTATAAAACATTCTTTATTAACATTTCAACTGACAGAATTATTTAAAACGTTACAGCATTTGAATGTTGATTCAATTATTTGAAGAATTTAGAACGGTTCACCGCTACTCGCACTAAAATCTACTACATTTACCTTTCAAAGTCATCTTAGCTAGAATTTTCGGATAATTATCTGTTGCTACAGAAATTCAGTTGAGAAATATGTAAATTTTCAACATAACTATTTCTACAGTCTCCTCGACAGTGTATTAATAGGTTCGTTCCCACCAACAATTAAAAATACATAGAATAGTCTAACTATCTAATGCATGCGCAGGTAATTTTTGAGCGATCAAAACGCACACAGCACATTTTCGAGATTAGCAGTAGGAAAATTAAAAAAAAAGGCAGGAAAAGGAACAAACCAAATAATGTGACAATACAAATAACAGTACAGATGTTATTATTGTAATTTAAGGAAACATCCATTTTTCTTAATATTATGATCTTGTTCCAGATGATAAAAATGATGGTAACTGTAGTATGTGTCTATACAATCTGCTGGCTACCATACAATGTCCTTCTGGTAAGTTTAGTTTAAAATATAATTTCACAAAAACTTAAATTTACGACAATAAAAGCAACAGATATAATCCAGAAATGAACTGCAAATTGGTATACACACAGAAGATGATACTTGAAATAGAGAGAACTTTAAAGGATCTAGAGACCTGCAACTTGGTTGCCAACATGTCATGTTGCAGGCAGTGTTGAAAGTCTGTGGGATGGTTGGAGTTGCAATTTTAAGTTGCGGCAACGCAAAGTTTAGATATTTTGTGAAAGGGGTCTAATGTTTGCAATACTGTTGCTCCGTTTGTAGTGCAGTTGGCAACATCTGTACATCACTTTACTTTATGTACTCTTTTCAAACATGTCTCTATTATTATTTGAGGTGCTATCGCTGTAAGAAATTTTAAGTTTTTGAATGTCTGTCGACTTGCTAAAAAATGGAGAGTTGCATAGAGCCGTTCAGTCAGAGAAATAGCATCACACATTATGGTGTCCTTTTGTCAATTAATGACCACACTTTTTCCATGGGTTACGCTGTTCATTCGTAAAAAGTTTTATAAATCGCTTGGTGCACTTATTCGAGCCTCTTTTGATAAGTTCAAATGTGAAAACTCCGAGCAGTCCTTTGACCACATTTCTTTCTTTTCTTTGTCTATACTGCATCTCGCCATCAGCTCAGCTCATCCATCATAATACATAGTATAGAACGTTTTTTGCTCATTTTCAAACACGAATAGTGTAAAAATTTCTATACCAATATCGTAATTGTATGCACAAGAAACTACCTACAACATTGTCTTCTACTTACTGATGTTGCTGGCCTCTGTAATTGCAAAGTTGCATTGTTCGTGGTAAACAAGTTGGCAACCAAGTTCCAGGTCTATCTGCCCCTTTATGTTTACTACACTATCACACTGTTATAACATTTTCCTTAACAATAGGGAATTTGTGTTACTATTGTTGGAAAGTAAAAGCAATCAATTGATAGTAAGAACGATAATTTAGCCAACATGTTGTTTTCAGTTGTTCAATTTACTTTAGGTGGAAGCTTTTTTTTATTCATTTTCGTGGAAGTTAGTTTGAATTTAATAGACAATGGAAATAATAATTAACGAAACAAAGAAGTCTTTCATTTAATTATATATTATAAGTAGGTGCGAATCTACGCTTTTTATTATATTACAATCACTAACAAAAAAAAATGGTTCCATTATTCATTTCAATAGTCCTGTTCTGAAAACAAAATTAGTTCTTATCGCTTACATCCAGACATTCTATTACCAACAGAAATTTTAACGAACACTCAAAAATTAATTAAATCTAACAATAATGTCAACATTCTCTATTATTCGTTTTTTGTTTTGTTTAATAAGTAATAATTTTTGTTCTGTTTTATTTAATAAGAAATTAACTTTAGAGAGATTCTTTGTATTTGTTGAATGCGAAGATTTGTTCAAAAAAAAATCTTTACAATGACTATGTCCATATTTATTTAAGAAATGTTTAGAATATGTCTTTATTGGATTTTAATTCGTTTTTTTTTTGGTCCCACAGATCATTAGTGAACATATTAGCGATCGCTTAATGACATTTCTATATTTCCCACTACATGGTTTAGCTATGTCACATGCTTGTTATAATCCTATCATCTATTGTTATATGAATACAAGATTTCGTGATGGACTTATTCAAGTTTTAAGATCAATGCCGTGTATCCGCGAATGTGTACCGCCTTTATCATCATCATCATCAGGATTTCCACATACAGGTAAAATTTTATTACAAATAGTTTTGATGTGAATATGTGAAGAAAGCAACTCACCTGGCGCATCCACCAAAATCCATCGCCTTTTTTAACTATTTCGGCTTCTCAAATCGTTGATTTATAATGAAATATTAGGAATTTATTCCAAATTCTCTAGTTATGATTATAAATCCTTTTCTTATTAAAATAATTGAAATACATCAAATGTTCCAAAGGCAATTTTGTTGAATAGCTACATATGAAAAATTGTTCTTGTAAATATATAAAATCACGTTACAATTGTATTTAAAATTATAGAATCTCCGGAAATCTCCAAATCATTCCATATGAATAGTATGTTTCCAGATGTTTCCAGATGATTACTTATCAATAAAGTAATCGGTTGATTCCACGGCAACAGAATTGGATTTACAAATCGAATTGCGATTGAGGTACGGGACAGGATCCCCGCCGTGGTCGGTAAAATTTCTTTCGGAATTTTCAATCATATATTCATCGAAAATCTCAACCACCATCTCTTCTCTACGGTCACCAGTAACGGATTATTAAAAAGGCTCAACTTCCTGGGATTGAAACTACGGGGTTGAAATTCAACCTGACGCGATCTAGTCCCAGGGGAAGGAAAAACGGCGGCAGCTGTAAAAACCCTATATGTATATATATTCCATATCAATATTAAACTTATTTCAATAATCCTTATAATGGAACTTAGAAGCTTCAAATTTTCAATATTTAGATTCATCATATAATTCAGTAACACAATAGAATGCAGAAATACATAATATCTACAACTTTTTCGTTGATGATATTTGAATGCAACATTACAACAAAGTTTTGCGTTGTATAATCACTTTACAGCATTTATCGAACACGTAACAATTAATAAAACATGTTTTCCAATGTCATTATTAGCAAACTTCCAATAAATTTACGATTACGTCTTCGACACGATTTCATTTTTCTTCTCGTTTTATTCTAACCAAGATAAGCGAGATCGTATTTCGTATATGATCAAAACAGCATACTTCCGCCTTCAAGCGAACCAAATACTATTCGAAATCGTTTACCGTCGAAAATGCTTGTTATATGGTGCATTTTCTTGTCTATATTCCGACGATATTTTACATCTGCGAATGTCAATCAGTGCGCCTCCATTAGAAATTATCGGCTTTGAATATTTCAATGAAAACTCAGGCGACAGTTTGTGTAATCTTTTACGCGAATACACATTGTACTACGTCTATCAAATGTCAATATCAAATATTATGAATTATATATGTAATTTATTCTGTTATCTATTGACGTCCATTTGTTTTGAGACAGGTTGAATCAATGACATTTTTTACCGTTTAGTAAAAAAATGACACACCTGCTATCAATAATAGAAAAATAAAAGTTATTATTGATTTTATTCCGATTAATTACAAAACTGATAGATCGTAACTGTAACGTTTGTAAATGGAAAAAAACAACAACCTGATTTTTGCAGTCGATAGGTGATTGTAATTTAAGAGTGTGTTATTTTTGATTCACTACTGAAAACCTAACACAATAGGTACTACAGAATCTTTTCAGTTTGTTTGAACTCTTTCTTGGGCTGCGAGAATAACTTTCAGTTGCTTATTGAGCCTAAAGAAGTCCAAAATTATGTTAATCACTCCTTTTACTTTATCCATTGATTACAGGGATCGAAGGTACAGAAAGTACAATATTACACCGTAATAACACATCAACAACATATATCAGCATGAAACGGAAAACTTATCGTATGTCAACACATAATCATCAATTACCAGTTAGATCAGCCTCATTAATGCGACATACAAACAATCATAATAATGGTAACAGAAGAATACGTTATTCACAAGATATAATCGATGAACAAATATAAAATGTATAAATAAATGTTATTTGTTTTATTTAATAAATGTATGAATGATGATGATGATGATGATTATGATGTTCAATGTTGAATGTTGTTTAATAAAATAAAAATATGATCAAATAAAATTCAAATTTGTTTCACTTTATTTTTATTCGAATTATTATTCCATGTTTAAACGATTCTAAAAATAATTTTCAGTCCTACAAAGCTCATCGAAACTTTATGAGAGAGCTTACACAAATATTTTATAAAGCCATAAAGTTGCCTCTATTTAAATGTCGAATATAAATAAAAATACACGTGTGGTCGGAAGTTGGGCTTTTCATCATAATCGTTGATTGAAACGCTTATTGTTTATATAAATATAGGCGAAACTGTAGTCAGAGCCGCCCTTAGACATGGGCGAGTGGAGCCCATTCCATGGGCGCCGCGCTTATAGGACCCCACAACATAGTTTATTGCCGCATCCATTATAATAACAGTTTTGCCTGATTAGAAATTCCAAAAATAATTTTGCCCGGGCCCCGCACTGGCCATTGAAAGCCCTGGATGTGGTAATAGAAGGACATATCTTAGATAAGCTATTAATATTATCTCTTTGTTCTTTGAAATTGCTGAATTTCGATTACATTTTTACAATGCAGAACAATTATGGGAATGAGAGACGTTCCAATTACATTCTCTATAACGAATAATTACTGGTCAGAGAATTCACTTCAATAATCCGTTCATCTATGTCAGAAGTTTACGGCATACCATTTTGATTTGCCTATTCGATAATACTTATGAGAGACAGACTATTTTATTAGGAAATACTGTAATTTGTGAACAGAACGCAAAACATCGTGAAATCTGTCCAAGGTGACAGCCGTTGTACAACTAAAAAGCTTTTCAGTTAGATGAAAAGATCACTTTAAATTGTTCTTTCGGTTTGGATTTACTACGTTACTGAAATATCTCCTGGCTACATTCCCTCGTATCCTGTTTGAATTAATTTGAAAAAAGGACATTGAATTAAAATATAACCCTTTAGGAATGTTGTGCTTATCGGTTTCGGATATTGGCTATTAGCATAGCTATTCTGACTTTATTGATTGCTATACGAAAGAGTTATGTAGTAAGCAGATAAGGAATGCCATCATATCTTTCTTCTGTTTGGATTTCTTCTCCCCTATACGGCAACAGGTTATTGCGCATTATATGGCCTACATATTCAAGCTTTCGGCATTTCATATTTATCAGGACGTCTTTATGTCAAAGCTATAATCATACGAATGGTTAAATTAACACAACACCTATTTAATTACAGTTAATTAATAAATTTGCATCCATTCTATTTAGTAATAATGAAATAACTGTGTAATAAATTGATTTTAATGGAAGCCAAACTCTTTATAAATATTTTGATAAGAAGATTTACCTTTCGTGTTTGTTTTATTTGATTGTTGAACACAAGTTTAAATTTTATACATTGATAATAATTGTGTAGAAATTAATTGAATTCATCTGTCTCTTCACTGCAATTATTTATTTCGTGTCAAACAGCGATATAAAATATCTAACAATTCAACCTCATAACTCAGCTAGCGTCTGATTGATTTATTTTTTTATAAGATTTGTACGTACGTACGTTGTAACATTCATTTTCATCATCTTTAATATTACCACCTAGGGTAGAGCGAACAAATTAAAGTGGCCTCCCCTTTGTCTGTTTCTAAATCTGTATCTTGGTCCCGGGTTGAAACATTCAATCATTCTAGTTATGATTTTATCAAATCCCTTGTTAATAAAACTGGGAATTTCACGAAATTACATCTGTTATTAGAGATATTTTTTGTATGTATGATGATATGAATATTTTCAGTACTGTCTATCTAATAACGTACTGACGTTAATAAAAATGTTAATTTTAACATAAACCAAAGTTTCTATACGGTATAATACGGCATTCCTCTCACATGGTTTTGCTTTGACACGATTTGAGAATTTAGGAAATACAACAGGGAACAGGGAGATGAAGCTATCAAAGCAAAAGTGGGGTCTAAGTCCAAAATAATGATTTTGAAAGAATCGATTTTGTGGGTTAAGCCACTGTTGTGCTGATAGTCTCCGATAAAAGTTGTAAAGTGCAAGCACCATCGGATTGAAAATTAAATTTGATTAGCGACATCTCTATTACCTGACATGGGTTCCATGGGTGTTACCAACTAATAGATGTGAGGAAGAAAAGGATATCGATTAGCCTAGGATCAACGTTAACATATCAATGTAGAATCTGGGTGTTGACAAAAAACTTTGAATCTGGAAGTTTGGGAACGTAAAATACTACTGAGTATTTTTGGATGAAAGTCAACCAACTCGAGGTAGGAACGAAGAACAAATAAAGAAACTTATGAATTGTACGGTCAAATAAAAATAAGTGACTTCAATGGCAATGTTACAAATGTTTTGGGCATTTAGAAAGGGTGGAAGCGTACAGAACCATACCTAAAGGTGAAGGAAAAAGGATCAAGAGACAGCGTCTTTCAATAAACATTTTCTTTTACTTATAGAAAGAAAATGGTCTTGTTTCTCCAATTGTTGGAACTTCTAGTTCTTTGATTAGTTCATTTAGGAATTAATAAGAAAATAATCCTGATCAAAAACAAAGTCACTGTACAATCCCGCAATATTCAATAAAAGAGACGTTAAGATTCATTGCTAATAAAATAAATCTTGTCGCTCTACAACCGATCTAGAATGTCGGTTTTGTGTAAATGATTTGAAGCAATAATTCTTCTCGTGTACACGAGAAGAATTTAGAAATGCAATTGTATAAACGATTGAATTGGTGAAACAAGAAATATTTGTTCATTGATGGTGAGTCTTTTAAATGCAAAATTTATTAAAATGAATAAATAACAAGGATTTCTGTAATTTTTTTTGTGTGCATTAATGCCTCAAGCTATTGATGCGACATTGTGCAACATCTTATCGATTGCGTTCTCTAGTTCCAATTCACTTACTGTGTATCTCAGGAAGTCTAATCAAATTACGTTTACATTGTTACTATTGTAAACTATTTGGTTTCATAGAAATATAAAAAAGACAAATGGAAAACTATATAAATTGTATAAAGTTCCTAGAAATTGTCATTTCTGAAGTATCTAATAACAAAATAGAAAATAGATTTCCAATCATTTTTTGCTTCTGCAATCAATAGAGAACAATTTTCCATGGTTTGTTAATTTTTATTCGCCAACAAATCGTAAAGTTTCTATTCCATTTTTAAGGTCGGTTTAAATTAGTAGAGAATAATCAGATGGCAATGCGTTCAACGTGTTTTAAGTGCGCTCTCCCACTTAAATTTTCAAGATGAACGCAAATTCTCGGCTTAGCATCGTTTGAGACAAGGTCCAGCCCACAAATTGTTCTAAGGGTCGGAAGACGCACTCCCCTAAAAACGTACTAAAAGTATGTCTTCTATAAACCATTGTCTTGAAAATAAATGTCGAACATTGCTATCGTCGGGGCTAGTGTAGTTTATGTGTGTGGCGCAATTCGTCTTCTTCTAGAGATTTTTGTTTGTAAATGTCGCGTTAGAAAGTTTACATTAATTGCTTTTTAGTGGTACGTAAGTGTCTCCTACACAATTTTTGGCTTTCCTGCCGCTAAAACTTCTCTTTGGTCGATAAAACGAAATAACAATGGTATATATTTTCCAACTTATTTGACAGCAACCATATTTAAAAACATCTATCAAAGTCATTTCGACAATATTAAATTGGCAGTGAAGGGGCACGTTGACGTAATCTTAGCCACGAGCTGCTGCTTACAATAATATTAAACAGAAAAGATGTATACAATTTTGAAAGCAAAATCACAATAACGCTTACATAAAAGAAGATGACATTTTTTTGACAAGACATATGTTGATTATGGATTTCTTGAAATATTATGAACAACAACCTTAGAGAATCTCTATGGAAATAAAAAAGTTCTACTGTTTCATATCAGCTAGAAGTTCTACTGTTAAGAACAGAGTATACACTTCAATTACTGTAAAGACTACTTCACCAACAATGTCTAGAAGTAATACTCATAACGATCAAAACATTTGAAAAAATTAATACAATGCAACAATTTGAGTGTATATCTAGTCATGGAATTTGGGTCCATTATAAATTCATACAACTAACATAAAATCTGGGCAAATACCATCACAATATTCAAATTACAAACAGCAAAAAATATAAATTACAATTAAAATTTAAAAGCCATATTTTCATGAATATAGATAGAGATTTGGAAATAATTCCACCATCAATCATTTGAGTAAAAAATGTTTGACTTTTGCAGCGTACATATTGTTGGTTTATTGTTTTTTCGAACGTGGATGTCGAATTAAATTTACTCTAAACTAAATTTTTAGTGAAGTCACATAACTGTTTTGCTCCTTAACGCTCAATTGTGTGAGCGAGTTTGCTAGTTAATCGCGTAAAAAATCGTATCGTCACAAGTTCAACGATTGCACAGTTAAGGGCCCCACACACACGAATAACGGTTAGATAAATCTGTACAGACCGATCGGACCATGTGTGGTGGTTTTCAATACAAAACCGAGAAGAACCAGAACACAGTGTTACCTCAAGATTTATCGAATAATGAGTGGAGCCCTTTAAAACTCGCTTGGTAGAGTTACATTTGACACAGAGTGAAGAATCGAGCGAGTAGTGGCAGATATGTGTTGTTTTCCAATCAACTCGCACTAGCAAAGCGAATGGCGAGTCAGCTAGACAACGTTAATACACTGAATAAAATACACGTTCAAATCAAATTTTTGTCAATTTAAACAATAAAATCGTACTCAGTGTGAATATTAAAAACAAAAATATATTTTTAAACTATAAATAAATTTATTTATCTCTAAGTACGTATTTAGTCGACATTTCTACACTCTCTTTGATAAACAAGTTATCTTAACTGTTTTATATCTCTCTCAGTATTCTAGAGTTATTACTGTAAGTTAGATATTACTGTATTATCAAGTAGATATTTGTTGTTTAAATTGAAAATTTTATATTATCAACAAAATAATAATGGAAAGATTTATTTATGCTTGTTGTATTCGTTGTTGTTGTTGTTTCTGTTGTTCTAGTTAACAAAAAGTATTGAAATTTGATAAGATTACTGTGTAATTATAAGGTTTCATTTAAACCAGTTAATAATAATAATAATGGTGAAATTGTGATTAAATGAATATGGCTGATATTCAAATGTTGCCTAGTTCTATCACTTTCTTTGATAATCGAGTAAGTATTTTGTTTTTGTATTTCTTTTTTGAATATGGAAATAATTTGGTCCTTGTTTGTGTAAACATGAATATTAATGGATCAAATTACGGTAAAAGTGTTTTTTTTTATTGTTTCAACAACAATATCATATTGTATTGTTTACAAACGGATTTAAATACTAACAATAACAACAGTAAGAAATCGATATCAAATTTTAAAAAAGACAGAATTTACAAAAAAATATGATTGATAATTCAAAAATTAACACATGACTTACTATATTTCACATCAATCTTGTATTTCTATTTAATTCGACAACACATAATTGACAATAATTGACTATCAATCAATTTGACTCAAGCATCTCATCTGTGTTTTCCAATGAATTTTTTTTTAAATGGAGTCATACTGTCATGAATAAATAAATCAATAAATAATAAAAACGTATGGTTTGCAAACAAAACAATTAAGGTGGGCGCTCACTTGACGCCTCAGCACCTGATCACTGAACTATAAACATATCTGGAATGCTGACTACCATGTAAAACCTACGAATACGGAAAGAAAGGAATGAGAGTCGAGCGCAAATAATTCTTTTCAGCAAGATCGAATTTGAGACTAAAAAGAGATAAAGGAACGACAAACAGCTGTCTTTCTCTCTGCGACGACCTTCTCCGTTTAAATCAATATTCCAGATATGTATATGGCAGTGCCGGTCCGAGGGGGGTGGCTACAGGGGCACCTGCCTCGGGCGCGGCTCCCAATGTGGCGCCAAATCATATAAATTTGAGTGTTTATTGATAGACATTGACTGCTCAACAGTAACACACTTTGTCGATAACGATACCCACAGAAGCTCAACTAGCGTGCGGTCAACTGTAAAACTATCGTGCATACCTACAAACTACCTATGGAACGAATGATGGTACTTGATAATGCGTTGGCTACTAATGATGTCCCGAGTTGCTTGTTGTAGGAAACAAGTAGACAAGAATCAAGCCTCGATTCTAGTACTCGAGTCTGTACATGGATCTGATATTCTATATAAGATAACATCCATCAGTAAATAATTACTTATAAAAATTTAAAATTTTGATACTTATTCAAATAGTTCCAAAGATCGAGTCGGTACTCGAGTGGGGGGTATATACTGGGTATATCACTATTGCCAACTGCTGGTCATGTTTAAAATCGTGCAGCTTTTTGTGCGTCAAAGACATACGCTTGCATCAAGTATTGAATAATTGCAGTGGCTTGACGATCAACAAATACAAGCGTCTTCTATAGTGTTGGATAAGGATACGAGAGCAACTCTTGTGTTTATAAGGGATTGCATCGCCCTTATATTTCGTATGCCTTAATGTATCACCGGCAAAACTCATCGTAATTTGGTCTTGTAAAATAGTACGGCATCCACATTCTTCGCCTTTGTCGTTATTTGATATTTTCTTATTATTAAATATGCTGCCCTTATGAATACAAGTCCGGAAGCATCCACCTTGAGTTAAGTGATCCAGTCATTGATTCAAAACCATTGAACATTAATTAAAAGATCACTCTCGTATTAGTATTGGGCAGTCATCGAAGTGTTAGAGAAACGGCAACTCTTGCTTGATCGTACATTTGAAAATTTTGTATCCTGTTCAAAATAGAATTTAGATATACTTAATAAATACGTTAATGTAGGCGCATACCTTCCATAATAATCTATGATTTCTTAATATAAATTAAATGTGGATATTATAAAGTGGAAAAGAAAGAGTTGTAACCGAATATAGAATCCCCTTTGGCTCTTCTAATAGTTCAAAATACGAAATTTTTGATATAGAACATGTAGTTTTTGATTGTTTTTTTTTATAATATAAAAAACATGCATGTAGCTGAAAAGTTTTCAATGAAAATATACCTACATGCATAACAGTAGAATTAATTGAACCACAAATCACTCGTGTTCTCATTAAACGTCCACAACAGTCCATTGAATGATTTATTAAGCTTATATTGAGATTCACATTATCAGCTTGATTTAAATTTAATGAAAGCTAATGGAAATTCAATTTCTCATTTATAAACGAATCAGGTCCTACTCAATTAATTGAACCATTTATTTAATCTAAAATATTTAAAAAAAATTATTATCTCTATGATGATGGTAGAAAATCGAAATATTGACCAAGTGTGTGATATTTACTAAAATTCTCACAACACATTACTTTAAAAACTAGAAGTCTATTTTTAAGAATTCGATAAAGCATTTCCTTCTAAAAGCTTGTCACATCACTACCAACGTTAAAAGCTTGAATTAATAAACGGAACCTGTATTTACTGGGAGTGAAATTTTCGAAGTCATTGTCAACAACAGACATCTGTTTATATAAAAGATGTTCTATTGTAAAACATCACGTCTATATACCGGAATCACTCCTAATCAATGTGTATTTAATAGTATCAGTTATAATGTGTGTATATGTAGAAATTCTAGTACTCATATATGAGCTGTAATTGATTCATTTATCCATAATACCGAAATCCGACAAAAAAGTTCATACAGGAAGTAAAGAAGATGGAATAGCATTTCAAACATATGTTCGCTAGGATTACGTGATGTGAATTTACTAAATGTTTCATATTAGATTACAATTAGACGATTTGAATTATAAAACCTTCATTATATATTGACTTCAACCGTAGAAGGTCTTATTCCATCTTCATTCCAATATTTCCTTATCAAAATTACTCGTTACTTCTCATCTATATTAAAGTTGTTCCTCACAATTAGTTGCTCGATTTAGATGCGGTTCATCTTGTCTAAATCTCGACTCAAGCTCGACTTTGCCGTAAAATTACCTGTATGTTTGTTGGCCATAAGACTCATTCTAATCAAATTGAATTCAAGAGTGTGGCACAGTAAAATAAATCTTGTTGTCAAAGAAGGGACTGTCTGTCAATGTGTGATTGATACTGAATATTCAGTAGTCATGTGAAATAAAGTTATAGAAAGTTCGTACTTGTATAAACTTGTTATTACGTGAACATCAATAATGTCACTTCTTTAATTCCCGGTTTCTAGAAAGTATTCTTATGTATTCCACAGTTAAACGATTCTATACAGTTATGAAATCCACAAATTCAAAATCGGTTTCTGAAACGTTCTAAACGTATGGAATCTATAAACCATCTCTTTGAAGATGGCGAGTAAACTTTTAGGTCATAACGGGTTTCCTCGGGTAGCACCCATAACTTATAGAACCGTTATCGAATGTATAACTCTTTCACTAAGTTTGCAGTTTATGGAATCGACAACTGGCCATAAATTAACTTTTTTCCGAATGACAATAGAAAACTAGACTAGATTAGGATTGTAGGGGTCGATTGGCATTGTTAGTTTTCATGAACTGCGATCACAATTGATCTATTGTGCTTCACTGTGCCTCTAATGGTATTCCAGAAAATATGTTTTTCTTGGGAAATTGATTATTTCCTTGCCAGATTTTTTCCTTCCTTCAGCAGGTGACAAAGTCGTCTAATCCACAGAGTCTACATTTCTCACTGATTTGCCCAGTTTTTTTACAATAGTATCTAAATGGACAATGTCCTGTTAGAAGTCCTGTTATGAGTCTTAATTCGTTCCTACTTAGGACGAGACGCATTCTAGGATTCTTAGGGGAATAGTTAATACATTTCTTTCCTATCGCATACCTGACAGTGTGTCCAGTACAGCACCTTTGTGCTCCATTACCACCTATTGATGTCCTGCCTTTTGTGGGTTTTGGTTAGCCCACAGAACGGCTTCGGATCCATAGCACCTGTTCTAACAAGGTCGTAGGCTATTACATTTCCAGCAAATTCCTGGTGTCAGGGAAAACTAAGTTGCTTCAATGATCAATTTTCTTTATTCCCAATTATTTGAGACAGGCACAGACAACTGAGTTGGTAAGGTTAAGATTTTTAGAAAAAAATTGTAGGATAACAGGCAGTAAAGATGGGGATTTTGTTAAATGAGACCAAATAATTCGTTATTCAAATCACATTTGCACTGTCTAATACACATCAGTGTTGGCAGGGGTCACTATTTAATTATACTTGCATAGCTCCATAGTTCGTGAAGTTAATCTAATGAATAAATTTATCCACAAATTGCATTAGTACAACTGGATTTGTAGTCGATTTAAATTGAGTCCATCAACACTTGTTTTATTCTAAAATATGTCACTATCATGTGTGTAAATATTACATTTACATTTTTATAATAAAAGTTAGATTATTGAGACTCTTTTTTTGTATTCGCTTGTTTATTAAAATACAATTTAATCAATCCATCAATTTCTTAATTAATTTCAATGTTTTTGACACTAACTCTAAAGTCAACATTGTTAACTCATGATAACATCAAATTTATAATATGGAACATTCAATTATGCATTTACTTATTGATTATTCTAAAATCAACATAATGTCCTACCCATACAAATAATGTCTGTAATGAATATTGAAGATTCATAAGCTACACTGTTATTATTAACCATTATAGAATTGATTTTAATTATCTAGAATCGTTTATCTATTGTCTTTGTCAGCATTACTTAACAATGTTATGGCATGTTTACACTTGTGAGTTTTCCGTGCGTAAACGGATGCGCTTAACGCACGTATTGGATGCGTTGTTGCATGTCTCAAAAGGAGTTGAATGGGACAACGCGCGCACGTCAAACTGATTAGAAACAGTTGACAATGGAAATCTTTTTTATTAGTTTGTTAGTTTTTAATAGTTTTTTTAGACCCCATCCTTTTTCTGGCCCCAATGTCCACGATCATAAAATCATAAAAGGAATGATGCTGCACATAATCTCGGGCGAAGGTCCCTTTCCTATTTTATAGAACGTAATGTAATTTCGTCTTGTTCGATAGTATAGCATCCTTTGTTGTACAACAGCATGGCATCCATCGTGAAATTGAACAAGCTGACGACTGATTAATCACGAATGTAAACGGTTTCAACAAAGGCATTGTACAGCAATATTGTACAACATAATATATAGGGTCGGCCCTAGACAGGGGAATTTTATTGTGCAATGATTTAGTACATTCACAAGTGCTAAATGTGGGGCATGTAGACTACTTGCTTAGATATCGATGGGAAGAATAGTTAGATAGTTTCTACCTGGTTAATCACCCCTACTCTAATAGCTAGTACATAATACGATAATCCATCTACCTGACGTTCGGAAGCCAATTCGGCCCACACCTTTTCACCTTATCACAGAAAGTCTTTACTTAGTAGCGAATTCGGTATCGCCCATCGATATAGAACTGAGCAACTCATACCCTCAATATTGCACAATACAATTGACAATTTAAAGGGCGCATTCAACGGATATTCTCAAATTAGCAGTCCGAGTCCATATTTGCTGATTATATTTTAGCAAATAAAACTTTTTATCGTGAATCTCATTAAACTCATCCGATGGCAAGTCGACAGACGAAAAACGATAGATTTGAAGAACATGCGTCATTTTTATAATGCAGTTTATTTTAATATAGACTTGAATATAGTCCGATTCTGAACGAGTGCGTCAAACTTTTTTCGAAATGTAATAACGTATAAAATCTAAAATTTTATTTGTATTAATATTAAAAACTCTCATTAAATATTTTTAAATATTTACTAATACTAATAATACTATTACCGAATATTGTTGCAATACAGATTTTGTGTATCCAGATATAACAATGGCTTGATATTATCCATTATTCAATTTCATTATTGTTTCTAAAATTGAAAATATTCATTATCCTAAAGACTCAATATCGATGGCTCTGATAAGGGTATGCTTTGTTCGATATACAAATTTCGTATTTAATTTGGAATTTTGCAAGGAAACTACACAATGTTCCGTTTTGTTCCTAAATAAATTTCAACCCTTTGAAACCATCATTGATTGTTGTTATCATTTACTATTATCGCTTGTTTTAGAAAAATAATCACCTGGTGTTGTGCACAAGTTACATGTGAACATTCAAAATTTTCGAAAAACTACGAACACATTTTTGTTTTCTATCAATCAGGTCGAGTTCCACTGACTTGCTCGAAAAATCGTTCAAATGTCGCCAGTGTTGCAAATAGAATTATGTGAAAATCGAAACATATTAAGCATTAGGTCAGGAGTGTCATCTGATCTAATTACAACGATTCATTCTAATTTCATTAATGTATTCCAGTGCTTCATACTCACTGCATTGAACGTTAATCAATTTTTTTAATGTATCATAATTTCAACTGTTATCTATTTAATGATTGTAATTAAACATTTTTTCGATTTAATAAACAAAAACATATTAATAGTGTAAGAATAATGATAAATAGTTCAAATTGAAATTGTCAACAAATTTATTTATAAAAATTGAAAAACAAAAAATTATCGGTGTTTATTAACAAAACCCTTTATAAATGACCGAACAGATGAAAGAAAAATCAGTTTATTTCCATTACAATTGCCACATCCTTATAAAGAATCGTGGGAAAATGGAAAAAATCCATACAAATCTAAGTTATACAATGCAAAATAATTATGAAGATCGTATCAAATGTGAAAAGGTGAGAGAATTATTTCTTAAGAAAATATTTCCACTTTATCACCGTTTTCTCAATATTAATGATGCGCTGAAAATAATTCTCTATCAATCCATTAACTGTGCTGACAAAAAGATCAATTATTACCGAAAATATGCGTACGATAGAGTTTAATTTTTTATTTTTTGTTTTGTTCTGTATTTGTCAACTAAATTAAATTAATTGCAGTTATGTTATAGTGGCCAAAAGTGTCAAAGAATTCCTGAAGCTTTGATGAAATTATACGGTTCAAAAGTACAAAGCTTAGATCTCAGCTACAATGAATTGGTTACACTACGTGGATTAGAAAGTTTTCCATTGTTAAAAGAACTTGTATTGGATAATAATGAACTTAGTGATTCAATTATTATTCCGTATTTACCATATTTACATACATTCTCACTCAATAAAAACCATGTAAGTATTTAATCTCCATCAACAATCTGGAAAATGTTCGACTCATTCGCCAGGATTCGAACTTCAACAATTATACACACGCGCTTCTCCGGCAAAGAAGATTCCGTGGTTCGAATCCTGGCAAATGAGTCGATGATTTCGGACTGTTGGCTGATAGCCATTATTAAATCCTTTTTAATATCATAAAATAACCTTCTATTAGTTGTATGATTTTTTGAGAATTTCAGATAAATGATATAGAAGGGTTAATTTTGAAAATACGCCATAATCTGCCAGCGTTAACTTATCTAAGTTTATTGGGGAATAAAGCCTGCCCAAATCAGTTATCGAATATTGAGAATGACGAAGAAGATTATCAAAGATACCGGTAAGCTCTTATATTTTTCGTGTTTGTTTTTGTCAAATATTCTCCCACAAATGAACCCCACATTAAGCTATCACGAATGTTTGTTTTTGGGAATTTTTGCAGTTATTTATCGTATGTCTTCAGTTTCTTCACATTTAGATTTGAATAAATAGCAAAATAACACGGAAATATTCATATTTTGTGCTTTCTACTGCACTATTTTCATCTATTATCCTTCTTAACAAGAATGTAGTGAAGAAGAATAGTGTTCAGCTCGATATTTTCTCATATGGGAGATTATCTTGATTTTACTCTGTATGTCGATTCCAATATTCCACTTCATTCTCTATTTCGGTCGACAATATTTGTTTGTTGAAAATAACTGATAACAACATCCTCCTCCAAGAATGATTAATACTTTTATGTATTAATCCCAGTTTCGGTCATTCATATTCATGAACCGTTTTGATAACATTCAAATAAGAACGACACGACATCGATGTTGAAAACAGACAATTGTTAGGCAACATGTAAATGGACTTAAGGTTATTGACATTTAAGATACATAAACATAAAAATTAGGATTAGCGTTCAGTACTGTTGGCTTTTGTTATTCAAAAGTATTATTCACAAGTAGGATTTTAATATTTCTTGTGCCGATAGCAAGGATTTCTCCGTGTAAAAATTAACAAGCTGAATCTTTGCAAAGTATAATAATTCAATGAACTTCACCATCAAATTGATGAACGCTAACTAAAAGCACCCTCTTAACCATTCATAGACGTTCAATGAAAACAGTCTGAAACACTGAAATCGCAACCAATTGAAAACATTATCAAAACACATTTCACCGTGTGTAATTCAGTCTCTTCTGTTTCTATAAAGCTCATCATCACACTTTATCAAGTGACTACCAGTATTACAATTGATAAAAGTCCGCTGTTTATACTTATTTATGTTGGGTCATCCGTGTCCATTCCATCCACGTCTACCTCATTCACTTCAGCGATTCTATCCGATAAAAGGTTCCATATGTTCAAGACATTTGTTCACCAATATCCTGCTCAGTTCATTTGTTCATTGCTCCTGACCCAGGATAGAGTTCCCGATTCGACTATGCTATTTTATTTAAGGGGGAAACATTTGAATTGTGTTATACCATTCAAT
The DNA here is from genome assembly GCA_028455855.1 of Meloe dianella. NCBI lineage: Eukaryota > Metazoa > Arthropoda > Insecta > Coleoptera > Meloidae > Meloe > Meloe dianella. Next base: position 1,255,578 of record JAPTHL010000060.1, read on the forward strand.
CACATCGTGTAAATTTATTTCGATTTTACAGTTAAACATTTATTCATTTCAATTAAATGAAACGTAATGTTGATTGATGGCAACAAAAGAGAACTCTTTAGAATTTTAATCTAATAAAAACAAAACACTCTATATTTATCAAATAATCGTCTATTCCAGTTTCTATGTGCTCCACCATCTTCCCAATTTGAAGTTTCTAGATTCGAACAAAGTTCATGAATCAGAACGTATTGAAGCTAGACGTCGTGGACAATTTATGAAAATTGTACGACCAACAACAACAACAACAACAATTGATCATAATTTAACAAATTCAGCAACAGAAAATCCATTTACACCATTACCAAGAACAATTCGTAATCCTGATGATTATAAAAGTTCGTATTTTGAATGTTATATCTAATTGTAAGAAGAATAACGTAATTAATTAGATACTTATAAATATATAAGCAATCGATTTATCAATTAAACGATTATTGATAGACTTTATCTGACATTTGGCGATAATTTCAGGTGCCTATGGGAAATGCAGATATCGTTACAATGGTAAACATTCTGAAGGAAATCGCTTCATCTCAAATAGTGATCTTTGATGTAGCTGTGTGTTTCCATATATTTTCTAAACAGAAATAAACTTGTTTCAATTACAAACATTTTAATGTGATTTATTGAAAAAAAAAGAAAGCACTTCTTCTTTTGCAAATAGGAATGTACAATAAATTACATCTCCAACAGCACTTTTCTCTCAAACTGTTTCAAGTATAAAATGTTTATCATCTCATCTACATACCCAATATGTTCACAATTGTATTCTCTATGAAGTCACAATCATTAAATGTTACCAACTGTTTTAATATCATTATTTTCAACATTACATCAATAGTATAATAATAACAAAAACTCCCATAACTGTGACCGAATCTGTAACAACAACAATACTACCAATAAAGATAACAATGATAATTAAATCATTAATTAGTTTAAGCAAATAACATTGCGCTTAATTAATTATTCAGCTGTAGGCCAGATAAATCAATAAATAATTAAAAACTTTATTAGTTTATTTTTAATGTTCTGTAACAAATTAAAAGATAAACAATTTAATAATGAATAATTCTAAATGAAATGTTATTAAATTAGTAAAATAATTCAATAATAAAAACAAATTTTGTTTTATTCTAGAAGTCACTTGTTAGGCCTGACTCACATCTCACACACATTTACTTAAATTTAACATGCAATACCTGCCGTTAGACTTAACTTACACGGCAACCAGTGCGCGGGGTCGAGATAATGCCCAACCAGCATCACCAAACCTTGTCAGGGTCCAGCTACCAATTCGCCTCAGAACTGCAAGCTCCTCAGGCCTATTGGTGGAGGCAAGGCCTATCCATACCTCCTGCTGTCCGGTCATAACAGCTCCGAGCTAGTCTATGTAGCTCACCCGCCGTGGGAAGTTGCTGCATCAACCCCATCTACTCTCCGCGAGTCTCAAACACTACCACTACGAATCCTCCTCAAACACCACTCCCCAGGCCGGGATCCAGCAGTTTCCCGTAGTACCAGTTTTGCCAGCATCACTATGTTCACTACCAGTTGAGTTCTGCAATTCTCAGCACTGATGAGATGATATCTAACTGGGTAATGCCCAATCGGAAGTTCTGTTATGAGTCTTAATTGGTACCTACTGAGGTCAAGAAGCTTTCTAGCATTCGTTGACGAATAGTTAATAAATTTCTTTGCCTGTCGCATACCTGCCATTGTCTCTAGTAGAGCACCATTCCCACCCATTGATTTTCAGTCTTCTGTGGATTTTAGTTAGCCCACAGAATGGGTCCGGACCTATGGGTGGAGCCATAGCACCTATTCGATAGCAAGGTCGTCGACTATTCCATTTCCAGCAAATCCCTGGTTAAATACAAAATAGAAAATATGTATTTTGTATTTGCATTCACATTTCTATAAATGGTGATAATCGCCTCTAATCCACAATTAATCATTTATGCTGCTTCATTCCTTGTGCGTTTATCGAGATGTGATGCTGGCATTATAGTTGATCAATATTTTTTTTGTATTTTGCAATTATTTCATTACCAAGTTGAATCCTACCAGCCTACTTGATAATAAAACTAATTATTGTTTTAAATCTATTTATTGTGAATATGTTTACATAGTGGTTATCCTTTGAATTTACTCAATTTAAGTAATTTTTAAATAAAATCAATTGATAATAAGTCACGCTATTTTAATTAATTTAATTAAAAATTAATTATTATCAATAGGAACAATAGGTAATATATTAAATAATTTGTAATTTATTTAATTCCGAATTTCTTATAAAAGAAGAATGTAATGGATTTCTAGTAGAACGTCCATCATGGGCTCTAAAGTAATTTTACTCGCGATTTCTATTACAATTAATCTATTCTTATGTTGTGCTTATCGAAATTCGGTAAGTGTTCCTTTGATTGATGCAACAATTGTGATTTTTAATTTCTTATTGAATTGTAGCCACCAGATTGTTTAGATCCAAGTTTTGATAAGGTAAGTGAAGTGCTATGCCAAAAAAAAATTCTAAGTAATTTTTGGTAAATTTTAGGATATGTCAGATTTCTTCAAACCGCACATATCAGTGGTAAGTTTCATCGTTTTTTCATCTTGAGTTGAGTAAACTTAATTCTAAAGCAGATTGTGTAACTGAGTTTTGATAGCCGCAGTCATATCGGAGACGAGATACGCATGAGGCAAACAATCCCACTCACTTATTTGTGTGTTTGTTCTGTCGCGATCTTGTGCGTATTCCGGTGTGAATAAGGCATCACAACAATACATTTTGTTACTGACTCTATTTAGAAGTAAGCTTACTGCTTAACGATACTGTATAGATGTTTTAATAATTCAGTGAATTGCAGTGGTCTTGTTTAGAAGTCCGTACAATTGATAATAACGTAAGTTTTGAATATTTTTAGAAATAATTGTTGTTCTAAACAGAAGTTTGTAGGGAACCAAAAATTCTACAACACTCGATAAATTTTCAATACAATCTTATGTTAAACACCGTTATGCTACAACTTATGTAACAAGTCAATATACAAATCGACATAATAAAGAACAGGACGTTGTATTCTCAATATTAATACCAATTAAAGCGTTTATTTCAATATTTGCTATTGAAATTGATGGGAATTTACGTACATCGACAATTAATAAACGTACAAATGTGCGTGTTTTCAAAGGGCAAACCCAACTAGATGGTAGTAAATTACGTAATTTTCGTATTGCAACAAAACTGAAACCGAATAGTAAAGCAACATTCCATCTATTGTACGAAGAATTATTACGACGTAAAAACGGCCAATATGAACTGAGCTTGCATATTCATCCTGAACAAATTGTTAAAAACTTAGATATTCAAGTTTATATAAATGAAAATCAACCATTAAGGTTTGTTAAAGTACCACTATTGAAGAAACCTAACGAACCTGAGAGAAACATTACAAAATTGGATCCAAATGCAAAGATTGTATTTGAAAATGAGAATTCAGCTTTAACAAGTTTCCAACCGTCTATGTTACAACAGGAGGAATTTACTAAAACTCTCCAAATGGATGTGGGAAAAGGTTTAAATGCACAATTTAGAGTCCAATATGATCTTGAACAAAACTCAAATGGACTCGTTAGTATTCTACAAACGAATCCATATCTTTGATACGTAGACAGAGCGACAAAGGCCCGGTTCATCTTTCCTTCCTCCCATCCTTCAATCACAACTTAAGATACTTTGCCACACACTTAAAATGAGCTTCACTCTCATGAAATATAGGGACGATTTCAGGCAAGGTCGAGCATTTAGCAAGGGAACATGAACAGGACCCTAAGTGTGTAAGAATACTAGCAGAAATTATACAAAGATATGGATTTGTTATTGGAATGGTGAACGATGATTAATTAAATTCAAATTTTCAGCTTTTGACGCATTGCAACTATTTTGTCCATTTCTTCTCACCTGAACATTTGAAACCACTACCAAAACATGTAATTTTCGTATTAGATTTAAGTATGAGTATGGCTGGTAGACGATTAGAACAAGTGAAACTAGCAATGGAAACAATTCTACCACAATTAAATCCGGATGATGTATTTAATCTTGTCGTGTTTCATTCATATGTTTTTATTGATGATATTAAGAATAAGAAAGGCTTTAAATCATTCCTCAGCTATAAATTTGACGATTTTGACAACATTGAAAAAGCCTTTAAAGTATTTTATGATTGTTGTTGTGTTTCAATCTATAATTATATCAAATTTCTAGAATGTAACTCTACCAGAGGCAGTAAAGGCAACAAAAGAAAATATTGATGTAGCTATAAAAGATGTTAGGAAACTGAAAGCAAAAAGTAACACATATATGATAGGTGCTGTAGAAATGGGAGTATTACTTGTAAAACGCTTTCATCGACTGCAAAGAAAACATGAACCGATTATTGTATTTTTAACTGATGGTGAACCAACTGTTGGTGTAAAATCAAAACCCAAAATTTTAGAAACAGTAACAAAATTCAATGCAAATTTTTCATCAATATACACGCTAGCTGTAGGCTATGAAACAGATTTTGGTTTTTTGGAACAACTCTCACGACTTAATCGTGGTGAAGCAATGTTTGTTAAGCAAGATACAGATGTATCGGAATTATTAAAACATTTCTTTGGAGCTATTTCACGACCAGTTTTGAATCATATCCATTTTACTTATGGTATTAATTCAACACAAATAACAAATACAGACTTTCGAACATTATTTGATGGCAGTGAACTTATTGTAGCTGGAAAAGTTGGTAATTATTTAATTGATTTTCAATTTCATTCGCGTATAACAAAATTAATTTGTAGATAATTCAAAGATTTCACCGCGTGTCACTGCGAATACAGAACAAGGCTTAAGAGAGTTTCTTCCATTTATAAGTCATTCTCCAACGCCTTTGGATCGATTATGGGCATATTTGATGTTGCAGCAAAATATAAAAGGTTTAATTCATGGAGAACCATCAAATAAATTATTGAAAAATGCTTTAAACGTAGCATTAGAATATTCATTTGTTACACCATTAACATCATTAACAATTGATATACCTGGTGGTAAACCAATTACTGATGATAAATTATTAACACCAATATATAAAACAATAAAAAATCTACGTTCAATAACTACAGATGGAATTCAAATGCCTCAACGGCAATTTCCATTTGAATTATCAAAAACAACAACACCATTATCAAAATTTATGCAAAATATCATTAATGGTTTTTGTAATGTTAAATTAGGACCAACAACATCGAAATTAATCAAAGCAGTAGCAAAATTTATTAATGAGCTGTTATAAGAGAATTTATTCAAATAAAATTTTAATTCGTTCAACAATCCTTTAATTTACGAACTGTTCCCAAGAGAGGCCATTTGTTTTGGTTGAAGTAATGATAAGTTTGTTCCTACCCATAAGTTTGGATTGTTTTATGTACCTACTAATTAACAAATTCTGAACTTTTCGAATTCTCCTACTTCTAAAATCTATAAATTTCTCCCCATATGTCCTACGATCATCGAACGATTTACTAATAAAACATTCCGCGATTTACGATTATGTGGAATGGTCCACTGTCCACCGCCGGTCGAAAATGTAACATGTGAGTGAAGGAGAATATTTCTTCAAGAACACACATACAGAGATCCTTCGGTGGCTAGTAACAGAAAGCTGTCGAAAGAGGACAAATCAGCTTCTTTTCAAAAATGGAACATTTCTATACGTTTGACAGTTTTGCATTCCGCCAACATCTTCCAACTGTTGAATGAATTACTAAATAATAAACGAACAAACCTGTAAAAGCTCAAGGTATATGTAACGTCCTCTAGTCGCCAGACATGTAAGTCTATGTAGAAAACTCAAAATTTATAACTAAACGTAGGTTGAAGTTCAAATTGAGAACCGGTCTAAACAAACAGGATTATCTTATCAACAATTGATCCCCATCTATACGTTATCTAGCTAAATATTCTAATAATGCCACTCTTGCTGACAGACTATTCAAAATAAACGTTTACCCAAAACATTTATTGTCCATTATCTGCATAGCACACTGTTGCCCACAAAAGCTGCAACTAGACATGTGTTGTACAAAAGATTTTCCAACGATTAAGAAGCTATTTTAGCAAATTTCAATAAGTGATTCGTTAACAAATTTTATTGATTCGTTGCGTCAATCATCATTTCATCAACGTTTTGATGTTGTCAGATTGTTATTATAAGGCTCCGATTGCACTGTGTGAGAGCTCGTGTAGGTTTTTCTTAGACAGAAACTAACAAAAAAAAATGACGTGTGTACACCCAAACACGTTCATAGACTCGAAGGAAGTTTCTCGCATCAGTGTTCACGCACGTAAATCTTTTTGGAAGTTTTTAAGATTGAAAAACTTCTTGCACCAACATTGCACTGCAATGTTAATATTATTGTGGTTAGACTGATGTCAGGAGCTTCTTTTCACATCCCCCTTAATCACCATACGTATTTAGTTAAACCATAAAAAGCGCTCAATTTAAACGCAATACTTGATATGAAAAAAATATATCGCTACAGGAGTTTTATACTCTTCAATTGTTGAGCCTGGTGTACATCTGAACTGAGACAGATGGTGATCAGCTTCAAGCCACCCTTAATCGTTTAATACTGCTTTATTCTTTCGAGTCTTGTGATGTTGAACGATTACACTAGTCGACAAATCTAAAACATTAAAATGTGACTGACAATGTGATACGTGCATTGGAGTGTCTGAGCTAACGTTATTATGAATTTAACAAGGAAAATCTCCTATCACGCAGAGATTTTCAATTACAAATTATCAATGCTTTATCTGCTACTTTTAACATAACTTGTTTCATATCTCTCAAAAAATGAAATAAAACGAAACAAACAATATATTAATGAACAATACTGTTGAATCGAAACAAAATTAACCTATTTACTTATACAAATCTGCCGTTAAAGACTTTTTGGCACAAAGTGATTTTCTTTTAAATGCCCCTTTAGTTTCCCTCATCAGGAACCATCATCATTGCTGCATTCCACTAGCCTTGATATCGTTTTTCCATTGTTAGTATAATCCTGGTAAAATCTCTCACCTTTTTTTGCACAAAACTTATCTAGAAAATTATAAAAGGAAGAACAATGCATGATTACGATTTCTAAATGCGGTCATTTTTGCTTCTTCAGCAAGCAAATGCCATGGCTATCGCCTCGAACCTAAGAGTTCAGCATATTGTTTAGACAAATTAAGGGACCGCACTAAATCCTTTAATTAGGCTTCTTTCATTAAAAGTGGCCCCTCTTCGTATGCGGAGTCAGAACTATGGGCGTGATCTGATTGAATTGTATCTTCTTCTATTTCTTCCATTTCCTCAATACTTCGAAACAATCCTGCCTATGCGCTGGAGGAACGGGAATCGGCAAATCTTCATCATAAGCAACATGTTTTCTAACAGAAGGAACAAAAGTAATGCAAATGACATAGAAGATCGTTTTCCATTTAGCCAGCTACTTAAATTTGCTACACAAGTCTGACAACAAATCTGACGAATCCAGTTCCGATCTTGATTCCCAATAACCCAACCATCCATCTTCTCTGTGATTTAGGCGTAAATTGACAACACACATAACAAAAAGCATTGACTAGAGTTATACAGACACGTCTATGCACATTCGGCATAACATTTACCTTTTACAAAACAACTTTTATCGTCAAAAAGAATTAATTACCGATAGATTATCTTCAGTGTTAAATGCCATTGTCGCAGCTCATTTATAGTTATTGTACACCAAAAGCAGCCGAATATATTTTTGTGAAAGACACTGGATGTGCGCCCACATTTTCTTTTTGGCTTGTTTATAACTCTAAAATGCAAACTTCAATCTCTTATGTGCCACGCTATTTTCTCCATCATTTTCGAATACAGCATTTCGAATTTAACAAAAAGACATTGTTTGTACCTCAGCCGCAAAATGTCTGTTAAATAGTGTTATAGTTAATCAATAAATCATTGTATTTTGCAACAATTTAATTACAACGTTAAACTACATCAACCTACTTAATAATAAAATGTATTATTATTTTAAATCACTATTTTATTCTATTAATTGAATCAATATTATTAAAAAACAAACAATTAATAATAAGTCACAGTTTATTGATAAATTAAAACAATAGCCAATTGTTTATAAAAAATTTAATTTATATGTTGTTTATTTTATATTAATTGCTAGTTCAATATAAAATTTGTAGTTTATATATCACCTACTTTATTATAAAACCGTTGATTGGTTTTCGAGTAGAGGATACATCATGAGCTCGAAGATGATTTCTCTGTTGATTTCGATAATAATAAATCTATTTACGATAATATCATGTTCTGATTTGGTAAGTGTTCCTTTAATTGATGCAACAATTGCAATTTGTAATAATATTTAAACAAAAAAAAACTTATAGAACACAGAAAATTGTTTGGATCTGTATCATGACAAGGTAAGTTGATTTCTGTAACAAAGAATTTGAAGTAATTATGGAAAATTTTAGGAAATGACTAGTTTTTTCACACAAAACACAGGCGGGGTAAGTCTTTTCGTTTCTTGTTTTAATCTAAGTGAACTTATTCTAAAACAGATTCAGTAACCAAAGACCATTTTTGCATATAAGTAATTTGTTTACTGAATCTATCTAGAAGTATGTTTAGAACATAAATTATTGATAGTCTGGCGGCTCTTTCATAAATTCGAACATTGCAGGCGAATTGTCCAGATGCTCAACGATTTTACGATAAAGTAAGGTTGAATATTTCAATATGATCGTTGTTCTAAATTAAACTTTGCAGTTACCTGAACAAAACCATTCTGAAAATATTGATCATCTTTTTATACAATCGTACATCAAATCCCATTACGTTACAACTTATGTGACAAGACAAATTACAAATCAACGTAATAAAGAACAGGAAGTTGTATTCTCAATATTAATACCAATTAAAGCGTATATTTCAAATTTCGCTATTGAAATTGATGGAGAATTGAATGAATCGAAAGTCAATAAACGTGCACAGGATCATTTTGATAAAACGCGATTTCAACAAGATGGTAGTAAATTACGTAATTTTCGTATTGCAACAAAACTGAAACCGAATAGTAAAGCAACATTCCATCTATTATATGAAGAATTAATACCACTTAAGAATGGCAGTTATGAACTGAGTTTACACATTCATCCTGGAGAAATTATTGAAAACTTGGATGTGCAAGTTTATATAAACGAAAATCAACCATTAAAGTTTGTTAAAGTACCACCATTGAAAGACCCTACAGAACCTGCCAGAAACAATTCAAAATTGAATCCAACAGTATCGCCTGTATTTAAAAATAATTATTCAGCTCTAATAAGATTCCAACCTACTCCGTTGCAACAAAGGGAATTCATCAAAGCTCATAAGATGAATGTCAAAAAAGGATTAAATGTACAATTTAGAGTTCAATACAATGTTGAACGAGCCTCAAATGGAGCCGTTAGTATTCTACAAACAAATCCATATTTTTGTAGTCTGACACTGTCAATTGGTACCAGACCGAGAGACTAAGGCCCGGCTTATCTTCATCGCCTCAATCTTGACATTATCTTAAACCACCTAAATTCCTTGACCTGACTCAAAGATATGGATTTATTATTGGTATGTTGAACAGTTATTTTTAAAATTCATATTTTCAGATCTTCACACATGGTAAATATTTTGTGCATTACTTTTCACCGAAAAACTTGCCGGTATTACGAAAACATGTAGTTTTCGTGTTAGATATCAGTAATAGTATGGCTGGTAAACGGTTGAGTCAAGTGAAAGAAGCCATGCAAGATATTCTAAAACAATTGAAACCGGATGACAAATTTAATCTTGCCACGTTTCATTCATCTGTTTTTATTGATGATATTGAGAATAAGAAAGGCTTTAAATCATGCCTCAGCTATAAATTTAACAATTATGACAACATTGAAAAAGCACTAGAAGTATTTTATGCTTGTTGTTGTGTTTCAATCGATAATTATTTCAAATTTCTAGAATGTAACTCTACCAGAGGCAGTAAAGGCAACAAAAGAAAATATTGATGTAGCTATAAAGGATGTTAAGGAATTGAAAGCAAAAAGTAACACATTTATGTTAGGTGCTGTAGAAATGGGAGTATTACTTGTAAAACGCTTTCATCGAGAGGACAAAAAATATGAACCGATTATTGTATTTTTAACTGATGGTGAACCAACTGTTGGTGTAAAATCCAAACCTAAAATTTTAGAAACCGTAACAAAATTCAATGCAAATTTTTCATCAATATACACACTAGCTATAGGCGATCAAATAGATTTTGGTTTTTTGGAAAAACTTTCACAACTTAATCGTGGCGAAGCAATGTTTGTTAAGAAAGATACAGATGTATCGGAATTATTAAAAAATTTCTTTGACGGCATTTCACGACCAGTTCTGAATCAAATTCGTTTCAGTTATGTCACTAATTCAACACAGATAACAAACACACAGTTCATAACATTATTTGATGGTACTGAACTTGTTGTGGCTGGAAAAGCTGGTAATAATAGTTATTAAAAAAATTTTAATTTCATTCACATATAATAAAATTTATTTGTAGACGATTTAAGGACTTCACCACGTGTCATTGGGAAGACACAGGACGGTGAGAACGAATTTGTACCAGATTTCATTCATTCTCCAACTCGTTTAGATCGATTATGGGCATATTTGATGTTGCAGCAAAATATGCAATTTTTAATTTATGGAAGACCATCCAATAAATTATTGAAAGAAACTCTGAACTTAGCGTTAGAATATTCATTCGTTACACCATTAACATCATTAGAAATTAGTATACCTGGTGGTCAATCAATAAATGATGATGAATTATTGACACCAATGTATAAACTAATGAAAAATTTACATTCAATATCATCAACTATCAATGGAACTCAAATACATAAACAAAAATTCCCATTTGTATTAAAAAGAACAAAACGAATGGCTAGTGGTGAACATTAAAATTTTGGAATAGAATTTCCAAATCTGTAAAACTGATTTTAATGAAACTGTAGAATAACAAAATCTATTAATGGGTGGTTATAACAGAATTTATTCAAATAAAATTTTAATTCTCCAATTTACTAATTCTCTTTCATTGATAATTTGGTGAAATTGTTTTATGTCTAATCAGAAATTAATCACAAAACTGATTCAAAGCTTTCCAAATTCGGAAAAAATCGTTTTGTTACTCTAAATAAACACTCGACCATTTAGTAGCTTCAATAATATTTGCAATTGCACATAGAAAGATACAATGTCTATCACTTGACAACATTTGACTTGCAATTGATAGGCAATCACTCATTCTAATTGCACCAGAATGTAACAAAAGCTCCCTAAAGAATACAAGTCAGCTTTTTTGAAGAACGGAAATCAAGGGAACAGATGAACCTTAATTGGTGTGTGTGTGTGTGTGTGTGTGTGCATGTTTCTAAAGAATTGTTTGATAACTTTGTTTGTGTAAATCAGAACTTTTTGCTTATGCTTTTTAGTAAGGTGTATTGCAAAAGCATTTGGAGAATGTAATTTTTTCCACCAGGCTCGGCGATGCCTCTCGACGTCCCTGGAGTTAATGATGGATAACTTGTAATTGGTAAGTTGCGCACGGTCAAGTTCTCAAATGGTTCAGTGATTGTGTGATGGTGTCTACACTTTTTTCACAACGACAAACATACATAAAACTCTTCACCCTTCATTTTGCTACTGAATTCGCGAGTGGATTATGGGGCTTAATGCTGCATCCCCATTATGCCGATCGGCACGGTCGCTCGGCAACAGAACAAGATACAAATTTACTATCATCAATACAAAACTAGTATAGACATGACCTTACAAATTCAAACTTTCATACTTCTAAGAATGTTGATATTTTAATTTCAATTTTGTTCTGAAAAAAATTTACTAATAATAAATGATGACGAATGAGAATTTGTGTTATTTGTTTGTTTTTATGTTCAACAACTTCTATAGAACCACTTTCACATTAAGGATTTTCCCGTCTTTCAATTAATAACAATTTAAATACAATCTTACCAAATCGGTATAACCTTGTTCCATACAATTAAAATATATATACAAGTAATTAACACACCAACATTCTTAAAATGTGCATAAATATACAACCTAAAAAATTAATACAGACATTAAAAAATAACTGTTGCATACAAAATTATCAAATTTGCATTTCTATATAAATATATTTTGTGAATCGTTCGTATTTTTCCCCCAAAAAGAAAAACGACGACGTTATTATCGACTAGACAGTCAGAAATATACAATTTGATAATTATTATCAATTAACAATAATACTAATAGTAGTAGAATAATTGTAAATTATAATTAGAAAACTTATGGTAATTGTAATTATTCGCTACCGTATTTTCAGTGTTGTGTATTTTCCAACTTGTTTACGATAACACTTGTTGCATACATAATTTTTTTATTTTAATTTTTTGTTTAAGAGAACTGTTGATAATTACAAGAATATCCCGGGATGTCCCGGTTATTGACGTATTTCCAATTGATTCTTTAAACGTACATTGTTTGGGGAAATCCCGAAAAATTACGTTCGTTTGAACATCATCATTGTCAAGATTATTAAATTAGTCAAGTGTTGCTTTCTATCTAAAACCAGTACGTCCTTCATCAAAAATACTCGAGACAACAAACGAGACGGTTTAGTTCTTTAAAAAGATACGCACACATAGAATTTATTTTTAATAATAATTGTTGAAAATTTTGTTATTTATTTGTTGTTGTTATTATTGCAAATCAAATCAGTCTAGTGTTGGCTGTTCATCTGTCCAGTACTGATATGATTCGAATTATCAATTTTAAAATATTTTTGTTAATTGTTGTGATTATATTAACAAATGTTTCTAGTGAGAAATGTAAGTACTTAATAATAAAATTTTAAATATATTCATCAATCTGTGAAATAAATAAATGTCAACCGATTAAATTATTAACAAAATCACCTTGATTCTAATCAATAAAAACCTGTCTGCGAGTGAATCTTTAAGTAGCAGATAGTGATTGAAAGAATTATTTAGAAAACAAGCTTTCAACCGCATAATTTCAATAATAATTGAAGCAAACATCTAAAATTACAACCTTGAAGCAAAGAAATCTCCTAATTCGCTATTTACCCGCTTTAATCATTGTTTTTTAATAGGTTTATAAGACTTTTCACATAACATATGAATGTTAAATAAATTCTTGTCGTATAGTTATTCTTTTATGGATGGCAAATCATAATTGCTATAAAAACATAATCATTATTAATTAATTAATCAAGGTCGGATACATTATTCAAACTGTAATTGTTTTACATATTATTTACAGATAAATTATGTGTAGTAGATGGTAAAGGCGGTTTCAAAAAATCTGGACAATTCTGTCCAATATTGGATCAGCCTGATAGTAATGTTGAATGTGTTTTAGGCGTCGATAGGTATTAAATTTCATCACAATTATTATTTGTATAACACGTGGGGAAAAGTGCGCATCTGTCAGGTTATGCAGCTCTATCACTGACTTAACTTAAGCCGAGCTTAAGCTCAGACGCGCCAAATCTGACAAGTGTGCCATTTACACGTGTTGTAGATAACAATTTTCTACGATTAACTCGATTTAATGGCAGTATGATCGTAGAAAATACCCAATTTTGTGATTTATCTTGAAAACAACCTATTTTCAGGCTGGATTGTTTACGTCGAATCTCTAAAGGAAAAGTGGATTTTTCCGTTTTTACACCTGAAGATTTAGTAACTGCAACAAATTCAGAAATCGAAGTATTATTAACAAATCAATTACGATATACTAAAAGTAAGAATATATAACAATATTGTTATTATTATTATTGAATAAAATTATAATTTTCCAGCCGATTTCGAATATGAAGTTGTTGCTGTAATATCAAATTCATCTGGTATTGAAAATCGACATGATCTTAAAGACAAAAGATTCTGTCATCCCGGATACGGTTATGAAACTGATTGGACACGAATTCTATCAAATGTAAATATTTGATAACAGAAAAATTATATTGGCTATAATTAATATGTCTTCTTTTTTGGTAGTATTTGGAAGCTTCAATAGTTCCACAATTGTGTGACACACAAATTACAATAACCGAAAATCGTATTAAAGCATCGTCACAATTTTTCCATAGTGCTTGTAAAGCCGGACCATGGGTTAATGATGCCACATTGGATTATGAACTAAGTAAGTAAATCGAGATCGAGATAAAGTTTGATTTAGAATTCGACTAATTACGTTTGTTTGTTGTTTTTTTTTTTGATATACAGAGAGGAAATATCCTAATTTATGTGCACTCTGCGATAGTCCATCAAAATGTTCAAAAGATGATAAATATTGGGGTAGACGTGGCGTACTTTATTGTTTAACAGATGGTGCTGGTGATGCTGCTTGGGCACGTTTAGATGATGTTCAATATCATTTTGGTTTAACATCAGCTAGAGGTGAAACAACACCAGACGATTATAGTTATTTATGTCCAGATGGTAGTGTACGTTCATTAAAAGACAAGCCATGTACATGGGTGGTTAAACCATGGCCAGTAATAGCAACACAACGTACAAAAGCACAAGAAATTCAAGATTTCATATCAACATTAGATCGTACGAAAAATTACAATACATGGCAAACAGCCTTATTAAATCTAATTGAAACATACCATCAATATATTGAAAATTTAGAACCAATTGAGGCTATTGAAAGTTATTTAGATCGTGCTGTTGGTTTTCTGAATGCGAACAGTTTCAGCGGCTGCCATCCACCAAGAACAATACGTATATGTACAACATCAATTATAGAAAATGCAAAATGTAATTGGTTAAGAGAATCAGCGGCCGTTTACGGTATTGAACCAGATTTATCATGTTTAAAAGCTGATAATACAACGCATTGTATGATTGCTGTTAATTTAAATGCTGCCGATATTGTTATGATAACACCCGATTCAACACATCAAGCTATCGAAAAATTCAATTTAAAAACATTATTTTATGAAACCGTTAATGATCATTTGAAATATTTAACAGTGGCAATAACGAAATCAAATTCAACTATAAATACATTAAAAGATACACGCAATAAACGTGTTTGTTTGCCAATTTATGATGGTATTGCATGGAATTCTGTGATTGCATCATTAAAAAATCAAAGTCTCATCAATACATGTCCGTATGATCAAGCGTTAATTGGATATTTCAATCGAGGCTGTATACCGCAACTACCAAAACATCTATCGAAAATGATCAAAAATACGTGCCAGAAGAGTAGTGAAGAAGTTGGTGATGATCGTGCAATTAAATGTTTATTAGATGATGAAGGTGATGTTGCATTTGTATCGAAGAATTCATTGATGAATTTCATCGAACATCATCAAAATGGGAATCGTTACAATCATTTGAAAATCGATGATTTCCGTTATTTATGTGACAATATTGATGGTTGTCATTTGAGTTGGTCACCAATTGGACAAGCAATGGTACGTAATAATTCAACAGAATTGTGGATGAAAGATACACTCAGTGTATTCTTACAATTAGATACATTATTTGGTAAAGATTATAAATCATTAACATTACCATTACAAATGTTTGGTAATTTTGATGGTAAATCAAACATTCTATTCCATGATGATACAATACGTTTAAGAAATATACCAATTAGTCGGAATTTTGATTATATGAAACGAACATATAATGAGATACTTGATAGTATCAATATTTGTCAATCATCATCAATTAGGATTTATCCTTATTTTATTGTTATGTTATTATGTGTTTTAGTCAAATTCATTTTGAATTAATTGTTAATATCCGTACTGATTTATATTCAAAAATTATCTGTGATATTAAAGATGATTGCATCATTATTTACAATCGTTTTCATTTATCGATCTATATTCATCGATACTGCCTTGGTGGAAATATTTCTTTGGGAAAGTCTGAATAACACTTTTAAAACTCTTATTTTCTACAAAAACTCAGACTCTTCTGGAAGAGTTATTCCGACTTATCCACATCACCCGCGTTAGACAAGAATTAGTAAAGTCGTAAAATGAATCTTGACTTAATTAGTGAAGATAATTGTCTTCAAAGTCCGGTTCATCTTGGTGTATAAAATCTCGGCTGGAGCTCGATCTTAGCAGCAAGATGCTTCTGCGTCCGTGGCTTAAACTCAAATCACTATTTACTGTTTCTTGCGTCTCGGTTGCCTCGACCCTTGATACGGCACTGTAACAAAGGCAGTCGCTTAAATTCAAATAACTCGAAACTACTTAATGAATTAGTGAACCGGGTTTCTGTTTAAGTTGAAATATATTCTTGCAAGTTTGTTTTATGTTTCACTAAAGTAAAGTAAAGGTCGACTTTAAACTTGTTCTTGGACAGACCTTGTAGATCACTTGGAATAGTGCGAAATGTTTCCTTTCCAACAAGTTGAAGGCAGTCTCGTGGTGAAACGTACGTTTTATAAAGAAAAACATTGAGCGACATAAATATTGCGACAGACATAATTGAATGAATAGAATGATCGTTTCCGTTTACGATCATGTCTAAAAATACTCAATAATTTGTATTTAACCAATCTGAACGATGCTTGATCACCATTTTTGTTTGAAGTCAATTAATACACACAAAAGGGCTCTTAAATATTCGATTTTTACATCACCAACCTACAACGCATGTCATATATAAAACTTGTTAATGTTCAGTTTTCTACCCCTACTATTCGAAAATATCGATTATTTCAGGGAAATTCTAGTTTATATATACTGTTGGCAAGTTGATTTTGACATAGATATTTGTCCTGAATATAAAAATTAAAATCAATCACCAACGATTTTTATGTCATCGAAAAAGGTACGTTAATTTGTAAATTATTCAATTTAAAATAGACAAATTCATTAAGCAATTAATCAAATTAGAATGGAATCAAACCAACGACGACAACAACAACAACAACAAGAACCACGTCAAAACCACCTGCCACTACACGTAAACGTATCAACGCCACAAATGTTGATCGAAATCAAACAAAAAAAGCAGAAAAACCTATAAACACCACAAACAAGCCAACGAATGAAGATGAATCTAAAACACAAACACGTCCATTAATAAAAAAAACAAAACCACCACAACTGAATATTAGAAAGAATGATGGTAGAAAATTAGTAACGAAACAAAATCAACCAATAACACCAACAAGTAGTAGAGTAACAAAAACACAATTCTTTCCAAATAAATCGATGTATTCACAAGCTATCAAAAAACAAGAGAATAAAACAAAAATATCAACGAAAACTTCAACAAAACCAACGGAAATCGGTAAAAATCGTGACGTTTCACCTGATTCAAACACGATATCGGACCGGCCACGTACAGCAACATTAAGAAAAGGTAGCATAGTCAATCATAATGTAGCCGGTCCTGAAGCACCAACAGTACCAAAAGTACCAATACAATCGAGAAAAGAGAGTCCAACAGAAAATGTAGAAACTGCAGAGAATTACGATGATGATTTCGATTCGTATGAATCAGATTTCGACGAATATCACTCATCTGATTCAACAACAAGGAATATTTCGGAATTGTCCAGTGGTACAGAAACAGAAACAACAACTGAAGATGAACGCAAATCAAATCAGAAATTCTCAATAGATGATGAAAAGAAACTCGATTCAGGTACATACGAATTACCTGAATTCAAACAAAAGAAACTACTTTTAGATAACATTAAAGAGACAATAGAAAATGAGAATCATACAACAATTAATAATAATCATATTAACAATTTTGGCTCGTTATCAGATGAAGGTTTTGAAGATACAAAATCATTGCAATTCATCAATTTTTTGGGTGCCCAACAGACATACCAAAAACGTAAAACAAATGAAATGAAACGTAAACGTGGTGCAGAAATTTTAAATATGATCAAATTAGATATTTATAATTTTACGTTATTAGATTTAACACCAATAACGTATGATGAATTTATTAAAACATTTGGTAAACAAAATACGGTACAAATATCAACACAAACTGGTGATGATGATTTATGTGAAGAAACACAAACTGATAGTGTTCTATATGAAAATAAATGGACACAATATCCACCAATTTATCAACAAATCGATCCGAAATCAGAGAATTTTTGGCAATTGTACAAAGCTGATTATTTAGGGGTTGGTGGTGATACTGTTGTGGAAACATCAAAAGACATTGATAATTATAACATGCACGATTTAAATAAATTCATCGTAAATGCTGGTAATTTAATTTTGAACATACAAATTGAAAATGACAAGAAATTCATAAAAGAAGCCGATAAATCCAACGATTTACCCTCATTCAGTCAAGGGTATATGCTGTATGAAACACAAATGATAGAAATTTTGAATAATAGAACAATTATTAACACTTATTTTGCTGATAATAGAATTCTAACAATCCATAGTAGAAGAATGGATGATCAACGAAGTATTATTTGTGGATGGCGAATTGGTAATATTGAAATACCCGAATTCTTATTGTGCGTTTTCGGTGAAACGACCTGTTGTGCATTCAGTTTTGAAACACCAAATCTAATCTTTGCTGGATTGGATGTTGGGTATTTTGTTAATTTGAAAGAGAATTGTTTCAGAGGGATTCTGCACACGTTTCGATCTCAATATCGATCTGCTACGCAAATAAACACTCAAGAGTAATACAGATAGAAGAAAGGAGAGCTGAAAATCAAGATCGATATTGGAATCGAGACTTGTGTAAACATCTCATCACACAATAATGTAATGAACTTTTTTCCCCCAATTTCAGAACGATTGCGGTTTGGGATTTAAAAGAGGACACTTCATTCCATGCAGGTGTCCAAAATGACAGTGATTTTCAATTAAGAACACCAACATTTACAACGGAAATCCATTACGGTCATAATGCACGTATCGTTTCAATATTATCATTATCAAAGACCGATTTGAATAATGAATTATTCGAAACGAGAATTTCGTCGGAAATTTGTAGTCTAGATGAGAATGGTTTATTAATAATTTGGGGTGTTATCAACAAAAACCAACATATAAACATTGATAATTATTATAATTTAACGTATTGGGGTCATATCATTTTAATAATAAATACAAAAATTGATTTAAAACAATTATATACGGATATTGACGATTTTGAATGTACCGATTTATTAACAAATCATTTAGATCCGATACATTTATATATTTCAACAAATTACGGTTTCATAATGCATTGTTTAACAAATAATGCAAAACCAAAGGTACGGAAATTTCTACCGAAATTCCAATCGACAATTAATTGCCTGGCAATTTGTCCATTCTCATCAAAATATTTTATTGCCGGCTTCGATAATGGTAATTTAAATTTTTATATAAATCAAATTGAACAACCATTAATGGTATTATCAGATAAAGATTGTATTATTGGTGAATGTAATGTTGAATTAATACAATGGTCACATAATCGACCTTTAATATTTTATACAAAAGATATGACAAATACAATACATGTGTGGAATTTGAATATTAGCGATATGTTGCCAATAAATTCGATACCTATTAAAGAGAGAATTGTTAGTATGAAATTATCACCAATAACATCAAAGAATGATAATATTGAGGATACATATATGGTAATTCTTTTTCCGTTCGATTCTCTATTGTTAATTAATATTGAAAACTAATTGGTTTTTAGATGATTGCTACTGAAAGTGGATTAGTTTATTTATATTTGCTAGGTGGAGGACATGAACAAATACCAATAAAACAGTATGAAGATGATAAGAGGAAATTTTTCAATTATATTGATCGTTATGTATAGTTTATTAATAAAGATTATGGTTCATAAATACATTATTAAGAAATGATTACCTGTTGCTTTTATTTGGTCCATCTTTGCACAAGCCCCTTTAGTGTTAGTTCGTACCTACTTAGGGCGAGAAGTTTTCTAGCATTTTTAGACGATTAATTAATGCCAAGACAGTGTTTCCAATACGTTTAGTTTCTGCCTTCTGTGGGTGCTGGTCTGTCTAAAGCCTCCTTCACATCTAACGAACCAATGCGAACGAACGCGAAAGAATCAACAAATGCAAAGAAATATAATGTGCGCCGTTCACGATATTGATTCATATTCGTTTGCTGGACAGCACCAAAGATACTGTTGTTCTCGCAACGGTGGTAACGTGACTATGTTCATAGAACTTCAAAACTGTCACAATAGTGTGACTTTTTTCATACTTCAAACTTTTTCGTTTATCTTGTTTCTAGTAACACGTTACTTGTACCAATTGTCGTAAGAATAGTCGGGAATTACATCGTTATTTTGATTGAATGTGATCGAAAATGTAAATGGAACATCTTACCTCAACGAAGAAACAACCACCCCCACAGCAGCATAGTTTGTTCCGCTTCAATTTTTCCAGAAAAATGTTCCTGGAAAGAAGACCATTAACACTCTAAAAAAAAATTGTGTGCGTGTAATCTTTACGCGCGATTGAAGTAAAACTTGTTTGACGTTTATGGCACATATCATGAAACGATTAAACTTTTTTTAGTTATATTCATTAATGATATACTTTACAAAGAATAATATAAAGCTATATTCACATTATGCATTAAAAATAGGTAATATTGTCTACAATTATATCTAGCTTTTGATTTTATACATTTTCACCCTTAAGTGTGGGTATGTGGAATTCATTTAAAAATACGAGAAGATCTATACTCTGACGATTTGAATCTGTGCGACTTGACTTGACCGTTGTCAAATTGACAATTGTGGCTCGATTTCAATTGCTTTAATTGCCTTAAAGTTGACTACATTTAAGTAAACCGTATATAAATAAATATTTCTTTAACACTACTTCAATTTGATTGTAAAGTTTTACACAAATAAGTCTGATTTTTTTCAAAAATTCTTCAATCTTTTCATATTCGCAGAAGTGGACTGGTTACCCTCAACAGTATTTATTTTGAAATATATTCATTGTAAGAACACCTCGTAGATTATAGTGGCAATTATTAGGTATGTTCCCACCCACAATTCTAGATTGTTTGGTTGATGACTAGACTACGCATGTCTAGTTAGAAACTGATTACAAAGTACTTTCAAACATCACCAGCTGGACCACATTTCTATTGAATTCATTCAATTTACAGTTTCTGATGAGAGTACATTTGATTTTCTTAAATCAATCGTCCCGTTTTCCATTACCATCTGCTACCGTGTGGAAAATGAGCATTTCCGAAGCATATTTTTGGAAATCTAGATTTCAACCAATGACAGACGTTTTAACATGTTAGGTATTTAAAATTGTGGTTGCTTAGCAACATCTATACATTGATGCAATCGAGTACTTTCGGGTGCCCAACACACGATGGAATGTCGGCTGTATCCGTTGGATCGTAGAAAATCGTTTTCATTTATAGTACACTTTTCATATGAAAATTCACGAGCCGAATGGCTCGATGGTTGACGATAGGGATTTACGCCTAGAAGTCCGGAGTTCAAACCTCGGCACGGTATGAAAAAGGATTTTCAGAATTTTCCTCTTCTTATAACCTAAATTGTTAATTTGTCCATGCCACAAAGTACATGGACCAGTTAGCAAGATTAGGATGTCTGTCCCTAGCCCCCCCTTTGCAGGTTTCCTCATCGTAGAAAAAACGTCTAGAATTGGTGAAATGAGCAGTAACCATCATCCATAAAAGGGCATAAGCGCCCAGGGTTTGGTTGAAATGAGCAGTAAACCACAATCCTTTTTTTCCTTTTTAAACATAAAGTTAAACACAATAAGAAAAATTGTGTGCGATCGAAGTAAAACTTTTTGACGTTTATGACACATATCACTGAAACGATTAAACTATTTTATATTCTATATAAAATTCGTTAATTCCACTCCCACTTTTTGAAGAATATTCACTCATTAATTAAATTAATTGAGAATAAAAAATTAAATTAAAAATTAAATCAGCCCATGTCAATCTACCGAAAATTCAAACCTGTTCTCCTATTCCTACAACCAACCAATAGCTTTCCTGATGTTGTAGTCACATGACTGAGAAATATCACCACAAATAAGATACCAACCTTACATCTACGGAGTTTCTAAATTTCGTCACATGAAGTTGGGAATTTTAGTATTATTAGGATTTTAGTAGAACTAAATATTTTAAATAGCGGAAACTATTTCGAGCGTTACTTCCGTCAGAAAAAATTTCTGAGTTACCCTCTAGTCGCGCCTAAAGAAGTTTTACTTCAAAAACAACACATATCCTGAGACATTCTTTCAATATGTGAGTATAAATTGCAGAACCAAGACTTCATTTTGTATTTCTTATGAATTGGAACGTCCAGTCAGACTCTCCCCTACAGTAAAACACTGTCCCACTATTGTGCTGTATGTAGATTTGCGATGATACTCCTTCAGTCCACAAAAGTCGGATCAGTTAGCATTATTCTTCGTTAGTGCACACGTAAAGCGATGTAGCTTCCATTTAAGAATTGTCTCACAATTAGTACCCTAAGGGCTTAATTACACTGTGCGAGAACGTGCGGGTGGAAACTTACACAAAAATTTGCGTGTGTAAACACTAAGGGAAGAGACTTTCTGCATGTGTTTAAAACTCACCGTAAGTTTCTCGCACGAGCAATGAGTACTATCTAAAACTGCACTACTGAAATGGAATTCCTCTCACTGTATCATTAACACACTACTTTCTAATTGTAAAATAAAAAAAAAGAGTATACGTCTAATTTGTATTAATCCGGACTGATCTATGATTTTAAAGTTTTGATAATTGCAATTGTTAACAAATGATAATTTTTTGTCAATTCATTTGAAGTAAGCAGATACGTTAAAAATTTTCAAAATTTTAAAGTTAGTTCATTAGTATTGTTTTTTTTTGATATTAGAAAAATGGCATCACATTCACGATCATCTCGTAAAAAGAAGAAACATGTAAAATTCACAAAAAAACCAAGCCAACAACTGACAACAACAAAGAGCAAGAACAGTATTAAAACAACAACAACAACAACAACAAATCAAATCGATAATTACGCCAATTTAGTGTTGCATTATTTAATTAAATTGAAAAATGAATCGAAAAAGGAATCAATGCGAAATGTAAAACATTCGAAAACCGATTACGGACATTTAAAATCAATTTTAAAATCGACAAACAAAAAGAAACTGGAGTATAAATCAAATAAAGCTGTGAATATTGTTGATACGGCCCTGCAATATGGCTTATCAAATAATATTATTGAGAAGGTCGATGATCATTTTTGGTTGAAACGTAAAATTCCAAATAAGAAAATCCAAGAACGAGAACCAACACCCGGACCGAAATTCGTTCGTTGTTCCAGATGCAATAAACTCAAGCCACAATCAATTGATTTGAAGAATATTGGCGATTTTAAAATGAATCAATGCTGTTGTACGAAGTGTCAGGCGAAAAATTTTATAAATTTTTGAAATAAAATCCTCAAACCATCCAAATTTGCCGCCTATTTCTTCTGTTGGTGCATTAGACCTACCAACAGTCAAGCAATTTGATTTTGATCTACTAATAATTTTGTTTCAATTTCCACAGTTTTTCGTTGCAATATTTCGAATGCTTGTGTTGTAAACAATCACAAGTAAAAGATCAAATAAATATTTAAACTGACATAAACGCACGTTCCGCTTAATTATGTCGATACGTTTGAACTACTAGTAGATCGAAATGTGTGGGAAAAATTAAAATAATTTAATTTAATTAAAAATAAACTAAATTTAATTATCCACTGCAATTCAACGATAATTTATTTATGCTCATATTTTTTTTGTAATATCGAAAATTATAAATTAATAATATGTATGTGTTGTTGTTTTGAGGTTATGTTCTATCTATAATAATAATTTTTGCAATTTTAATAATCTTTAAAATGTTCATTTATTGATTTTTAGATTGATTATGGATATAAAGAATCAAAGGATAATCAATAATACAACAATTAATATTTGTATACAAACGAGAAAATGGTCACATTATCATTGGATGGACTATCAACTGAGATTCTCTTGAAAATCTTTAAATATTTAGATATTTACGATTTATGTAAACTGAAACAAACATGTAAACGTTTCCATGATATAATCGAAACATGGGCACATTGGTTTATTAATAATTTACGATTATTGGCGACTAATCAAGTACATCCGATTATATCGAATCGGTTAGTAAGAAAACGTGTTAGAAACAATTGATTTATTTTCCGTTTATTCAATGCAGATCAGCACGTTTGTTATCGTCATTTGAAAAATTCCGAATATCACGCAATTGGCGTTTGGGTATCTATCATGAGAAATCATTATTACCAAGTAGAGTCCGCTATATACCATGGTTGCAATTAGACAAGAATCTCTTGTGGGTGAGTCGCGGTGAATACATACGAGCGTATTCACGTAATATAAACGGTATTTGTAAAGAACCGGTAATATGTTTAAAAGGTACAAGTCGTGCAGAAGTTTGTCGATTCACATTGAAAAATAATTCTATTATCAGTGGACAAACGTAAAAGAAATCCTCTGACAAATATTATGGGATTTATCATCTAATTGTTTTGCTTCTTTTTTTAGAGATGGTAGCATGTGGTTATGGTCAATTGATAAACAAAGATTCATATTTAATCAGGAAAATTGCCACGAAAGTGATATCAATTCTGTTGATATACATAATGATGTGATCGTATCAGGTTCACGGGATACTTTAGTGAAAATATGGAAGAAAACAGTCGATAATGATTGTCTTGATTTAAGTACAACGTTACATTTAGAAGATCGTGTCTGGAGTGTATCATTATGTGATGAACGTGATACATTTGTAGCTGCCGGTTCGTCCGGTATTTCATCCAATATAACACTAACAATCTTTGATATAGAAAAGTATGTTCGTTTGTACAGAATGTATAAATAATGTTAGAAATCAAATTTTAGTGGAAAAACACTCCTGCGTACCGGTACAAGTCGTTTTGGTGCTGGCATTTTGGATTTAACATGGGAGAATCCATCGATATTATGGACAAGTGGTTATGATTCATATTTACGTCGTTGGGATGTTAGAACTGGTCAATGTGAACAATCATTTGAAGATCCATGTGAATCGACAATTTATTGTTTTCAATATGATCATTTCAATACAATTATTAGTGGTACTGATAATAATGGTAGAGTTGTATTATGGGATACACGACAAAAGAATTATGCACAAGTGAATTAATTCTTAATTTACTTGAATTAATTAATGTCGTTTCTTTTTGATAGATGTACTTTATGAATTGTTGTAGACGACGTGATAAAAGCTCACCGATTTATGGATTATCTTTTGATGCTGAACATTTATTTACAGTTACCGATCGACATGTTACAGTTTTAGATTTTGCAGTTTCCAAAGGTAAATTTCGCGATTATAGTAATTTGTTTTTAAAATTAATAAAAGTGTGATTGTTTTTATTGTTACTATCTAGTTATTACAAATAAACGTATACGTAATTTATCAATATTTTGTAAACTACAACAATTATGTGACTAACGAACATTTGGCGATGTTTGAAAAGTTTTAAAACAAGTCGATTTCATTTCAAAACAGTTTTATTCTTGTATATAAAAAAAAACATAATTGTAACAAATTTTAACGTTTTCATCCAAGTATTACAGAAAAAGCTACCTTAAACTGCTTGAAGAAATTTACAGTTAAATTGTTAATTTTTATGAATTTCAATACTTTAACGAAAAGAAAATGATCACAAATAAAAGGAATTCAATATGCACATTTATCAATTGATAGAATAGTTTCGGCTGCAGACTAAATATTGTTTACGAATTTTATCACAGCCATGGCAAGCACAACGGAGACAGAGAGAGAGAGAGAGTCTTTCGTGAAGTTCAACAAATTTCCTAATTCGAAACTTGACTTACAAATAACAATAGAACGATTTAGAATAAATGTGGTTTGTCCACAGATCTAATTTCCCCAAATCAAAGAGGATACAAGAGAAGAGTAGTTAACAACACCTGTACCGTTACCTTGAAGAAGTTCCATATTACAAATATTTTATTAACCAGTCGAATCAGGCTGCCAACGTACTGTATATGGTCGATAATCTTGCAAACATTCTTTCTCAACAGTATGTTTAATCCATTCGATAATAATATGCCTTGCATTTTTCGTACATTTAATATTTTGTTTCTTTATTGTATCTTTAATATGTAGAACATGAGTAGCATCTATAAATTCATCCGATTTCAATACAATACCACCATAAGCAATAAAATAACGTATCCATTCAGCATAACGTTCAGCTATACCATTTTCTAATAATAATTTAACATTTTCGAAATAATTCGGTATAGATTTACGTCTTTCTAATTTATCATTTTGATAATTGCACACAACTAATTCTAAATCATCAAAATTCGTTTTAGTTGCCATCATTTTTTTCTTTTTATTATTGTTATGATTATTATTGTTATTATCATGTTTATTATTTAGTAATTTACGTTTTGTTGGTGGTTTTTTCGATTTAATTAAATTTGGTGATGCGGCGGCGGCGGCGGCTTTCGAATGTTCTAATAAATAAAATTTAGCATTGCCTTTCTTCCAAATATCAAGTGATGTATTGAGATCTTTACAAATTAAGTAGCATTGGTATAAATCAGGGCAGATAGCCTCTAATACGTGTTTAACACCGGCTCTCATACGTAGATCATGTACGATTAAACGTACAAGTACTTTTAAATCATTTGCTGTACATCGACATACAATCGATTCTAAATGGTTGATTTGTTCATCTTCTTTATGTAAATGTGTTAATTTCTCTAGAAAATCATCAATGTCTTGTAGTGTTAGCGTACTTTTTGATGCTGGTTTAAGTTTGTCACTCTGTTCAAAAAAGTATTGTATTGTAAAACCTATATCACCTTGATCAAGTGATTCGAACATATTCTCTTGATCTGTGTTGAAGATTTTACTAAAAAATTTGATTAATTGTCTCGATTGTAAATTGAACACTCTTTTATCAATACTGGGTAATAATAGTTTTACCCACAATTGTGGATCACCTTTAAAACAATGTCCATCTGGGCCCTTTTTAAATATATTACTAAATATTTTGATTTTTTCTTGTGACAATTTAATCTTTGCCACTTCAGCAACAACAACACGGAAATCACGAAATAAATTATCTTGTGATGATAAACTACTAATATCCGATGATACACTTAAACTATCATCATTAATAATTATTGTTTTATCTCTATTATCATTATCATTGTCAATATGATTTTTTTGTTTATTATTTATCGTTTTATTGGTTTTTTTTGTATTTTTCGCATGTAGTTTTGCTTCAATGAGTTTATTGCAATCATCGATCTTCTCTAAAATATAATTTTGATCGTCTTCAATTAATTGTGTCCAACCATCAATATCATCAGGTCCTTCGATACGTTTTGTTGTTGGTCGTTGTTTTAGAAATGTTTCAAATATACAATCGATGTGGTGCCATGCTTTCAATTTTCCTATACCAGATGGATTTGGTATTAATTTTGTTATGCGTAATTCACCTTGTACACATTTTTGACCGCATTTTTTACATACAGCACGACTCTGTTTTGCTATCTCAATTGAAAAAGGCTTCTCATCTTGTGGTTGTTGATCTGACATCTAAAAGTTCGGTTATGGTTCACAATTTATTTACACAACAAACAAACAAACCTTATGTAACAGTTCAAATACCGTAATTAGAAATAAATCAATAAAAGTGAATTAACAATAATTACATGCAATTAATTAACTTCAAGATTATGAAATACGATCAAAAACACTTTTATTTATTTATTTATGTTTTTTTTTAAATCGACAATAGAAATTCAGAAACTTCAACAATAGATGGCGACGCCTTGATAATATGTTAATTGTAGACTTCTAAGTAACAGCTGGCAAATTATAATTAAATATTAATTAGTGAAACAAAGTTAGTCGTATTACAAAAAAAACAAACAAAACTAACATTATACTAAACGAAAATATCACCGCTAATTAACTGTGGGTTTGCTCTTTGACAAATAATTAGAAGCCAATTCAAAAAGCCTAATGACAGTATATTTGTTAACGTTCATTATTCGTTATTAATTGTGTATGAGAAGAATTGCGACCAACACACGGCACGTAAGTCACGTGGTGTTCTACTGCTGCTGCAGTCAAATTTTGTGTTGATATCGAAACGTTGTAGCTACGCCCTTCATTTGCGAATTGTTCTCTACTTTTGTTTTATTTATTGATCTTCACAAATTCCGTTTCTTCTTTAAAACATGCCCTTTCCAACAGATCCCTCGAGTAATTTTCCTCTATTATCCGAATGCTTTTAATTATAATTTAATGGAATTTAATTGAAATAAATGTAAACGCCTACAATGATATCAATAAAATCAATGAATTCTCTTTATTCCTTTTACGTGTTTGTTGTTTTTTTTTAGGAGAAAAGTGTATCAAAAACAAAAATTATTGAAATGTTTTTGTGTTTGTTTTGTTTTGTTATGATCGCGTAGGTGTACAAACTGGTAATTTGTTTGAGAACCTACAGGAAAGTGGTATTTTCCATTTTAAAACAACCAGTGTGTGTTCATCAACAAATACATCTGTTTTGATTCATGACTAAATATATTATTTCTTGTAGTTACTTAAAGTAATGAATTGCTGTAATTAGTGGATAGTGTAAAAGTAAAAAAATAAATAAAATAATCAATCTGTTGTTTATTTAATTCTTGTTCTCTTTACACGCTATATATTAGCTTCACCTGTATGTTTGCAAGGGAATCTTCGAACGCGACTTTCACCCACTTAAAAAGCGTCAGATTCATTTGAAATTTTGTCCCATTATCCTGGCCAGGATCATCAGGATTAACGATTTCCTTCCGGACATTATGTTTAAAAAGGGAAAAAGGATTGTGGTTTACTGCTCATTTCAACCAAACCCCGGGCGTTTATGCCTTTTTACTTATGGATGATGGTTTACTGCTCATTTCAACCAAACCCTGGGCGCTTATGCCCTTTTATGGATGATGGTCTACGATGAGGGACCTGCAAGGGGGGGGGCAGACATCCTAATCTTGCTAACTGGTCCATGTTCTCTGTGGCATGGACAAATTAACAATTTAGAAGTGGAAAATTCTGAAAATCCTTTTTCATACCGTGCCGAGGTTTGAACCCCGGACTTCTAGGCGTAAATCCCTATCGTCAACCATCGAGCCATTCGGCTCGTGAATTTTCATATGAAAAGTGTACTATAAATGAAAACGATTTTCTACGATCCAACGAATACAGCCGACATTCCATCGTGTGTTGGACACCCGAAAGTACTCGATAGCATTAATGTATAGATGTTGCTAAGCAACCACAATTTTAAATACCTAACATGTTAAAACGTCTGTCATTGGTTGAAATATCCTTCGGAAATGCTCATTTTCCACACGGTAGCAGATGGTAATGGAAAACGGGACGATTGATTTAAGAAAATCAAATATACTCTCATCAGAAATTGTAAATTGAATGAATTCAATAGAAATGCGGTCCAGCTGGTGATGTTTGAAAGTACTTTGTGATCAGTTTCTAACTAGACATGCGTAGTCTAGTCATCAACCAAACAATCTAGAATTGTGGGTGGGAACATACCTAATAATTGCCACTATAATCTACGACGTGTTCTTACAATGAATATATTTCAAAATAAATACTGTTGAGGGTAACCAGTCCACTTCTGCGAATATGAAAAGATTGAAGAATTTTTGAAAAAAATCAGACTGAAACTTTATATAAAAGTTGGCAAAAAAAATCTTGTGTATCTCACGTCCTTAAACTGTTTTGCGACTATTTGCAGGCCTCGTACTCGCAAAAGTACAGTTTCAGGACTAATGATTACTATTATGGATTTCGCGTCATTGTGATTGCAATAAATTGATAGAAAACGTCTTTCTCGTATTTTGTACAACTGTGCAACTGAATATGGTATGATAACTATAAAAAGAAAAATTTTATGGAACAAGCGTTCTTTAATTTTTGAAACGTCCAGACGTTTAGATGGAACCTATTGTATATTCAATACAGGTCACCTTACTAAGCCCATCTCTAACGTTGATGCCAGTCAATTATTTCAAGGGCAATTTTTCTGTACATAACCTATAAAATAATTTTTAGAAAAAAGGCTCGATATTTAAATGATAATATCAACAGATACAAATATATAACTAATAAAGTTATTGAACTAAAACATTGTAAATATAGCATAATTAATAATTGTAATATTCCAGATGTCAGAACAAGACCAACCAGAATATGATGATAAACAATTTGTTATTGAAAAAGCAAAACAAGGACGTGCTGTGTGTAAAAAATGCAAACAAAAATGCTTACAAGGTGATATACGTATTGCTAAATTAGCACCAAATCCATTTGGTACTGGCAAAATGAAATTATGGCATCATATCGATTGTATATTTGAGATCTTTTTAAAACAACGTCCAACAACCAAACGTATTGAAGATACTGATGATATATACGGATGGGAACAACTAGACGATGCTGATGATAATAATAAACAAGAAATAATAAAGAAAATCAACGAATGCAATAAAGCAATTGAAGAGAAATATGGAATTAAAATTACACCAAAACATCAAACAAAACCAATTTTAACAAACATTGATCAAGACACATCTAAACCATCAACTTCTGATAATATTAATACAACCGATAGTTCACATAAAGATAATTCATTTCGTGAATTTCGACGATTAGTTGCTGATATAACGAATATCAGTAGTTATTTAGAAAAAACCAAAATCGTTCATGATTTATTTACAAATGGTAGTGATGGTACTGGTTTTAAAAGTGATATTATCTTATGGTGTCGCTTATTATTACCTGGTTTCGTTAAACGTATCTATAATTTACAAAGTAAACAACTAATAAAATTATTTAGTAGAATGTTTCATTCAAATCAAGATGCAATGTTGAAACATTTAGAATTGGGTGATGTGAGTGAAACAATACAGAATTTTTTTGAAAAGAACCGTATTATCAAACCAGCTACAAAAAGTACACTAACACTACAACAAATCGATGATTTTCTCAATTTATTATCGCAATTAACTAAAGAAGATGAACAGATTGAACATTTTAAAATAATTCTAAAAAAATGTACAGGCAATGATTTAAAAGTGATAATACGTTTAATAAAACATGATTTACGTATGAATGCTGGTGCTAAACATATATTAGATGGTGTACATCCAGATGCTTATGATGCTTATCAATCATCTAGAGATCTAACTGATGTATTAAAACGTTGTTTAAATATTGATAATAATGATAATCAAAAACAAAATAATATTAAAGCATCTATACAATTAATGACACCTGTTCTACCAATGTTGGCTGAAGCATGTAAATCAGTTGATTATGCAATGGCGCGTTGTCCAAATGGGTTTTATTCAGAAGTTAAATACGATGGTGAACGTGTACAAGTACATAAATACGGTAATGAATTTAAATATTTTTCAAGAAGTTTAAAACCTGTATTATCACATAAAGTTGGACATTTAAAGAATTTCATATCACAAGCATTTCCACATGGTAAAGATTTAATATTAGATAGTGAAATATTAATGATTGATACACATACTGGTGAACCATTACCATTTGGTACTTTAGGTAAACATAAAAAGAATGAATTCAAAGATGCTACAGTATGTTTATTTGTTTTTGATTGTATTTATTATAATGGTGAAATATTAACTGATAAACCATTAAAAGATCGTAAGAAAATTTTGAAAGAAACAATGACGGAAATACCAAATCATATAGTTTTTTCCGAAATTAAAGAGATTTTTAATAGTGATGATTTAGCTAAAATGATTAATAAAGTATTAAAATTAGGTTTAGAAGGTTTAGTTTTAAAAGATTTCGATAGTATTTATGAACCAGGTAAAAGACGTTGGCTTAAAATCAAAAAAGATTACCTATTTGGTGGTTCAATGGCAGATAGTGCTGATTTAATTGTATTAGGTGCATGGTATGGTACAGGTAAAAAAGGTGGTATGATGTCGATATTTCTAATGGGCTGTTATGACACAGATAATGATCAATATTGTACAGTAACAAAAGTTAGTAGTGGACATGATGATAAAACATTAGAACAATTACAAAATCAATTGGATATGATTAAAATTAGTTGTGATCAAAATAAATTACCAAATTGGTTGAAATGTACAAAAACAATGATACCAGATTTGATTGCAAAAGATCCAAAAAAACAACCAATATGGGAAATTGTCGGTGCTGAATTTACACAACATGATGTACATACAGCTGATGGTATATCAATACGTTTTCCACGAGTTACAAGGATACGTGCTGATAAAAATTGGGAAACTGCAACAAATTTGAATGAATTACGAATTTTATTTAAAAATTCCAAAGAACATACAGATCTTGATTCGCTAATGGAGAAATTTAAACAAGACGAGGAATTGTCAAATGGCAACTCGAGTCTACAAACATCACCAATAAACCATAATCTGAATAAAAGGAAGAAGCAAAATCTGTTGGATAATTTTGTGAAAATTGATAAATCACCAAAGAAACCAAAAATAGAAGTTACACTAAAACATCCATTACCAAATTATTTTGATAATCTGAAAATCGTATTACAAGACAATATTAGAGAGAAATATCCAGAATTCGTTCGGTATTTTATTGCTTATGGTGGTACTCTTTTAGATAACGAACAAAAATCTGATGCAACACATTGTGTACATTTGGAAAACTATTTAGAAGATAAAGAAAATGGTTTTAAATCAAATACAAAACATGTTACTGTTGATTGGTTAAAGCATAGTATTGCAAATAAAACTGTTGAATTATCCATGCCATATATGGTAAAATGGAGAAATTTAAAAACATGATTATTTTTTATTGAGATATTTTAATTAATTCATTTTATAAATTGTGGAAAATAAATTTTAGGGGGAAAATTTAATGGAAATCGTAATATCTCCTTAATATTCCATACACTAAATCTATCTGAAAAAGTGAAAATAAATAAGAGTCGCCCTTGCGATTTTGGACATTCAAGAACATTGAAATTCTACGTCTAAGTCTAGGGCCAAGCTTGCGTTCTGGTCGCAGGTGGATGAAATGAGTCGTGACCAAACGACGCGACAGTATAAATCATGATGTTGATGGATGAGGATCTTGTGTTAGTTATTGCTGTTACACGCTATTTAAAGAAAAAGCGGAGGTACGCAATTCATCCAACCATAACTTGGCTTCTATGTCCCGATTTGCATATTCTTTAAGTTTTAAATTCCACAATTGTGTAGATTGCACTTCATTTATGAATAATTCCGTGTAAAACATTCTTTACACTGACA
Source organism: Meloe dianella (assembly GCA_028455855.1). NCBI lineage: Eukaryota > Metazoa > Arthropoda > Insecta > Coleoptera > Meloidae > Meloe > Meloe dianella. Next base: position 1,289,273 of record JAPTHL010000060.1, read on the forward strand.
ACTGATAACTAATGAGTCAAAGTCCCCACCACATCTAACAAACGATCACGAAGGAATGAGTACGAAGGGGAACGAATCAACTATTCCAAATAATGTATAGGAATGGGACCAAACGGGAACGAATCGTATAGGCGTTTAAACCACCCCTTGACCTTTGTCCAAATTTGTTCGTGTTTGCATTACTGTAAACAATACGTTTACATTTCCGTTTGTTCTCATTCCTTCCGAAAGCGACACTTTCTCGCTGGTCGCAAGTATGGCCATCTACTTTTAAATCTGTGTTGTGCACCTGTCGGATAAGCGGAAAAGCCGGTTAATGCAACTGGCCATTTATCTTAATTTAAAAAGCCGATTAATCTGGCACTCAAACAGATAAGGCTTAAATGAATTTTGATCTTGTAAACAAAAAGGTCGGTTAATCGGGCTTCTACTGTATCTCCAAAAAAATGTATTGTGTGTTGTATACGTTCAACATTGATATGTCGTTAGGTCAAATCGCTGTTAGTTCATTTGTCGCAAACATCGATGAGCCAATCTCTAAAATTTATTTATCTATGTTTGATATTCATTTAAATATGTCGGTTGTGAAAATATCGCTATTAAATAAAACGCAAAAACAATTTTTTTTGCTTACAACGTAAATGTGAAATAATTCCATAAATGTATTTATTTTAATTATTTTCTTTCAATTAAATCGATAATTAAAAACCAAAAAAAAAGAATGGAACAAATGGAATTACGTACAGTTGAACATTCAATACCGACCGATATTTTGGATGACCTTCTAACGTAAGTCATTTTTATCAATAATTTAATCAAAACGATTTGTTTATTGTTTATATTTTCGTTTGTGCCCTTTAAATAGACGTTTTATTATTTGTGTGCCGGAATCTGCAAAAGAAAATTTGATACGAATCTGTTTCCAAATCGAATTAGCACATTGGTTCTATTTAGATTTTTATGTTCCAAATGAGAGTCGATTGAAGGCTTGTAGTATTTATGAATTTGCTGCTCATGTCTTTCAACATATTCCTTCATTACAAAAAGAAATCCATAAATTAGATGAGATCTTGGCTGAATGGAAGGAGTATAAACAAACTGTTCCAACATATGGTGCCATTTTATTATCAGAAGGAATGTCACATGTATTACTAGTACAAAGTTATTTTGCTAAATCGTCATGGAGTTTCCCAAAGGGTAAAGTGAATGAAGAAGAAGATCCAGCACATTGTGCTGTACGTGAAGTATTGGAAGAAACTGGTTTTGATATAACTGATTACATATCACCAGATGAATGGTTAGAATCAACAATTAATGATCAATTAGTACGTTTATATATTATAAAAAATATACCATTAAATACGAAATTCCAACCGAAAACACGTTACGAAATTAAAGCATGTGAATGGTTTCCAGTTGCTGATTTACCAAATAGTAAAAAGGATTCAACACCGAAAATCAAAATGGGCGTCAGTGCGAACGCATTCTTTATGGTATTACCATTTGTTAAACGTTTAAAATTGTTATGTAATGCACATAGGAAACTACGACAGAAATCTGCCAGTGAAGGTGATTACCACTATAATAGTAAGAATAATAATAATAATAATAGTAATAACAGTATACTACGTACAAAAAATCGCATGATTAAAAATGATAATAATTGTAATGGTAAGAAAAATGAACGTAAACATTCAAAACGGCAATTATTCACTGACGATCAAATTGAATTCAATGCACCATCTTGGCTCAATTTTAAATTTGATAAAACTGCCATAATGGAGTGTATCCCTTGATTTTTCCGTTTTTAATTTGTGATAAACAAAAAAAAAGGATTTACCTGCTGTTTTATTTGTTAGTCATTACAAAAATGCAATAATCATGTGATAAAAAAAAACTGTACTCAAATATGGATTTTGTTTATTTTGTTGGACCGGTAATTCTGTTTACTTTTTATTATCTCATTTAAAGTATTATGATTTTTGCTTTAAAGACAGGTGATAAAAAGCCTGAATATTACCTTTTTAAGTTTACAACAATTTATAAATCAGAGGCAATTTTTGTTTAAACATTTTTTTTTGTATGTGTTTGTGTGTAAATGTGGGGAGGAGGAAAAGTAGATTAAAATAAAAATTATCTACTTTTGTTTAAATTACATTTATTTAATAACCTTCATTTGACCATGTTACTGTATAATCGTTATATTTCTTTTTTAATATATCAACAGAAATTTGATGATCCGCTTTACCATAGCCTTGTGAATAACCATAAACATTAATTAATTTATTATTTGGATCGTGATTAATACGCCCGCCGCCCAATACATTTGTACGCCATTCGCGGATTTTCTTTGTTGCTTTTAACTTTTGCAATTCATTTGTTAGTTTATCATTTATATCAGCATGATATGGGCATTCAGCATAGCCGCGTACCAAATGTTTCTCCTCGATTTTACCATCATTATTTGGTACAGTTAATTTAATTAAAATATATTTAAATGCACCATCATTATCGATATCAACATCGGCCACATTTGGGATTGCACCTGAAGACATTCTAATTAGATTGCAGAATCTGAAAACAATTCAACAATTACGTAACAAAATTCGATAATTCTCAGAACAACTTATAAATGATACTGTAAATTAAGCATTTATTATTAATTTTTGGTGTTAATTGAATAGTTTTGAGAACTTTTTAAAAAAATAATAATTACCGGTTTCTTATCAATGTTGATGGAAGAATTTTTGACATTTGACAGGAATTTGACAGTGCGATTCTAGATACTTTAATTACTAAATGTTGGTGGAATTTGCGCACGAAATTGATGAAAATAATTCTTTCTGTAGATTTACCTTGATAAAATCGAACAATAATTGTGATTTGTTTTTAATAAAACCGTCGAATTTGTCTGTTAAATTGTTTAATTTTATCTAGAATTAATTGTGAACAGATCTTGTGTTGTAGTGGTAGGGGTTTAGTGGTATTTGTTTCGTTTAAGTTTGCACTACGTTTTATTTTATTCTTTTGTTTAGTGTGATGTTTTTGGTGTGAGTGCGTGCGTGTACATCTTCGTCTCATGATGGCTGCTACGTTAACCCCAGAACAAGAAGACGTAAGTTTTTTTTTGATTGCTAATTCTTAATTGACTTAATAAAATTCTTATATTTTCTAACTGTTTACCATAAACTTTATTGTAATATTGTGCGATTGTAATGATTTTATTGGGAAATCGTGCAATTATTAAATCTTGTGAGTACCATTTGGTCCGTTTATTATAAGAGGATGTTGCAAGTATTTGTTGATTTAAACATCCTACGCTGTTAATTTGTTGAAGGAAATTTTTGTAAAGTCTTTTCCGTTTAAATTATTGCGATTCTGTTGAATTTTCATTTGTGGTATCGTTTGCAATTTTTGTATTTGTTGTCGAAAACTAATCGACTACCTGTAAGATTGTTCTAATTTTTTTTCTTTCGTATTAATTTTGCACAAAACGACACAAATTGTTTCGAATTTTTTGACGGTTTCTCAAAAAAAACAACCCTAATGTCTTTACAGCGACACAGTGTAAATAGACAACCAAAAAAAACCCCCAACCAGAACAAATTATATATTTTCTAATAAGATTCTTTCAGCATCTCTGTATATGTGGTGATTAAATTTAGTTACGTTAGAATCTGTTTTTGTTTATAAAATTTTCCAAGATTTCCATGGATAATTCTAAAATTACTTTATTGAAAATGTATGTGTTTTTTATTCTATCGTTTTAATCAAAATCCATGAAAAACATTTTTTTATCTGAGCGGTTCTTTAGTTAGTTTTAGATAATTTTGTGGTTTTTATTTTATCGGTAATTACAACGTTTGTTTACCTTTATTATTATTATTATTATTTTGGAGATTTTGACAATAAAACAATGAATGAGAAAAGTGTATGTGTGTTTGTTTGAATGAATGTTCTTTTAAATGGTAATATGATTAAAAATTTTAGTCACATATTAGGTGTGTTTGAATTTCTAGTAAATTTCTCAATGAAACCGGAAACGGAAATTTAACATAAAAAATTTTTTTTTATCAAATAATTCCTGAAATTATTTGGCATAAGCAGATGATGTTCCAATAAATTTTATTTATGGAATTATGGCATATAATTGAACGTCATTTATCCGGACTATTGCTGTAGTAGATAGATATTGCTCCCAAACCATCTAACGATGAAACTTCGGCAATCAATAGACAAACTTAATTTGTAGTCTGGCATACGTTCATGCCCAGTGATTGATTAAGCGAACCACCTAGGTCCCAATTAGTCCGATTAATCGACTTTTTAATGGTAAATTCCAAATTTGAAATGTTAATATTGTGTAGGTGAAAGAATCTGCAAAATAAACATTTTTGACTTATCATGCTTATATCGTACCATATTTTAATCAATTACTTAACATTCATTGTAATTGTTACGGTAAATTGTCACGTTATTTCAAATGTTTATGGTAAATGATATTGTAAATTCATTGGGACCAGGGCCGGGCTCAATGATTGTGCCGCCTGAACCAAGTCTCAAACGGTCACCTTTTAAAACTGTCAGAGATTATCAATGAAAATGATCTACTTAGTGACAAATTCCGACCTGGTCTAACGTCCACTAGGTCGATCGAGTGGAGACGACCCCAAGAAGGTTTGACACATCTCCCAAGCCGTCTCCGCAATTCCGTCCTACGTGCCTAATAGACATGTCTTCATTCATTAACATGCACCTAATTTTCTCTGCTCTCTAACGTTTCGATTCACCGACCTAGTGGAGACACTCTTTTAAGACTTTTTTCAATAAAGAAAAATTTAAGTGTATAGCAAAGTAAATGAGTTTTATCTTCAAGGAACTTTTTAGATAAAGTCGAGATTTAGAAGATGAACCGGTCCTTGGACAAGTTTTACTGTATTTTAGAGTTTTCACTAAAAGATTATGTTAATTTTTTTCTCATGTTATTATTGAGTTTGAAGATGATGGAATTTATTCTGGCGCCTTTCTTGATTGACTTTACTCTTGAATATTTTCGTGTGAAAGAAATATTTTTTTTAGACCTTGTAGAAATGATAAAATTTATTATTATTTATTCATATTACTCGACATTCATAATATTATTGTTTTCTCTTTTTGTTTCTAATTAAACATCAAAACGTTTTTTTTTTATTTACAATTTGATTTAATTGTTGCTTTCAATTATTATTGTTAATAGGCACGTGTATTATTGGAATATAAGAGAAAATATCGTACATATTCTTTTGTCGTTATTTAAAATTAAATTTTAATTAAATTTCTAGGCAAATTTTCGTTATTATTTTTTATTAGTAATATACCGATGTTGCATGTAGGTGTTTTTGAAAAGTAATGATTTCAACATTATTACAACAGGTCAAAAGGTCGTTCCTATTATTCCTTTAACCTTGAGACTGTATAAATCTGAATTATTTTTTGGCCTAAAATAACAATGAAATTATTATTATTATTATTTTAATACAGAACATGATATTCAATAATTGTAATTGTACCTATCTAGTAGTGAAAAGTAAACGAAATTATTTTAATTTCAAATTAAATGGATTGAATTACGTTTATTTATTTGTATACATATATCTGTCTTTTATTTATTTATTTTTTTCTGTTATTTATTTATCAGTGGAAATCCTGTTTTGTTTATATTTTATTAAAAGTCGATGACATTGAGATGCAACAACTTTTTATGTGTGCAAAACTTCAATTGTATTTTTGTGTTTGTAAATCAGGATAATACAGGAAACAATTTTTAATGGATTTTGTCCTTACAAGATAAAAAAATGAAGATATCTAACAAACAACCTCGAAATTTCAACACGACACAGTTTTTTTTTCTATCAATTTTCCCATAAATAACAAAACGATAATAAATAATCGATGTAAACTAGGGCGTTGGTAATTTTGTTTTCATTCTATTGTTATAAATTTTAAAAATAAGCGTGTTTTTATTTTCTAAAATAGGTTTTCCCACACATCAAATTAGAAAATTTTTCATTTTTTTTTCAGCAACAAAAATTTGAGAGTCTAGACAATAACAAAAAAAGCGTTTCTGTGGAAAATTGGGGCTTTCTTCTTGATTAAAATTTCTACGAACTAATCGAATACTAATAATAGTAACGAAATTGTAACAACCTTGACTGTTGTCCTATCTGTCGTCTAACCAATGTATATATTCGAGTGGATTTAAAATTAATTAAAATTAAGAAGGAGACGAAAAAAAAGGGTACACAGTATTTTTGCATCTTATATCTTCTACCTGGGACCTGATTGTGAACATCTGCTTGTCAGACGTTTTTAAAATTTGTTGCACCAAATGAATGAGTTTTATATACACCGGAAATCCGTAGATTTTGTTGTGTTTTGTTTTTTTTTCTGCCTCCCCAAAACAAATCGATATTGATTTTATAATTTTGCACCTGTTTCTTTCAGTTGTTTCTATAGGTATCTGGGTATATATCTAAGGCAATCAATGATTTGATTTGATATTTGTTAGTTAACAGTTTGAAAATATCTCTAATGTTTATTTTTACAATCATTAATAAGGACGTAAATAGAAGTTTCCGGTAGAGACGAGAGTACCCAGGAATAATTTCCGTTACAAATTTTTACCAAATGACGTTATGTCTATGATGTGTGTTAAAATAGGGTTGGAGGTTTTTAAGGAAATATTCATCAAATTGTCGATAAATAAATCTTAACGCAATTTATAATTAGATTTGTTGTTGGTTTGTTTTTTGTTATAGGCAACGAAAGAATTTTTAGAGAAAGTAAATGCAAAATATCGCCGTAAGATTGGTCCAATATCATGGTCAACAGCTGTACGTTTTTTATATGCACGTAAATTTGATGTAATTCGTGCACTTGCACTTTTCGATCAACATGAATTAACTAGACATCGTGAAGGTTTAATACGATTTGATCCATCAAAAGAACCATTACAATCTGAATTATTAACAGGGAAATTCACGATTTTGGTAAGTTTTACTCTTATTTTTTATCATTACAATTAAATAATGATTCGTGATTTTTAGTTTTTCTATATTATTATTATTATTATTTTTTAAATATAGCCAAAACGAGATTTAGCTGATGCTGCTATAGCTGTATTTACTGCCCACAAACATTTACCAGCAAATAGTACACATCAAACAACATTACAAGGTGTTGTTTATCAATTAGATGTTGCTTTACAAAATCCAATTACACAGAAAGCTGGTATTGTCTTCATTTATGATATGTCAAATTCAAAATATTCAAATTTTGATTATGATCTATCGCAGAAGATTTTGACATTATTGAAGGTTAGTGGAATGTTTTTATGTTTTCTTCCTTTTTTTGTGTGTGAGTATTTGTGAATGTCAGCATTTCTGTCTGTGTATAAAAAAGTGTATTGTATAACCAATCATTAATGGAATTTATGAGTCATTTTTATATCATTGTCAGCTTTAGGAAATCTATAATTAAATTTACATATGATGGAAGATGATAATCCCATATAAATAGTGATCAAATATACTTTTTTTGGATATTTTCATTGCTAATGTCTGTCAACACTAGGATGAAATATACGAAATATCCAGTTCAACTCGATATTAGTGTCGATTTAAACGGATTTATTTAGATTAGCTGACATTGTGGATTTTCCATTGGGATTCCTTGTATTTTCGTAGATTATTATCATGCATTATTTGAAAATTCTGGTTAATTAGTTTGTTGATAACAACGAGTTTAATTAGAAAAAATTATAACACTCCCACAGTTTACACTGAGAAGCACTGTAAAGTTTTTATAGTCGGTTTTTTTTTGGTCTTCTTTAAAAAAACCAAAATCGAATAATGTTATTATTTTAGATGAAAAGCTTGTTAAATAGACAAGCAATTCTATATATTTTTCCGTTTTGTTTACATTGAAATTTGATTAATTTGTATGAAATTCACAGAATTTGCACACACACTAAAAACAAACCAATAAAACACGTGAGAATCTACAAATTTTATAATTATTTCGTTTGAAAAAATTTCTTGTTAAATTCGTAGAACTGAATTCTGAATTTACACATTGTTTAGAAATAGTGTAAATCACAAAAACACGTAAATCGAGATTGTTAAAGTATCCACCAATCATTAGTAATCATAATAATTTCAATATTGTGAATGTAGTGCGTATTTTAGCTGTGGTAATTTTTTTTGGAAGTATTTTGGTATTATTACCACATGTATATTTGGTTGCATATATTTCAAAGAAAATTTCATAAAATGGTAATAAAAAGACATTGAAATTCTACATATTTTTTTATATTTAATTTTCCGGTAATTGAACTGAAATTGGTGTTACCAAATAATTAAACAATTAGCAGCCTTGAAGGAAATATAAAAATGAACAGAAATTGGACGATATTATTAAGAGTACAAAACGGAACTAATCATTCTTGTTGTTCATGTTTTTCGTTGTTTTACGCATTATTTTGTTTACAATATTAAAATTTATTCATTTAAGGTAGTTGTTACGATTCTGTATTTAATACGATAAAAAAAAACTGTTTACTAACACATTGTCTGGTGACGATTATTATATAAATGAATGAAATATTAACCTTGGATGATTAATAATCAACTTGTATGCGTATTTATTTAAATAAAAACAACAACAAAATGGTTTTATATATATACACACACATTACACGTGTGTGTATATGCATCGACAATAAACAATAACAGAATTATAATTTATCAAACTTTTAAGAATTTCTTGTTTTAATCTTGGTGAATTTATCAAAAATTGTGTATGAATAGAATCTCTTTCATTCCATTCATCGTTCTCATATCGTCTTTTAATATTTATAGAAATCATTTAAATTTTTGCGTCTCGATGTTTGTGATTCATTGAAGAAATTAAAAAAAAAGAAAAGAAAAGAAAAAGTGATTAAAATAGTAATCTAGGACACAACCAATACATTCCTGTGGTGTCTTTTAAAGAGAAATTAGCATTACGTGACAACAATTAGTTTTTAACCGGTAATCATAATTATTATTTACCGTGACCAAATTATTGTTTTAAAACTTTTGTCAGTAAATAGTCAGTGAACATTTTTATTATTATTATTATTTTGTATATGTGTGTGTGTGTGTGTGTGTGTTAAGGTGTGCATGACTCATTTCTAGATTTACAGTTTCGGAAGTGCGTGTACAGGATATAACATTACTTAATAAAAACGACTTAAAACCCTATATTTGAAGACGTTAAAACGATTTTTTTTCAATTATATTCTTCGTTGATGGTATTGGAGATGGTATTTAAATGAAGAAGAAAAAAAATACTTGGGGTAAATGATTGCGCAGACGCTATATTAGCGGCGTCGCGGCGTACATACGACGGGCATCGATTTAGTTTCTATAATAATTGTGCATCAAACATTTTGATCTGTTGCTCCATCAATTTTGTGTTATACTAAATAGATTCGATTTTTTTTTCGTGTGTGTTTGTGTGTTTAAAGAGGAAATTAATTTTTACATATTATTTTCAATTGGGGAATTTCTATTTTGATTTAAATTGTTGTTAGTTTGAATAAAGAAGGTAAGGAGATTGATGAAAAATTACGTAATTGCGGTGGCCCTTTAGCATTTACCTGTTATTATTCAACATATCTATTTTGTTTGAGATTTTTTTTTATTTTCCATGTTTCTTTAGAATTGTTCAAAAATTGTGTAGGGAGGTCGTATTATAGTTAATTGTATTCTTTTAAAATTTTCATCATATCCTGTTGTTTTGTTGTTTTTCCCCATTTTTAACACGACATCATGTTCGTGTAATTAAAAGTTTTGTAAACATATTAATTTTATTTTTATTTACAATTTCAAAAATAAATAAAAGTGAGTCCGAATTATGGAAAACTACACGTGTATGTTGTACGTATATAGTTTTCCCTTTTAGAAAAATAACATCAAAACATATCGAGGTCATTTATTTATTATTTTGTATATGACCAGGTGTATCTAAAGGGTTTTTTTTAAATATTTCGTCTATAGTGTTTAGAGACGTAGTTTTAATTTAAGAATAATATTCTTGGACCTTGATCATTTTACTACGCCTACAATTTTAATTAAAAAAATCTATTCATGACACACTGTGTTCAACAGCATATAAAAAAAAATAGCATATTAATTATTCCCCAATGTGTGTATCCTCGTTGATTGAGTTCTCTTTGAGATAACGTACGATTTATAATTGTTTTTATGAAAATAATGAATCGAACAAAAGTGACTTAAAATTAAATAGTTGCATTGTTTTGTCATTTTGTGGAAGACTCTATTCGTTAAATAATAATTATTAATAATTATTTGTTATTATATAAATGAAACAATAGATAATAATTGTTGAAATTGTGTAATTTCCTTTACCGGAAAATTAATGTACATTTGTATATATATATATATATATATATATATATATGTATAGCTCTTATTGATCGTTTTAGAGGCGAACAAAACACTATATATATAATCAGGTCAGTAGTGGTGAATTGGTGTTATTATTGGTGCGCTTCTTCCTCTGTTTTTTTTTAAATTTGTTTTATGTAATTTTCTATAAATTTTGTTTGTTTTTTTAAATAGGGTGGATATCCGGCAAAATTAAAGAAAGTTCTAATAGTAACAGCACCATTGTGGTTTAAAGCACCATTCAAAATTCTACGTTTATTTGTTAGAGAGAAATTACGTGAACGTGTTTATACAGTATCAGTAGCTCAATTATTGAGTCATATACCAAAAGAATCATTACCCACACAGTTGGGTGGTACACTCATCCTGGACCATAATGGTTGGCTATCGGTTTGTTTGCAGTCAATGACCACGCAAGAACCACCCCTACATCATTATGGTTAATAGTGTTTTTGTTTGTTAATCGTTGGAATATTCATAATTTTTTGTGATTTATTTTGTTGTAGATGGCAAAACGCCATCACCACAGAAACGTATTGGTACACCAAATGACATCGATATTAATCCATCCACCAATAACATAAATGTTGTAGATAGTAGTTGGGCAGAGGAAGCAAATTTAAATCCACCAAGTAGTGCATCTAGTGGTTTCTCAGATGATGATTCATTACATGGTGATGGTGCAGCATTCACAATGACACAATTAGTTGATTATGTCCGTGATCGTGGTAGATGTGGTTTAATGCAAGAATATACTGATATACGTTCACGTCCACCGGATGGTACATTTAATGTGGCAAAGTTAAAAAATAATTTAACAAAAAATCGATATACAGATGTATTATGTTATGATCACAGTCGTGTAATATTATCAGAAATTGATGGTGATAAAGATAGTGATTATATACATGCGAATTTTGTTGATGGTTATAAACAAAAGAATGCATTCATTAGTACACAAGGTGACAATTCTTAATCAAAAACTAATTATAATAATCATAGTTTTGATAATTAATTTCTATTTTAATTAGGTCCATTACCAAAAACAACACCAGAATTTTGGCGTATGATTTGGGAACAACATACATTAGTAATTGTAATGACAACTAGAGTTATGGAACGTGGCCGTCCGAAATGCCATCAATATTGGGAGAATGAAATTGATGGTGAAGTTAGTTATGGTCAATTTACTATAAAAACATTAACAATCGAATCAGAATCAGATTATAAAGTTACAACATTATGCCTCACAAATAATAAAGTTTGTATTTATACTCATTTATTCTCCTAATTATTATTATTATTGATATCAACAAAAATAGACAGAAGAATCGAGAGAAGTATCACATTGGCAATTCACATCATGGCCAGATTATGGTGTACCGCATTCAGCTAAAGCAATGTTAGAATTTTTGGAACGTGTCCGAAGAAAGCAGGCCAGTATGGTAGCAGCTTTAGGTGATTTATGGGCTGGCCATCCGCGAGGCCCACCAATTGTTGTACATTGTAGTGCAGGTATCGGTCGGACAGGTATTTACAACACATTAATACGAATTTAAATTAATATTCAAAAAATTATTTACATATATTTTAGGAACATTCTGTACGTTAGATATTTGTATATCAAGATTAGAAGATTTAGGTACAGCTGATATAAGAGGCACTGTAGAACGAATACGTTCACAACGTGCTTATTCCATCCAAATGCCAGATCAATATATATTTTGTCATTTAGCATTAATTGAATACGCATTAATGAAAGAACATCTACAATCAGCAGATTTGACAGGATTTGATCATGGTGCCGATGAAGACTCTGATTAATAAATTTGAACATTAATTAATTAGTTAATTGTGCTTTGAGGACAAAACGAAAGAAATTATTGTGAAGTGATGCCTGTTTTTGTTATATAATGTGGTCTGGTAGATTTTTACAACTCTTTTAAAACTGGTCTATATATAATAGAAAAAAATGTATCGAGATTTACTTCTTCTGCAATCGGAGAATGACAAGTACAAATATTTTCCGATTATTTTTATTTAAAAAAAAAACCAAACAAAATACAAGTTCCTTTTTTTTTAATAAAAATGGATATTTATTTTGTGTTAAATAATTGAAAATTGTTGTTCTCTCTAATTCTCGAACGTGTGTTTATTATTATTTTAATAATTTTCATCACCAATTTTGTTTTGTTTTTCATCAATTATTGTGGTATTTTAGTCGATTATTATCTATATAACGATTGTGATTACATCAATTTTTACATATCTATGTGACATTTACGTTAACTATAATTATTTCCTATAATTAACCTGTGTTAATAATTAACTAAAAATTTATTTTAAAAACGAAAAAGAAATCTCAATTTTTCCGATATTTGTAGAATATTTTTATATCTTAAAAAGAAAACAGTTCAATGGATTTATGGATAATTTGACATAAATTCATTGGAAAAAAACAGAAGCTTCCTCCTTAACAAAGAAGAAACTCAAATAGCTATTAATTATTTGTAAATTAATATTTAAAAGAAAAAAAAATAGCAGAAATCAAGTAAAATCAGTTTTATCAAAAATAAAAATAAAAACTGATCTTGATTCGATGATAGACGATAAGTACTTTGAAGACTGTCCAATTTTAAATCATTCTCTGGTATTATTTTTTTAATGAATTACGTTTTTCGTTTTGTCGTGTAATTGTTGATAAATAGAGAATTATTTCTTTCTCATCATCATGATGCAACCCCACAGTTGTTGAATATTTTCTAATTCGTTGGTCTATATTTTCTTTCTTTCTTCAAATATAAATAAATGTTTGTTATTTTGGAAATTTAATCTTCTTTTCTATTTCTAAATCAAATAATTAAGAAAAACAAATTATAGTTTCTATTAATTTTATAATTGTGTGTTTAATTTGCTAAAGTATTATTAATTGTGACCTATTTATTTATGTAATGTAAATACTATTATTATTATTATTATCATTATTTCTTAATACAGGAAATGCTTTTTATTAATGTTTTTTTATTGTTGGAAATGGAATTGCTGCAAAAAATTATTATTACGGTTCTGTGCTTCAAAAAAAAACAAACAATTGGCACTGCAGAAAAGGATGAATGTACAAGAGCGTCAATCAGAAAGATGTTAGGGCGCATATACACTAGCGAGCCGAGCCTGTAATGTAATGCCCGTCGAATGTTCGAAGTAAATATCTGACGATCGGTTTTTGAGCTGAACAAGACAGAAACCAGCTAAACTAAAGTACACATTGAAATAAAGGTCAGTTTCGTAAGTGGTTCATTGATGCCTGTAAACTACACAAATGTGCAAATCGTTGTCCTAACTGTGAACGACAAATGCCGTTGAATTCGCCGGAAAAGTCGACAGAAAATCAAATTGAAGCTATTCGAATTGTGTTCCGAAGAACCCGTCTCAACTACATGAATCTTATTCAAAGCATTACAGGCTCGGCTCGTTTAGTGTGTCGCCACCCTTGGGGCTTTATCCTACGCGTTCAAGTTTTGTCGCTTTGGCCAGAGCCGTAGTTAGATTTTCCCATGAACTAGATTAGATTATAGTGGTCGATTGGCCTTATTAGCCTTTCTGGAGTGGGACCACAGTTGATCTATTGTTCTTAGCCAAAAAAGTTATCTTCCAGGCAAAATTGATGATTTCGCTGGGAAATGATTTCTTCCTTACTTCAGCAGGTGACAAAATCACGCTGTCCAAGTCGTGCAGTGGCATAATATGTGTCCGGAGGTTTAATCCATTCCGCATAGTCTACATCTCTCACTGTCTGATTTGCCATGTTTATTGAGATGATATCCAACTGGGTAATGCCCAGTTGGATGTCCTAATTCGTTCCTATTTAAGCCGAGAAGCTTTCTAGCATTCTTAAGCGAATAGTTAATAAACTTCTTTGTCTGCAGCATGCCTGGACATTGTCTCCAGTAGGGCATTTTTGTGCTCCATTCCCACCCATTGATTTCCTTCCTGCCTTCTGTGAGTTTTGGTTATTATGTTCGCATTAAATCTATTTAAATAAAGTTATTCGTAATTTTTATCTATAGATGCCCTTTAGATGTCAAAAAAGCACTCACAATTCTTGAGATACTTGTTTGTTTCATTCAAAAAAAAATAATAATAATAATAAGCAAGGACTAATTTTGACCGGTGGCAATCTGGAAATGAGTGGCAGTTTATTGAAATGAAGACCCAAAAATTTGTGACGCCTCGGGCCCCTTATGAGATACATTTCAAATTCTTCAACATCCCTACATTATGTCCAATTTTTTGTATTAATCAATGTGTATTGCTGATTGCATATGCTTAGACGTTAGTGTCTTGCTGGTTGCCTCCACAAATGTGGAGGTATTATGCTATTATTAATAGTATTAATATTTCCAGCAGAGGAAATTCTAAGCTATTTTTGTACATGAACTGAACATCGATGTTGTGTAGACAAGAATGAAATTTTCGGCTTGATATAACAGCAATTTTTTTGCTTCAACTTTTTAGTTACATGTCATCATTACTAGATGGCAGATTTGTGGCGCAAATACCTTCCGTGTAGTCTTATTTAAAGTTGATAGACAAGGAAGAAAACTGACTTTATATATAAATGGAGTGGACATTTCATTCTACCACCATGCGCCATACGATATGCGCTGTAATCGTTGCGTTGTCTAGATTCTTTGTACCATTCCTGGCATACCAATAACAGCCAAACTCCTCGTATTTACGGACCAAAATCCGTCCTAATTATTGTTAGTGTCGTTTAGACGACCTGTATAAATTGTATTTGGTAAGTTTGATTTTAATTTAATATAAATTTCATACAGTGCATGCGGTGTTTTTACAATAAAATTATGTTTAGAATGTGAGCAATGTGTCCACAATTCCTCCAATACTTTACATACTTGTCATGCTTGTTGTTACGAACTTGTGACGAGCGGCAGCGTCGGCGGGTCTCGGTTCACTCTCTACTTTTCTAATATTAAATTCGAAATTTTGAATTGAGAAACGGCGGGCATTGAAAACGCACAAAAATCGCAAACAAATAAATACACAAAAAAAAACAAACTAATCACATCTAATATTAGTGTTTATTACAAAATTGTGTTATAATTGTTGTGAATTAATAACAATCGAGTGTGAATATTTAGTGGAAACACACCGGATTTCTCCGGTAGTAATGTGTATTTATTATATACGAAAACATTAGTTTTGTTTGTTTTTTTTTTGAGCAAAACCGCTATTCAACAATTGATAATTTTAATAAGAATTCATTTTAAATAATAATAATATGTGACCATATTTTTTGTGATGTTCAATTGTTTAAACTATTACAACAAATCAGGAAGCGAGTTGGGAAACAAATGGAAATGTTTTTCTTTTGTCTAAATTAGTGATCACAGCCAACTATGTATTTAGGTATTGTTTCGATTTTATACGATTTTCCAGAAATTTTCCTGAATCAAAAAAAACAACAGCTGCATCAACTGTGTGAAAAATCTCCTATATTTTCGTTTTATTTACAAATCGTATCGTTTGCAATATAAACGACATTAGAAAATTCCTGTTAGAAGTATAAATTTTAATTGCTAATTGGTTTTTTTTCGATATTTGTAATGTTGTTTATTATTTAGATTATATGCAACGATCATTGCTTGTTTGAAATTCATAAATATGTGCATATCGTTTAGTTTGGTTTTTTTGTTGTTGTTGTTAAATTATTATTGCTTGTCAAACACAGGAAGGCGGTTTTGAACTATCGAAAATGATTATATTTGATGATTTTATATTAATGTTCAAGGTTTAATTGAATACAGAAATGCAACAGCGAATTTGAAGATTTTTCCATTATTTGTTGGTGAAACTTTCAAACACTTATTACGTTACTAACGATCACTGTATATCCGGTAGTCGTTACATCATTATTATTGTTGTTATAGTTGCAAATTCGTTATTTAAATAGACTATTTCGTTGGTAGTAGGATTTTCCATTATCGCACAGGTAATTTCAAAATAGAACCAATTAATTGTAAACGTATTTATTTAAACTTAAAATTTGTTTACAAGATTAATACAATAGAAATTTCTGGTTTTAATGGGTAATTTTAGGACGAAATTGTAGCCTCAATCGAGCTATTTAGGTACAGTTGTTCTTCTCAAATCGGTATAAAGTTTGTAAGACTTATCTTTGGTAATCATCGGTTGATGTTGAGTGATCCGCAAGTTGATTTGAGAAAAGCTTCAATTGTTTGACAAGAAACAGCGAAATGCAACGTTTAGTTTGAAAGTTACTTAATAATTGAGTTTAGTATCAACAGTTTTCAGTTGCTGTGAGATGTTGTCCGCGTTCCTTGTCTTACTTATTTACAACTTTTACGTTTTTCTTTCAATTAATAGATAATTATAATGGTCACAACAAAGACATTCTATGTTGTTTCCATCTGTTTTGTCTGTCTCTTCTTAATTAATCGAAATACTAAAGATTTTGCATTTTCTATCAAAGATTAAGATTTGTTTTGTTTCTATGAACTGGTTACAATTCGTTGGTGATTTACAAAATATTTCGCTTTTTCTATTGATAATTAATTTGAATTTTGTCGATTTTTCTTCTATATTTTTGATGAAATTCCAATAGTCGCGTATTTTTAGTTAAGTGATAGTAATATGGAAAATGACGAAAATATCCAGAAAAATTTAAGTAGAACAACTCCATTGAGAGTTAACAACACAGTAGGATAAAATCCACGTTTCTTATATTAGCAACAGTTGAAAATTGTGTGTCGTCTGCAGCAGTAAAAATTCGTCGTTTTTTTTTTGTAATGTTTCTTATTATTCGAAATTTTCCTGAATTTCATTATCCTTTCTCTATCTCTGTCTTGCTCGCTGTTTCCATCTGTACAATTATCTCGGTTATATCCAATCTCTCTTTGTCTGTTGTTTCTTTTCACCGATAATATATTTTGTTTGAGTTTCGTATGTATGTAACAGTGCAGTTTCTAAAAGTTGCTTTAGATAAATTTAGATCAGATCGAAAATAAATCGGGTTTAACTTGGTGCGATTCGTATTTTGAAAAGGAAATTTTGTGGTTGTGTGTTGTCTCAAAAATTTATTTATTTAAAAAAAAATGTAAATTTGTAAATAATTCAACCGATTTCATCATTGATTTCCTTCAAATTAGTTAATAATTTTGTAATAAATTTATAGAATTAATAATTTCATTACCATGAAATTTATATTTTCAAATTAATATTCCAATATAGATAAATATTAATTTACAAATTTTAAGGTTACAAATATATAACCTTAAATTTGATTTATAGTTTCTTTTATATTTATAATAACAATTAACAATAATTAAATTGTTATAATTAAAGTACAATATAAAATGATGACCCTTCTTGATGACATTTCATTTATCAAACAAATAATTCATAGTGAGTTGTTTGTTAAGTTACCAAACAAGTTTCTTTCTTAAGTTAAGTCAAGTTAAGTAACAATGATTTCTCGCTGTAGGGTATACAAATGCAAACGGAAGATCATAAAAGAGTAAGGAATGACCCTGTTGACAGTAAATGTTGTATTTTTGTTAAATTATCTTCTGATATTCTTTCTTTGTTTAAAATTTCGATGATTCATCAACTATCATTTGAATATACATACATACATTTTTAATATCAGTATCAAATACAGTCATTAGGTCGATATAATTTTTTTTTATCAGAAAATACTGCAAATAATTTCTAATCAATTTTATCAAAACTATTGTAATAAAGGTATGAGCTCATTTATTATTTTTACATTACAATCATTTGATTTTATCAAAGTATTTGTTGAATTTTACCTATCTTGATCATTAAGTGGACCATGCTGTATAGTTTTCAATGATATTCCAAATTTTAGACGCATTTCAATCGGTTTTGCACAATTTTTAAATTGTTTTGTGATCACAATCAGAATTTCTAACTACAGTTCCACTGTGTTCTTTTACGGCATTTTGGGGCCGTCACAGGAGGTCGGTTTTGTATAATGGAGTAAAAATCCAGGGCCGTATTTGTTGTGCCCGAGGCAAGTTTCCAATAGGTCGTCTTGTTACATTTTTTCGAAAGGCTCATTGTCAAAGATTATCAATAAAAACGTGACCATTACTTGAAATAAGTGGATAAGATTTGATTATTGCATTTTGGCGCCTATTATAAATTCGACGCTTTATTCGTAGCCGCTTAATTTTTGGGGACGGTCCTGTAAAAATCTATCGTGCTCAATTAATTGTAGGGGCAAACGAAGAGTATTCGGTTGGTCGTAATTCTACAGTTTAGATTGATTAAAAGATTGGGATCGTAACAGAACGGGGTAGAACTGTATTTATGTGTATATATTTTTTTAGAATTCTTCATTATTATGAATTAAGCAAAAATAGACTTAATATGTGTTGTTATAGAGATAAGTTTGATACAATACAGAATGTTCCAGGAATAATAATAATAAACATTTCTTTGGAACATCTTGTATGGTATATAAAGAGAGAGGTAACGATTACATAGTCAATTAATTTAGTTTTGACCTTTTCTTTGATAGCCAAAATCAATTAAGTTAATTGGAGACGTACTTTAAGTAAATTATAAATGTCTAGATTTATATTTAACCATCATCATTCATATATAAAAACACACACAATATAGTCTACAAATTAATTGTATTTAAAATAGATTAATAGATTAAAAGTTACATATGTCAATTCTTATATATACAACATTATTTTTCCTTCTGTTTTACACTTGTTTGAAAAATTGTGGAGGTTACCATCATGCGTCATCGCTTTTAAAATCCAAAAATAAAACATTGGCAAAGTCAATTTACACACATCTACATCTCGGTAGATGTGTGTAAAAGAGTGGAGAACAACAACAACAACAACAACAAATGAAACTTTATCAAGATCAGTTTTATAGAGAAAACCAACGTAATAACATTTATAATCGGGTGCGGTTTCTAACGGGAACTTTGTCATCTCTTCTATACACCTATATCACTGGTCTTTCATAAAATATCGATTCAGTTGGTCTTTTTTTTTATTATAGATTCTAATAGGCTTTGATATTGATTTAATTTCAAAAAAAATATAATGTAAAGGTAGAGCTAATGGGTCAAAAAAAAAAACTATTGGTGTTGTTGTTACTTTTATTTTGGTCTATTGAGGCTTCAATGCTTTAAAACGAGTTTAACAACTTTGTAAGGCAATCTCACAGGTGTTTGACGTTTTATATGTAAGGGAGAAACAAGTATAAGCTTCTCTTCTGTTTACTTTATTGTTACAGATTATCTATTTCGTTTTCAAATAAGAAATACCATTTATGTAACAATTATAATACGATCTCATATAAATCATTTGAGAAACTCGATGGTGGTCGATTTAAACTGTACGCCACTGGATAATGCAGTTATATTCGATACGTTTTTCAATAATATCGATTGATATATAATGAATTTGTAAATTTTGTTTATTTTGAAATTGTATTTTATTTGTATGAAGAACATGAGTCTAGGGTTATTGAAGAACGAAGAAGACGACGGATAAGACAATGACATTAAACCGCAAACCAAACATTACCAATCATGATTCAGAATAAATATTGAATTGTTATTCAATAAACGACGAATCTTTTTCCTTTTAACACTATTACTTTATATAGAATTTGTTTATTTGACCGTTAATTCTTTTATAATGTGATAATAATACTGGAGACAATTTCTGTTCGAATTAGGCGAAAATCTAAACACAGTTATCCAGATCACACGTTTTTTAGAAAAATCTTGTATATTGCATCTATTGCGACATGGTCGGCTTGACTTGACCGGCAATAGATACAAATATCAACTGCAACACAACTACGATGTTGGTTAATACCGAAATAATATTTGAGCACACTCAATATGAGGCAGAACGAAGCAATGGTGACGAATCGAGATAAACACTAACCAAATAATAAGAAAAAAAAACTGTTGGTGTTGTGCACCACCAAAACAACGTTTGTTCGGTCCGGCCATATCTCTAATTAGCTCTCTATCTACTTCCATTTCGAAAATGTGAAGAAATAGACTTTGACAGTCTGGATCGGCGGATCGGTATCTAAAAATATTCGTTTAAAGAGCTCTTTTTTGCTATTCACCGCATATGGCATGTACTCATGTATCCAGTTACACGTGATTTTTTGAAATTACTCAAAAAAAAATAACAACAACAACAAGGACAGATAATTAGGGACCTGTAAATTGATTGGAAATGTACACCCGAGGTCCAATATACAAAAAAACTCATTAAAATTCAAATAAACAACAAAAATAAAATCAAACTGTATTTTCACACTTTTTACTCTTCGATACACGTTTTAAACACGCAATGTCGTTTATTAATCTAGAATCAACATTTGTTGAAAATTTACTGAAAATAACAATTGTTAATTACGAATACATAATGTTTCAATAAAACATAATGAAATTCTTTCATTCTCTATTCTATTGTTTTAATGAATTATTCGAATAATTTGTCCCAAATTTGAAAATGTAAAATATTACAGTGTTTATGTTTTATTGTCTCTCTTTGTTACATATAAAATACAGGAGTAATATAAAAGAAAAAGATAGATAGAGATGAATATAGCTTCCCTGCTTTGCAATCTAAACGATATAATTTGATTTTGATACGTCGCTTCAAGCGAAATTCCAAATAATTACATCTCTTGTTTCTTATACAGAAAACTTGTACGTATATACGTACTATCTTTTGCTCGTTTTTATTCCAAAAAAAAAATGGAATTAAATCAAGGTGCGTAATCAAATATACTTTGAAATATAACAGGGGTTTAGTAGTGTGCGACTTTCTTTGAATTTTTTGCCTAATTTATATTTGTAAAACAACTCTTTTTAATTTTCTCTTAGTAAGAAAATAAACATACTACAAATTATAAAAGTATCAGTAACCTCTAAATGATGCTTTGCTTCCTCTCTATATGTGTGTGTGTGTGTGTGTTTAACAAAAAGGCTTGGCTTTGTTTCATTTCTTAAGAATTATTCATTTCAAATACGAATAAG
The DNA here is from genome assembly GCA_028455855.1 of Meloe dianella. Classification (NCBI taxonomy): domain Eukaryota; kingdom Metazoa; phylum Arthropoda; class Insecta; order Coleoptera; family Meloidae; genus Meloe; species Meloe dianella. The sequence goes on from JAPTHL010000060.1 coordinate 1,310,864, forward strand.
ACGCCTACGAAACTTTTACAGATTTTCAAATCATTGTTTTCTTTTTTTGGTTGTTGATTCTTATTAGAATCCGCCCTGGTATATCAATAAACATACATCATTGGTGATTCTAACTAAAGGTGATTTCTCACTATTCATTATTACGATTGTCGACTATTATAATCCAATTCTAATGATTGTATCTTTGCAAACCTGTAATTGTGCTACATCGACTTAAGTAAGCTTCACCGCATCTTAAATGAGCCAAAAGTTTATGTTTGATAAGAGTTATTTAAGCAACTGCACTTAAATATGGTTAAGGGTGAGTTCATCTTCCGTCCCTTATTCTATTCCATTTTTAAGGTCGGTTTCAATTAGGGGAGAATAAACAGATGGCAATGCGTTCATCGTTTTTTAAGGGCACTCTCTCCCTTAAACGCATCGTTTGAGACAATGTCAATCCACAAACTGTTCGAGGCCAGATGAACTCGACTTAAGAAAAGCGTATTGAAAAGTTACTTAAACTTCGTTTCTTACCGAATTTGTTCTACGAACAACCGGATTGGTTTCTTTGCTGTAAATTATGTTGGAACGGCTAAAAAGTCACTACGCAGACGCTTGATAGTTGTGGTTACCATCGTTCGGTAGGAACAAACTAAACATTTCCATTGACTGTAATCAAAGTATAGTTCAATTTCACATCAATAAATTGCATTTGACAGTTCTCTATAATTGTTTTTAATCTTTTGAGTTATCTGTAAATGTATCCACTGACAATCAAAGTCACTCAATCATGAACCATCAAATTAAACAGAATTGCTGGTTAGTTTGATAGTAATGGTCAGAGTGATGATTCAAACGATAAATCGATGAAATCAAAATAGACAGACAACGTAATACTGATGACAATGTAGCTCAATTTTTGATCACCATTCACTATCAGAATGACCCTAAAATAAACAATTCAGTGGTTGAGGGGAACAAAGTAAACATAATTAAAGTCAATGGTAGTGAATCGAAGAATAGTAAACAGTTGTTAGGCATTGATATAACGAGTAAATTCAGCTTTGATGTTTAAAATTGATGAAATGTTGATCATATAGCCGTACAGATCATTAAAATTTAATTTGTCTATCAATGATTCTAATTTACAATGGAGGATATTTCAATTTTTGTTGAATTCTTGAATTTCGATCTTTCTGAGATTACTACCGACTTTCTGCTTTATTTTTCTCTTATTCCGATCTCTCTCTCTCTCTCTCTCACCACACTCTCTCTATTATTTTGTACAATAAAATTAATTGCAACCGAGTAATTGAAAGTTGGAACATTCCTGAAGTCCTGTATTGTAAAATGAAAAGAGACTACCTACTATACAAGGTAGAAAAAACAGCACAACCTGCTGTTCAATCTACTACCACTGCGGACTCTGACGTCTTTTTCCGGTGGGTTAATTCCATTGGGAATCGTTAAATGGAATTGGCTACTTGTTGCTTCCCAACTATCATTATTATTATTATGATCTGCTACTGCCGCAGCCATCATCAACCACTACAATAACATCGACAACAATAAAAGATTTTCTTTTATTTTCCCCTCCCCATAAAGACTTTATAATTTTCCACAATTTTATAAGTCAGTCCTGATTGTTTTGCTATATAAGGAAATCATTCTGATATTGCTTTATAGTTTCCAGTGAAATTTACTAAGATACGGAAGAGGGATGAATGTAATGATGTAATAAATAAAATACACACACACACACACAGAGAGACACACCCCTATCAAGACAAGCGAAAATTAATTTCTTGTAATTTTTACACGAACACGATAATATTATCTCTTGAATAACGAAAAAAAAAACGTGGTGATTTAGAGGTGTCAAGGCATAGTAGGGGTGGCTTTTGTAATAAATGTCGTCCAAGTTTTAGAACTTGATCAGTCTTAGAAAGAATGTAGATTTAAGGGTTTTAATAAGTGTACACTTGAAATTTCCACCATTTTTCTTTTCAAAAACATTTTCTTTAGCAAAAATGTTTGATTTATATATACATGTATAAGAAAACTGTGTGTTTTTTTGTTAACAAATAGACAATAGACAAAGTGTTTATCAAAATGTCGTAAAGAATTTTCGTTATCAGGAATTCTTTTGTTTTTAAGTGAATACTATATGAGCCTACACATGATATGTCGAAAACTATTTAACCTTTATTTTATTTTTTCTTAGTTTTGTAATAATAATTTTTCTAAAGATAATCTTGCCAGTATTGAATCACGTAAACACCTGTTACTTGACCTTTTATTTTGATTTAAATTAATTTTATATAAAAAAAATAAAACAAAACAACACAAAACAAACAGATTAATGGGGGTGCATTTCTTTTGTCCTAATAACAAGAACAAAATAGAAAAGGGTGTATTTTATATGGTCGAGCTTTTGTAGTATTTTCAAAGACAAATACTTCGAAAGCTTCATTATAAACGACATCAGATTTTATATTTTTCCAATTTGAATATTTTCTAACAATAAGTACGTTTCTTTCAACAACAATTCGAAATTTTCTGTTGAAAAAAATCGAGTTTAATTTTAATTAAATTAAACGCAATTGTGTTACAATTAGTTGTGTAAGTTGCAAGGTGATGAAATAGGGTCGTGATTTCTTTTTTTATACACTAATAATAATAATAATTATTAATAATAATAAATTATTATAAAAATTGCATAGTTCAAAAAAAAATGATAAATCTAGGAAGTTTTTTTTTATGCAAAATAAATCATGAATTGCATAATTTTTATTGTTAATGTGCGAAATACAACAATTTGTCCCATATTTTTGTTTTTGTTTTATATAACTCGTCACAGATATAATTGAATCGATCGATTTTCATTCAAAAACGAACACCGTTTTTAAACGAAACAGCAATGATTTAATTGAATGATCGGTAAAACGCTGTTGTTATATATATTTTTTTTGCCCCTTCAAAAGATTAAATGCGATTGGAGAAATGTTCATTAGTTGTTGTTCATTTAGTGAATTTATTTTTATTTTTTTAGACAGAATTTTGGCATAGTTCGCTTGTAAGTGTGGTTATTTTTGAATTTTTGTAATTTCAAAAATAGTTACAGGAAATCGTTAATAACTATTAGAAAATGTAATAAATAGCTTATTAATGAAGTTTATTAAGCAACTTATTTATTGAGGAACTTTATTCTAAAATAATTATTTTGTTTGTTGATTGGCTTGTTTAATGAGTAGATATGTTTATTATGGATCGTGAAAAATTAACAATTTTCAAACGAATCTAACGCAATTCCCATACGATGATCGTTTACAATTATTTCCAAATATGCTTCTCATCAACTAGAATAGCGGTTCATTTTGTACGAATGTCGATAAAAAAAAGCGTTAATTAAAAACGAAATGATAGAGGAATTAAAGCGTGGCTGTGAAGTTTCAGCGGTTAAACAAATAAATAAGAAAAATAAACAAAATTACTTAGAATCAGTTAGAGTAGTTTGATTTAATAGCATTTCAATTAATTTTATTGAAATACGGTGATTAAATCATCTGTTGAGAGTTCTAAGGTCTGGTGGTTCATCTGCATTGCCGCTTAAATCACCCTTATGTATCTTGGGGATCATTTTAATAAAGTTGAATTTAGGTGTGCGTTAAAATTGAATGCGCCTTTAGTTTCATCATTCATGATAAGGTCGTTTTTAAATCGCCTAAAAATATCATTAAGGTCCTGTTGTTATTGTAAATATTGATAGCCACTCAGTTAGGAAAGGAAACGTTTAAAAATAGGGAAATACAATCGTTTCACTTTCGTAATTGATCGCTTTCATTGATTTTATCTTTGAAAAATTTGAAATCCTTAATTACAGGTGTATGTAGTAAAGACTTAAGTAGGTTTAAATTTAGTAACAAATTACGTTTAATTAACATGTGAAAAAAATCCATGTAGGCATGACTTTAGAACGTTTCTGAAATATTGAGTTTAGCTAATAAACAAAAGATATTTTCTCATTAACAAAAGAAAGTTTCCTATAGCCTTCGATTACTAAGTACGTTTGAAACCAGTCGTTTATCATAAAACTGCACCCAGTGAGGTGACATTTCAATGTAAAAATTTTTTACGATTGTGAAGGGCCACTAGAGAATGCCTTATTAGCAAACATTTCCAGAAATAGAACATCAGTTGAATCGTTTCTATAACTTGATGACGCATTGATTTTATCTTTGAAAATTTGAAATTTCTAAATAACAGTTATACGTAAATACTTAAGTAGGTTTTAATGTGTGCATTTCATGCTTAAGTTAAGCAAATTATGCTTCATAAAAGGTAAAGATTCGTGTAGGTATATCTTTATAACGTTCATAAAATCCGTGTTGTTATTAATAGTTTTTTTTTTCAAATTTCAGTTTAATTCGTTTGAAACTGTAAATTTTTAAAAATTTCTAATTCACAACACTTGTTAATTGATAGCTTTAATTTACTAAGTGCTTTTCAAATCAAAGGTTCGTTATATGCGTAATTATTGATAGTTTAAAAGAAAATTGATTTCAACCAATCAGCCTTAGGATTAGCAGAAGTTTCTAGTTTTGAAATCGGTAATTTTTTTTTATTAATTAATGATTAAACAAGAGATAAACATAGAAATTATATAACAATATCAGTCAACTGTATTTTAACAAACAACAACAACAACAACAAATGGAAAATAAAATAAATAGAATAATAAGCATCAATACACTACTGTTGCAGTAACGAAAAACAACCTGTTCCACCGAAGCGTAAATATATTCTAACCACTTTCCCTTTAAAGATATAGCTTTTATTTAATTATATATCGAAAAAAATATTCGGAAATGTGTGTATTTTAAACTGAATGAAAGTTATAATTGACTTTGTTGGGGTGGATTTTCTAAATTTTTACAAATATTCTTCTCCCCACTTGAACTTTTTAACTTTTAACAACAACTCAGCATAGTTTTGAAACTTATCTTTTGTATACATATATAATAAGTATGTATTCTTTAAGTTGATTTCGCAGAAATTCACGTAACTACTCTTCAACACGCAACATACATTTAGTAAATGTTTCCATGTAATTATGGCGTAATTCATTTTACATTATTTTGTAGAAAAGCAAAGCGCATTTTAGTTTTATTTCGATTTTAATTGGTTTTTCGATAATAAAAATTCTCAATTAATTGATTAATAAGTTGATGTATAAAAGGGCGGTTACATACAGATAAACACGCTATAAATTATTTTGCGGGTCATTGATTTACAGTTCAGAAAATATCTTACACAAATTTTCAATTATACTGCATCTATGTTGATTTGGTCGGCTTGATTTTATTTCATTTTCATTAGAAAACTTGGTTTGTTGCTCTGATGAAAATCTCTAGATGGAATAATTATAAAAATTGTTTGTTGTTAAAATTGCTATCTTGCATCCAACAGCTGGTTGAATTCGAAAACTTAAAGAAGAAAAAATTTGCGCTTACACTTTCCTGTTGATGTTTTTAATATTAATCTTTCATATTTCTATTCTCTTCGCCTACTTTATTTAATTTATACAACTTTCCATCATAAGCGAAATTTATTCATTCTTTTTTTGTTGTTGTTGTTGTTTTATGTGAATTAATTTGTTGGTGTTCTTTTTGTTTTAACTCTACAACTCTTGGTTTATAAAGTTTTTAGAACCGGTATACCATATTAAAATGCAACTTGAGCTTTTAATCTACAAACAAAGTCACAAAGGCTAGGCTTCATCACTTTGGCCTTATATAAGAACCGTTTTTGATAGTTGAGCTTTAAAATGTATTCGACAAGTATGTGGGTAAAACAGTTTATGTAATTTTACACTTGGTTTCAAGTTATCAAATTATCTATTTAGGTGTGTTGGTTGGTGGTATTAAGACTTTGTGTGAAATTTTATACTCATTCACCACAAGTAAAGGAGATAAAAAAGTCTTCATCTAGAAACATTGAAGAGACTAGAAGAAATGAGACAGCTTTATCCACCTGCACGCTTTCTTCTAGTTTCTCAAATGTTTCTAGATGTAAAGGGCAGTACTAATCTTGTTAATTTCGGCATCACTGTGGATAACATATGGATAGTGACCTGACTTGACTTAGACCTGCATTCTATCGAGCTCAAATTACTGTATTTTTGTAATTAAAATGGATTAGTTGACGAGATTTATCAACAAATTCGTTTCTAATAAAACTAACGCACAAAGCTCTGTATCTGTACGCTAAAGTTGAGTTGCCGTTTGGAATGCACGTCGATTGTGCAACGGGTAGGAAAACTGTATTGTTCCTACTAGTAGCACAGTTTATTATTGTGTTCTTACCCAGAAATATCAACAGTTTCGATAACAACAATAGAGAAATAATGTTGCTAATTTGCTAATAACAACAAGTAACAACAGTACGGCAATGAATATTCCGTACGGCGTTTTGTTTTATGTACGACTAGCCGCATATGTTTCTTTATTTACTAATTTACTGAGATTTTTGTCGATAATAAAGTGGGCCATTTAAATGTTTATAATTTTTGAATAATTTTATTTGATTCATCTGAAATCTTTTGAGATTTTATGGATTAACTGTATATACGCGTCGTAGTTATGTTGATTGTATAATTGAGTAAAATATAATACTATTCGTGATAATGTTTAGATAGTTAGTTCACAATATTTAAAATCTTGAACAATTATTTCTAATAAGATAAGATGTTTATAGGTTTATTGTTCAAAAAAAGGTCAAAGAATAATAATGAAGGGTAGGTCTGTTTTGTGATAACAGTGAATCCTTGGCTTCTTATCAATCATTTTGCATAAATTTAACATTGAAATAAAACACATCTAGTTGTATTTTGTTTAATTTCCTGGTTAATTTTAAGTTCTGATAAAACGAATCGTTAATGCTCGTCTATTTGATAAATAAATGATTCAGTTTTAATATTTGTGACAGTTGAGGCAGGGCTGCACTATACATAGATTTAAAGTGTGAGCTTTTCTAATAAGTTCTTGTATGCTTCAACACGTCCTGACAATCATTTTCAATTGGATGTTCGTGATCGTGCTGTTTTTTACAGGATTTTCATGGATCAAATTTTTTTCTAAAGACGTATAATCAATGCCAAATTGACTAAGACTTTTATTGTTCCCTTTTATTTGCTTTTCGATTTATTAAGAACTTCAAATAGACAGAAAAAAAAAGCTACGCGTAATCTTATTGTTTTGTGTGTAAAACTCTTTTTAAAGTTATGTATTTAATACAAAAAAAAAGATACCGGAGTATATTGAATCAAAGCCAATCTGTATATGAAGCAAACGAATTGCACACACATACATACAATCTAGTAAAAACAAAATTGGTATGGGACAGGGGAATATTACATTCCCATAAATGTTTGAATAGCAGTATCACAAAAACAAAAGCTTGTTTTTCCCGGGCGGAATCTGGTCCGTTGATCGTGTATACAGTGTATTGTTTGGGGCTGTATTAATTATGGCTGCCAATTGGATTCCACTCTGTATTCTACCTGGCCATGGCGTCATTCCATACGTTCCTGGTTTTACCCGTTTATTTCCCCAGTTATAACCGCCTGCCTGTTTAACATCTGTCTCATTCTCTCTTATAAACCGCATATAACAATCTATAATCATTCACATATTGTCTTTCTTTATTGTTATTGTTGTTGTTGTTTTTTTATTCGTTTCAATAATACTACTGATAGAAATCGATGCCCGAAAAAATATGAAGATAAATTGTGATAAAAAGGGTGAAGGCGAAGGCGAAGGCGACAACGGAAATGGATGAAAAAGGGAAGACGGCGACGAGGTTGCAATTTAATTTATTCTACAATTGTTCTCTGGATTTCAACGAACACATCCTTGTTCATTCAATCGCTCTATCACACTTTTCTACCATCATTTATATATCTATATACATATATGTATATCAAAATACTTATTCCGAAAATTCATCTTTGCTTAAATCTAATACAGCCAAGGGATGGTATTTAATAAATTTTGATGGAGTTATAATCATCAAGGTGTTATTGATATGGTAATGGGCGAAATAATTTGATCTTCCCTTAAATAAACGATGTTTAAACAAATTCAAGGTGACCCGGTTTCGGGTAGATGGTTTACAATTAATTTTTTTTTGTTGGAACCAGCCATCTTGTTGGCCTGTAAAGTGTTTTATGAATGAAAATACGGTGTTTTCGATTTAAAAGAGACTCTGAATCTACATTGAGATAAACAAAGAACCGACTCGATCTGAAATTACAACCGGTCGTTATTAGGTGGGGCTTGATTGTTGTGTAACGTTAATAATAATAACAGCAACAACTACAGTGGTGGCGGTTGTTTGATGTAACCCAAAACAATATTTGTAATAGAGCAACAATAATCTTTCAAATTGCATGTATTTGTTGATCAGTTTTGTAAAGATGGGGAATTTTTCCCGTTGATTTAAAGACAGTTTAGGTTTAGTAGGCCGTTTCAATTTTTTGTCGATTTGATCTCAAACCAAAACGAAACCGGTTTTTGATATCTTTGAACTAAAGAGTCAATCGGATGCTGATGTTACTCTTTAAATTCTAGTAAATTAATTCAAAACACTAGTTATTAGTGTGTTGTGTCTTTACTAAATAAAGATGGATATATATCTATTTCTAATATTAGTTTGATGGTCATTTTATATCTACTTGTTGTTATTGGTTTGTAGCCTCTAAAAACCGCTAGTAGTGCAATTAATACCGGCATAAACTATAGGTGGAATAGTCTCTCTCTTTGCAGTATGGATGGAATATTGTCTGAGTGTGACTCATACAAAAACTTGTTCTATCTAAAACCATAATTTTTTTTTGTTATATGTAGCTGTAATAGCTGTAAAGTTGTAATGATAATAGTTTGGATACAGTGGCGCTTCGTTTGATCACGTCTCAAGTGAACAAAATTGATTTTTATTATAATTGATTCAATAAAAAAAATTACACAAACTTTTAGCTGTTATTATCTGGCTCTAAAATAAAGAATTGATGGTATTTTAAATCATTTATCTTATCGTCGTAAATATGATTGTTTATAATATTCCTTTTACCTATAATTTGTTCATATGCATATATACATGCATCATTCACAATATCCATAAACTTAATTTGTATAAAACCTTTAGTTGATCAGTATGACTCATGGATTTTAACCATGTGTACAAGTTTAAATGCTATTTATATTCTATGTAAATGTCACTAGGGATTGTGTGATCGTTCCCAACAACAGCTAAACAACTACTTTTACATTCACTTTTGTCAATATTTATTCGAATACTGGTAATATTATTAATTGTTATGCATTATCAAGTATACATTAAAAAAATAAATAATCATAAATCTTTCTAAATACAAATTTTGCAACAAATTTTACTCTAATTAGAGACCAGTAATCTAACCATTTATGCAACTGTTATTTCCTGTAAAATAAATGACCATTTTATATACGTTAAGGCGTATTTATGTGTTAATATGCAACAGTGTAACACAAGTACAGGTTGCTTAAGATTTAATTGTAATAACTAGAAACCAAAAAAAAAGAAGTTTGACTGGGCCATCGGGATTCATGCTTACCGGACCGAAGTGCTTCCAATTACATCACATTTAGATTAGATTAGATTGTAGGTGTCGATTGGCCTTATTGGCCTGCCTGAACTGCAACCACAGTTAATCTATTGTACTTAACCTTTCGTCTATTGGTTTATCACAAAAGATATCTTTCTTGCGAAATCGATTATTTTTCTGGGAGATTTTTTCTTTACTCCAGCAACTGACAAGATCACACTGCCCAAGTTGGATAGTCTTATGCGAGCCAAAACATCGTATTGGCATAATATAGTCTAGATTTGTCACTATCTAATTTGCCCAGTTTTTTGAGATGGTATCTAACTGGGCAATGCTCAGTTAGTAGACCTGTTATGAGTCTTAATTCGTTCCTACTTAGATCGAGAAGCTTTCTAACATTCTTAGGTGAATAGGTAGTAAACTTCTTCGTCTGTCGTATCCCTGGATATTGTCTCCAGTAGAGCACTTTTTTTAGTCCACATAATGGCTCCGCACCTATGGGTAGAGCCATCGTCGGCTATTTAATTTCCAGCAAATCCTTGGTGCCCTGGCGGCCATGCAAAGGTAAGTTTATTGTTTCGACTCAAGGCTTTCAGTACCGCCTGGAGGTGTCACTTCCTAGCACACATTTCTAGAGTTTCGGCTTACATTATGGCGTTACATCACATACGTGATGTATGATTAGTGGTAGTCTCCATTTTAAGCTCAGTCGCATTATGAATTCGTGTATAAAACAATGTTTGGCAAGTATGAAAATATCAATCAGTTCTCTTTGAAAATTTCAAATGCTGTCAGTGATTTCGGAGAAAATTCTTAATATCTAGATACAGTACTGTGTGTGGCGGGGTCGCCGGGCATTTGCACTCTTTGTCCATAGGATAATGCACCATTGACTAAAGTCGTAAATCAAGTTTCGAAAGATTTACAACTTTAATCGGTGCACTGGAGAATTTGAAGGAGTGTATCCATGTAATTGCATTTTTGGCTATTTATTATCATCAAACCTTCTTAGAAGAATATTAACAAAACACTCTTGCCTTCCGCATTATTCTGTGGCAAACGTAAAGTTCATTGTGAAAGATACACTTGATTTGAATCAACAATCATCTTAAAATCATTAAAATCAAATATCTTCTATAAATAAATGTTGCGAGTAATATCAGATAAAATTATATTAAATCTTCTTCATGGTGATTTTTAATCGACAATCGATGGGAAACAAAAAAACAAAACCAATAAAAAAAGAAGAATAATGAATTTCTTTCTTTCACTTTCTTTCTTGTTATCAATCGAAACAATTCAAAGACAGTTCTTAATGAGATAAAGAACAATTGGATCTGCGTCTAATGACCTGATATTTGGAATTTTATTAAATTTAATTTTATCAATAATGTATACAGAAGGACATTTTCCTTATATTATATTATTGATGAATTGTTGACAAACCAAATTGTAAATAAAAATATTTCCCCGAAAAATAAATAATTAGAATTATTGTCGGAAAAGATTATAACGAAACTCTTGAGATTTTGTGAGGACAATTTGATATGATAAAAATTAAAAAGAATTTAACTAAATAGGATTATTTCATGAGTTCTCATACAGTTCCAATAAACAAGCACGAAATTTTTATAGAAGTTACGAAGCAGTAATGAATATGAAACCCCTGAGGGGTTTTCTCAACATTAAACTTTTCGATTAGGAACTGGCCTTAACTTGAGTCGGTTAATAATATTGGAGCCATGTACAAATTACTGTATTGTTGCTTTTATAACATTGAAGTCAAGTCGACGAGATTCTGTATGCAGTAGTTGCTTTATGGGCGTTTTACAGTAGCTATACAAATATTAAATATAACAAATAAATCAACAAAAATAGTACTTGAACAGAACAGTTTTATTTGTACACGTTGCTAACAAATGATAGTTTAACTTGAATTATTCTTATGATTAGATACGTATATTATACACAGTAGTACAAAAATAGATGAAAGAAAATCAACAACAAGATCTCTAAAGAGTAACTGCTATTATTGCCCGAGGTCTTTTACCTAAGTTGTGTAAACGCTCGTTCTATCAAATTGTTAATTCAACACGAATCATTCTTAAGATTGACATTGTATCGGTCTAGTAAAGGTGCGTGTTTGTAATAAGATTTTTGAAAAAAATCGATACAACAAAAAACTCAAGCAAAGTCAAAACTACTTACTGGCGTACCTTAAGGCAATCTGTTCGCAGAAATTGTTTGTAAAACTCCAATCGAACGATTAGAAAATCTGATTTACATGCCGTAGCCTTAGAAAAGAAACAATTAACTGTCAATACACCAAATACAGTAACTCTCTTTAGTATGTCCCTAAAGCCAAGACCACATCTGACCGACGAACATGAACAAATGTTGTGTGAATGTCAAAAAACGAACACGAACATGGCGAGCAGAGGTGCATCTCTTGTTGGTACTTCAAAACAAACAAATGATTGTGTATGTTCGTTTGTGAATGTGTTGGTATTCGTTTAACGTTTGTTAAGTTTTCAATACATCATTTAATTTAATCGTAATTTCATTTTAAATATTTTATATGCTCGTGCGTTGATGACTGTAAACTACACAAATGTGCAAATTTCCGCCCCAACTTGAACTCCTCAGAAAAGCCGACAGAAAATGAGTTGAGCCGAGCAGTTGGCAAACGCGTCTCAACTACAGGAATCTTACTCCAAGCATATCATATTAGAGACTCGACTCGTCCAGTGTATCTTCACCCTTAGATGTGTACAGGGCTTTAAAGCGGCCCTTCTCCAATTTGTTCACAATCATTAGCGGAAAGGATGTTTTCAGGTTTTTAGTTAGACGTTAAAAAAATTGTAATCAATAAATTGCCGTAGATGTAATTCTTGCAAATCTTGATCTCAACCTGAGGAGTTGCTACAATAAAAAAACAAATGGGGAACGCTGATTTAAAGGAATTCAAGTGTGACTGAACGACAACCCTCTTTATTTAATTATTTCTTAATTATTCTTCTTTCCATTAGTCCTGGCAGTTTATTTAAAACAGTTTCTATTCAGTGTAATAAATGTTGGGTCCTGTATGTGTATGTGGCATAATATGGCGTAAGGTAGTACATCAGGACTGAAAGGACAAAAATTGTGTGCGTGCATCCTCACTCCATACATGTTCGTATTGTATTATGTTTGGACATAGCTGGACCATTTCAACTTTACAGTTACGCTTGTAAATTTTCTATGTAATGATGGTGTGGACGGCGTTGGAATGCCGGACTAATATTACATATATATAGACTTACACATACCCAAAATATATCTACAATATGTACATATATATAGAAGATATGTAGGTATATAGAGCACAGGTAATATGATAACAGCTTTCGGATAGGATTATTATTGATATCATCTCATATTGCTGCTAAGATGCGTTTATCTGTTATATTGAACATATGTAATAAAGAACCCATATAGAAGATCGATGTGAAATTAAATTTTTATATACTTTAAAAGATTATATTGCAAACGTCAATCTTATATGGAAGATTTTTTAAATATTTACTAACATTTGGCGCATCCGCCATTTTTTTACACATCATTAAATTTTACAAGTTCCACACGTTAGACAGATTTAATGACAATAATTATTGATGAAAACAATGTTTAAATCTATTTTTCTAATACAATTGCAATAACCTCCCAGTTTTGGTTTATTATTGAAATTAATCTCGCAAAAGCGCCGATAGACATTAAAAAAGTTACAAAGTTATTAAATAAGAGCTGAAGTTAACCAAGAAAAACTCCACTCAAGTTTACGAATTCGTACAGTTGGTCTACTCTGATTTGGTCGACTTGACGTTTAAGTTAAATAATAGAGAAAGAAATGTCTATCGATCTTTCTTGTGGGTGGTTGTTAATTATCCACAGACTAATTGAACGTATAGTTGTTTATTTGTATTGTTTGTAGCAAACAAGATATCGATTTGCTAAATATATCAAATGTGATTGAATAATTGAAATAAGAAGTTCCCTTAGGAATCCAACAGGAATCCAATTGGAATCCCATTCGCTGTTTTTGAAGGGATTGAAAATCTTTTACAGCTAACTTTATTTTATCAAACATTTTATTTTATAAATTATCAACAGTTTAAATGATTAAATTAATCTCCGGATATAATTGTTTTCTTTAATTTATTTCCAATCCAAGATATCTATTGTTTATTTTATCCACATTTCTCTGTAATATTCAAGGAATGTTCAGGTAATACGAACGGTTAACAATGTTATTGCTAAACTATGACTACGCGCCATTTAATATTAAGTTATTACAAGTGGAAGGAATTTAATTTCATACTTAAATACTTGCGCAACTAGGTGTATGTGGTAAAAATTCAATGTTTAAGACTTTGAAACAAAAAAAAAACAGCTGTGATTTTTTGTTATTGTTTAATTACAGGCAACGTGGTTTCAGCCGCCACCATTTCGTCACCGTGGACTCCGGTAACCGGCCCGCCTGCCGACTCCAACGGCACGGGTCCGGATACAAAAAATCTGGATGTTGGAGATGTTAGTGATGTAAGTTTAAAATAACTGAAAATCATCTTCTCTATCAAATATTTTCCATAAAGCCTTTTTTATTGAAAGACTCCTTTAATTTTTAGGATGAAAAGGATATGGCAGCAGCCGATGCAGAGGGAGTTTGGAGTCCGGACATTGAACAAAGTTTTCAGGAAGCTTTAGCTATATACCCACCTTGTGGCCGACGGAAAATTATTTTATCAGATGAAGGAAAAATGTATGGTAAGTTAATCTAAGTTCTTTCAACAAGACTTATCAAAAAGTAAATTGAAAACAAAAGGAAAAATTAAACATTTTGCTTCTTCTCTCGCAGATACAGCGTTGTTGTTGTTTTTTTTTGTTTTTATTGAAATTTCTATACGGGCACGTTTCAGCGCTTGGTGACAATTTAAATGTCATCTGCAGTGAAATACAGTTATTAGTTTCCAGTTGACCGGTCGGTGGCGAATGACTGAGGGATGATGTTTGTATATGTATTTGTGCGTATATCTGAATGTATTATTACTGCATTTTAGTGATTTCGTTCACGTCCAATATATATATCTCTTATTCTGTTTTTCCTCTCTTTTACCAAGGATATGTACAGAATGTCGCCTCCGTTTTTCCACATGGTTCTCAATTTTTGTTATTGGGTAGAATGTCTAGAAGGAAGACGTGCCTGAATCGTCGTTGTGTGTATGCCTTCAAAACTAAAGCAATTCTCTGGTTAGGTGGCCCGTAGAAACGTGCAAGTGTCCAGTTGTCACCGGACTTTAAGCTCCTCCTTCAACCAGACACTAGCCGGAACATTTCCAGGACTGGTCACTGGACAACACGGTCAATATCTTCACGGCCTGCGCCTTGGATCTACGATTGTATTCGTATCTGTTGTCGATGCCTAAACGATTTCTTTGTCTAAAATCTCAACGAATACATCCATTATACCTTTCAATTTAATCTTCAAAAAAAAAAATACAACAATATTGTTGGTTTATTTTTGGCTGAAAAGAAACTATAGTTGGTTCTCTCCACTAACTATCCGTATTCGTCTTTATCGACTTCCGATAAAAACGAAAATCAATTTTGTGTAAAAAAGCTCGAAAAAGCTCATACATTACATTGAGTAGTTGTATGGATTTAAAAGATGTGACCTGTCTCTTCTCTTTTGCAACTATATCACTATTGAAACCTTTCCAGCAACAGTGTAAAGACGTGGGGGGAAATAAGTGAAAATTGTCAAGAATGAATCCAAAAGGGAACGATATAGAAAAGAATGAGATTGTAATAGTAGTGGTGGTTAAATTGGCGATCGGAATCAGACGTATCTACAGGTGGCAACCAAACCAATGTAAAAAGCACTCAACAGTAGGGTGTCTCTGATATTTACTCCACTTGAATAACAAACGGGATTCTATATTACTGGAAAATTCCCATTTTATTTTATTGTTTCCACTAGTTTGTTGTTGGTTTTTTTTTCTGCTGCCCTATTTGTTCAACTACATTATAACGTTTTGCTTATATTTCCAACGTTTAAAAGTGTGATTCGTTGATTTTCAATTGTGATGTAAACACATGATAGTAACAAACATATGGAAAGTAAAAACGGCGTCTCTATTGTGTGTGGGAAACCGTTTTACATCCAGTATATTTCCTGTTTGTTATTCGGGCAATTTTGTTCAAAATAATAATAATAATAAACATCCAGTCCACATCAGTTTTTATTGATTTTAGTGTAATCTTAAAAAGCGTGATAAGCGGTTTGGACTTTTGCTTATAAATCCATAGTTCTAACATCTTCGAAATCGGTTCAACATTATCAAAATGTCGTAATGATACTGTTGAAATTTTCGATCACTCAACCGGCGGGACTCGAACCAGGAATTTCATTCTTGTCAGCCAGATTTCAGAATAATTATTCACCATCTCATTAATTCTGACAGTAAATAGCATGGCCACACATTTGATTTTCGTATATTTTGTAATTTCGACAGTTTTTGTCTACCATCATCGTTGCTTTAAAGTGCTCAAATCGGATTCGATATTGTCCGAAGGGCGACTATCCCCAGTCAAGTTGCTTTAGACTTACTGTACGTGCTGAAAAATTAAAGGAAAACTCATTATCCTTTGCAAATAGATAATATTTTATTGTAGGAAATGAAATTTTGCGTTATAACCGTTGAAAATTTATGATTTTAACGTTTTTGTTATGGATAAAGTGTAAAAATTATTTAATTAACACACTTCCTTGTTCATTATCTATCAGTCAGTTGTATCAACATAGATTTAAATACTTTTACATATTTGTTTTTCAAGAATGCTGGATTTATTCTTTCTTTTTCTTTTCTTTTCTTTTTTAATTATAACATGCCGACATATTTGTATGAAAATTAACAATTTATATGCATTAATAATGAGATAATTGTTGTTATTTTCTGCAATTAAATTGAGTGCATTTATTTCTTTACAGAACATTATAGATTTTTTATTGCGATACAGTTGTAGCGTCGCGAATAGATTTTCGTTATTTTTCTCCAAAGTTCATTTCATTATACATTTTTTTTTGTTTGTTGATTTTTTGCGGTATATTTGCAACAGTATTCAAGTTAATACTGCTATTATTATCAGTATAATGAGTTAGTTGAGTTTGCGGCCTCTTCCGATATGGCATTGTGAACCGCTGCGGTGGTTTTATTGTTATCTTGTCACATCTTTATTTATATATCGTTGGCGTAGTTTGAATGGCGGGGGCGATGGTGGCAGGCAGGCAGGCATCATTGTGGTGGTGGAGTTTTGTGTCGTCAATGATGGTGGTGACTCTACTACTATTATATGAAAGACAAGAACAGATTCTAAACGGTTATACTAAAGGCGAAACAAGGGTAGCAGCAAAATGGTGGTAGCAGTATAATGAAACGTGAACGACGAAAACTCTCTCTCTCTTTCTCACACACTCTCTACTGCTAAACTGAACCTGGTGGGTGGTATAGATTCGAAGAGGGTGTTGAAACGCAGTAAAATATAAAGGGATGATCCCTTAAGGGGAAAAGGGGATGAGGATTCGGGCCCGAAACTATGTCAAGAATGTGCAATTAGTGAGCGAGCGCGCTTTAGGGTGAGCTTTAACTGTGTGTATTTGTATGTGGATGTGTATATATAGATAGACTGAGTTATATATATGTGTGTGTGTGTCTATATATGTATGCTAGGAAGAAAATATAAAGAAGGGTAGCTTCTCGCGATGATGATCGTTGGAATAGTAGCGGTCACGATGTTGATGATTATGGTACTGACAATGACGGACAATTATGTCGTTAATAATGTCAACAATCAAATTTTATACGTTATTTGATTTATTCAGTCAAGTCAGGTCAACACAACAAATTCACAATAATGACTGAAATAAATAATGATAAACAAGGGTGTAGTTGCATAAAAATCCGATATGATTATTATCACGCATTTATTGCATTACCACCATATTTAATTACAAAAAAAAAAAATCATGAACATGAAATTATATTGGAAGATAAATGAAGAAGAGATAAATCTAGAATTCAATTAAATTGTCGAACAACAAGTCTTGAAGCTTCAATCTACATATGAGTTGATGATGATATTGGTCATAGGCGAAATTAATTTTCGTAATGAACGAATAAATACGTTTCATTCACACACAGATACATCGACATGGAATATTAAACTAAATGAGAGCCTTTTAATAATTGCAAAACAAGAAAATTAAATTATCAACAACTTCGGTCAGTATTTAATGTGTTGCTTACCCCATTCAAATGTGTTTGCAATATTACGGCTAATTATTAAAAAAAAAATAAAATAAAATAAAATGTTTTCTTTGAAAATGGTGAAAGTATAGAGAATCATTTATTTATTACTTAAATACAATCGATTCATGTTAAGTGATTTGTGTGTGTGTGTGTTTGTATACAACAATAATAATTACGAATGATTCTTAATTATTAATTATACTTTATTACAGACACTTTCACGTTTCCATTAAAATACGATTTGCAACAAATAATTGGCAAGTTTGCCAAACTTTCTAACATTATTATAAATAAATTAGTGTCAGGTAAAAATTATAATTTATCGTTAATCGGATAATATAATTTGAATATGTTTGGCCATTTTGAAGTTTCAAATATCTCATTTGCTTTATTTTCTATCGAATGAATCTAATAAAGAACGACTATACTGTAAATGGTGTGTGTAGTAAATTGTAGTTTGTGTATTAAAGTAAACTTTTCACGTAAAACAACGGCAAGTGTTTCGTGTTGGACAAATAGCACATAAATATGTTGTAGCGACGGACAGATTGCAGACAACAACAACAACAACAACACATAGTAGAGATACAACAGAACCTTCTCTACCATTATAATTAATGTTTGACTTCATGACCCGACTACTGTTTGTTCTTATTTTCCATTCTCTTAAACTATCTTCTATTATTCTAAATAGCTACACTATTAGATTGTCTGATTTCTCGTTAATTTGCATCATTATTATCTTTTTGATACTTGGTTTGCTTATAAAATCATCAATTCTTTGATGATCTGCAGTATTTGTATCGTGGTATTTTCTACACCTAAGACTGAATCTAAAACAGATTACTTATACTTCAGGTTAAGATTACTTTCCGAAATATTAAGCTGTTAGATCGTTCAACATCTGAGATTTTGTGGTAGTTTCCTGAGGTCAATGTCTAGTTAATAATTTTGCGACTTGTCTTAGCTGTGTCCTGTTCAGGAATTCACTTGATCTTTTGTTACACGAGAGTTTAATTGGTGATGTGCTAATTAATACCCCGGTTTTTTTTGGCCAGTAGGATCCACTTACACATCCCTTTAATGTGCGTCGTCTTAAAATGTAAACTTGGATAGTTTTGAAGTAAACTAGTAACACAAAGGCTACTTTGTTGGGATGTAAGTGGTAACGGTCAAGTGCAATTATAATTATGATCTAGGCTCATGTTGAAAGGACAGTATACGAGTAGAAACAGCTATCCCCGATATGCTTTTGAATTAAATTAGAACTATTTAAGATTAAATTATAGTGAGAGTTTTGAACAAAATCAAGTAATTCATTGATATACGGCAATAACATTAAAACATCAAAGTTAAAAACCATGAATCTTCTTCCAATAGGACGTAATCTTATTTGTGATGTTGCGTTTTTTTGACACACGAGTAATTGGCAACAAACACACAAGATGAGAGATTTAATTTCTACAATCAGACGTTTTAGTGGATGAATCTATCGAAACGATTTTTAAGGAGCTAAATAAGAAAACATACCATGTAAGGTCTCTAAGGAGAGGAAACCGAGAAAAAGAGCCGAAAGCAAATCAAAGACCTTGTAAGATCAGTAAAGAAGAAGAAACTGAGAAATATCAGAACGCAAACGACAGACCATATAAGACCAATAAAGAAGAGGACAGTGAGGAAAAGAGCAGAAAGCAAATGAGAGGCACTGTAGGACCCGTAAAGAAGAAGAAATAGAGAGAGAAAATAGAAACGAAGTGGGAAACCCTTACTACCTGTAAACAAGAGGAAATCAAAGAAATGGACAGAAAGCTGATGGGAGACACTTTAGGACCCGTAAAGAAGAAAAATAGAGGGAAAAACAGAAAGCAAATGGGAAACTCTTTAAAACCTATAAACAAGAGGAAATTACCGAAAAGGGCAAAAAGCTGATGAGAGGCACTTTAAGATCCGTCAAGAAGAAGAAATAGAGGGAAAAAACAGAAAGCAAATGAAAGGCCCTGTAAAACTTGTAAGCAAGAGGAAATTAAAGAAAGTGCAGAAAGCTAATGAGAGAACCTGTAAGACCTGTAAAGAAGAGGAAAATGAAGACGTGCATATATTCAATCTGCGTAATGTATTCCGTTTTTTTCTGTTTAGATTTTTGGCAAATGTGTAATAGTATTCAAAAATTATGAGGTTGATTTATACCTTTTCGATTTTAGCTCTATGTCTTCCTGTAAGCCCTCTTTTTTAAAAAAAGGTTCTTTTTGTTACAGGTCGCAATGAACTAATAGCACGCTACATAAAATTACGCACAGGAAAAACACGAACAAGAAAACAAGTCAGTTCACATATACAAGTTTTGGCTAGGCGAAAATTACGTGAAATCCAAGCAAAACTGAAGGTAGTAAGTATTTAGTCAGTTCAGTTTTGTAATTTTGTTTCGATCGTTATTACAAAAATTCAATAGAACTGCATCATAGCGTATTTAGATTAAATTTTGATGTATATGATGGAAAAGTTGTAACTTTAATCAATATTATTCTCAATTAGTTATTATTAGTCTATCAAGTCTTTATTATTTATAAAATTAACTGTAAATATCACGTACAACAATGCGGTACTAATAATTATTACGAAAACTACTTGTAAACATTCATTATCAAACATTATTAGATGTAACAGTGAATTATTACTTTGATTTATGAATAGACCACATTGTTTGTCTTTTTAATCTTTTCTCATCATTCTGTCGCTTTGCTTTCAACAATTACAATATTGTTTCAAGTAGTTTTTTTTTCTATTTAAATAACGACCACAGAAACATAATTTCGCGGCAATCATTTATTTGTAAATAAACGTGGTAGTCGTCTTGTTTTCCTTTTTTTGCAAATCTTAGGCCTAAATGCCTATGTAGGACTAATATTATTTTGATAACTTTGGGAACGTTTTTGGTGATGGTATGTGGTTTGCTAGGACCATGCAGCCAAGGAAAAGGCACTCCAAACGATGTCAGGCATGTCAAGTGCACAGATAGTGTCAGCTACTGCAATGCACAGCAAGTCAGCAGGTCTGAGTCTTGGTCTAACTCCCCCCGTCTCCTATACTGGAGCGGTAAGTTAATCCTCCAAAAAAAGAACCCATCATGCATTTTATCCTGACCTCCTCCCGAAAAAAAATCCTCCAATTCCAATTATTACATTTTAAATAAAAAAAAATCAGAGAAAAAAAACAAATTATTTAAAGGAGAGAAATTGACTTGCTTTTTGCTGATAGTTGCTATGGATCGTTTTATTTGTAATTTCTTAACTAATTATAATTTCCATCCATAATATAACCCTGATCATGTTTCGGCTTACTTGCTGTGTGTTGCGACGCTATAGGCTTTTCTTTCTTCTTATTAATTTTACTATCAATTTTTACACCTTCAGTAAGCTTCAAATCGTATTGTGTTCCTGTTATTTTTATAATTCCAATTTGATGTGTAAGCTTGAAATTAATTTCGTTGAAAATTACAGCAATTTTGGCAGCCTGGACTACAACCGGGGACCAGTCAAGAGTAAGTCACTTCTTTTTATACTAATAACAAATGTGATTCCAATTTGCATTCATTATTCTTCTCAAGTGTGAAACCTTTTGCCCAATCTACTTATCCTGCTGGTAAACCAGCAACCGCAGTCTCAGCTGGCGAAGTTGGACCGTTACAAACAGCACCACCACCAGTTTGGGAAGGCCGAGCAATAGCTACACACAAATTAAGGCTTGTTGAATATTCAGCTTTTATGGAATCACAAAATCGTGATGAAGCTGTAAGAATTTTCAATTAATTAATTTGAATAAATTTATAAATTTTGCATGTATCTATTTTGTAGTATCAGCGACATTTATTTGTGCATATAGGAGGACCGGCTCTTTCATATACAGATCCTTTATTAGAGGTAAATTTTCGGTTAAAAATTCATCTTTATTAAAATTGAAACAAAATATATATTTTTTTTATTAAAGGCTGTTGATGTGCGACAAATTTATGATAAATTCCCTGAGAAGAAAGGTGGTCTAAAAGAATTGTATGATAAAGGGCCACAGAATGCCTTTTTTTTGGTCAAATTTTGGGCTGATTTAAATTCGAATATACAAGATGAAGCTGGAGCTTTCTATGGGGTGACAAGCTTGTAAGTACTTAAAAAAACAACAACATACATTAAAGATCGTTTATAGTGTTATTAAAGGGCCATCATAACAAGAACGCTATCTTTTCCTGTTTTAATCACCTTTTCTGCCATAATTTTAATATTGCCGACCCATTTTCCACCACATCTACTACGCGATTACCAAGAATTGTACAATAATGACTTGTTCTATTTTTAGATATGAAAGTAATGAAAATATGACTATAACATGTTCAACGAAAGTTTGTTCATTTGGTAAACAAGTAGTCGAAAAAGTAGAAACAGAATATGCTCGTTATGAGAATGGACGTTTTGTTTATAGAATCCATCGGAGTCCTATGTGTGAATATATGATAAATTTCATACATAAATTGAAACATCTACCGGAAAAATATATGATGAATAGTGTTTTGGAGAATTTCACTATCTTACAAGTAAATTTTTTTAATTATTATCATTGGTTTTGATCATTATTGTAATTAAATTGTACGTTAGGTTGTGAGTAATCGAGATACGCAAGAAACACTCTTATGTACAGCTTATGTATTTGAAGTATCAACATCCGAACACGGGGCTCAACACCATATCTATCGACTCATAAAAGACTAGCGGAATAATTGGGTTAATTCCCTTCACTTCAGTGCCTACACCCACACAATATTAGTATTATTATCAGTTACATACGTTAAGTGAGTAGCTAAATATAAAGAAATTATGAAAGAAAATATTGATTGTAATAATAGAACGAGATTGCCATTTGATACGTCAAAGTTGAGAGGGAAGAGATTTTTTTAAAATTTCGATAATTAAGTCGCCTTTTGCGCTATTTTTATTATTATTTTTTTTGATTATTATCAATTGTGAGTTTCTGCTTTTACAATTTTAATTCTAAAATACTGCAGAGGTTTATATTTAATATATACATATTATATTTTTTGTTTTCTTTTTCTATTAAATAAATTTATTTCTCTGATCGTACTTTAGTTAGTTTTTAAGATAATTTTGCTTTAATTTTTCTTTTTTTCAAGTAATACTACTTAGATCTTTGATGAGCTTTTTTGTCAGTCTCTTTATTGTCAGACTACTCTATAGTGTTTTTTTGTGTTGGTGTTTAAACACAAAATTTCTAGGCATTTCTCGGATTTTTGAACGTATTTTCAATAAGATCATTGAAGATGACTAAGTTGATTATAAAAGATTTTGTGATTATTTTTCTTTATTATTACTATTGTAATGTGTACTCTTCAAAGAGTATGCAGTATTTCAAACAAATCGTACCGAATTTCTAGAAAGTTATCTGTTTTGTTTAACAAAATACAGAAAGTCAGCTTTCTGGAGATTTTGGTATTTGTTGTGTTCATATGGCAATGTGAATCGCCAACATTCGTAGACAATAGACGAACAATCTACAAATTTTTTTTTGCATTGTGCAATTTATATTATGTTGAAACAAAACAAAGATGTTTTTTTTTTAAACGATATTAATTTTAATAATTGACAAAGTGGCAATGTTTTTTTGATCTCCAATTTAGATTTTATTTTATTAATATTATTATTATTATGATTTTTGTGTGTGTATTTTGGTATAATGGTAGCTATTATTTTATGAATTTTAAATTTACTCAAATACAAAATTTTTCTTTTATAAAATGGAAACGCTGGCACCAAATATTTATCTTCTATGAAGACGATTCTTTTCATACATGTTTTTCTTTTGTATTGGTAATAACAGTTGTGTTACTTAATTAAATTAGATTTTTCAATGGACAAACCAACAATTTATAGGGACTAGGACATGTGAACAATAATTAATTGTAAAAATGAAATCATTTGTATTATTGTCATTTGGAAAATATCGAGATCCACTTGGAAAAGTGTCAGTGTATAAAGATGAATTCTATAGAAATAACAGAAATTGTAAATATATATTTATAAAGAAATGGCGGCTATAAATATTTTTATTGTCTTAATAAGGTTGTTTAAGGAAAAAAAATGAAAAAAGTGTGCTATATATTTGAGTTTTCTTTTTATTAAAATCCATATCTGGAAATGCCATATCAAGCTGAAATTTAAAAGAAAATAATAAGAATCGTATACTTTGCTCTGTATGTGTACAGTATTTTAAAACATGTTTATAATTTGTATGGAAATTATAATAATTGATAAAAAAAAACAAAAATCGTGTCATTTCTGAACATTTTAAATATTGTTAAATTTGAAATTCCCACTAATGGTAGTTGAACGGAGCTGTAATTAACGACAGCTGTTTTTGACATTTGCTCTTGTTTTGACAGTTGTATCAACATGGCTGCTGCTGCTGGTAGTGAAGGTTCCCCAACAATTCCAATAAACAATGCTAAAGTCGTATCTAGATCACCATCAGTTTCATCAATTAAAGAATTCGAATGGGGTGGTTTATTAGTTTCAAGACCGTCCACAAGGAAAATCTTGAAAAGTCGAGGTAATTTTGATCATTTGTATTTTCCCTTATAAGTCTCCTAAATTATTGCTTAATGTTGTTATTATGATTGTTATTTGTTGTTAAACATATGTTATCCCATCTCTTGTCAATGCACTGTAAGTTCCATTGTGTATATTTGAATGTTTTTTTGTGGAAATGCCGCTAGATGGCGCTATTACATACGGTATTGATTTTCTCTTATAGGGGAAAGTTCACCCCTTGTATAGAAATCAATAATATAACAGTTTATACATGTTGATCTGTTTTGTTGTGTGATATGTGCGAGAAAATTCGCCAAGACATTGAATAGAATCATTTAAAAATAAGCAATTCGATAATTATCCAAACTTGTTTTTATTTTTGTTTGATAATAAAACGAATGTTTTCAAAATTTATCAATTCTAATGTAAATGTGAAATTTTCATTGCACTCATGAAAGTCCAAGAAATAATAGATAGTGGCAATAACGCCATGGAACAAGAGATGGCCGGTGCACAAGATACAATATATTTATGTAATTTTCGTGTATCTGTTGATGGGGAATGGTTGTGTCTTAAAGAATTGCATGATGTTGAATTTAATATGCAAGATTCTATAACACAACCAATATCGACACCATCACCGGATGTTCCTGTACAACAACCATTTGGTAGTTGTGAATCGATTCCAAAAATATTTTATTTAAAAATCAATAGAATTAAATCGACATTTCAATAATTGTTCTGTTACAGGTCGTGATCCTGTTGTGATAGAACGGAGTAATCTAGTCAACATTAGCAAATTAGTTGTTAAGGAATTAATCGAACAATCACTTAGGTATGGACGGATGTTGGATTCAGATCATATGCCATTACAGCATTTCTTCATAGTTTTAGAACATGTTTTACGTCACGGTCTTCGTCCTAAAAAAGTATTGAATATTAACGTTAAATTATCAATCATCACATTAATATTTGTAATATTTCAGGGTTTATTAGGACCTAAAAAAGAATTATGGGATATACTTCAAATGGTTGAAAAGTATGCACCTGAAGCTCAGGATATTACAGCAAGTGTACGTGATTTACCAACTGTTAGGTTTGTTTATTATGCTTATTATTAGAATTGTTTAATTTAATTAATTATTTATTGATTGTTTAGAACACATATGGGACGTGCCCGTGCTTGGTTACGTATAGCATTAATGCAGAAAAAATTAGCTGATTATTTAAAAGTATTGATTGATCATAAAGATGATGCTTTGGTTGAATATTTTGAACCTGATGCTTTAATGCTTAGCGATGAAGCTATTATTATTATTGGATTATTAGTTGGTTTAAATGTTATCGATTGTAATCTGTGCGTTAAGGTAAAACAGTTTTTTTCGTCAACTATTTGACCTAACAGTAAAACCGACAATTATGATCCAATTCAAATAATTTGGACACTAGCGTCCACTGATTTCCAGCATGCCTGCTCTCTCAAGATCACACTTTGCTGACAGAACCCTATACTTCTGTCTTAGATCTGCAATCAGGTTCCGCTCACAAAATTGATTCGAGTGAATGCGAACAATATAGGTTCCTTTTGAACACCGACGACAAGCTACGTCAGGCACGTTTAGTACTTGGATGTGTGATCGCCGCCGATGTCCATTATTGTTGTTCCTATTTGTATTTATTCATGAAATAAGCAAGTCATGCTTGCTTTTTGCTAGCTGTACACCATCAGCAATAAGCAAGCACGAATTGCACGCATAATGCTAGCAAATTCTACGGAACGGAATCTGCTTGCAGATCTAAGACAGACTGCGTCCGCAGAAGTATAACGTTCTGCCAGCATATTTGGTTATCTGGATCATTGAATATTGTGATAAATGAATATGCAAATTGATTACTTTGTGATAATTTTGAACGTAATGAATCATTATCAATGGTTCGTTACTGAACGTTAAACCAAAAGAGATTACGTTTCATTGTTCAACTCGCTTGAAATTCTTTCACAATCACTTATGAAATTTCGAAAGTGTAGGCTTTTTAATTATTACCTGATCTAACGAAATATCCTTGAATATTTGCTATAATTATTGTAAATAGTAAACAAATTCAATTTAATATTGAAATTGTTGCAATAAATGATTATCTATTTTTAGATTTACCTTGATAAATGATGAGTCATGATTTAATATAATAATAATTGCCATTGTTATTGTTTATAGATAACCTGATGAGCTCTAGTGTAAAATTCTAGTAATTAACAAATATTTCTAGGAAGAAGATCTAGATTGTCCCCAAGGTGTTATTGACTTTTCATTATATTTACGTTCATCAAATCATGTATCAACTGATTCAAGT
This sequence comes from Meloe dianella, assembly GCA_028455855.1. NCBI lineage: Eukaryota > Metazoa > Arthropoda > Insecta > Coleoptera > Meloidae > Meloe > Meloe dianella. Next base: position 1,337,776 of record JAPTHL010000060.1, read on the forward strand.
AATGATGATCAAGGTGATAATATGATAACAGTGTTAGATCAAAAGAATTATATTGAAGAATTAAATCGACATTTAAAGTAGATTATTTTATTTATTTATTAAAAAAATCATTAATTTAACTTTGATGGGCTTCTCTTCTAGTGCAACAGTAACAAATCTACAAAATAAAGTTGAATCATTAACAACAATGAATGCATTAATGAAAGAGGATTTAGCAATTGCCAAAAATACTTTATTGACATTATATGATGAGAATCGTCAATTAAAACATGAATTAGGACGTGATGTTAGTGGTTATTGTATGAGTGCTAGTGGTGTACAAATAACAAATATAACAGATAATGAAAATGGTAAAATTTTAACAAATGGTGAAACGGATGAATTAAAACAACGTTTAGATGAAGAAAGACGATTAAGACAGGAAGCCGATAAAGAATTAGAATTACAAGTAAATATTATTATTCGTGATCATTTCTATTTGATGTAATTATAAATTTATATTCTAGATTTGTCTAAAAGCTGAAATGGAAGTAGCTATGAAATTATTAGAGAAAGATATTCATGAGAAACAGGATACGATCGTTTCACTCAGGAGACAATTGGATGATATTAAATTAATCAATTTGGAAATGTACAGGAAATTACAGGTATTTGATTAGTGTTTCATTTCTTTTTCAATTATTATCATTACTTTTATCATTTATTATCATAATTATTATTATTGTGATTACAAGAAGGATTTCAGATTGATTTGTTGTGTTACGTTTTGTTAAAAACCATTTTTGATAATAGTAATAATTACCTGATTCAATGTTCTTTCTTAAAATTGATTATAGGAATGCGAAATGGAATTAACACAAAAAGGTGAAGTTGTTAGCCGTCTGCAAGCGAAAGCTGGTCAGATTGGCAAAATATTAAATAATTTAGAGAAATACAATCATTTATTAAATGATGAGAAAAAATCAACAATGAGAAATGATAAACGATTAACATTTAATAAACAAATACCAAAACAAACGAAAGAGATAAAAGAACGTGAGAAAATTGTTGTTAAACATGATGCAACATCAACAATAGATGAAACAATTGATAAAGTATCAAATAAAGAACCAACACAATCCGATTCAACTGAATCATTTGTTAAATTAGAATTGGATATTAAACAAGATGAAGCAACAATAGATGGCGCTATTACTACTGAAGCAAATTAATTTCATTTCTTTGTTGTTGTTGTTGATAATCAATTCAGTTTATTCGTCTTCTAATATTCGATGAGATTTTGTACAATTTCATTTTAAATTTGAGCACCATTTGTTTTTAATTAAATCAAACTTCTTTTATCAAACAAAAAATATATGAAAATAATGAAACTGAAAGACTGAGAATTGTGTAAAATGTGTGGCTTATTTCAGGAATGTGAGGCGTCTTTGAAACATAAAACGGAACTTGTTACGAAATTAGAGGCTAAAGCGCAGTCAATGACAGATACAATGCAAACACTTGAAATTAAGTAGGTATTCAATTGATTGATATTAAAGCTTTTTTATTAATTTGAATGAAATAATCAATTTGTGCAATGTAACTACTAACTAATTATAATAACAATAAATTTAAATATTCTACAATAATATCTATGTTAACAACATAATGTTGATGCAATTGTAAAATATTTAAATGATAGTTTTTAAGATATTCATATTGGAAATGTTGGCAAACCTTCACTACAAGCAGCTACAAGTAGAAAATATATTTATCAATAGCCACATATTATCGTAGCCAAAATTTAATTAAAATATAAATGTTATATTCTTATATTAATTAAATGTTATTCTTGTAACGTTATTAAACCCAAAAAACAAGACCGAAAATATCAATGTTCGATATTAGTATGCATTTAATTAAAATTCTTGAACATCCTCTCGCTTATGTAGAACAAATAAAAAAATTGTAAACGAATAAACATGTATTTCTTTAATTGTGACCCTTGATAAAAAAACAAATCATCCACTTTTCTTATTATTTTAATTTGTTTTAAAAAGGTTTGCCATTAATTTCCTTTCTTATTATTATTGTTATTGAATGATTATTATTTATTTTTGTTTATTATTTAATTGTCGGTGACAATTCCAGATATCGTGAATGTGAATCGAATCGTGCCGCTGCTGAATTATTGAATCGTGAATTGGATGTGCAAGCTGCCCAACATGAAGAACAAACCAATACAGTTGAGGGCGATTTAAAGGTGGAACGGGAATGGAGGATTTCATTACAAGAAGCTTTAAAACAGGACCGTGAACGTATATCAAAACTACAAAGTGAAATGAATCAATTACGTATAATTGCGAAAGTTTGTTGATTTACAAAAATTCAATTGAACAACAACAATAAAATAAAATACTTTTAGAAATATGCTACACTACAAGAAGATTATTACAATTTAAAAGAACAATGTTTAGAACAGGAACAAACACTTGAGGAACTAGGTGGTCAATTGAGTTCATCGAAATTACAAATATCTGAAATGAAAGAAGAATTCAATCGAAACCGTTTGGATGGTACATGGGCAAATGATAAAACAACAACAAATTGCAAATCGTGTAATAAAGAATTCAATTTAACAAGACGTAAACACCATTGTCGTAATTGTGGTGAGATTTTTTGTCATTCATGTTCGGATAATTCAATGCCATTACCATCATCAGCGAAACCTGTGCGTGTTTGTGATGATTGTCATGTTTTATTGATGGGGAAATATTCTGTGATGTAAATTGTTTATAGCTTGTTAAAAGATTTTAAAATATTTTTTTTACATATAAAAATACGTACAAACTATTTTATTATAATTATTATTAGTGCTATTATTCTAATTGTTCGAAAATACAGGAGTTGGTACAATTCAAAAAACTGTTGTCAATAATATTAACAATCCTGATGATATCAACATTGTTCCAATATAATTAAAGACAGGATGAAGGGAAGAACAAATGTAGGAACTTAATACCCCAATCGATTTGTATTTCTGAACGCAGTCTATCTTCAACTCTCGAATGTTGGGGAATTTTTATTCTGTGATGTTGATAGAACTGACTTTTGACAATCTGTTTTCAAAGACGATATAAAGAGACTTTACCCAGGAGAAAGTTTTCATTTATTAAAGTGAATTTAATTTAATAACATTTAACAAATTACCATGTTCTTATCAAGATGGATCTCCTAAATGCGGTTTACGACTTAAATTATAGTGATGGCATTAAATCAATATGGTTAAGCAATGCAATTTTGGATTATCTTACATCGCAACAATCATATACTGTAAGTGGTGAAAAACAATATCATTTTGAGATGATTAGCTCAAACAAATGTTACGACTTTGAATAATATCGATTTGACTATATTTAAATGATCATTGTCTCAATTATATCGAATATTGCAGGTGTTTTATTTAACAATAACAGGAATCCTTGCAACAGTCATTTCAGTAATTGCATTTTGTTTTAAAAAGTGCCGTCGAAAAGGTAGTATCCGCTGAATCATTCAAAACACAATTAATGATAATTTTCAAATATTCCACAATAGCATTTACTGTAACACAACAACAACAAGATGAAGGTGTTACACGTTTTAGAAAACGTGATAAAGCCTTATTTTATGGTAGGAAAATGTTAAGAAAAGTTAAAAATATATCTGGACAAGTACGTAATTCTGGACAAGGTAAAAAACGCAAAATGGTCATGAAATTTGCTAGACGCTTATTGCAATTGAAAAAAGATTCTGATACCGAACAACTAAAGGTTAATAATATCGTCTATAATTAATGAGTATGTACCGAATTATCGATTTATTATAGGTGTTAGAACCGCCAGCTGAGTATCTGCAAGAAGAAATGTTAAATGATGACCGAATGCCACCGGATGTTCTCTATATGTTACAAAGTATTCGTGTTTTTGGTCATTTTGAAAAACCGATATTTTTAAAATTATGTAAACATACAGAAATTATTAATCTAGATGCTGGCTCATATTTATTTAGAATTGGTAATTTTACATATTTGCTAATGAAACATTTGTATAATTATTGAAATTAATTATTAGGGGATCCTGATGAGAATGTTTACATTGTACAAAGTGGCAAATTAAATGTTTCAATTACTAGCAATGATAATTCGATATTGTCATTGAAAATTGTTAAACCTGGTGAATCTGTAACATCATTACTGAGTTTTACTGATGTGTTAACTGGTCATATCAGTCCTTATAAAACAGTATCAGCGAAAGCTATTGAAAATTCAACTGTTGTTAAATTACCAATGTCAGCATTTAATCAAATCTTTTTAGAATATCCGGATATATTTATACGTGTAATACAGGTAATTATGGTACGTTTACAACGTGTTACATTTACAGCATTACATCAATATTTAGGATTAAGTGCTGAATTAGTAAAACAGGTATTTTTTTAATTATTATGTTGATTATTTGTTAATCATTTGGGAATGTTTGAAAGGGATCCAAAACCAAATCAAATAAAGGCCAATTAATTACAAATTCACCAAGTAAAATAAAGAAACGTGATGATGTTGGTGTTGAACATACAACACCAATAACATCAACATCACAACCAATACCAGTACCTGGACATAAACGTAGTAAATCATCGTTTGATTCTAAATCATTTTCACCACAAACACCGGATATGGTTGTTGATGCAGAAACATTTACACCTAGTACCGTAAATATCTTTATTTTTGGCAACATTTTATTTTCTAATTAGTAGATTTTGATCGATTGTTAAAGACGCCTGATCTAACAACTTTACAAAAGAAACGATCATCTGGACCTGATATTACGGATGACGATATATTAATCGAGATAGCAAATGATGCATTTATTAAAGAATTAGGTTTAGAAGATGAATCAATAATAAAGGGGAAAATTGAAATTAAAGAAGTAGCAGCTGGTACTTATTTAATGAAAGAGGATTCTAATAAAGTTCGTTTTTATTGTTGTTGGTTTTTGTTTAATATTCATGTATTTTGTAATATTGTAGGATGTAGCTCTGGTTTATGTTATATCTGGTGCCCTTATTGTTTCTCAAAAGATGACAGAAAGCGATGATGAAGTCCATATGTTTACTGCTTATCCTGGTGAAATTGTTGGCGGTTTAGCTGTATTAACTGGTGAACCGAGTTTTTTTACAATACGTGCCAAACATTTTACACGTTTAGGTGTATTATCAAAGAATTCATTCTATAGGTAATTTGTGTTATTAGTGAAACAATTCGATTTATTTATTAATTTATTTGTTAAATAGTATTCTAAAAGAACAACCACATGTAGTTCTGTATGTTGCCCACTTAGTTGTTAGCCGTTTATCACCATTTGTACGTCAAGTTGATTTTGCGTTAGATTGGTTATTTCTTGAATCTGGTCGTGCTGTTTATCGACAAGATGATGAAAGTGATTCAACATATATTGTATTATCTGGTCGTTTAAGATCAGTAATTACACATAAAAATGGCAAAAAGGAATTAGTAGGTGAATATGGTAAAGGTGATTTAATTGGTGTGGTAAGTTTGATTATTTTTGTTAATTTAATTAATTTCAATTAATGCAAACTATAATTAATTACAGGTTGAAATGGTAACACATACAAAACGTAGTACAACAGTTATTGCTGTTAGAGATTCTGAATTAGCTAAATTACCAGAAGGACTTTTCAATGCAATTAAATTGAAATTTCCAATTGTTGTTACAAGACTGATCAACCTTCTGGGTCATCGTATTTTAGGTAAATAGGAGACAACTAGATGAATATGATGTGATTTTATCTGATTATAATCATGATTATATAGGTTCTTGGAAGAAGCCAAGTATTAGCGTACATACACCAAATCGTTCAGCAGTAGATAGTCGTCCATCACAATTGAATTTTTCAACAGTAGCACTAGTCGCAGCATCTGATGATGTACCATTAACGGCTTTCACATACGAATTATACCATTGTCTTTCTGCTATAGGTAAACCAATTGAATGAGTTTTGTTAGTTTACTTAAAAACACAAAAAATTCCAGGCCCAACTGTAAGACTGACATCTGATGTAATACGTAAAACATTAGGCTCATCAATAATGGATCCAAATAATGAATATCGTTTATGTTCGTGGTTAGCACAACAAGAAGATCAACATAAAATCTCATTATATCAATGTGATTTAACAGTTAGTGCATGGACACAACGTTGTTTACGTCAAGCTGATTGTATATTAATTGTTGGTTTAGGTGAAAATAATCCAACTGTTGGTAAAGTTGAAAAAGAAGTTGAACGTTTAGCTATGCGCACACAAAAAGAATTGGTTTTATTACATCGTGAAAATGGTAAACCACAAAATACAATTGCATGGATTAATATGAGATCATGGGTATCATGGCATCATCATATTTTAACGCCTAATCGAATGTTTTCAAGAAAATCATTATATAGAATTGTGAATTTGTTCATTGATCAATTTTCATAAAAAAAATTATTCATTACATATTGATTTTAGAATGAATTATATCAAAAAGTATGCCAATCAGAACCGAATATTCATTCAGATTTTTCACGATTAGCACGTTGGTTAACTGGAAAATCAGTTGGTTTGGTATTAGGTGGTGGTGGGGCACGTGGATCAGCCCATGTTGGTATGATTAAAGCAATACAGGTAATTTTTATAATTGTAATAAAAATTAATCTAATTAGAATTAGTTTCTAATTATAGGAATCAGGAATACCTATTGATATGGTTGGTGGTGTTAGTATTGGTGCTTTAATGGGTGCACTTTGGTGTCGTGAACGTAATATAACTACAGTTACCCAAAAAGCTAGAGAATGGTCGAAGGTATTCCATATTCCACATTACAATTTTTCGATTTGTAATTAATTTGATTTGTCTTTATTTAAACAAAATTTAATTGCAGAAAATGACACAATGGTGGCGTCAATTATGGGATTTAACATATCCAATGACATCAATGTTTAGTGGTCATGATTTCAATCAAACAATTAAAGGAACATTTGATGACACATATATTGAAGATTTATGGTTGCCATATTTTACTGTAACAACTGATATAACATCATCATGTATGAGAATTCATTCACATGGTGAGTTTTGAAATTTATCCCAAAAAAAAATTGTTTTATTGTGTTTCCATATACATTTTTTTTTGTTATTTGGCTTAAATCTATTAGGAGCATAGTTTTTTTTTTGAAATTTTTGCATCATCTTATTATTTATTATCTAGAAGAATAATTATTGTTGTTGAAAATTTTTACGTGTGTGTGTAAGATGAATGTTAAATTGTGATTGGTTAACCTTTGTGTTTTCATTTTAATCACACATTTATTATTATTATCATTTCAAAATTCTATTTTAAACATGATGCAAATGTGGAAATTATCGAATGGTATGTATTTACAAAAATTTATTTTAGAGAGTTTTTGGGTGTACACTTGCAATTTTCCAACAAAAAAAGAATTTGTTTGGCAATTTTGAGGTGAAGGAGAAATTTGTTTGGTGTAAATTTTTTCTTTCTAATTATTGTCGATTAGATGTAGAAGGAATTTAGGGAAACGGTAAGTACGATTGTAATTCTAAAGGGAAAAAAATGTGACATAATTCCATTAAAGTTAGAAATTCTCCTAGAGTTTCCTTTTTTTTTGCTATTTCGTTTTTTTTTTCTATTTAATTTGTAATAATATCGGGTTTTATGTTTGAATTGAATCTCCTTCACCATTTAAAATAATGGTTAATTACTGATATACCTTTAGGGAACAATATTCCATTTTTCACACACACATACAGTTGTATATTGTTTAATACCGAATTCTGTTTGCTTTTTACTAACAACCCTTATTTTATGTTGTGTTCCATACCATATTTGTGTATTTTCTTCACATTCGAATGTGTTCCAATGTTCATCGCTAAAGCTTAATGTTTATTGTGTTATTTCATTTTTTTTTAATGTACGAATAATAAATCTAACAGCCAGGTACATGTTAAAAATGCGTGCAGTTTAGTTAGTAAACAATTTCCGTAGGATCTCTATGGCGATATGTGCGTGCGTCCATGTCTTTATCTGGATATATGCCTCCATTATGTGATCCAGTCGATGGTCATCTACTTCTAGATGGAGGTTATACAAATAATTTACCAGGTAATAGATATATTTAAGAAAAAAGATTGTTGTCTTTGTTCGTTTGATCTTTTGCATGCAAACCTCAGCCAACAAATCAACGGTAAGTTTTGATTTAATTAAAAAATTAAAAATTGTAATTGAATCTCTCATCCTGATTGTACAAAAAAAAAAAACGAGGGTAACCAATCACAATAATTATGATTTTGTTGAACATCGAAAAAATCCTTCAAAATTCTTCATCAGTTTGCTTAATTGTTTTTCTTTAAAGCTTTTTATTTAGTTTATATTATGGTGATAAGAACATTTTTGTTTAATCATTTTTGAATATTCCCATAGTTTAATTGGCAGGTCCTTTGTGGAGATATGTGAGAGCCAGTATGTCAATTGTTGGTATTTTACCACCATTATGTGATCCTTTAGATGGCCATCTGTTGGCCGATGGATGCTATGTGAACAATGTGCCAGGTAAAATTCATCAAAAATAAAAAATACAAACAATTCTCATGATTTTATTCATAATCATCATTCATCATTATTATTGATTTGTAATTATTCAAAAAATCAATTCTATATAGGTATGTATTTTCTTTAAAAATAAGTTAAAATCGAAAATCAGGATTGAGAGATAGTAATTTTGTTGGCATTGAGGCTTTTTATTGCTATTGTTATTATTATTTCATTTAGTTTGATTTTTGTTAAAAAAATATTAAAAATTATTTTATTATTTAGCTGATGTAATGAGAAGTTGGGGTGCTAATCATATTATAGCAATTGATGTTGGTTCAGTTGATGATCAAGATTTAACAAATTATGGTGATGATTTATCCGGTTGGTGGTTATTATGGAAACGTTGGAATCCATTTACAAATCCTGTTAAAGTACCAAATCTACCTGATATACAATCACGTCTAGCCTACGTTAGCTGTGTTAGACAATTAGAAGTATGTTACTAATTTAATTGTGTTTATTTACTGATTTAAAAAAATATATACACAATTATTGTAGGAAGTAAAAACTAGTGATTATTGTGAATATATTCGTCCACCAATCGATAAATATAAAACATTACAATTTGGTAGTTTTGATGAAATACGTGAAGTTGGCTATCAACATGGTAAACAATATTTTGAAGGACAAATGCGTGCTGGAAATTTACCAATATTCAAAGTTCAAACTGAACAGAATAAACCAACATCAGATTTTACAATATCTGATTATAAATTTACAGATTTAGCACAAATGGTCTGCAAAGTTTCACGGTATATTCTCTTATAATTTAGTAGAGCGTCAATTATCCGAATGTCAATTTGTACAAGCCACTGGCTTTTTACTCTACTGCACATCCAAAATACTTTTGCAATCAATAAATCAATTCTAGACTTAATTGCAATTCTAAATTGTTTACTTGGATATTTGATAAAACCGATCACATTTGATTCAAATTAGATCGTTTAATCGACGCTTTACTCTAATTAAAATCAATATTTTTGATTGAAATATTTTTTTAATTATTAGCACATTTGAAGATTCATCTAGTTCCACAACATCTGATGATGAATATGAAGAGGGCCGTGATGGTTATGCATCCGAACCGACTGTAGGTTTATCAGAGGTAAGTAATGATGTGTTCAAACTAAAATAATAATAATAATAATAATAATAATGGTAAAAGGTATTAAATTAATTACCATCATAATTTTTCTTTAGTACACACGACAATTAAGCTGGCATGGATTTTCTAGCACATCTGATTCACTTAAAACATTAATTGCATTGGTAATTTTTAATTTATGCTTTGTTTAGTCCACATTATTTGCCGCTTTATTTGTGTTTTATTATTGTTGTGCAGGGCTGCACTTAGCCAGTGCGGGGCCCGGCGCAAAATGATTTTTGTAAATAAATTAAACGACATTGCATTGCCCTAAAAGTGCTGGCCCGGCTAACCCCTGTCTAAGGGCGGCTATGTTGTTGTTAATGCAATTATATTTAACGATAATTCAATAATTTACAGAATTCCAAAGATAAGATTCATATGAGACGTGCAGGTGGTTCATTATCGTTATCAGAGAATGAAATTGAATCGGAAATGGAATTCGATCATATGAGTCAGAAATAGTTTCTAGTCTTAATAATTTCATATATTTTCAACAATGGCATTAGTAAACGATATTAGCAGTTTTTGTTCGTTTGTTGTACAAATAATTTTGGCGTTTAGTTTTTTTTTTGTACTTACTAAAGAAATTGATAAAAATATTTAACGAACTTGAACAAGTTTACAATTTTTTTTCTTTGTTTCCTAATACTATAATATTTTTGTAAAAGTTTGATCAATAAATAAATAGACAATTATACTCTCAGTTAAATGACTTGTATTTTGATTCACAATAAATTTGCTTAAATCTTTTTTTTTCCTCAAGAAAAACGAATTAAATTTGAATATGATACATTCGAAATTTATGTACAAAAATTTGTATTGTTTTTGATATTTTTTAATTTAAAATTAAAACAATTCTTTGATAAATAATTAAAATAGGTTTCTATAAAAAATGCATACAATTTTTTTAAAAGAAATCAATAAATTGATTGACTAAAGTTTGTGAAACGACATTTTCTACCACTGCAAAACAGTAGTAAAAAGATACAATTAATTTGTATAATGCAAATGAACACAATAATTCTTTTATAATAGAATATGAAAATTGTAAATATATTAGAAAATATATTTAAAAAAAAATAATTTGTATATCACATGATAAACAATAATAAATGTATAGAAATTCTAATTAAAAACAAAATGATATATAAATAAATTCCCCACACAGTTGAAATTAAGAAAACATTTACGTAAGCAGGATATTAGCATGTATGTTATGTATGTTGGATATAATATTTTCCATTTATAAATTATCCAATGATTTGATCAATACTTATTAGAAAATTTCTAATAATTCCTATGAGATCATCAATTCCTTTGTAATTACAACACCTGCCTGTATAAATGTTTTATTTAATTTTAACGTATACCTGTATATAAACTTAAAACCGATCGTGTCTCTTTTTGTGATCTAGCTTTACTGAATACATTCCAAAAACGTAATGTTTCATCACCAGCACCAGTTACAATCGCTTCACCATCTGGTGATAATGCTAAATATAATACTCTATATGAATGTCCTGTTAATTTAGCTACTTGTGTTAAACTTGGATATTTCCATACTAATATTTGATTTTGTGAATAACCATGTGTTGATACCAATTCTGAACTATGTTTTGACCATGCTAAATTACATACTTGTGAACCAGTATCAACACTTTGCATTGGTTGTCCGGTTAATGTATTCCAAAAACGTATACAACGATCAGCTGTACCACCACCTGATGCTAATAAACCATGATGATGTGGTGACCATGCTATTGCTTTTACGGCAGCTAAATGATCGGTATATGTTTGTACTGGTGATAATGATTGCATATTCCACACATATAAACGATTATCATTACCACCAGATGCTAAATATTGATTGTCAGGTGACCATTTTAAACCGCACACTTCTTGACGATGCCCAACTAACCGTCGTTCTGTTACAGTAGCTATAAATTAAAAAAAAATATATAATTAAAATAGTGACCATCATAACAACAATAATAATAGAGAAATTACGTGGTGTTCGTGTGTCTCTTTGTAGAATTAATCGATCCCTACTACCAGAACTTAATACATCACCATTCCATGCTAATGCACCAACTCTAGCTGAATGTCCTTGCAATTTATTAACTTGTTTATTAACAGCAACATCCCATACAGTAACATAACCATGATGTGTACCAACAGCAACTAAATGTCCACGTTCACTCCATGCTACAGATGTAACAACATTACCATCAGCTGATAAATCACACAATCGTGTCACTTGACTTGTACATGCTGACCATAAATATACACAGCTACCTAAACCAACACTTAATACATTTTGTACAGACCAATCGACTAAATTCAAATAGAAATCATCTTGTAATTCAGGTGCATCTAAAACTTTAAATGGTATCCTCGATATTTTCCTTGTTGCTTTATGTGGTGATCTTAATAAACGTTGACTACTCATACTTAATGGTGATAATGAATATGGACTAGATTGTAATTTAGATGACTGAATTCTATCCTTCTGAAAAAAATAAGAAATAAAATAAAATAACAAATAAATTAAATTAATATCCATTATATTACTATTGATAAGAAAGACATACTTCTATTATTATCAGTAAAATTACAATGACCCACTTTAATAAAAGAGTAAATAAAATGGAAAACAAATCAATTTAACATAGTTGTCAAACAATAGAAAAGGCCAAACAAGAAAATATATGTGGTTTTCGTCCTATTATAGGCAATATTTTTTTTTCGTAATTATTCAGGTTAAAATTTACATTAACACACAATAATTTCCAATAATCATTCTATTTCTACAATTGAAAACAAAACAATTGGGAAACTTCATCCGGAAATACACTCCCAATATAGTAGTTAGTTCCTTATAGGAACAAATTTGCAACCGGAAAAATGGCACGTGCTTCATTCAATATTAAACTCATTGTTTCAATAATAATTATAGTTACTAAGACATCAAATTTAACAAATATCCAACAAGTTAATGAACTTTAAAACAATAAAACAAGCATTTTTGTACGAATCAGAAATATACGTGAATTGCAAATTTTTACAAAATTATTACGAAAGTATAATCAAAACGAATATTTCCGCTTTATTTATCATATTTCTATTGTGTCATCGATTAATATGAAAAATAAATGAACAAATATACATATGAAAAAAAAATGACAAATCACTGAAAAGGGATTAATTTAAATAATTTATATTCCAGTACATTGTGTGTTTTTTTCCTTCTTATAGACCACAAAATGATTTATGTGCATGTAAATATAGGCATAAAATAAAATAGAAATTCTGAATTTTACGAAAATTTATGATGATCTTCACAATCAACCTTCAATGCTAGTTTTTACTGGCTCTTTGATAACACATCATTTATTTATAACATCTCTAAACACTAAATAATTAGTGGATTTATCAACGTGAAGATAAGAGATTTTTACGTGGAATCATCTTTGCATATTTCATCAATGAAAAATAAGAAACTGTTGATAAACATCTGATCTGAAAATTACTTTGTAAAGATTCAATTTTCTTTGTTATTAAATCAAATAAAATGCAATAAAGCAGCAGCAATTAACAATACGATAATTTAATTTAAAAAAATAATAATAAATCTGCCAACAAACGATTAAATCACTATATTTACATATTAATACATAACTATGTGGAATTAATAAGGAAAATCCTGCATATTTCAAAGAATTGATCGTTTCATTTGCGTGGAAAACACGTAGCAAAAATAAAAAGCAATATACCTACATTAAAATTCTATTATTTTACAATGGTGTTTTCGAAAAACAAGAAGAGATAAATTGTAAAATTGCAAAAAAAAATTTTTACTATCTATTTTTAAATCAACTAACATAAGTAGTCCATGAAACTTCGAGGGGAGTTTTCTAACTATTAATAGTTAAGTTTAAAAAGGTGTATCTAAGCGGAAATATAATTAATTCCAGACGAAAATCATCCAAAAATTAACATTTAAATAATATTAAATATAAACATTAGCATTTGTCTCTTAACAAATGTTAATTATCGTACTGTATTGTTGTTTAATACTTATATTATCTTGGAATTTATATCTAAATCCACTATTTAACGTATAATATGATTTTAAGTAAACAGCATTAAATAACAATAATAATTGTTAATTTGTACTTTGAAATTATCTCATTAGAAAATGTTTAATGCAAAATAGTTGAAAAACATGCAATTAGTTTATCAATTCAAAATTATACTAACCGCTTCCTTAATTTATTTATATCATTATTATCACTATTATCAATTTTTATTAGAATTATTAAATACAGTACAAGATAAACATTGATTTATTTTTCATTTGATATATGCACTTTTTTGTTGATTATAGTTGAACCAGCTTAATAGTAGTTTGCTTATTTTAGTTAATTCCTTGACTAATTTGCAAATCATTAGAGATATAAAATAGAGTATATATAATTGATCGAATTCGTTCTGGTCAACTTGACTTCTAAGCCACTATCAATTGAAAGTAAAATTAGCAACATAATCTGCTTTAAAATGTTCTCATATTACACACAAGTTGTTTTTTTTTTAGTATTTGAGGACTTATTTTAATCACACTCAAAGACTAATTAACAAGTATTTTGAAGACAATTTGTGGATCAAATAATGAAGAAGCTTGGACGAACGCAAACAAACGAGGAGACAAACAAATGGAGCATGAGAGTGTTCTGATTCCAGAAAAAACCACGCGAATAGTGTGTACCGTTTGTTTATCAGAACACAGACATTAGTGAACATTAAAGTGTACACCATTTACACGTGTTCTAAGATTTCATGCAATTTTGGTCCATTTTTGATCTATTTACAAGATCATTTTCCTCGGTTAATTAGTTCATAGATGTCACAAAATAAGTCCTTGTGAGATTTCTTCAATTCTCTTATAAATAAGCAAGCAAGCAAGCGATAATTGAAAGGAACATGCTTACATTCACTCGTTCGATATTATTGTTGTGGTCACTTACAATCAAATTTTACTGTCAAACAACCAAACAATTGTTGGCCTGTAGAACCCTCACTTATCTAACCTATAGCTTGTAAAAAACACTCCTTCACGTACGTTTGTGCATTTATAATATTTAAACCATAAATCTTAATAGTTTGAAATTAATCTTTTTAACGTCTAAATTAATTTACAATATTATGTTCAGCATTACGTGAAGGTTATATTGCATCGCTTAATAAAGTAACATTACGCCTCGGAAAAAAAACACCTCCATTTCGTTTTTAACTACACTTCAAAGTCAAGTCGATGTTGATTTACTATACTTCCCATTAGAAATTGTGTATTTCCAATATAAAAATTATAAATTTATCTAATTCAGCAATAATTTACGAAAATGATTAATAATTAAACAAAATTGAACTTTCCAATCAGTAAAATATTAATAATAATCAATATAACATAGAGATAATTTTAGAAACTGTACTTATTTTTCTTGTTTTTTTATATTAATTTTTAAAATAAATTCGAAACTAGAATAATTTCTAGTAGATACCTAACTACGTAGTATAAATGTTAAAAATTTTGTTTACGAAAAGATTTAATTGTTTTACCATTTACATAAATGATAACGAAAAGGTAAATGAGTAATAATAATAATAATAACAGACAAAAATTATATTACATACATATCTAAAATTGTCAAGGAAATGATAAAGACAAGACACAATTTCCCGTCTATGAGGTGGTGATGGTGTGGTGTCATTAACCAAAAATCCATCAAACGGAAGTATTTTAAATTCATGATAATCATAAAAAATGTTAATTTTGTTTGTTTGTTAAATCTAATCAAAGTTAATCAATAGTTAACCCTTCAGTTCAAATATGTACTCTTCTTTTGCATAGTTTAAACAATAACGAATAATTATTGTATGTAATAATAAGTTCAAATACTTCCAAGAGAAAGCTACCAATATTTTGCATAAAAATTCAATATTTTACAACTAGGGGCTAATTGACGTACGTCTCGACTATTACTAAATGGTTGATAATTGTTTTAAAACTATCGACAATTGAATATAATGACAAAATGCAACAAGAATAATAATCTACCGTTATAAAACAACAATCATTAAAGTTTCCAAAAAAACAAAAAACAAATAGAAAATAACATACCTTTGTAGGTGTTCCATATTTGAATAAATTCTTATTTTTAATTGGTGTTAAAACTTGTCGCTCCTCACATTGTGATTTAATATCTTCAGTATTCTCACCTAATAGTTCATTTCTTAATAAAACATTATAAACACCTGGATCACGTGAATTTTCACCAGTTTCTCTTGTTGTTGCTGCCGCTGTTGTTGTCGTTGTTGTTGGTGTTGCTGTTGTTGTTGTTGTTGATGATGTTAATGAATTATTTGTTGTATTTGTGGTCTTTTTATTATTTTGTTGTTGTTTATTCATATCTGGTAGTGTTGCAAAATTTGTTTCCCAATTATTCAATGCTCGTCTTGGTATAAAACGATCACTATACACTAATGATCTTGATTCGTTAAATTGCTTTACACCAAATAAATCTTTTGCTACAGGTAATTTACGTTGACGTAATATACGTTCGTCGATATTTTCTACCGACATTTTCTGTAAAATGAAAAACACCAAAAAAATTATAAAAACTATTCGATAATACAAAGGAAAAAATTGGTAAAAGGTTAAGGGTCTTATTGTATATGCATTTTATAAAAATGTATAAAGCAAAGTTTTTATGTTAATTTTTACGATAAGCCCAAGTTGAAATGTCATTGATTATTATTTATTTCTTCATTTAATAATCATACATTCTTCTATTTCGTTGTTAATTATTCATTATTATTACTATGATTAATATTAGAGGGGGGCCATGATGGTGTCCGATTACCTTATATTTTTAGTTATTCCCATTTTTAATTTAATTATGATTACTTACAGCTAGATTTTTGGAAACATTAATGTTGAATGTTTGAATGTTACTAAAAGACTAAAATAATGAAAATTAACGATAATTACACAAGACAACACACAATAATAATTTTTAGTCCTTTTAAATGCGACAGTTCGGCATTGATCGGTCGATTTAAATGCCATTCAACGGCGTATAACAACTGTAGACACATCCATCAACACTATTAACATAACAACACAAATAGATGGCTTTATCGAAAATGTTCGTATACTATTCGGAAAATTTCAAACATTTCAACGATTTTTCCTGAATAAATTCTTGTAATAAATACAAATATATAAATAACAACATTACAATACGATAAATTACAAAGATTTCACCATATTTATTTCTATTCCTGTCAGTTCAGTGGTATTGAATTGACGTTAGACAGTGGCAGAGCTAGTGGACCATAGCGGTACATGGCGGTACATTTAGAAATTTCAAACGTAATTATAACAGAAAAAACTATCATTTTTTTTATTACACATAATCAGTCTAAATCTAATTCCTGTTTATTCAAACAGAGAATGTCCGTATTTATATATAGAATTAATGAGTTTTGATTGGGATTTACAACGATGCGTCTAGTAGCGCCAATGGTGTCATGACGTTATCCAGGACTCAAACCATGTTGAATTAAACCATTTGTTAATTGTTGTTAATCAGCACCGGACCTAGAAATGTTTCAAGAGGGTGCAAAATGTTTTTGGTGTACCCTCTTCAAAGCATTTCACGTAAGCATTCTGTTGACATTTTGTCGTCTAGAACAAAGTAGAAAATTTGACGCCCCTTTAGTTATCACGCGCCGAGGGCAAAGACCCTAGATGTTGATTATTTGGCTTTCTTATAATAAAATTCGGTCATATTCATATCTACAACTAGTAAATCATTGAATTTTGTTATTAACAGAAATTGAATAACTGCAGAAGTAAGTAGTGTCATCTAGTGGCGAGCTGTATAATTTCTGGAGGCGACGTTAAGGTGCTTCTAGGCGTCGCTTTTGTCCTTGAACTTTCTCTTTCAACAGACATAGCCTAATAATTTGCTATTTCTCCGGAAGTATCTAGTAAACAAATACCTACCATTTATAATGTCTGTTAAAATTAGGATTATAGCACATTACATATATGTTAACAGACGGTTAAATTACTCGTTATACGAAAATCTTTAATATTTGTGGAAAAATTCTACATTACGATTTTATGGTCATTTGACGTTACGGTTTAATTACAAATATAAATGATTTAAAGTGTATTATTACCGTTTTGATTTTTTTTTAATAATAATTGTTTATTAATAATTGTTTTTTTGAGCAGCATTAATTAATTCATAATTATATAAATAGTACGCATATTTATGATTATAATGTCTGTAAGACGAAAAAAATGGTCGAATATATAATTTTAACGGTAAAAAGAAATTAGTAGTATAGACATCTTTCAAAAGAGTAAGAGTACTCTAGAGATGGGGACTCCGCTTCCATTTTTATTGTGCGGCAGGTGTCAAACAGACAATTGTTTCACTTACGTACTGATCTACAACTTATTGTGTATTTTGAATTTCAGTGGCGTTCGTAAATATACACAAATTAGTTGTATACCGTAAGCTTCAAGTCACCACTAAAGGTTGTTTTTTTCGCTCTAGCACTACACGATCCCTCGTCGCAGTTGTATCGCCAGCCCGCGCCACCCGTACTCTAATTAAACGAAATTTTGAAAATTCTAGTGCGGCAACAGCGCATCCGTGAGAATGTAGTTTAATTCAATATGACGGTATGTGTTGGCGCTTTAGCCACATTCACAGAAATTGTTGACATTTGAAAATAAACAATTTGAATTTTTTCGTGTATATACTCGTAAGATTTTCATGAATTTCCATGAATATGAATAAAAAACGACGATTATCCGTATCGTCAGCTTCTTCAGTGTCTTCGGTATCGTCCGTTTCAGTATTATCGTCATCATCATCATCAGCAGCAGAAGCAGCTTCTTCAGAATCAGAATCACAATCAGAAGATGATCGAGATGTGTCTTCTTTGAAACGTCCACGAATCTTCCGTGATCGTACAAATCCATTCGATTTATTTGATGATGGTAATTTCAAAAAACATTTCCATTTATCAAAACGAACAGTTCATTATGTTCTACAATTAATTGAACAGAAATTAAAACGATTTACAGAAAGAAATCATCCATTATCACCAATCAATCAATTATTGATAACATTACGTTTTTATGTGTGTGGATCATTGAATATAATTGCAAATGAAGATTATGGTGCAACAAAAGCAACAATCTCTAGAACTGTACATCGTGTAACACATTATTTAGCATTACAAGGACAGAGATACATAAAAATGCCCCAAAATGATGATGATGAGAACAAAGCAATTTGTCATGATTTTTATAAAATTGCAAATTTCCCAAATGTATGCGGCATTATCGGTTGTATTCATATTAAAATTCAATCACCTGGCGGTGAAATCTCCGAATATTATCGCAATGAAAATGGATGGTTTTCTATCAAAGTTCAAATCATTTGCGATACGAATTTACGTATCAATGAAGTAACAGCCGGTTGGCCAGGTTCAACTGATAATAATGAAATTTTCAATAATTCAACGATAAAAACGAAATTTGAAAATAACGAATTTGGTGATTATTATCTATTGGGTGATGCACGTTATAACTGTAAAGAATATTTATTAACACCAATTCATAAACCAGAAACGATAGCAGAGAAACGTTATAATACAGCACATAAAAAGACTTGTGAGATTTTTCTAAGGACCAACACGATTTTAAAACAACGATTTCCATGTTTAACCGAGGGTTTGAAGATTTTTTCGAAACGAGTACCCGCTGTTATTGTCGCTACATGTTTTCTACACAATTTATCAATAAAATTCAATGATAATATGCATATAAATGATGAAAACTTTAATGATACTGGCAATTTTAATAATTTAGTTAATGATAATAATGATAAAGTTAGAAAATTTGTTATTAATTCAATATTTACAAATTAAATAAATTCGACAATTTAGTTAGTTTTTAATTTTTTAATCTTTTCTTCAATTTCAATTTCTAATTCTCGTTTCTTTAATAACAATATATCTCTTTCAATCTCTTCTTTCTCTTTACGTATACGTAAAATCTCTAATTTCAATTGTTCCTTCTCATCATCACTATTATTGTATTGTTTTCTTTTCGTTCTGATTTGTGATGAATTATCGATATCCCTAGATTCAGTTGATGGCATTATTAATGTTTCCGTATCTTTTGTATTATCGTTTATCGATTCTTTGCTATTTTCATTAATTGTCAATAATGGATCTTTCTCTTCAACCTTAAAAATTGATTAATTACTTCAGCTAATTAGTTAAGACAAATTTAATTCTTACAGAATCATTAAATTGTTCTAAATTGTCAAAAATATTTGTTAATTCAATTGATCGTTGCCCAATTACCTCATGGTATTTTTGTAATACTGACGAAATACTTATTGTATCATCATTTTTCTATAGAAAAAGAACAAACAAAAATCATAATCTCCCATTAAAATTTAACAAACAGTTAATTCAAATTAATACCTTATCGATCAATTCAACCCTATAGCGTTTCTTGATACTATCATATAATGCTTTCAATTGTGTTGTTGTACGTTCACCAGTTTGTGCAATTTTATTGAAACGATTACAAACTTTATCCCATACGAGATTTTTTGCTTTCACTGTTGGCCCATCGGTTTTCTTATTTTCAATTATACTCAAATAATCAGCAGTGATTTCAATTAAATGCATACGATCGCAATCTGTAAAATTTTTAGAACGTACACGTTTCTTTTCTGTTGACATTATTTCATTCGAGATATGTTTTATTCGTTTATTGCTTCTTCTTGTTTCGTATCCAATTTAAATCGGACAAATTAATTTGTTTTTTCAAATGTTCATCATTATTTTTGTTTAAACAAAGTTGCTAAGTGAACAATTTAAATAAACACCGTCCGAGAAACTCGATTAATTTATTTGTTTGTTAAATTCTGACAGTTGACATAAACCTAACCACACTTCATACACATTGTATCAAACAAATAGAATCAACACCAATATCAGTGATATTATCGCAAAATAATTACAAAACAAACGAAATTAATACAAATTTCAATTGTAACAACAATTAACTCCGCGTAATTCCATCAATAATAACAATTAAACGACCATCGCTACAATTAGTGTAATCTATAAGTAGCGCAATCTGGATAAGATTTGAAATAAAATCGACAATTTATAGAACTAATTGAACGGGAATTCGTTTTAAAATTAATATCATATAGAATCACACCTGTATTTGTGACATTTTTAATAAATTCAGAGTTTTGAAAGAAAAATTATTAGACTCAATAAACTTTTGAGAATCACTCTTCTGTGAGGTCATTATTATAGATGGCGCAATGTTAGTTCCGCGTGTTTTGTTATTGTCGCAAGTATATTTTGAAATTCTGTATAAAGATAATCAATTTATTTTTCTTATCAGATAATTAGTGATAAGCGATATTTAAAGAATTTTTTAATTAATTGATTTTTATTAATGTTATTACAACGCATCATGTCGAATAGTAGAACAATTACAAATAAGGTTATAGATGGTATTAGATCAAAGTCTCCATTCGCCTATGATGTGAGTTAAATTAATTGTTGATAATTAATTGTACATAATTCCTTTGCAGACTTGTATAGAATTATTGAATATATTACAGAGTAATGCTAGTTATATTAAAGCAGCTAATACGAATCATGATCCGACCAAATTACAACACGTACTCAAATTTTTAGAAAGGTAAAAGCTTATCAGTGTGATTATATGCTTGCGACTATTTAAAACAATAAATAGTATGTGGTATTAGTTTACGATAGTAATAATTAACAATTACTTACTGGCTTAAGGGAGAATTGGAGACAATTTCAAACTCAACCAACCTGTAGTGTCACGGCCGGTTTATTTATTAAAATTTTATAAATACACATACAATTTATCTTTAAGTAGAATTGATATCAAAATCAATACAGATAAATATTTACTTTAATTTTTCTTGTTTTATTTATCATTTCTATATAAATATATAGGACTGGTATTAGTTTAGATAAATTGGATGAATTATCTGTAATTCATGTAGCTGGCACAAAAGGTAAAGGTACAACATGTGCATTGTCTGAATGTATATTACGTGAACATGGTTATAAAACTGGATTTTTCTCATCACCACATCTTTTAGAAGTACGTGAACGTATACGTATTAATGGTAAACCAATTGAACAACATGAATTTTGTGAATATTTTTGGCAAGTTTACGAAAAATTAGATCAAACAAAGGTATTCTCAACTATTGCATCAAATGACTTCTAAGTAGCTCAATTGTTTTATTATTATTTAGAAACACGATACTGATATGCCACAATATTTTTGTTTTCTAACAATAATGGCATTCATGGTATTTCTTGAGAAACAAGTTGATGTTGCTATAATTGAAGTTGGAATTGGTGGTGAATACGATTGTACAAATATATTAAGGTGTAATTATTTAAAATTTCAACTATTTCGATCAATAATTAATATATTTTATAGATAACGAAATTCAATTTACAGAAAAGTACCAGTTATTGGTATAACATCATTGGGTATCGATCATACATCATTATTAGGCAACAATATCGAATCGATAGCTTGGAATAAATCCGGTATAATGAAAGAAGGATGTTTGGCATTTACAGTACCACAACCGGCAACAGCAATGGCAGTACTAGAAGAACGCAGCAAAGAAAAAAAAGTAAACGAATTCTTTTAAACGAATCCAGCGAATAACAAACGATATTTCAGTGTAAATTGGAAATAGTGGACGTAAACATATTGAATTTTCCTCAAAATACAATATTTCCAACGA
Source organism: Meloe dianella (assembly GCA_028455855.1). NCBI lineage: Eukaryota > Metazoa > Arthropoda > Insecta > Coleoptera > Meloidae > Meloe > Meloe dianella. The sequence continues at coordinate 1,360,532 of JAPTHL010000060.1, forward strand.
ATATTCTAAATCTAAATGCAAACTTAGCGATATCATTGTGTAATGCATGGGTATCAACAAATAAAAATCAACAACAATTATCGGAAAAAATTACAGAAATCGCTATATCGAATTGTTTGTGGCCTGGTCGATTTCAAGTGAAACATTGTGGAAACATTACGTAATTAAATGAATCAACATTATCTCTTACATTATAGTTTTTTTTTTAAATCATTGTTAGATACTATTTAGATGGTGCCCATACTAGCGAGAGTATTGAAATTTGCGCGAATTGGTATAATAACTTAACAAAAACAACCAAAAACCAACGAATATTGATGTTTAATATAACTGGAAATAGAAATGCTGTAAATTTATTGAAATTATTACGTTCCACCTGTCGATTTGTTGGTGTTATATTTGTTACAAATTCATCTACAAATACTGATAAAATTGGTAAATTATTACATGCAGGAGCATTTTTCTTTTCTCAATAAAACATTTTAGATAACATTTCTTTATCAACAGATAACCAATTAGAGAGGTGTGAACAACACAAACAGATTTGGTTGGATTTGGATGAGAGTGATCCAAATAATAAAGTTGGATTTATTGAAATATTCCCAACAGTGGGGCAAGCTATCGATTTTCTAAATTTGCAAACTAAATCGGAATTGTTAGTGACAGGTTCGTTGCATTTAATTGGGGCTGTATTCAATATAATCGAACCGAATTTGAATAATTGTTAAATAAAGGAGGGATTATTTTTTTAATTTTGGATTTTTCCCCCTTGTACTTACCTGATGACGATGATGATTGTGATAAACACGACACACCTTATTGTGTTGGTGAAAATACTTACAATGTTATCAAAAATCAAAGAATTCATACTATGACAGGTATATTTTCCTTCACTCTGTTATCTTGACTGAAACAAATATTTATTTTAAATCATTCTTTGAAAAAAATTTAAAAAAATATGGCAAATTCTTATCTATAGTAAATAAGCTTGTCGCTGACTTAATTTATACACAAAAAAATTGTATGAATTTATTTAAATTTTATCGAAATTTGATTGTTATGGTTTGATAATTAGAGCTTTAGCAGATTTCCCAACTGAAGCCCTACTCTCTAATGACATAAAACAAACAAAATGTAAAAGTGCCCTTTTTATTTATAGCTTGAGTATTCTCATACATAAAGATTTATAAAAGATTCATATAAATAACAGAAAAGGGGTTACGCTCACCGGTAAATATACTCAGAAAAAAATGCAATAACTAGCACAATAATTTTCGTTCTTCAAATATTGCAAATAGGCAATTAGCTTTTGGTTTTCAAAAAGAAATTATCGATTATTTACAAATAAATAGATCAATTATAAATTAATAGACTATATGAGTACATTATTATGATATACAAATCGTTTTCAGCACAGCCAAATTTATTATAATAAAAGTGCTACAATGTAAGTAAATCCAATGCTTTATCTGTATCATTATTACATTGTATTAATGCTTTTGAGACATTAATTTCAGGAAAACCCAATATTAATAATTCGGACATTGCTAGAAGATGTTCCACAATCTAAAAAATCGTACATTAGAAATCGATAAAAATTATCTCGATAATAATACCTTTTTTTGATCATTGCCGATTAATTTACACACTTTAGCTACCCTAGATAATGGGAAACCCATTGCACTAATTGATGTACAACTATCTTGAAATTTCTTTGGTAATGTATCGAATGGATTATCATCATCGTTATTATTGTCAATATTATCACTTTTACTAGTTTCACTGCTAGTATTGCTATTAGATTTTTTATTGTCTATATGGATATGATTTAATTTTTCGTTTAATGATTTTAAAATATCTGGCACTTTGTTGTTGGTTGTTCGATCTGTTGTTTGATAATTACTTGATGTTGTCAAATCTGTATCCATTCGATTTATTGCTGTTGTATATGACGATGAGTACGTTGGATTGTTGAATGTAGTATTTGGATAATAATAGCCGTTTGTTTGATTATAAACTGAAGTTGCAGAATTTATATACGATATACTATTTGGAATGTAAGTATAATTGGGATAAATATAATTTTGTTGTTGTTGCTGTTGAAGTGTGGTATTATTAACACATGGATCTTTCTTCAATACCAAAGCCAATTCTTCCATTTCATTAATTGATTTTAATTCCATATTATCAAAAGGACTAGATGTATCAGCTTCAAAATCGGATATATTAAACGGACTTTTATCGCTGTTCTTTTGTAAACTTTGATTATATTCGGTTAATTGTATTGGCTTTAATATATCAGTCGTATTAACTTGTGTTGGCATTAAAATATCGTGTGTTATTTGATAGTTTTGATTTGTTTGTGTATTATTCGAATCTTTCTTTAATTCATTATCATTACAACCACCATCATCATCGTTATTATCTAATTCGTCTAAACGTTTTTGTTCATTAATTCTAGCTTGTTCTAAACGTGTCCTCTGTTCATCAAACAATAATTTTCTAGTTAAACGCCATTCATTCATTTTCTCTTTAACAGTCTTTTCTAATATAAAATCGTATTGTGGCATATTATCTTCTATATGTTTATTTAATGTTAATCGTTGTGCATATGACATGGCTAAATTTATACGTGGTGGTGGTTTGTAACGTTCTGATATTTTAACACATACACCATCCATATAACCGGATTGATTATCTTGTGATTTACTGCTCATTTCGATTGTTGTTTCTGTATTCTATAAAGCTTCAATTATGTATGAGACAATAGAGAAATAACTGGCTTTAATATTCTTACCTCACGTTTACCTTGATGATATACAGGAATTTTTCTTCTTTTAATTGAACCTAATTTAATAACTATGTCAATACTGCGATATTTACATTACTATGGGTAAATTTTTATGTTTCTATAGCAGTCTAGTGATTTAGTTGAATTATATTTGGATTTTCTTGAATTATTTAATTTAGAAAATATGTAAAAGGATTTCTTTAGAAGTATTTTTTTTTCAACTTAATCATACGATGACATATCAAATTTAGTAATTTTCATTTTTGTCATGAAACAGTTGGCAATGGGATATTTGCGTGACATTTGCAGCAAGTGTCACCAATGAATTAAGATTCAAAGATCGCCACTAATTCATGTGGCAGATACAGTACAATCTCTCATCTTTCTTTTACCTCTTGGAATCGTTTGCTTACGACAAAGACAGTAAATGTCTTTTCATAGGTTAAAAGACTAGAAATCCTAGGCCAGGTAGTGTCTAAGGCGCAACGACAGGCTATTACGAAATAGGATATGGTACAGCTGTTGAGGGTGGATATAGTTTACAAATAGTTGTCACTCCTTATACGCGGTTTCTAAAAAATATTATTCTGTATGCTATAGTTATCGATTCTATAAAGTTATAGAATCCACAAATTCAAATTCGGTTTCTGAAACGTTCTTTGACTGTTGCGCCACCACATTTAACTCTCTGCATGACCGATAGAGTTCTATGCTTAGCTTGGGAAATAGCCCAGACCGAAGGGACTCATGTGAGTTGTGGCTAATGGCGTGTATCGCCCCCATAAAGCTGCAATTTATCTCACAGTTTAGCTTCCATCGGCGATCTATATTTTGTTATGTCAATGTAACTGACAACGATGGGTGGGTGTACTGGTGATTAGTAATATTCCAATTTATTTTGTTGGCAACACTGATTTTCTAGTAGTGCATTTGACCGTGTTGATGTAACTTTTGTGTTACTCTTTCGTTCTTCATTATTAATTAATTAAAAGTAATTTACTGGCCAAATACAAATGTTCTTAATTGTTTCAATTTTAAATGTGTACAGTGTGTGTTGTTTTTAGCATGGTGGGATAGCAACGAAAACCAATCCACATTTCGGTACACCGACCATTGTCACCGTTTTTTTTCCTCAACAAGAAGAAGAACAAGACAAGAAGTAGTCGTAGACAAAAAAAAATCAACAGTTAAAATTGCAGGGTCCCTTATATCGTCCCAGCACCTAATTGGGATAGTAAAGAAAATGACTGAATACAAATTAGTAGTAGTTGGGGCAGGTGGTGTTGGTAAATCAGCATTAACAATACAATTAATACAAAATCATTTTGTTGATGAATACGATCCAACAATTGAAGATTCATATAGAAAACAAGTTGTTATTGATGGTGAAACATGTTTATTAGATATATTAGATACAGCAGGACAAGAAGAATATAGTGCCATGAGAGATCAATATATGAGAACTGGTGAAGGCTTTTTATTGGTATTTGCTGTTAATTCAGCTAAAAGTTTTGAAGATATAAGTACATATAGAGAACAAATTAAACGTGTTAAAGATGCTGAAGAAGTACCAATGGTATTAGTTGGTAATAAATGTGATTTGTCATCATGGGCGGTCGATATGAATCAAGCTAGAGAGGTATGATAATGATGTATCTTTTATTATTTATATTTGGAAAATATCCTTGAATTTTGTCCATTTCCTTTGGGTTTGTTCAATTTCAAAATTACAAGGGATTATCCTCAATTTTTATCATTCAAGTGTTTCAAGGAATGGTCGATTTAGAGAGTATTTTCGGGTAGGCACAGATCAATTATGATACGCTTTCAACCGGGAACACACAAAAGATACGGGGTCTACAGATTCTTCAAATTTCGTTGATTTTGATAAAATTAATAACAAAACAGAGTAAACTCTATAAGACGACCACTTTTACTGTTACAAAGAATGGTCGATTTACAGAGGTGTTTCCGGGTTTGGAACAGAGATCAATTGAGTCACGATTTTAACCATTAAACAAATTCGTTGCTAAATCATGATCAAATTTCAGAATAACCATAACTAGAACTAATTCTTATTCAATAGAAATCAAATGTTTTATTTTTAAATCAATAAATATGCAATAACTAAATTGAAAAACAAAAACAAAACAAAAATATGATCAGACAAACAAAGGTCTTTGTTTACGGTTATTTTTGACTATTTTGCATGGAATTTTAATAAATATTTTTATGATTATTTCGTTTTCAGATTGCTAAACAATACGGTATTCCATTTGTAGAAACATCAGCGAAAACACGAATGGGTGTTGATGAAGCATTTTATACATTAGTTCGTGAAATCCGTAGGGATAAAACAAGCCGTGGTAAACGGCATAAGATAACCGGTGGACATGGTCGTGTACCATTCAAATTGAGATGTAGCATTCTTTAAAGAAAATACAATCACAAACAAATTAAACACACACAACATTTAAAAGAAAAATACTAAAAATTAAAAAAAAATAGTTATATTGTGGCAGAAATTGAAAGACTTCTTTCTAATAACCGTTACGAGATTTGTCGTCTTTTTTTTGACTTCGCAATTCTTCTCTTCTGTGAAGTAATATGAATAGTGTTTAAAAATTATTGAAAAAAATAATAATTGAAAGAAGCCGTGCGTGACATCTTATTTGTTGCTGTTTTATAGTCGGCATCAGTTGTTACATTAAAAAAAAAGATAAGGAAATTATTTTTAAAAATAAATTGACATTTTCGCGTGAGTGTTTTAAATAAAAAATAAATGAAAATCAAACATATGCCGATTTAATAAGTGCGAAAATGTGTAATTATTTGTAAGATTGGAGCATGAAAAGAAGATGTTTGCGGTTGTTCTTCTACGTTTTTGTTTTTCTTCTCTGCTTTAATTAGTTGTTTTTATTATTAAGATATACTCAAAAAATTTTTTTTTATTTTGGTTTTAACATCAAAATGAAAGAGAAATTGTCCTGTTTTTGTTTGGTGTAGATTTTATATTAAATTAATAATAACAGGACTGTATTTCTTTTATTTTTGCGTAATTCTTTAGTATTTTTTATTTGTGACAATTATTTAATTTTAAATAATTACGTTTGAATTTTAAAGAGGATAAATACACATTTTTATACTTGTCTACATTTTTCCAGATATTAAAAGCTATAAATATTCTAAAAGCAAAAAAATATATTTGTGATCTATATTTTAATAATAATAATAAATCTTTAGTTGTGAAACTAAAAAATTTGTATGTGAGGAGGTTGTATAAACATTCGAAAGATTTTTGTATATTTTTTAGTGAATATTTCGGTCAACAATTTAGATAAATTCCTAGGATAGAAGAATACTGTTTTCTTTGTTATCAAATCTTGTAAAAAAAGCTGTTGTATCCAACAGAATTCACTTGTATTTTGAAATTTATCAATGTTAAGAAATGAAAACCCAGCTATTCTGTGAATTTACACTAATTTTACTTATTGATTATTATTATTATAAAGTTGTGTGTAATTTGCAATTGTATACTTACACAATTAATTTAACTGAAATATCTAAAAATTTTCTCTCATTAATTATTCCATGTAATAACTCAGGAATAGCATATCAAGATATTTTGCGCACAAGTCTGTATAGGTGCCTCAAAAAACAAAAACAAAGAGAAGATTTATGCAATTTTAATGCTTCTCTACTCGCTATTTGCTGTTTTTATTACTGATATTAAATTGTAGTTATCCTCTTTAATGAGATTTCCCACTATTATTGTTTCTCTTTTATTGGAAATAATATAAATTTAATAATTTAGAAAACTGATTTGACAAGCTGACACAAAAAAGAAACAATGAATTTCGCCAATATTAGCATAATAACAATTTATGAATTTTCGATAATGTTCCTAAATTCCTTAAAGAAACACACAAAAAAACTGTCTTTTCTATTATGAAATTTTTCTTAATGTTCTTACTAATCTATTATAGTTTTAATTTTGCCTTTACAAAATGATTTTAAAAATAAAAAATATATGTAGCAATTTAGTTGATAAGTATATCTACTACTAAAAAAAAACAACAACCTCTCTTATTAATAATAAAAAACAAAACTATTAAACATATAAATCTTTGATCGAATTAATCCCAAAACAACAGCCTCATGTTATTTTAACAACTTTATTGAAAACTAGAGTTCGATTAAAATTTCTTCCATGAGTGATGAAAAGAGAAAATTCATAATAAAAACCGAAATACAATTGTTTACGAAAAAAAAAACAAAACAAAAATGAAACACAAGTGCAAATTTATATGAGAATTTAAACAAAATTGATGGCCTTTTTTTTTGTTATTGTTTTAAGGCAAGGATAATGGGCGGAAGTATTGCCGGCAATACAATGAACCCAAATTAAGTGGACGATCTTGTGGACCAAAATGTCGGCTATTACGTTCAGTTACTCTTGAATATGCTGTTGCATATTCTTTATCAAAAGTATTGATATCAATTTGAGCACGACCAAGAGCTTTACATGCTAAAAATAAAATATCACGATAAATTGATGATGATGATGACGACGATTGTTGTTTTGTTTCTGTTAATTGTTGTTGTGTTTCACGTTCTGTTGCTAAACTTTTTAATGGTTCAACTAAATCATTTAAACGGATATTATTGATGATCTTTTGCATAAATCTGAAGAAGAAAAAAAACGATATTTAAAAGTAATTTTTTTTGAAATTAAATTTTTTAATAATTACGATTTTGTGACGATATTGTTGTTTAAATTCATTTGAGCATTGTCCCGCAATTTCCATAAAATATACATCGGAGTCCGTTCTATATGTAGACGAGGTTCATCCCATAAACATTTGACATTGACTTGGGCTGCCAGTTTTTCTAAATTAAAACATATGGAATTGTTTGTTGTTTGATTCTTTTTTTTTGATTAATTTATTTTAATAACAAAATGTGTCATCGTTTAAATCAAAATATGATTCAACTTCTAATCGATAGATCACAATAAACCCTCTTTAAAATGACTACTGCATTTTTCTAAATTAAGATTGATAGAATCGTTGTTTTATAGAGAGATAATTAAAAAAGGGTTTATTGTATTAAATTGAAAACTCTACAGCGAAAGGCAATATTTCAAATAATAATAGAAGCAAAGAAAAACAGGAAACGATATTCTAACTAATTGAATTAAAAATGTGTCATCAGAAATGATTCAACTAACAATCAATAGATTTGAATGAAGATAATTTTATGAAATTTTGTTACCATGGGTCAATTCTTATGAATAATTTCCGCAATGACTCATTGTTATTGGTTTTAAAAGAAATAATGAGAGAATTTGATTAAAACAACTTACGATTATCTTCCTTAATTGAAGCTTTTTTTGTTTGTTTTAAAAGAAAAATGAACAATTTATTATTGTCTTATCGATGTGTTTCGTTCAGAGCCGCTTGTCTAACCGGTGGTTATCGACAAGTATTGCATGTGGTCCGCAAATCAATGCAATTAATAGAAGAAAACAGTATTAAAAGTAGAAAAATAATGACCACCGGTGGGATGCGGCGTTGAACAGATTAAAATATATTTACCTAAAGCTGCTAATTCCTGTGTTAGAGGATCGGTACCTTCTTCTACCGGTTGCATTTGTCCAATATTATCATTACTTCTTCCATTATTATTATCATCATCATCATCATCATTATTATTGTTATTTTTATTGTCGTTTTTTGTATCATTGTTTTGTTCATTAGTATGTGTTTTTAAATATAAATTTGGTAAATGTGTTTGAACATTAATACGTTCAAATGTCCATATTAAATTCCAATAAATAATTGGATGTTCATCAACGAATTTCCAATTAGCTAAACTTAAATCACCTTCTTGTTTTAAAATATTTTCTAATTCTTTACGTAATACTAATGGATTTAAATATGGTACACTAAATGGATCACATGTTGGGATATGTTTACCAGTTATTATAATTGTTAATAATGGTACTGTTAATTTATTACATGATTGACATATTGTATTTAAATTTGAATCTTCAGCAAACCAATTCGCCATTATATCTTCATCATATAATAAACACAAACAATTATGACATTGTGAACATGAAGTTATTGCAATTTCAAGTTCACTATCTATAAATAAAAGAAAAAAAAACAATTAAACAAAATAATTTAAATAAATAGGCTTTTCTAACCAAATTTCTCTTCACTAGGTGGTGGGAATAGACTATCTGGTAATACTTCATCATAATCTTTTAAATTTGTATAACTACCCTTATTACTACCCAATTCACCAGATATCCTTCGATGTCTTTCACAACCATCACTACCATCAGTTGATTCACATTCACCACCACCGATACCACAATTATTATTATTATTATTGTTATTGTTATTTAAATTATTATTAGTTGTTTCATTTGAATAATTAATATCACCACTTCCCAAACGTTCATTATTTAATACTTTAACTGGTGTTGAATTTGTTGATGTTGATATTGCTTCTTTAATTTCATCTAATTTTTTTACCATTGTTGTGGCTGCTGATTTTATAGAACTAATACCACCTTGTATTAATTCATTGGATTTTTTACCAGTAAAACTGCTCGGACTACAGATGCATAAAACAAAAACAAAAAAACACAAAAAATTCTACTAACAATCATATAAAATAAAAAATACGATTCTATTTAAAATACAAAACAAATAATAGCCAAGTTTAAATTGAGAAAGCAATAATTACCAACAACATCTTATTTCATCAAGAAAATTAAATATTTTGTTGGTACATTCAATTTATAATAATCATAATAATAAATACGTACCTAAAATTATTGATGGCATGTTCGATAAGTTGTTGTGGCACCTTGAGATCAGCTTTACGTAAGGATAGGCGTGATGGTGAATAGCGGCTAAAATAAAACATCTAAGCTACGATCTAATACATACGTGCATATTTTTGTTTGTTTTTTTTTTAAAGCTATAAGCACAACAATTTTAACCATGCTTAATTTTTATTAATAATTGATGAAAATGGCAAAATCAAATTTAATTGAATTAAAAAAAGTTTGTACCTAAAACCCATTTTAAAGCTGGATCCAAGACTAGCTAAACTCGATGTAACTGTTGATGCTGGTACAGTTTCAGATCGATGTATTTTACTTTGTGCTGGTGGACTTCCTTCAAATGTTTGTGATCGATGTACGGAAGATCTAAATAAAATTGGTTCATCTGTTATGATAGGATGTAAAACATCCAGATTTGTTTGTTGTGTTGGTGATGATATTTCTGCTATAGGAATAGGATCTGGTAGTTCAAATGCTCCTAAAGGATCATTTTGTGTTACAACCATACGAGGTGAGATCCTACAATCGAATTTATTTCAAAATAATTATAATAATTTAAAAACAAAAAAAATACGCACATTCCAGGAGATTGTTTGGCAGAATTCTCATCTTGTTGTTGACCATTAAATTGTAATGTTCTCGAACAATTTTTCTTATTCTGTTGTAATTTATCGATAATATTTGCATCACCTGCACTTTCCGATCTTGATAATAATCGACATTCTGATGGACTATTCTGTGTTGAAAAATCATCATTAATTTGTTCTTCATCGATATTTTCAACAATTGTTGTTGTTACTGTTGTAGCTGTTTCATTTTCAACATCAACAACTGATTGTTCTGAACCACTTAAACTACCTTTAACAATACTAGCAACACGGCGGAAACGATTTAAAAAACTTGTATCTTGTACAGCTTCATGTGAATCTAATGATGATCTTGATGTAGCACGATCATTCACATCTAATAGACTTGAACCACCTTCCGTTGATGCTGATAATTTTCGATTAGCTTTCTGTTTAATAGCCCAACGGAAATGTGCAGCACCCATAACAACATTACGTAATTTATTCCATAATACTTGACTAGAACCGGAATATGCTGGCCATTCTGCTTCTAATACACATCGATTATACAATCTAGATTATTAAATTGATTAATTCATTATTTATATGGAAATTAATCAATTATATACCCGTATGTTAGAGCATTTGGTTGTATACCAAATTTTTTCATAAGTACAAGCAATTTTACTGCTAATAATGGACGTGAATGTTCACCACATAATTGCATCATTAATCGGTAACATACTTCATCACATGGAAGACGTTGTTGTGTTGCACGTACTAATAATTCATATGCTTGTTGTAATATTGCTTTTTCTTTACCAACATTTAATAATAACATACTTGGCAATACCATAAAATATAATGTGTGGCATGTACCACATAAACAACGTGCCCACATTTCTGGATTATGTAAACATTTCCTGTAATTTATCAATTCATACATTCTTAATGTATTAAAAGAACACAAAAAAAAAGATAGAGTAATATCGATAAAAAAATGTAGATTTATGGAAACTGAACGAACAGAAATTCACATTATCATAATGAGATGGAAATATTGATATGAAAAAATATATCACATAGTGAACTTTGGAATATGAAAATGGAAATATGTCGGAAATAAGTAGAAAGAGGACATATAAAACATCTAATAATGGTCACATTTTTGGGAAATGAATTCCCTTTAGAATTGTAGCATTTCCAGTTGTTATCGTTGACCTTTTCTGTGGGGTGCTTACTTCTACTCTTCTTATGGCGTAGATTTCTTGTATAAGCGCAGTTAAAAGCTTAGTTTAGAGTAAATGTGGGGAGTAAATGTTTCTTCAATACAAACCTTGCCATTTTTTGAGCAGACTTAATTTCATGTTTTGTTCGTCTAGCCATTGGAGATCCAGGAATATTAGTCTGATGTAATAAATGTAAATGATTCCGTTTTTTGCCCATTAATAGAGACGGATCCAATGTAAAATTTGAATAAATATGTAATTCTAAAAATGAAATTTATATATTTATCTAATGTATTAATTATTAAACGATTTATTACCATCTAATGTTGATTCTGGTGGTAATACAAATACAGTTCTATCGCTTTTATGTAATGCATCAGGTTCAAGTAAACGTAATTCACATTCATCATACGATAATTTTTCTGTACATTCATCAAAAAATGCTAAACCTTGATCACCATCAACAACAAAACTACGTTCTTCAATAAAACGTATAAACATTTGTGTACGCATCATTAATTGGAAGAATTTATGATGGGTTTTATCACGACTTTTTAAAAAATCATTTAATTGAAATAATGCTTGCGGATCTGTTGTACCAACTGTTGGTGCTTTTGTTATTGGTAATAAATATGAACGATATCCTTTTAATGTTAATGACATGAAACGTAAGAAAGCTTCTTGAATTTCTAATTCTTGTGCTTGTTCACGTTGTTTTTTACGAAATTCTATTTCAATATTATCAGTAACAATATTTTCATTATTATTTGTTGGATTATTACGTATTTGATAATAAAGATAATCAAGGCTTGATTTTAATGTTTTTGCAGGCTTCTTCGGTAATAATTTAATATTCAAAATTTGTCGTTGTGACTCAGCTACCTACAATTTTATATCATTAATAACTTATAAAAATAAATAAAGAAAAACAATCAAAACCAACAGTAATGATATTCGTGTCCAAATCAATACAACTAACATCCGGTGGTGGATCATATAAATCGAAAAATCTTGAATCAACACCAATTAAGAATGGCAATGGTGCATGTAATACTTCAACTAAACCTAATGGACATAATGGTATATATGGACATTGCCATTTAAATGGAAATAAAAATGATGATACAGCTTCAGCAACAGCTGTTAATGTATCTGGACGTAATGAATGTATTAAAATCTTTTGTTCAGTTAATGCCAATAATAAAACTTGTAAACAATTTTCTGATCCTAAATTCATTAATAAATGACGAAAACCGGCAGCACTTCTTGGTAATGGCAAATCTTCCGGTTGTGTCATTATAACTTTATCCTGATTATTATCAGACAATTCTAATAATATTCTTGGTATTGGAAATGGTACTTCATCTAATAATTGTACAATATAACGTTCTGCTGGTATTGTTTGTGGTTCACCACTTGTTACAATTCTATGTAAGAACAATAACCATGTTTCAAATGAATCATAAAATGGCCAATGTGATAAAAGACATATAGATTTATTCATATTTAAAATATATTCAAAATCTTCTTTATATTCTAATAATTCTTTTTGTTCATCTGTTAAATTTTCTAATGGAAATTTTTCATAAAACGTTATAGACGATCCATATATTTTATATTTAGCATCTGATACAGTTAATACAAATGTACTAAATACTGGTTTTGGACGTGTTGCTTCTGTTGGCCATAATTCTAATGTTGCACCCATTGGTAAACAAAATAAAGGCACAGATTGTGGAAATTGGAAATCAGGTAAATCGGTCATTGGATATCTTGATAACACTTCTGGTTTATATGTTAATAATTTAGCACGATTCATTGATTTTTTATAACATAAGAATACATCACTACCAACAATACCCTTATTTAAATTCTTATTAATACAACAGAATGCATGTGGTGGTGATTCACCTTTACTAGCAATTACCACACAAATATCGGTAACAACAAGTGCATTACATGGCATTGTTGCATGTCCACGTCTATACGTTATAAATGTATGTGATGTTGAATTATTTACATTAGCAACATGTTTCCCGACACTTTCTTTAACAACTTCAGCATCCGGCATCAACCATTCTTTACCCTCATACATCACACCTATAAAACACAATCAACATAAAATTGTATAATTAATAGATAGATAATTACCAATATCAACTAAGGGTGGTTTATCACGTCCACGACGATAACATAAAAAACAATCAATTGTCCGTAAACTACCATGATTCAAATCGGCAATTAAACCAGTTGGTGTTTTCGTTATCATCTCATAACCATCTGGTAACGTTTCACCAAATGTTGGAAATATAACACCAATATCGGTGATTGGTGGTTGGCCATGACTAGCTTTCAAATTACCACCTTCTGATAATGTTGTCTCGTCCAATGGTTCAGGATCATCAGGTAGACCAGCCACAACAAAGTAATCAGCCACACGTTTATCCTCCATCTTATTCCTTAATAAATTATATATCAAAACAATAATTATTTGTTATTACAATTAACATTCGATAAAAAAAAGGAATTAGAAACGAAAAATCTACGAGATTTGTGTTATCGATCTAATAATAATAATAATACTTGGAATTAAGGCACACATTTTCTGTATTATTTCGCAGTTGGTCGTAATCAAGTCTCTTTATCTTATGGACGTCTAGTTTTGTTCTTTGTCCGTTGTTTTATTTGCGTGTGTGTGTGTTTGTTTTTTTTTAATTTTCAACTTTCTTGTTTCTATGTTTTCGATATTGTTTCTTGATGTTGCTTATGAGTCATCGTTATAATTGCACTATACCCTTAAGCAGTTTAATTAACTTTATTGAACAAAACACTAATTAATTACACAAATAATTGATTTGTAATTAGCATTTTTACTTTTCTTTTAGTTATTTATTTAAATATTTCTCCAATACTTTACAGGTCGTATTTGACTACTTTGACAATTTTATAGTTTTGACAGTTGACAGAAAAACGACAGAGCCCTACATTACCGTTCGCAGATATCTGTAGCTAATTCAACTAAACATGCAATTATTCGTTGCAACTGTCTAACATTCAATATTCTTTTTGAGATTTTCTCAATTTATTAGAGTAGGTTGTCAATTTGTCAACGAAATTTGTTGAAAATACGCTAAATTTAGGTAATATGATGAGATAATTTTAGCATAGCATAACAGATGTCGCTACAAGCAACAACAATTGTTGCGACATCTATTGTTGATATTGATATCAAAGGTCAGAATTATTTTGAAAAAAAAACTAAAAAATAATTAAATATAATTAATTTTTTCTATGATTTCTCTTATATCTACATTTAACTCACCTTCTGATGAATCATCAAATCAATTTCCTAAGGCAAATCTTTAACCTTCCACTAAACAAAAAAAATAATAACTGAACTTGATCGTTTTCATTTCTGCATGACTGGCTTTTTTGAACAAGAACAGCCACAAAAAACGAAAACAGGCACACAAACGTTTTAAACTGGTTTAAGTTACCTTAATTGTTTCGGAAATATGATGTTTTAACACCTTTTTACTATTGTTTTGGAAATATATTGCGTATAACTTCAGCGGCGATCCTAGCTAATTGGCCGCCCATATGCCACACGAAAAGTGGACGCCCTTTTTAAGTCTTCTATATAGGTATAAAACACACTACACATTTTGCTAAATGTTAAAGAAGACAGCGTCGACATAGTGTATAACACACATTCTTATGTAGGGTGTCAAGCTTGCGGCTGGCGACAGAAAAAACGTCGAGCTCGGCGTTTATGGAAATCGGCGACAGAAACGCTCACCATACTTTCTTATGGACCATATCAAGCTTGCGACAGTGTCGCAGCGTTTTTATGGGCAAGTTGTTTACAGTACTTAGAATTTTTGGAAAAAGATAAGAATTGAAAACTGTTTGAGATGTTCGATCGTAGGGGCATCATAAAACTAGCAATTGACAAAGTACCAACAGGCCATTGTCCAGGTGGAGGTACATTGGCCGTTATGAAAAATACTTCAAAAGCAGATAGTCAATTACCTTTTAAGTAGATACAAGATAATTGTGCCCCGATTTTAATAATTGACCACCAACAACTCGCGAATGTCAACAATCAACACGGTCGCGACGTTTTTATGTATAGGTTGTTGGTACTATGTAGAATTGTTGGTAAAATGATGAGAATTTTAAACTGTTTGAGATGTTAAATTGGATGATTCATTCTGTCGCAGGCTGTCCTACAAATGTGTTCACAACACTGTCGCAAGCTTGACAGTAGACTTAAAGAAGAAGAAACTCATTAGGGATAACCAATCTCCACTAAATATACGATCGTGGGATTTACATCAGTCATCACCATACGAAGTTTTCGTAGAATAGAGAAGAAAAAAAGTGCAATTACCAACATATATGCTGGATTTTATCTGATCTATTGCTTTTGCAAATGAAAAGAAAGCGATAAAAGATGAATGTTAAGATATAATAACTGCAAAGTGCTCATTCGCAATGTTCCCAAAAATTTCATGAGAAACAAGTGGTTCTAGTCTATTTTCATATTCTTTAAAACTAATGACCGATTTTCTCCTAAATAGGCAATCTGTTCTTTGTTGCTGCTAAAACTGATAAAAATTTTACAAAAATAACAGTTACAACTTCAACAAAGTGTCACATTTGCTTGTAACGTGATATGTAACTATTTTCTATATAGATATATCTTGTTTTTCACTGTGATGAATATTTCAGTGGCGTCAGGACATATAAAAAAATTACATAATCCATCAGTTCGACAATACATTTCTGTTATACCTATATTTTTGTAAATATAAGACTTTTCTTTTAAATATTGGTCGCTGGCCGCCCCAAAATTTGCCGCCCCTGTGCGACGCACTACTCGCACAATGGGTAGGATCGCCACTGCGTGCTGCATTATTCCATTCTTCTAATGATTGTTCAGGATTTGTTAGCAAGTTCTTAACCAGATTTGAATCGTTTTCGAAAAGTTCTACAAAACTATAAACAAAACAAAATCATTTAGAACACATTAAAAACGATCAATTTTCTATTTACTTAATGTTGATGGAATGATGACGATTCTCGTCATTATCCTTTAATAAATGCTCAATAACGTCTTGATGATATGTTAGCAAATATTGTTCGTACATCATGTTTTTAATTGGATTAATTGAAATTTGAATTACTTTACAACAGATCTTCTTTTCGAACTCTTGACATTTCGTGATAATCACTACTAATTGTAGCTCATCTAGTGTGATTTTAGAAAAACATAAGACCACCAGTGGGGTCTCGTGAACAGCAAGACATTATTGAGGACCGTGGAAAAGCCATGCCCCTCAACCTAATCTGTTAACCGGTCCAAATCAAATGGAGTAGTTATTAGAAAAATCATTAGGTACGCCTTTAAAGGTCTCCTATCGTAGAAAAATGTTTGGGTTTGGTGAAATGAACAGTGACCACCCTTTTGTTTCCTAGATTTCGCAAACATAGAATTAAAGACAGCATCAAGAAGAAGAAGTTTTAGTTGTTCGAACACAACTTGATTCGAGTACGTAAAAGTCTTCCAAATGTGATTAGAGGATTAGCAACAGAAAAATTTTGTGCTAATTGAAGGAATAATAGATTTTCTAAAGAGAAAATCGTATTTTATTTCCAACTATGAATATATTTTATTATAAATTGAAATTTATCTATAATTTTTTTATGTGTTCAGATTATTCGATGATAGTCAAAGTATTATCTGGTTTTTCATGATAACAGAACAAAGAAATGTTTAAACGCTTAGTTAACAGCGTTTTCTAGACTTGTTGAATCGAGTATTTGTATCACTTGAGTTTCAGACGTCGGAGTATTAGCATCGGCTTAACAATTTATTAAATTTATTAGTGAACAGTGTTTAAATCATTAGCGTTTTAGTAATAATAAAAGTGTTAGTGCAGTGTTAGTGCCAGTGCAGTGTTAGTGTCAGTGCAGTGAAATAGTGCTAGTGCTTGGTGAATGGATTGGTTTGCCATGCAGTACCAAGGGGTAAGCAGAGATTCAACTAACCGGTAAGTCGGGGATATTGAGAAGAGGACGCTACAAAGGTAGGACGTCGCGGGATTTAGAAGAGGAAACCATCCAAGGTAGGATTTGTTAATTAGTCCACGGATAATTACATGGACTATAATTAGTCCATGGATAATTACATGGACCAGTTAACAAATAAGGATGCCCATAATAAACATTCAATTAGGATGCTCCCTCGCCCTATTATAGGGATTCAAGATAGGTTGCCCCCTGCCCCCCCCCCTACATGCCCAATAGGTCTTTTCTTATGCAATCGTTTTTTGTTAGGGACAAATAGGAAATTATTTTGCGGACATTTTTCATCGTTTGCGTCAGGGTTTGGTGAAATGAGCAGTAACCACCCTCAAAAATCGTGAATTTCGCGTATTTTCCGTGCTTTATTCGAAATAACAGTGATTTAGTGAAAAAAGTGTGTGTAGTGCCAGTGAAAATAATTGAACAGATAAGTATTATGCAATTAAATAGATAAGTATTACGCAATTAGATGTACTTATATGTGATTAAATTACAATTTAATCAAATTCTATGTTTCAGCATTATATATTGTGTTTTAGTAATTTCAGATATTTTGTAATTTAATATTTTTATTTTCTTGCATTTTAGGTGATTTTTGTAAGTACCTTGCATGTTTGTTAACTTTTAAATTTTCTTTCCAAATAGATCTTCTATTCATGGTTTGTTTTTTTTATTCAAATGAAATGCGCAGTTATCCACCGTCAAATCGAAGAGCTCCCGAGCTTCCCGTGCTTTATTCGAAATAAATATCAAACAGGTAAATATTACGCAATTAAATATACATGTGATTAAATTAAAATCTTATCAAATTCTATGTTCCAGCTTTGCATCGTCTTTTGGTAATTTAATATTTCTATTTCCATCCATTTTAGAATGATTTTCGTAAGTTTCTTACGTGTTTATTAACTTTACAATTTCTTTCCCAATAGTTCTTCTATTCATAGTTTGTTTTTTGTTTTTAATTCAAATTGGATTTCGAAACGAAAATGCTTCAGGGTTTGGTGAAATACGCAGTTACTCCCGTCAAATCGTAAAATTCCCAAGCTTACGGTGCTTTATTCGAAATAAAAGTGTGTGTGTAGTGCTAGTGAAAAAATCCAACAGGTAAATATTACGCAATTAAATATACATGTGATTAAATCAAAATCTTATCAAATTCTATGTTTCAGCTTTATATCGTCGTTTGGTAATCGAATAGTTTTATTTCCTTCCATTTTAGAATGATTTTCGTAAGTTCCTTCCATGTTTATTAATTTTTACATTTTTTTTTCTCCAATAGGTCTTTACTATTCATCGTTTGTTGTTAGGGACAAAAGGGGAGTTATTTTCAAATATTTTTCATCGTTTGAAATTTTATTCGAATTCGTTTTTTGAAACGATAATGCGTGAGGGTCTGGTACCACCCTCAAATCGTGAAATTCGCGCGATTTTCGTGTTTTATTATGTGTGTGTGTGTGTGTGTAATGTGTGTGATGTGTGTGTATGTGTGTGTATGTGTGTGTGTGTGTGTATGGATGTGTGTGTGTAGTGCAAGTTCTTGTGATAAGTGAAAAAATTAAATAGATAAGTATTACGCAATTAGATGTACTTATATGTGATTAAAATACAATTTTATCAAATTCTAGGTTTCAGGTTTATATCATCTTTACGTAATTTTAGATTCATTGTAATTTAATATTTTTATTTTTTTACCTTTTTAGATGATTTTCCGTAAGTACTTTTACA
This sequence comes from Meloe dianella, assembly GCA_028455855.1. Lineage (NCBI taxonomy): Eukaryota > Metazoa > Arthropoda > Insecta > Coleoptera > Meloidae > Meloe > Meloe dianella. Next base: position 1,379,795 of record JAPTHL010000060.1, read on the forward strand.
TGTTGATTAATTTTTACATGTAGTGAATTATTCCCGAATATTTTTCATCGTTTGAAGTCTTATTCAAATTGTTTCTCGAAACGAAAACTGCACCAGAGTTTGGTACCATTCTCAAATCGTGAAATTCGCGTATTTTCCGTGCTTTATTCGAAACAAAAGTGATTTAGTGAAAAAAGTGTGTGTAGTGCAAGTGAAAAAATTGAACAGATAAGTATTACGCAATTAATTATATATGTGATTATTTTAAAATTCTATCAAATTCTGTTTTAGCTTTATATCGTCTTTTGGTAATTTTAGATTCATTGGAATTTAATATTTTTATTTTCTTGTATTTTAGGTGATTGTCGTAAGTACTTTACATGTTTATTAATTTGTACATATTTTTCCCAATATTCCTTCTATTCATCGTTTTTGTTAGGGACAATTTGGAAATTATTTACTGATATTTTCCATCGTTTTGAAGTTTTATCCAAATCGTTTTTCGAAACGAAAACTGCGCCAGGGTTTGGTGAAATGAGCAGTAACCACCCTCGAAAATCGTACAATTCGCGTGTTTTCCGCGCTTTATTCGAGTGATTTAGTGAACAAAGTGTGTGAAGTGCAAGTGAAAAAATTAAACAGGTAAATATTAAACAATTAAAAATACATGTGTGATTAAATTAAAACTGTATGAATTTCGTTGTTTCAACTTGGATTGTGTTTTTGTAATTTGAAATTGTTTATAATTTAAGATTTTTATTTTCTTGTATTTTAGGTGATTTTTCCGTAAGTACCTTACGTGTTTATTAATTTGTACATATTTTTCCCAATATTCCTTCTATTCATCGTTTGTTGTTAGGGACAATTTGGAAATTATTTACTGATATTTTCCATCGTTTTGAAGTTTTATTCAAATCGTTTTTCGAAACGAAAACTGCGCCAGGGTTTGGTGAAATGAGCAGTAACCACCCTCGAAAATCGTACAATTCGCGTATTTTCCGCGCTTTATTCGAGTGATTTAGTGAACAAAGTGTGTGAAGTGCAAGTGAAAAACATTAAACAGGTAAATATTAAACAATTAAAAATACATGTGTAATTAAATTAAAACTGTATGAATTTCGTTGTTTCAACTTGGATTGTGTTTTTGTAATTTGAAATTGTTTATAATTTAAGATTTTTATTTTCTTGTATTTTAGGTGATTTTTTCGTAAGTACCTTACATGTTTATTAATTTGTACATATTTTTCCCAATATTCCTTCTACTCATCGTTTGTTGTTAGGGACAATTTGGAAATTATTTACTGATATTTTCCATCGTTTTGAAGTTTTATTCAAATTCGTTTTGCGAAACCACCCTCGAAAATCGTACAATTCGCGTATTTTCCGCGCTTTATTCGAGTGATTTAGTGAACAAGTGTGTGTAGTGCAAGTGAAAAAACTTAAACAGATAAGTATTACGCAATTCTATGTACTTTTAAATATACCAAAATCTATTTTCATTTTTAAATTAAAAATGATTTATTTTCAAATCAATTTAAAATAAAATGTCAAGGAAGCAGAAATATTTCTTATTGGGGTAGTTTGGGTAATTGGTGTTGGCGTTTCTGTTTTTTTGGCATTTCAACAATTTTTCTTCATTAATTTTGGTCGCTAGCGAATACTTCTAGAAGTATATATGCGGGGGTTGCGATTTTGTCTAAAATCATTGTAATTGTTCTACTAACACTGGTGGTTGGGATAGTGGATTAGGCCTACAGGGGATACCACTATAAAAAAAAACGCGCCTTGTGCTTTACCTCTAAGGTGGTGTGGAAAAAAGCACACAATTAGCAGCAGATTGTAATTTACAAGCAGCCGAAGAAATAATTCGCAATCTACCGACAAATACGAATCAGAATCATTTGAATATTGAAATGTTTGTTGAACAATCTGATAGCGTTAAGGGTGCTCTACAACAAGTCTTAGAGAAATTCCAACAACCCCCATCGATTTCAAAGATAAAAAGGTTAATTTTATTGAGAGAGATGTACGTAGATCTACGCAGATCAACGTAGATATCACTGCGCCAAAAATTATATCGCCGGAGATCTAAGAAGATCTGCGTAGATATAATTTATTTTTTCCCGGGTAACAATTTTGATGAACTTAAACAATGGGCAGCTGTTAAAACAAATTTATCACTAATCAACGATCCACCACATAACCATTGGATATTATTCGATTCACCATAACCCAAAATAGCCTAAAAAATTACAAAAAATTAATTAATTAATCAATAACTTTCGTGAAAGTTAGTTGTATATTCACCATATGCGGAAATTCAGTTGCTAATGATTCCATACCACCAAAAACAGCAATAATAAACGAACCGTCATCTGTTTTAACTTCGGGTTGATGGTATTTTAGACATTCTGTAAATCATTTTGTTTGAATATTAATAAAGCGCGTTTGTAGTTGTGGAAAAAATCAAATTCTATACTTTGCTGGCTCATACGTTCTTGTTGATTTTGTAAATGTTCGTTTTTATGTGGACAACATACTACTGGTGTTATACCGTGAAATCCACAATGTTGCGGCCTTTGTCTTGTTTGCAATAAATCCATAGCATAAGGACATTTGTCTAAAATTGTGCATATTCCATACGTTGTCATCGTATCCAACAAACACTCATCGCCTTATTTCACACAAAAACAAAACAATTTTTTAATAAAATAATTGTTATTTGCGCAACTTTACCTTCATATTGCCCGAGGTTGAAAGCAAATAGCGTGAACAAATCCAGCTCGATACTTGACATCCTTCAGACTGAACTCAATGTATTTTTAATCAGGACTGCGGAGTAAGATTGCAGTCATTTGGAAGTCCCCATCAATAAAATTCAATGTGTTTTGTTTGTTTCTTGTATATTCGATTGACGAATTTAAAGTTTAGCCAGTGACCTCTTGATTTTGAGCGATTGAAGTTTTTTTGCAGGAAATCCAAGGAGATATAAAAAACGGTTTATTTTCACCATATTATTAAATTTCTGTATGTGATGCGGTATTTTTCTCAAATCGTCCACAAAATTCGATTTTGCTAATGTTTTATTTATGCGTTACGCTGTATTTGTAAAAACAAAAAAAAAACAGTTTTAGTAACACGAAGAAGTCAAATATTGCGCAATAGTCCTTTAACGCTTTTGAGTATTTTTTTGATCAACTATTCAGCAATGTGTTTGTACAATATTTTAGTGAAGTTGACCAATAAAGCAGTCAAAGCAGTTTTTTTAGTGTACACTGGAGTGCTAGATAGTAAGTTATTTCCATTACTGAAACAGGGTAGAATTTTCGCATATATCGGGGTATGTGTGTTATATTCAAGGGAACTTTGAATCTCTCATTGTTTATTGTAAGTTATGAATATCCAAATTTTATCGAACAATTTCAATACAATTCATTAACTCCAGAAATGTTAAATGATTATCGCTAATTATCACTTAAACTCTCTATAAAATATTTAATGAATTACATAATAATACAGAAATATTGTCGTCGCTTGAACGTTACAATTATTAACTAACATTCTATTGGAAGTTTACCATAAAACATAATCATTTCTCCATACAATAGTTTCAATCCATGACAAATAACCAGACACTCTAGTGTAGACACCAACGCTATCTTTAAAACCGCATGCTTTACCAAATGATGTTACACCAATAATTTGGAAATATGAAGCTTTTAGATTTGTATCAAAAAACGAAATTTGTAAAGGTCCTCCAGAATCACCCTAAAATTCATAATTATCTCATCATCCATTGTTGTTGTTTATTTTTGAATAGAAACATTTCCAACTCACCGGACATGTATCTTTCCCATCAACATCACCAGCACATATTTGAATATCTTCTAGAATACCTTGCTCTAATTGTCGGACAGGTGCATTAGCATATGCAGTTTTACATTCAGGATAATTAATAAAATTAATACAAACTTTCAATAGATGCGAACTAGGTTCACCTTGGAAATCTGTAACACCCCATCCAGTTGCTGTTATTTGTTCTTTAAAAATTTAACAATTTTATTCAATTGTAATAGTGCGATATCATGGTATTTCGATGGTGGTTTGTATTTTGGATGTCGGAAAGTGTGACCAACTTGGAAATCTTCAGGTGCTGCAGGTTCTGTAGTATTTTTAATGTCTAGGTCACCTAAACGGGCAATTTTCACACTACCACTAGAAGAAAAACCAATACAAAATTAGTATCGGAGAAAAAAGTGATGATTACGATATAAACACTATAGTGTATAACTTAATACAACGTTAATTGTTTACGTCTTTTATGGTTCAATTTTAAATTTGCTGGCACGATATGTATATGTTGATTAACGAATAACAAATACATTATGCTAAACAAGTATAAAGTTGATAATTATTTTAAGTATAATTAGATGTATTCAATAATTGAAATTATTAGTCATTCATTGAATCGATTAACTATTTAAGTGAAATTGACCATGAAACGATCAGAAAACAATTATTATTATCATTATGTAATTGATATTATTTGAGATGGAGAAGGAGATTTGTTAATTATTTTGTAAGATTTTAATAAATAATAATTGAAATGGTAGACAGGAGCCTTGTTTAACGCACCATTAAAGTCTCCAATATTTTCAATCAGGTATGAGGTTCATAGGGTGGAAAGCAGTGACTACCCCAGAAATTTTGCAATGGGGGTGCAATTGGAAAAAAAACTGAGAAATACTGAATATGTTTTTCGGAACAACTGCTGCGTAGCAATATAAGAATGTATATTTTTGTGTTTTATCTAATATGTTGGTTGAATCAATTAGAAAAATTACAATTTTATGAAATCATTTAACATTTACTTTGTAACAAAACAAATTTATATTGCTATCAAATAGATGAAGGGGGTTTAATTGGCTCTATAGACGGTAGTACCTTTATCTTTCGGCGCTCTAAATTCTACCAATTGAAATTCATCAATATTTTCAGCTGGTCAAAGTCAATGAAAATACTGTAAAAATCGTTTTTATTTTGAATGGTCGCCATTTTGTTGTTCATCAATCAATTTTAATGTTTGAGGTTCATGTGACAACGGCACCTTTACTGGTTTCAAAACTCTTTGTTTGTTTTTTTAATTTCAAATTATTGCAAGTGGAGATTTCGTATGCACCGTGAAGGGCGGAGATTTGCTCAACATCGATCGTCAAAACTTTCATTCTTTTCAATAGTTCTTAATGAAAATTTCACAAAATGTTCTTTAAGCATAACCAGCATTGTGTTAAGCCTTCAACTGAAAAAAAATTATAGAAAATTGCCGATCTTTAGGCGCTCTAAAGGAGAATTCCCTCTAAGACAACAATTCTCATGAGGTGTCATTTCAAAATATAATAATGTTGAAAAAGATTTATTCAATAATATTATGAGCAAACTACAGTAATTTACAAATTAAAGAGCATCAACATTATCAATAATATGTACTCTTGATTTTTAAGAATAAATCATCAATGATTTTCAATTCAATAGACAGACCGCAACATCAAAAAAAACCATCTTGAAAGAAAATCATTAAAAATTCTATTCTTACATTAATACATAATATAACAACAATGACTATTAATTAATGATTATCATCGTTATTTCGAGTCTTTGATGGCATTACAAACCTAAGTAGATTTTTTCTATTATTGTTTAAATTATTTTAATTAATAATTTTCGAATTTTGTTTTTATTTATATCATTCATTAAATTGTTGAATTTATCTTTTAGAGTTCTTCTGGTACCATTTTTAATAATGCCATTTTCTTTTTTGCTACTTTTGAAATGAGTACGTCTATCGGTTTTGTTGTATCATACAATGATGGTGCATTGAATATTATTATTCCAGTACCAATAACGCAAGCTAATGTAAAAATCCATAAAAATAGACGATCAAGTACCATAGCAACATATTTCCAATCTTCTGCCACCTTAAAAATAATAATAATTTAATAATAATTGAAATGTGCGATTCGAAAATGTTTACATTCTCAAATGAATCTTTATTCCTGACATGTTGAGCAATAAATCTAGAATCGGCCAGTGTTTTCTCCATATCATGATAAGCGAGTTTATCAAATGATGGACTAGGATCACTACCCCCATCAAAGGTATTTGTTCGACAACTGGCCGGACTATAAAGATCATCATCACCACCAGTTAATGGCATTGTTGGGAATGGTGGTTCACCAAAACATGGACCTATACCACCTGATGCGGCCACATCAAATCGTGATGGTGGTGGTAAACCTAAATCGAAACTATCAAATGATGTTTTCTCAAATGATTTACATTTATCCATCATTGGTACTTGAATAATATCAGTTAACATACTATCCTGACATTTATCATCGTCATCGTCTTTTTTCGGTCGCTCAATAAATAGAAATTTTGGCAAAATATCGATAAAGAATAGACGTACCCATGGTGCTAATTTATGGGTAACTGGTGAACGAAAGTTAACATTTAATACAGCAATTGTTATGACAACTGATAGTGTGCATAATAACATCGTGAAGAGCAAATATTTACCTAACAGAGGCACTGTAATGGAAGTTGGTGGTATAATCTCCACCAATAGCAGGAAGAACACAGTTAAAGATAATAAGATTGAAATACATAAAGAGACTTTCTCACCAGAATCTGACGGTAAATAAAATACTAAAACTGATAAAAATGATATACCAACACATGGTATAATTAAATTAACTGTATAAAATAATGTCTTTCGTCTTAATGTTATATAAAAAATGATGTCAGGATAAGGTTCTTCACAACAACTATAAAACTTCTCATTACGTACAGCTGGTACTTTCATTATATCCCATTCAACTGATATGTAATAGTCCTGAAGGTCGATACCTACGTCTATTTGGTTCGAATCTTGCACTTGGGATAAATGCCGCAAATCAACCTGTCAACAAACAAACAAAACAATAGATCAACTCTGTTGTAGATTGTACGAACACTATAGATTTATTCAAGTGATTTATTTCAAACAATTCTAACTGTTTAAATTTATCTTCCAAATTGTTTGGAATTCTTTGAAGCTCTAGAAAGTTTTTAAAACAATATCGATAAGAACAGAGAAAGATTACTACGAGACAAGTTCCGTTTAGCTTCTAAAAATTTCTTTGTAGCTTGCTGACATGTCACAGTTAGAAACACACAAATTGTACATTCAATAGACACGTTTAATCAATCACGACATTTCAAATTTGAGCCTCGCAGGCAGAGTTTATTCTTTCTTTTCTCTAGAATTGAGCGATTCTTTGACTAGCTTTTACTCAGCAGTTTTAGCATAGAAATGAAAGGGAGCCCGACGCGAAATTTAGAGCCTTAAAGACCTCATTTTTATTGTTTTTTAGAGCCTCAAAGTGTGTCCTAAATAGCACCTCAAATGTCCGATTTGAAAAATTTGAATGAAATAGCACTTCAGTAAGTCCTCAAGAGTCTAACGTAAAATAAAAAGGAACAAGAAATAACACTTTTAATGCTTTTAAGAATATTACATTTATTGTGCCGGCTATGTCGTGGAAGTACGCTGAAGTGCCGAAGATGGGAGTATATTTTATGATCAGATGATGAATTGGGAGTTGTACTCGGGTGAATGTGGAAGTCAGACAGGAATAGTCATTCTTCCAACTTTATAATCGTACTTCCTGAATCACTGTCGAAAACAAGTAGACGCACAGTTTAAGTACACTAAACTTTATATTTCTAATTTAAAAAAAACGACTATTTAGGATGTGAAAATTAACTTTCCCTTAGTTTGATGGTTCAGTGATAAGCTAACGGATATTCTGTCAATAACATCTCTACCACGGAAATCGCGAAAAATCAATGAAGGAAAATTGTTCTCACCAACGGTTTTAGACAAACAGAATAGAATAAGCTGTACATAATTAGGCAATATCCCTAATATTTATGTATAAATATTAAATATAGAAAAATTAAACTGAATATTGAAAAAATACGTATTATTATCATTGCTTCAATTGTGACTTTCGAGGTATTATTAAGGCGTTAGCTATTTATATTCACTATTAAAACTGAGACCTTTGAGGTGCTACTGAGATGTTATTCGTTAAATTAGGCCCTCACTAGCGCTTCAAGTGTGCAAATCGTCGAAAAACCGTCTATTTGACGTCCTATTGAGGCTCTAAATGATAGTGTGCTCAACTACATTGGATGTCCTAGCATCCCCAGTTTTTGTTAGAATTTCAGACTCTGTTGAGGCGCTAAATTTTGACTCGGGAAGGGAGTTTAAGTCTAAATCTTCTCTTAGAATTAATAATTTGAGTAAAACATCAGCAATTCTTATATTATTAAAGATAATTTCAACGCTGACCCTAGACGTAGAAGCGCAATGGCTTAGGTTTACTGATATTCTATAAAAAGTAATGGTATTAAAGAGGATCAGAGTGTCGAAGCGTTAGGGATACGACCAGTGTCCCCAGCAGTTGTCCTGTAAATTTAGAACGTCTGTCACTTTAATATGCGCCAATAGTATTCCAAATATTGCCATCTACAGGTTAAGCGGTTGCCTTTCACATAGCCCCCGTAATCAATAAATAATAGTAATGAATAGTTCAATTTATTAGATTTTTTATTGGTAAATAGAAGCGATAAACAACTGCAAATAATGCCATCTTAACGATCAACTCGAAGTGTTTCTGTTAAACGTAGCAAGAATACACTTCAACACAAAGTTGAAAGTTTTCTTTGAGTCAGTTTTACACATATTTGGCATCCGTTCAGAAACCATTTGAGCAGATACGCATATCTTATCAAAAACTTTATCAATGTTCTTGTTACCAACTTATTTCCGATTAAATTTCGTACAAACTTCTGACATTTAAGTTTAATGCACAGATGAATAAATGAACTAAGAGATCATTGGTAAAGTTGTATCAATTAACACTGATCTCTTCTACAAACTAACAAAGTTAGCTTACTTAAGTGTTTACATCTATTCATTGAGAAAAATTAATTTATTTCAAATTAATATTATTGATAAAATAAAACTCACCATATAACCATCATAGGTCCATGATCCAAATTTCATAAAACAGGTTTGTTCATCAAATGGAAAATATTCAACATCGATTTCACAAAAAGATTTGTAAATTGCCGGTGGTTTCCATACGACTTTTCCTGTATGATGTAAGATTGCTTTTGTCATAATCGTTACTTCGTAGTTGCCATCAGCACTGAAAATTCAAAACGAAAATATGATCGTGATAACGATCAAAGCACAAACTTGTCCGGAATTCGATTGACTTAAAGCTTTCGAACAAATAGAAATTTGGACGTTTTCAATTTACAGTAGATTATAATAGAATTATTACGTAATATTGCGAATTTCCATCTAAACAATTATTTAAATGACTTACAAAGAGCAAGAAAATAAAATTAACTCAACATGAAAAATGAGAGATAATACAAGAGACAATAGAATGATGATGAAGATAAAACGAATATATTTGATTAAAAAATATGACTCTAATAAACAGATTATAACAAAATGGTGTAAAAAAACAGATGATGATTAATGTTTGTTGGGGAAAATACGGGAAACAAGATAACAATCCTTTGTGTTATTCTAATAAAACTTTTTTTTTAAACGGTAACTCAAATAGGATTTAATGGAAAAACTAAGCGTTCAGTTAAATTTAAACGCATTAACCATTATAATGGCCATTTAGGAACAATTCACTTAGCAATTCATCATGCACTGTTAATCATGTGTGAGTTAGATCTTAAAATAATTTGGAATTTTGTGAATGCATCAAATATTCTTTATCCCAGCAATTATCAGAATTTAAATTGAATTAAAAGTTATAGAAATTGGTTGAATAATTATTAATGAGAAAAATAAATGGAAAAAGTGTTTTTTGGATTTCTCTAAAGAACTTCTATATGCCAGATAAATGGGAGCGGAAGGAGTAATTGAATTTAAATTACTTTCTAAGTATTTGAGCTGAAATATGGTTAGGCTAACAATAAATGATGTGGCTACAAAATAGTTTATTGTGTAATGAGTAGAGAAATTGCGCTTCTATTGTTTGTTGTCTAACAACAACTGTGATGTATTGGAATGATGAGAATTGTTGATGCAAAATACATTACTAACCAAAAGCAAGATTTATAGTGTGGGAACTATTTTTCTGATCTAAAAATATTGATTTTAAACTCATGAGAGGAAGAATAAGTAATTTAATATGCGTGTAGGTATACACAAACACACATATTTGCCAAACAAAGAGACAGATTAAATTTTTATTCTTCAAAGTGTTGCAGTTCGAAAATTTTCGATTTGATTCCGGCATTTCAAGCTTGTCGGACTGAAGAATAAGAGTAGCAAAATAGTCGTTATTGTTGATTTTTTCCAACAATTTTAACAAAAATATACGTGGGAATGTAGACACACTGTAAACGAAAACAAATTGGAATTGTCAGTTGTTTACAAAGTAATTTCCTGTATATATTAGAAAAAAAATGTCGTTGCGTCTCTTTTTGATAGCGGCATTGCTATCTACGTTGATAAAATGTTTTAAGCAACTGTAAATGGGTGTTATGAGTATTTGACGCCAATGTAATCGAAACGTTTCTATACGAATACAGTTGAATATTTTGGCGAGTAAATTTGAGAAAAATGCCCATTTTAAAGATTTTCTCACTGTCTAAAATCACACAATTTTCCACTCAGTTAATCAATAGGTACGATTTGATTGATCTTATGCCTCAAAGACTATTGCGGTTAACACAAGTGTTGATTAGTTAAGTATCGGTGATTTTATGTAAATAGTCTATTTACAGATCTATTTATTTGATGCATGCTGTATATATAAAAATTAAATACCCACGAGATGTAACTATTGTAAATAGATAGCCTATTTGAATAATTAATCGATTTCCTGCAAGTTTCAGAGTTAATTGTGATGTTATTAGTAAGTTTCGTAGATATAAAGGAGGAAAGAAATAAATTAAGTTTGACTCGGCGCCTCCACCAGAATTCAACATCACTTATTTTTTGACATCGGGATAGATGCTTATTCTATAAAGAAATTTAGAAAACTCACTTGTTATACAGGACAATATCTGGCAGCCATATATGTTCAGATGGTACATGCAAAGTTTCTACACCGTTATAATCGTCCGGATTCCACTTGAGCTTATAATCGTTCCATTCCTGCAATGCATACACACACACACACACATACAAAAGTCGTGGTTTTGATTAAAATAGCACACGTTCCAAAAATCACATCACATCAATAACATACCTGTTCAACCCAGACATTGGTCGTCATGATTTGATTTTTCAAATTCTAAAAATTAATTAATCAATATTGAATGAATTAAATTAATGCGTCTAAACTTACAACATCAATTAATTGCGATAAACGTAATCCCATTTTTACAGTAAGACGATCTGAATTGTTGCCAACAGGTCGTATGAGACGATTATAATTTGATAATAGATCATCGTAAAGACGTTTTGCATCTTGATTACCGACAACAACACATTCACTAGACCATACCATTAATAACCATAAAATTGTGAGCAATCGCTCCATCATATATTCGTTCTGTAAATATCAACACGTTTATAAACAAAATATTTCTATGGATTTTGGTCAACTTGAATTTGGCGTAAATAATTTATCAATGTTGACTGTCAGCATTCTACAGTATCATAGTTATGTAATAATTAATTACTGAACATCTGTCTGTGAATTTACACCGCTGCCATTCATGTTGTGACTTTGTATCTATTAGTAGACAATTGATCAGAACGTCAAAGATTTCCTTACATTGTTTTCGGTTTGTTTGAAGAAGGATTTCGTGTCAAAACCGATAAAATGTCCGATATGGATGGGATTGGAATGCTTCAAATTGCATAAATTTCACAGATTTTTGATTCGAGCCAAAATTTTCGACTTTATTAAGCGAATATGTAGGGAGAAACTTCAATTAATCCAGCTATGTGACATGAAAGGCCAGCTTAATGTCGGTTTGTATTGTTTACAGTTGAAGAACTCGTTATCTTTCACAATTTTTTCGTCGACTATCTTGAAGTCAATCCAACAACACAAACGTGATTTTTGTTTCTTTACTAAATCAAATCTAAAGGAAAATCGTTGTCAATCCTCAACAATGTTTTTCTTTATAGGGGTTTATCACTTTTGTTTTGGAAACTTTTTGATTCGCCCCGATTATCTATCAACTGTCTAAACAACCGAAAAAGGGATTCTTCTAAACTTTGTTCTACTATCTACCAAAACATCTTTTATGACTTTCTTATTCATTTTAATAAAATTAAAGTTCGTCAAATTTATGGAAACTACACAAGCGTAACGTTCGTCGTAATCTAAAAATCAATATTTAAATTGAAACTTAATTTTGTATTGAGAGAAAGTTTCTATTTCGACAATAATTGTTTCAATATTCACCACCATTACCGTTTTACTGATAGAAATTTCAATATTTCATCTATTTATCGCGATTTTGGATTCGCATTTATTGGGTTAATAAATTTTATTATTCAGAATGAAATTTCGATACTAGTCCGCTTTAATTTCGTTTTTAATGGGTTTGTTTATATCAATTTTCAGAGAGGACAAACAGAATACCCATTATAAACATGATGATTTTTTGTTCCAAATTGATACTAAACAAGAAAGAAGTGGAGGAGGAAAATGGACAAATATTGAATTGATTTGATTCGACAACAACAAGAAAACTCCTAATTTAGAAACAAACCGAAAAAAACAAAATTCTTTGAGATTTTATTGACACAAATTCTGGATTTATTTTTCTTTCAGCTTATTCAAAAGAATACATTCCAACAATCCAACTATGATGATTCGGATTTTGAGGTATACGCGCAAAACTGGTGCAGCCATAAATATTTATTTGGGAATATTCCGAATTAAAGGAATTATAAAGCTTTGGAATTTTGTTTGCAAGTCAAATAAATGTTTGAATCACACAAATACTTTCACATTGAATCGATTACATGTATAAATAATTAGCTAACGAAGAACTGTAATTAAATTCTGAAATAAACTAAAGCATATGTAATTTTTTGATATTTTCAATAATTTAAAGAGTTTGTTTGAAAGGATTTCTCAAGTTGCCGAAAAGGGTGGAATGCTTTGTACTTAGTTGGCCTCAATCCAAAAGCGTCAAGTGTTTTGTTAATATGTTTTGAAATCACAGATCGAATTCTTCATTACTCCAAAATAGTACTGAAATCTTCAAAAATTGTAACGTTTTCAAGCAACAAACTTAATAGAAAAATTCTAATTTGAACAAGAGTGAACGCCCACTTTGTCAGTTCCAAGCAAAATCCCCAATTTTCATTGAAATAAATCACAAACGAAATTTGTGCAGATTTAAGAGAACTTCTAGTCAAACATCACGTACCTCTTACATGATCAAATCGAAGATTTCCATTAGATTGTCCATGTTGATTGGTTTTGTCGTCACTAGAAACACCACGCACGGGTCAGTATTGTATTGGTGAAATTCGAACACAGTTCTGTTGCCGGCCAAACATCCCTAGCTACTGGGGTGCAGCATCCCATCAGCAGTTCTTTGGTATGCCGGACGTGCGCGAACGATACCGAGAAGCACTAGTCAATACCCGGTCGGAGAGACTGGATCCGGAGGGTGGACCGGAATTATCGCTAACACTATGAATGAAGGATCCACCAAAACAGCAATGCGATACACGGACATCACAACCACTACCAGCACCAGAAATCTACTACATACACCACTTTAGATCAGTATTGCAATATTAATTATTAATGAAAAGTCATCCGGTTCTGTAGTGATTACGTAGCCAAATCAGGAAATAGATTGCGTATTTCCGATAATTTCCATGTTATTAATAGGCGATCTTTAGGGTGGTATTGCCAACAGATTGATTTAGATAATAGTCAATCATTCATAATAGATCTTATAAATTAGGTCATGGAGCTTTGTTCAAAATTGTTAAGCATAAGCGATATATTAATCGAAAATCAAAAAAGGAAATTCGTTTAATTTTGCATAAATCGAAGGCAATAAATTTTCCTTTCTTTTCTGTGATAGAAAAGACGATTGAAAATCCATTTGTCACATGGAGCTAAATAAAAGTTGCCATCTCAAAACGTATTCTAGACGCATTCAGGACTACTTTCACCAAATCGATAATATCTGTGTGTGTTGTTGTAATTTATTCAATTTTATCAAAAATTGAAGGGACAACTCTAGAAATCGTTCCATTTTGATTTCGAAACTAATTGAAGAGATTTATTTAACGTATTTGTGTATAAATATCTTTTCCCTTTCAAGTCAATTTATATCTCATCATTGACACAAACGGAAGTTGTATTGACAGAAAGCTCTCATCGAAAGTATTCTTTATTGAAAGTTTTTAGAACGACAACCAAGTTGAAAATTTATCAGCTTCCATATTGATTATCGATCAAATTTTATGAAACATACCGGAAACAAATTGCAACAGGCTATTCGCAAAAGTGGTAAATATATTTACCAACAATAAAAAAACCGTAAAAAAAACCCGGAACATTAGATAATTCGTCGTTTATTTGTGTTAACAATAGTGAAAAACTCGTGTATCTTTCAAGTTTTTACAATGTTTTGATTGATTTCATTTCGTTATAATAAAATTACGTGTCCGGCAGATGTTCAAATGCTGAATAATAGCCAAGAACTAAATTAATCAATGAAAATGGACAATCTGGAAACAATTCAAAGCATTCATGGTTAGTTTCTCTACCATTTCTACTGGCTGTATTGTAATGGTGATGAAAACGGCCAATTCCATTGATCACATCGTCATCGTACGGATATCTGGAAGTTATCGGATTAATAAACGGTCAAACAAAAACAATCGAAATGATTCCAACCTGAATATTATTCCAAGGATTTTATCGACAAGATTCCCACTAGTGATTTCGAAATGACGTTGAGCCTCACATAAGGCTCTTAAAATACAATCTCGTCCATTATAACCCATTCTAAAAGAAAGATTATTAATTTTTCTATATTGTTGTTGATGTATTAAAGAAATTTTACGAATATAAAATTGTTTCAATATTTCTATATAAATCACGACGATGTCGTCTTTGTACAGTCGCTTTGGATAAATTGAGCAATTCACGAAATTCTTTGGTATCATTTGGTAATTCATATGAAATACCCCAATTTACACCTTCTGTATAGATTTCACCTGGTAGTAAGCCGGTTTGGGATGTCATACAAACTGCAATCTTGTTTTGAAATTATTAAATTTGAGTATTTACAGTGTGTGTTTTACTCACTGATAAACTGGAACCTTCCGGGAATACCAGATAGCGTTTTTGACGTTCTAATAGTTTATCAATACTTTTACCAGTTGTATTAACAATTACTGATAATATACCAAATAGGAACAAACTGTGCATCTTTATTGTGAAACCAATAACAATCGTATCTAACGATTTTCGTGTTGGTTGTGTCTAACTGTATAAATAACCGTTCGAATTGCTTGCGTATGTAGATGTATTCGATTTTTGTTTATTTATGCATGTAAATATAATTTACACTGTAATATGAAGTAATTCGACAAAAATTATGTGGCAGAAACTTTTATCGGATGTTCAATGTAAATGAAAAAAAATGTCTCGAATTATCTTTAAATAATTTTTTGTTTGACTATCGAATTATTTCGAACAAAGCGTCTGAATCTCTTGATTGGAAAAATGCTGCAGTATAACTGTTTTTCTGTATACAATCCTTAAAGTTACTAGGACCAAATTCCTTATTAACCAACTCGAAATATCTGATCAGCTAATCGATAAAGAGAAGTTATTAAAAACTCAACGGAGTTTCCTTGTTCTTACTCTTGCTTTAGATCAGAGTCCTGCAGTTTCTTTCTTAGCCTATTTCTTTACTATTTGGATTGCAACTTTTAGCCAATCCTGGACTGGCCATTGTCTTCGCCCTTATCTCGTCTATTTGACGATACCACTCAAGATAATCTATTTTTCTACGCTTTCAGTATAAAATGTGAAAGAACACTTAGAAAATTTTGTTTACAGTAAACGTTAAGGTGAAAATGGATTTTAAAGTTCATCCCAAATAGTACATTCTAAAGGGCGTTTCTATTGTATAACGATACCTAGTTTCAATTATAACTGATTATCTTAATAAATCAGTAAATTCACGTGCACAAATTAAAATTAAACCACTTAAACACTTGTCATCTAATGAAATCTACATTGAATATTACTTGATTGCTAACATATATAAATCAGAATTTAAATTAATTCACGAGACAACTTAACGTATAAACAATATTCAAGACCATGCTGGATAATTTTGAAGATACGACATTGAATTTATTACCGTTAAAGTGACAGGTTTCTATTACGAACAATTTATACAATGGAACCCTCATTTTTTTCATTTTCATTTCAAATGAGAATTTCATAAAACCTCCTTTTATTTCACAATTTATCTATAAAGACAAAGACAGATTGTATTGGAGTTGAGACTGGAACAACTTGTCTGTGCCATTGGCAACTGGTGCCAACTATCTGTGTATTGTTGTAGAAAATAAACAAGAAAACAAAATTGGATTTAATTTAATTTTAATAATGGAACAAGAGAAACACGAAATGGCGAGAATAATTTTTGTTTTTAATTAAACAAATTTCCTCACATCACATTCACTGATGGATGTGATTAGCTGCTATTTGTTGGAGTTCCTTCATATAATCGTTGTAATATCCTAAACCATGATCAAGGAGCGATATTGAACATGCAGGAAACATATCACCACAACCCTGTTGCTTGTTATCACGTCCCTGTCGATACGCCCAATGGTAAAGACGATGCTCATCAGGCTCAAAATCTAATAGAGCCTGTTGTGGGTATCTATCAATCAAATTAATCACGAAATTAATTAACTGTTTAATTAAGTTTGATAACAATATTTACTTAAATAGTGAACGTATTAATTCATCTGATAATGTAGTTTTCTCTGATGATTTCTTATAACGACCCGTTTCACATAAACTCCGTAGTATACATGCACGACCATCATAACCCATACTGTAAAGATAAAATAATAAGATGATTAAATATTAGATTAGGAAACTTAAATGAATGCCAACTTAATCCAAGTAGTTACTGGCGTATTTTAACAACAACTTGTTATAATAACTATGCAGATTTTCAACTAACTACCCAATTTATTCCTGTATTTTCTTTATGTTAGAAACGAAGTTCTACAGCGAGAGCTTACCGTTGGTTGGCAAAAAATTTTAATCTACTTTATATCAAGAAAAATGAATTCGTTTGGGAATAACAGTAGATCGCAAGTGGAATACTTTAGATTAGATTATTTTCGTAAAAGCTGCTCACATGGCTGGAACAACAAGAAAAATCGGTATGTTGTATTAACAAAATAAGAAGCTGCCCTTGAACTACTCATTCTTTGAGCTCTTCATATTTCAACTGAAAGTAAGTAGATTTTTTGCTCACGACTGATGGAACGTAATCAATTTTGCTGCCATCAGAATTTTCTTTACCAGCATTTCATCGACAAGTGAACTCATAAATCTCACACATAAACCGAGATTTCACTTACCTGATAACACCTGAAATTATATGAAAAATAATAAATGAATAAACTTACGAATCTAAAATAATCTCCATTTTATTGTATAAATCTCTCCGGTGGCGTCGTCTTTTAACATATGCTGGTTTATTGTCAAGAACTGTTGTGAATGCTGTACGATTTGGTAAATCATAAGCTACACCCCAATTCACACCTTCAGTAAACAGATTAAACGACAATACCAAATCAGTGACCACACAATAAGCAAACTATCAAAATAACACAAAACATAAATGTAACGAAACGAATTTGATAAACGTTGAAATAAATGGAACTTACAATCACTGTAGATCCATCAGGAAACGCCACATATCGTTTACGGCGCGATAGAATACCATCCGCCGTTTTTCTCGCATCTATTTCATCAAAACCAAATAAAAAACCAACGAAAACAAAAACACAAAGTCTAGTGATCTCCATTTTTTATTGCACGTAACAAAAATGTGGAAATGTTATGGAAAAAAACGAAAAAAAATTCACAATAGGTATCAGATAAAAAATGGAATTAGTCTTTTCATGTTAATTGAAACGAGATCTTTGATCAATATTGACATTAATTGTTAACATCACAATGACAATTTGAACTTGCCGTTCGCTCAAAACGGTTCATTCAATTAGTATTGATTGAATATAGTGTAAATTTTTCTGCCATTATATAAATTTCGATTACAGTAACATTAAAACGTTTATTATATAATAAATGGCAATAAAATTAATTTTTTGTATATTTATCGTTATTGTTGTAATAAAAGTGTCATTGCAAAGTTTACAAGATGACATAGATGCTCAAATAAATACAACTAGTGGAGAAATTTTACATAGAAATCGAAGATATCTTATTTTTCCTGAAGGTAGTTCGCTACAGCTGGGTTAGTATTTGTAGTAATCTTAATAGTTATTTGGCTGAAATTTATTCAGTTTAGAGCCTTAAGGTTGAATTATTTTCTGTATACATCCAGACTCCTCTATCAGAATAAAAGAGGAGCAAGCTAGATGATAAAACTTTTTTTGTATGCGTCTGTTTTATTACTCAAATTTTGATAATGGTAAAAGACATAACTGTAAGATATTTCGTATTTGCGTCTTTGCGATACGTTTGCGGCAGAAAGGGTCTCGTTGTTATGAAGCTCAACAATGTGTAAATAACATCCTTGTAAAGTGATTTTTTCAATATATTCCTTTTATACTTTCAGGGGGATTGCAGGCAAATTTTAGATTTTGCCAAGATGTTGGGAAGTTTTTTGTGTTCTTCTCCACCAAACTTTTTTGTTATTTCAATTATGTAGAAATAGAGTCGAAATCTGAAAGAATTTGAAAAAACAACAACAATAAATAACACAGAAAATACCCCGTTTCCCGAAATTTGCCGAATTAAATGAGTCTAGAGCTAGGGTTGCAGATTTACAGACAACCCTCAAAAATCATTAATAACTGAAAGGATTATTCTAGAAATTTTCGATGGCGCTTTTCCATTAAACTTTAATTAGCAGTTAGTTTTTAATACAATAGTGTAACGGCAAAAGTTCAATTTACATAAATTAAATTAAAATAAACTTAGATAATAATCAATTAAATTCATCCAGACAATATCAAACGGCTCATCGAAGAAAACTTATTTTTGCACCGTTACAAGTTTTGTTATCCTTGAAGATATTTATATTTTTGTGGTTGAAACTATAAAGTTTATGAATAGTATTTATTAAAGTTATTCTCAACTTTTATGGGCTCAGACATGGGGGCCTGAAATATTCGTTCAAAATCCGTTAGGTCCAATGTGAAAAGATTCACGCAGTAGATATATAAAAGAAAATGGAAAGTGATAATGGTTGATATATGTTGATCGTTGTTATCATATCGGAAAAGTTGCCCCGACGGGAATGAATACGTTTGTGTATAATGGCCGTATATTATTATACCGATGTTCACGGACAAAAAAACTCTTTGTTATTTGTCGATAAATATCTGCTTATAGTCAACGGAATTTTTTGTATATTTATATAAAACGGTGTAGACAAGGCCTTACTTAGTGAATTAGTTGTATCTTACTTTTATCCCAATAGACCAATTTCCTTCGGAGTTATAAAGGGTGGAATAGATACGAAATCGATAACTTCCAAGTTGTTAGCTAGTTTTGTTTTTATTGTAGCAACATATTATCGGTTTTATTTCTATTGAATAAATGAGAGTCTTATTTCGAAAAATCGAATTTTCGATTGCTTTCAAGTCGTTACTTCTTTCAAATTATAGAAATGTAGAAAATGGCAAAGGTAATCGTACAGTTCACCCGTAACTAATCGAAATTTGGTGGATGCGCTTGAGATGACACAATTTCCTCGAGGTTAATCTGTCGATTTTTCATTCTCTGTCGAATTTCCAGTATTCTGTTTCACGATGCCATCATTGGGCGTCGGCCAAATATTCACAGTTGGCAATACAATAGCATTAGCATGGGAATTACCACATGATCCATTTGTACCATTCCGCCGTCCATCTGAATTACTTCATCGAATTGACAACAATAACAACATGAACAACAAGGAAGCATCTAAGCCGACATCTGGTAGTTGGACAACGGACAATGTTAGGTCGACAGTACCTGTCAACCACATGAAAACCTATTACAATCCATTCCTCATCAATAAGCCACCACCATCAATTAGTTATATCAATGGGTATCCAGTTGGTAATATGGAACAAGGCCATTTCTATACAGCTATTGGACCGAAATTAATATCAACAGTCGATAATAAATGGGTGCAACGGAACGATTATCGGTAAATCAGAAAATTAATTTAAATAAGAGAATAATTCTATAATTTATTTTGAGACAATGCTGAAAAGTTCAAAGATCAATAATGCAGCAGTGGTTGGCAAAATGTTTGAACTTTCATGTAGACTGTCGCATAAAAGCTTGGGAATGCAGCTTCTGTTAATAGTTTTTGATTACTATACCGCCATCATTTTCAATTTTATGTTATAGAAACCTCCAATATAAATTTGCCGTTGAAAATTTGTAAATCTCTAAAGCACCGTCCACATCTATCGAGCGATCACGAAGGAATGCGTACAAACGGGAACGAATCAACGATTGTAAGAAAATTGTTAAGAATGGTAACAAACGCGAACGAATGGGACTGAAGTCGTAGTGTGTTGCTCTAAGCACGATCGAACGCAAACGATTGATATCCTTTGAAGTACCGACAACTAGTCGATAGGCACTCACGCTCAGTATGTTTACATTCTCGTTCGTACTCATTCTTTCGTGATCGATCGATAAATGTGAACGGGGCTTTAGATATTTCTAAGCATTTCGGCGACAGTGTGCATTTTTTTCAAATTGCACGATTATCCAATTCTGTACTTTTAGAATAAATCAACAACGTCCTATGAATGTTAACAATAAAAGTAACAACAACAAAGGCAATACACAACCGATTTCAACATATATTCATCCAGTTTATCATCAAGTCTATAGACGGACTAGACGTAGCCTTTATACAAAAATCGAAAAACTATTTACAGCGTGAGTGATTTATAAATTGTTTCATTTTCTACATTTTGTGTAAACAGGATTGAACATAAATTTATCTGTGTTTACAGTTTGAGTGCAGACGGTAGGGCGTGTTTACTGAAGTTGATTTGTCAAGTTACTAAAGCAACACAAGAACGTGGTAATTTCATGGAGGAAATAATTAAAGTAATCTTTCGGTAAAACTTTCATACACAAATAAATCAAATTTATATCTAAACAATAGAATTTTTATCTAGTGTGCGACATTACCAGGATAATTCAAATGAAGAACAAGATTTCTATGATTTAGCTGCCAATAAACATCATAATTGTACAGAGATGTATCCAAATTGCCAACAAACTGGATTAGAAGCTTTATTTTTTTAATTATCGACTTTAATAAATTTGCCCAATAAAATAGAATTGGAAAATTGATTGAATTTTGTTTTATTGCTTATAGTATGAAGTGAATTTTCGGATGGAAGAGAGCGGTCGTCGTAAAAATTGTCTTTTCCGGCAAAGTTGCAATTTTATGTACTGTTGAGTGATATGACATTTCTTAACAGAGTTTTATGATTCTATTTTCTATTTAATTTAGTTTTCTCATCACGTTTGAAAGCTTTAAAATTTGAGGTGTCGTCATTTAAAAAAATAAATATATTCAAACGATTTATTAAAACAAAATGATTTTTTTCCGTTAAAATCACTCGCGTTTATTATAGAAATCTGTTGTTTACTGGAGTTGTGAGCCTATCATTATTTTCCTATCATCTATCATCATTAAGGATGTGATAACATATCGATTGTTATCGTTTTCAAAGAAAAACTGACAATTTTGCTTCTAAATATTTTATCCCGACAGTTTGTACTTTCATATGCCAACATTTTGACAAATTGATGACACTTTTGCGAATCACTAGTCATAATGTGGCCGCTTTATATTTGATCCGTCCCCAATTGAGGTGTAGTACAGAAAATAGCGACTAAAGCCCGGTTCATCTCCTCTTCCTAAATCTGGATTTCATAGCTCAATAAGACTTATTTTATAAAGAAGAATTTAAGGGTGTAGCCAATTACGTTTAAGGAACATAGAGTTAATCTAAGACACTGCCAACTTTGAGTTGTGATTAAGGTAGGGAAGATGAACCGGACCTTTGTAACTTATTTATGCACTGTCAATTAGAATTAACAATCAATCTAATTGACATTTCAGATTGGACGTGAATGTATCCGGTTTACCATCTATTTGCTGGCAATCTGTTTGATGATCATGATTTAGATTAATTGTATTTTTTTTTTAATTAACAAGAGAAATGCCAGTAACATTGTAGTTCTAGTTGCAATCAGCGCATCTAAAAAAAAATTTGTGAAGTATTTACACAGTAAAGGGGAAGCTATAAAGTCGTTTATATTATCCATTATTAATCTAGTTACGGACTTATTAGAAAACTAAGCGGTGGATCTGACATTTGTATCTAGATTCAACTGTACATTAGAAGGGCGTTAATTTTAGATATAAATGGATCAGCTACTTATTATTCTGCCCATTTGCGCCCTAACAAAGGACTTGGACGCTCCATTTTTATTCATTTATAACGAATAAAAGTCAAATTCATTCATCTATCAAACAGTTATCCACAAATTTAAAAATGTTGTCATATCTGATTAACACTGAGTGCTAACACAAAAATTAACGTATTTCAGACAAAATTAGATTCACCCGCTAACAGATAACAGTAAGTTTATTTACAAAAGAATTTAAACAACATAAATTGAAAATTGAAAATGTCATTTACATTAGTTTATTGTTTAGTTTACAGAATGTTCACATACAATCGAAATTCGTTGAGAAATTCAATCACATTATTATGTGTGATATTCTGTACCACACAAATTTGCACAAATTCGAATCGAATTCATTCGATAAATAAACGATTTCTTGTATGGAAAGATGGATTGAGCCATATACAGGTTGTTGTTTGCAATTTTATTTAATGCAAACGAATACTTTTGTGAAATTGCAGTTTGAATTGGTTATTTTTTTTAGGTAATTTGGGGCTTTGGCATACCGTTAGATTTGGACTTGGAAACTGTAATTCTTGGTTATGTTATGAAAGCATTCTATCAATTGCCACATAATGCAACAGATTTTATTCCCGGTATCTATTATGCAAGAAAAAAACGCACGTTATCGCGATGGGATATTTATGATTTCTTAGGACAAGCGATACAAATGTAAGATTTTAATAAACAATTTATTAGACAGTCGTCATGCGATTTTTTTAGGCGTGGATTTGGTGATGGTAAAGCTTGTATTTTACAAACTATCTGCGAATTGTCACATACACCGTTAGAGAGAAGTAATGGATTAATGGAAGAATTACTGCATTTGATCTTCAAGTAAGTCCAATAATTTTAGATCGATTTTAACGTTCAAATTGTGCAAATTTCAGTCCAGCTAGTACAGATGAGGAATTACAACATTACACGAATAAAGATTATCATGTTGCACACAAATTAGGCAGAAAATCAGGCGAATTTTGTCAATATCACTATCCTGGATGTGCCGTTAATTTAATCGATATGTTCACATTATGAATTTCTTATGTTTTAATTATTAAAGATTTAAACAAATAAAATCGAGTTTTATTTTAATTCTATATTGAGATAACAGTATTTATTCCATGAATTTTGTGAATTGTCGTAGAATATTGATAGAACATTCCGGATATAAAAAATCGCAATTATCGGTTTCCTTTCCTAATTTTTCAGCGGCCAAATACACGCTATCTAAATGATTATCAGGTATCTCGTCGGTTGAAGAAGGCCTGGAAGAATAGTGGTATTTTTTTGGTAATCATTTAGTGTTTTTTTTTTACTTGACCTACGTTAATATTTCATGTAATATTTCAGCTAATATTCCAGTTTTTCGTTCAAATGGTTTTGATGCAATCTCACAGATGCTCTTCAATAAACATGCTTTACCATCAGCATATCGATCAACGAAATTCTCAATTAAATCGTAAATAATCCATCGTGTAACTGAACGTTTCCTTCTCAAATAATCAATTGAAGGGTGTGTATAGACAGTAGAATTCGTTGGTAATGTGTAAAATGCTTTAAATACAGTCCCAACCGTTATGCTTTGTTCTCTCAATTCCATTGGTAGACCAATACCGGCGATAAACTGGAAGTAATATTATAAATAATTGGGGGAAAATATAGAATAATCCGTGTTATACTTGAACCCAATTGACGCCTTCTTTCCATATTAGAAAACGTTTTTTCCTTGATAACAATTCACCACTTGTATCGAAGACTTTTGCTGATGCTACATTGAGCAAAATCAAACTTATCACAATTGTTGCTGAAATCTTCATGATTATTAAATCAAATATTGAACTAACAACAGTTTTAAACTGTGAAACACATACATACAGAGTCAAATCAACGAACTTTGTAGAGTGAAAAACAAATAGAATAATTAGTGGATGAATTCTAATGACTTCATTCAAGATTGTCATATGTTATTAATTATCAAGTTGACATTACAGAACATAATTATTATTGGATTGTCGCTAATGAATTTTGATGACATCATAAAAATTGTCTAGCTTTGCCATTAATTAAATAATACTTCAATTATAATTTTTTGTTATTCACTCTTTGATGGAAGTTTTAATTAAATTCTTAATAAGAATGTTGGAAAATTAATTGAATACCATTCATTAACAGAATAAGAAAAAGAATCATTGCTTGTTTTTAATAATAATGAGAAACGATCACAAGAACAAGTTGTGATAATCATAATCCAGATTGGGTAGAGAACAAATGATCATCAATAATGTGAAATTCTTGTTCTAGAACTTCCCTTGATAATTCTAAAGTTATGTTCACACTTGGATGTGTATTCTTGTAGCATTAATATACTGCAATCGATGAATTTGAAGACTTTTTTATTCTTTTCAATAATTCTAGGTGCGTTCATCCAAAATTTATTGTAGGCATACTTGCTTTGTGGCAGTGAAAAACAAAAAAGTTGTTAGTTGTTCCGTTAGTCAGTTTTAGAAAATGTTTGCAATTACTTAGATGGGAATTAGCTTCAGTCCGAGCTAATCCGAATTTGACTGAAAACGATGAGCACAAGCGCAATCTACCATACGAAACAATCCAATGAATTATTGAGTCTTGCTACTGATTGAATCCGGATGAATCTGATCTGAATCACTAATCAAATTCAGACGGATTGATATTGATGCTTAATGATAGATATATAGATGCTTAACGACTGCAATTGAAATTTTTAATTGTTTTGAAATGTCAATTCAATAATCTTGTTTCAATATTTCGTTTATATAACTTCACGATCTTTTGGCAAATGTTTAAAATTTTAAGACAGCCTTCAGAATCAGATTATTTTAACGAATCTTCCACCGCTGCGTAGTGAGTAACGCTTCGCAAATTACGTTTTAATTCTACCAAAAAAACAACCCGCCTTTATCTCTACTAATTAACAAAAGAATATGAAGTAACATGATCGATCATTAACAGTTTGAAACGTAACAGAAAGAAAAGCGGAATGAAGCACTGAATTTTCCCTGAACTGTCGCATTATTCTCATTTTTCGTTGTTTTGGTTTGTGAATTTAAACAAACAATTTATTTATAAATAATGTATTTTAGTCAAAATTAGACAGACAAGGATCTTTTGCTGATGCCAAACAACTGTTACTGAAATTTTCACATTTTTCAATGAACGCTAAGAAGAATTTCGCTTCGCTGGCTCTCGATCTATAAAAATGCAAATATTTTTTATTAATACGGTTTCAATCATTTCTATTAATTGTTACCTCAATATTAGATTCCCAATATCACAAAATATACCACAGTTTTTCAAATTTCGGAAACTGTCCACGATATTACATAAATACTTCATAATACAAGAAAATGTACCTGTTTCAGATCTATAGAGTTTGAAAGACGTTAAAAAAATCAATAAGTAATTATTAACGATATACTCACTGTTCTGTTAAACTTTTAACTTCACTTTCAATGTCACGTTTGAAAAATATACGACGCTTCGGCAAACTCTCAGGTAAATCATAATTAATTCGTACGGTATAACCAAATGCAACAATACTGTTGTATTCAAATACATCATTTTTACCGTTTACTCTAAACTAAAATTATCAATAAGCTGGAAAATTATCGTTAGTTTGAAATAAAACAAGATTCAC
This sequence comes from Meloe dianella, assembly GCA_028455855.1. Classification (NCBI taxonomy): domain Eukaryota; kingdom Metazoa; phylum Arthropoda; class Insecta; order Coleoptera; family Meloidae; genus Meloe; species Meloe dianella. Next base: position 1,406,249 of record JAPTHL010000060.1, read on the forward strand.
TCACAAAAATTTTGCTGTTTTTACTAAAAAGAATTTTTCGCTTTATTCGATGTTTAATTTCCGAATTATGACAATTAACGAATAAAATACATAATAAAATAGCGTAATTTATTAACGATATTTTAATGTACGTCATTTTCTAATTATTTCTACCGCATAATCATTTGACAATTGTTTAAATACTGACCTTACGGTTGTTGAATCTTGTTAATTGTAGCGGTAAATTTAAGCTCCTCCATTGTACGAACTTATTTAAATATTTGTTTATAATTCTTTTTTTACAATAATGATAACAGCTTTTGTTGTTTTTTACTAAAAACGAGCGTCAGAAACACAGAATCAACCGAATGACTTGCCAGTTGACTTGGGATTCTCGTTAGTATTGTGTAGAAAATCCTCAAAGGGGTAATGAATGTAAATGTTTAATGTTTTTTTCTCTATCTTCATTCTATTATGATACACAAGAAGCTTAAATTAAACAGTACTAGCGTGAAGCTTTTGTAAGCGAGTTTCACTAACGGAAATCAATGATAATCCATTTTTAAATGTTTTTTAACAATGTGCAATTGAGAAAAATATTGACAAAAAGACTAAAAATATTGCTGAAATTATAGATCGATTAGCAATATTTTATGCAGAACATCATGGCGAAATTGTGTGCAATAAAAAAGGATGATATAGTACAGGACGTCGATTATCCGAACCAGTGCTGCACGACTGCACCCTACCCCTATCTGGATACTTTTGCCATCAATAAACTATTTGGTAATTTTTTGTATACAATGGCATAAATCGTGAATATCATCTTGAATATTAAATAGTTTTCCGAACAAATATTGATTTATTATTTGAATATTGATAAGTCATACAATGTGTTGAAACAATAGTGCCTGGTCCGCTACTTTATTAACATATCGACAACAAAGGATAATTGTCTAGAAAGCTTCGGTCTTGATTCCGATCGACATCATCATCATCATCATTTATAAAAGCCTGTTTCGCTCAACACTATCCTTCGTCAAATTTGACTTGACTGGCTTAAAAAAACATATTTTATAAATCAGACATTAATGAACCATTCACATGCCAGTTGCAGATATAATCAAGGAATATTTTCGATATAATAATGATAAGTATTTGTGAGAAAGTAAAACAGATTTCAGGCCCCTACAAAAGATCACGTAGTCATGTATGATTGAGGATATATAATTGCTGGAAATTCAGAGTAAACTGAAGACGTGAATTGAATACATACATTAGTTGTACGATAATGACAGACTATAAAGATAGAAACCGTGTGTAGAAAGCGAAAAGCTCGATCTGAAACGAACTGAAAATGGGATCATTTATGACCTGAAACTTCCGTATTCTTTCAAATTTAACAAAACTCGTGCTCATTTCACCCCAAATACTTGCTCATGGACCATTCATTTATCAAATGATACTCATATTTAAAAAAATATTGGGTTTATAAAATGAGCTGCATTTGCTGAAATAGTGGGACAGGCAGCGTAATTATGTAGACACTGCAAAAAGTCGAGCCGGTCCTGTCTGGACGTAGATTGATTTCCAGCTAATTTTGCGAGTTGTTCAATTTTCAGATTAACATAAGACCTCATAATGGAATATTAGCTATTGTTTGAAATCATTTCAATAATAAATTGTCCACTTGAACATGTGAAAGTACCTAAACGTGTATTTTATTAGCAATAGCAAATTGTGAACAAAGCTTCTTTGTTAGCAAAAGTATCATACACAAACAGATATATCTATAAAGTTGGTAATAGAGATTGGAATTGTCAATTTTATAGAATATCAGCGAATTTTTTTGAAGTAAAACTTCTTTAGGCGCGACTAGGGGGTAACTCGGAAATTTTTTCTGACGGAAGTAACGCTCGAAATAGTTTCCGCTATTTAAAATATTTAGTTCTACTAAAATCCTAATAATACTAAAATTTCCAACTTCATGTAACGAAATTTAGAAACTCCGTAGATGTAAGGATGGTATCTTATTTCTGGTGATATTTCTCAGTCATGTGACTACAACATCAGGACAGCTATTGGTTGGTTGTAGGAATAGGAGAACAGGTTTGAATTTTGGGTAGATTGACATGGGCTGATTTGACCTTTAATTTAATTTTTTATTCTTAATTAATTTAATTAATGAACGAATATTCTTCAAAAAGTGGTGGTGGTATTAATGAATTTTATATAGAATATAAAATAGTTGAATCGTTTCAGTGATATGTGTCATAAACGTCAAAAAGTTTTACTTCAATCGTACACAATTTTTCTTATTGTGTTTAACTTTATGTTTAAAAGGAAAAAAGGATTGTGGTTTACTGCTCATTTCAACCAAACCCCGGGCGCTTATGCCCTTTTACTTATGGATGATGGTTTACTGCTCATTTCAACCAAACCCTGGGCGCTTATGCCCTTTTATGGATGATGGTTACTACTCATTTCACCAATTCTACGATGAGGGACCTGCAAGGGGGGAGCAGGGACAGACATCCTAATCTTGCTAACTGGTCCATGTACTTTGTGGCATGGACAAATTAACAATTTAGGTTATAAGAGGAAAATTCCGAAAATCCTTTTTCATACCGTGCCGAGGTTTGAACCCCGGACTTCTAGGCGTAAATCCCTATCGTCAACCATCGAGCCATTCGGCTCGTGAATTTTCATATGAAAAGTGTACTATAAATGAAAACGATTTTCTACGATCCAGCGGATACAGCCGACATTCCATCGTGTGTTGGGCACCCGAAAGTACTCGATTGCATTAATGTATAGATGTTGCTAAGCAACCACAATTTTAAATACCTAACATGTTAAAACGTCTGTCATTGGTTGAAATCTATAGATTTCCAAAGAAATCTAGATTTCGAAAAATATGCTTCGGAAATGCTCATTTTCCACACGGTAGCAGATGGTAATGGAAAACGGGACGATTGATTTAAGAAAATCAAATATACTCTCATCAGAAACTGTAAATTGAATGAATTCAATAGAAATGCGGTCCAGCTGGTGATGTTTGAAAGTACTTTGTGATCAGTTTCTAACTAGACATGCGTAGCCTAGTCATCAACCAAACAATCTAGAATTGTGGGTGGGAACATACCTAATAATTGCCACTATAATCTACGAGGTGTTCTTACAATGAATGTATTTCAAAATAAATACTGTGGAGGGTAACCAGTCCACTTCTGCGAATATGAAAAGGTTGAAGAATTTTTGAAAAAAATCAGACTTATTTGTGTAAAGCTTTACAATCAAATTGAAGTAGTGTTAAACAGATATTTATTTATATACGGTTTACTTAAATGTAGTCAACTTTAAGGCAATTAAAGCAATTGAAATCGAGCCACAATTGTCAATTTGACAACGGTCAAGTCAAGTCGCACAGATTTAAATCGTCAGAGTATAGATCTTCTCGTATTTTTAAATGAATTCCACATACCCACACTTAAGGGTGAAAATGTATAAAATCAAAATCTACATATAGTTGTAGACAATATTACCTATTTTTAATGCATAATGTGAATATAGCTTTATATTATTCTTTGTAAAGTATATCATTAATGAATATAACTAAACTGTAATATTTTAAGTTAAGTTTAATCGTTTCATGATATGTGCCATAAACGTCAAACAAGTTTTATTTCAATCGCGCGTAAGGATTACACGCACACAATTTTTTTTGTTATCAGCTTCCAGAAAGCCAATAACAGTTAATTTCTGATTCAGACAATAAACTTGAATATTCATATTTATCTATTCAGTATTTTCACTGATAAATGAAATCGACATTGCTTTATGTTATAGAATCGTGTTGGTAAAAGCTCTAAAGCTCTATTATGAAATCGGTACATTTTCCTTTTCTATTTTTAAAATCAATTCTATTCTTTTTTCTGTTTCATTAACACAAATAAACGGTATCGATAAAGAGGACATTTGTCGTTACAGATTTGATTGAAATAATTCACATTAAAGATGGGTTATAATTAGATAATGTAGATTTTCCGGAGCAGCAACGAATTTCCTGTTAGTATATCCGTAATATTCTACTCGGTGTTGGATGTAAATCATCATTGATTTTCAGTTAGATCTCATGAACATTCACAGAAACAAACTCTAAAAAAGAATCAAAACAAAACAAACCAACCAGTGTCGATGATCGAGTCCCTCATCTGTGTGGCACGGAATTTTCGATTTAGGCATGTACTGAAGAAACATAAAATGAGTTTAAACAATATATGCACTACGGGCAATCAGTTTCTTAATGATTTCATCAGATAAAACAGATTTGTAAGAAAGAAGGCCCCACCCTGACGCCGTCACTGAAATCATCTCGATGAACGTTAGGAAAATCTAGACTTTTAGCTAGTCAGTGTTAATTTCGCGTAAAGTAAATATTTAATAATCGCTATCGCATAATTGTGTAACAATCGATTTTTAAGTCATCTTCGAAACAGCAAAGAAATGTTGATAATTGAATTGTGTCTGTTGAATTTTTTAATAATTTACAGTAACGGTTATGCCAGTCATGATCGATTTAATAATATTTTACTGAGACGTAAACGTTATTTAGCTTTCCCATCAAATAGTAACTTTGTGGTAAGTTCCATTGGCTTTTTGTCTCTCTGTTTCAACTCATATACTTGGAATTATCCATCTGTTCTATTATTATTATTTGGAATAAGCCCCTATTCACGCCCTAACTAATGGTCGAAATTCAGTATAATGAGATTTTGGCGTCTATTTTAATACACTTCTCTAAAATTAGCTTCTGTAAACGTAATCTTGTTGTATAACAACAAAGATAGATAGACATATAGGATGTTTATTTCAAATTTTAAAGCCGCTTAGAGGGTTGAAATATTCAGAGACGTAACAGGAGCACACAGATTTAAAGCAGTAAATAGCATGCCAATTTTCCGGATTAAGCATAAAAAGATAGATAAGGATGTGTGTTATGGTGTTGATTCAAATTAAACTAAAATCAATTACGTTCTCATCCTTTGCTCCACCCAGCAGGGTTAAAAATAACAAATTTCGTTTGGAAAATATTTTAGATTACGCTATCGATAACCAAGGGTTTACTGCGAAGGCAACCAACTGGATGGAATGTTGTCGGTGAATGTGATGTGCCATTTGCTTTACCAAATGATACACGCTGGTTCAGGCATCGTCGTGATAATCGTCAATTGCAACGTCGAGATGTTTTCAATCAGATAGAAACGGCGTTTTCCGAGTAAGTACACTTAAATGTGGCACGTGTTTGTAATCACAATCAGATAATAGATACTTTCTATCCAAAGAGTCATCAATGTAACAACAACAATAGTCGTAGCAGAAAAGTAACTTATACCACTTTAGCAATATCGATCTTATAATCCTTTCAAAAGGATAAGAACCCTTTTACTGCTTTTGCTACTTCAATAATGCTAACTTGTGAACTGAAAAGCTTTAATCTAACTTACAAGATTATGATTGTTTCTTTTTAAAGACGAACAATTTTTCAGTAATGGCCTTAACGGAAGAGCTTGTCTCAGACGGATGATTTGTGAGGCTCAACAATATATCAATATGGAAAGTAAATCATTTGTTCGTGATATCTTATTAGCGATATTCGAGTAAGTTCATATACGTTGAATAACGATTGATGTTTAATTGATTTTTGGTGGTAGATCATCGGAATTGGATTTGGGTATCGAATATCAGAAATTATGTGACAGTATTACGTTCACTGAATGTGAAATCCCTTTCATGCACTACATTTTAGGCAGTCTACTATCGGATAAAACGTGATTTTATTCATTTCCTTCTGATATAACTAAGAATCAATAAAAGACGTTATTATATTAGTCGTTAGTTTATTTAAAAATATAATAATTTGTTATAAAATCAGTCTTATTTATATTACCGAGTATTTTAAGTTTGATACCTAATAATCGTGCAATACTTCAAAAAAAAAACGTTAATTGTAATAATGATAAATAATTAAAATTAGAACAAAAAGAAAACAATTCCACCCTAAATTACAGTGGTTAGTATCAATTATTATCGGTCCTCTATGCAAATCGGTAAATTCCTGCAAGGGGTGTATTCGATTGGTTTAGCATTTCTGTCGCAGAATTTATCAGGCAGTGCCATCTCTTGTCCATCGACACACATTACACTTCGACGTTGCACAGGACGCTCATTCTGCAAATAAAATTTGATAGAAATCTACAGATGTACACATCAAAATTAGATCAAACACAAAAAGATAGCAATAGTTACTATTTATTGTTAGTTTGATACCTGCAATGGGTTAATTATGAGTCATTTGAATACCTTGTTAGAACATGTGACAGGGCAAGATTGCCATGGTCCAACCCACCAATGTGTTGGACAAGGATCTTCATTACATGCTCTCATTAATTTACTTGGTTGTTCTGGTGTATCACACATTATCTCATCAACAATTGTTGATGAACCATCAACGGTTGTTGGTATTGACAGTACGTTTGATTCTTGACATAATGGACGGCGCTCTTGTACACCACCACCACAAGTTGATGAACATTGTGACCAATCACCCATTATCCATGTATATTTAACTTGTTGTGTAGTTTCCCGTTTCCATATTGAGTACTTGTATTCGACGCCAGGATTGTCCACTTTACCACGGAACAGGACCTTTCCACAACAACAATAGGCGGAAAAAATCAAAATTTGTAGTAAAAGAATACGGTCAACAATAGGTGAGAGTTGTTAACAGAACTCTGCTTTATTCTCAAATTTTGATAATGCACACAACTGATCTCGATCAACATCTCGACCCACACACACTTTGGGAACCGCTAGTCACTAGTGGGTTAAAGATATTACTGGGGTTGATATTGACATTTGCTCAATTTGTCGTCAACAAAAGCACGGTGGTGTTTCTTCCGTCAAACGTCACCTATCTGCTATTAATAAAAATGAAAACAATATTTTTCAATTGCTCAAAAAAAACGGAAGTTCAGCACCACTGTTCAGATATCGGTAAATAGCGGTTTTTGTAAATGGATATCGATAAATTGGTTTGATAACACTTGTTGTATTTTATTCGAAAAACATGTTTTTATCTAAGCCTTCGTTAATTACAGTGTGTAATCGAAAATGAAACTACTCTTTGTAACATCAAAAACACCCATATGTTATTTATCAGTGTAGTTTTCAGGAAACGTCCTGCACGATCAAAGTATTATGATAACGTGAGAGCCTCCCCATATGATGTAATCTGGTATATAACGCCAGATAAGTTTTCAATAGAGACTCGAATATTAGAGAATATCTGCGTAGCGAGCGTTCGTTATATAACGCTATCGTTAACGCCAATGAGAATCACGTGGAATTATTTCGCGTTTAAGATCGCGTTAAAGTTTGAAAAGTGAAAAGATCCTTTTCGTTTTTTTTTGGAAACACTGTGATGAATGAACAAGGCCGCTTATAAAGAATGAGTGTGTGTATAAATCTATCACTTTATATATTTTTTTATTATCAATTTTGAGTGTCTATAAAAGACAATGTCGGTAAAGTAAATGATATAAATCGAATTTGACATTTATTCGTGAAAACTTACATAGACAACTATTGATTCTTTTATCGGTCCAGGTATACGAATCTTCTCCAATTCATTATCCCTTTCGTAAAGTGCTTGAGTACCAGCTATTGTGTATTCACCAGGCAATGTTATATGTCTACAAATAGAAAAGACAGGGTGCTGGTTGTTTTTTTTTGGCTATTTTAAAAAATCATTCACCATACCGTCTTCCATTCAAATAAAATCTCTTATCCAATGCACTACCAATACTGATGTAATTCTCAGTATTGTTCTTCTCGACAATACGGATATTACGAGCACCGGGTGGTACAATGACAACCTCTCTATATCCAGGTGATAGACTCTGTTTCGTATAACTACCATTAACTTTATCGCATTTTGTTCCATCACCTTGACAAATACCACAATCATCTTCTTTAGCTATTGAATCAACGTTCCAATCGCAACCGACTTTCTATAATAGAAAAAAAATACACCGTACAAACACTGTGTTGGTGATGGAAACAGTTTTTTTTTGTTCGAATACAAATTGAAATTTACACAAATTCCATAGTTTCATTGAAATATTTCCGTATTTGTATTGCCGTTGGGCAATATTTCTATTTTTGTTTTTCTGCAGACAGCAAATTGTGAATACACCTTAAGGGAACTATTTGTATATTTGTCAAGTATTAAATATAATTGAAAGACCACCATGTGGTATCATAAATAACGATAGTAAATCAACGTTCAGAATAATATTACCTTACAGATTCCTGATATACAAACATCTCTTGAACCGACATTGCATGGAGTACCATCAGCGGCGTATTCGCCCCAAGGAACAATTACAGTTTCATTAGCATCACTGCAGTAGAGTTGGCAAGGGTCATCTGGATTTTTATTTACATACACACAAAAAAACAGATTATAATTTCGCTCCTACAACGTTCTTTGTTTTTGTTTTATATCGTAATTATAATGCATACATCTTCAAGAATTTAAAAATAAGAGATTGAATCCCGAACTTTTCTGTTTTGTTTATAAGAGAAATGAATTAAAAATGAAGTACTTGGTATTTTGTAAGCTATGTGAAAAGATTACGTTATAAAGAATCTTCTTCGAAAGCAGCCAAATGTGATTGTCTCGTATTATTTTCACAACTCGAAGAATGACTTGAATTAATGAAAAAAAGTTATATCAAACAGCATATGAATGTTGATGGTTGATATTAAGAAAATGTTTCGTGTCGAATGCAAATTTGCGTTCTAGTTCAAGGCTTTACTTTTTTATTTAAATTTTCATTTTGATCCTCAATACAACTGTTGTGTGTTGTTGCTTGAAGGTTTGATGGATTTCGAGATATACATACCTTGATCGAAGTACGGTTGCCATTCATATGAACGTCCTTCATATGTGCGATTATTGTATTGTGAACATTGTATAGCACGGAAGGTGGGTGTATTCTCCGGGCACAGTTCTGTATTGCATATACGATAACGTCTTCTTTCACCAATACAAAATCGTCCACCAGCTGTGGGAGTTGGGTGATCGCATTCTCTTTGTATAATGGACACGCCGGCCCCACAGGTGCGTGAGCATTCACTCCATGAACTCCATTCACCCCAGCCACCATCGATCGCCATAGGGGGCTCCATTATCGGTACACATTTCTGATCTTGACACCACTGTTACAAATCAAATTATTAAACATCAATAGTTGTGTTATCCAATACGTATAACACACAATACACAAATAAATAAGATACATGACGTTCCAATAATGGCTTGAATGTAATCAACTGAAAATTTTATTAACGCAATAAAATTCGGAATTTTTCTTTTATTACATATAATCAGACTTCAAGATAAGTGGAACTGCATATACGAACCGTATGGCTCGTACAACACGTTCTCCTATAACGCGGAATAAATTGCTATTGGACTGTTTTATTCAAATTTATTACCAATTCAACTGTCGTTTTTGAATAAAGTACAATGTAAGCTCTTTCTTGTTTCGATAAGATTTAATCTTTTATTTAAACAATATAGTCTGCTTTTGTTATTTCAAATTGCTTCTTATCAGAGATGGGACAATATTGTTTGATAATACATAAATGGTTCGTCTTTATATATATATCATGGACTTATATAGAAATTTGAAGATGCAATATTACATACCTAACAAACGAATGTATCTGAATACTCAACGACAAATTCATAAGAATTTATTGCAGATCTTGCGATTGTGCAAATACATATCAAGGAATATGCACCAATATTCCTATATATTTTTAATCGTATAATTGTAACATATTTATTGTATAAAATTCTTGTTTTTTTCCCAAATCGATCGACAACGATGAATGTTTCTATTCTTTTTATATTTACCTTATGTTTACCACAATGTGTTCCAGCAGCAGCTGGTCGTAGTTGTGTTGTACAAGTATCATTCACCATACACCATAAACGTGAACAGATTTCATCTAATGGTGAACATACGGTAGCCTCTTCGCCAAATTGAAATCGACATTGATAGTCGGCATTATACATAGCACCAGCTGGCAATTCAGGATATTCATAATCACTGATCTCTTCAGGTTTATCTTTCAGACATCCCCCTAAGCCTTTACTGTAAAATTATCTGTGTTTATTTGAGTTATTTACTCAACAAATAATAATAATTGTTTCTTGAATAAACTAATTATGTTTATCGTTGAAATAACAGACATTTGAATGCCGAGCGGAAATGGTGGATGCGCCGGGTCAGTTACACATTGTCGATTGAAGACTTGGCGAAATTATCACACACTATCTTCAATTGTCTAGTATTTCAACAATTTCTATTACTCTACATCAATGTTGCTGACTTGTTTGGACTTACTCAAGAAACGTGGTGATGTCTCGTCGACTACATCGTGACCATCTAACGCCTACTGTATCCGCATCGAAACTTGGTGTCATTACATGGGACAGATTACCATGTTTTGGTTTACAACCGATTTTTTCCGTATCATGATACATACCAAAACTGGAAAACATGCCATCAATTTCATCATAGACTGTTATTATATGGGAGCTATCTATTAAATATTACACTGAATACTACAAACATACATTCTTTGCTTCGTTTTCTTGTTATTGTTTTGCACCAACAGATTTATAGAGTGTCTTCGAAAAAAAGTACGCAATACATTCAACTATTATTCTAGCATGAGAATTTTATAGACAAATACGTAATGGCCAATTAAATATCAGTCTAGTTTCGCTTGAGCAATTACAGTAATTGAATCAATTATTCAATTAGTTATTATTCAAAATGTTTTGAATGTTGCATTCAATCGAAATTTAAATATAAACTATAATATTGCAAATGTAATTATTTATTATTCAATTAGAAGATGTGGCTGAGGATCTCTTATTGTTTGATAACTGCAGTGATTATTATTAGTACGATGCTGTGTATGCAGCACTCGCAAATTTAATCAGTCATTTCTGAAACTTCGTTAATTAACTCTTCACAAGATATTTGTTTCTAATTGACGATTTAATTGGAATGAATATTATAAATTAGAGGCTTGGTTAATGGTAGGCTTCTGTCATGTTTTTCAGAATGTAGGCCATTATAAAACAAAAGCGTTCAAAAATACAACACACTCGGCTATAACGATCGCAAATACACCGAATATAAGCTAGTGCGCTTCTTATAAGACTGTATACAGTCATAACGAAGATTCTGAACAGTATAACTTAGATCGAATTAACATGCTGCATTACAAAATTGCTAATCAACAGCAAAATATTGTCTAAAATAGTGAACAAAATTAATGTCTCTTTATAAATTCGTTTGTAAACATCTGACTTAAAATTTTTCTTAAGCAATTTAATGACTTCCTGAAGCTCCTGTACGCTTCAATGGTAATGTATAATTTGCTATAAAATCCGCATTTAAAGTTTCTGCACGGATGCATTTACCAATTTCTGTGCATAATACAATTTTTATATCAACATTACAAGTGGAAACGATAAAATTTTATTAAATCTGCGTCTAATCGAATCTGGGTTTTTATCTTATTGTTTAAAATATAAAAGAAAATCTATTTATGTTCGTTGTTGAAAAAGTCGACCTATTTTATATTAAGTTCTTTTTTATATACTTACTTGTGGCCCATTTCGTGTGCAATCGTATGCGCCAATGTGATACCATTATCTTCATTGACGCTACAACTTCGACCAGCTTTACACATTCCAGCCACATGTGCAACACCTAAAGTGTTACATGGTGCATTATGACGGGCGCAAATGTCTTTACGTGTTACCAATATAGCAACATCATGATGGTGTGGATGTGAATCATTGAATGGATTCAAGTTCTTCTGCCATTTACAAAAGTTCTTTAATGTTATATCAGCATTAATTGTTACATTCAAATCAGGCTCAGCTAATGGATCATCGATCAAGATAATTTTAACGACAACAACATTGATAAAATTACCAATACTCGGATCCATATAAAGCGATGATACCTTGAATAAATAGAAAATCGAGAAAAACAATACAAAGTGCTAGAAATGCAGCATTTTATTTCCATCAAATTATTGAAATATCACGAATAAAATAACAAATTAACACACAAATTTTTTTTTTGACTTATTTCGCATAGGTGTAATTTATTGTTAAATTCGAATTTGCTTATCGCTTCATCAAATCGTTTTAATTGAATTACTTTTATAAACAAACTCATTAGACTGATAATTAAGTTAAAGTGTTTTTGTTCTGTTTTTTAATTTCTAGTCTGTCAGATTGTATAAATCATTATTTTAACTTTCATTTTTTTTTTACATAATTAAGAGAAAATACTTTATCAAATACAGAATGTTTCCGTCATCAATTCAAATTTAATTTATAAATCAATTAGAATTACATAATCATACGATAATATTTAAAATTCGATAATGTTTTTTCGATGTTAAATTATACGAAAGTAGAGTTCATTGATTGTTTAAAAATGAATTATAATGTCAATTAAAACTGAACAATTAACACTAAATTCTGCTAGAGACGGCGATAATAATGGTACAGATGGGAGTTGTTCCAGAAAGTCGTCCCTTGAGAAAATACAAAATGGACACACAGAGAATGTGGAAAGGATGTAAGGATCGAAACTGGTAAAGTGGAGGAAGGGGAAGGATTTTTGACGGAATCAGCGTCCTTAGAGGGCGTTATAGTTCTGGATATGGCAATGGTGTTACAGATTTTTAGATAGCAATATCGATTTGTCCCGACAATAATCAGCCGGATTCGAGTAAGTTTCGATCTCGATCATCATCTTGCTTATCCCTAAAAGATAGTTTGACGACCCTGTTGATCTTGACTTAGACTAGGAACGATGCTAGAAAGACTATTGACCCTTTCTAGAACCTATCCCAACATTGTTAAAGCAACTGACAGTTGATCAACAAAGTTGCCAGATCATATTTTTAAAGATGATGACTAAGACCGAAACTGGTCAGGTTGCTGACTTCTTTGAAATGACGTCTACAAATCAGCTATCAACAACGAATCCGTTGTGAAGTTGAACACCATTTTGTGAGGAAGTTGTTGTCTTTTTGTTAATAAGAAACAGTTAACGTACTGTGAGTGGTTTGTCGATATTCAAATATTGAAAAAGCTTCTCAACTATTCTATATTTAAGGATCAATTTTTTATAATAATAAAGATGTTATAATCCTCAAATCAACTTTAAAGACAAAATGTCTCCAAATGTTTTTAGCGGAAGACAAATAATTTTTTTCGGAATCACCACGTTTTCTTTTAGAGAATTTTTTTGTTGTATATATCTTGACATTAATGGTGATTTTTTTTTTGTACATTCGATGCAGCTTACTTAGCCTTAAATGTTAATGTTTTGTTTTTCCGCAGTGGTCTTAATGACGGAAACTTTCTTTATTGTTTTTTTTTAAGTGTTTTTTTAGCCTACCATATTCATGATCGTTAACAAATACGTTTCAATATCACCATCTTGATGAAATTCAACCATTGTAGAATCGGCCACAAGTAATGCCTCAACATATTGTGGCCTACTAACGGATCGTTTTTGCCTTCCATCAACTTTCTTATATTTATGCTTTTTCATTTGAGATTGTTGTACACTGGGGATATCAATTTTATGTTTGGTTTTGTGCTTTTTCTCTTGTACTTTAACTTTACCAAGTTGTCGTTGCCATTCCAATCTGAATAATGAGAAACAACTGCTGTATTTCTGATTTTTTTTCACGACGTTTTTTTTACGTATTTCTATTGAGTTATGTAAAACAGGAACTTACTCGGTCATTTTTTTCGGCTCTCTCGTGCCACAATCTCGAGAATTCTTTCTCTTTCGTTTACGCTTCTTCTTTTTCGGATCGTTTGTGATAGTTGTTGTTGATCTTTTGTAAATTAAATGCGGATGGCCAGGATCGACATGTTTTATACGATGGTCAGCTGGTTCGATGTAATATTCGCCTTTATTGGTGTGCCACATACCGGCCTAAAAATTTATTCTAGCTATTTATATAGGAAAAACTTTTGTGGGTAAGAGAAAAATTGATGTTCCAGTCCCCACAAATTTGATAGTCTTTCATCTAGTTTTTCACTATTTGGTAACTTACCAATCCATTACAGGAGGATATGGCTACCCTAGAATTTGGTTGACCATGAACAATGCCTTGAAAATGACAGTTGGCTGATTTATACGTTGGTTTCTTTCTTATATGGATATTGCGACGGCGTCTTTCTATTATGATACCAGGCGCAAGGAAATGTCGAACAGGCTCAAGTACCAATAGATGATGGTCGTTCTCGTTTATTGATATGTTGAAATGGACGACAGAACCGTCATTATCGTATGTTGTTAAATTATTTGAGATATGTTCACCTGTCGCTGATACTTTTTGTGGATTTGTTTCATGGATCACATCTATACGGTTGGTATAAAAACCTGTAATTTATCAGAGAAAAATAGTCTAGCATTTTAATTTCGAAAAGGGTTAAATCAGCATCACAATATGGATGCACTCAATTTCAACAGCAATACCAGCACACATACCAGCAAAAAATTAATATCCAAAACGGACAAATCGGCATATAAATCAAAACGAAAATATGATCATCCATCCTATTGATCGACCACCACACTTGAATGTTGCTGTGATAAATTCTCAATATAAAATAGTTGGAAAAGCCCCTTTTTATCTATTGATGAATTATTCAAATTTTCTAACAATTTTACCTACTTTTTATCAAATTTTATCATTCATAAATTGACATTAATGCCACAATATTGCTTCAATACAGTCACTTAATCTGTGATCTATTTAGATTGGAATCAAAATATTTGCTCAAATTACAAATAACAGAATAAATTTTAAAGGGGCAATAAACTTGATATGACTTTAATCGGATTTTTATGGATGAATAAATATGGAAACGTCCCCGGAAAATGTCATAGTATTTAGAAAATTCCACACTTGATGTATTTTGCGTTTAAATCTAATATGGAATGTGATAATGAATCAAACATTGGAAAATTGGTAAAATTACCGACATTCATATAACAAAATTGATTTACCATCAATAATGTATGGTATTTAAAACAAAAAACAAGGGGCAATTATAAATGCCACGTAAATCTACCCTTGTTACGAACATTTTTGTAGACTTTTCATAGAGTTTTTGGTTTTTTTATACACAATTCTCGATTGTTATATTGGTGGAGAATTTAATTCATTTAATTTACAAATATTTATCAGTATTTATGCATACATTCCTGTTTTAATCTGATAATATTGTAAACAATTTTTCAATTTGTATGTATTTTCATTCCTGTTCTATTATAAACGATTTTAATTCGAAAAAACAGAGCCACAGGTATGTGGAATGAAATTGCGTTGTTTAGAGGCAACATTTCTACTGTAATCACGATTACTTACAGATTTAGATTCCATTGTTCTTTACAATATCAAATGGGTTAAGAGCAACTACATTTTAAGCATTGTCCATATTTGATGGCAAAGTCGCTCGATTGTTTCTAGAATTTTTGTCTACAGTTTGAGATGAGAGACTTGAGACAATCGGTAGACAATATTTCGCAGTGTGAACCCTTAAGTAAGCTTCTGCGACACAATTTTCACAAAATGTAGACTTCTGATAAGGTGTTGTCATTTATTGAAGATTTGATCGTAAGCCTAGCCAAAACATATGAAATGTCGGTTAGTGATTTGGAAAAATAAATCGTTTTCTCAGGGCTCGTTTCCGCTGTGTAAGATCTCGCGTGAGTTTCTCACCAAATTTTTTCGAACGCGCTTACATTATACGCAAGTTTTCGATGAATTCATGATAAAGTCGAGCGACAACGTTATGGCGAGTTTTGAAAACTTGCAGAAAGTCTTTTGCAATAGTGTTTACACACGCAATTTTTC
The DNA here is from genome assembly GCA_028455855.1 of Meloe dianella. Lineage (NCBI taxonomy): Eukaryota > Metazoa > Arthropoda > Insecta > Coleoptera > Meloidae > Meloe > Meloe dianella. Next base: position 1,422,284 of record JAPTHL010000060.1, read on the forward strand.
TCGTAAGCTTCTAAATGCGAGAAAAACTTCGCGTTCAATGCAATTGAGCGTTTATCGAATGCAAATTCCACTTAATTATGTCGGTTCTATGTCACTCAAATTTATTCTAATAATTAATTAACAGGCGATCAAACAGGACAGAGGGCATTTTGGGCATATTTGAGTAAATATCACTCAGATTCTGAGCAAGTATATATTTATATTGTTATATTGATACAGTCTTGCAAATTAAAAGATTTACTGCAAAAGTTTCGGAATGAAATCTTTATCTCGTCTTGTTAGAACAAGATCTTTATCGTTAATAGTGTTTTGATTGGTTATGATTATAAAAGTAAAAGTCGGTTATACAGATAAGAAATCAATAAGTAACTATTATTATTATTGTTATTAAATTAAAAAGTAAATGAACAATAAAATGGCAAACAATAAATCCAGGTGCACTTGAGCTGTCATATTAAAATAAATAGCCACAAATTAATTCATGTACATTAATTTGCATTGATTGGTTTGTTAAGTATTTTAATTATAAAAACTTGAAGCGAATAATGAAGGAGAATGGGTGTATCCTGTATAGACACATTACTATTATTTGTTGTTATTTCTTTATATCTTTATTATTTTATATTCCGCTCTACAATTAACAATTATTATTTGTTATATCTACATTATCGTGATTTGCATATGTGGGGCATGTTTAATTAAGAAATAGATGTCATAAAATGTCGCAAATAAAATAAGAAAATCTTGAACAATCTAAATTAATGCGATAGGTTGTATAATTATATGTTTCAACGGTATAATAATGAAATTCAAAATGGTTTACAGTTGAACTATAAATCTGACGATATTCCGTTTTTAATTTTTATCATTTGCTAAGAATTTTACAAGGATAAAATCAGGAAAATATAATGAAACGTCAAAATCAACAAGTATTTGTTTAAGCTGTCCTAATTTTTGAAATTTTTTTGTTTTGGATATTTTCAGGCTGTTGGAGTATTGCAGAAATTCCATTATTTTGTTAAATTATTTCTATAGAATTTCTTCTGGTTATAATTGGATGTTAGATTGTTTTATTTTATCAATAATAGCCTGTTTCATATTTTTGTAAGCATTACCTTGTTTATCTATTGTCTATATATATATTTTTTTAACTGCAGTATCTAATAAAGTTGTCCCAAGATACTCCGTACTTTATTACTTTGTTCAAATTATTTTCTTTATGAGCTCTCTAACTCTGTTCTATAAAGTTTCCTATGTACATAAATGTCGAATGTATGTTCACTATGTCTCTTTTAATGCACATTTTTATTCTACTGTGGTTATAATATTTTCTGCTCAAATTTCTAGACTCCATAAGTTAACTTTAAAGTCGGCACTAATGACAATCATTGTACAATTAATAGTAAGTTATAACGAAGTTCTCAGAGTTCTTCACTGTCTCAAGCGATATTTCTAACAAAAAGAGCTTTCCGGACGTCTTACGACTACCTTAACTTTGATATTAACGCTCACCGGAAAGAACCGCGTGTACGTAAAGCGACATCAAAGAGATAACTCATAAGAAATGTCAGATTATAAAAAGATAAATTGCAATGAAGCAATCTGTACGCGATAATAATTGTTGATACAAATACAAATTCACGATATTTTTACTTGTTTTGTCCTCAAAAAGGCAATACAGTACTAATCCGTTTTATGACGACCGCAATCGTTTATGAATATTCTCATTTTCAGGATTTGTTACGACTTTTTTATGGCTCAAAATTTCAGACTAGCTGGAATTCTTCCTCTAGCACTGCAATTAATTCCACAAATAAACCTTCCCATGGATAGGCCGAATTAAATATTCATATGACACTGCTACAAAAGCCTGAAAATTTTGTAAGAGAACGGGGTAGTACTGTAAATAAATATTGTTAGAAGACAGAGTACCCCGGAATTTTGGAACACTGTAAACACAATGTAGCGTATCATTAAAATTATTTTGCGGAAGGCCTGTAACGATCACACTTCAGCGTTGCAGTGTCGAAGTCCCTGGAAGCTTCACGAGTATTTATGTTTTTTTTTTAACATTGGTTTGGAAAATTTCTAAATAAATTGTCTATTATGAATTATTAATCATTGGAAATCTGCATCTGTTTAGCCAATAAATTGTTTGTGCAAACATTGCTGAATACTGAAAAACAATGGACGATTATAAGCAATTAATTTGCAACTGAACGATGCATTCCTCCCCCCTTCATTAATCACAATTACTCCTGACAAAAAAATCATGTTTTCACATGTAAATTGTACCGTTTTATCAATTTGTTTTTTCATATCCGCTAATAAATTTGATAAAAATCATAAATTAAATAAAAAATAATCATAATACCGTTCATTTTTCTTCAACAAAACCATCGCATGTACATTTAAATAATTTATGGATGTTACAAAACAATAGCTAGCCTGTTGGCACAACTGGAAAAAATTCTTTGAATGCTGGCGTCATTTTTTTATTTTATTCATCCGCGATTATATGTTTCTTCTCTTCTTCTGTCTAGTCTCATCTTTATATGAACATGTTGTTTTTTTTTTGTTCACGTCATTATCCTTAAATGCAACGTGATGCAGCATTGGAATCTCCAATATAGTAACGTTTCAAACGCCTTTTTAACTAAGTTTACGTGTCTTGAATGCCGCCAATGCGCTACTAGAATTTTATTAAAAAAAAACGAAGGAGAAAAACGTCGATGTAATACGCTAAGATGTTTCTATTCTGTGTAATTTGCTTTTTCACTCTATGTAGTTTTGATTCCTCTTTTTTTGTGTTGAAAGATAACAAACGGCTTCATTACATCAGCGCACATACACAGAATTTATTCGCTTTGAAACGATTGAAATTTGCCGCATTTGGTTATCAGTATTTTGCATTTATATGATTGATGTGTGTATGTATATGTACATACAACAATTATAATTTGTGATGAGTTGGAATTTTGTTAAAATTGATTATGTGATTGGATGTGTAGAAGTTGTATGTAAAATTTTTGGTTGAATATTCATTTACGTTAATTTATGAACATTTAACATCACATTAATGTGATTAAAGGGACATAAAAAAAACACTCGGTTGCAATCGGTAAAATTGGAAAATAAAAACAACAATATATGAAAAAAATGTTTCTACAGCATTGTTATGCTATCTAGCTGTCCTTCGGACGTAATTAAACATCGAGAACATTCTTTATTGTCTAATATACTGCGTTATGTTTCTAGTCAAACGAAAAAGTTCCCCCGAAAACCAACAAAAATTCTTTGTTGTTCAACGCCTGACCCACTGTTTACGGATTGATGGTTTTGTTTTGTAGAAGGTTATAAATGATCAAAATAAAGACGGAAAGGACAATTTAGCTGGGTGAGTCTCCTCCCTAATTTTTATTCTTAATTATGATTATAACGTTGTGGAGTTTTAAACACGCAAAAGACACAACGGAAAATAATAATTTCCTGTGCGAGCGGCTAAAGAAAATATTGAAAATAATAGATAGCGAGATGAACAGTAATCGAAACTCTGCACCTATCTTCATTTAATTCTGAATATTGAATGGGAATGTTTTTAATTTTATTATGCAAAGCTGTTGAAAAATATTATTGAAAGAGAAATGAAAAGAATGAAAAATTATAGTGGCTGATTTATGAGATTCCTTATTATCTGTAAATGTATTATATTACTTTTTCAGGAACCAGAAGAGTTCCTATAAATAGAATACAGCTATAATGTTGAAGATTTCATTTTGTTGCAGTGATTTCAAGTAATATTTCTGAATTAGATTCTGAACAATTTCCAAATTAACCGGAATTTATAATTTTATCAATTTGACGTCGATATCGAGCTTCATTCGCTATCAGAATATGCCTATCTTATAATTATGCAAAATAAAAAGAAAATTTATTGATATACAAACGCCAATTTGAAGTAACTTGTCATGATTGAATCATAAATGGCCATCTACCATCCAATTTTGCAGTACAATTATGTTTTGCAGTCAGAATTGCATCGACATTGATATTTAAAGCCGCATATCATCAAATAACTTGTAATTTTGTCTAATAAGGACCATAATCAGTATTGAAAATGAAATGAAGATTTGCTCAGTCTCCTAACTTCAGTATTACCTCGGTTTCTAGCGCCCGCTATTTTACGATCTGTTACGATTCTTTTGTGACCCTAATGTGGACGAAAATTTTTCGAACTACCTATAATCTTCACACGGATAGACCTTTTACAAACAATAGTCTTATCATACCCCCGATTTTGTACGGAATCCCCAAATTTCGTAAGAAAGCGCGATAGGACTGTATTTTGTCTACTGATACACGAATAATAATGTGTCGTGAACGTAATTTTCAGCCGTCGATAATGAACATGTCATTTATTTGAAACTTTCAAGAAATAACGTCATAAATCACATTTTAAAACGAGAAAATCGACCACTATCCATTAAAATATGAAACTGAAGTAAACTTCCAGCGAGGAGAATAAATTAATTAAAAGTTTTATTTGAATTTGGAAGAGATCTTCGGTACTGTACGTTATACCGCTTGAATCGATGTGTAAGTACGATAAAAAGACCGCTATTTATAAACCGGGAACGTCACACACACGTTTTCCTTAAATGTTCTTTTTTAGTGAAGTTCTTGGTAACTTTTTTTTGGAAGTGGCAGCGTTCGCTCAGGTGCTAGATGAAGTGCCCAACCACACATAATTCCTTTGTATGAACCTGTTTGATCTGATAAAAGTATTTAAAAAACGATAATTCGTTAATTTATACGACACAACCGACAAAACACTAGATAGTGAAATTTTATGTTTCTTTAGAATGAGGTATGTTCAAGCCGAAAATTTTGTGTCCACTCATCCCTACTGCTGTCGCTGGATACAAGACTCTTTTACATTGAAATATTCGCTGAAATACAGTTTTTCGTTTAAATTGAAACGATACGAAAATTAGAACGAGGTCAATTGTCTGTTCAAGACAAATCTTCATTATCGTTTATTGAGAAGGTATTCGATTAAGTTTTGTAATTTATGTCAACAAATCTTTGTTTGTTCGACAAGCTATATATAACAAGGTTGAGCGTTTCATATGTATTATATTGAAGGTAATTGAATATTGGAGTTAATTTGAATTTAAAACTGTCAATAAATACATTGGGGATTTAATTTCAATGAGTAAATTTACAGACGATAAACAGAATTAACATTACTAAACATTCATTACAATCTGATAATATATGAAATATAGAATGCATTATGACGTTGAAAACAACTCTTTTATTGATCATATTTAAATCATTTTAGCTGACAGCTTATTCGTCTCAAGGTTAGTTTGTTTATTTTTTATTATATACTTGTTGGATCTTTTACGTTTTAGAATTTGTCGTCGACACATTAAAACATCTCTTTATGTGTGTACTCACAAAAAAGCTGATACTAAGCGATCTTAAAAGACACACCGAAACGTGGACAAGAAAACGGACAAAATTGAAGAAATGTCAATTGTATTATTGGGGACGTATCAGTGGCATATTCTTATATTTTCAAATTTACACACAAAGCTAAATACAATAGTGCAGCTGATTATTACCGACGAATACACTCAACGATAAGTGAAATTAAAACGCTTCTATCCATACGCTTTACAAATAAGTGAAGTAGACGTAGTGGAAGATGATTCGATCAAAAGAATAGAGTGGTTTTTTTATTTACAGAGTACTACACAGTTAATTGCTCTACTGATTTGCTGAATGTAAGTATCCAAGTTTGTATACATGAAGTATTCGAGAACTTATTAGCAATTGTGACCATCAAGTGTATTCCGTTTTCAAAGTGTCGAGTGTAAAGGATGCTAATTAATGGTTGCAATCGGTTTCAAATTCGGGATAGATTTGGAATTTGTATATTGTTACATTTACTTTTCGTTACACACTGTATGGACCTCAATTAATCTTGGTATTTTCCATTAAGCACCATTGTGAATAGCTGTATCGTCATCAATGGAGAGTGTAGGCGATAATCCGTAGGTGAACACATCAATAGTGCTTCTTATATGTTTAAAACCCTTTAATATGTGCATAAAATGCCAATAATATATCATATGTGAATATACATTAAAATCGGAAACATCTCCATTATCTTTTGTATAGAAATTACACTTTTAATCTTTATGATAAACGTGAATTCCGTGACAACCGATAAAACAATTCAATCGATAAGTTTGTAATCAAATTGTTTACTTTTTGAAAGGTTTCTATTTTTGTTATTGACGAAATAAAAACTTTATCAGTATAACCATAAAATATAACGGTTGCCCATATAGAAAAATCGACTTGAAACAAACGTTATTTTTAAAATGGATTTATCAACAACTTTATGAATAATTAAAACGACATAATAGACAATCAATGTATGAAAAAATTTGATCGATTACAATGACTTGATTAAAATTGAATGAATAGAAAAAATATATCATTTTCAAGATCATGTTGATGAAAAAACAAACAGAAAAATCATGGCAACTAATCACCAATGCCTACATCAGACTAGTTTCCAATAATTCTGATGAAATATTTCTTGTTCTTTCACTTTATAGTGGAAATGAAATTGCGATAGGCGTAGATTTCTTTGATATTTTCGGTGAACATCTTAAAAAATCCTACACAAGAGGCCATCTAGTTCACAACCATTTAAAAACCGATTTTCTTGTTGTTGTTGTACTGTTTATTGTAGGCGAAATTAATCGATCTGTTCCCCTCTTCACTTATCTTTGATTCGTATACATCTGTTTTAACAGTTGTAATAAATAATGGATGTTAACTGTAAAATTGTTTTGTTTTATTTTATTTATATATTTTTGGTTGAGAACAGCTTACATTCAACAGCCTACATTGTTTTTGAGTCTTATGTCAGTGCACTTGATAGGTTGTCGACAGAAACTGTGTTCATTCATAATATTTCGAACGAATCGTAGGTGATTGTAGAAAGATTTCTAATTAATAATGCCGGATATTCTTGGTATTTCAACACTAATTATAGAATTAGGTTACATATCAATATTACAGTTCATTAACTAATTGTCGGTGTTGCATTAATAACAATAATTTTTGTAGTAGACGCGAATTATTCGCTACTATAAAGAAGTATTTATCTATCTATCAACGTCCATTAGTGGATCATTTATCAAAAATTCGTGCCGATTTCAAATAAAACTTACAATCTTTGCGTGTTCAGTTTGCAATAAAAATGAAGAGTTTATAGTGATCACCGCTCAACATTATGCGATGTAGGGTAAGTTATAGAGAAACAACAATTCTTCTGCATATTTGCATGAAACAGATCGGCACCGTATCTTTTTGATAATAGTAGACGCAATATAATATTAATCCGCGTGCAAATTAAGCGGCGACAACTGTCTTTGGAGTTCTGTCTTTCTGTTTAGAAGCAAGATTGCTCATGAGACTGGACGAAAAACAGTTCAGAATTCACTGTGTATACAACTATCAAATATGTAAGGTGATAGAAGTGTGGGGTAAGGCGGTGTGTAAGAACAATGTAGTGAGACTGAAAACAACATTCAGTGGCGACTTATGGATGTTGTTTTCCGCATCACTCCATTACGAGTATGTACGACTCTCTTCACCATTCCATTCAGTTGTCGTGATATATCCCCTTCCCCGCAGTTGTATCACCATCAATGTTTGAAAGATGTCTTAGCAACTGTGGCAAATCTGGCGTTTTTACCATTATCTGAGGCCAGTTTATAGTTCGCGAAGGAAGAAATTGCAGAAATGATCGAAACATGAACAATCGTACCACTATGATTTCTGCATTTTCAACAACAAATGACTGGGAAATTTTTGCAGTTTCATGTCGAAAATAGTAATCTCTGTGTGTATGTTTCATGAGGCTCACAAACGTTTTAACCAAAACAAAAACTTCTACGTCCCTAGACGATTGACTATATTTGCTTAATAAACAAAGCCAGATATGCCTAGAGAGAGTAATCTTTTAACACTATAGATGAGGATTAAGGCCGAGATATAGATACAGATTTCTCTAGAGAATATTACCTTGAATGTATCATTGCATTATATACGAAATTAAATAGAATTTTCGTAAAACAAAGAAGAAATTAATTAAATAATTGTATTATTAACACACACACACACACGACAATCTTTTTCTTTTGAAACGCAATCCTAATGTAAAACATTTGACACTATAAACAGCAAACAAAAATTGAATTATTTATATTGTAAAATCACGACATTTTCTATAAATGTTTATTATTATATACGTAGCATTTCAATTTACAGCCTTGATTAAATTCAAGAATTTCCTACATAGAATAAGATTCTTACCAAAAAACAACACGAATAATTATAAATCTGTCATCGAAAAGTTAAATTAACAATTCTGATTGTGTGTAGGTAATTTGTATAGAGTAGAAGAAAGAAATTATCTCTTTATTTGGAGGATAACAACATGTCAAATTAGACTGATTCCATCGAACTGAAAAAATACAATTCTACTGAAAGTAATGATAAAATCAACTAAATGTATAAAACAACAACAACAACAACAACAAAAATCAATTTATTGAGCGTATAAACGTAAATTAATTCCAATACAGACCTTGGTTGGCGTTTTTAAAAATTTGTTAGAACAGGTGATCACGATCGAGATTGAAATGGAAATTTTCATGGAATATCTTACAAATCAGACGAATGGTGCCAGAATATTATGAGTTATATTCACAAATTAAAGTTTTGTATAATTTAAACAATTTAAACATCCATAAAAATCCACACAAATATGTTAGAATGCATCATCAACCGATTGTTATTAATATTCAACATAACTTGTTAGTAACTTTTTACGTTTATTTCCAAACTGTTACCGCTGTTTTACAAGTTTCAAAAATAAAATCAACAAATATTAGTGGAACGTTAAACCATCAATTTGTAAATAAACATTAAATTTAGATATTTATAACAAAATAAACATCAATAAAATTTGTGATCAGTTTGAACGGTTACCATAATCATATTCAATAAACACAGATCCACAATTCGAATCTAATGGATATAATTGATCGATCGGTAATTGAAATTGACACAAGTAATAATGCAATTTCATTTAAAAAAACCCGACTCATTTTAATCGAATAACAATACGATCTTAATTTAGAAGATTCGAACAGAAACACTCACCTTTTTGTATGGCACAATTTCCTCTTGAATGCACATTTAATAATAGAATTGCAATTAATCGAATAATGTTGGCAGATAAGGGCCCCATTGAATTGGGGCCCATTTTAATGGCACTAAACAAATTCACTTTGTTGCCTTTTTTTTCGTCTGTTTGTTTGATGATTTGTTTTTATTTAACTTTTTTTGTTGAAATTTACACAAATCCAATTCAACTTCAATGGATTTTTGTTACGAAATTTGTGTTACAATGAATTATTCACATGGAAATAGCGTGGAGGCGGCAATAATTAATCTCTATCCATACCTATAGGAAATTTATGAAAATCATCAATTTCATATAAATGGAAATTAGTAAATTGAAGGAAACACCGATAGAAGATGCAAAAACAAGTTATGCTCTCCAAATGTCATTTATTCTCGCATTGTTCAACAATTTCGAATAATTCCTAAACTTAATTAGTTCGATCTCAATATCGACCTTGATGATATCGAATACGTAGGTCACAATGAAGGAAACGTCTAGAATTTCCCCCTCATTTTCCACCTTTCTCCATTCTTATAGCAATCACAATAGAAAAACGTCTCGATTATGTGCTATAAAAGACTTTGATCGAAATCCTGTTAATTTATAATTTTATAGATAAGTTAACGGGAAGTAGATTGGTTTTAGTCGTAGGTGGTCTCTACATTGAGTCAATTTTGGAATAAAATACAATCTGTCGATCGAAGACGAAGAATGGAAATAGGCCAGGAAGCTCACCGGAAAACAGCGAAAAAATAATGTCTGCACTTGTCAGTAATTCCGACACTAACCCACTAACACTAAAACGATTCAACACACTTGTAAAAACACTGGGATATCGATAGAGACTTATGTGTAGAAACCGAATCAGGAGAATGTTAGAATGCAAGTCGATTTTATATTATATAGGTTTCAATAATAATAATAATAATGATAATAACAATAAATAAGAGAAGAGACTGGTATGTTATTATTATTATTATTGCTGTATTCCGTTCTGTCTGTCCGAGACGATCGACGTCTTTTTAGTTAGAGTTACCAGAACGACTGGCTGTTTTCCATTTGAGACGTCTTTTCAATGTAGAATGGACCGTGCCCACAACAACAACAACAATAACAACATCAATAATAACACCGGACCACCAGATGACTAAGACACCCACAGGGAGTAAGAGGTAGGTAACGCTACTTCCCATTAATTACCAAAAAATCCAGCGCAGTCCGGAAATCTCTCTCTCTATCTTTCTACAATAAAATCCTTTCAGAAATGATTTTATTTTTAAATAGGATTTATTTGATTAGATCCATTTGCACACAAATTAATGTTCAGATGGGATTTTTCACAGGTTTATGCAATTACGACATTATTTATAGCGTTTTGTTTGAATTAGCAAAAGAATTAAATAAATATTTGAACAGTTTTAATTTGGTTCTATGTCAATATTTGATTTGTTTTATGTAATGTTTTTCTTTTCAACACCAATTTACACTTTAGTAGTTGTTGTTGTTTTTTTTTGGGATTTCTCAAATTAATAACAAAACTTCTTCAATTTGTTATCAGTGTAATTTGTGTTTGTTCCTGTTGACGTCTCTGGATCATTATCTCTAGTATACAAGCTACTTAATAACAATAATAAATGTATGTTTTTTTAACAAAAAACTCTCTTGTATTGTCTCTAATTTCAATAAAATTTTTTGGAAAATACGGTTTCAGTATTTACTGAAAACTACTAGCCGCCAGCTGTGGCCAGTACACTCATCTTTTTGATATATGCATAAATCAGCAGCATGTTTGATTTAATTAGTTAATTAGCAATCAAATTGAACGCGAACAGCGCATTGTGTTAAACAACTATTTACCATAATAATAATAATGATTTTATTAATTATTAATGATAATAATAATGACGCAGAAATGCTTAATGATAACAACTTGTTATTCAAATATATTTAACTGATTGTCAGTTATTATCTAGTTTAGATCTCATCAAATTAAAAATTCGTGTTTTTTTTTTTAAATAGTGTTCATTACGTTTCACAGTGAATTAATACAAATGTTTTGATGGTTCGTATTGAAACAGGTGTTTTAACTTAAAATTCAATCAAGAAAACGGTTTAGTTATTGAAAAATATTGCTGCATAAATAATATCTGAAATTGTATACAGCATGTCCCAGTGAAAGCCCATCTTTATTTAAAAATATCCAAAAGAATTGACACTATGAAGATGTGATGGTTTATTTTGCTGGGATATGCTGTATATGATGTTGTTCTACAATATCTGACTCACCTTGGAGTTTATGGTAAAGTGCGATTGATTTTGTTTTCCCGCCTCAAAATTATATTAAATATACAAAACGAAACATAAAAATAAAAACGAAATTATCGTGAATACAATTACGAGAATTTAGAAAATTATCTAGAGACTTGGAGATAAATAATAATCGAATCTAAATATTAGAAAAGCTCCAATATGCTTTGAATAAAATTGTTTATTTTCGATAACGATAAATTCTTATCTGTAACTGGCGACCTTTTTGGCAGTTTATGACTAAAAGGGGCCTAATGCCTGGGGCCCTCACAAATAATGGACCACCAAAGCGACCCTCGTAAACGCATCACTACAGGAAGAATATCGAATTTATTCTTAAAAAAAAATGTACGAATTCAATACTGTATATGGGACCACCAAATTCCGATTCGTCTGGGGATCCATGATGCTATAACACGCCATTGTTTATCTGAAAATTTATAATTTCCCCTCCAATTATTGTTAAAGGCTTCATTAGAGATGAAGATGGAGATTTGTTACAAATTCACAATAATTCTGGCAGCTGGTTGAGACTGGTTACAATTTACAAGATTCTCTTTATGTAGAAATATCTGTAAAAAAACTGAAAAAGAAATTTTTTTCAATTGGCTGATTTGAGAAAAAGCTCTCTTATTTTTAAAGGTTTTAATTATGTGATTGTCTTTTGTGCCTCAAATCTATTGACGTTCCATTTATTGAATATAGTTTTTTTTTATCCATATCAGTAATAGAATAGAGATAGTCAGGGTTGGTAGACTTTATTAAATTTAGAAGGAATTTAGTGGTACATAAGTACACGTACGCGTGAACTCATATATCTAGCAGAGAAGCTGTAAGTATGGAATTCAAGGATAGATGGGAAAAGCTCATTAAATATGAATATAAAAGAGTGGACGAAATTGACAAATATCCGGTGGTTTATAGTATTAACGATTTGCTTATCGGCATTTTATAATTGTAAGTCACCTAACCAAAACATGAAAGATTGGAAAAGATCTACAACTCAACCTCTCAAAAACCGATACGATCGTAAATAAAAAATTAAAATTACAACTGACAATCATAAGGCAGACTTATTTCAATGTATACTAAAATGTGGCTTCTGTATGTTAAATAATAAAAAAAAACAACGTTTAACAATAACGGGAATATTGTTCTGCGCGAGTTCTGTTCGGATATGGAATTTTTTGCCAGTATAGCATGTCCGAACACCATTCAGGGCTTAAATGATTCGCAAACTGGGAGGAGAATATTGTTGGGCATGGTTTTTTTAACGCGGAGTGCACCGAGAGAGGCCGTTTATGTAAAGGCTGAAGCAGTGTAAAATCTTTAGGTTGATCCTCCATGTTAAACGCCGATTTGGGTGTACTGCAATGTTGCTAAGGCCGCGCAACATTCATCCACAGTAGATCACAAAGTGTGCCCTTAAGGGTGAGTTCATCTTCCGTCCCTTAGAACAGTTTGTGTCACAAACGATGCTAAGCCGAGAATTTGCGTTCATCTTGGAAATTTAGGGGGAGAGCGCACTTTAAAAACGTTGCACGCATTGCCATCTGTTTATTCTCTCCTAATTGAAACCGACCTTAAAAATGGAATAGAATAAGGGACGGAAGATGAGCTCACCCTAAATGTGACGATTTATTTTGAAAATTGCTTGTATTTGTTTAGCTGAAAAATCGATTTTGGGCGTCAGGAGGTTCTGTTTAAAGCTGTTGATTTTAGATACAGTAAATTTCTCTTATTTTTTTTAACTAGTGAATAGCTATTTTAAATACAAGTTGATAATAGACAATATCAAGGAATGTTCCCAAAAAATCATGAGCAGATGTGAAATTGGAAAAGATGAAGGGGTTACTGTAATGCCTTCCGGCACACCGGACGACATTCTTGTCGTAGTTCGTTTCCTTTATCGGTCAGTTTCTGTATACTGTCCAAAACAAGTAAACGTGCAATTTATATAAAGTGAACTAAAATTGATTAGTTAGTTAACAAAATGGCGAACAAGAAGCTAAGAATGAACTTTGTCCGCATCTGGTGGATGAACAATCGGTTAACGAATATCCTGCCTTTAACAGGTATACCGCAAAAATCACGGTATAGCGGTATGTAATACATTGAATTTAGTGTGGGAAAATGAAATAGAAAGGAAGAAATCAATGCAAAAAGCCAAAATTTGAGCTCTAGCTTGGAAATGATGTAATGCTTATATCATTACAAAAATGTGCATCGTGCAAAACTTTTTTCCAATCATTAATGTTTGTTATAGCAACTTCAGTTCTAAATGGTAGAAAATTGAAGCGCTATTGATGCGTTAAACATCGATTCGAGTTGAGATGGAAATCTAGATCAGGATAGAAGTAAACAATTGTAGAGAATTGCACTGAAAATATTAAAAAAAAATTATTCCTTGTTTGAGTGTTAAGTATTAAATCATCATTCGTCTATATATGTTTTTCTTTGAAAAATGTTGCAGACATGTCGTCTATAACGTAAACATTATAATGACGCCTTTGAATTTTCCATAACAATTAAGTGCTTGCGTAAAGAATATTAATTGAATTGTTGTGTGATTATTGTAACGTATAGAAACAAAAACGGATATTTTATAGTAGTCATAGAAGATTTACTTTCATCTAATTAAGATCAATAAAGGGGAACGTTATAAGAGCAATGGTAAGATTTGGTGGTATTTAACAGTTTCATTAAACGCCTACAAAAACAATAAGATCGTTATCAAGTGTCAACATTTTCAAACCACAATCACATAGATCAAAAACAATATCACAAACATATTCCTAAATAATGTTACTATCTAATTCCACCACATGATAACAATGGCCTAACAAGAAATGTATATCCATGCTTAATTTCTTATTGTATACAGAGAAACTGGTCCTTTCAAACTAGACCGATAGAACGAAGAAAATAAGAAGGACAACCCAGTTATTTTCTACAATAAGATCAAATTTCATCAAGGACAACATCTGTATTTGTCATGTTTCTATACATTTTTCTACGTTGTTTTTCCCACTACACGAACCAAAATAAAAGAAAACTCTCATAGGATTCCAAGTTAAACGTAAATTGTTGGAATGTTAACAAGGCAATTAACAAATATGAGAAATAAGATGGATACTAACTATGATTTATTATGATGTAGGCTAAGGAAATTCTTCAAGACTTGTTTTTCCATCAAAGATAAAAACTATGTTATTGTGAAATTCGACAAAGAGAGTAGGATTACATTAGAGATTCATTAACATTAATAATTGATTATTTAAATGCGATAATGTAGAATTTTTGGAGAACTTGTATCAAATCGAAATAATCAAGATGTTACCTTATACAGTACCGATACAAAACAAGTTTCCATTCAATACAGATATAATTAATGTGGCGTTTTAGAAAACCTACAATTAGTATGAAATATGGATATTTTCGATAAACAAGTCCTATTTGCTTGTATATCCAAGGTAATTAAATCGAAATCTCTTATATTCTGCTAACAGACGAAGTTTACCCTTAGGACAACTTTCAAATACAAGCCAGATCAGTTTTTTATTTCAAACTTTTGGCCTCCTCGAGAAAAGAACATACACACACACACACACACACACACACACATACGATCGAAATTGAACAAGAAGTATTCCTTTTTTAAAGGCCTTGACTATTGTTAACAATTCAGCTTTCGAAAGGGATCGCCGAAAAATCGAGCCGAAACACCAATTTATAAAGTATTTTATTAGGACAATTCAATAATGATTTGTTTCAATAATAAAATCGATATTTATGTGAAATGTCTAGCCAATTGATATGAAATATTATTATGTTTACAATATACCTAGTGCTAATGAATTTAATTTAATTTAATTTAATTAAATAAAAAAACATCTAGAGAAGAAAATCACAAATAAAAATTGGGTAATTTATTTGAATGTTTGATTGTAAACATACAAGTTTTATTATTTTCAGATTTAACAAGTTGTTATAAATTAAACTTTAAACAATTTTATATAAAGTTTATGCAGGAATCTTTCTCTTTTTATTATTTTTGTTTCGTCAAATTTAATTCGTATACATTTAATTTTCTTAGAAAATGGATATCTCAAGGAACATTATTATTAATCTAAACAACATATGGCATGTTTCCTGCTGGGAAGCATGAGATCGATTTAAGAATGTTAAGTGTTGTTAAATACATATAAATACACTCCGATATCTATTATCTATTATTATTATTCTGTGAATTTATTGATTATTTTATATTGATACTAAATAGAAAGAAAATTAAAATCTGTACAGTATATTAGAGAAAACAATTTGTAATAATGGAATGAATCCATTGGAACAGCTGTTTCGATTTCACGCCTGTCTAACCATTGCGATCTTCGAGGTTAGATGCGTGATATTATATTCAAAGGTCTTTTATTTGAAATTGAGATGAATCTGTATGAGAATGATTACTATATTGGAAATTTGTATTATCGGGAATTCCAGTTTTCGATCACATATGAGGACATGGGAGACCTTAAACGGTCTTTGTCAATTAATCACTGAATTTTTGTCGATTATAGGTATACGCACGCATCTTCAGATTGTTATAAACGAAGAAGACTGTAAGATTTTAAGTATGTCCCAGAACAACGCGAATCCTCGACGGAATTCGTAGGATTATTCACACCGTAGCGAAATAATCGCACCAATTTTCGCCTGATTTTCAATTAGAATACCAACTTCTAATGCAAACGAAAATGTATTCATCGTCGGATGAATTTCAGTATAAATTCTATAACATTGTCCAAATAGTATTGTAAATTTCATTTTAGCCATTTTGCCTCTTGTCCGCCTGCGAATCAAAATTCGTTCCAATTAAAAACACAGTTAAACTCGCGTCTTAAACAGTAAAATTCTGGCAAGTCTAAGCGTGTAGATCTGTGGCCGTGTAAACAATATGATGAGAATTTTAAGCTGCCGTCGCGTTGTTCTGGAGAATCATTAAATAAACGAGAATTCAAGTGTATTCAGGCAATATTAGGGATGAACGCGTTGAAATACCGTAAAGAAGGTCTCGACTTTCTCGAGAATGTCTTCATAAGGTAATCGATTTTGTATGAGTCGAATTTATAAATATCTACAGTCCTACCATCCTTTAATTGGTATTGCGAGAAATGTTGAAATTAACGGCAACCTCAAAAAGTTCCGACTCGAACTGGGATCGTCAGTTTGCCAGACAAAGACCTAGCTCGGACTGAATTTGTATCAATTCCACCTAACGTTGCTTTTTTCTTGCTACAACGAAAGAGAATATGGTTTTCAATTATTCTATCTATTAACATACTTACGGGTTGGGTTCGCCGATGTACCTACTTTTCGGCAATTTGACGGACTCAAATCTATACTTACAATATTTATTTGGGATAGAAATGGCATTATTGGGAACGTTTATCCTAGTGGCAATTTTCAGATCCACTTGTTTTCACTATAAATGCTTTCGTTACATTTTTCTTCCATTTTTAGCTATTATTCTTTGGTTTTTTTCAAATAATAGCTTTACTATAATCTTTGTTTTGTTGCTGTGTTTTTTTTCGTTCAGATGGTGTCTCTGAATTTTTTCCTCTCATAGATTTCTCCTTATGATACTTTTTTTTTGATAGGACAACGTGAAATCGATACATTCAATTATATATCAGCTATTCCTCAACTAGAAGTCCTTTCTTTGAAATTGCTCCATTTCGATTATTGCTTGTCATATCATGGACAAGGGAAAAATCTTCATTATTTACACGGAATTGACAACATCTCAATGATTGCTCCAAATATAGACAAATAGAAAATTCTAAAGAAATAAATTCAACAAAATCTTTTCCGCTTAATATTGACATATTTCATAGAGACATTGTTTTTGTCAGATATAATTTTATACAGTTCCATTGTGGTCAAGAACATGGCTTTGAATGATTGCACAAAAAAATTTCGATTCACACACTCGTATTCGTCTTTCTCTTTGTTCATGATAGAATTGAAATATTTTTCAAACAACAAAAAAATTGTGGAATATTTTCGTTTTTCTGTTCAACTCAAATATTGTTCGATTTATCACGGTTTCTTTTCAAGATAGATTGCGATATTGTAACTATTTAACATATGTCTGTATCTCGTACTATTTTATTTCGATTTGTTGTTGTTCTTGATGTGTGATAGCTATCAGTCTACTTTGTTCTTATGTTACTGTAAAAACCATAAAAGGAAGGTATCTTCCAATGTTGTGACATGAAATTGAATATGTGTAAAGCAACATTGATTGTATTTAATAATAATGTAGCTGTAGAAACTAATTTCCTGCATGATCCACATCAGATTAGAAACCAATATGAGATTACGATGATGGATATTGCAGTGGCCTTCGTTGACTAAATAGTGTCTAAAATGGGCCTGACATTTCTATTCTTTAATGAACTTGTATTATTCCACTCTTGAACAATCAATCAATCAATCAATCAATCAATCAATCGATTATTTATTAATAACATAATTCCGAGTAAATACTAAGATTTGAGAGTATCATTTCTCAGAAATTATTGTCATTTTGACAACAATAATAACCGGATTTTTTGTAATAATGATGCAAATATGACTAATATTTAAATTTTTTCACAAAAAAATCATATTTAAATCCATCTACTATCTAACTGTCAGGCAGAAAAAAATGTTGATGAACATTCTAACAGAGAAAGAAATCGAATGAATCTCTCATTGGAATAAAGAATTTTCGTTTTTTTTCTGTATTTATTTATATTTGTTCTAATGTTGAAATATATAGACGACATTTCGGATGTATCGAATTAAATTGGTTTCTGTCTAATCGCTGGCAAGATAAGATGTAGAATTCTTTTTACATTATTCGTTCCCATTTGTTTTGTATTTGTATTCTTGGATTTTTTGTTCCTATTTAAATAAATTCAAAGATTTCATTACCAGCGTAGATAAAACACATATCAGTTTGCTAATAGAACTAGCAATGTTAGACGTACGTTAAAAGTCAGAGCTCCTGCCAACACGAGAAGAAGTTCATGTTAATCGCTGAGACACACTGTCAGCATTATCTTCTGTCTTGTTTGTCAAATAATAAAAGTAGTTCTTATTAACAGTAGACATTTGATAGACAGTATCAGCATCAGTATTGCTCGATTGAACATATTATACAAGCTTATAAATACGTCACTAATTAAAACTTTAGGAAGATTCCAATGAAATGATTTTGTAGAATGGAATTATGGCAAAGAAATCTTTTGAACATAAACTAAAAGCAACGCAAGTGATCTTCTACACATTAGAAACATTTACTTCGAATTTGGCCAGTTCTCCATGTCACCAACATGCTACATCCCAACTCTAAATAACATGGTAAACAACTTATTGAATACAAATGGAATTGATTGTCTTTCTGCAGGAGATTAAAAAAGAAACAGAATCGTCTAGCATTTAGAGAGAATTGTATAATTGAGCAAATTAGCTGACATTAAATTCATAATTAAATGCCTAGCACTGCCTATCAATTGCGAGAGCTGAGTTTTTAAAAGAAAATTAGCACTTAGTAAACTTTCAATTTTCTGATGAACTTAATTTGAATGAGAAAATAAGTTGGTTCTTCCAATACGTTTAAAATTGTAAACTCTTTGGAAGGGCCGATTTATTTCCTCATTCAAACTCATATCAATCACCAACGATTGATAATCATCCACTTATTTTCTGATGAACTATTTTTCACTGAATTCAAACGAAACTAGCTCGTGGATTCTGATTCGTTGCGTCGCCATCTAGCCAATTCAATGAGTTACAAGTCACACACACAGGCAGAAGTTGATTAGATTTAACGTGCGATATCTGCCGTTTGTATTAACTCCTAAAATCGCCATGGTCGTGGAGTCCGAGGAAATGTCCAATCAGCATGAGATTAGCCTACATCACATCAAATATCAGGGAGCAGCCTCCTTTGAGTTCTGCAAATCTCGGCAGTGGTAGACCAGTTCGAGTACGTGGTTTCGCCAAATCCAAACCAATGGTTTTGCTCCTCTATTTCTGTACACTTTTTGGAAGGTTAGCTAGCCTTACCTCTAGAAGAGTTGCCGGTCGTGAGCTCTTTCGAACACCTCTGCCACCATCATTACTTTGGCCAGAAATCTGGGATCGGACACGCTCAGCACAATTCAAAGGAAGTCACAGTAGTGACGTAGCGTCATTTCTATTTTAAAGAAGCTCAAATTGTTTCTATATTAATTCATGCCCTGAATTTTCGTAAAGTTCTGCGCACAGGCAGCCGCCGAAAGCTTCTGATGCGCCTCTGGGTGTTCGTTGACTTGCCTGTATCGTGAATTAAGTAATTAATTAATTAATTAAGAGAAAACTAAACTTCAATCACTCATAACTATTTGCATAATATTCTTCAAAGTAAGCTTTATTAGTTTTCTTTATAATTTAGTTGTGCTGGATACTCAAAGGCACCATACCGGTAATTATTTTCTAACTAGAAACATCAAATATCTCTAGGCACATCGAATGCTTTATATTTATATAAATCGATAATCGATAAATAATAATACTTCATGGCTTTTCATCAAGATTGTTAAGTTATTTCATAAGGAATTCCAGTAAAATGATGGAAAATAATAGGAAAATTTCCGATTTCTTCTATGTTATTATCCAACCAGTGCGGTAATTTCACATTTCAACTATCGAAATTATAATTCATGTGTAAAGTTAATTAACATAGACTGTCTTCATTACTATTATCATTATTATTAATTAATTTAGCGTCAAGTTCTAACAAAACTAGGAACGATTTAATTGTTAGACAATTTAATTGAAATTGAAAACGTTCATTACCAATTTTATTCACAAAACAATTCCTTTGAATCAATTCATCAATGAAAAGTTTGAAAAACTTTAACAATTGAATCAGATTAAAGAACAATTAAACAAAAAAAAAGGGTATCGGTTAGAATTCAATTAAAATTAATTAAAATTGTGTGTTTGTGGTGTGAAATTTTCCCAAAATTTTTTTGTTGTTGTTCAACCCAAATGGATATTCAAAAGAAATAATTAAATAACGACGATCAAATCGATATCTATCTAGTAGTAGTGAATTGTCATCATTTTGACCGATGACTTTAGATAAAAGAGAATCAAATAAAAAACTACTGTCAAAAATAATTTGTTAAAATGCTACCACAACTCCATTCAATCATTTTAATCTTCCTCATTTTATTAATGAATATTAGAAATTTCACAATAACTCTGCCGGTAATTAACGGTAAGTTGATTAATTCTTTGCTAGTTGTTAATTATTCAAATTTAGATTTTCTAAACGTCTACGTGCTTTTTTATATCTTTCTTCTAATTCATTAGTGTTGTTCATGCAAATGGTGATTCATTAAATTGCTTCTTTAATCAATTTTGTTCTTCCGAAAAGAATTTTTTCACTTTGATATATTGTTTTCCCTTCTATCTTTTTGAATTTATCGCAGTTGTCGAATCGAAACTAAACTCCAGGATTAATTTCATAAATTAGCGAGCATTGATCAAATGTAAATTGCAACGCCCAGGAGCAGCTTGAGGGTTTAGATATTTTTTTTTGTACAAAAGAAAACCAATTACATGTGTTTTCTACTATTGCAACAAATCTTAAAATGTCAACCGTTGGTTATTTATTTTATTTAGATAGTTTTATATGGATTTATTCAAATAGAAAATACGAAAGCAGCCATGTTTGTAAGTTATTGAAGGCAAACAGCTAATTTCTAATTAAAACAAAAAAAAAGAGAATAATTTGCAATTTCTTAGAAATACATATTTTATAAAGAGTATATGTATAATGTTACATAGTTGTAGTAAATAGTAAAAGTAGGATTTTGATTGGTCGGTTATTATAATCCGGCCATAACTGTTAACAAATCAACAACAACAACAAGAAACACACCTTGCCATTTGCCTACCTACGACTTGTAAATTACAAAAGATTGTAAAATAAATACATGTAATTAAACGATATATTTATTATTTGTAAGATACGTTGAATTACATGCATATGAGCGATTTCCTTTAATATTGCTTGACTGTGGATAAGAGACCGTGCTGTAATCGTTTCAACAAGTTAGGGTATATACAAGATTCATCTGGTGTAGACACACCTTGAAGATGATGTCGTCTTTCAATCGAAAGAATCAATGAAATATGGGTAAATCTAATGTCGTCTTGTTAGGTTTTACTTTAATAGAATTACTTTGGTTTATCTGTCAAAGCGACTATTCTAGAAATTTTCATTTTTCGCCCTCATTCATATCCTGTTCAAATGAGATTTATTGAAATTGTATAGAATCTTTTTTGCACAATCGTTAAAACACCGCAATAAATAGAGCAGAATAATAATTGTAAATCGTCTATTGTGAATAAATGTTTCTTGGTAATTTAAAATACTTTGTTACCAGATAATCATTATAATACGTATTTTTTTAAGGACGAATTTAATTAACATCTTCTCCTTCAAATAGCAGGTGAAAGCCTCTGAAATCATTTAATGATGCTTTGTTAAAAGTGTAAAAGCTAAAAGCGTTAGTTTCTACTTCTAATTGAGCTGTCGTAGCTGTTTGAAAAAAATAAATAAACAAAGTAAATATTTATTAAATTCGACATTTTAACTAGGGATGTTTTTACGAACAGATCTACATTAGTGAAGAATAAATATTGAAATACTTGGGAGGGGAAACAACCAGCAGATCTTTAAACTTTTGCTGATATTTACCCGAATAGTTGATAATATCATATATTATCCATTGATTTATTATTAGAGCACACCTTTTTTACGAGGTATTTTGTCGTATAAATCGAGTTTAGGTAGAAGCGAAAACGTGTATACAAAATGTCCACAAATCAAATGATGTCAAAAAATCATTCACGTTTGCATTGTTGCTTGATCAACATTTGTTTAAAAAGTCAAAATAATCAAAGTTATAATAATTCAATGAGCGCACAGTAATAAAAAAAGATGTTAAAGGTTGGAATAATGCGATGTGGACATTTCGTGCGTTCTTTAGGAGAAATCCGAGTACATTGAAAATATACACTGGTTGGGATTAACTAATAGAATTAGAGAAGAGTACTTTTGCCAAGCCATTTCGGATTTGTAGAACCCTTTTCCGGCAAATTTCTATACTAACGAAGTTACAACTTGGGGAAACAGTTTTTGTTGACTACTAAGGTGAAGAAGGAATATATAAATAGGCGTCGCATGATAGGTAAATTGAATAGGCGACAAATAGTATAAAATCTTTTTAAGCAACTACTATTTACTTTGTACACGGATTTTGACTTCGTTCCATCAAATGATTCCTTTGTGGGCATGTTGTTAAATAACATTTCCCATTTGTATTAAGATTATTTGCAGTTCTTGAAAGCCGCTTGAGAGAATATTTTATTACAAATCTCGTTCTAAAGAGTTTAATTTCGTTTTGGTAGGCAAGACTTTTAAGTATTTACAACCCTAATCAGTGCCATCATGCATCTGAAGCTTGATACATTTTCTGATGTGGTTCATATACAATTCCAACAATTTCCATATTTCCCACCATTTAACGGTATTGATCGTATTCTTAAATTAATTTAATGAAATCGAAATTTACGAAATTTTACGTAAAATAAATAATAAACTCTTGTTGTTGGATGCAATCTTTCCCATGATTACCACGTCGAAATCCTGCATATCGATTCTCCAACTAGGAGTAAAATCAATTATTTCGGAAGGCGACAGCAAGTTTCAGAAATGCGATAAATTCTAAGAGATACTCTTAAGATCACGTTTTTTACACTGGACGAGAAGATTTATACGAATTTCTATCAAAAATAAATCTACGTGTGTAATGCGAGTGAGTTTCTCGTGCGAGTGGATTAGTCTAATGGCGAGAAATTCGCTGCGAGATTCTTCTCAGTAGAAACAGGTCCTGAGGGTAACTTAAGCCACCATTAAATTTCTGATCTTATCACATTTTATGAGGTAGTTGGAAATCATATTTTCAATCGTTTACGATTGTGACGGTGCTATTTGATCGAGATAAAAATTGTTTTATTTTCCAGGTCGTTATACAAGAAATATTGACAATTTCAAGTTGATACTACCATACAAGTCAACAATAAATGGTGACTTTATCACATACAAATTGCACAGTTTTTACAATAATAACGATGATAATAATAACGGTAATTTGAAAAAATCACATAATTATAAACGCGACTTGACTAATCCAAATATGATTAATTATATCATTAATGTGAATAATGTACAATATCAAACTGATTTATGGCCCAATTATAGTTTACTATCACCAAATGCAATATCAGAAAACTATCAACCAAAACAGAAAATACAAGATCGTCAATTACGTCAATTAAACTCAAATAATCAATGCTATTTTACTGGAAATATACGGAATATTTCTAATTCAAAAGTAGCATTATCAACTTGCAATGGATTGGTAATCAATGAAATATTTAAACAATAACAAGCAACAACAAAAAATATTTTAGGCGGGTTCTATACAAATGTATGGGCAACGTTATTTTATTGAACCGATTGAAGAGCATTCACCAAATCAAGAAGGACAACACCTCCATATTATCTATGAACGTAATCTTGATAAAACAGTGAAACGTTGTGGTACAAATACTGATTGGGAATCAGCATGGAAGCAACGTTTTTATAATCAATATTTAGAAAATAACGGTTATATAGAGGCGAAACGTGGCTTGGTTAGTGTTCATCGTTATTTAGAAACATTGGTTGTATGCGATAAAAAATTTCTAGAATATCATAAAAATATCGATTATGAAATCTATGTTTTGACAATCATGAATATGGTAAGTGTTTGATTTTGTAGGTTTTTACGGTTGTTTCTTGTTTGTTGTTTCTTCTTCTTGAATTCACATCTGTCGTTTTATAATCTCTCATTAATTTTGACAAGCGCGATAAAATCGGTATAGCCGGAAGTTTTAATTAATCATAATTTGAAACGTTTTTCT
The DNA here is from genome assembly GCA_028455855.1 of Meloe dianella. Classification (NCBI taxonomy): domain Eukaryota; kingdom Metazoa; phylum Arthropoda; class Insecta; order Coleoptera; family Meloidae; genus Meloe; species Meloe dianella. Next base: position 1,446,942 of record JAPTHL010000060.1, read on the forward strand.
ATTAATAAATCGTTATCGATTCGACAGTATTTGATCAATTAACAACATTCAATCGATTTTAATGAAAAAAAATACAAAAAACAAAACAAATACATCAAGATAATCTCTTATGTATAATAGATAGATAGTACAAAATTGGAGCTTAATTTTTTTTAATTTTTCCAAGTGGCTTTTCCATAATTAAAAACACGTTTAATTGCACTGTCGGTTAATTAATTTTAATATTGATGGGAAATTACTTTGATAGAAAACATTTATCGTTTGATTTACAAATTACAAATCAATCCACAGAATAAACACCAAAATTGCGGTAATATTTATTTTATATGCACTTTTGTAAATGAACAAAACATAATTCACATTAATTAATCAAAACCACTATTGATATGTTTGCGATAGAAATTATTTTAATGGAATATTTTATTTTTAATGACATTTTTTTTGTGTTCGTCCAAACAAAATGTTACAATTTTTATCAATTGATTTTGTTGAATATACAAAACAAAATTATATACATTATAAAGGTGTATTTACACTCGAACGCTTATGAAGAGAACTTAAGTCTGCAAATATGTTTAGATGATAAGGAATGATAGAACATTTGTAACAACTCACTTGATGTTTGTCGATCCACATAGACTCTGTAACTGAAATTATTAGATACTCATTGTGTACACAATCCTCTTTATGTTAGTTTACAGTAGACACTGTTATAATTCCTTGTTTAAGATTATAAATGCATTCAATTTCAACAACAACAACAACAAAAGCCTTGTGTTTCTGGTTAGCACTACTTTGATACTCTTATCTGAAAGGGCTCGACTACGAACGATAATATTGTATTATCGTTCTGCATTGGTTCGGTACGTGCTCAAACCGGATTACTGACATTGAAATTTCTATCTTTTGTCCATGATTTTTGTTTAAACTATTTGTCGATTGTAATCCACATAAAATTAAGCTTCACTTAAACCTTCTTTATCGTTGGCCTAAAGTTTGTTAAACGTAGATGAGTATGTATATGACAAACTGTTGTGGAGTTACTGTTTTTAGGCCATTTCTAATATTGATGACGAAAATTCTTCTGGAAGAATTTAACCAACAAATGTATGTTAACTGGGAACAATGCGACTTTTGTACACTACAAACATCCTATTCGTAATGCGCCAATTATGTGAAAAATCAATCGACTATCTACAGCAGGCCTCCATATGCTTTGTATATCTTTGGAAGGTATTTGAGCGAATTTAGTTAAATGCAACTTTCACAAAATTAATTCAGAACAACACTAGCAAAGATGGGAAATAGACTTACACAAGATGTAAAAACACCTAATGGAATATGACAGGGCGATTCTCTCAGTCCGATGTTATTTAATATCGGGATGGATAAGACGGTAAATTCGGTTAAAGCAGAACCAGGGTATAAAATTGGATAAAACACTCTAAACCTTATTTGCTATGATGATGATGATGCTGTTTTAGTAGCGGATTTGCAAACAGGCTACTACATCAGTTTGTTAATACTGCAAAAATATCGTATATGTAGGTATCTAAGGAAATAACCAAATACATGATCGATAACAGAGAATCCTGTTAAATGCAAGCTGGAGATCGAAGGGACGGTCGTAGCACATTTAATGGCATACACATATTTAGGAGTGGATATAACTAGCAATCGTCACCTAACCCAACGCGAAATTTAGCGCATCAATAGCACTTCAATTTTCTTCTAGCTAGAACTGAAACTCTCGATGCGCTATTAATGACCCATGGTATCGTCGTACAAATATAATCCAAGTCATCAATAGCACTTCAAACATGCACTTATTGGCTTTTTCGCACGTTTGAAGTGCTGTTGAAGAACTAATTTTAACAATTAACGCTTAAATAAAAGCGATTTTGCCTTGCAGACCTTAGAAAGGACGATCTCTGTTTCACAATAAATTATTCAGAATCATCTGAAGCTGACTGAAGAAGATTCAGGTGATTTGCCTGTATTATACTCCAATTCAAAATGAATTAATCTGGCTAGGCTTAAGCGAATAATTAAAATGATGCATAAATCTGTATAAGCAACTGTATGAATGTTAAGAAATTATAACTTTAATCGTTTCATCAATCAGATTCGGATTGATTATTGTTATGTAATTGTTGATCAATTCTGATTCAGTGTGATCGTTATATCTCAATTATTGTATTCTTGAGAATTGTGCGCTCACATGTGAACGCGCCTTAATTCAACCAAATACATACGTGAAATATTGTGTAGGCTGTAATACTTGGCTACATTCCATTTTATTATAATTATTTTTTTTAAGAAGAGTTAGGTCATTATAACCGTATATAAACTAACAAGAACTGAAACGGTTCGTTCTCTTTTTTATTGAAATATTTTTACGTACTTAAATTATTTTGGAATATTCAGAACGTCTGGTAGAACTGAAAAATTATACTGAAATTATGTATTTTACAGGCATACCTACACAATTCTTACAATTTTACAACTGCTATATACGTATGTATATTCTTGTAGTCGTTTTAATATAAACATTGTCCTTAATAAATCGATGTAAATGATGTGGAAAATTACAATATCCTAGCATTTTGTCATTTTAATAGTAGTCTTCTATGTATTTATTCGAATAACTAGTTCCTTCATTTTCTATAGAGATAAAGTAATAAACATTTCTCTATAGTACGTGTGTGTGGTCGTTAATTAACAAACAAAAATAATTAGTATACATTTGAAACAATTATTTCCACTATAATTATAGGTATTTAATGATCATACAAAGGTTTAATAGTAGATAATACGTAGAGGAAATTTCAAAAAAAAACATGATAATCATTTGTTGTTGCAAATTATTTTAAAATTGCTAATTATAATTCCAAAAAAAACAAGCACAAACACCAACAACAATCTAATCAAATATAGGCGATTTTTTTTTGTCTACTTGAGTTTAATAGAGATCTCGTTTGAAACTTGATTCAGATCATAATTATACACTTTTTTTATTATTCAAACGGATAACAACGGAAAAAAAGAAATAAAATTAATAGCTAATGAATAAAACATTAACATAAGTTGATAATTACTTCCAGGTAATTTTTTCCATTTTCTTTCTCTATGTAAATAGCATTCAAACATATAACGTACTAATAAATCTCTTTGTAACTATTAATTATGTTTTTTTTTTCTTTTGTAAAAAAAAACATAGCAGATAGCTAATAATGTACCATCATCGTCTTCTATCCTCTATCAAGCTGTTATGTATAAAACAATTACAGCCATTTCAGATTTATATTACCTGTATGAAAATTGTCGACAGTTTTATAATTACTATTGTGGCAAGTTTTCAAGGAATTATGTGCTTTATTATTACCTTTAGACAACAGTGTTGAAATGGTGATGGTCGATATATAAGAGAAAGATTGTGGGTGTGTTTATATTAACAAAACCATTCATAAATACATCGATTTATTTACTAATGAATAATGTAATTACATTATGATATGAACTATATGTCATTCCAAAATATAAGTTTAAATTATGCTTAGATTAAGACAGTTCTGTATAAACTGTAAGAAACTTTTAAATTAACTTTCTAAATATAGAAGATTATATTTTTATTCTAAAGTTGCGTTCTCACTGGCCAGTACAATTTAATCGTCTGCTCTGTTAATGTGATTCGCACAATTAATATGGCTAAGTGGAAATAAAGGACATAAAACGAGGTTAGCAAGGAACTTTCTGTGGCCGTGTAGGACACCCAACAATTCTCTAGCTTTATTCCAATGTTAGCGACTCTTTTTGAATCATTGTTGCATTTAATTGCTCTTGGACAGTATGCGAAAGCGTTTCAGTAGCGGAAAAATTGCTGAAACATTAGAAATTTAATGGACGCTAGAAAATCAAAACCAAATTCGCGCGTTAGCAAAAATGTGTCGCTAGGGTGTTTACACAGCAGAGTTGTCATTGAAATTATTTCTAAATGAAAGTGTTTGATTTAGATATTACAGGCAACGCGCTAATGTTTGCGTAAAACAGAGAGAACTGAGTAAAGTGTGTAACACTAAGCAAATGAGAGCTACTATTATTATTGCGTATACGTATACGTGTGGTAGCGATATTTGGCGGAAGCTCTTTGAATTTGCGACAATACGCTAGTTGTAAATCTTTTGATAAACTAAGCTGCACACTGAATTATTATATATTATTATATAACAGTTTTTATCTTGATTCGAAATAAATTGCGTGATTTGCTCCAAATAAATTTTGGAGCATGTTTAAAACCATAAAAACTTCATTACCTTGATTTTATCGATATGATTTAATAATGATTTATATAAAATTGTCAGCTAGACTGCTGAAAATAAAAACGACTTATCTTATCTTGATTCGAAATCAAAATGTATAAAAAGCTTGTTGACAAGTCTAATTGATGTAATTACTTACATATTTCTGACAGTTATAAATTTTTAGGTAGCTGATTACTATCACGATGCTAGTAGTGGTAATCAAATGGATGTTGTTGTTGTACGGATTATGTATTTAGAAAAGAAGAAGAAGAAATCGATTTAAGTTTAAATGCTAATGCTGAAGATACATTAGCTAGTTTTTGTAAATGGCAAAAAAGGATCAATCCAAAAGATCTAACAAATCCTAATCATCATGATATTGCAGTTTTATTAACGAGGTGAGAATTTGCTCTTGCTTAATTACACGCTCTTGTTTCCTATGTAACTCCTAATTTCATTGATGGAGAAGATTATCACACTAGACTTAAGATAAGTTTACCTAGGGCTTTACTTGTGCTGACTTTGACAGAAACAAGAGACTTCCAAAGGCAGCCTCAGAAGTGTCCGTTCACATTTGTCCACAATTTTTGATCACCTTTGTACAGATACGGTTCTGAGCACGCTGACATGTACAGAAACAGCTGTTATTACTCATTATTATTGTAAGATGTTGAGACTAATATGAAACTAGGCTTATTATCCTCTATAAGGGTGGAGATACACTAGACGAGCCGAGCCTGTAATGTAGCATGCTTGGAGTAAGATTCGTGTAGTTGAGACGGGTTTGCGAACATAATACGACTGGCTTGCGAGCTGCTCGCCTCGACTCATTTCCCGTCAGCTATTCTGACTAGTTCCACCATGAAAAAGTTCAGCTCGACCGCCGGCACTCAAATTAGGAATTTCATGCTATGCCGGACAAACGTTATCCAGACTATTATGAAGTCATAGAAAGCTTTTATTTGGCGACATTAATCAGCAAAATGATAGAAAAATTCACTTGATACAATGACCTTTCTGGGTATTACATTTAAAAAACGTTAGTAACGTAGGTAGATCTTATAAGATCGAAAAGAAGACATTCTATTTTTGCATAAATTCAATTTACCGGAAGGATAATATTTAAATTTTCAATTTTATGGGAATATATGTGCAAAAGGACAAACCCTTAGTGTATGTTTAATTTATGTTCCCTTTATATGTCCCTGTTGTGTTTATATTATAAATATATGGACATTAAAGGCATTTCATGTTGTATAAATTAATTAATTAATTAATTAATTTAGTTATTTATACTCTCCATTTGCTTTTGGTCTCTCTAAAAGATTTTCAAATATATTATACACTATTATTGTGTAGCATTATATAAAATTCGCTTTGTTCATTTATAAAATGTCCTTTTCTTTTAAAAAAAAATCGTCTACTATCTGCTACTAGTCTAACATAAATTTATCACTTATAAGAACCTAAATGTATCATATGAAGGGTTGCTTTAAGTTAGGAAAGTCATGACTTTGTTTTTAATTAACTTTCTTATATTCAATTAATTTGCTAATAACGATTACACACAACAGTCCTTGAAAGTGCCTGTACCAAAATCCTCAGATCTACTAGAATATTATAATTTTCATTTTCTCATTTCTTTTTCGATTTTAAAGGACTTCTATTAAACTGAGAGGAGTTGCTTTATTTCTCAATATTTTCTTGTATGTGTACATAAATACTGTCTACCATCGTTCTGTATAATCAGGTTAACTCAACACGCCATACTGTCATATACTATATTCTTTTTTATTATGTTGTAACGCCCGAAGGAATCACGTCTTTTCGGTTCAAACTGATGCTGGTCTCTTCCTTTTTCCCCCATTCCTATCTTTTATCGTTTCATATTGCCTAGAACATCTCTATCTGTATAAAAAGCTATAAAGTATCGTCAATAAAGTAAAAAGTTGTGATGTTACGGGTTGTCGTCCGGTAAGGTGATGACAATGGACGAACAGAAATTTATAAGATGAAACCGGTAATAAAAGTTCTCTTCGTTGTTTTGTTTTGTTTGTTTATTATTAGATACGATATATGTTCCGATAATCTATCTAACTGTGGACTAATGGGATTGGCGTATGTGGCTACTGCTTGTTCGGATAGTGAAAACTGTGCTATTAATGAAGATGGTGGAATGGTATTGGGAATTGTTGTTGCCCATGAAATGGGACATGTGTAAGTATGTTTATTTTTCTATTTCGTAATTGACAAAAGTAAACACTATGTGTCCACTCAACGATGGCCTCTCAACATTTAAGTTGTTATATTTAAAACGCAAGTTTTGTTTGCTAGTTGCAAAGGTAAATATGGTGGAGGAACACCATTGAGTGGATACGTGCTATAGATATTTGACCAAATGGTTTTTATGTTTGCCGTACTTAATCAAATGGCACATCGAGAGCTTCTGCCTGAAAAAAAGAAGAAAACACTTTATGATAAGGGCTGATGTGGGGGGAGGTATTATACACTATAAACGCAATGGTGTAACAGCTGTGCAACAAATAAACTTTGATGAACTTAAGTTTGTATAGTTCGGTATTTCTAGTTGTTTCGGTAGATTATCAAAATTGCCAAATAACTATTATCTACTTTAACAATAATAATAGATAAACTAAACTTTTATAAATCATAAAAGAAACTTGATATCTGAATTTCATATCGCAATAAAACCATTGAAAAAAATAGAGAAAAACAGATAGACTGTAGAGAAAAACTAGATATAAAAAAATAAACGATAACAAAAAACGTCAAAGTATTAGGTGTGAAAAATTGATATGAAAAAGCCATTGAGAAACAATTGAGAGCCGAAACTGGATTGGAGATGAAATCGTTGCTCGGTACAGAAAATATATGCAAAAAAAATTAGGATATTTGAATATATGGATTGATAAAATTTCGCATCGTTTTCATTTACAATTTATCAGATCAACATTGCTATCGCCTCTTAATTAGCAATGTTTTCTATGAAAAAAATTGATGATTTTCATGATCTTTTCTTTAGCATGGGATGTGCACATGATAAACCAGGAGAATCTGAGTGTCCAGCCCAAGATAAAGATGAATCGTTTTTTGTAATGGCACCATTTGTGCATATTTTCACTACTAGATGGTCGACTTGTAGTAGAACCTTCTTGACATCCCTGTTCGAGTAAGTTCTTTCTATCCAACACACTTTGTTAAATAGTAGAGCCTTTTAGTCGTAATTTTTTGAAGTAAAACTTCTTTAGGCGCGACTAGGCGGTAACTCAGAAATTTTTTCTGACGGAAGTAACGCTCGAAATAGTTTCCGCTATTTAAAATATTTAGTTCTACTAAAATCCTAATAATACTAATATTTCCAACTTCATGTAACGAAATTTAGAAACTCCGTAGATGTAAGGTTGGTATCTTATTTGTGGTGATATTTCTCACTCATGTGACTACAACATCAGGAAAGCTATTGGTTGGTTGTAGGAATAGGAGAACAGGTTTGAATTTTGGGTAGATTGACAAGAGCTGATTTAACTTTTAATTTAATTTTTTATTCTCAATTAATTTAATTAATGAACGAAAATTCTTCAAAAAGTGGTAGTGGTATTAATGAATTTTATATAGAATATAAAATAGTTTAATCGTTTCAGTGATATGTGTCATAAACGTCAAAAAGTTTTACTTCAATCGCACACAATTTTTCTTATTGTGTTTAACTTTATGTTTAAAAAGGAAAAAAGGATTGTGGTTTACTGCTCATTTCAACCAAACCCCGGGCGCTTATGCCCTTTTTTACTTATAGATGATGGTTTACTGCTCATTTCAACCAAACCCTGGGCGCTTATGCCCTTTTATGGATGATGGTTACTACTCATTTCACCAATTCTACGATGAGGGACCTGCAAGGGGGGGAGCAGGGACAGACATCCTAATCTTGCTAACTGGTCCATGTACTTTGTGGCATGGACAAATTAACAATTTAGGTTATAAGAGGAAAATTCCGAAAATCCTTTTTCATACCGTGCCGAGGTTTGAACTCCGGACTTCTAGGCGTAAATCCCTATCGTCAACCATCGAGCCATTCGGCTCGTGAATTTTCATATGAAAAGTGTATTATAAATGAAAACGATTTTCTACGATCCAACGGATACAGCCGACATTCCATCGTGTGTTGGGCACCCGAAAGTACTCGATTGCATTAATGTATAGATGTTGCTAAGCAACCACAATTTTAAATACCTAACATGTTAAAACGTCTGTCATTGGTTGAAATCTAGATTTCGAAAAATATGCTTCGGAAATGCTCATTTTCCACACGGTAGCAGATGGTAATGGAAAACGGGACGATTGATTTAAGAAAATCAAATATACTCTCATCAGAAAGTGTAAATTGAATGAATTCAATAGAAATGTGGTCCAGCTGGTGATGTTTGAAAGTACTTTGTGATCAGTTTCTAACTAGACATGCGTAGCCTAGTCATTAACCAAACAATCTAGAATTGTGGGTGGGAACATACCTAATAATTGCCACTATAATCTACGAGGTGTTCTTACAATGAATATATTTCAAAATAAATACTGTTGAGGGTAACCAGTCCACTTCTGCGAATATGAAAAGGTTGAAGAATTTTTGAAAAAAATCTGACTTATTTGTGTAAAGCTTTACAATCAAATTGAAGTAGTGTTAAACAGATATTTATTTATATACGGTTTACTTAAATGTAGTCAACTTTAAGGCAATTAAAGCAATTGAAATCGAGCCACAATTGTCAATTTGACAACGGTCAAGTCAAGTCGCACAGATTCAAATCGTCAGAGTATAGATCTTCTCGTATTTTTAAATGAATTCCACATACCCACACTTAAGGGTGAAAATGTATAAAATCAAAATCTACATATAGTTGTAGACAATATTACCTATTTTTAATGCATAATGTGAATATAGCTTTATATTATTCTTTGTAAAGTATATCATTAATGAATATAACTAAACTGTAATATTTTAAGTTAAGTTTAATCGTTTCATGATATGTGCCATAAACGTCAAACAAGTTTTACTTCAATCGCGCGTAAAGATTACACGCACACAATTTTTTTTTATAATCCTTCCATTCCAAAACTTTTTTGAAAACATAGACGAAGCCTGTACTGGTATGTGTAGCCTCCATTACAATGATAAATATTATTGCTTTAGCATCTACGATTCCGCAGGATATGTATTATATTTTGCTTAGTACCGATTGTGTGTAACTTTTTGGAAGACCGTAATAATCTTAATTTTATCGTAAAGGTGCTACATAAATTCAAACTTGTTCCATTGAATCAGAGTGATAGTCTCCATAAATATTTTATTCTTCATTACGTTGTCTTTATAAATTTAACAATTCAATCTCTATTCTCGATATGTGTTAAGAAGCAATTTCACAAACTGTACACTGTTTATGTTCAAAAGTCTACAAGAATTGCTTTGGTTTATTTGTTCTTTTACTCTGTATTTCATTGAAACTGTTATGGATAATCATGTGGCTTTAGATCTTCTAATTTACATAGAAATTCATAATTAATTCCGTTCTTATCGTTTAAAAAATACAATGAAGGAATTGAACCATTAATGAGAACTTGCAAATGTTCCATTCAGTAATGCAAAACGATGCGGTATTGAAGGAATATTTTATTAATTACGCACGCAACGACTTAGTTCTACAGTTTTTGTCATCTGAATATTATGCTGAAAATCAATTCTTTTACTGATTTCTTCTTAGAAACCTGATAAGCAACCATAGGCAAATGTTACTCAGTGGATCCTTATTTTAGCTGTAGACAGTATTTGGTAACCCTTTATAAGGGTTCTGGTATTAGTTATTTTCACAAATTAATTGTTATGAATTAGCTGTGACTGTAGCAGTTGTCTCACTATAATTCCGATGTCCTTATTAATTCTATTACAGCGTTATGGATTTTTGCTACTGATTCTGTGTGGTATAAACAGCTTTCAGTTTTTGACACGGTCAAGATTTTACGTACATTGTGTAAATAGCACTTAGAAATACTTATTGATTAAGTTGTTTCTTTACACTTTGTTTGATCGCTACGGATTTTTCTATTAACTTTGCGTTACCTAAAATTACGTACCATTTCTCAAGTTTATTACTGTATTTGACGTGAATTACTAGCTATAACGTTTACGATACTATTGCACTATAGCAGCGATAACAGCCAAACAAATCTATTTCACTAAATGTATTTCTGATAGATTTTCTTGTTTTTCTATTCAATAGAAACAATCTTGGTGAATGCTTAAATGATGAACCAGAAGTTTCACTTTATAAAGATCGCAATTTGTTACCTGGTAGTGTTTATGATGCCGATGAACAATGCAACATTTTATATCCAAATTCAAAAGTTTGTATGGCAAATGATAAGACATTTTGTGAAACGTTATTATGTCGCACATCACCGGATTCGTGTACAAGTAACGATGAACCACCAGCTGATGGTACTAAATGTGGCGAAAACATGGTTTCTTTATTCACATCTAAAATGAATAAATTTAAAAAAAATGATTTATTGTAAATTGTAGTGGTGTTATCGAAAGAAATGTGTTGAAATTGGTGAACGTCCAGAAGCAATAAATGGTGGTTGGAGTGATTGGGGCTCATGGTCAGAATGTTCTCGAACATGTGGTGGTGGTGTATTAATTTCCAGTCGTGATTGTACTAGTCCAGTACCAGCCCATCGAGGACGTTATTGTCTTGGTCAACGTAAAAAAATCAAAACATGTAACATGCAGGTATTATTAAAAAAATATCTCTTTGTTTAATATGTAAATAATGAGAATTGGATAGGAAAAAAAATTAAAGAAATGATTCAAATTTTCAGAAATGCCCGGAAGGTACACCATCATTCCATGATGCTCAATGTAAGGAATTCGACAAAGAACCATTCCAAGGGAAACTTCATCAATGGCACACTTATATAAAGGAAGGTAAAGCAGAAACGTTATTTCGTTTTGTTTTAATTAGTTTGTAAAAGTGAACGAATTAGTCAAGCGGAGATTAGATATTTTACGTTGTCGTAATTATTAAATTTCTGTTTGAATTTGAGGATAAGGACAAACAGAGAAAAAAAAGCCGTAAAACAAATGTTAAATAAGAATTAATAGAATTGAAAATTACGTTTACTTTATTTCTATTGTGTCCAATTCGATATTCAGTTTGTTTGAATTCGAAACAACAACAAAATCTCATTTCTAAATAACTTTAAAATGAACATTGCCCTGTTTTATTTTTATTGTTGTTTCAGCGATGTGAAAGTGTTATTGCGTGGACGCACACTTAAATGGTTTCGATTGAAAGAATAAAAATTGTATAAAATCCACAATAGCAACTATCTGATGACTTTTTGATTCCTTTTGATTTAGATCAAAAAGAGAAGCAATCTCTATAAATTTTTAACATTTAGTTTGCTACACCATAGAAAATTCGTATGTTATTCATTGTGTGTGAATTAAGGCAACATCTATTGGATTAGGATGTCTTCCAATTTTTGTCCAAACCAAACTGAAGTCTATTTGAAATGTTAATTTTATTGTAGAATCATTTCAAGCTGGTTATACTATCGTTTCCTTTTTGCTAATTTGAATTTTAGAAATTTGTTTATTTTATTGTTCTATTTGGTCGCATTCATTCCGAATTGCTCCTAAAATGTCTAGCTTGACAACCGGAAATGAATATCCTTATTTAATTTTCGATTAAAATTTGAATCTCATTATCCTGTTTTCCTATAAATTCTATCAAAGAACATTTAACAAAAACACAGTTTACATCAGTTTAGTTTTTCGATTCTTGTGAATTTTAATATGTCGATTCTAGACGTACGTTTTATCAAGATAACATTGTTGCCTCCCTTTGCTATACAAATCGAACAGAGTTGTTCAAAAACACAAGTCATTTATTTCTTCTTAAAGGTGAACTCCATCCTTTCTTTTACTGAAACGAGACATTTGCATCTTTTTGACGTTGTAACTAGATAACATTAAGTTTTCAGTAGCTGCAATTTCAAGTTTCAATAAAAAAAATTCATTAGATTTTAATCGAGATCGGGATGATCGACGTTGTTTATTTAGAACATAATCCGCACCAGTGTTACTCTCAATTAATTTTTCTTGTTGTTGTTTTAAATTTAAGTCGGCCAAGTATAAGCTTAGTGTTTCATTCAACACGATACAATTACAATTAACATTATTTGCAGATGAGCCGTGCGTTTTATATTGTATTAATAAAGAGAATGTGTTTGCTAAGTTAGCGCCAAGGGCTAAAGATGGAACACGATGTAAACGGGGCACTAAGAATATGTGCATTAGCGGTGTATGTCGGGTTGGTAAGAATTTTGTTACTAATTGAATGATTCTATTAATGTTGAATTATTATCGTTTTCCAAATTTCTTCAATCCTCCACACATTTTTAACTGTTATTTACAAAAATCGATAAAATAGAAAATTGGATGTGACAATGAATTAGATTCAAATGCCGTACAAGATGTATGCGGAATATGCAATGGTGATGGTACACAATGTAAAGTTATCGATGAAATTTATAATAATTCACCTGGTAATGGATATACGAAAGTTGTTGAAATCCCATCAGAAAGTAGAAGTGTTTTAATCGAGGAATTATCATCATCGGTTAATACAATTGCAATTAGTGATAATACTGAGAAGAAATATTATTTAAATGGAAATTTGTGAGGATAATTTCATATAATTTTTACAACGAATTTATTACAATTATTTCAAACGATAATATATAGCGGAGAACAACCCGATGGCGAGATAGATTTTGGTAAAACAACTGGAATTTATACACATACTGGCAATGATACGGAACGACTTTTCATTCAAGGACCTCTTACTGAAGACCTGATATTTTTTGTAAGTATTCGTTACGTTTCTTTTTTGCACTCATTGAGTATCTATAGATTTTTCTAAATATATGTCGGGAAACATTTCCTATCTCCTCACATTTAGAAAATTATCTTCAAGTGGCCGTAATTAAATTAGAGACGTTTATCAATGGCGTAGCAACAGTAGAGTGGTGGATGTAATAAGCGGTTAAATTTTCTACTGAAAATTCACCAACAAACGCTATCATAGCCACCGTAAAGGTTAACACTCAAATAATGGTACATTAGAATACCAGATAAGAAGATCCATTTAATACCATCTATAAGCACAAGCAGGAGATGTGCTAATGGCACTTATACTCGAGATGCAATCTATAACCCAGTTCAAAAATACTTGAGGTTGCTGTCCATAACTTGCAATGTAAACTAGAAAATCTATACGTATTGAAAAAGGAATAGCTTCTAAAGTTTCTGAATCACCCTATTTTGATCAATTCTAATACGATAGATAGGCAAATTAAGCTGAGCAATATTCAGTTTGCTTTACACTTCGAAGGGTGTGAAGGAATATTTCAGTGTACTAAGTAGCTTTATGAATAAATTATGAACTTTTGACGCTTTATAGATAGTAGTTATATAAAATATCCATATATACATGCATAAACGAGCACACACATATGTAAATATTCAAATCTATATTTTCATAATCCTCAATATTATATGCAAAATTATGATAAATAAGCTTTTTTATTTGGTATAAAATCGAGATATTTACGAAAGCTTCTAGATCGAATATTTTGGAGAATTATTGAAATTCGATGTTGCCTATCTTAATTAGTAAAAGAAAACGAAGAAATATTCATGTTGGCAACAGAATCGTGTGAAGATTTACTGTTGGATTAGTGTGCCATGCCAGCCCTTATCCTAGTGAAATACTGAAAACGACCGTAGCGTCTTTAAGAATTATCACCATTTTAGATCGAATCGTTGATTTTTGTAGAAATTTATTTGATTTATTTTTAATTATACTCCCCAACAGTTGTAGAATAAATTAATTAATAATTCAACAGATAGATATATCTAAATATATCTGTACTGATATTAGGGGGGTAACCATTCAATGTTAGATAAGACATAATGTTGAAATTAGTCAGGAGGGATTTAAACAGAAGCAAATCTTTATTACAATAATGTCTCCCTAAGGAGCGATAGCTACTGAAAAGTTTGAACGACATTAAATTTTGATATACAAAAGCGATTACCTCACAACAAATAATTAATATCAGGTACATATTACATCGAATACTACATCGAAGTAATATTAAATATAATCGTTATAAATGGGCAAGGGAGGCATTTCAAAGGATTTCATCTTTCGAGAAAATTAAATAGACACCGTATTTGCGAGACGCACATTTATTTATTTTTAATTTCTCCTGACAAACAGGGTGCGTTTCATACGCTGTGGGTCTCGAATGCCGACAAATACAGTAATTCATTTAATAAATAAAAAATTCCTTATTTCAGGTTGTTTATTATAAACCGGAGAATGTAGGTTATCGTTACAAATATTCTATACCATCAATTGATAAGAATTATATACCGAAATATCATTGGGAACAATTCGATTGGAAAGATTGTCCTGTTAAATGTGGTGGTGGTATCCAGGAAGCTCAATATAGTTGTGTTGAAGAGCGATCTGGCAAAGTTGCCGATAAATTTTGTGAATCCTTAGATAAACCTGAACCTTTAACCAATTCATGTAATCAAAAACCTTGTCAAATTAAGTGAGTTTTTCCATAATATCTTACTTGAAACATAAACTATATTTATGGACGAAATAGGTGGAAAACTGGAAAATGGAGTCAATGTTTTGCTTGTAAATTCAAATCAGGTGTTAGAATGCGACAGGTGCAATGCGTTAAAGAATCCCCACATACAGGTACAGAAGATATCCTTGTTGAAGACAGTGAATGTAAAGAACCAAAACCTGGAACAAGGGAATTGTGTAATTCACATAAAAAATGCAAATTACGACGATTCACAGATGGTATACCGGACGATATGATGGAGAACATCTGGATGCAGATTTACAAAATTAAAGTAAAACGACATCATACATTTTCTAAAAATAAAACAAAAAATTCAGTAGATCGTAGCAATTCCTACATTCATACAAACTTTTCCACTTGATATTAATCCAATTCATGATGAAAACTTCTGATGATTTTATAATTACAGAGACAGGCGGCTATGGCATCAAACAAAAAGCGATTTAAGGATAGAAGGACATGTCAAGTCAATGCCAAAGATGTTGATAAGAAACTGAAGGTCGGTGAAATAGTGAAAGACCGTATACCGGATGAAGATATTAAAGTGATACAAGTACCGATAAAAGAATCTCATACGGATTTATCAGATGCTGCATTTGAAGCTATAGGTGATAAAATTGCTGACAATCTGGATATTGAACGGGCTAAAGTCAGTAGTGGCAAGGAAGCAGCGGACATTCTAAAAACTATCCAACATTCTAATCAAACATTAATTTAATATCAATATTATTTTATTATTCTTGCATTTATTATTTTTTGAATAAAATAAAGAAATAACGATTTTCGTAATTCTCTCGGTCAATTTAATTCGTATAAATCAACTTTTTGTCTATTCGAACATGATGTGACTGCAATTTTTGCTGAATAAAAATTGAATGCAAACGATTTCCTGATAAGATGGATGCGGTATAATTTTCGATGAAGGTTTAACGGATCACTTTGACCGTATACAGAAATTCGATTGGCGTGAGAGAATTGTTGTTGCACACCATAAGAGATGAAATGCTTGTTTATTTGTTGTTGTTTTTATCGTCAGTTGAATTACATCAAGCATGAATTTTCCACATTCTTTTTCTTTGTTGATTTTTGTTTGAACTATCTATCAGAAGTTGTGAAATCCCACCTGATTGCTTCGTGGATTTAAAGGATTGATTGGTGAAGATCGTTCGTGACTGTTTGAATTTCTTTGGTCAAATAGATATGGCGCTAGAACTATTTAAATGTGATAATTTGTTTGAAATACGGAGTATATAAATTAGCTTCTAACATTGATCACTCTCGGTTCAGGTCAAACTAATAAACGGATATCCTGTGGGTTTCAGCTGTTCTATAAATCTAGTGAAAAATGTGTCCTGTCTACTACACAAAACCTATGCTATTGATTAAACATGCTATTTTCCAACATTTAATGGAGCATTTTTAGAATTCCATGTTTGAAATGTGGTCAACAGGTTGAAAAGGATTTCAACTGACATAAAAAGTGAAGAAACAGTTTTGAATGAATTTATCGTGTTAAATTGAGCAGAACGTAAAATATCCGGGACATAGAATCGAAAAAATAAGACAAACAGATAATGTTACAACATATTGGTAGAGCTTGCTATTGCAGGATATATATTTTGCATTCAATAGGGAGGTTGAAGGGTTGTGACCTAGGGCTGTTTGTTGAATAGAACCCGTTCCTTCTAACTACGGTTCATTGATATTAATATAATACAAAGAGTACTTACATGAATAACACAAACATGTTTTAGGCACACTAGCAACACTTTCGGCTTACTGAAAACGGACATTGCTGGAGTTGCTTATACAGGACTGGTCTTTCCATCTAGAAGCATTTGAGAAACTAGAAAAAATAAAATTGCCCTATGATGTGTAATTACTAACGACGCAACGTCTCTATATCTCTTTTTAACACGTACACATCATAGAACTATTGCATCTCTTCTGGTGTCTCCAATGTTTTTAGATGAAATGACCAACCCTGTATATCTTCTTATGTTGAACGTCGATGTGTTGCAAGTGTGTCAATTTACATACTTGTTCTAATCATGTTTTCCTATAGTAGAGATGAATCTTCATAAAAATCTAGTTGTGCCTTAAAAAAAACACAAAATTTCTAAATGGCATTTTAGAATGTTGCGACATTTATTTAAGTGCAAAATCTATAAATCACAATCTAAACGGGTAATCTATTGAGCTGTATTGTTGATAGATTACACTGTGTTGTAGGTGAAATCGTAGTCCATTGTTATTATAATTTTAAATGTCAAGACAATTCGTAATGATAGAAGAAGACTATTGAACTTTGGGGTAATAATTACGTAACTTTTCGACAATCGTATGAAACGTTACATTCAAATTGTAGAGTGACAAGTCGATGACTGCACTTTGCCAACTTGCAATATCAAATTAATTTTATCTCATGCTGCTTTCGATAGCGTAACAAAAATTTGATCCGCAATACGCATTTTTTATACAACATGCGACAAATAGATACATTTTTAGTTTGGTGACGAAATTGATTATTTAATTCGCTAGAAAGTTGTAAAAAAACCAACACTTTACAGCACGCTACGTGCGTTCTTTTCCACATATTGTACAATGCTTGACATTTTTTTTAAGCATAGGGGATTTGTCTCCAATTTCCTACACCGCCCTTATCGCCGACTCTCTCATAAAAAAATATGAGCTTTCATGTTCGCTATATTGACAATTAGACCACTACAAAAGAAAAAAAAATATGATTGACATGAAATATGATTAGGCTTGCAAACCGTATATGGCTGCAGGATAATCAGCATATTAAACTACTATTGAGAGATACGAAACGTAACAAAAGAATAGAAAGTTAACAAATTCTAATAAAAAGGGGGAAAAAACCGACGTTAATGGTCTTTAATTTAAATTCCACTGCAAGTCGGCGTATCTACTATAAAAGCACAGATGAATTTTTTTTCGCTCCCTTTCTACACTCTCATCAAATTTGATTAAATGAAAAAATAGACAGTAACAGCAATAACATTACCTAAGATGAGAAATAGGTAATGTGGTAAGAAAGCAAGTTGTGGAATGATATATTTTCAGTTTTGTCGTCTTTTTTAGATTGTGAAAGTAAAACTAACGCTTATTTAAGTTTGACTGCTGTGAGAGAATTTCGATTGTTACTTAATAAAATTCCGACCAACAAACATGGCTGCAATGTTAAGTTGTCTAGAACATCATCAGGAAAGAGCAATTTAAAATCTTGCATTTTAGCATATTGTTAGATATATAAG
The DNA here is from genome assembly GCA_028455855.1 of Meloe dianella. Taxonomy (NCBI): domain Eukaryota; kingdom Metazoa; phylum Arthropoda; class Insecta; order Coleoptera; family Meloidae; genus Meloe; species Meloe dianella. Next base: position 1,465,267 of record JAPTHL010000060.1, read on the forward strand.
AGTGGAAGAAAGTGAAAATCAATATTATTATTAAATCTGGTCCTATTCAAGAATAAAGTGATGACTCCAAAGAATTAGTCAATTTTTTCTTGGCTTTAGTAAAGCCTTCATTATCGATTTGGCAACTGTCCGAGTCGATAAATCTACAGTACATTCAACAGAATAAAGTATCTCCGTCCTTTATTTGCGTCGATTTTAAGCTATATTAAAATTGATGTCTGCAAATTCACTTCAATTGTTCAAAATCAATACGAGTAGACTTATCAGAACATTTTAAAGCCAAAACCACAATGTACCTCCTAAAAATTCCTATTAAAGAAAATTGCAATCTCTGCAAAATAAGCAAAAAGCGGAAATAGCTTAGGTAGATGGATGATAAAGGGAGAGCAAGCAAATTTCGTGAACGGTCTTTATTATAAATTTCAACATCGAAGACAACTGTAAATTAAGATTGCTACAAGTTTACTGTTTGAAAAATTTGATATCATTAAAATAAATTGCCACGAAAATTGATTTAGAATTCGATGTGATTATTTACTTTAAACTGGAACTTTTTTTATTTAGTTTTTATGTTACAAATTCGTTAAAGTTATTGGTGCGATAATGTAGAATGATTCACGTGATCCTTTTTAAAATTCGTTTTTACAATTCACCTAATACTAGTTAAGTACTTTCCAATGTATTAGGGCGAAAGCTTGAACTTATCAAACTGTAGGTGTTCGTTCAGTAGGTGGTGTTGTTGTACATGACATATCACCATCAGGCTTCTATATCCACGGGAAAAATGTAAGTTTCAATAGAGAGAAACATACTTAAACGGGAACGCTGCGATTGGTTTGTTGTTCAAGTTTGTTGACATCTCGAAAACGTTCATTAGTTTAACGGAAATAGTCTCTGGAAATCATTGAAAACTTTCGTGGCTAATTAAAACCTTATTTAGCATATAAAGTGTAAAGTGATACGATAACAGTTAACGTCTGTAACATAAAGTTTAAACACTATATCGTCTAAAATGGCTAATATGAAAACAGGAAGATACTGATAGTTGTATGGATGGCTAAAGGGAAGGTTTGCAATTGGAACTAGACAGTTTTCCATCAGATAACGTCAAGTACCCATCTATTTGCTAAACTGTTGATTACAACCTTCTCTAGTCGAAAAGGTCATGGGTTTATGTAAATAATGGAAATTTGTCACAAACATCTCAAACTACCCACTGATAAAATTACATAGTCAAATTGTTTTGATTTGATCGACTTGACTTGATGATAGCAAAACATAAAATTTCCGATCGAAAATTAAGGAAGTAATATCCGTGAATCAGAAAGCATATTTTTGTATTTTTCCATTTTACTGACACAAAATAGATCGAGTATCATTATTTTAAAGTAAATAAACCAATGAAATATTATCGGTAATGTCTTCTTCTATGAGCATTTCTGATTCATTCCATTACATTTAAACGTAGTTTAAAATATAAGTCAATCGGGTTCATGTTTTCCTGATAACGTTTTGCCATGCAATCAATAATTATAAATGTAGTGTGAACTGAACGGTTATTTTATTCCCTTTATGTCTTGTTCGTTCTTGTTACGAGAATCGACTAAGACACGATTGGTTCATTATAATCGATATGTTTTTAGATAGTAAACAAAAGGAGAATAAGGGAATAAGTAGTCCATTCATTAATGTGATGTTTGTCGGAGCATGTGAAATATCTGGAAATTCAACAACAGTAAGCGTTTGTTGGGTATTTTCTATATAATCTGGTGGTTAGTTAACCAATGTGCCTCATTTTACATTAGAAGTTTCTTTAGAAAATAAGCATATCTGAATCATTTGCTTAAATTTACACAATAATTACTATTTATTAACAACAGAAAACCAAAATGGAGGATTTTCGATACACAATGTGATGCACTAATATTGCAACGTTTCTAGAAAGTTGTTTGGGTAAAAGTGCAGTTTTGATTAATTTCTATTGAAGTTTATTCACTCATACGGTGATACATGTGAGAAACTAGACCACGCTAATATAAAAGGCTTTTGCTTAGAGACAAAAGAGAGTTTGTTGTCTTTGATGTACTTAAAACATACACAGATGTAATTGAACAAAATATTTCTAAATGTTAATAAACAACTCTTTCAAAACCTACAGATCTGGAGTGGAATTTTAAAAAAAAAGGTCTACCTAGAATTTTCACAAATCTTATACCGATAGTGTTGACGTTTTCCGGGTATTTCTCCAAATTCACAGGTTTCTGACACGATGAAGGTAAGAAACTTCAAAGGAAAAGATCACTTCGTGTAAGAATGCGAATTATTAGTTACTTTTCCAAAATGTCGAAGTTTTCTCAATAAATCAAAAGTTTCAAATTCCTTAGAAGATTCCGATTAAAGTTTGCAGACGATAAACGGAATATGATTTCGGTGAAATTGGATACATTTAATGGGCAACAAACTTATGTAACACCTTGAAATTCAAACTATTCATGTTCTTTGAAAACAAAAATATGCCGACAAAAATAAAGGAGCGTTGTAACTGCATGGGGCAAATTTCAATTTTTGTCCATTTTTCTTCTGAGGAAATTTGATATTCTCAATACAGTTATGGTTTTACAATAGACTGGTTTGAAGCCCACCTCAAAAGGAGCCACAGAATAACGTGCCATTGGACGAAAACAGAAATAATAAAAACCTAAGCCATTTATCAGAACGATTTTTTTATTGAAACCGAATACTATAAATGAGTATCAAATTTTTTTAGTAGCGATAAACTTGCCTATAAATTTTATAATATTTTCATATGTATTAAATTTATATAATATGACCACAAAAACAACGTATAGAGATGTGAAGACTTCTACAGAATCCTAAATCCCGATTCTAATTGCAAAACCGGTATTGTTCAGGTGTTCAATTACTGAAGATAACAAAGACGATCCTAACCAAACGTAGTAAGAAATTCTAAGAAAAAAATGATGGAAAAACGATGTTTTCCACTTATCACCTTAATGCGAACGATAAGTTAGGTAAATTCGAATAAAATATATCGACTTTAAACATTCAAAACATTAAGTGCCAATAAAGTTTTCTGCCTTTTTAAAGATCTAATCCATCATCAAACAACACAACCTTGTAACCCAAATATTCTTATAAACAATCAGCTTCATTTCTAAATTCATATCATCGAGTAATCCAACAAGCTACCAGATTACTTTGCGTCAAATCGAATAATTAATTCAATTACTACAACACAAAATAAATAAGGTACGTTATTGTTGGCATATTTCAGGATTTGTAGGTGGTATTGTTTTTTGTTTCAATAATTTCAAACACATTTTTAGATAACTTTAGGCTTGATGGTGCTTATCATCTTCCCAGATTGTGACCGCAAATGTACCGTTACTTTCAGAAAAGAACATTTGTGCACTTCAAAACTAAACAAAACGACATTTACAGAATTTATTCCGATAGGATCTCAACATCTCTAGAGAACTGTTTAGATATTAATTCTTATGCTAAAACAGGTATTGTCTAGAAATAAGTGTTCTACAATCGAGAATAACAAAGCCAATTCGAACCAACCATAACAGTGATCATCTAAACTATTCAAAAATATATCCTTTGAGTCAGAATTTCTAAAAAGGCAAATTCTGTTGAAGAAAGAACGTGCTTCCAATATATTGACTAAAAATATAGAGAAAGGATAATACCGTTAGGGCTGGAAATTTTCTTTGAATTTTAAAAAATCTAATAACTTTTTCCATCAGGAAACATCAAAACTTTACAGACCAAATAGGTTTATTAACCATCAATATCCCCGAGTCAAAATGTAGCGTTTCAGTAGAGAATTGAAGACCTCATTTCTATTGTTCATTAGCCGCTCAAAGTGCCAGTTCGTAAGAGTAGTGTCCAAAAACGGAGGAACTATTCGAATTTTTGCTCCTAAATAGCACCTTAAATGTCCGACTTTAAAAAAATTAAATAATAAAATCGTTTTCCTCCATGGTTCTAGAAAAAGAAAATAGAATAAACAGTACGTAATTAGGCAATATACCTCATATTTATCTATAATAATAATAATAAGTATTATTATTTCTTCAACTGAGGCTTTAGAGGTGTTATTGAAGCGCTAGCCATTTATATTTGGTCCTCAATAGCACCGCAAAAACCTAAAATTCACTATTAACACTGGGGCCTTTGAGGTGTTACTGAAATGTTATTTGTCCAAATTAGGTATTCAATAGCACGCCTCAAGTGTGTAAATTGTCGAAAAAGTAGGAATTGTCTCAGAAAAAGTTGGCAACCGTAATTGCACCTGTTGCACTATTGCACCCTACCCCGTATGTTTGTTAGAAAGAGACACAAAAGCGGCTGTATGATGTTATTATTGGCTATAAAAGATGCGCAATTGGCCAGAAATGATTAAAAAAACACCTGTCAAATTCATTATCTACGTTTGTAATAAATGAATGATGTCTTTAATTATTTCGACGTGTGTGTGTTTTTTTTTGAATAGTGTAGTGTTAATGATAGTGGTGACAGACGCTAGGATTCATCTAATTATGTCATCAATATTTTCCACTAATTGTGACTTTTCAATTGCAGTAAGTTTTAACATTGTTAGCAGCAGAGTGCAGATGATATCGCCTTAAGTAGTAAGTGCATTTAACTTTATTTACTTTTTTGCTATTGTCTATTATCGTGCGTTAAGAATTTGATAGTCTATTCTAGGAATTTGGGGGAAAGATAACTTACCTTATTTATTTTGTGTTGTACTAATTGAATTAATTAATTGATTTGACGCAAAGTAATTTGATAGCTTGTTGGATTACTCGATGATATGAATTTAGAAATGAAGCTGATTGTTTATAAGCATATTTGGGTTACAACGTTGTGATGGATTAGATTTTTTGAGAGGCAGAAAACTTTATCGGCACTGAATCGTATACTGTTGCATTTGGTTTAGATTGTCTTTGTTATTCTCCATGATATAGTTATCTTGAGATGTTGGGGTATTAAAACACTGGATTATGTAGAAATTTCACAACTCCTTCTGTTCTTTTCTAAAAGTAGCTGTACATATGCACTCCCAGTGAACCATCAGTTTTTGAGTTTCGTAGGTGCTAAATTATGACTTACTGTTGTGTAAATCTGATATTTTATGCTGAACGTAACATCAAAGAAGCTAAATAATATTCTTGTTGTCAAATTATGTCTATTAAAACAGTAAATAACTAAGGATTTACATTATTAGTTAAATAACTTCCAAATAAATTTACGATCGTTATTACAGGCTTCTTAAATTTTCCATGATTTGACTAACACCACATTGGTACTCTATTATTTTTCTTCCGCAATTTCAAGACCAAATTTACGACAGAAAAAGTTAATTAAAAACTTTAAAATGCCACTATGTAGATGGTTAACGTGTAATTTATCGCAACCGAACTTCCTACAGGAAATCGGTAGAAATGAAATCTATTACCAAACACAGTTGTCTTGAATAATTGTTAGTAACCCTTTTGTGGTTGAAATATTAATTATACCACTATTGGATTTTCTATATAAATATCCAAATATTCCGAGAATTATACAAAATATATATTTACAGTATTTCATTTATTATGTTAGATAGTGTATTAGCTTTTCAAAAAAAAAATGTAACGAATGTGAAAAACGTGAGAGATTATAAAAACCAAGTTTGACAGGAATCTCAGCTATGACTTTCTTGTAAAACTTGGAATTTTATTTAAAACCCCATGCGGTTGTCAAATTTAAAATTATTCTTTAGAGATAAGTAGTGAATATACATGGAATGTTGAAAGTATTCTAAAGGGACTTGGAACGCTTTATTCAGAAAACGTTTAGTACCACCGTAACAGAGAATGGACTTATAAAAGCTTAAACATTAATATAACAATAGTCGATTATTTTAATTCAATAAGGAAATGTGATTTATAACATTTGATTATTTATTATAACTGATTTATACAAAAAGCACAGATATACACAATTGTAATTTCCATATATGTATATATTCAATTTTAGGAGAAACAGGCCGTATTCACTACTGTTCGTTTACACCCCGTTGTTGAGGTAAATTGTTTGTTACATGTGACAAATTACAAATTTCTGAATAATTCTCACGCGTGGGTGAAGACTCATTATGGGCAGCTGTGACGCTAACCGAAATTTTCAACCAAAATAATCAAATTAAACGTTGACAATGTCGATTGTAGATGAATGAACTCAATATTATGCGTATATATGCTGTATGGACAGTTGTCCATTTATTGAGAAATGCATTCTAAATAAGAAAAATCTCATTTGAGCACACATCAATTGAAGTTAATTTTGACGGATTATTCATTCATCATTAGAAAGATTGCGTATTTCTTAACAAATGGTATAAATTACCGTTCTGTATGTGTAAAGAGAAAGAGGATTACGGTTTCCTTTTATCTGTTTGTTAAAAACTGGTTGGCTCTATCGCCCAATGCGTTACAAAAGTGTAAAGAGAAGTTACAGAATCAAGACACAGCACAGCAAAACGTATTCTTGAATAATCTCTCCACTTCTCTATTCCTTCTTCTTAGACAATGGGTGAATGTATGTTGAACAAAGCTCTAAAGTTTGGTAATTGTAACGTCAAATCGTGCTTTAAATTTACTTTTTTGAATTGTAAATGAAACAAAATCGTCTTAGAGGTTTTACACAGGCTGGGACTCTCGTCTATTATATCCTTCTTACATTATAATATAAATATATACTCACACTGGTCTCTGTTATCAGTGACTTTCAGGCAGCTTTATCTCTTTTGAGGAAAAAAAAGTGTTTAATTGTCGTTCATATTCTATCATCAAATCTAAGTATCATTAATTTTCGTATATTTATCAAAAATTGTGTCGAATATTAATCATCTTTTCTATCATTGACATGCAATCTTAATCGATGATGTATAATTGTAAATGGAAATTTTAATGTAAATTCACTGTAGTAACATTTAATATTCACAACTACAATAGAATTGTGGCACTACTTTCAAAATAGTTTTCTATCAAAAATACTACACACACACACACACACACACACAATTATTAATCACAAAATGTTGTAAATATTTTGCTAAATGCAAGAATAAATTGTAGAGAGTATTGCAATATAGATGTAGATTAAACAAAATGCTAACATTGTTCGAAATTTCACTCATTTGCATGGTAAAATGATCATAGATCAACTACTAAATATGTCGGCGCTAATTCAAAATAAAAAACAATAGATTTTCCAACGTTTTTTTGTTGATTTATTATGATATAGCAGGAGTATTCTAGTAAATAGTTTGTGACCAATAAAGGCGCAACTCATATTCAACTTCTAACTTGAACATTAAATATATTATAAATTTTCCCGTATAAGAGATTTGTTTTATTTACTTTACATTTGGATGGGAAACGCTTTATCATCTATTTACAATTCCAGCGTAAACAAGACTTATTGTGGAAATACATTAGTGAGCCGAGCATGTTATGTAATGCTAAATAATAGAATGTTCGCAGTAAAAGTTTTGTTGACGAGCACACTATCTACAAATATCTGACGATCCGTTTTTGAGCCGAACATGAAACGAGCAAAACAAGAACAAGTTAAATAAAAGTACATATTCGAAATACAGATCAGTATCGTGAATATTTCCTCGATGTCTGTTAACTACACAAATCCGTCTCAACTACACGAATCTGACTCCAAGCATGTTACATTACAGGCTCGACTCGTCTAATGTATTTCCACCCTTACATATCAACAACAACAACAATAACAGATAAAACTTAATATCGTGGTTGCTTAATATTTAAATAGCTGACATGTGCTTAATTAAAAGTATTGTTATCTGGAATAATTCTAGAAAGGCGTGTAATAATGGTTATATGAATCGTATTTCTTTTGTGCTTTTCTAATCATACACATTTTATAGAAAGAATATTGTGACATGTTAAATATCAGTGTTTTATTTTAATATTTTCTTTAGATTTAGAAGGACATGACACGGAAATTTTTATAAACACAAAATAATTGTTTATAATTACACAATATTATAATATTTCAGTCATTAAACTTAATTACATATTGTCATGAATTGTTTCTTTAATATAAGCCGTTTAATTATATATTTAATACAATTGCTGACAAGCTTTTAAACAGCTCTTTTTTTCTTGTGGATATTTATCAAATAATTGAATCTCGCGTATTATATTGATACATGTAATATTATTATTTTATTGATGATATGTATACACTTCAACATATCTAACTTGATTACAAATTTCAATCTTGTGAAGAACATGTTTATTTTAACGTTTATTTTTCTTAAATAAATGAGAGTTGTATTGTCGATTCTTTGATGGCATGTAGCATTGACTTAAAGTTTATGTGCTTTGGGAATTTCTCTCCAAACTCGACCTTGATCTTCATTTCCATTCAGTTGTTTGCTTCGTTTTACGCTTCTATCTAGATCACATTTAAGTTGACAAATGATTCTAAACATTACAGAATCCTTGATTGTTTCTAATTGCAAACAGTGAGTCTTAATATATCCAGAATTATGGGGCTTTTTTTTTAAATCCAATTGTACCTTAACTATTTTCTAATGATTCGTACTCACAATGATCCTTTTTATTTTGTGAAGTCATAAGGATTTTTTCTCTTAGTGAGTCTTACGAGATAGTTTATGGCTTTATTTACGATAGTGTATCAAAGATTTCTTTGTTGCTTTCTGATTCAGTTTTATCGGATCAAATTAGTTAGATAACGCTCCCCGAAGTTTCATCGCCTTGTGAATGTGACAATGAAGTGATTTTAGAATTCTTTTATTTTGTTTAGGGTGGCCTAACTAAGTTTTACTGTGTAAATACACAAGCAAATGGAGATAACAATTACAATTGTTCTTGTGTTTTCATGAACAAACATGTTGGTTTATTAAATTTGCACAGAAATAACTGATTATATATACGTTCAAGTACCAATATCATTTTTAATGGTTATACTTTGATATGATATTACTATAGTCCAAGAATTGAATGTTTAACAAATGAAGAACCGTGGGATAAGTTGTCTTAAAGAATCGTAAAATTTGAAAATAATAATGCTTTGAGAGTTTTTAACTAGTACCTACAACGTTTGTAAGTCTTTGCTATGTCCACCTTCTATTGATCAAAGTTTTATTTATAAACATACTTTGAATACCATTAACCATTAAAATGTTTCAAACAAACGTCAAAAAAGAGAATTTGTTGAACTTTTAATTAAATATAAAAGCTTTCATCTGTTTGTTTCTTCTTTCTATCGTTATTCCCAAAGATGACAAGAATTGGGAACAATTTAACGAATTCTAATATATATATATATATATATATATATATATATATATATATATATATCGAAAACAATTCCAGTTTGTTGCATTATCAAATAATGAAAATTCGAAAATCGTAAATATTTCGTTGTTACCAGGATATTGTGTGAGTGTATTTCTATAGATAAGGACAACATTCCTGCTATTGTACTTATTTGAACAATAAGCTTTTGTTTTTCATAAATAAAAAACAGACATTGCAAAATTCATTTGAATTCTCTATAGATTTCCTAGAAATACCACAAGAATTCATGTTAATCAGCTCCAGCTTTCAATTTATTCTCGAAATTAATTTTGAAGTTTTTATGAAATTTCACTTCAAATGCAATAGTTATGTATTAATAAAACACCGTTTGTTTTATTAACTGAGTAGAAATGTTTATCAAAATAGAAAATATTTGTGATACGTGCAGATTAAATTGAAACCTTTGATAGATTTTAATAAACGTGCTACAACAAGCTTCTATTTACCAAATCGTTTGTTGCTTTTTTATTGGTATTACTTTCGTCAAAAAACAAACAAACGGAGAGATGCCTTTTGCTTTGGTTGTTCTTCAATTTAAAATTTACAAAGCATAGTCTCAGTAGTTTCTTTGAACCTTTCTGGTGTCAACTTTGAGTTTACGTCAGCTTACTAACTAATTTAAGTTCAGTTGTCGTACTGCTTGTAAAGTATTGGAAGATCGTGACATGTCAGTATAAATGTACACAAAAATCTTCAAAAAGAAACCCATAAGATAAATGTTGTCTATTAAATAACATAATGGTGATTAGAATCAAAAGACAAATTACCATTTGATATCGTTTCATCAACAATAAGTAATATAAAGTTCCCGACATTTATTTAATAGAAATTCCGTACATGTCAACATAAAATTATGCAACTGACAGCCTTTTATTGCATCCACAATATCAACGATGAGTACATATAATATATGATAGTGGATTCGATGTACATACTTATATTTTATTGGATGGTTTACGTTATTTATGTTTGTCATATAACAATGAGAAAATAGAACTCGTACATTTTTTTCTTCTAAATAACGGGTGATAGATATCATTTGTATAAGTTGGAATTAAAATTGCTTGATAATTCAACTAAATTTTGTACACTTTATTATTACGTGAAAATTGGAATGAAATTGAGAAATTTCCTCATTTGCTATTATCAATCTTTGTGTTGGGGTTGTATCAGGTTTAATTAAATTTCTAGACAAATAGGTTTACACATAGAATAAATTCATATAATTCACGATTGTATATTGATATTTAACATAAAAATTTATAGATATTTCATGAGAATATTTAAATGAAAAATGACCACAATATAAGTAATAATGAACATAAAGTGCACTATAATTTGTATAGTTGACATTTAACATAGTAAAATCACTGTATTCGAATTCGACAACAATTAAACTCAACATAGGGAAGTAATTACTATTTGAACTGAACCAATTTTAGTTTGTAACTGTCAGAGGGAGTATTATGAAATAATAGTTCAAATACAATATTTGTTTACTAACAAGAGTTATGTCAGTTTCAATACTAACATTTTTCCACTATTGTAATTAAAAAAAACAAACAAATGTTTGTAAACTATTTAATTTGAACTCATATGGGAACTACAAATAGTGCACGTATTTGATCGAAAATGTGCAATTATTTGATACAATCTCAAGAATATCTTTTATTTGTTTTTCTTTTCAAATTGTACGTCTTCTGTAATGCCTCTGCGATTGTTCACCATAAATTATAAATTAGAGAATTAGAGTATTATGTGAGATTTCTTGCAATTTGGAGACAAATGTAAAATGATCGAATTAGATAGAATTAGACTGATTCTATCTAGTGCAATTTTCTACCAATGCTTATAACATTTGAGCTGGTTTTTAACAATAATCTAGGTAACAGAACTAATTAATTCAATTCAGTTCAATTTGATTGATTTCACATAAAGATTATGTGGGTGTTTTAATGATTGTAATACAATTTCCAATGCTCATAATAATATTGATTTTTATTGCTTTAATTTGTGTCATTCATTTGTGATTGAGCAACGACAAACTTTCTAAATTGGAAAACTGAATCATCAATCAGGATCTAAGTTGAATATAATTTTTTTTTTATTCATCTCTGTGTTAGCAGAAGTACTGCACTCGTGTTCTTAGTTATTTACTGTGCACTCTCAGGTGTATCAACACACGTACAGTAGATGTTAAGTCATCCTATGAATACTCAAATAGTGTCTACAAGACTATGAAGTATACAATTGATTACACATATCGGAGTTAGACGTAAATGAATTAAATGTGCTGAATACAGAAGAGAATAGAGCGGAAAATCATTTAACGATCAAAAATATTGAGAATAATAAGAGAACACCTTGTTTACAGACTCAACCATTCCAACAGATTGACTTCAGAACCATCTTGTTAACTTAGCTTCTAGTCTCAATCAAATTATGATCTTTAAACGTTCGAAAAGAACATGCCATAAAAGATTAAACCTTCAATGGAATGACGTTAATATATTTCCTCAAAATATAAAATAATTAATACTCTTTAATCAATGTTAATCAATGAAGATTTATTGGCAATGAAAAATGGTGGATGCGCCGGGCGAATAACTTTTTGTTAAATGTGAGATGGTGTTATTAGCAATGGTAGGCATTTTCTCTAAGAATCGTCTACGGTGCTCGTTAATTATTTTTAAATGATTCTCACGTTTTTTCTTTCTTTAGATGTGAGTAATTCGTTAATTAACAAAGCTTTCAATAGAAGCCTTCATCTTCTAATAAGAGAGAGAATAACGTCAATTCCCATTACATACAGTAATCACAAGACATTGTGAGGGTACTTGTTGTATTGAGAGTCTGGTTAGTTTAGATAGATCATTAATGGAATTATCGGGTCAGAAGTGGTGATTTTTGTGATGTGATTCTCATTAGTAAACAAATTAATTCATCAGTTTGTTTTGCTTTTTGGAGATATTCTTGAAATTCGCAATTTTTTTTTGTATTGCAAGTTTTTTTCCAATTATTTCTACAAACCATTCGTTATACGATATATTTATTCTTTGGAATTCTAACTGAACGTTAATTAAAGTAAAATTTTCGACAGTCTAATTCCATTGATAATTAATTACCGTTCTTCTTTTTCCACCAATAACAAGCAGATAAAGCGTGTGAATTATTCTTCTATTAAAAAAAAAGTAAATGTACCTGAACTTATATTGAAAATTGTTGAATACAACTGAACTAAATTTAATTTTAACCACTCAACTTACAAGTTATTGGTTTTATTTTCGTTTAAAATTGGAAAATTGTAGAAAAGAAAAGAAATAAATCCATTTTTGTTAGAACTGTTCGAAATAAAGAAACTGTACAATAATTAGCTTTTTTACCAGTTTCAAAGAAATCGACGAATAAATCACCTGTGAATTTTTTCAACAGCCATAAATCCAGCAACGTCCGCTTTGACAAGAACGTAAGAGAAAAACGAAATACGAATAATAATACACGTTAGAACGTTTTTTTTTTCGTTTTGATTAAAATTTTTTATTAAATATTTAATTCAGTTAAATATTTTCTGGTCCATGTTTCATATAAAAATATATCAATAGAAATAAACTACAGGCGCTGAATTATATAAACAGAATTAAAAAAAACGACGACTCCTATTTTTATTAAAAAATTTACTGGTGTGAACAGACAGGAATCATTTCAATTTTTTTCCATTTGGTTTTTTGGCGGTGACTGCGGTAAATTCTAGGCAATAAGGGAATAAGAGTGGACCAAAAAATTTAGATAGTTCCAATTCAAACTTTTTAATTGGATTGTCAGAAACTTCCATCGAATATTATATTGGACCGTAGCTTTTCACTGACAAATTGTTTTCCAAGGGGACGTAGAGTCAAGAGATTGGATGAGAAAGTGGGAAAAATCAAATTGTTGAATGTAAATTGTTCAAAATATAAAAATAATACAAAGTCAATCGTTGGAATTTACTTAAAATTGAACAGGATTTTCCATTCATATTCTCAATAGAAATTGAAATAACAAAAACACTGAAAACATTATTTTCAGCACTGCTGAAATTGAGCCTGCTAAATTATTAGCTATTAATATTCCCTGTTTTGGTTATTAGTTGAAACGGATTTCTGTCGAGTTTGTAATTAATGGTTATTAGCTAATTAAAATTTTTGTTTTAAATATAAAATCTACATTTTTCTTCTCATTCATGTAAATTACGAATGGTTCTACTTTAATTACTAAAATAGACATCAGAGAAACTCGTTAACTTGTAAAGCGTTCCCACTGAAAATCGTTGAGAATAATAATCAAACGTAATTTGCAAATGTTTATTAACTGTATATTGTTAATAAAAGAAAAATAAATATATAGTTGTTTTTTGAGTATGTAGTTTTTATTATAGAATTTACAGTTCTGAAACTGCATTGCGCCTTTCTAGCCGCATCAACAAATATTCAGCTTTAATTAGTTCGTGAGCAACATATTCGTTTTAGGTATTTCAGGGCAAAATTACTGAAAATTTACGTTGGTCAATATCACTAAGACATAGTAGTATTCACTATAACTGAAAGTATGTTTGTCACATGAGATAGATTTGAAAATTTTCAATTTTGCGTAATTCTAGAGCAGATTAGTGTGTGTTTATGTGTGTGTGTGTGGGGGGCGTTGTTTACGGTTACTAAAAGCATCTGAAATTCATGAAGATGAGTGAATGTCGCTTTTAAGATGAAAGGTGTCTTCTAGTATTTGTAGTTTATGTAAATAGGTTACGGAAGTAGACCGCATTATAAAGAGGATTTGCCTGTTTGCAAACATCATTTAGATAGTTTCTAAATTCCTTTCAACAGTACTAAAACTGATTAGTGTTTAATTTGTTTAAACATTTAGCAAAGTTTATTGGTTTTACTATCAAAATATTTGACAAATTCACTTTCTCCACCACTATTTCTATTGTTTCAACTACAATTGTATAACTAATGGAAATCAGATGATACTCGGAAAATGGATGATAGAAATGTATCAAGGGGATTGATGTAGGATCCCTTACTAGTTCCGTTTTTGGTAGAAACAGGACAGTGGATATCCGGTAATTACAAATGAACCAGGATGGGTGGTTCAATGTTTCATAGTTTTGTACCGGTTAGAGGAAATGAAACTTTATTCTCGTAACTTTGCTTTTAATCAACAAATTGTTTTGGAATGTTTACTAGACTGAATCGAGTTGTTGAGATAGTTCGGCTATTCTTATCTACAAATGAACACACTCATATCGGTTAAAATTATTATTATTATTATTATTATTATTATTATTATTATTATTATTATTATTATTATTATTATTATTATTATGAAACTTTATAGGCACAATACAACTAGTTAGTTGGGAAAATGGTGACAAATTTTACAGCTATTTGACAACTTTATTCACTTGCTTTAGATTGTGGCTTTTGAAGATGGAATTTTTTTCTGTTTTTCTTCTTCTTTCATCAATTTTTATTCATATGTCATATGCTTCTAATAGAGATACAAAAACTCTCTCAATGTTTCTTTTTGGTAGTCGTATACTGGCAATGATTTTAGCAACTAACAATTGAGAAATTCTTAAGCTTACTGAGAGTTGTAAAGTGATTAAATTTTCAAGTTCACTGCAAATAACTTAAAATCTTTGAAATTTTATTAATAACAGAAAATTTACATCGAATAGAAATTATAGGAGAAAAAAAAACGTTAAGTTAATCTTCTCCAGTAATTAGTTTTGTTTTAATATTTCTATTGTATCCACAATTATCTATTAATATTGTTATCTCTATGATGTAGGGTCAAATCGGTAAATTCAAAATTGACAAAGTACAAGTCAATTTCAACATCATTGTCCTATGTCTATGTTTTCTTTTAATAAAAAATTACCAAAGAGGACATTTCATAAGTGTTGTCAATCATATGTCACACAATGAAAAACGTATGTTGTGTTGTGTGTATAAATAGCGAATAGAAAAAAAAATTGGAAAACTTCTCCGATCGAATTTAATCGTAACGCTAAAGCAATTCAGATTTCAATCTTTTTTTCACTTTGCCTTTTTATTGCAGCCATATTAATGTGTCTCATTAAAATTGATTATATATTGATTTTTTTTATATGGAACAAAAAGAGAACTGAAAGCTCAAATTTTTTTAATTAGACTCTGAACGTGTATTTGACATTCTTAAACTTTGAAATTCATCAGTAATTCCGATATTACCAATAGAAAATTAACTTTGGCTATACTGGAATACAGTTAATTTATTACAACTAGGACGTGGTTTAATTGTAGCCGTTTTTTGTGTGTAATACTACTGGGTTAATTACAAAACAACTACAACCATTGTTCTTGCCAAAACAAATGACAAAAACATGAAATTTCAATTAATTAATTGCTTCAGGTAGGATCGTTGAATAAGGTGGAGTACATTGTGGACGTGTATAAATGGTATATAAGAGAAAATTACTATATCCACTACAGGACTAATGTATGCAAATCCATCTTGTAATTAACCCATATATATATGACACGAAAATATGTAGGCAGGAGTGTGTTTTCCTTAATTACGACAACATAAACAATTCTGCGAGTAGTAACTATTGTTTTAACTATAGACACTATGTAAACTGAAATAGGAATCTTACATTTCGAACATGCTGTTGTGACATTATCTCAATGGACTTATGTGTTGGTTTTAGAATGGTGACCGTATCTGTATGAGCTTTACTACCATTTTAGTATTATTACTACTTGGTTTGATTGTATTTATGTAAGTTTAATGGAAATTGCAAGCTTTTGGTCATTGAATCGTGATAATACAGGACAAAAGTGGTTGGACAGGATTAGTTTGTTGGAAATATCTTTTAGAAATTTGTGATTCATCCAAATGAAAACACATCCAACATCGATATTTATTGTATTTATTGAAAAAACAAGACAAACACATTTTTCCATTCCATTGACAATATTTACATAATCTATCGTATAGTTTTACATAGTTAAAATTAAAATTAAAAAACAAAGTTGCCTATTTTCGATTGTTTAAAATGAAATTTGGCAACTTTAATCAAACAATTGTTCATTTGTTATAAATATAGAAAATTAATTAAACATTTCAAACGAAATTACAATCTGTTGATATAGTCCGACAAAAACAAATCGAAAAATCGATAATAACAAAACATTTTAGAAATTAAATGGATTGCACATATTTTACACATATTTACACTTTCGTAACAGAATTTCGAGATCAACGTGAATAATGGACAAATCCCAGATCATGTCTAAAACTGACTAAATTGGGTAAACGTTTTTGATTTTCACAACTTGTTCAACATTGTTTTACACAGTGGAATGAATGTAGAATCAAATTGCATTGTTTTGGCATATGCTTTCTTAATTATTTTTTTTTTCAAATGGTCGTGGACTTGTCTCATTTAATGAAAATCGTTTTGTTGTTTATATGATTAAAAATGAAAATTCGATGAAGTTTTTCTCGTGTAAGTGAAATATAAGATGATTCAATTTTCTAATAAACTTTAATGTCTTATTCAAACATCAGTTTCTCTGTAAATATTGCTTTATGAAGTTTTTCTTAAAGAAAAAAGATACGCTCTTCTAGCAAATGACTAAGGAAGGTCTCTATAAATTCTGTTTGAGTTTAATTTTCTTTTTGTTAATTGAACGTATATATATGCTGCTTCAATTAAAAAATGTATTTTCGACTGTACCAAATGAAATTTCATTTGAGTTTTTAATTAATTTAGAAAATTTTCAAAAGTCATTACAATGCAATCATATATACATATCTATGAGTCTAGTACAATCAGCAGCATTCATAATATATATTTGCTACCTCTCTCTAATTCACTTGAATCGTTATATAATCCCGGTCGCACTCAAATAATGTGTATTAACTGTGCATTTGAATAATGATGTGAAATTCAATTAATTTTCCAGTTATAGCATAACTTTTCAACAGAAAATCTCTACAAAATCTATTTTGCCTTGTGGAGACGTTACTCGACTGGAACGAGAAGTTAGTAGATTGAAATAGATTCTGTAACTGAAGAAAATGATTTTGCTTAATATGATGCTTGGTTTTCTTTACTCAATCATACAACAATTCTTCCTGCTATCTTTATTGGAGAACTTTTATATTTACATAACAAAATCAATGATTACATGATTTCCTTATAGATTACTAGCGTGAATAAGGTTGTTTGCTTCTTTTTTTTTAATTCTACTACAACGAACATGCTCAATTATTAATAAACAATAGACCCGTTCGATTTTTCTGTAGATTTCTTTCATCGGCGGATAAAAGTAGAGAGAAAAAAAGAGCCGAACTTGATTAATTCCATCTAGCTAACGGATAGGGAGAATGTGCGAATGGAATAATTCCTTTGTAGTAGTGACATAACATCAAGAAACAAATTAAAACTTTGCCAGTGAAAAAGTCATGAATTAGATGAATAAATTTATGTATATACATATAGAATAAGTTTTGATAACAATGAAACCATTAGTTTCGGCAACATTTAGAAATCTAAACGTTGATACTTCCTTTGATTCACTTCGATTGATGTTCTACTAAGATTTATGGAATTTCCAGTATGTTTAGACAGTGGAACGTAATACTAATGAGAAGCATGATAGAAGATGAAAAATTCAGATTCTCATGCATAAAGATTTGTTTTTTCAGTTTCTAAGAGAGCGGGTACACGTACAGTTATGTTATTTGTCACATTTAGTTGGTTGTATTCTCATATTTCTATCTGGTGTGAATGCACACTTATTGCAGTGACAAGTCCACGATATTTAAAAAACCTTTTGTAGTTTTATTGATTTGATTATAACAATGAAATATCCGCTATAATGTACAAAACACGAAAACGCTCTTGGTAATTTATTTATTTTTTAATACTGTTTTAGTATTTACAATTTTAGTAAGATCGTTGCTTGAAATATTTTCACAAAAAATTTCTTCTTTTATCTGAAATTTTTTATTGTATTTTGGTGATATGTACAAATCTCTAGATACCAATTTTCAATATGACTATATTTTACAATATAAATTGATCAATTGGTATAATTATGAATTATATAATTAGAACGTTAGAACCGTTTGTCTATGTTAAATTTTATAAATATTCCAACATTTACGAAATTTTCCATCTTTCCATTATTGTTATTTGTTTTGTCTTCTGATATGTCTATTATTCAACAAATTCATGTTGGTAATATTTACATAATTTACATTTTTCTTTTACAACAATACTGTCGTATTGTTCTTCCACATTCAAATTCAGTTTTATCAATATCACTGATTATAGAATAGCGAAAAGATTTTGATAAAAAGAATTCACTATTAGTCTATATAGAAAATTAGATTTAACACGTACCGCTACGTTGGATTACACATTACCAGATAGAAAGCTATGACAAGAAGTAATGTAGCATGTGATAAATGTGTAAAACAGCCATGTCCATGCATTGCTGCTGGATGTTCTCCTGGAACAAAAAAAGTAATATCCTAGTAGATCATGAAACATTAAAAAAATATCAGAGATTAATGATGATCTTTTCTACTTTGACATGACTTTAAGGTAGTAAAAGTCACAACAATATATCTATGTAATAGCATCTATGTAGATAATTTATTTACATGAAACTTAACATCTGGTACAAGGGCTAGTTATAAATAAGTAATTTCTTATTTGTCTCTTTCACATTTTTTTTTCAGCTTCCTGGACAAGTTTTCACTTTGCAGGATTACTTAACAACATAATCTACCAGCAAAGTTTTGTCACTTTTGTCATTCTTCCACATTTTCTTTTATTTTTAATTAAAATTAAATTACAGCTTTGTCTCACATATGATGTTTGCTAGTTGACATGCCAACAGATGACATTCTTATTAAATTCTGACCTAATAAAAGACTTGTAAGTCATGTGCCGTAATTGTAGTGTGTTAAATGATGATGGATTGCGGCTATACGCGGAAGTTCACTAAGAGACGCAAACAATGCTCTTTTACCTCATGAAAATTAAAATCTTCCATTTCTTCCATTTGTTAATAGATTGTGCCAACTTAACACAACTATAAACTGGATTCAATTGGTCAAAACTATAGTAGAAGTTTGTATAGAATGATAGTTATTTGATTAAGATTGAAATTCAACTTCCTTCCATTTGAAGTACTTTTGTGTTCACAACATTGCAACCGGAAACGTTTGAGGTTTGTTTGTATTTGTGGTTACAAATATGTACCAGCTATAAGCTGTGTCACTTTGATGTGTTGAACGGCAATTTGGCACCAAAGTGCACATCTACAGAAGAAAATTCTTTTTCCGTTAAGAACAAAGGATCACATTAGGCCATTTTGTCTTTAAATTTCGCCATTGATCCTTTCAACAAAAACGAAAGTCGTGTCGATATTGTTAGGATTAGACGCCTGTGTTTTTTATACACTTCAGTAACTAGATATTTAATTCAATGATAACGACAACATTTATCTATAATGTTATAATTGAATAGCAAGCAGATAAGTCAATTAGCTTAATTTCATTTCGTGGATGTTATATAAGTAAGTAGAATTGAACTGAAAATAGGCCGTACAGATGTTGTGTTTGGTCTAAAAGCACTTGAAATGGTTACGTTGGTTACACATTATACTCTCACTAATATAGAATCATAATTACAAATAACAACACAAACAAAACGATGAGAAGGTAGATGACATTATTATTGCATGCTTTTGTTGTACAAATTACCATTGATAAGGGTTTCTCATTTCGATAATTACATTTGTGTCTCTTAGAAATGATTTGTGAAGTTATGCAAGCAATTTAATGATTCGTCACTGAATGATTATTTAGAAAATGTACGTAGAATGAGAAAGTCTTATGGATAAGAATGGTGGTATGTTTTTGTTATTGAGAGCAATGTCCTATGGGAAATTTAAATGTCCTATACAACAAATATTCAAATATCTACGCGATTTGCTTAGAGATGGTTTAACTTTCTACTATATATAATTTTGAATATGACAGCATCGTGGTGGTACTTAAGGGAATAGAAAAAATGCCCGTAGCTGATTTACCGGGTAAATTCATAAAGAAAAATTGCTTTCCGTGAATTGTTTGACTTGCAAAATTAAAATTCTTATCATAGTTTTGATGATCGTGTGATTTAGTAGAGTTATTTTTTAATAACACCTTTTTTATTGGGAAATTCCTGCAGTCCATGAATATCCTGTTTGGCGCTGTCTTCAATTTCCATTTCCTAAATTCACTACCCATCGACTTGCGATAATTATATAGAAACAATTTCATACGTGTAACGAATTTCATAATCATTCTTCATGTTGTTTTTGAACAATATTAACCCGCATCTTTCTCACACTCCTTTTTACCATTCACTTAAAACATTGTTGCGGCATTATGAACCCTCATGCGGTAAATACGGTGAATTTATAGTTCCTTAAAAAGCAATTATCGTAGCAACAGAAAGTCAGACACAATTGTGACTATTAAATCAGTAAATAGTAAAATGTTATTTACATTCTACATGTTGAAATTTCCTCAAATTATGAATTTTGTATAAAGTCGAAGATTTAATTTAATAATTTCAATAAGGTGCCTGCACTTAAAATTTCTGTTTAATTGTGTTGTTGTTGTTGTTGTTGATGGTGGAATTTTAATTTTGAGAAATATTTCATTGCCTGTTTTGCTCATGAAAGTCTTCTTGTTTTTGATTTGATATAACAGGCAACCTTTCATGGTGTAATTTTTCTTATTTATTCTCAAACATTGTGAAAACAACATCAAAGAGTAGATGTTTACAGGAATTCTTTTCACTGTGATAAATGAAGTTTGTTATCAACTGTACAATCTGTATTTGCTTCTAGGTACAATATTATTGAAGAGATGAAACCGAAATAAAATATAAATTTTATTCAACCAAAAAAAAAACGAACAAACAAACAGCTTTACTGTGTCGTCATTACTAAGCTGTATATCGACTGATATGGGATAGTTTCAACTTGAATTATAATTTCAGATGTATTGATACTGGGAGGAGACAGTTTGATGTATTGTAGTCTAGTTTAGATTAAATATTGACAAGCTAATAGTCCAATAAAGTTCAATTTGAGAGTCCAGCTATTATCAGCAACGTCATATTCTGCAATAATTTACAATATCCATAAATTACAATCCGTATAATCTAATAAATATAGTCGATGTAAACCTGATTATTATAAGATCATCCTATCTAGCACTTACCATTGAGTATATGCACTCTAACACTTGCTGCATTAGCATTGGACGGTGTACATGTATAAAGTCCTGAATCACTTTGTACAGCCTTTTGAATAAGTAGCCGACTGGTAGTAACTTGACCCTTTTCAGTGACAAGACTGATACCACCACGTGGCGAATCAAAATTGATAACATGAGCATTGTGTGACCAGAGCATTGTTGGTGGTGGTTCAGGAGCGAAACGTACCAAACATGTTAAATTTATTGTTGAACCCATATTGATGAACAAATCTGGACCGCCCAAAATCTCCGTTATAGGCTCTGTAAAAAAGAAAAACGTACAATAAAAAAAATATCAATATTGACGATAGTAGTTTAGGTTAGTTTGATGATGATAGAAAAAGATAGCATTACAACAATTGTATATTCAGAACACGGCTCTCTACCGTCATCAAGACTCCGTAACGAACCGGGTTGAGTTCAGAGTTCGTATCTGCCCTTCGAGAGACTGTGTATTCGGCATACGAAAGAGCTGCGAGTCATTAATTCAACGTGGTTAAAGAGACAGCTATAGGTTATCGCATTAAAAGTAAATGGCCAGGCTTGTCTCCTATTGCGTGTAATGACTTTGGTCAAACTACGGATATGTCTGTTTGTGGTGCAATTTGCGGCTTAACGATAACAATTTTATTCCTATTTAATGATTTTCATCATCGTAAATATAGCTAGAAAATCAAGTTTCACAAAGACAATTCTAATTTAATGATTTTTGCAGAAATCACTTGCTACATTATGATCTCAAATGTAGAATCTAATCATCTTTAAGACGGTTGTTACCTGTTGAACGTCATAAATCTTTACGATAAATCTAAAATCTAAAAATTTCAACTTGCTTCTAAACTTTGGTTGCACAGTGAAAATTCAACGAAATCTCATAAAAGAGATATGTTTTGTAATAGAATTTGACTTTAATTCTAGTAAACGAGATAGTTTTGGGCTTTTAGTGTGTTGTCTTTGTTTCAACGATTATTGTTAGTGATAAAGTTGGTCCATTTCCATGAATATCATCCAACGACTTACTGAGTTTAATCAGAAAAGAAAAATATATACTCTACTCAAAATACAATCAACAGATTACAAACAATAACATAATCTCTAAATTCTATTTTGTAGGAAAAGTTTTCTATTCCTGAATGTGTGTTTGTATGTTTTTGGTTAACAGAACACGATAGATTGGATTTGAAAACGACTATCAATTACAAAACAAAAACTTTGTCAATATAAGCAATACGTATGACGTTCAAGTTTGCTGAAACTTCAAAGTATTTTGCTTGTTCTATATCTATTCGGAAAGATTTGAAGTAAATTGTACGTTTTATTCTAACGGACCTAAAGTTTAAGTCATGTCCAAACGGAATTACCATATTGTTAATTTCAAGGCAATTCCAAATACCTTGCAAATACTTGAAGACGGTCCTACATCCTTAAAATTCGAATGCATAAATTTACAAACAGCTTTTGTACGTTTAAACCTATAGAAAGGAGTGATACTTCAACCTCCTATTTATTCTATCTAATGTTTATTCAAAATCTTTAACAGAATTTAGTAATTTTCGTTGTATTGAAACAAAATCTCTTGTGATGGCCTTCATAGATTCATCATTTTTCTAACTTCTAGGTCACAAAAGCTTCTATTCACAGACCTTCAATTGGTTATAGATCTTTAAAAAAAATCTTTGTGCCTTGAAACTGGTTTGCTTTCTTTAAATTTACCTTGTTAGCAGCTTGTTAATAACAGCACAAATTTCGAAGATTCTTTTGATTTCAATTAGAGATAATTTCATAGTTTGAAAATATGAAGTCAGGTCTGACATCTTCTACCCTATTTCATTGCATTTTTATTAATAATATCCTCATTTCTCGCAATCATCTATGACGCAAGAATTACACAGTTGTTTTCGTTATATGCGAGACTCTGTACAGAGGCAAAATATTTAATTTGAATGGAAATAATTGAAAAATCTCACATGATTCGGTACTTTGTTAATCAAACTGTAGTCCAAATTAAATTTCAATTGGAAATATTACGTCGATAGATGAATCATTTTATATTATCGTTTTACGAAGGCAACTGAAAAATCTTCTGAAGCATTAAGAAAACTTTACAGTGTATGAACGTTGACACAACATAATTTAAGTCTATTTAAGAGTTATATAATGATTATTAATTCACTAATGAATTTATTTTCGTACCAATATTAATAAAAAAACGGTTCTTTTTTCTAGACATTCTATCTTTTTCTCTTATAAGAACTTCTCTACTAATTCGTTTCAGGCCTTTCTTACGAATCCAATCTTTTATTCATTTCAGCTATTTTCAATATGAGATTTTAAAGAGGTTTTCATGTTTTTCCGTCATAAATGAATTATAATTCTATGAAGAATCCGAATTGAATTTAAATTTTTTTTTTAATGAAACATAAAACCAACCATTTCTTCTCAAATTAAGTCATTATGAATAATTACCAAGATTTACTTTTACTGAAACTACCTGCTCTAAAAAGCTAGAAGAACAGCAAGTGAAACGAAGAACTACAAGGTGTTAGATAAGATTTATTTGACTAAAGTTCAAGTTTCCCGCTCATGTCTGTTTATTAGAGTTTTCAATCTTTTCAATTCTGTTTGAGTTTTAATTATAGTTTTAAGTCTAACGAATTTTACGAGACAAGTTTTAATGCAAATACAGACATGAATCTTGCAAAATTCTCTACAAACTGTATTACTTGGTTTAATTAAATTACCAATAAATTAATTAATTTTTCAATTCTTTTATATCTTCGTTATTCGTTCGATATATATTTCAAATACAGTCTCAATTCATACATTGAGAAAATACGATTTAAATAACTCGTCGTTTTATTTAAATTCCATTAAGATTACTTAACATTATAATGGATTCGACTTTTAAATTCAACATAAGCGTAATTTACTGGGTTTTTATTTTGAATTTTTAACAACCAAAGACTTACCCACGATTGTTAGAAATACTGGATGTCCAATTGGTGGTGTTGTACTGATTTGACATTCATAAATTCCACTATCTTTGCGTTGTGGATAACGTATTCTTAATGTCCACTCTTCTGTATGAGGTGTATGGATGGCTTCAAATCTTTGATCTGAAGTGTACGTATAACGACCGACTGTTAATAGATGAATATCTCGATGGCGTACCCAAGAGACCTATAAATATTCAATTATTAATCACTTTTCAAAACGCCTAATTAATATATTTATCATGAATTTATTTGAGATTCACTACGGTTAATATAAATCGAAAATTTCCACAAAATATTTGTCGGTTTCCACGATGATATACAACTTTTCCAGATGAAATATTGATAAATGAGATTGGTAGAAATCACTTATTGATATAGTAATATTCCCATTAAATCAACATTAAAGTTAGATTGTTTATATTTGAGAATATTTGAGTTAGTTTTTATTGATGCCTTGAAAATAGAGGTTTTTCTTTTATAGAATCGGTCAGTTCATAGTTGAAAACATGAGTTGGCTAATGAAGGCACTACAAGATAAAGAACAGAATGATTCAAGAAAAATCGGTTAGAATGAAGCGGGGAACAGGAGCCAAAATAAAGGAAAAGAAAAATTGTTCGATAAATTGCACTTCATAATAAACGTAAAGATGATTTTAAATTTACCATCATGTGAAGCGTTTAATGTTCAAGTTAGGCAAAGATAGAGAATATAACTATTTTCAATTGCCTCTAATATAAGTGTGCTTTCAACGAATTATCCCAAATGCACTAAAATATCCAGGATTATATAACATAACAGTATTGCTCTCTTTGCTTATCGGCTTGTGTTCTTGTTGTACCTTGTTTCTACTGATTAGTGGTAACATTTTCACAACAAACTGTAATTTAAGCTTAATAGTTCGCTGAGGGAGTTTGTTAGTGAAAGTCATAAATAGGTGTGTAAAATAATTGCTTTTGTACTTGTAACTGACATTTATAATTCATAAGATTCGTTCAAATCGATTTAATTTCGACAAAATCAAATCATTATTAGCTACGTAATTCAACTGGAACAAATCAACGTTATTTACTCACTTATAAGTTCAACTTGATTGTGTTTTTTTTTGATTTTTTCCTTTTGATACAAAAAATTATGCTTTCTGACTATTGAAAAACTAAATAACAGCGGCAGCTACTTATTGTGTTTACATTGGAATTCAGCCAAATTGAAATGAGCTAATTGCTAATATTGTCCGAATGATATTTTATATTAATGATGCCAGTAATTTGAATCAATATTTTCAGTAACTTTTGTTAATATCATGATACTCAAACGCTTATCAATTTTATCTTTAAAATCAAATATCTCGGTTATGTTAGAATTCTCACTAGAAGCATTAGAAGCTCTATCACTTGACACAGAAATTGTTTGTAGGAAACTCCGAAAGCTCTTTCACAATCCACAGCTTGAACAACCTTTCCAATGTTTGCTGATGTAACATGTGAAACGAGTGTTCATGTTCGGATTTCGTTGGGAGTGGTTGGTAACAACACAATACAAAAACTTCGACCAATATCGATCACCAGTGCTTTCCATGTGAATATCTCTGTTAACTAGAAAATACCAATGTGGAATTAATTGATTTATTTCGTTTTTCATTGGTATCACTGTCTTAAATTAGTCATTTCTCTGTTGGCCGCTATTGATAGGATGGTAGAAACTTTACAAACACTATCGGTTTAGTTTATACGGTAAGCTATATAGACGATAAAACAGGAGATTGTAGTAAATATCAGAAATGTGTCATGTCGTCACACCAACGAGAATAAGAAAAGTGAACGGGAAAGAGTGTGTATACGGGGAAGGAAATTCTCATCAGCTGGTTGATGGAGCGCCTCCTTGGGTAATGAAATCTGTTGTTCGTTTCCGTCCTTTTGGGAACAGTTCATTCTCAACAACGTCAACCTGCTTACGGGTTAAATCTCAGCAAAATAACTCAACCAAGTACTTGGAAATTCAATAAAGTACATTCTTATCTACACGTTGCTTAACAACACAAGAAAAATTAGCAAATAAACTGTAATTATCTTGATCTAAGTCACATCGTAAAGTCTGATAATTTTGATTAATTAAAACTATTAAAACTGCAGTTGTATTTCGATTTTTCTTCTCTAATTGAACATAAACCTGCTGCAGTCGTTAAAAGTTGCTCAATGTCTCTCAACTGTGAACATTAAAACAGTGTGAAAGTTGTAAGAAGAATAGATTGGATGCAGATGGGCTCTGGTGCATATTTGTAAAGTTAGATTAATTCAACGGGAAGTAAGAAAGATTTCCGTTTGGCTATTTTTTAAATTTCGACTACTAACAAACTTTAGTTTGAACAAGAACAAAATCTACTTGTACTACGTAAGTTTAAATGAGACTTTTGAATATCATCATTTTCAATAATTTTTGTCAAATAAATGAATTGTAAATTTTCTACAATGTTAAAACTTGGTATACAATTCCGGTAATTTTAATTGGAATACTCTGATTGTGAGTTGTTTTGGAACAAATTTAATTTAATGTCTTCTTGTTAAATTGTAAAAATGTATCATTTTTTATATTTAATTATCCATTGATCAGGAAATTGCTATGAGGATAAACAAACTTTGCAAATTTCTTATCTCATTCAAGTTTCAGTTGAAGTTTTCTTTATTAAATATTAAAGTAGCCGCCTAAACCAACACAGAATTGGTCATAAATTTCATATTCTATGTTTATATTTGTGAACTAAGAACCGTATGTAGACGATGGTAGGCATATCCCAAATATATTTCGGTACGTTCAATTTTACACTACAGAATATCGCTTTCCGATTCATTTCGAACACCAAAGATGAACGATAGCTAGGCTATTTTTACAGTGCAAAAGAGGTAAACGGGTGATACAAAAAAAAATAGTTGCACAAAGTTGAGTGAACAATTTGGCCGTATACATTTTCCGTTTCTTTGTTTTACGGATCAGTTCCATTGAATAGCAACCGGACTTCTTTTATATAATCAAACTCTATTTTGGTTTCATATCATTAACTGTGTGCGAACGGATCAAACTTGGAACAATGTTGAAATGGCTTTCACTTTAGCTCACTAAATAAATCAACATTAAGTACATATTGCTGTCTCGTTCTTGTTTTATTCATGGGAAAAGTGAAGAAAAGTGCCTTTCGTATTGAATAAGGAAATGGATAGATTCAACAAAAACATAGGATCTGTTTTGGTGGTAAAATTAATGTTGTGCTGCTTCTAGAACCGGTAGAAATATTAATGTAGATAACAAACAACAAAAACAAGTATAAGAAAGAAAAGTAAAAATTGAGGTGAACAAAGTTGAATTTGTTGGAATTAAAAAAGTTGCAAGTTGGTTTACAGGTTTTTTTTTATGTTTGCCTTTGTACGTGTGAGATGAGATCAAATAGCTTGTTTTTACGTGATAAATACAACATCTCGACAAGAAAGAAATAAAGATTAACTTGATACTTCACACATATAAAAGTAAAGAGAACGTAAACATTTGTTCATGGAATGTATATCTATTAAATCACCTTCATGCTGTAAATTATGGTCTGGATGTTGCCCAATGAGAGATCATTTCTTCTAAACAACCACCATCGCTGTTGCCATACAAATTCGTTTCGTTTTTGCTGTTTCATGATCATCAATTAAATTTATTTCATATTAAAAGGAAATGGAGATCGTAGAGATGGGAGATATTTGAAAAACAAATCCGAAACAAAATATAAATAAAAACGATACGTTTTATTTCCGATTGTGGATTCGAATATGTAATGACGATCTTTTCTGATGATCAAGAAGCAGTGGATGAATCAATAGTGAAGGAAGATCATAATACCGATCATATGAATCAAAAATTTCTGATGGTATTAAAATTGAACAAGTTTTGTCAGGGGTGCTAAAGTTCGCGTTGATCCTTTAATGAAGTAAAAGGAGGCCAACTTTTGACTAAACAAAACTTTCTCCTTTTTTTATTACTTTAAACGAAACCAAAAACTTTCCTTAACATGCTGTTATCAAACCAACCCTTATTCAAATTAACCTACTTATAACGTGTATCGTACACTGAACTGCGACGAAAAAATTTTGATTTCCGTAAAAATACAAAATTGCATTTGATTATTACTGTACGAGAATATATTGGTAGGAAGACAATAAAATGCGATTACGTGTGCAATTTGCATTATTTTCCCCATTGACAATCAGCCTCAATTGCAACGAGTACTTTATTTACAATGTTCTAAATATCGACGAATTTTCCTACATGCGTTTTTTTCACACCAGTTCCGGAGCATTCAATTACAGGATTCGATTTGCTCGACTCGTAATAGCTCCTGTTCTGATGACATTTCGGTAAAAAAAGTTGGCAAAAATTTGATTTTTGTTCCTTTTATATTAACGATTTAGTTAAATTTTAAAATTTCTCTCTAATTTTGCAATGTTGGTGTATTTTCTCATCTCGTTTGTCATTAATTTTTATTTACATGTTTTGAAATAACAATTTTTCTTTTGCTGTTGCTGTTGTTGTTGTTGTTATGCTATAAATGCGATCCGCAATGCAGTGTTAGTGAAAATCACATCCGATGCATATCCTGACTCTTTCTACTGCAGACTTCTCATGAAAATTTAATATGGTCTGCATGTTTACCATCATCATTGGACTAATACGATATAATAATATTTAATATGTCACGCTTAGCAATACAATCTCAATTTTGCATTAGAAGGATGATCCATTTTCCAAACTGACAACATGTAATCAATCGAGAATATTTTCTCTATCGACATACCATTAATGTCGCCGAAAAAGGACACACTTTTTAGTTTCAAAACAAGCTATTTCTACAAAATTCTCCACGCGAAAATTTGTTTCTATGGGACAATTGAGATGGCGATAAATAACAATCGGTCTTCTTGAACTTGCCCAAAGATACTTATTCCAATATTTGGAAAGCGGTGTGCTTCCAGCTAACTATAGCAGTTTATTTGTCGAAATTTCACTTATTGTTTGACAGGAAATTAAAATAGATTGATTACAGATGTGGTGAATCCCTATTTTCTTTATGTTTCCGTTTCGATTTGTTTCTTCATTGTATAAGAAGCTCAACAAAGATAAAGCGAAAATTATTCTTTTAATATCCCATACTTTTCTCTATATTCATCGTTTCAATTCAAAAGTTATGCAAACTAGAGCCAATTTTGAAATACGTTCATTTTATATGAACGTTATACCG
Source organism: Meloe dianella (assembly GCA_028455855.1). Lineage (NCBI taxonomy): Eukaryota > Metazoa > Arthropoda > Insecta > Coleoptera > Meloidae > Meloe > Meloe dianella. The sequence goes on from JAPTHL010000060.1 coordinate 1,495,327, forward strand.
TACTTTTCTAAATTATAATAAAAATTGGAATTAATATGAATCAAAAATAATATTGTTGGGAAACAATGGTCTTTGTAAAGGTTTTTTCAAAGTTTCAAAGAATGTGAGAAGTAATTGGATGAAGTTTCTTTATCATAATTACGGAGAATAATTTGTGATTTGTTCTTAAATCCTTCGTCAAATAAAATACCGTTCAGTTTGGTTTTAAGTAAAGCAAATTACAATGTAATTAATAAATTGTAGAATATTTAAAGATTTAATAAATTGACAAGTGTTTAAATTTAAATTTGACGGAAGTGAAAAGTGCGTTTACAGTTTTCTCACAAATCATATTTATGCGCCATTAAACAAAGTTTTAAAGTTTTTTCTTTCTTGTAATTATATTCTACAAAAAAAATACGTTTCTTGAATAATCAGTAAGATACATTAAGTTGTTGCACACAACAGTGTTTCTCCAACAATTTCGAATGACATAGACTTAAATTTAAATTGATAGATCTCTACATGTAGATGAATTTTGTTGTGACAAATGACAAACCTTGACAGTGATTAGATGGATACTCTTTTCTTTTTCACTGTTCTTATCGTTCCAGTATAAACATTGCCTCTGTTTTGTGTGCTCGTTTCGAAGGTAGTCGAAGAGAACGATAATAATATGCAGTTTACAGGTGAGATTTTTATTAGAAATCGGAGCAAATAAAGCGAATAAACTACAACCTGATTGTGAATAATGTAGACGACAACACAAATTTACCTGTTTTTAAAGCTACTTGGTAAAAGTAAAGACGTTGATTGTGGTTTGGGTGTTTTACTAAAACAGAAAAATTCTTATAAATGGTCCAGTATTTGTATTACAGTGACTGGAAACTCCATACCCGTGGGTATCCGCGTTCAGCTTTTCAATTACCTACCCACTACTAGCCCACTTGGCTTTGCACTTTATATAATTTATTACACTAATCCGTAAAATTATGCAAAATTTTTGAAATGAGAATATAACAAAATTAGCGACATTCTGTGTCAAAATTTGTTTCATTACATATATAACATGCTTGGCTTCAAATACGTTATTAACAAATCTAATTGATTATTAATTACCCGATTTACACACCAGAAAATCGAAAATATTGAAATTTACCCGCTCTTGGAGATGGGTGGCCGACCACTACCGATGATTATTTAACCAAAATTGCAAGATATTCGTAGAGTAATACCAAGTAAAAACCATTAAAATGGCATGTCATACAGTTATTGTTGAAGTTGTTGTAATTGAATTGGTCCAATTCGAATTAATTGGATGTGTTCATGAAGAATCAATAGCTAATTTCAAGTGGCAATAGTCCACAATAATTTGAGAAAACTTTATAGTTTTATTTTTATAATATATAGTGTCTTATATTTCATATATTAGAAACGAATAGATATTGATTTTCTGTCTTCTCTGTGGAATTGCTAACTTTTAAATGAGTTGCAACCAGGATTCTCCCATGACAGTTTTAAAAGAACATTTAGTAACTAATTAAAAGTACGTTTTTTTATTACTCCAAAAAGATTGTGTTATTTCTTGTTGTCAGTGTTTTTTTTTTGGTAGTGTTTTTGTTGTTGCAATTTTTGCAAGCCTACGAGACAAATTTAGATGTTTAATATAGTCGATTATAGGCAACTTTAAAGAAATGTTCAATAGGGTCGCTTTAATATCTGTTAGTTGTGTCTACGAAAATTGGATTTAATCCAAATTGAAATGCCAATTTATTGAAGTAGGTTTCAAAAAAAATGCGTATCAATAATTGTAAACCGGAGAACTACCTCTTCCAAGCATAGCTTTCGAAGAATTGTTTTCGAACAATTTACCGGCACCAAAAAAAAATTAAATCGGACTTTATTCTATTCGCTATCTGCTTAATATCGTCGGTTTCGATTGAGAAAGGACGAGCTGTTGAGAGAGAAACTACATAAGTAATATGCTTTTAAAGCCCTTTAACAGTCGGAATATATGCCTCTTATCAAACTCATATAAATATCACATTCCTAACATTGCCTATATAAGTTGGGATTTTCGATTTCCTCTACGATTACATGGGATAATTCCAAATGTATTCCAGCTGCTATCAATAATATAAATATAACAAATCAGAATTGTGGCAAATAATTGATTTTTGTTGCTAGCATATTATTAATCGAATGATTGTGTATCTGGTCCAGAGAGATAAACGTATAATTGATAAGAGATCACATCAAATAAAATGAGACAATACATAGTTAAAAGGATCTTCGTTTATCCCAAACACACTTATCAGATGTTCACTCTACCATTCGCATTATCTAGATCTTTGTTTTACTAATATGGTGTGTGAAAATTTGCATATCAGATAATAAATTGTTTTGTATCTCTACAGCATTGCAAATATTAGCATTTACTCTAAAATATATATTATATTGCTTTTGTGTCATTTTGTAAAGTTTATTTACTTATATTTCAGTTGAAAACTTATTACGGAAGCTCGTTGTGTTTTATCACCGACTGTAACATATATTTTGAATAAACATTGATACGTTACACATTCAAATTAGTTGAGCAATCTTGAATATTGGTTGAATGTGATTTACCCGGTTAATATGATAAATTTGGAAGTCAAATTTGAAAAGGTACAGTTGACTGCATTTAATCTCAATCATTATTAGTTTAAGGACGATTCTTTTTATTGGTGGCATTTTACGAAATTACCTGACAAGCATAAGTGTGAAAAGCGTATCCAGCCGATTCTCAAAAGTGTCCATCCATTTAGGTAAATCTAGACAAACGCCATATAATGGCAAGATTTTCGAGTAATTTCATTATCATAAAAAATCAACAAATTTAAAGTCAAATTTAAAGTCAATAGTGCCACATTAGCGCTTATTTACGATAATAATTATTCAGTTTCAATTCATATGATTTCATCCACATAAATTTCCATGTGTTTTCATTTCAATTCGTCAACATTTTGATGAAGAAAATCATTCAACTATCTGTTCTTTTTTTTGATTTATTATAAAAAATATTACAAAGTTAATATATTAAAGGGGGAAATGAGAAATGCGTTTTATACACATATCAACCTTCATAAATCTGTATTTTTCCTTTTATTTGAAAGCGATTTTACCAGATTCCACTGTTTCAACTTTAAATATGAGGATATCAATCATAAAACTGATCTTTATAAAATGTAATTTTTTTTTAAGCCAATTTCATTAACAAAAAAAAATTGAAAATGATGATTATTCTGTAATATAAATTTTACGCTTTATTAACCATAATTCTTGTCCGAAACAAAAGTTTTGAAAGTCTATTAAGTGTGTTCAAAGGACGTCTGGATATTAAACCACTTCTATTAAACCGATTTTTTTCTTTTCAATAATGTTACATTTTCATCCCCATTTCGGTGAGTCTATTCGACTAGATCTACTCGTTTAGATATCTTTAGGAAAAAATCAGCTGTAGAAATATCAAGCTTAGTGATTTACAACGACATTTTAGCTCATCTGATATTAGAAGTATACAAGGATTTCGGAACGTTCAGCAAAGACGCATGAAAATCTTTCAAATCTAATTTTTTCCATGTACAATATTTTGTTGAATGGTCGATGTTTTGGATTTTGTTTATAGTTAAACATCTCCAATAAACTGTAATATTCATAGAATAATTTGCATATTTATGGTCACCTTTATAACAGTTCTATCAAATTAACGACCATCCACATTACCATATTGACTAGATTAGGTAATTGACAAATGTTTAACACTTATGTTAACAAACTAACAAGACCGGTATATTGGAATTTGTTTAAATAATTTTAATTTGGCATCAATTTAATTTCAGTTAATCAATATCGAAAGGTTTATTAATTGCGCAACTTTAACGGTATACAACTTTTGTCAATTAGAATGGAACGTGCTTTAGATATTTAGAATGATACACTAGAGTAGAAGAACGAGAAGAAACAGAGTATTAGTGAGGGAATATAGAACAGGGGACCACTAATTATTATTCGAAACATCTAGGTGGGATATTTGGTGGTTTCTCTACAATTCCGCTTCAATGTGTTTAAAATACAATTCGAATCGAATTTGGTCAAAATCTTGATGAGTTTGTTTTTGAAAATCAAAACAAAGGAATGACAAGTTTTTAGGATCTATTCAACACTCACAATTAGATTTTCAACGAAGTGTAGTTAAAGTAGTTGACGGTAAATTGAAGAATAGAAGGAGTATCGAAATCGGTATGATTCAGTCTCCTTCAGAATTGCAGCTATATAATTTTATAAGTGATACAATTTTCTTCCAACAAAAGACAGATATTTATAGAACAATAACCATGGGATTAGTGTTGTAGAACGTAAGATTTGGAATCCTCGGGGATATTAAGCCGTTTAATCCTAGAATCTGTAAGAAATATCTAAAAACAATGGTAGTTGGGTAATTAATATTATAATTATGGTCAATTTAGGTAAACAGCTTAGGAAAAGTTGAATGGGCGACGCTACAGGAACAATAAAATCAAATGAAGCTCTATCATTTATCTGAGAATATGCGTCTATGTGAGTTTTTTTCTTACTTTCAATTTTATTCCACTTTCCTGTTTATAATTCCACATTCATGCATTAAAAAATTTATTCTCGTATGATTCGTAAAATGGAACAATTATACGTATAGTTTTGAATGTATAAGTATATATATGCGCGTGTGTGTATCTATCTATATATGTAAAGATGCTTATTACATATTCAGAAGGAAATCTACATTTTAATAAGAGTGAACATAAAATGTAAAAACACAGTATAGTCCTGAATATAAAACTGGCACCTTTAATGTGAAACAGCGTTTACGTAGAAGAGAGAACAGGCGTAGGCAGGTGTTGCTTGTGGCTTACGAATATTAAACAAACACTTATGTACAAAAATGGCTTTTGCACACATGCATACATTTTATAGAACCTTTTCTTCTTGAGTTTTATCGTTTATTTATCTTATTTGTTATTCTAACTGATCTCGTTTTATTTGATTATAGCTTAGAGGTTTAATTGAATTGAATATTTCTTATACGTTCTACAGGCGAATCAATTGAAGAAAAATGAGTAGTTACAAAGCTTCTGTGTTATTTTCTATCATCTACTCTTTGACAATAGAATAACAATCAGTAACATCAGAAACTACAGACTAGAAAGCGTCAGATCAAACTGTAAAATGTGATATTGGGAAAAATGTCAAAAACTGAGATCATCTATGCATCTTTACGTCCACTTTTTCAGTTTGCTACGAATTAAGGTATAGATGCACACTTATCTGAATTTACAAAACTGCTATCGTAGCCTTTTAAAATCAGCAACAAACAATAATATCGGTGTAGACTTAAGCATTTATTTTAACATCAAACGATTTATACTGTTATTTAGACTTTTAGTATTTCTTTAACTTATAACAATCAACAACCATAATACTCAGAAATTATGAATAAAATGTAAGTATAACATCAAATTATAGGATTTAGGTAATATTATGTTAGATACAGGCGCATAATTTTATGTTTAACTGTTATTCTAGATAACTGTAGACATAAAGCCTGTATATTTCGATAACAAACAGGAAACATTTAGGAAATAATCGTAGTTCACTTGTGACTAATTTTATTTTATCCAAACTGTCATCTGTACACATAAATTATCATTTATGTTATCATTTAGTTTTTAACAGTGAATAAATCTCAAATAACAACACTATAACGTTCAATTAGATAGTCATCGATGTTAAACCGGAAACTGTGATAAATCGTATCTTATTAAATACTTACCACGAAAATTTAACGCTAAAACTGAAATTCTATGGTCTACATTTTAAATATAGAATGACATGAAGTATTTAGGTCAAATTATTTGATTAGCTCTTCTATTTTTCCTTCTTCATTTCCGTGTAATATTTTTCTACAATTTGAAACCGGAGCAATTTAATTCTATAGTAATATTAGACTGTAGGATGAAGTTAAATAAGTGAAATGATTATATAATTCGTAAGAGGAAAATCAATTTTTTGATTTCTGAATTGCTGCCTCTCTCCTTTCATTCTATCGACAAACAGGGCAAATATTTGAATGGAATTGAACGATATTAAATTAAATGTTGAATTCGTTGCATGAGTAAATTTAAATTTATTTGATAGGATTTGTGTCAAAATTTAATAAAATGCCATAGGATGCGAGCTTGATATGTTTTCAAACATTGTTGCAAATAATTACGTAGTGCGTTTTTGAGCGTTCACACTTATGAATCGGATATTTACGAACCACATTGTCCTTTTCTAGTAGTAAAACAAATTTGTTTGCTTTTTGCTTACGTGATATAGGACGATAGTTTTCCGGAATACAGAATATAGCGAATTTTTACTCACATCCGCTTTCTCATTTAGATTGTGCAATTCTTATAAATCAAACTGTCACATTGGCACATCATGAACGTATCTTCGTACTTCACAGTTGTGTGAATACTTTTTGATTAAAAACATGTGTGGATATCTACGTTTGGCTTTTAAACATTAACGGTGTGGCCCTATAAAAGTTGTATAATCGTGGAAAAGCCACTTTTTCTATCTTCTACAAATTCGATTAATTTGAAAATTTTCTACTACAAATAAGTGGCTATAAAAGAGAACTTTGTCTAATATTAACGAGAATAGTTCATTGGACTTCTAGAATTTCGTAAGACGATAAAATTAATGTTCATAAAACTTAATGTCTTTATTAAGAATATGAAATATTACGTTCTGATTTGATTATAACACTAACATTTAGATTTATGATGCAATTGTTATGTTATGTATTTTTTAACGTTTAACATTAATCATTGTATACAGATGTTGAAATGTTCATGTTTAATATTGTTGTTGTTACTGGTGTCTATTTTTTTTTATATAGAGACATATGAAAAATATGAAGTTGTGACATATACTTAGATGTCATGCATGCCAATTTTCTTCCGGATAACGACGATTTAAAGTCCAACATTCGAAAGCTTCATTTCCGATCCAGAACAAAACGGATATAAAACTCTCACATTTGTGTCAATATTGTCATATAGATAGAAACTCGTATTCACTCTTATTATTACTATAATTTTTTCATTTTTCTTTGGTAAATTCTAATATTCTATAAATAATTCGAAATTCTGACAATGATCACTGATAAAACTAATTATTGATGTAATTGGATTTCGTTTTCTTTAACAATTCTACAAACCGAGAGAATCGGTCCTTTCATTCTCACCCTCTCTATTTTCGTTTCAAATCGACCACCATTGAAATTCTACTAACATGACTATTATAATAAAGTTCGATGGTTCTAATCAGCTTAAATCACACGAAACCTTTTCACAACTGAGAAGTTTTCAATGCAATTAATTTGTAAGTTGTGGCCTAGATAAAGTTTTATGCGTACGTACCGGTAGCTTTGTACACCCTACCATTCCGTACACCATCCATAATACCACAATTTAAATTAAGAAAGATGGTGGTTTTTGGTCGAATACGGGTATTTGCTTTAATCATTTTAATTATTAAAATCAAGTTTCGCTTCATATAGTTTTAAAATATAAATAAATATTATAAGAATATTATTTACATAGTTTCAAAGTTTTAATGGGCTTAACTGAGAAAGAGACAACATTAAATTCTTTGGTGAGATGTCTCTATAAATTCAATTGCCAACAACTTAAGTTAATAGCATCAAACGTAATTTATCTTCGAATTTCTTTGATTAATGTCAACAGTTTCATGATTATGGTTTAGAGTACGGTGTGTTTCAAATGGTATTTAGAAAAATTGGAAAAGTCTCAAACGAGTCGGCTACAATCAATGATGTGGCAGTTGTAAAAGCAATACGCTTACAAGAGACAATCGAGGTAGTACTTATTGTATTGTTATTTTAATAATATTACTGTTGAAATTTACTTACGGTACGATTTCCAAGATTCTTCACACGACAATGCAATAGGACAGTTTTTCCAACTAAACCAGTTATATTTGAGTTGACAGATGTATCAAAATATGGTCCAGTACCTGGTGTTGGCCATTCTTGTAGAAAGTCACGGAATTTTTTGGCACCACCATCTTCAGTACCTGCAACAATATACCCAGCAATTCTCAACTAAACCAACAACGATTCAACAAAATGTCTTAAAAATTCGTACATCAGATTCAAAGTTTCATTTTTTTGTTTTTTGTGTATTTGTCAGTGCTCTAATTGCAACTGAACAAGAAATAGTTGATTTTGTAGGATCTTTTCAATTCTGAAATGATATGAATACGTTAACATTTAGAAAACATAACGAGATGCCTTTGAATAGATGAATTTGGAATTGGACACAAATGGTGGATGCGCCCGGCAAACTTTTTCATATCCTGCACGGAGATCAATAAAACTAAACTCTCTGTAGAATTTTTACAATTTTTGTTATCAAAAACGAAATGTACTGGAGTCGACAATAATTATTGTTGTACTGGAAAAGGCGATTAAAATTTGTTTAATCATTTATCAACGAAATTAATTGATTAAGGTGGGTGTGTGGATTAATTAACTTTCACCAAAACAGATTCAAGCAATCGCCTTTGTCTGAAGTATTCCTCTAGAGAAAACTGTTTTTTTTGTTTGATCTTATTGTCAGTAGTTTCGCTGTAAACACCAAACAAAAACATAAAGTATGAAATGTTTTTTGCTTGGAAAGCCTTGATTACTTCATGTTCTCTTGCGTTCTATGCTTCTCTGTGGGGTTGTGGTTCTTTTGTAATACCACAACAATCTTTAACATGTCCTGTTGTTACAGTAGAGTGAAACATGTCCTTAGTCTATTGCATCTGACACTTTCTCTCTGTAGATATCTGACGTTTTTTACAATCAATTTTATCTATAAGCAATTAGCAATTATTTGTTCCAAGTCAGCATCTTTTTTTCTGTGCTCTCTAAGACTCATAGACGATCAACATACGAAAAATTGTGAAATTATTCAAATATAAGTTCTTCTGATTTTACTGATTGATAAAAAAAAATTTATTTCCATTTCTTTCTGTACGAATAACACAGTCTAGTGGAAAATTTCATAATTCTCGATGATTTCTATAGAGTGATTTGTTGAATTTCCGGCGCACCGTCTGGTCTTGAGGAAAATGTTTTGTTGTGAATTATTATCGGTCCGTGAGCAACAACTTAAATTGCAAACATTACATTTCATATGTGGATTTTTACTGTATTTTTTTTTATATTTCTAACCAAAATGTACGTTTTTATGGTTGTTTTTTTTTATGATACTAACTTTAATTAAGGTAGAAGTAGATAAAAATGGCACTTTCCGTGTTGTATCTATTAGGTTTAAAGTTGGGAGATGGTCGATATAGAGCTGCTTGGAAATTGTTCCGTCAGTATAACAAATTCTCCTGTGGTTGGAAGAGAAATAATAATTGCCTTGTCAGCTTAGGAAAAATAGGCAATGTTCTGGTTATGCTGAATAAAACCAGAGTATCAAGAACTGAATAATAAGATCTCCAACAACAGCTTTAATAATTGAAAGTATTAAATTATGTTTGATACATATTCAACTGGAAATTCTCTCTGATAAAGCTTTTTATATAAATTACGTCACCTTTTGGAGATTTATAAGTAAATGTGTCGCATATTGTAATAAGATGACACGATTTATACTTAAGGTTTTTTGTTTTCTGTTATATCGACGATACTTATTTTCGTGTTCCTAATTACCTTCGAAAGTTTGCTGAAAACAAAAAAGCACAAATACAAGCAGTCTCCCATTGGATATTAAGTCAATTATTATTTGAACAACACCAGTCAAATATTTGTTTTTGCACTATTGCATTAAAAAACATTTGATAGAATTGAAATTACAAATTACAAAATGTTTTGTGATTATTGTCGTTGAATGTTGGTTATTTTATGTTGATATGGTCGGAAAAACATCCTTGATAAGTTTTGTCAGGAAATGTGCACATTGTTGACACACCCCGTCAACACCCTCAATCTCTAATGGGGAATAAATGTCAACGTGCAATTTTTCCTGAATAGTTTTTTTCAATTAATGTACTTCGTGTAGTAACACTAGCATACATTTTGTGTTTTTCATTAGGAAAACTCTAATTACTTGGCAGCATGACAAAATTGATAGACGAATGTAATGCATTAAACTTTGCATGTGTTGAGTTTTCCCAATGGCGGTCAATATAGGCAGGACCATTCTATAGAGATAGTAAACGTTTGACGTTGTTGTCAAATCCATTTTGGTGCATTGAAGAGAACAATAACAAAGTATATAGTACAGAATCAAAGCAACGATAACGTTAAGTTTTTTTCACAACAATTATGCCAAATATATTTCTGTTTAAGCAGTGACTCAACGATCAACACCTTGAAATGTAAAGTTGTCATTTCAGGTGACAGAAAACCTTAAACTTCCGATTTCATCAATTGATTTTATATGTTACAAATAGATAGTCGGATTATCAAGCACAGCCGCTCCTCTAATCTGACGAACTGCAATATTCTTATCATTTTGTTAGATGCCAAAAACATTTGCCCATGATTGTATTTGATTGTTTGGAGTAAATCTACCAAGATGGTCAACGTGAGCGCTACGTTTTTTTTTTTAATTTAACGTGTCAAAAGTATTCGTACAAATCTCCTGCGAAACGTTTTGCTTATTTTTCAACATTAAGCTTTTAAGGGATTACCAATATTTATAGAGCAAAAGCTTTACAACATAAATACGCGGATTTATTCATCTCGTAAATCTTAAAGCGTACAGGTGGTTATTCAGAAATTCGATACATCAATATACCAATGAAATGTGAACTCTGTTAAAACTTTCAACCGATCAAGAAAAAAATCGTTACTTATTTCTGTTTAATTCTCATTCGAACCGGAGTTGTTGGGAAACTTTTGAAATTTCGTTCTGCATTCTTACTGTTCCGATATTGATACAGGAACGATTGTTAATGTTTGTTTCACTTGAGGTTGTATAAAGGTCAAATAATAAATAGCGAAAGTTTGTAATGAAGTTACTTTAGACAGAAGTTGAAAACTCATGAAATAATTCAAATTGTCAACATTATAGTTTCTAGCGGTTGCCGGCGACTTAACATTGTCACAAATCTCGTCCGTTTTTTATTTGTTAGACAAAACTAATCCGTTAGATTAAAAAAATATTTCAATTATTGTTTAAATCAATTTCAAACGTTTGAATATTATGAAGTTCTTAACGTTTACAATGAATTCATTCGACGATGCAAAGAAAAGAGAGTCAGCACTATTGTTATTCTCTAGAGAAATCACGTACGCATCCCAGCATTTGTGGAAAAGTATGGGGGTCTCCAACTCATTCCAGGTCTCACTTATCTATTCAACATATGTCCGCATTGCCTGTTCTACCTTTAGATCACTCCTCGATTTGAGTGAAGCGGATTTCAAAAAACTGTCCAGACAATTTTTATAAATATCTATATGTTACCATTAACTTTCTCAATTTGACCATACAGTCCAGTCTTAAATTTCTGTTCTGTTCTTATTTTCAATAAAATTTGCTGTGGTCATCAAAAGACACTATTAGATATAAATAAACTTCGTCCTCTTCAAAAACACTGTGATGGCGACACATACACACAAATTTATGAGGTTAAACGACGTACAGAACGTGTAGGAGGAGAATGTGAAAGTCGGCAAGGTTTATTATGTCAGATGAATGGATATGGGCCAAGGGGATGATGAATCGGTTTTGGAAAATGTTCAGACCTTAAACGTTCTCTTAGTTTGCGCACAGTCCAATTGCTTTGTGTGTAAACGTGTGTGTATGTGTGGACGAAATAGAAGAATTTTCGTAGACGATTTCTTTTTCGATATTAACTTCAACGAGACTGGAATGTAAACTGATGAGACAGAAGAAAGAATACGACAAGACATAACAAAGCCTATTAGTTTCATATAAAATTGCCTCTGCTTACGTTACGCGTATATGACATGAGGTATCAGTCATATCTATCATATGAGAAAACGAACAAAAATCTCCTCCTTTTTATGAGAAAAACACAAAAATACCATCTTTACTACAATTGGAACTGACAAGACATTGTAACACTTGAAAATAATCGTACATATATCGATTTTTACAAATAACTTTAGAATTTGAAAAATGACTAGACGTCAGTAATTACCACAAAGGGAGTTGAGATTTCAGCTGCTAAAATTAACCGGTGGTTTTGTTTAATTTAGCAAACTGATGAATAATGTGTCAACTGATAAGGGTTTACTAAAAAGCCACCGGACTAAATCAAAAATAAAATGCCAGATCACACTTTACTGTTACGATACTACATATAACGATGTAAGATCTACTGATTTGTATTGAAAATTGATAACAGAAGAATTAAGGAAATCCATTGTTTCCTCTACCCTCTTCCATTCTTCAATTACGATCACGTTGATCACAGTGTATGAACATTTAATTTGTCTCCAATTTTGGTTTCCTTAGATCGAATTCTGGTGCGACACATCCACTGCACCTCCCATTCTCTGTAAGTGTTACATTAATGACACGATAATATACAGTGACTACATGTTGTCAGTTTGAACACGCATGAATTTTGATAAATATCGCCTTCTATTTGCTGAACAGGATGTACAGGGAAATGAAGAAGTTCTTACATCTAGGCAACGGCAGGATTCGACGATTGGTCAAAGAATTAAGCAATACTTGGGGCGAGTTAGAATTATAAGCAAAAAAACAGCGAACATGATATCAAAAGAAAAATATTCTGTGATAGGCATTTTATCTTTTCGCTGACTGCGCAAATTTAGCAGAAATTTTTTTATTTCACATGGCATAATTTCAATTTAAAACGCTTCTTATGACTTGCAAGACATGGATTTCAACAGAACCGATCTACCGTGTAAAGTTATGATTAAATGTATTTCGAAAATTTTGATTCCATTAAAAACTAACGAAATTTTTCGATTCGTTCTACGGATATTGCGTGAACATATCTGACTATACGGCACGTTCATTCGAATTTTACCAACTGTGTCTGATATAAGGTTAAAGAACTACAAAAAGAACGAATTAAATTTGAATCGAATTCTTTGTGATATTCCGTATTTGTTTGGAATATTTATGGAAAATCGGTTAATAATAAGAAATCTTCCATTGACACTTCATTAATATTTTTTTTGTTCGTAAATTCATTAAACAAGAGAGATGATAATGGAAAGGAAATGTAGTGAATAAAATTTCAATCCTCCATTAATACTAAAAGCAAAATTAAGTGATGATATACTACAAAAAAAATTTAATTAATAGCTTTAAGATACGAAAATGGGATGATAATAATCAATGTCTTGTAAAGAAACAAAAAAACATTGCAGACATCCTATTTATTTAATCAAAATTAGGGATTACTTTCACTTTTCCCATTTTATTATTGCTTTTATGTTAGGCATTTCTTTTATTCGTTTCAATCTTGAGATATTTAAACAATGACTTAATTTGATAAGAGCCTGAATAAGAAGCTATAATTATTTTTTTTTAATATCGTACAATTTCTTCCATTATTTCAATTTCTTTCATCATTTTAATTCAGTTGCTTTTGTTATCATCTTTTATAAATTCTGTCCTCTAGAAAATTTGAAATTCGTCCACACAAATCTTTCAAGATTCATTTAAATTGTTGAATTGACATAATGGAGAAAAGGTACACCACTCTATTTATAATCACAAATCAAGGCACAGTATTCCTTATCCAGATCTTTATGTTCATGAAACTTCTGAGAGTTGATTGCAAAATCCAACAGAAATTTTGTTCGTGATGTTTGTAGGTAATAATAACAAAAATCAAAAACGAGTTTCGTTTCAAATATTACCATTTATTAACAGTAGGAGCGGTGTGAATTTCAACTTCTAATTACCAGTAGTACTGGGAAATAAAAAGCTTGAGATTAGCAAGATTTCCAAATTAACATCAACATCAAACGACTTCTAAGCAAAAGAGTATCTATGTATAGCCGAATCGAATTTCCGTTGTAGACTCAATAACAAAAAATACTAAGAGTACCTCATTTCTCATTAATCTGTCATACAAAATAACAATCCCCTTGGAATTCCCATTATAGCATCATCAAATATCTCTTTACTGAACTTCTTTTGTAAATTTAGATCAATCGCAATTCGTTTTCGTGTCTTTTTTTTGTCGTTTTTTTTTTAAATCTATTTTAGAGAGAATTAGTAACAACTGTAAAATTGAACGAGAATTGTCCCTGTCTTTCAGTCACTATTTGGTTGATTCGTTTGAACCTTGTGTTTTTACTGTTTGTGTTCTAGGGTTAATTGGAAATTATTTAGATATAAATAAAAGCTCTGACAAGTTGATAGAACAGTAAATCACTGTCATAGACTGGTGGTTAAGGCCGCCACAGATCTACCGATTTTGTAACAGATTTAATCGACGAGAAAGTCGGATGGAACGATGTCGGACGATAGCACACACTACACAGTTCAGTTTGTTGACTGTGGCGTGCGCCTATGGTTAATCGTGACAGTTTGAAATGAAAAACTATTTTGAAATTTTTGAACGTAATCACGACTACCCCATCGATTAAAGGGTACAGCCGGGTTTATATGGGAAATCTGTCCTTGCGCCTTTTTTGGTTCGCCCTTGGGGGATCGTTTTGGTATCAAATAAGAAAATCGGTAGGTCGACGGTGGCTTTTAGACAATTTGATCACTTCAAGCATAAAAAGATGCTTATCCATATTTTGCTACTAGTAGAACTCAAAAACTGTTGAAATATCTTTCACGTAAGTAAATTCAGACCAGTTACTAAACTAAAGCAAACAGAATAAAGACTCGCTACTACTGCGAATTGAGTTGAGGATTTGGGTAGTTTCCGCTCTACTCCTTCCATATTTCGATCTTTGGCAAGTCAAATCGTTGTGTTTTGTAGTCGTCAAAATATTAACAGAAATAGTTTGTGATTGAGCATTTATTGGGTGAGTGGTGTGAGTAGCACTCACTGAGCTTCTTCGAGCAGAAATTTTTTCGTCTCCATTTAGCTACTTAATTCTTCCAATGTAATTGTGTCTCGATAAATATAATAATTCGTGCAGAGCAACGTAATGTATATAATTCGTAAGAATAATCCATTCATAAACGGTGACATTCGTTGGATTTAGCTGATGTCCTCCCTAGTAATTACCCTACTCGTTACGCAATATATTGTTTTAGTTTGGTTTCGCAAATCTCCATATATACATTACAATTTTGTTTGCATTAATGAAACTTTGAATACGGAATGCTTATATGTAAACTTACAATAAGATTTGCATAAATTAGTGTTGTTTAGGTTAACTCAAAGTATGTATTTGTTTGTTGAATTTAGTTTGTACTGCAGCTGGTATCTTTCTTAACTAATCACAAGCAACATTTGTGACAAACTATAAAGGCATCCCCAAATTTTGAATTGTTCAACGCCTATACGATCAAAACATATCTGAATAATTATTTTATCAATTAATTAAAGCAAATTTGGAGAAATCAAAGAAAAGAAAAGCGGCAGTCATAGTGATTTGCCAATTTATATAATAATAGAACAGCAAGAAAAATAACAAATCTACAAAGTTTCTAATATTGTTATACTATAGATAATTTGGTATTCTGTCACAGCCACTCGTTAAATATAAGTTTTTAAACGATCTACACACACAACTTTATAACAGCTTATATTTGGCCACAAAGTTTTATTTATTTTTATGTCCTCTCTCGAAACGACCTTTGACAGACACCTCTGGAAAAGTAGATTTTATCCCATATCGTTTTGCATACAACACAGATACATTTGAATCTGGATTTTCATTATAAAAATGTAAATGTTATGCTTTTTGCTTTGTTGAGCCTGAAATGATTTTATTTATAAATCATTGAAATCATTTGAATTTGTTTAAAATAAATGTAGTATACTATAAATAAATCTGTCATGAGTATTTGTTTGTTGGCAAAAAAAAAGGTTTTATATACAAAGACATAGAAAAAAGACGCGTTTTTCTATCGATTTTTAGTGTGTGGAGAAAAAGTTCAGCATTATTCACTTGACAGAAGGCCCGAGCATCCTCACTACAGCCCGGAAGACTGTCATTTCGTTAGCAGTTTCAACTAGTTTCCTGTTGTTGTTGTTGTTTTTTTTTGCTACAAATTTAAAACAGAGTGACCATATTTTGGCATAAATCAGTGGTATCATTTCGAGGAAGAAACATCCTCCCTGACTCTTTTTTATAGTTTAATTGGAAGTCTTATAAATTGTATATTTTTTGGATTTCATAATACAAAAACGTCATATTTAGGATGGTGGACAATTCCGTAAAAGTCTCCTCAGCAAAATGATGAGCCCTTTGAATAACAAAACTTTGCATTTTTGATTTTCAAATGAAAATGGCTGTATATTCAAAGATTCATATTTACTCTATTTCGCCGATTGCATATTTGTATTCTTTAAGTAGGATCATCATGCAAATCAATCCACTTCCCTACGTTTCAGCATAACAAAAGCCTCTTCTTGTTTGCTTTATAAATGATAAGAGTCATCATAAACTACAGCTTCTATAAAATAACCACCGTACATTCTAATAGTATTCCGATAATTATTGTTGCATTCTATCCATGTAAGAAAATATATCCATTTCTTAGTCGTAAATAACTGAACACTTAAGCGATACATTTAGTACCGTCAAGTTTAAAATTCCGTTTTCATTCGATTCGATTTAAATGCTACAAAATATAGCATGATCGTATTTGTGGCAGTGTTTGATATATTACTGCTGTGAAATTTGGATTTCATCTTCTTTATATTCGTTTAGAAATAATTCGAATACGGCGACTGTATCGATCCATTATTAAACACTAGATAAACGGCTGTGTTATTATAATTAATAGGACTGAACCTTATCGAGCACTACATTAAACAAATCTAGGACAACATTAGATTGTGGTATATTTTAATGAATGGCATAACTGTTTCCAGTAATTGTGTTCTATTCATTATAAATAGAGATTAATGTCTTAAAAAAAAATTAGAAAATTAAAACCACTGAAAATATATGAAATATTCACGTTTTCGTTATAAATTCACATTGTTTATAAGAAGAATATTACACTTGTAACTATCTAGCAAGATTTATTTGTGTTATTTTCATGGAATCTCTACAACTAGTTTTAGGGATATGTAAGTCAGGAAATAATTTTGCACACTACATTTTATTGTCTCAATTTTTAACTGCATGCTTGTTTCTTTGAAAATATGTTAAAAAATCTGCTCTCTTTTATCATTAAACTTATGTGATAATAGTTAAATAGAGATGAACGCTTTCTGTCGACATTATCAATTGATATCCTGTCTTGAATTGAAAAAAAATAATCAAATAAAACATCGATTTGACCCGGTTACATTTCCTGTTGAATTTTTAGTTATAAGCACAGTCATATAAATCAAGGAATTTACGATTTAACTTTCTATTTCTTTGTATTGAAAATTCAACAAAATGTAGCTTTGAAGCTATGAAAAGCAACTGAAAGGGAATTAATACAGAAAGCAGCAATAGTGATAAATAATGAATCGCTTTTGTTTTTCGTATATAATTCGAAATGTATTTAGGTGAATGTTGTAATTATCACCTTTAAAATCATACAATATCCTTTTGCACAAGTATTTGAAGTTACCATTTGAGTTATAAAAGGGGATAGTTAACTGTGATTAGGAAATGCGAAGAATCAAAGAAACGTTTGTAGAAGCAGAGTTTTTGACTAATATCTTCAAAATACAGATGAATCTAGAAATTACAATAGACTTCAATATAAAGGAGGCAAAGTGTCGCATTGGTGTATGGAGAATTATTACGTTATCCGTGAATTAATTAAGTTCAATTGATTGTTTTTATTATCGACTGAAGAGCACAACAGCACGACTTCATTATTATTAAAAACATGATGTTGCTTCAAATTTAAACTATTTTCATATTATATTCAGAACTAGATGAATACGTGACTATTTCGCTAATGCGACTTCTTTTCATCAACTGAATGCATGTATAAAAATGGTGGATGCGCCGGGAGATACCGGAATTTAGCGAGTAGAATAAGTTTATGTTTATTCATCTTAATAGAAAGCAACAATAAACTATAAAATATTGTGTCGTCATACAAGGAATTAAAATAAAATCATAATTCTTTATGGAACTTTGCTGTTTTGATATAAATTTTCAAATGTAAGAATTGTCTAGATGGAAACACTCCAACTAATGGTTGGAAAGTTTAGTTGCATTCGTCACTCATTATTCACGTGAGTTACGTCTATTACATACACATAAATTTTAAATAATCACTCTATAATCTGCATGTCCTATTTAAATTAACACCAATTTATCATTAGATTTATTAAAATCTTTAACAAATGTTAAAAATTCAACAGCTTGAAATAAATTAACGTATTAAATACTGTATTGGTGTATGCATTATTCTAAAATGACTGTTACCATTTTGTGTTCCATCAATTAAAATAACTAAGACTGTTGAGCTTGGAGAATTACCGTCTTTCAAAAGAGTAAGACCACTAAATTGCAGCTATTTTCACATAATATACGTATATTTACAATCCTCGACTTGTTTAATTTCACCTCTTTGCTCTGATGAGGAATACGACAATTTAACTCTGTAGGGGGTTAACTAATGTAATGTATGGCTTAAGTGTGTATGAAACATGAACTTACCCCTTTCAATATTTATTTAATCCAACATAAAACCAAAAGGCAAACGTTTTGAGATTACTACAGAAATGGTGCAGAGATAGTGGCTTCGATCAAAATAAATTAACTCAAAGTTAGTTTTATTATACGAGAAATTCCCCAGTAAGCAGCAAAATTGTATTGCTCAGTTTTCTCAGTTACCATTTATTTCAATTTGGGTTTCATAATTTAAAAAACTCCATAGCAAAAGTTAATTCATTCTATGATTTACATTGTTAAATTAAAATTCACTAAATTCTTTTCCAAGAAAATATCATATTTTCATATCTTCAACGATGAACTTTGATGTGGAACTAGTTGAACGTAATTAATGTTGAATAAATGTCGACTATCTTCTACTGTGTTGTTTCAATTAAAGGAATTTATTTCTGTTCAAATATAAACTGACAGAATAGTAATCTTACTAGTGACTTACACGATAGAAGTTATAATTGAGTTTTAACATGTACAAGACAACAATTATCATTTAGAAGATGGAAAAATAATACGCGTTTGATATAGCTGGATGGGTTCGTTAAGTGAACAATAAAATGACAGATAAATATTTGCGGAATATGGCCGACTGCCAAGTTAATTCCACCGTTTTTTCTCCTCTTTTTTACGATCCAATTACGTTCAGGTTTCATATCGAATAGAATGCCGCCTGTTGGCTCCAAAGATTATTGCACCATTTTAATACGGTAAATGGTGAAACTACAGCAGCTTTATACTGTTGTACATATAGAAAGCAAAACTTTTCAGTTACTACTGACAAAAAAATTCTAATATCGTCAACTGGAAATGGAATGGCTTTCAACGCCCAAATCACGATCCATTTCCTGTAACAATGTCGAGATAATTTCCGAGTTTAATCGATATTTGAACGTTTGAAAAGGAATGACATGAAAGTGTAAAACATTGAAACAAAAGAATAATAGATATAGGTGGATTTATTTGTAGGGTGATTGTAGTTGAAATTCGTAAGTCTTCAACATTAGTAAATCATAAAAAATGGTAAGTTATGTTCTGTGAATTGCGTAATGAAATCTTTACGAGTCGACTTTATAGCCGACTCGAGATTTTCCATTGTTTATTTTTTCTTATCATCTCTACAAAGATGAATGAAAAGAACAAATAATCCTTGTTTTGAATAAGATTGTGGCTTCTTGCCTTTATTAAACTGAAACAATGACTAATTAAAGAATAATCCCAAAATACAAACTGTTATTCTTGAAAACTATTTGGACTATGTAGAACAAAAATGAGTCCTTTACAGTGCGAAAGTTTATGAAATGTTTACCTATCGAATTTATATCGAAAATTGAATAATTTGAATTTTTCTATTTGTCGCCTGTCAAGATATGTGAAATTTGACTATATATATATATATATATATATATATATATATATATATATATATATTATTCTGATCACACATTGAATATAGATCGAACAGCACAAATGATCTGTTAAAATTGTGATAAATCTATGCAGGAAACTTTCGAATGATTTTTCCTTTTTTTTCGAATCGTCTTCGGATATGATGAGTTCTATTTGGAAATCAATTCTTCGTTATCTACTAATTTATAGTTTTAGTTCCCAAATATAATATAATGTATAAGATTTACATACTTTTTCCGAAATAGAAAAAAATGGAAAAAACACGTTTTATTATGCAAGAAAAAAATTTGTATTTGGCCCAAGCAGGAGTAGCTTTGCATGTAAAATTTCCTCAACTAAAGTTTGATATATTTGACATCAACTGTCAAATAGCATCATCCGCATTTATTGTCAGGCAGCAATAGATCGGTTATTTTATAAAATATATACAGTGTTGACTATTCAACATCTTCAAAACTGACTGCTCTTTCATAATTGATGGCTTCTAAAGTTTACAACGAAATTAGATAAATATTTTAAGCTTATTAACTTGTGTTTTATTAGTATCATTTACTAATTAGCTCTCGACTAATTATACAACACAGGAATGTACGTATGTTGACCAAAGTGTGGTAGGTCTAGTTAATTACATCATTGAATCAAATGTGGGATTACATGGATCTCTAACCAATCAACAATCTAAACTCCATTTAATTAACTCTAAATAAATGAGTAAATTAATCAGTCAACTTCATTTAAATAATATTAAAAATGATCTTTGCACATCTGTATTTGATCGAAACAGACTGATATCAGTTGTAGAAATCGAAAGAATTGTTCTTTTTGTTTGATGTACTCCCTGGAAACGTTCTGTTAAATTCAAACATTGCTTCCACATTCAGCATATTGTTAGTTTTCTATTGAAGTATTTTAAATTTAAATTTTTGTCGAATTTATCTACTTTCAGGAAGATGTGCTTTTAACTTCTATATATATAAAAGAGAAATAGACAGTCTTCGTATTCGGTTTTTTTCATTGTGAAATTACTTTTTCCTTTTTATTTTTAATAGAGAAAATATTTGATTCAATTAAAATGCAAAAAACAAACAAACAAGGCAATCAAATAGTTAGGCGTATTTTTTGAATACCATTCTATCTTTTCTTTGTTTTCAATTTATAGTAGAAAATCGATCATCTTCTAGTTTTACTGAAAATAATTTCGACTTCTCATTGTCTCAACTTTGAAACTAGCAGACATTTTGATTTGTAGAAAAAAACAAATCGTTCATGTAAGGATTTACTCTGTGACATTAAAAGACTAATTGAACGATGGAAGTGACCTCGTAACAAGTTGAGAAATTGAGGAAAATGACATTAAGTTCCGGAAATGCCTTCAGATTTAATCAAAAAAAAATACGAGAATTAAACAGTGTATTGATTCTATGGGATTGTTTTATATATTTTGACAGTTACAGTAAAACAGCTGCAATTGTCTTGAATATAAACTTAAGTAAAGATTGTATTTTTAATATCGTTTTCTAAAGTGCATTTCGGCTTTTCTTGGCATATTTAAAACATTATTTGTCGCACACTGAATTTGAAGAATCTAAAATAAAATGTGTTCAAGGCCTTGTCAAGTGGTAGTTTTCCATAAAGTTGGGAGAGATTAATGATTATTTGTTTTCATTATCAGGCAGAAGATAAACCTGTGTACTCGGTCCATCTTGGCTTGTCGATTTGACTTCGAGATCGCCAATTCGATATTTAAAGAGAAGTAATTGAATATAATTAAACATATTCCATGAGTTCTCTGATTACAATTCATGGAACAAGATTAATAAATTGATGTCGGCTCTTTATACGATGACATGACAAATTCCAACAGCCGAAAGAGCAAATTGCTAAAATTCAAAACATTCTTGAAATTATAATACTTTGGTGAATGTTCAAATACCAGTTCGATCTTACTTAAAGACCTTTCCTGGTTACTGTCGTACTTATTTTGCAATTCAAACACCACACAAGTCTCTAGATAGTAGTGGATTTGATGTTTTACAGTCATAGAATAAACATGAATTGTTTTAGATATAAAATTTCCCAACTTGATCCAGGAAAACTGCCACACAGGGACACAAAATAACAACGATGTTTAACTAAACAATAAAATATAATAATAATAATAATATTGTGATTTGCTGTATAAATATTTCTTGAGTTGAAAATGGAAATGTGGCCCATATAAAACTTATGATAAGGCCACAGACTAGCAATATTTGAATTTAAATATTCGTTGAATTATTTATTAAATGAATAACACACCACTTTCTCTAGTGAATAGTTCTGTGTTTTTTTCTATAGTTTTAAGAAAATTGTAAAATAGTTTAAGTGTGGAACTGGAAAATTTATCATTTCAGACAGCAGGCTGTCGTTACCATAAACTTTCAGAGATGTAATTTGAAAATGCCAACAAATATCTTTCCAGTTCAATATAGCTATATCTATATCTAACTATATACAAGTTGTTTCAAAATAAGTAAACTTTCTTGATCGATGAGTTAATACAGTCTTCTTAGTAATGTGTTCAATAAAGCCTTTTATGTTGTTCAATTATCGCGATTTTTGCTCAATGATTTTGAAAGTGGAGCTAGTAAAAATTATTATGGAACAGGACAAAAGCCGGCCCAAGCTAACAGAGTGTTAATTAAAAAGCGGTGAATTATAAGGATGTATTGCATAAAAAATATTCCGTAACGCGTCCCATGTTAATGAAAAAGCACCGGAAAATCATTGTGGAGTATTCCGGCTCAAATATGTCACTGATACACTACTTCCGAATTCATGAGGAAACTTTCTTGCTTCAAATACGATTCGTCATTCATGAAGGGATATTTTTCCACAAAAATCCTTAAATTTTCTGAATATTATCTGATGCAGAACACATTTGTAGAAATCAAATGCATTTAAAATATTTCAAAGTTTATATAATTTATCAATTTATCAGGTATTTTTAGTTTTCTGATAAGAACAGAATAATGGAAAAATTAGCTAACACCCGTTTGTTGTACGTTGTGTCAGTTGAATTTTCATATTTGATGTGTTAATATCGTTTCAGACAATAATTGTATTCCGTGTTTTCCTTAATGAATCGTTAATAGTGTTGAAAGTGAAGTGTTAGTGTTTCTATGAGTGACTTTTTAATTGCAGTAAGATTAAACATGATGGGACAAGTGCAGATGATGTCGCCGCAATCGTAAGTATTAAGACAATTTTCTTTAATATAACGACGTCTCTGTTTTTTAAATAATTAGTTACGAATCAAATTGTCTTTCGCAGCTCGTATTATAAGTATAACTCTCTGTACGGTCATTGAAAAATATTCGCAAACAGAATTTAATTTTAGTGATAGTCACATGAAAGCTGCTCTTGAAAGCTTCGCTTTAGGTATCTATGGAATCCAATTACAATCACCTTGATAGGCATTTTGTAGGTACTCAATTAAATAATGATCGCATTTAAAGTCTTTTTTATAGGTAGAATTTAATTAAAGATATTTTTATAGGGACATATTGGATACTCACAGGGCTAATTTTCAATCTTCTTCATACGTCGTCGGTTAAAACTCTTCGAAAATTATCACTGATTGTATTATAAGAATTCAATCGAAAGGCTTTCGTTTTGTAACAACTCTTTTCGTGTGCTTTATTCACTTTCTGAAATATTTGGTTACCTGTGAGCATCGTTGATTTGATTGAAGGAATTGAAGGTTTATTTTTTTTTGAGAGTTTGCCCTCCAATTATCATCAAATGTTTGTGGTGTTGATTCTCTGTGAATATTCATGTTTATGAAACCATAAATTCTTTATAAAATTAAACTGATCGGTAACAAGATGCATTGTGGCAAATAACTCAACTTTGTGCAACTTGAATTTTAGAAAGTACCTCCTTTTTAAAGAATTACTAAGTGGTAAGAAAATTTGAAATTATTCGAATGCAAAATCTCGCTGTCTACCTCTCATTGCGATAATTCAAAGTGTTTTATTTATCTGGAGATTTTCGTTTTGTTATCGCTCCGTGTTTGTTTTCCCTGTTTATTTTTTGGAATGCTTGTTTACCCATTAACATCGTTGGCTTAGTTGAAAAGAGTGAAAGTGTTTTTATACAAATCTCCGATAGTCATTAGAGATTTTTGGGGATTGTTCTTTGCAAATAATTTGTTATTAAAGTATGAATTTAATTTTAAAACCTATCGTCAACAATGTGAATTGTGGTAAATTAATTAATTAAAAGATGTCAATCGCAGAAAAATCAACGAAACAAACAAACTACGGCATAAAAACTTGTTTATAAGATTCATTTGTTGAATAATGGCGACGAATTTCGTCTCAATTGTAACATTCCCAAATCTCAAACTAGAAACAAGTTAAAACTGATAAAATGAACAACAACCCTACAAATTTTCTTAGTACCAACTACGAAATTTGAAATGTCAAGAAAATTATTAAATACTTAAAGAAAAACCCTTTGAAATCTTTCAAACACTACATCTTGATAAGTGTGAACCTTTCGATTATCATATCTGAAATTATTAGGAGACACTATTGATGATTTGAGTGGTACTATTTACACATCACTTACCTTTTTTTGTGTCTTTTTATTATAGTTATTCCGTTATTGTTCCAAACATGAGCATAAAGACGAGTATCAAGCGGGTAAAAATTACAAAGGATAACTCATAGGATTTTCGTACGATAAACAATAGATTTTTTGAAGGCATAAGAAGTTATTGCAGTGTAAATTGGTACTAGTAACAGTGGTGTTGAAAAGTAGATTAGAATTACCGGTCAACAACAGTATAAAAACAAAATTCACTACCTAATAGGTCGTGCGGAAAAAGCACACTAATGCTGCTGAAATTTTATGTTTATTTATAATTTACATTCGATAGACTGTACTTTTTAAAGATGTTACGAGGTAAACCCTTACAACAACTGAAGTTTTCTACTTTTCTAAACAACAGACTTTAACATTCAGTGACAATTTTATTCTAAAAGCATTGCATATAACAAGTCACAGAGTGACAAATACCAAAGCCAGGACCGATTTTCTTCCACTGGTCGAGTCTCTTATAATTGCGATAATTATTATTTTTTTAAAGTTCTTGTTTTCGTGGTTTTCATTAACTCCAAATCAATCCCAATAGTACACTTCATGATAGGCGTTGTACGTAGTAAATAAGACAAAGGTGAATTGAAATGTTTTCCTGCAGGTGTCAGCTATTTTAATTTCGGTCCTGTGCTTATGAGCTGTATTTAATATATGCAGTTGCATAAAGATATGTCACTGTTGCAGACGTATAAATCTAGTAATTATCAACTACAATCATGAAATACTACACCATAGCGACAATCAAAGGTCGCTATTATTTTAACTATATACCATCATCATGATACATGATAAAAATCCACCATATGGTTGGAACAAATAACGTTAATAAATGTAGACACACAATATGTTGTTGTGTAGATTTTTTGAACAAATTGTGATGTTTGAAAGTGATGGATTTAGTAACATATTGCAACAATAAGTCATCTACATCCCTACTGATTCGATGGCAGAATGATGTAAATTCACACATTATCTTTACGTTTAGTTATCATTCTATGATTTTCATTCATTCTGTTCTACATATATATATATATATATATATATATATATATATATATATATATATATATATATATATATATACAGTTAATATAACTAGTAAAATATTAATTAAACATGGTTCACAATTACGATTGATTGGATTCGATCTAAATTAGGACTTGGTAATTATTCAACAATGAAATATACTCAGAGGATTGTGTTAAATTATTGAAAGTTCACTGGTGATCTTTGATGTAGGCAGTAAGACTTTGGTAAAGCAAGTGAGACTACATACAATTGACTATCGTTTGACTTGAGAAGTTTACGATAGCCAAATCCACAAATAGACTGCCTTTTGAATAAAACAACACCTCTATATCCCTTCTAGCTATACATCCTTCTTCTTTTTGTTTTGTCTTCGTCTTCTACTTCTTACTGTAGAGAATATTTTTCCTAGTATTTCGTTTTCAGAAACTGCGATTTGTTATCAAAGATAAAGATTTATTGAGATGTATGTATTTTTTTTTACAATTCATTGATTTGTATAGACAGACAGATACATATTGCATACTTTGCGTTGCAGGGATTTATGTTTATATCTTGAATATACTAAGTTGAGATGAAGGGTGGTTATATGTGGCTGTGTATGTGTGTGAAGAGAGATTGCTTGAATTTAACGATTTACTACGACTTTACATATAACGAGTATAACGTATGAAACTGTTGGCCAATCATATTAAAATAGAAAAGAATGAGAAAAACGGACCAGTAATAGCGTTTTATAAAAATATATAAGATGTTTTCTTTTTTGTATCGAAATCTTTTCTATCAAATCCAGGGTTTGTTTAGATATATAGCGTTTCTATTATCTTTAGATAATGAATAGATAGATAAACAGTTTCTAAGCATAAACTACGAATAATACTTACAATACAGCTATTGTCATGTTTGTCAATAACATTTTAGTGATTGTTGAACACTTAATTGAAATAGGCTTCAAGAAAATTGCTTTTGAGTTCTATCAAATTATGTTAGAAATGCTGTTGTCGTACTCTACTTCTATGTTTCTAAACAACATCAGTGTAGATGATGAGTAGAGGTGGCGTCGAAAAGTAAAAGCGACTGATGCCTACTCAAAAAAAAATTGTTGAATATTTTAAAGCTACAAAAGCAATCAAACATTACAAACGCACATATATGTTGCCGTTATATTCGATAAAAATCAAATACATTTTCAAAAATGGATCGATTATAGACTTTTGTGGTCGAATCACCGTACGGACTGTTGTTTAAAACCACAATTCGCATGACAATTACTCTGATTTGGAATAAAATATTTTACAACCAAACACAAAACCAGTTACTGTAACATTTATCGCTATTCACCCCTATCGATACATCCCCACGACAATTGGACTAATTAACTGTTTCATTTCGTTTGTTGTCTCACAAAATTCTATATAAAACATAGCGAATATGCGTCATCAACTTAAATAGACGTTGACGACAATGAAGATATAGACCAAGTCTATTTAGAGTGGAAAGTTGTGTGTTGCTGAAGTCTGATGATATGAAGAAAGCTAACATCATTCCATCGATCCATCACTAGACTATTCACTCGTTAAATATGTGTAAGCGTAAACACATATGTGTCAGATGTGCTAGTTATTGAACTATTTGGTGCAACAAACACCCTATTGGTAGTTGCAGAAAATTAGATTTGCAGTTTCTGCTTTATTCGCAGAAGGGATCCACGAAAAAAGCGTCTGTATCAATAATGTTGATAAACATGTTTTATGTCATCAACAATATATTCAAATTTTTTTTTTGAATGAAATACCGGTACAAAGGTTTATTGTGATAGCTGTGAATGGTTTAAGCTTGGAAAATTCGTTAATTTCCATGCTGAAAAGTCGAAGTGGAAGATCATAAGGGAATTCAAGAAATTCCTACATTTTGTTGTATAACCTATGGGTATATTACGAACCACAAAAAAAGCGAAGGACTATTGAAAAGAAGGTAAAAACGTAATAGAAATTCTACGTCGTTGAGATTATTTCAAGTGAAATTTTAAATTCCATAGTCATAAATTACAAAAAAAAAATAATGGTTCGATAATATTTGAAAAGCCTTTCAAGTGAATCGCATAGAATTTCCTGTGCAGTAAACTAAACCGAAATTTTGTGTAAAATAAATCCATTTGTGGCATCCATTTCAACGGTAAAAGTTCCAACATGTAAACTTTACACAAGGCTTTCCAATGCAACGATTTAAAGATCAACTTTCTTGATCTATTTGAAGAATACTTTCAACAATTTTAAACAAACAAAAATTGTTATTTATGAAGAAATTTAATAATTCTGTATATCAGTTGTTCGATTTTATTCATAAGGGGCAGTACATTTTTGATCAATTCTAACATATACACCACTAGACGGATAAAAGGGCTCGAACATCCTTTTAACACACGGCAGTTGCTCATCCATCACACCTGTCATTTTAGCCAAGCTAACAATTAGTCTCCATTACACGCACCAAATCCATTCTTTTTAGAGGATTTATCTTTCTTAGAAAAAATGTTTTTATGAAAAATACAACAGAAATTGTAAATAAGCGACTAGATTTAAGTGATACAATGACACGGAAACGCTCTAGATACACTTTTGTAATAACTGAAGAAATTGCTTCAATTTGTTTTTAATGGAATTTTAATTCTGTTTTAATTAAATAATTTAATAAAAGCTACATAAATTCGGTTAAAGTGTTCTATTAGAATCTTGATTCTCTCACAAAGGTATTCTAGCATTTTATTGTACTTCTTAAATTATAAAATACTCCAATACGTTCGAATTACAAGAAGGCAACTCTAAAGTATTTATCGTACAGTGTAAAACAGTCTCGAATAGCTTCTTGTAAAATAATACAATTTGATTGAAATGAATCTTTTCTTAAAAAAAAGACCCGAAGACAACGAACTATCTCTTAAGTGATTCGCCTTTGAACAGCTAAATTGACATTAAGTTGATGCGAGACTTGATGTGATTGAAGTACAGAAGTAGATGCATTCCATAAAAAGACTTAATAGAATAAAAAAAAGAAAAGAAAAACGAATAACTAAAAGATATCGATGATAGAGATTCCATTATTCCTCTTTTTAATTATATTACAATATTTGATTAAGAAATGCGATGTGAAGAAGTAATTTCAGCCTTACTGAAAGTTTTTTTTTGCAGTAATCTTCTATATTACACGTATCTCTAGAAGACATTGGATAGAGAACGTTTCTATTAGAGCATCAATATATCGTTTCAATTCACTAATATTCGAATAAGCATTTCTACAGATAACAACAAACTGGAAGCTGCAGATTATTTGTATGTACTTCAGTTTGTAATTAATCAACGTTTTTACTGCAACTGAAAATCACAGACATAGTTAACAACCACTGAATTTACGAATAATAAAATTGAAAAATTCCTAAGGCTTCAGTTCTAACTCTTTTTATGGATAAAAACAGAAAATAACTCATGCAACATTTCACATTGTTCATGGAAGTGTAACTTCGTGTATTGTGTATTTTTCAGGCTGAACATTTCGTTTATGTTTGGTAATAACAATACTAATGAATCATATAAAAATAGAAAGTGGGATTGATGAACCAACTTTGTTTCATTGTAAAATAAAACTGAACAAACAACAATCTAATTGTTCAATATTTTTTCAGATGTGTAAATAGTAATTAAATTCAATAGATAAATAAAACTGGAATAAGTTTAACAACTTCCAGTATATTTCTACTTAAACTCGTTTTTCATAAAAAAGGAATATTCCAATTGTTTGTTGAAAAAAGCGTCTTTAGTGCAGCGTTAACGTTTAAAATGTATCCGAAGGCACTTGGCACGCAATAGCGTACCACAATTATTTATAAATCTGACATTCAAATAATAATTGAAAAGTGAGAACTTTAGTCTACCTATCAGGAGGCAATATCATTTTTCAGGACTCCCTTTGATACCTTAATTGTTCCATAGTTTTTGGAAATTAAGATGATTCCTCTTATAGTCAAAAATTATTATGAACTCTACCACTTTTATCAGTAAGAACATTTGTTGTAAGTGATAGAATGTTCTTTTTCAATTAGTTTTATCGCTATTATACACGAAGGCACTTTTGCAACTGTAGAACTAATAATGTTGGATGTAGGTTAAACACAACAAAATGTTTACTGCAGTGCTATGCTAGAAATCGTTTTATAAACGGATGATTCCATGTATGTGTTCTACATACATCTCTGAGAGTTTTTATCTGGTACCTAGAATCACTTAACTATTGTTCTTTCGAAATGTCAATAGAACATATTAAGGTACAAAAATAACATTGCTGTTTGTCTAGTTCTCCTTATAAATAAACGGAGTACGCGAGAAAAACGAAATAGAACAGCCTCTATACTTTTGACTGTAACTCACAAGAACGGTCCAATTTAGTTCTGTAACTATGTAAAGTCATTAAGGATGATGCAAGAACTTCGCAGGAATGATAAACAAGATTTGAAAGATGCTGTAGATAGTTCACACTAAATTTAGGACAGATGGCAGTTTTCCTTCGGCAATTTGTCTATTTTTTACTCATCCTTGTGCAACAAACCATTGAATCACATAAAAGCCAACAAATTTGTAGAGATTTGGAAATCCATTATTAATCCATTATTAATACAAAATAAATGGAAACTCCATAAAAGTACAGCTGTGACTTCAATTTTCAAAAAAAAAACAGCGGTAAAATTCTCCATTAAAAACTTATTGAATTGTTTGCTACACACAAAGTTAATGTAACTGTTTTGAATACTTAAAACGTAAGTTTAATGAAGACATATTCAATTTGTCACGACAGAACGCCCAACTTCACCATATTTCACAGCAGAAACTAAGACCGAACTTTAAATAAAATAGGAACGTGACTGGTTTCAGCGTTTTCTTTACATTGTGGTGAGATTTTACAATCACTGTTTCAAAATTTCAGAAGTATCCAAAAGAAAACGAAAAACTCAATTTTAACACTAAGATAATGCAGCTAATCGTATGTGAGGCATTCGGAAAACTTTTGTAAGGTACGAAAAATGTATTGTTTTATTGATTTTATTAGTTCGTAATAGAATTTCGGCATTGTGGTAAAATCAGGGATCGCCTGTAATATTATACTGGGGTCTACTAATTCACACCTTTTGACCTGTTTCAGTAGATATAGGGTTGAATATTAATATTGAATAGGCCCTTTAACATTATC
This sequence comes from Meloe dianella, assembly GCA_028455855.1. Taxonomy (NCBI): domain Eukaryota; kingdom Metazoa; phylum Arthropoda; class Insecta; order Coleoptera; family Meloidae; genus Meloe; species Meloe dianella. The sequence goes on from JAPTHL010000060.1 coordinate 1,526,477, forward strand.
CTCAACAATAATATCAATACTACTAATACTTTTGGTATATTTTTTCAATCAAGGAAACTTTTGATAAATGAATTTCGTCCAAATCAAATTGGGATTAATCTCACAAAGATTAGAGCAATGATCTGTAGTGTGTTTGAAATGGCCAAATTTCTCTATCTAAAATCTTAACATTTGCATTATTAATAGAATAATTATCCGCATAGCAGTCAGTTGTAATTAATTTCAACTTTACTACTCTTGGCATTTTTGCTCGTTTGTATTCGAGCTCTTAATGTTTATATACCATATCTGTGTATCAATTTCCGGGTTGTTTGTGGAAAGACAAAGCTAGGTGTAAAGGTTCTGCATAAGTGCCTTTATACACTCGAAAGTTTATAGTGGACACTAATGGAATATAACCACAAAACCCATTCTGTTAAGGCCACTATTATACAAGAATAGGACTTACAGCATTTAAATCTATTATCATTGGTTGTAGTAGAAAAAAAAGAATCATAATGAAGTAATCAACTTAAAATGGGTGGTGCATTACCACAAATACTCAGAAAGTTGCAGGAGCACGCAATGTACGAACGGAATTTCCATCGAAATTGCGTGAGATCATAAAAAATATTCAACAATAAAGAATAAAATCGAAAATTATTTCTAATTGTGTCACAATAATCAATAATTAGTCCACAATAAAACTAAATCTTCAATCAAATTTGGCTTGGGAAATTCAACGTATTCGGAAAACTTATTGTACTTTATCTTCTTTCAATTTATATATTATAGGCTACAAAATATATAAATTGTAGCAAATAGTGGAAGTACGACATAAATATTACAACTTCTCCATTTTTATAACTGAACAGAAAACGAGGAAGTCGAAACACCGTTTATATCTGCCACCTATTTTCTATGTTATTTACAATAAAATAAAAATTCTTCTACCGCTATTCTACATTGCTTATCTTTATAGCATTTGAAGAAATTTATAGAATTGCTATTTGTATTACACATTTACAAGGGAAAATAAGCTATTTAGACTGGATTTTTAATGCTAATACTAATTATACTTTTAAGTCTAATTAATTTCCATGAATACAATATGCTGTAATTAATATGTTTCAATGTGCTCTTTAAAATTTCAATTTAAATAATTATTTCAATAGTAGCAACTTACAGGAAGCTGTAGCAATTAATTATTTTCATAGAACAACACGAAAATTTATTGATATTCTAAGATCAAACAAAGAATTATTTTAAAACGCATTATAAAACTTCTTCTACAGTAGTAGCTTAACTTGATAAGAACTAAAGATACACAAGTTGTGGAGATGCTTCTTGTTTAAATAAGAGGCAGTGAATGTAAACAAATTTATAAATAAACAAACAAACGAGGTTTTTACTCAAGAGATACGAACTATATGCAAAAAGTCAAATGATTAAACAGGAATGCAATGATTGTTAACGCTAAGTCTCAATGCGTTCTTGATGCAAAATTATCTTGCATCTATCAAGCAAATGCAGCTGAATCAGTCATTTTTGTCGATCTTAAAATATTCCGTTATTCGGTTGCTTGAATATCATTTTAGTTCTTTCATTTAGCCCTTCGACAATTAGTTTGTGGTTAGGCTCCCTTCGTTTCCTTTTCTGGTCGCTTCCAAAGAACCGTAGTCACTGATGCGCCCAGCAAGTCTTCTGACGTGTTAGTCTCACCGAAGAATGCTTCAATGACAATTTCAAATATTTCCAATTTCGGCACAGACTTTACATAATCGAATCATTGTAACAATCTAGAATTGGTCTGTTATCTTTATCACAGTGATCGGGTAACAACAATATAGATGTGTCCTGAGGCTCAAAAATCAAAAACCAAAGGATCCGTGATTACTCTACATTACTTTGATAATTTTCCATCAATATTTGAAGAGGAAATAACATCAAATTTGCGAAAAATTGTTTGTTACAACACGATAAAATTCTGTTGAACCAATATAACGCTATTGTCTTAATACTGCTTTGAATGTCGTTATAACCGAGTTTTAAAGTAACATCGATTGTATGATCTTTCATTATATTTAAAGTTATTAGAAAACTTTTGGAATTTCAGAACAAAACGATCATTATTTCAAGCAAAGATTTAGAATGTTTACATAAACCACCATTCCTTTAATAATTAACACAAGTAAATGAACAACAATGAACGAAATTCTCCTAAGGCGCAACAATCGATGAGTTTTGGGAAAACAACTAAATTAAATCGAAAATAAGTAAATTCTAAATTTGTTTTGTTCAATGAAATGGGCAAATTTGTATTTTGCCATTTTGGAAAAATAACGAATTAAAATACGTAGGAATGAGACACCTAAGGCACATTCTGATCCACTTTATAAATTCCTGCTATACCATAAATTTGAATAGTGACATCGAACATAATAGACGAAACCATATAGAAATTATTTATTATGATTATACTCTAGAAAGTTACAAAAATTCCAAAACTAATCTATTGTTTACATAAACCACCATTATCTTTCTTATTTAACACAGGTACGTGAACAAATAATAAATATTGGCAAGTTATATCAACCTATACAATGAACACATCGATTTCTAAACTATAATTTCTAGTTTATTGTCCCCTTATATTAATATTTTAGATGTTTTCATAATGCTTCCCATAAGAAAACTCCTACATGACAAACATAATGAGGCCGCCTGACATGGGTTTTACGAAAATATTTTTACCCTCTTATCACAAATTGACGGCAATATATAAGTTTATTGATTCGCGAACACAAAATACTTGTCATAATGGTGCGGTGAAGAGTGTTGCCATGGTAGAATTATTTATTTCTTGTCAACAGTATAGAGTTGAATCACGTAGCTTCTAGGTGTTTATCGTGACATTCCGTTTTCTCAACAGTATGAATGTATGAACGTACATGTAACAAGTACCATCATGTAGGCTTACTGTCTGGTTCAATTAAAACAGGTTCAGTAAACAGGTTTATTCTGCGACAGTGTGTATTTTGTAGTGCAACAACATTGAAAATCCATGTTTCTATATTGTCGGATTTGATCATTTTGATTTGATAGGATCAATTCGCATCTACATTGTATAATCTGTTAAATAATCCCCTGTAACATTAAACAATTATGGGGAATACTCTACGAATAGGTCAATGGAACTACTATCCGTCTCTGATAACAACTAATAAGTTAAGTAAAGTTCCACATCTGTTATTCTGCAACCTACCCTTATAAGTCGATTTGGACCAACTGACACAACATATTTACTAAATTGACTATAAAAGGTTGATAAGTATATTGAATTACACTCGACTATAGATTCTACCTGCTCCAAGTTCACGTTTCATTATAATTTCACTGTAGTGAAAGTTGAAAAAGCGATTCTATAAACTTATTCTACCTTCAAATTACTGAATTGTTCAGCTACGAAACGTGGTCGTTTTAGAGAATATTCACAGTATACACACTTTATGTAAATATATTTATTATGTAAAACTGAATAGTAGTGAATGTGGTTTACCACTTATACAAGCATTCGGAAGTGGTCTTATTCTGGACTGTAACACTAACTAAGAAGCCTTGTTGGAAAGTGCGGTAATCATTAATGTTTTGTATTCAGTTCACGAACAACACAAATGCATTCGGTTATAGTTGTACAAGTTCTATATAATACCAAATACACGAATACATTGACTCTAAATCATAACAAATATTATTTCCCCGACATATCACCATTGTCTTGATTGTAATCGTACAACTAGTACAAGGGTGATATAGTTTTTCTTGTAAACAACATCTGCAACTGTAGATGTTTGTGTTAAAACGACAATAATAAAATAATTTTTAATCAATATCTTCTTGTATGTTTCATCATTCAAATTGAATTAGAATAACAATTTGTTGGATTATAGAAACAATCCGATTGGCGCATCCACCATTTCTGCTTCATTTGCTTTTATCTAACCAACTTGCTGATCAAGCAAATCATCTAAATAGAAGACGAATTTAAAAACTTCTCACGCTGATAAATCGTATTTCTGTACTGTTAAGATTCTCATTCAGTAAGAATTTAGAATTACAGAAATTGATGAAGAGAATATGAGAATTCTTTAAATTCTCTTAGAATAAAACATGTAAGATGTAATTTACATTAAAACCAACCATGTCGAAATCAATTTACTTTTTGATTTACTGACAGTAAAATTATTAATAATAGCATTAATTGTTAAAATTAGTGCAGTGTTGGTAATTACAGGAAAATTACGACTGAAGTTTCAGTAGTTTTGTTCTCTTTTCCGTCTCACAAGATTTGTCAAATAAAATCGTTTCAGTTCGTTTGAGTCAATTTTTTCTAGATCATAGGCTTTAGCAAGTGAAACTCGTAGTATTTTGGTTGTTCTTCATTCCTATAAAACAGTTTTCATACATTTCTATGCTTAGTTAATTAATAACAACAAGTTTGAATAATAGAAGGTAATTATGGGCTTGTCTTGTCGTAAATCGCATTAACTTCAAAGTTCATCCAGTAAATATAAAATGATTATAAAAGTTAATCTAGCACTTTACCTGAAGTATACATCAGAAATAGAGTCAAGAATAAATAGGATAAAGCAGACATTTTCTAGAAGCACAGAAATTGCTTATTAATGAATAAAACAGTAAATATGTTGCAATTTTCACATGTTTTTTACACAATAAAACACAATCAATTCAAATGAATTGTTTTGAAATTTTAAATAAAACTCGTACAAATTGATCGAATTCGGTCATATTTTAAAATGTCAAATTGAATAAATTACACATTTAATTTTCAAATTGATTTGATTAGAGAATCCATTAGAATCGGTAACATTACGTTTTAATATCAAAACGAGTTAAACGAGCCAGTTAACAGCGTCGCGACGGCAGGATAACTGCGATCCTGTTCTGTAGATGGTTATGTTGACATGCGCACCCTGTATAATATTGCTGGTTATGGGTATATGTACCTACCAATAATACATAAGTGCGTGTATAGAAAAAGTACAAAATACCGTCGTCCTCTCGTCTTTGGCCGACGATGATGTTGATGACTACAAAGGATGCGTCAGCAATATTCTACTTATTAATGCTTAGGTTGCTCTCTCCAGTCCTATTAACAAAAGAATGTACCTCAAAAGAAATAGCTTTTAGGCATTGTGTGATAACTTAGAAATTACCTTTGTTTGGGTAAAATCAACAACAGAAGTTTTTATTATTTTGAATACAAACTGAAATGTCAACAATAGAAGGATTCTTATAGAAATGATTTCTGAAAACCAACTGTCGTTCTAATAGTGATCTACTTTTTATGTTCACGATCTTGCTAAGACATACTTTGTTTGCTTTTGAAATGTTGACACTCCAACTTGTTGAAATTCGAGAATAGGTGTCTATTTGAAATTCGTGAGAAGCAAAATTGAAAACCAATGGATGTACAATGGAGACTTCCGGAAATGTTGAGGGAGAATATTAGATCAAATTCAACCATCAATTTCTTATTCATATAAAAGGCGTACAATGTGCATCAATAAATCCATAACGTTCCATATCATAAACAAGAATTACGCATATGGGGTAGATTCATTAGATTTACTGTGCTGGTCATGCATTTTATTAGCAAGATGTTCACATCCTTTATTTTCCACTAATCACCAGTCTGGACCTTCTGTCAGTCGTCAATCAATTATCATACACTGGATTTGTTTTTTGAAAACAGAGTAAAATTCTTATTGAGAAAGCTGAAGAGAGTCGTATGAGCAGTGTAGATCAGATTTTGACGAGAAGCAGGAAGGAGTAAGCGGAAGTTCAGCGTTTCAGTCTCAAAGGTAGAGGGATTGAAATCTAAATTTGTCTATGAACTCATTTTTAAGATTGCCGACATTAATCAAATGCAATAAATTATTGTGTTATTTGATTTGGTGATTGTATAAATTCATGACTTATTTGATTAAAATTGATTACATTAAGATTCAAACTACAACGATACAAAGTGGCAAGTAGTTGTGTATTCTAGTTAATGTAACAAACTAAATACTGAAATGTTATCTTGTATTGCTATTAACACTATTGACAGTTGAACAATAGAAGATTACAAGCTACTCCATAGAAATGTAAATTTTATTACTAACACATTAGATCATATCTGCTTTTTCAGCAGAAATTCAGCAAATAAACCTATCAATTTCGTTGTGAATGTATCTGGATCTGAACCACATCTCCATTTTCCACATCAATGATTCATTTATATCCCATTTGTTATTATTGTTTCCAAAGACAGGTTTATTACAAGAAAATTTGTTGAATTTGTAATGCTCTCACGGGTATTTCTCACTAACGAAACTGTCATACAACTGTTGACTGAAGTTGATACCGAGATATGAGAGTTGCACAGAATTGTACTGCACAATCTTACGCTAAAACAAAACAAACAAGAATTCCCAATTAAACCATATTTCTAACCAAGAAATAAATATGTAGAGCATATATGGTCGTCACCTCAGGTAACATCAATCTTTACAGCCGACCAATATGCCATTTGGCAAGCTCTGAGATACTGTTAGATGTGACAAAATCAATCTTTTGTTATCGTAACTGACTTCCTTAGTGTCTTGACAAGCCAACAAAAGTTGTCAGTTGATGGTCCTGTAATTCAAATATGTCAAGCTATATTGAAACTTATACATGATTCTTAGAAGCCGGTGGTATTTGTCTGGATGCTGGCATTAAAAATAACACCTTTCTTAGTTGTGTTAAGCCACAGGTAAATCCATGGAGTTCCTTGCGTATGGAGTGTGTAAAGGTGCGCTGCTTGCATTTGGGTTATACAGCTATCACAGTTAGGTACTTACTATCAGGGAATAGACCCCGTTTATGTAATTTCTGCGGAGTTCAGTTAAATATTCCTCACGTGCTGTATGTCGGTCGCGTGTTCAGTTCTGTACGTAGATTGTTTGATATTTCAGAAGATGAGGTGTCGGACTTATCAAAGGCTGAAACATCAAAAAAAATATTGTCCTTTTTGAAGATTTCTATCATATTCCTTCGTTTATAACGATTGTTTTTAAAACTACGTACATATAAGTCCTTTCAGGTACTATCTAGCGCATGAAAAACTAGTGCCAAAGCAGTCGATGCTGCCAAAACAAGCAAAATAAAAATACCTAAATATTATTTCCTATATTGATAGATTGTTGGCAATATTATATTTTTCCTGATATTTATAAACACAACTTTTGAAAATCTATATGTAAATATAATGTAGGTACTGTATACTTATATTTGATCAGTAAGTAACCTATCGCTGTGGAAAATTGATTGACAAACAACATCGAAACATCAGTTAATATTTATCTAAATTTTTGTAATTCACCCTGTTCGAATATCAATCATTTTTAATGTTCAAAAATTTCACTCGAATCTACTTTGACAACCACTATAAGAAAGCCTAGTGGATATTGATGACTTTAACTTTGCCTGTTATAAATCTAAAGATATTATTATTGAATACTTTCTCTAAACTACCATAAATATTTTCTTATACATTTACATATTCTACATTATGTTTATTACATTTATAATATATCAAAAGTCATTAAACTATTATAATAGTAACTCACTTATGATTAACGTGAATGGATTAAATCATTGTAATTGAACAATTCCATTGCGATTCACCCCATAATTAAATTCTATTAAGACATTATACGCTTATTATATAAATGAATCAACACTGTTCTTAGTATAATTGTCGATTCTGCTTATACACTACACAGAAACGCAGTGGAGCCTTAGTCTATGGACAAAAAAGACGATAGCCTGGGGCACCCATCTATGCGGGGGCCACTTAAACTAATAAATTTAAATTAGGCGTCACATCTGTGGGCGCCTGTACCTGTGCATGCATTGGGGCCGCCAAATTCAACTTCGTTCTGGGCCCCATGAAGCTATAACGCGTCACAGAAGAAACAATGATAAGATCATCATTATCATTATCACTTTTTTATAATCCAGTTGTGTTACATTCTACTATTGATTAGCTATCAGTAGATTAGTTAGATTTAATTAAATTGTGAATTTTCACAGGAAAAGAGCTGCCAAAATAATATGACAACGTTCAATAGTTCTGAAAATAGAACATATATCACTTTCCTCCCATTGAACTAATCCTGAAAGTGAGAGAGCAATAGTGCTGAAACATCGATTGATTTTTCAATTCAGCTACGTTTTTCAATATTTTAGATTTTTCAAAAGTACAGAATATTACACAAAAAAAAATGTGTGTGCGTGTGTGTAACATGTGCATCGAAGATTTGCATCTTCTCTATTTAACATTGAACACTTACTCAACAAATAACGATTTTCGTTTGTTGAACACACTCGAATATTATTACCGATGTGGCTACTTTCGAGCGAATTTCTTTTCCAATCAACAAATATTTCAAATACGTTGGAGAGTAATAATTTATATGCTTTCAAAAACACAAGTGTTTATGCACCACTTTTAGCATGTTCTTCGACTTGTATAATATTTCTTCTATTAACTATAGATGCACATGGTACGCAAAAAATGTGATGAATAAAACTGACACTCATAAATCAAATGTGAAGAATTACTGTCCTGACATTAATGGGCGTCTTTAGATAACAGACGATCCACCGTCAACTTGGAAATGTTGACATTTCCACTAGAGACAACATCTACACTTTATTTATCAATATTTATCATGATTATACTACCACCGATAAGAATACATATAAATGGCTAGATTATCGTTATAATTATAGGAAAAAGTTGTGGATTAGTGTGGTGGAGTATGAATTAAAAAAATGCCAACACTTTGCGTGATTGAAGGCTTTTAATCGTTGATGTTTCCGACCAATTGATTCGACAAGCCCATTTCAACCGCATTTCGAAATGGAGTAGTTCACAACTAAACTAAAACAAACACTATTGAATTTGTTTACGGTTTAATTTTTTCATCTATTTCCAACATGTGACTGTATTTATAACTAGGTGTGGGTATAAAATCATAAGAAATATAGTTCACAGTGTGCAGTAAACAATATTCTAAAAGTTGAAACTACCCTCTAGAGACTAACTGGCGGAATTGCTTTTGACTACCTTTCAACTTTAGATAAAAAAATATATTTTATATTGTATACATATACACATATGTATGTATTTATGTATTTCCATGAAATTCGTGTTTGTTTTAAAATGGTAGATTGATGAGTTCAGCTTACCAATATTCATCATATTTTGACAGAAATAGATGTTTCAGTTCGCTTTCGTTTCAGTTTCTTTTTTTTGATACTTTTGAATTACTCATAAATAGATTGTATAAATTTTATATTATATATGACAACATTAAATTCGTATAACGGATTATAAATTTTAAATTGTATTTTCCGGATTTATTCCAGTTGACATTTGTTTTTATGAGGATTTCAACATATCTCAAACAAGTACTTCCAGATCGATATCTGAACCGTATCTGTATTCTGTTTCGATTGTTGTATCTCTCTTATTATTTCGTTAAATCGGTAATGGACCAAAGAGAATAAGAAAAGAGAGTTGAAACAAATTAAAAGCTCATACTATTTTGGTCTAATTGTAACAAAACCAATTTAACTTGAATTAGATTTAAGTGTGTAGATTTTAAAGTGGATATGCATGCTAAAAAGGTTCTAGCTGCATAAAATGAGCTGCAAATAAACTTAACCGTGAATTTCAACTACATACATCGCTATGCCACTAATCCGATTCAAATTTGATCACACTGAAAACTGCGGCGTTTTGCCAATAACCATTGCAGTGGTCGCGCACAATATACAATTCTTTCATCAATAAATTATCAACTGAATAGTTGTAAATTGTGAGAATTACTATTTTCGAGTGATATCCTATGATCTTGTTGGATAATTCCGATTAGTGTCAAGTGTAAATCCGCCTTAGTTCCGTGGTTAATCTTATTTTGGTCGATTGACTAACATGACACGTACTTTCAACTCAGGCAGGGTCGTCAGAGACTCCTTTAAACCGTGGTAAAGGTAGACCTGCAACCTCATGTTAACTCTGCTCCAGTCCCAGAATAAAATGCATTTCTTCGGCCACATTTGTCAGAACTTTTAGAATTTATGGGCCCTCTGGAAAGGCTTTGGCTCCCGGCCTCGTACTGTACATATGTGTACTAAACAATATTTAATTTACAAAATACACAGATTTATTTGTATATTTAGATGACGCAATGGAACTTTTTGTGTGCATTTACTATTAGATGGTGGTCCTCTCAAGATTTAGTTTGCGTGTTTCGCTTTTACACAATTCTTCGTTATTTATTTTGACACTAAACCACAAACAAGACCCAAGAATATGTAAATATAAACATTAATGTTGGGCAAACGTAATTTTTACTAGTTTCTTCAAATAAACGTCTCATATGGTTTGAAATATGAAACAGAACTACAAACGTTTTGCCTCAGAAGGAACAAGCTGTCCTTTAAATATCAAGAGAAAAATGTTAAAATTCAAACAAACTTCCGGAAATTACAATACATCGAATTTTTGACTTGATGGAATAGATGTCAAGTTTTATGAAAGTTTACTATAAATTTAAAATGAGAGTTTTCAAATTTTTATGTTCGTATTAGAAATTGTAGAAATTTCCTATCAGTTAATCGATTTTTCAGTTCACAATTTCGTATTTACTATTGGCAGTATAAAATCAAATTATCAAATAAATCGTCTTGCTATTGGAACTATTTTATGATGAAGAGATTTCAAGGCACATTGTAAATGTTTTAAAGTTGATTTTGCAGAAACACAATCGATTTAAACAAATTTTAATATATTTATAATTCATTTTTGTTTTGTTGCGTCACCAGTTTTCTCTTAGTTTGTGTCGTATTGCGTTATAAATAATTTGAAATTCAAAACATGCACACATGGAACGTAAATAAATTTAAAAAAAAAGGCGAAAATTCAGCTTCACTCCGTTACTCTTTTTAGAGATGCTCTACCGAAATGGAAAATTAAAAAATCATCGTAATAAATTCAATTTTGTTTTTTATCCGAACAATTATTGCAAACCTAATAAAAACCAATTAGTGAAACAAAATTGTAGATAAAGACCTGAAAACATTTGTGCACTATGGACTGTCCTTCCTTTCTCATTCTCCATTTTCTTATCCTGCTTACACAGCATTAACATTCAGGTGAAGAAGATTTCACTAGAGACTAACATAAACCGATTCCCTTGGTTAAGATAGTTTAGTTGCATTTCTGTGAAGACAAACAGGTTTTATTCAATAACTACATGTGTATGTTTAGTTCTATCAATTTAATTTCCCAAGGTGTGATGATAGAACACTCCTGTGATAGCTGGTATTTGACACAATAGTCCTTCAGGAACTCTGAACCTATTCGTTTACTCATTAACAAATATATATACCAGAACAATTTTACTTTACCTTTTGCCTACAAATCTGCATAGTCTTCGAATTAATCACGACCCTAATTATATATTAATCTGAACTTTAGAACCATTTGCGTGAAATTAAAAGAGTTTCGGTCATAAGGGCATTTGTAAAAAGCAGAAAATATCTCCTAATTCATTAGTATTCTATAGACAAACCGTTACGGTTATAATTTCAACACAATTGCGTTCCGTAACAAGGTTTCTTTTAACTATTCTGTGTAGTGGAAGAAACAGATATTTGGCGACCGAATTTAAGTATTTCCGCACAGGAAATGAAGAAGAACCATTTATTTTCCAGATGTTTTTGAGTGAATCGAAAATGGTATCAGTGCTGAGAGTATGATGTTCCATTAGTGATGGCTTGAGTACAAATTGGAACACTCCATCGTAACACATTCTACTGGGGTTACCTGAATTTTGGGCGTTTCTACTATGAGTTATGGTGATAATTAAATATGTCTCTATTCTATCCTAACAACTGATGGTTTTATGGAACTCTCTTCGAATAATCGATATAGGATTTCAAAAAACGTTACTGTATCGCTTTTACTAAGTTTATGCCTGACTAAATTATATTTAGTCCCGGTATTTCCACCACTTAAATAGATAAGTGTCTTTCCGTTTTACGTTAATATTAAAGTTTTGGGGAAGAAAAACAGGACGTCTCGGTTTTCTAAGAGAAACAACGTTTTTTGTTTCCTGTTTGATTGTTATTAATATATTATTTGCTTTTTGAGTAAGAAACGATGTTATTAATATCAACAGAAAAGTTTGATTGTTTGTAAAAATTTTTAGTAAATAAAATACGGCATTGAAAATAATCTAAAATCAACTTTGATTATTAAAACATCAACATTAACTTTCAAGTTGTTCAAGTTACAAAATTGTATTGTTTATAAGAATTTTTCAAAAACAGTCCAAATTGAAAGGAAAGTTTATAGCACTTGATCAATATTCGTGGGAGGCACAAGTATTTCCACAAATTTTAACTAACCATGATATTCATGAGAATAGTTACTTTGATACTAGTTTTAGAGTTACTAAATGTTGTTTCTTTGTAAACAGTTATAAACATCAGTTGAATTTTGTATGCATCTCATCTAAGTAATTCTAGAATGTGCAGACGTCGTCGCGTAGTTAGAAAACGAATGTCTAAATTGATCTTCTCGTATTTCTAACTATCTTAATAAAACACTATTAGACACTGTATATTTACGTTTTAGAGTAGAGATACAGATCATTTCGCTGTTGTATCTACAGATTGGATTCATGTTTTCAATTTCCGATATCTACTGTTCTTACTTAATTAATCGATTTTGGTTGGTATTGAATTTGTAAACTGTAAAAGCGGTTGTTCAATTCTCTAATAGAAAAACTTCAACTTATCTATATCTACAAAAAAAAATGTACATTTAAAGGTGGAAAATTTACGAATGTTGTCACGCCTTTTAAACGACCGGTGGTCGTTCCAATAAATTTCACATTCCTTCAGTGGTGGTTTTATTTTAATTGTTTCAAAACGAATTAAATTCGCTAGTGTCGTTAAAATTCTTTGTGTAATATTTTATTATTTTGCTGAGTCGCCATACCTTTCACACTAGAATGGATAAGTCCTATATCTTCTCCATTACGGATTTGTTAGAAGATCAAACACACTGACTGGAAATTGTTTGGAATGGGTGAGATAGTTGATGGTTGATTACTACCAGTCTCCAATGCAGTCGTCATTAATTTAAGCGTAGGTAAGCTTTGCGCTTCGCGATACCGCATCTTTGACCCCATTTAACCAACCAAAATATATTTCATTATACTTAATTTATAAGCAGTAAATTGAAACGAAAACAGTGACGTTTTTCTGGTTTTTGATTCGATATTTTATTTTTAACGAGATTTTTTCCCATTATTGATTGCATCGAATTTATTTATAATCTTTTTTGGTGGTTTTTTAATTAGGCCAAGTTTAAACGATCCGATTCAGTGGTTGGCCGTTTAATAGCTGTTTCAAGGCGAAACCAAGTGTGATTATTTATGCAAAGGTTTCAATTTAAATTGCGGTTTATCTTAGTTTGATGTTAAAGGTGTAGGTTTGATCCGTGATCCTTTATCTTGAAACGTTGAATTACCGGAGCTCTACTATTGATTATTTACTCCTTCACTAAATGAATGAGAGTCGTCTATTAGTATAACTCCATTGTAGTACAAATTGGCTCTTAAACTGTAGCAATTATTACTTATACGTTTGAAGAATACGATTGTGCATGCTACTTCTTAACAGCCACTTCTCGCATCTCGTATTGATTATACTTTTGTACAAATTAAGAGAAGCAATATTGAAGGAACTACATCAGATGCACTTACAACTTACATCTACTTGTTATTCAAAATTTACTGTTATTGCTTAAAGCTTTCACAACATATGGTGTTCGTTTTCCGTAAAACACTTAACCGAATCGTCATTATGTTGTTCATCTGTTGAAGTACCTTTGATGATTTATCGTTTTCTCTAGAGTCTCTTAAAGAAGAATTACACATCGTGTCCCTCGTTCGAACACATACAAATAAAAGGTTTTAATGTTTGTTGAATGTGGAAGAAGCATCGTTGGTATCGATGAGATTCTCCTATTCAACTTTCTTACGTATTTTACAGTTTATTAAAAAAAAACAACTCACAACGATACAGAGGATTTGAATAGCAAATTACTATTGTGCAATCGGAATTCGTGTAAGATACTAATGATACTTTTATCTAGTTCTGTTTTATACAATGACTTGAGTGTTGTTGTTGCTATTTTGCTTGGGGTACTCCGTCTGGAATTAGTCCTTAAAATAACTTGAATTGTATATCTACTATCTAGTAACAACACTCAAGATATATTTCTAAAACTACAGCAAACTACTACGGTATTAATTGTTGTGTTTAGACCAAATTAGGATGACTTGAAATGTATTGAAAATGAAATGAACATTTCCAAACTGTTTTTATAGGATCATGTTCAACTTGAAGCTGTGTCACTTTTTGTCTATACTAAAAACAGATCCTTAAGGAATCGTCCAGTAAGAATAGTTTCTCGAGAGAGTCACAATAGCTGTCAACAGATAAAGAATCTATGATGAAAGTGCGACAAGTACACTGACAGTAAATGACTTGATCCCGTTGCTGAACTATGAACAGACATTTCCTTTACTTAAAAAGTAATTTAGACTTCCAAAATAAATGAAAGGAACACTATCGGATAATTTACTATTCTGTATTCATGCTAATCAAATATTCATGGAACAATTGTTATTATTGGTTACCCTAATAGACGTAAATATGTGTTGTATGATAGAAATTTTCCAAAAGAATCGGTATGTTAAATTCCCTATAGATTTAAATACTTTCCAATTCTTACAGCATCCTATCTGTTCCATCTCCTTTGTATTTTGGTTTATATTTTCGTATTTTTAGTAGATATTCATTTTCCCAAGACATTCAATCCCCATATTGTTTTTCACAATTTTTTTCAGAATTACATCTGTTTTCGGTACACACAGTACAATAGAGAAATATTTCAATAGATCAAGTATTTAAATATTTGAATTCTTTCTCCTTATTCTATTTAACAGGAAACGCACGACCAACGTCCGAGTTACACGATAATAATATAGAAATAGGGTCGATGTAATTTAAGGGAAATTCAACGGCACAGGTCAGAGACACAATTGATTTGTTCAACACTTATCGATTAGATAAATAAAAATGAACTCTAAAGATAGTTGAAAACGATAAAATACGTAATCTGTATTAATAAAATGCTTTCAAAATACTCCCCCTTATCCTGGTAAATAAATAACCGATAGTTCCTATTTTTCAGGACAGCAGAAAAATACATTACATTATTAACTGACAACATAGATATATTGCATCCGATTACAGGTATATGGAAAAGACATTTATAATATTGGTTGTGTGTGTCTCATGTTGAATTTATCACAAATTTAATTTAAGCTCGTATTCTTTAAGGAATTTCTTTTGAAATTCAGTTATTACACGCCTCCTACTCATGTATTATTGTTAGAAATCGATTTATAAAGCTAAAAGGCGACAATTCTTCCACTTGTGGTGTTTACCTCCATTAAGTTTTCGTATTTATTTGTACGAATGTGAGTCAACAGAATAAAAGTAGTTTTAGCTAACTGTATCATTATTAGTAGCAATTTGAATGTAAATGTTGTTTTATCTTTATTATTATTGCTTGTACATGATTATGGTTAAATGGAAATCACCAATTTCATGGTATTCTAAGTGTTTAGATAGTTAATAATGTGCATTTAACGTGTAATTTATACAGTTATTAGATGTTAAACGGTGTATTTGTTCAATTCTTTCGCGCTAATGTTCTACAATCTAAATTGCGCTTAATCGCTCTATAACATAAGAAATTATCATCTAATTGAGAAGAATTTCATAAATAAAATATAAAAAAGGATAATAAAGCTGCAATTCGGTTCTTGCATTCAATTCTATGTGTGGCACAAGTAATGCACGCATTTTTGGCTACAAAACAAAAAACCATGACAGACATTAGAACTCGAATGGTGATCTTATAAAGCGAATTAAAGAAGCACAGTTAGTTGCAAAACAAAAAAGAAATGGCAAAGGATATGTAAGAAAGAATGTGAAAGTAATTTACTGAAAGAAGAACAAGTTTGTCGTTTACTGAACATAGTGTACACTTCTGAGAATTCCTTCAGAACACCAGAGATAACATTGATTTTACTTATAAGAAACGTTAACCAACATTTATCAATGTCTACTAGCTAAACAGCTTCATATTCCTTTGATAAAATCAACTGTTAACAATTGACTGTGCTCAACTTGTGAAAATCATAAATATTTATAAATTAACTGAACAACTGACATAATTTTGATCGTATTTCGAATAAAACACAACAACATCACGAATAACAATAATGACTTCATTTTTTGTTATGTTATCTACTGTGGCACATAATAGATAGGATAATTTAGTAATCTGTTTGATGGCAGAGAAATTCCCCTTGTAAAGAATCAGTCGGTGTAACATGAGGTAATTAGTCGTAACGGAATTCTGTAATGAAAGGAGACTATACTATACTACCGAACTTCATTAATTTTAAAGTGTCATATTAGATTTCTATGATGGCATTTCAATCAATTCACTCACTATTATTCTTGTTATAAAATAGAAATTCTCTGTGAAAGTTAAGAATTTCGTGTTTGTTGAAATATACCAACCACTCGTCATTATTTATGGTTGCTCTACCACTGAAATTTCAGTTGTTTAATCGTTTGATAAATTTGTAACACGATAGTGGTACGATTTTCTAAACTCCATTTTGATATTGGATTTATTCAAATGGAATTAAATATTCAAATGGCAGACACACAAATGCGCCAACTGAACAGATGATGACGTTTATTATGACATTCAATGCGAAAGAGGAATATTATTGGTGAAGTCTATGATGACAATCGATTCGAGTAGGAAATGCGAGGAATTTTAATACACACTTCAGTTACGGTAGTAACAATTGTGAGTTTAATGATAAAAGGTGCAATAGAACAAGACCACATACAGGACTTAATTCCGATTGCGTTCCCAGACATGTCTTTTTGTCGTCACAATGTTCACGTACACGTGTTCATGATGATTTGTATTGGGCTTTTGTCAGGGATAATACGTTCGTCATAAAAGTACCAATAATTAGAAACAGCATGAATTGCTCATATTGATCACAACAATACACGTAGCTGCAATCACTAGCATGATCATAATAGCAGCTTTTACCCAGCTAAAACATGTTGCCATTCAATAAGAACAGATTGTTTGAGTATGGTTGGAAATTTCTAACAAGAATCGTTTATTAGATAAATGGCTACTTACGTCGACAATTAAGCAAAGTATTTGAATTGTTAAAAGGATAACAGTTGTACACAATTTCGTTTTATGTTAATAGGGTTGAAATTCTTTAATGTATTGGCCATCACGGTCCACCTCAAAACTTCACCGTTAATTAACCGAAACAACTTCCTAAAAACTCTGTAGTGCGGTAACAAAGGATCGTCATTATTGTAAAATGGAATGGTAACTCTAGATTGTCGCTTATATATCATAAATTTGTTCTAATTGATACTGGAATCAACAAATCTAGCTACCTGTACCATAAATTGCTGATATTGCTCATTTTAATTAATCAAATTGTTGAATTCGTACAGCTGGCTTATCAATAAACAGATTTCTAAATAATTCAATAAACAATAATGAATGACTATTATTTTGAAAATTGTTCGGAGATAAGATTATTCGAGAATTAAACATAAATAAATAAAAACGACTCAATTTAAGAGTATTTGGTGAACATTCCATGCCTGTCACGTATCAAATTTAATTTAAGAAGTAAAACGTTCGGATCTAAATTTCAAGGAGTTTTCTCTCGATGTCTTCAGGATGAGAAATGATTTTCAAAGAGATAATCGTTTTCAGATGGCGTTTGTAGATGGATGAACATTTTATTATCCTATTTAATGTTTTTTTTCGTGGGTCGGCGAAATTCTATCTCCATTAGAGTACAGATGAAGCTTTCCTAACAACTTTTTGCTTACACACAAAATTAAAGCGAAACAAAAATTATTGTCTATTGTGTTGGTGATTTTTTTTATTTCTATGATGTATCACTTACATCCATTTGTTAGTTTGATTGATACAATTTGATATTTGAACTACATTTGGGTGTTATCGTTGTTTATGAGACATCGAGTTTTT
The DNA here is from genome assembly GCA_028455855.1 of Meloe dianella. NCBI lineage: Eukaryota > Metazoa > Arthropoda > Insecta > Coleoptera > Meloidae > Meloe > Meloe dianella. The sequence continues at coordinate 1,544,778 of JAPTHL010000060.1, forward strand.
TGGCAAGCTTTGAAGACTGAAAATTCCAATTTTCCGAAATTGAAACGAAAATTCCAAATTTCCTATACAATAAATTCCTTTGAACTGGCCGACCATTTATTCGAATTTGATAGAAAATATGTATGAACATAACGATTCTAAACGATATTCACAAATAGTTACAGCTAGATTTAATGGAGTCATAACACATAAATAAATAAAAACCAATATAGCCGAGTATATTTCACCCTAATAGCTGCCACAGACCAACCGATACAAAGTATAATTGTCAACAATCGGATAAGTAATGGTTGCCAATTTAAAAAAAAACACACATCCAAAGTTGACTATTTTGTAGAATTACCATGAAATCGTAAATTTTTGTACGTGACTATGTACGAATTTAAAGCTTAGACTATTAGTGAGATAAAATACATTGCACGATTCATCACACGGTGTCGTGACAATAGTGGTATAGGTGGTGTGTTGGTTGCAATGGTGACACCGCCCCAGGACTATGTCCATTGTATGTGTGACGATGCGGCGACGATTGGAAGCGCGCCTGGATTTACACCACCCATCTGAATTACCAACTGGCTGATTAATGGTGAACTGGTAGTCACTTACCTCCTCTTTAAACAACACTCCTCTATTTTATTGTATTTCATTAACCCAATTAGATGTTGGTTTTTTTCCGAAATTATCCATTTACAAATCAACAATTCTAGTCATCGTGGGGAATTTATAAAATATAAACGATTCCTGTATCAAGCTGTTCAAATTCTTGGCATCATTTAATAAGGTTACACAAGACGTTAGAGATCACTTTCATCATTTTTTGAGACGGAACCGTGCAAACTTAAATCATGTCAAAATCATTAAAAGCCCAAGTCAACGGTCCATCTTGGGACTAATGAATCTGTGAACCCATAAATAGGTAGCACGAAAAAGGAACAGGAAAAGTTTTATTCCAAATTGAAGCGTACCTGTTTCAAAATACCAATGGTCGGGTATGATGGGTTTTAAGTGGTAATTTGAATTAATTTGGTACTCGGTTTTGTGGAATTCCTTGAGAAAATAGTTCGTTATTGACCAGATATCTTGGCTGACATAGAATGAAATATTGTGTAATGGGTAGCGAAAGCCTCATATCGTTAGACAGTAAAAGATATTTCCGCCCTTTTATTATTTTCTTGTTTATCGTTATTGTTGATCTTCATTGTTTTTGATTTAGAGCCAGTAAATAGTTTGATGGCGATCTTTCGGAAATAATAAACGTTTATTATTAGGTATTTTCCACGCTTATTTCAATTTTGTCAAATTGAAACTATTATCGGTGAATGATTTAGTTATCTCTATCCTAACTTATATGCCGTCTAAATGTTTAGGTTACCGATTTTCTGGTTTGATTTATTATGAACCTAAAACTACCACAAATCACCACATTTGATTTATAACACTAATAACGTATATCTTCATTATAATCGACGATTTAAACACATACCCAAAAATCGTACAGGCTGCAATATCATTTTTAATATGATTAAAATTCCTGATATTTCTCTATCATCTATTGTGATAGTCTTACATAAAATTATCCGTGGCAAATTTCCCAATAGAATTACATTGAGGAAAAATTACTGAACAAGTTACTGTGTACGAGTATTACTGACATTCTCTAAATGAAAATTCGGAGAAAATTCAATTATGTATTGCTATTTTGGTTCGTTTCAATTTTTTTCTGTTGTTGTTATATGAAAGCTACAACATGTTGTACTATCCAAACTGTCTCTAATTACATTTGCAACTTTGTCACGGAAAAAAATCCAATAAGAGGTGTAACGTTTCTATAGAACCATTACCGAAAATGAATTAATACTTTAATTTCAATTATAAAATTACAATTTCTTCCATTTGATATCTTTCGATCTCTATCTGTATTTCATTGTTCGATAATGTTATGATAAATAGGTGTAGATTATCATTATTGCAAAATTTTCCTTGAAATTCGAATGGATTTATCAATTTGCATTTGGACAGACGAGTTATTGTTAATAATCAAATGGTAAATTATCCAAATATTGGATAAACGAACAATTAATTTTCAAATTGATTGCTCATTTATAGATTGAAACTGTTATGTGTAATTATTTGGGAAATTTTATGGACAATCTATTATAGTCAAATATCATTTGATTTCGTATTAAATAATTGATCGTATTATAGATATAATAAATACTTGTAATGTGAATTAATGATATGATTTGTACATTAAGGACTTATTAATTATCCATTCGATTTCGTAATTATGTGAATGTTATTTATTTATTAGTTATCAATATTAAATTAAATATAGGTTTTAATCGTGAATATTTATTCAGATAATTACGTACGACAAAGATTCATTAATAATTTGAATATAAAACAGTTGAGTTATCACAAACAACTCTACTGAATAGACACGCAATCAGTGGTATTCCCTACCAAGTCATCATCATCAATAAATGTCATCAATTCAATGTTGTATAGCGTGATGTCTTGTTCGCTTGTATCGTTATCATCATTTGTTTCTTCAAACGATTTCTTTCCGAATTCTAATCAGAGAAATGTTACTCAGAAAAGCTTGAAGAGTTGTTAGTTGGTTGAATCCGATTAAAATTAAGGCTAAACGTATTGAAATAGGATTAAAATATTTAAATACCAGTTCTGACTGAAATAGAACAATTTTAACTCTATAGAAAATTGAAAGGTTGCCATTACATTAAAATGTCTAAAAGTCTTTACGTTTATGAGTTTATTTGAAAATTCAACTCGGTTTTCAATTTTCAGACGCAAATAGAAATCCTGATGAACCAGTCATTTCAATGTTTGATCTTTCGCTAGATGTAAGTCACAATAAAATTATTCAGTTGTAATAGAAATGGTACCTTTACAGGTGTTGATCTCAATTTTCATCTCCGTATTTATTAATTTGCTTGTTATTTATTGGTCATCTAAAGAGTCTAACGATCTGGGCATTAGGTAGTAAAACACTCGTTAATGTCGCACCCCCATCATCTTTAGATGCCCAATAAAAGTGAAAAATAATTAACTAAATTTATGAATGTCTGAAGAACAATTACTTGAATGCTGCTTTTTTGGAATTCAATTTACAAAATTTGTTACTTTCCATTGTCATCGTACGAACGCTAGGTGGATCTGTTTTCAATTTGTCTACGTCAAGAATACTCCGTAGCAAAAAAAATATTTTATTTGAATTAGTCGACAATTTTATTTCAGTATATCTATGAGTTCGCTGATAAGATCACAGGTTTTCAGTAAATTTTGTTAAGCCTCTTCGCTTACGTTGTTTTTTTTTTGTAATTTTTATCTGATTCTCCTCTGATTTACTATCAAAATGAATGCGTATATTTGAGACGAAGATACAGTCGCATTCATTAAAGCAAACAAAAAAAGTGTAATAATCCTTCTGTTGAAAAGTTACGAAAGTTTCCAGCCTAATTATAAGTCTTTCACTTTAATTAAAATTTTCTACTGTATACGCGTGTCTAATATAAATCTTTAGTTTAAAATATTTCGTCTAGCCATTCGCTTCACACTATTTAGTAAACGTTTTCACCCTTCTATACGAATAATTTGAAGCCTACCCTGTTGATTACGTTCATTATCGTTTTGTCATATTCATCGACCCCTAACATTAACGCACACATATTTCTAGTAGATCCATTAAATTCTAGATAACTACGTATCATTTGAATTTAATGAATGTTTAAGCATTGTTCTTGTTGATTTGATTGATAATATTTATAGAAATATGTTTTTGCCACAACGCCAGAATCTCTGAAAGCTCTCCTAACAAATTTATTTGACAATAATTGTAAGAATAAGTAAATGCGTTCAACCTGAATTCATATTTAGTGTGCTTAAATGTTTATCTTACGTCATAAATTTGGCAGTTTCATTATTGATTGATAGGTGTTTTTTTTTTATACGCGTATGTAATAATATAACGGAAAACGTTTATTTGATTGAAGTTAAATAAACTGTTTTGTAAATTTGAAAATTCAATATTCTCATATCCTCAGGTCTCTGAGCTGGCTTTCAACAGAATTTCTAACGGATAAATTTCCGGTTTCTTGATGAAAACGATGTCTTGATAATAAATGAAAACTTGATACAAATGTGGTATTATAATCATTCAATCTATAGAAAACTTATCTTAGATTATTCACGCAATCCATCACTTAAATTCAGTTGAAAGTATTATGAACACCCTTACATAAACTTAATTAAACATAATTTCGTATATGTATATGATACAGTACAGTACACTAGTGTTCCATTGAAAGTATTTATTCCATGCTTAATAAATGGATGAGCTTCCTAGGTGTTATTAAAGTGTCGGCGAATGGTCGTGATCAATTCTGTTAGCCACATTCACTAATCATGTGTCAGGATTGGAAAACATGCAAAGGGTGGAGTATTCAACAGGAACCGATTTTTGGTCATTATTCATTTGCACATGTATTTCCAATACTGTATTTACCGATTTCTTTACTATTTCGAAAAATATTATAAGTTCCATTATACGTATCATTATGTAAATGTTGGTGAAACTGCACTAAAAAAGCTTGACAGCTTGAAAAGGCAACGTGCAGAATTCCAATATTTGCCTGGTTTGAAATGAACAGATGCCAACAATGGAACAACTTTAATTTATTTAGAAACTGCCATCAGGGACGACTTCATTCTTTGTTGCTTTCTCTTGTGATTTTCGGCAACATCTTTCAGTATCATTATTGGAAGTTATTATCATTATAATGCAAAAATATAAAGTGTGATATTCGTAGATGATACATAATCGCACCACAAAGGCTCATGTTTAAGCAAATAAGCCTTCGTGAATGGATCAATTGATCACATATAGGACTTATTCTCTAGAGTGTTTTACATAATACTGATAGATTACATCGTAAACAAAATTTTACAGGGTTGTCGATAGAAAATATTAGATAGACAAGATATTTTTTGTATCGATTTTTATACTTTCATCATATCACGAATGAAAGTTCTGCTAATACCACAATACGAACAGAGTATAATTCCATTAGTGTTGAACTTTTTGAAGCAGGCAAAGGCAAAAAGAGTTGTGGTTAATATTTGTACATTCTTGTAGCTTTTGTCGTTTCGACATCGAGATTTGTTGATGAACAAATTAGCTATGCGGTCTCTTTCACAGCTCAAATTTCGCTTTGCTTCTCCACCGTCACCGTGCGGAAGCTACTATTCAAACGGTAATGGTATTTCTATTCTATTAAAAAATTGCGCATCTTTTCCTGGAATAAAAATTGAAAGCAAATCCGTTTCAGTCCGCATGATGATCTGTTTCACAATCAACTTTAATAAAGAATAATTAGGAAGTCAGTTGCATTTCATGTGATGTTTAAATTAGAAATTTAGAAATTAATTTCTCATAATTTATGGACAATCGTCAGCAAAAACGTCAAATCTCACCTATTTCAGTTTCTTTTTTGTCACTATAATGAGTGTCTTAAATGAATACATCGTAATCTAGAAACGTGTTCAGTGTTCAATGTGTTTTTATTACAGTTTTTTATTCAGTTCGTTCATTGCTCATCGCCAGCAATATATTTTTTACTGATTCAGTAATAGATCGACAGACATTATTAATTTTGAATTTCTTTCGACGTACATTTGTGTATCCAATAAACACATGTGCAATCATTTTTGGGTAAATTTCCCATGACAATGTCCGTTTGTTTAGTGGAACAGGATGAGAATCATTGAACAGTATCTAGAGTTGAAATGGGCATTCAGTTGCTAGTAGAATCACAAGGGATGCTGAAGGTCTGATAGCATAAAGTAGGACCGAATTCCATTTTCTACATACTTTATACAATTAAAATATAAATAAATCTTCTCTCTCTCTCTCTTTCGTTGTCTCTTTACAACAGATAAAATGAGTTTTTTATCTAAAATTTATTATACGATAACCGTGAAGAAATAAAGCTAGTTGATGACCGGTTATCATTGTAAACGATGATAATTATCAGATTATAGGTTCATGAAGCTGTTTTTGTGATGACTAAGAATGATAGTTGATTTACTGGTCAATCTTCAAAATAATTTCTTGTAACTAACTTAGAAACAGTAACATTGATATAATGTCGCTTAAATTATGTTGAAATTAATTCAAACGGTTTTCATTCTATTAGATAAGATAATGGTATCTTTATTCATTTGCCAATATTCCATCAGAATCATAAATAGAAAATGCGATATTTCGTACGAAATTGAAACGCCACTATCTCATTTAATGACCCGTTCAGTTAATTCTAGATCTTACAAAGGATGTGAATATTTGAATATTGGAATTCTAATGCTGCTAGATATTTTGTTTGTGTACAGTATGTCTCACCGACAATTCCAACAGATGGCTTCAGAAAATCATGAATCAGTCACAGGACCCTTATCAGATTTGGTGTAATGAGCAGTCAAGTGAATATGAAACATAACTATCTAGTAACGCAATATAGAACAAGTCTCTAGAACCATTCTTAGAATATTATTTCACCAAAGTCTGCTTCAGGTGGACACTCTGTGTCGCTTGGCAATAAATTTCAAATATCTTCTAGAAAATATCCCAACTAAACCAAAAGCTTCATGGAATTGGGATGCATTTCGATCGTCTATTTGCCAGGCAATATTGACTAGCTAATATTATATTTAAATATGCGTATACAGAATATACGTATTTCTGTTGAAAATATGGACTACGCTCGGTCGACTTTGAATGAACATTTTTCATGTGTTTGCACATTTTGTTGAGTTGTAGCAACCATCTTTGACTACCAACACCAATAAACTACTGCTGACTCTACAAGTAAAGAGAAAATATTTCGTATTCAGACAGATATGATTTATATGTTAGGCTGTATGTCGACAACTTAGCAAATAAATAGAACAGTCTGCCATCTAGATACATTAAATATGAATAAAATTTGAAAATTTTGTCTGTAATGGAATACGATTTTAATAATAAGGTTGAAAGATGTTTGTGTGATAATGTGGCTTATTCTTATACATGAGATGCCACATTCTTGTTGTTTTTTTTATTTATTTAAATAAAGTACATTTATCAAGATTCCTAGTAGCTTCACCAAAATTATTTGCCTACTACATTCTATTATTATTATTATTGTTGTTGTTGTTTTTGATTTATTTTTCTACTTTCTGTTGGATTGTTCACAGCTGGGTAGCACTTCAGTTTAGCCCGCTGTGTTAAAGGATTTTCATACAATGTGGCATGTTTGGAGTATCACTGTTTTTCACAGCGTTGATATATGCAACATGCCCACTGTTTCCTGTACGATTTCTACTTAGAATACAATAAGTCGGTTGATTTTAAGTTCTCTTATATTTACGAGTTTCGTTTCATTCAGATTTGTACCAAGAAGAGTAGTTCTTTCAATTATATGTCTCTCCTGTTGAGCTTTATTTATGAATAGAATGTCTGATCTATTGTGATCTACCTGTTTATGATTATGAAGTAGTTGTCGTTTTATAATACAACTTTATACGTGAAGTATGCAGTTCACATGCAAATCTACCCAGCTATATATGAGTTTAGTGATTTGATTAAATCTTTTGAAATATGTGTATTCAGAAAATCCAGGATGTCCATTGCTATTGTGCCCAATCAGGTGCTTTATATTTTTTATGTTTATACAAATGATCATGACTGACCTAGGCATTAGAGGCATTTTTTGGGAATAGGCTTCCTTCTGTCAACTAGCTGATTGACAGCTCCTTATGTTTTGATGTTAACTATGCCAGTGCCCATTTCTGTTCTTGGTAAGTATATATGTGTTACGATCAACACCAATTTTTCCATACAGTTTCAAGCTTTCATCTGACTAATTGTCAAGTTCTAGCTCAGTTCTAAGCACTTACGAGTCTGTTCATGTGAAAGTTGATCTATATGTTGATATTCATTATTTCCGTTTATTATTTTACAGCGGAGAATATGAATTTTGGCTCAACATTCTATGCTAATATTGTTACTATATATCTGATGTTTAGTGTATATCTGCAAGTTGATGTTCTAGACAAATGTGATGAGGAGTTACCATTATTAACAACATTACTAGACATTATTGTTGTTATTTGTTATTGTATCTTATACCCGTTAGTAAATTCAATACAATAGAACCATTACTTCGTGCAACAATACCAAACAAAGTTTCTAGTTTGACTGTTCAGAATAGTTGACATTAGGTCCAGATAAATTGTAGATGTATTATTGAACACATCTACAGTCTTCCTCTTTTGTCGAGTTATTCAAATGTGAATACTAATTTCACTTTGGTATCAATGATAAAATGGAAATGAAAGGGAATATATCGACTAAATGAAAAAGTAGGGTGTGAATGTTTACAAATAGTTTATCTAACAGATTTTTCAACAGTTTCAAATCGTAAACCTGTCTTTATTGTGACTAAAGTTGGACATGTTCATCTGAAACAATCGCAAATCTGTGGTTGTAGAAAGTTGATGTAATAAACCACTCAACATTCTACAGTATAACAATCTAAATGTTCTGTTTTGTTATCGATCTTAACTGATACGTTTAATGTTCTTTTAATGGAATCCCTTTATTTTCTATAGAATCTCAAGGGCCGTGCATCTATCCATATCAATCAATCCTGATTGCTGCCTATAGTAAAAGGGAAAGGCGTTGAATATATGCTCATTTAGTATGTTTACGACATGTAAAATTGTGAACCCTAGTCAAATTTAATTTAATAAATCGTTTATTTATAACAGTCGTATGCTAACAATGATCAATTCGATTTAAGAATAATTTAACACACTACCGATGATGAAGACTTTCAAAAAAAATTATGACATATAGTGATCGAAATAAATAAAACAATCACAACTATAGAAAAAAATTGATATTAAATGTAAGTGAATCACAACTAAAATCATTGCTATCATTAATATCATCATCATCAAATATTTCACAGATAATAAATTAATCCATGACTGAATTAATTTGTGAAAATTGCGAAATTTCACAGTTGACTAGATCAATGGATTCCATCTCGTATATGATTAACTAAATCATCCGTGTTTTACGGTCATTACGGTTCACAATTTAAACGAATTCTTTTATTATTAGACACATACCGTAATGAAGATGAAACGTGAATCTAATAAAATTAAATCCTTCAGAGTTCTATTATGAATCAGTGATGAATTGCTACGAATTTATTTTTTGGTGATATAATATTCATAGCATATTATTTTTGGTTTTTCGTCAAAAAAGAAAATGTTTCGTGTCTCCTGTTTGAAAGTTATAATAATGTATGTTAGAGTTTCTCCTATATTTGTTTTACAATGAATTTTTGAAAGTAGCACGAAAAAAGTTTGTTTCAATGGGGTCAAACCTAATGGTGGCAATACACTGGGCGAGTCGAGTCTGTCATGTAACATGTTTGGAGTAAGATTCGTCTAGTTGGGACGGCACATTTGTGTAGTTACTTCGATGTTTACTTTTATTTAGCTTGTGGTTGTCTTGCTCGTGGTATGTTCGACTCAAAAACGAATCGTCATATATTGTCAACAAAAATTTTATTTCGAACACTCGACCAACATTATATTCTAGGCTCGGCTCTCTGATCTATCCCTACCTTAACAAATAATTCTCTAGTTGCGTGTCTTTAATCAGTTCATCGACTGTAGTTTCACAGGAAAAATAGCTTTTACCGTTATCACGTATATAGAACGTCTCATGTTACAGGAAAAGCTAAGTAGAATAGTTACTGGACATAACTCAAATTTAAGAGATCTTACAGATTGATAAATTAACACTAAATATATGTTTGATAAAAATTAAACTATTCATGACGATTCCTTCCCACTCTAATCGTTGTTATAGTTGATTATAGCAACAATTAGGCCACGTAATTTGTAATGTATGAGTTATAGATAACAAAACTCAACTGCATTTGCTACTTGTAACGAAATCTCTTATTATGCATTGAAAACTTCTATTGCAACAAGGAATCTTGAGATAAAGTTCAAGAGTGTGCGTTCATTTATCAAACTCTCTGCTTCATCCATATCTATCAATGGTTTATTTCGCGTTTCTATACAAGGTATCTTTTCGAATCATTAACAAAAAGAAAGTTTTATATCGCTATGTAGATTGCATAGTTTTGGTTAAGTTTTAGCATATACGATGAAGAAATCAGTCACTAGAGACCTAGTGTTTTATGACTAATTAGAATACATCTTATCACAATACAAGTGATTAACAATGACGGCTTTGATAAGTCTGCAACAATTAAAAAAAATCGTAATTTCAACTATTTGCAACAGTCCAAACAAAACCTTAATCCTAACTATGATATCAAGTCACGAGGATGAAAGCTAATTTAACAGATCTGACAGACTGCTGTAAGTTCAGCAAGTCATTAAGTTACAATTGATCAACGAAGTTGAGGAACAAGTTATTTAGGAGATGCTGTGGGAATAACTCGACTTGAAACTTGTCCAGAATCAGGTGTAATTTAGTTTTTCAATAAAACCTAGCCAGATATGAATGTATTTATCAAAGCTTACCTACATTTAGAGGCTTATTGATTAATTGTAAAAGTTTGGTTGGTCATTGAGGGATATTTTGAGATAAAAAAAGTCCTTATCAACTTAAACATGACATAAGCGAAATGGAGTCGGTTAATTTACTTTTAAATCCGATCGCAAGCTATATATGGATACGTGTGAGTACAAAATAAAAGAAAGTGGGACTTTTGTGTTGTAATCAACTTAAAGAACGTCTGTTACTATTACTAGTGCTATTACTAGAGGGTATGTTTTCATTGAAATTTCGTACACGTGCAGCCTTTATAGTGTCTCGCATATTGATAGTTATTCCTAAATACAATCGGTTAACTCAATAACATTGATGACCAGGCTAGCGAACCAATGGTGATCATGTCATTTCAAGCTTACATTGCTGAATATTAGTGAAAATCTACCACAAACTATCTGTTTTGAATGTGAACGATCACGTTTTCATTCACAATAAAATTAGTAATTGATCAGCGATCCGTCTACACAATTTAGAAATTCTGCTCAACATTTTACGTATCGATGAATTATTGTTGAACTTGACAGATTTTAATGAATGATATATAAATATAGTTGTGATTGGAAATTTAATTTTGACATAGATGGAAGGTTTTCAACAATGTGCTATTGGTGGAATATGTTGAACTTTACAAATAACTTACGAATTTTCTAACGCAAATCCAATATCAATGGAATACTTTTACAATATTTACTATACTAAACTGTGATTAATTCTCAACTATTTCGATATAATAATTCTAGTGGCCATTGCTGATTTTGTTTTGAGCGTCTGAAACAACGATGGAGTGATTTTACTGAAAGAGAATTCCATTAATAGAAACTAATGGACAAAAGACGTAGAATAAATCAGTTACTTAAAATTCGTCTAAACCTTTTCCTAACAATTAGTTGCTACTTTGTTGTGGTGGCTGTCATTACCTGCATATCTAGTAATGTCGATAGTGACGAAATAGATGTAGAGATTTCAGTTTTTCTTTTGAAAAACGTCTTCAAATACAACAATCGCCGTTTAATGTGGCCAATATTATTGGACTGTTAATTGTCGTTTATTGTTAGCGTCTCTATCATTACTGGCATCCATGATTTAGGCGTTAATTCAGTAGGTATTATCAATTTGGCTTACGAGTACTTCCAAATTTAACAAAATTAAGTGTCGAATACCGTACTTGATTGTGTTCCTTTGTAGTTTCACAACATGATATTAAGTTTCCGGTTTCGCTTAATTAACTCGAAGTCCACTATTTGCAGTAGTCGCACATCCTTGAACTTACTCCAATTTCGTCCACAAACAAATATTATATTTCTAAACAACACAGCTGTTACATATACAAGAGGATCCTTAAAGTTCACGGTTATGTTCAACAAAAACCTATAGAAGCTGCAAAATATGGCAATGTTGTTCGAAACAGAAAGCCATTCTTTAAAAATCAACAACAGTGAAGTGTAAAAAGAACTAAGCTTAATGTGTCCTGCAACATTCATTGTATGACCATTTTTAATTAAATATCCAAAATTCTTCCAACACCAGTCTGACGTACCAGTTGATTTATGACGTAAATGCTACCGAAAACTAACCGAAAATAAACTCTAAATGTTAGATCGAATAAATGAAGAATATGTCGATATATGCAAAGAATTAAGTTGACTCCAAAACATCTGCTCATTTATTCACTCTCTTGTGCCTTTTGATATGTTAGACAATCAACTAGCACATGTTTGCTACTTCTTTGCTATATAAAATTGTATATTTGATGGGAATTTTCGACTATGTTGGATAGTGCCATTCAAACATGTTGATTGATGAGCATATTTTCTTTATTACTTTATATAAATCAAAATCCAAAGTATTCTAGATCTGCCCTGATTTTAGAATCAATCTTTGACGCAATGATATTTTCCCAATGAGATTTAGATGTCAAGCTTTCATTTAGTTTCTAAATGACTGTTTGGATAGATTCGTATAACACTAGGGAAATCTGTTTTCTTCTCGTTCACAACTCTTATTTTTATTGTCATATGAAATAACAAGAATGTGGTAGATTCAACTGGAATTCCGCAAGTTAAGACGTGGCTTTGTAAATATTTAATATGGCCATCTGAACCATTTAGGATTAGATTAAAGTTTGATACACATTGATTTTCAAACGGATTTGTTTTATTTTAAGTAAAAGTGTGCTTCAACACATCAAATCAATATTAGTTGAACGAGAATTGTGCCACAATTTATTGGTGATTGTTAAATTAATTATGTGTAATTTTTATTTTAACAAACACATTTTAATTTTGCGTTCAGACACATTTGTAGTTTGTTGAAAAATAGTTTTGAAATTCTGCAAAAATTTACGGCTACACTGATGAAATTTAAATAATGTCTGTGTGTTTAATGGAAAACCACTTAACATTAATTAAATTGTAAAAACAATGTTGTCATCAATTTCAACAGTAGTTTTGACAGTTCATTAATGAAAATTGCACGCACAAAAATGATATTTGTACACGTAACCGTTGTGTAACACGATATTTTGCCGGCACATATGTAATATAACTGAAATTATTGATTTTAAAACTCATTCCAACAATATTAGAATCCCTTTATTATTATCAGATCAGTTATATATTAAAAAGTGCCAAAGAAGAACAGAAGTTAAATATCCTATCTTCCATCGAAAAGATTTTCCGGTATTCCACCTAATTTGTGAAGAAAATTCAAACTTTAAGAAGTAATAGAGTAGTCGTTTACTAGTATTTGAGCGTTAAGAGGACATAGGTAGCTAATTTGTGAACGGTTGAAATTTAGATCATCTAGAGAACATGTTGCGTTATCCAAAATGTATCTTCTTACGAAAATGAACTACTTTACCGAAACCGTTACTCCTACATTAATGTTTTATTTTTTTATTCATTTGTGGACATCTGTAATATTTATTTCCGAATATTAAATTGTTCAGCGAATTATTTAAAATATTTCGTATCGTATATAATCAAGTGAATTGAATTGGAAAATCTGACATCTACTTCGTATTACTTTTAACGAAAAGACGAACTTACTATTCAAACCATATACCCATGTACTTGATATCTCTTTCACTAAAAGTGTAGAGCTACTTATCTACTGATTTCATTTAAATACATCGACTGGCAACATTTTGTAAAGCAGCAAAATTGAGAAATTATAAGTATGACATTCTCTAATTATAATTATAATTATAATTATCAATAACAAACGTCTGTTTTCTTAAAGAAAGAAAGCCAGCCTTAAGAACTTTCTCATCAGCTAAAAGCAGTGGTTTAATAACAGTACGACTCCACCAAAATTAAAAATGAGAACAATTGTTGATGGAAGACCATATAACTTCCACTTAGTCTTATTTTTGCTTTGAAGAAATTGCTAATTGAGAAATTATAGTAACTTTCAGTAGAAAAAAATTAATAATAAGTAAACTGAAAAAAGTTGAAAAACAAAATTGAAAAGCAACAACAATTTATATACCACTTGGGATATGAAGATTTATAATCTCAACCGATTTTTTATCGTCTTTTAGAGAAAAATTCAAGTATTCAGTTTTATAAAACATTATATTGTTACAAGAAAATTGTTTTCTATCTATATAGCAAACACTTGAAGCTGTACTGTACACAAGAGAATCTCAGGTGTCGAGTAACGATATCTTATCTAACAATCCATATCCATATGGACAATCCGAATACAATTTCATACAGTCAACACCGAATTTTCCAGCTTCTTCAGCATCTAAATATATCGGATCTAAATCGTCTTCGACAAGTCCATCACCGTAATCTGGCCTAAATGATTGAATTCGATTTTTACTATGTCTGTCTTCTTATCAGTAGCGAAGTTGAATACTTACGTTAGAGCTATGTGAAGCAGATGTCCATACAGACCGTTAGTATCATGATATGTACTTTCGGCAGCATTTTCGCATATACTCCGCAATAGACATACCCTACCGTTTATATTTCGCCTGTAACGAACAATTTTATTGTTAATTAAAAGAGCAAATTCATCAAGTGGTTTATTTAAGTTACGGACTATGTAAATTTCTATCTAATAGAAAATTGGCCAATTTAATTTATTTTTATGTTAGGCCCCAACGGAACGATGATATGTATCTGTTGATGAGTATTTAGAACATTTTATTATTTTATTTCTCTTGATATTCGCGTTGTTGGAAAATATAAAGTGAATCTTTTATATTATTAATGAATTCTTTGAACTACGAAAATATAATGCCAAACAGAGCAACTGCATTATAGCTGTTTTAATTAATTCCAAGTTTGTTTCAATTGCTAAGTATCTACCAAAGTTTTTTCTTGTAGTGTATATAAGATAATTAAATTAACTTCTAACGTTATTTGTTATAACAAGAAAAGCTACTTATTGCATTAATTCTTTAAACTAATTACCGATAAACTTTACTAACAACTTAAATTCAATAATATCGGATTTATGTTCACGAAACTTTCAAATTTGTTGAGTGGAAAACATTTGAAAATCAAACTCTACTAGTTATTCATATATTCAAATGTAAATTCACGATCAGTAAGTGAAACGACATACTGAAAGTTCTACAAAATCCACGAAATTTGTCTATGCAAATATTGATAATATTAAATTTTACCTATTAAGAAATCCTTCAATACCACAATAAAAAGCAGCACGTTCACTTCTTGCACTGTTACGTTTCCTACGTGAAATTATTGGCGGATAAATCTCTGTGTTATTTGTGAATTGTGGAAGTGTATATTGAAATTGGAAATTCCACGATACTGACATTGATTGTCTCAAGCCAAGTTTGACAGGTTCAGCAACTCCTAGGACAAACTATATTACAAAGGTTGTAAAAAAAAAACACCGTGAGAGAGTTTATTTCGATCATTACCTTAAATGTGCCACCGTAAGGGAAATAAAGCCGTTTCTGACGGGACAAAACTTTTTCACCCATCACATAATTAAAATTCCACAATTCCAGCAGTAACAGTAACATAACTGTGAAATGGATTAGATCACAATTTGAACTTGTTATTTTTCTCGACATTAATAACATAATTTAATGTAAATTTGAATTTTTTTAACGAGAAAAGTGTTCTTAATCGTCACAACAATTCACAAGATTCTATATGAATAAGTTCAACTACTGGTGAAATATAATGATGTCAATGTAAATATTTAATGTTGTTCTTAAATAACTATTGCTAAATGAACAACGGTTCAGTTGAACGCAATAACAAAGGAATGACTGCCTTAATTATCTTCTTTTACGTAAGAAATACTAAATAATAATAATTTGAATTTTTAATCTCTAAAGGTACTCTGGAAAAATATAAAGAACTTTTTATATTGTTAGTTTTTATAAATGCATGCCACCACAATTTCTATTTTGATATTGTTGAAGTGATAACAAAGAACAGGAGAACAAAGATTATTTTGTAATTATAAAATTAACTGGAACGTAAATGAAAAAAAGAAGCTCATCATTGTTCTGATCATTAAATGAATATTCTTTGTAGTTTGTTGTTTTGTCTACAAGCTCAACATTGTTTTGATAGTTATAAATACAAAAATCCCCTAGACTTAGTTGTATTTTCTCCAATATTACTTACTAATAGACTTATTAAATATAACAGAGAAACCTCAATATACAGGATGTCTACAAATAATACGTCCACAATTATTCTAAACGCAAGGGATTTTTTTGCCAAATCACCTAGAAATGGCGAAAGATCCAGCAAGTGGTTCAAAAAAATCACTCTAGTAATCAGCACCGTAGCTAGGTCGAAGTATCAGGAGGGGCAAATGAACATTTTTGGGGAGACAAAGAGTGTCTCTTTTCAAATCCCCACTAAAATGTAAAAAATGACCTCTACAAATTGCATGAGATATAACTAAAAAATTGAGGTGTTTTAAATATCAATTCCAATAAAATAAGATTCATTGCCTACTAAAAAGTTGTTCTTGGCGTGTTTAGAATTAGTGCGAAAGCCTTAAAAGAAGCATTCTTTCAATATTTTTATAATTATTGAAATAGATATAATATACAATATAATAATTAATGAATTAATTAATAGGTTGATTGATTCTCTCAGGGGGGGCAAAACAAATCTATAGGGTGGGCAATGCCCCCTTTAGCCCCACCTTGACTACGGGACTGCTAGTAATCTTCACGATTTCTTTACCATACAAAATTCGATAATATTTCTAGTCACTTTTAGTACAAAACAATGATGAATTGATGCATTTTTTACAAAGACAATCCTGTCATTCTCTCGTTAAAATAGGATAGAAATTCAAAATAAAATAGTTCAATAGATTCTAAAAAGAAGCCATAATTACCAAGAGTAACGCTCTCACCAAAGCTGACCTAAAAAATTACTATATCCAAGAAAAGGTTGTAGTGATAATAAGCGTTGCAGCATCTGCCCTACCTCGAAGAATTACTCCTAATGATCGAAAGGACAGATCCCTCTCGTATAGTGGATGCTACTGATTAACAATCCAATACGTGTATTTAACCAGATTTGCTACAATCGGAATTGAGACTAAAAACAAGTACCGGTGACTCACTTCTGCGTTCTGGAAATCTTGCAAAACTACCGTCAAGCTCATTCCATCAAAAGACGAAAATTCATCGTCCTACCAAGAGTGTTAATAAGCCAGCATATTCGATCTTATAAACGTTGATGTGTGAGCGGATGGGATTTGCAGGCTCACAGTTTACGTAAGAAGCTCACCTAGACTTTACAATTTCATCCAATCGGTTAAATGTTTGTTTCACATCCAACATAAATAAAAATTTTCATCGTATCTTCAATAATCATCAACAATAAGTCATAGCATCCTATCTTGTTACTATTTTATATCTCTCTGGAGGCTAACATATAAAATATTGTACAAGAACCGTACATCGATTTTTTCCCCCGATCTTTTGTGTACAAAGATTAAGGTTTCTAGACTAACCAGAAGGAAAAAGTAATTTCATATGAAACACAACAAAATACAGAAGAATTACGATGAGATAAAAATCTGTCTGGAATTCAGACACATGACAGTGATTTTTGGGAGTAAAAAAAAACAAATACATTACATCCATTTATTGCATATTTCCACGGATTTAAAGCGTTGTTTAATCCGAATTGTACATAGTTCAATATATAGTAGGCAGTAGTCGGACAATCAAACTGTCATTAATTTATTTCACTAATTAAAATTGCGCTTCAACAAAAATGTCAATACGACTACTATTTGCTATTTTTTCCGTTACAAAACTCTCTCATTATGCCATCAATGGTATGTCATCTCTTAGTAGTACTGAAATAGCATATGAATCGCCATCAACAGATGATCAGCTATCATCTGATAATTACATGTCAAATCAACCATCTTGGCTCCGTGATGCACTCAATGATATTGCTTATTATTTAAGGAGTCATAAATTCAATGAATATGATCGACGGTAAGAGACGTTATGCAAAATAGTGTTTACCTGTGTTCTCTCCCCTTGATGTTTGAATGATTGTCAGATATGTACTTAGCCATTAATTACAGTCTAAATGTCAACAATGCAGCTGACATGTATTTAGCAAATACATGTTGGTATTAATTGAACATTTACCTGTAAATGTCTATCAATTGATGTCAGCAACATAACAAAATTTCTGTAATTTGTATAACTGCTACTGTAGATACGAAAAAACTCCACCAATTCGAAGAGGTTATTACCAAAACTTTCCAAAACCACCATTACGAAGTTTACATTGGGAAGTAAACAAATATTGTGAACCATCATTTTTAGAATGTGTCGATTATTTGCGAAAGAAAATCAGAAATACTGATCTAAAACGTAAAGATGATACGAATGTTATTATTCAAGAACAACAATGGAATTCGGATAACAATAGTCAACAAATAGAAATTGTCGAGGGTGAATGTAAAAAAATGGCAAGAATCGATAATACTCAAGCAAATCCTTTTGAAGGTGAGCCTATTTTCAAGTATTCAATAACAAATCAACTTTAACAAATGTTGATATAAGTGTAAGCCATAAACTATAAAACGATTAAGGAGAATATTGAAAGCTCCTTAAGGAATAATAAGCGAAATATTTTTCTATGATTTAAGATAGTAAAGGGGCGTATTTCTCTAAGAGCCAAAGTAATCAGCAGTAAATCGTATAATAAAATATAATGTTTTCGTGTCAAATAGTTGTCAAACAATCAATATTAATATAGATAGATCGGTTTAAATAAAACGTAAACTACATGCTTGGAATATTACTTACTCCCAAAGCAAGACAATAATTTCGACCATGTTAAAGAAATCGTTGAGCATCATAGTTAAATGGTGCTTAAATACCGGTTAGTTTGTCCATTAAATTATCATATTTAAATGGGGTTAACGTAGGGGAGAAGTTTTTGATATAAATAACATAACGCTAAGTTTCAGTGTACCCTATAAAGCTTACCAACCATATTATCATCTGCTTTTAATAAAGGCACAGTAGCATTTTGAAATTTTGGCGTTATTAAATTCGTTCCTGCCATCGAACCATTAGTAAACAGCCTTAACTATCAGGCGCAAGAGCACACAACTACTTTGAATAAACCAATTCATCCTCAAACAATTGAAAGGCATTCTTTGATAGAAATGCCAATCAAAAGTGGTGGACATGTCATAAAATAGTTAATGATTATGATTATTTTAAACTATTGCATGGAACGGATCTATTATTCACGTTACTTTAAGTCTTAAATCTCCTTTCAGTTGGTGGACGAATAAAATCCCCATCACTTATTCGTTCCCTTAAACAACGATTATTTCAAAGTAAGCATCTTTGTTGGTTTTTTATAACAGATTATTCGGGAAATAATTCATTTCAAGGAACATCCATGTCAGCGTAATAGTTTTTTGTTTTATTCTAAAATTCATTATGATAAAATTCAACCAAATGTTTTTCCTCCTATCTTTCAGGTCCAATTGAACGTTTCCAGTGGCGTACAACTGCAAGTTATTTTATGTGTTCGTATACAATGAATTCAGAACAGGCTTTAGAACATCTGTCTGAAAATTGTGATAATTTTGCTAATTGTTTAGAAGGAAATATTGGACCAAATAATCGAGATATACGTGCTGACAATTCAATACCGTTTAATTGTGCAATTTATAGTTTCTGTCCAGATCCGTGTTGTCCATTGAAACATTTAAGTAATTTTGAAGACTGCTGGAATACACCAGATAATCCCTGTTATCAGGCTAATCCTGTCGGTCAACGGGGATGTTACGTGAATCGTTCACAGAATACCGATTTTAGGTTAGTTGATATTTCGTCGTCTCCTATTTTTCTTTTTGAAACACGTAGATACTACCGACGTATAGTGTTTTTAGTTGTCTTGATAGTGTTTTTGCAATGTTGATTGTTGCTCAAAGTTGGCTATTGAATCCTCAATAGAACACCCCCAGGGTTTGCTCCACTACAACACTTATCGTGTATTCGTTCCATTTTATGTCTATTGTTGCCTTTTGTTGAGTAGACTGTTTAATTATTTTTCTAACATGTCAACTCAGCAATTTAGTTGCTCAACTTTTTGTGTATCTTCTGAATGTAATATAATAATTCATTTATTATGTGACCATGAATTTTTACACGTCACGTCTGTCCAGTAAACGACAAATCAATTTTCTAAAAGTTGTCCGCCCCGTGTTTTTAGAGACTTGATCCTGAACAGATGGAACGTGAGTTGTTCATGTCAACAAAAAGGCTACGTATGGAATTCATTTTATGGAATTTGTGTTGATGTGGATGAATGTACAATGGCATCATCATCTTCCTCTATTATCTCTACTGACATTGATAATAACACATACCACAATTGTGATCCAGAATTAGAAATTTGCCTCAATCTACCAGGGAATTTCAAATGTGTTTGTAAATGGGGTTATATTTTCAACGCATCGATAAAAAAATGTCAACCGAGCCGTGCTCTATTGAATTTTATCACAGAACAACAACATCTATCGAGATCAGAAAACACAAAAAGTTATTTTCAATTGAATTCAACACTTATCTTAGTTTTGTTATGGTATTCGAATTAAAGTTAGACAATAATTGACAATAATATTCGTATATTTATTAAACAATAGTTACTTCGCCAGCTTCAACTACAATAAACTGACCTGAAATCAACACAAACTGTTGAATACTTAACTGATTCCAATTAATACTTTCTAACTTTAATAAGCGATGGTTTATCAAATAATAGTTGTTGTTCTACCTTGTTTTAAATGTCAATTTAATGAAATTCATATTCTCTAGTTTTGTAATTGGTTGTTGTAAACTGAATTAAATTATAATTTCTAACCATAAAATACGTCTGTATTCGATTAAATTATTTTGTTGCATTTAATTTTAAATTGATATTGAGAAAACTTGAAGTTTTAATGCACTCTGTATATCAGCACATTAAATAGGTCACTTCTCATATTTCTGTAGACAAACTCACTGTAAAAAAACAAGACGAAACAGAAGATTTGGTGAACATGAAGTATTTAGCTACAGCAGTAGATCTCTTTCTCATACAAATAAGTCAATGGAGAGAGTAAGAGGAAGACCAGGAAAATATGCTACTGTATAGTAGACGGAGATTAGATTTAACTGTAGAGGTCCATCGGACTTATTAGTTTTCCTGAACTGCGACCACAGTTGATCTATTGTTCTTAACCCTTCGTCGATTGGTATCCCAGAAAAGATATCTTCCTTGCAAAGTTGATTATTTCTCTGGGAGATTTTTCTTTACTTCAGCAGGTGACAAAGTCACACTGTCCAATTTGGGAGCACTCCAGATAGGCTACATATCTCACTGTCTAATTTGCCCAGTTTTTTGAGATGGTATCCAACTGAGCAATGGCCAAGATAGAAGTTCTGTTATAAGTCTTAATTCGTTCCTACTTAGGTCGAGAAGCCTTCTTTGCCTGTCGCATACCTGGGCATTATCGCCAGTAGAGCACCTTTGTGCTCCATTCCCACCCGTTGATTTCCTGCCTAATGTGGGTTTTGATTAACTCTCAGAATGGTCCCGGACCTATGTTGGCATTTCCAGATGCACTCTATATCTCTCTACTCACGTTTCTGTAGGCAAATCCAGTGCAAAACAAAGATGAAATGGAAGATTTGGTGCACATGAAGTATTAAGCCGCAACTCTTGTTTTATAAGACAATGGAGAAAGTAAGAGAAACACTAGAAAAATATGGTACCGTATAGTAGACGTAAGTCACATGGTACTCGACTATTGTCTTTGTTTGTCCTCGTTGAATTACAAACGTCGTGTTTTCTCTAATGTTTGCATCACGTGACTTACATCACAGGCATTTTATACTCTGTCCAATCATTATCGTCAACCTCATTAGACCAAACATGACCAGAAGATTTAATTGAAATAGCAACACAAATAATTAATTAGTTAATCAAGAACTGACAAACCTTTCATACAAAATAAACAACAAACAGTTCTCTTTCATTTTTTCTCATATTGATGAATGAACAAAAAATAATTCAACAACAAACACCTATCGGCAAATTGGATGAGCAAACCATCCGAATAAATAATAACGAGCAAATGTTAGAAGTAGACTAACAAACATACAGGAAATAACTATGATTGTTAAATTTGCAAAAATCATCTATCCTCCAGGCTAATTTCACATCAGTGGTGCTACCTTGTCCGTTGAGAAATCTCGAACTGTTTTAAGCTGTCTGTGTAGTACGTGTTTTGGATTTATTAAAATTTAATTGATAATCAAGAAATTTGCTAATCATGTCTAATTATTTGAGAGAACAAGCTTAAAATAAGGTCTTTACATGATTTTACAATGCTTTTAAGCCAAAACGTAAATGAGGACTACTTAATTCAATCCCCAATATTCCCTGAATTTGCTGGGGAACTGTATAAGATTTTGTGCACGATCGGTAATTTGATTACTGCAACAACATTTTTAATGTTGTTGAGAACATTTCGTCAAAGTTGAAAGTTGATTATAATTGGAACGATGACTTGCTTGCTCGACACCGAACTGATGTCTGGTATAACTTTATTCGTTCTGTTATTATACAGTGCGATGTATTAATTAAATCTAATATGTTTATGGAAATGTTGTAAAGTTGAGGTTTCAACATAAGTCAATGTTTTGAATGTTTGAAACAGTTTACAATGGTCATTACAAAATACATGTAACATGTCAAACAATTACAATCTCTTGATTTGTTAATTTACTTGTTTTTGTCTAGTTTCTGGTAGTTCTATATAATTAACAAATGTTTGCACTATGGTGTGGCAAGTGTAGATGAGTTTTTTCACCAGTGATATGGTGCAGTGTTGTGGTAGTATTGGCTTGTAGAATGGTTCATTAAAAGCGAGATAGAACAGTAAAGCTTGGAATTTATCACTAGGTGATTTATCAGTGGGAATTGCAGATGAGACACTTTAGTGGCAGCTACTGTTACCTGAATCGCCCTGGCTTTTGGGGCAAAATCTCTAATTCTTTATCTAGTTTTGGCTCAATTCCAGTCCAGATGACTAAGATTATCTACACAGTTCCTCCAAGATATGAAAATAACGGATTATATGTATACCATATAGAGGCCAGTTTACATAAATATGTATATAGATGTCTAGATTTTCTTGTATGTAGCCAGCAATTACGATTGCGATTTACGGTTTATCGATCGTTCTCTAATTACTCTGCGAAACGTTCGCCTTCTTCTATACGATTGATTTATAGTATGCTAGGATTTTGGTAATTTCATGAATTTATGGTGTATTGATTAAAAATTTCTGGATATATATTGAGGCTATAAAAATGTGAAATATGGAAAGCAATGGCGACGAAACGTACAACAATATACCGAGAGAAAAAAAACATTGGAAAAAAAATAGGTAGGTGGAGAACAGAAGAGAAAAAAAACGAAAACATGAAGGGGAAAAACAGAATTTCGCCGACAAGTTTAGATAGGATAGACAGATATTTCACATTTCTTTTCAATGATAAAACCAACCAACAATACGTTTTCATAAAGACTTATAACAACTGAATGTTATCTGTTACGAACATAAATTAAACTAAAATATACAAACCTTAATAATAATTATTATTATTAACGTAGAAGTTTTTTTTTAAAGGCAAGCAAACGACTCTTTTGTCTTGTTAATATTTTTTATTTCCTGTGAAACGTGTAAATGATATCATAAATCATTTAGCACCTGCGAATTTCACTGTTTTTATTACAGATATACCAAAAATGTTCCTTATTCTCGTAAGATATTTGTGTAATTTAGGGAAATTAATAGCCGAATTGTAGATTTAACATGCTAAATATTTTTGCAAAAAATTAAACCCAGAAGACGGTTGTCTAGCTGGAAGATTAAAAAATTTATAGAGGAGATGGCTTCAATCCAGTATTGAGCGAGTAATTCCTATACATTCCTGTGGCAGCTAATGGTTTGCTAAATTCTTGATTTGTTGGATAGAATACTGACGGTACTGTATGTACTGTTGGTGGAAATCTAAAGAAAAGAACGTTAAAATGTTATTACTACCATTAAAGCTTTTTACCTGCCGTAATCACTAGAAGTAGTTCTATAACAAGGATGCTCAGCGGGTCTCCGTTGAATGCCATATCCAGAAAACCAGGATGGATATTCAAATCGTTCTGGTAATCGGTAAGTTTGATAAAAATCAGAAGTTTTTAACAATTCACTATTATCACAATTCGTCATTATCTTCTATCACTGTTTAAATTGTAGAATTGAAAGCAATAAACTAAGTTTTGTTTGTTGGTTTCGTTTTAAAATTAATTCGAAAGAGAGTGCTCTTGTTTATACCGTAAAATTTTCGTTCCACTGACATCTGTCAGGAAAACGTGTTGTGTTTTAATATTGAATAAACGTGTCATGGCAACGGATTAGATTCATATCCAGTTGCTGAAAAAGAATTTCAATCGACTGATTATTGAATGGAGGCACAATTGCAGAAATAAATCCATCTAAATCGAACATTTCAATCAAAGAAACAAGAATTTAGCTTGCTTAAAAGAAATAAGTTGTGAGAATGGCTGTGGTGTTATCTATTAGGCAAATGCTAAACTTCTACTGAGCTTTATATTTGAGGAAATTTTCAAGTTTCTACTGTTATCTAAACGCTCAGAATTCTACAGAAAGCTCTGCGAAGGTGACATCTATTACGGGATAGTTGGATTAAGCTTGCTTTATATGTGAAATTGATCCGTCGTCAAATCTACATTCTACGTTTAAATGTTGAACTAATGTCGCGATTGAATAATTTTCTTTAAATTACGAATAATAATGGCGAAACTCTCAAATTATTACGTATTTTTGTATATCGTGATCTGTTATATTTCCAGTGTTTTCGAAGTGTTTACGAAAAATCGTTGGACACCTTTGTCGAGCCACTGTTTCTCCGTCTACAGAATAGAAATTTGTCCAGATGATGGTCAAATTTATGTGTCAAATTGTCATTAGAATGCAATTCCATATGAAAACGGTTCTCCAAATCGATGCCTTTTCGACAACTCCCAACAAAACTGTCGTGAATTCAACAGAAATCACACGCCAGTTTGTACAGAAACTGTCTATGAGAATCCCTAAATGACAATTTCACAAGACTGTCAGTGATTAAATCATCAAAAATAAATTACTCGTTTGAATGATCAACCATTTAATCGTCATTGTGATGAGAATCTTGGGTATTTAACAATTGTAGATGACCGAATTGTTATCATTACCGTTTTCAGCTTTTATTTCAGAGCGGTCATAAAATTTCGTAATAAAATCGACATACCGACCAAGCATTAGATATATTTTCAGTTAAGGCCGAAAATCCTTAATATTGATGTCTGCAAGTTGGATTTATAAGATCCTTCTCAACGATATATCTTTCATATATTGTTACTGAATGTTTTGATACGTTTTTAGGATCACTGCCCCAGTTTTATTAAGCAAATCTAAATGTTTGAAAATACAAATTTTACACATTTTCAAGTTTCTTCACCCTCAGGAATTATTGGAAGCAACAAACGCGAAACTGCAAATTTCATTATTTGATGTACGTATAGTTTTGGTCAAATTATCCTAAGTTTAGCGTGTTGATTGACATCTATTTGGCGATTTTATGCGAACGTGGAGTATTCCGTTACGTTTTACTTCTATTTTATTCGGTAAATGAATCAATAAGTTGGTTATTATCGAGAATAACTGTAGCTAATCGTATTGAATTAAATCAAAATTTAATCGAAAACTTCAAAGTTACTGAAGATAATAATCGTGAAATATCTATTAAGGATATTTTGCGGTCAGGACAACTTATCTGGAGAATTTTTCATTGTTCATTAACTGCGGTCTGTTGTCAGTTTTCGTTTTTATGACTTAACTTTTGCTACAAAAGATACTTAACAAAATTTCGTTTTACAAGCGATTATAAAGATACCGGCTTATATTTTAATATATTTTTAAATTGATTATATCGTCGTTATTACAGAAGTTGTTTGTTTACTTTTAAATTTTCCTAATGGCAGCAAGAATTATCAACAAAGAAACAAAAAATTCTTATAACTGAGTACACAACAATCTATTGTGGATGTATTGGTGGGATGTTAGGTTCACAAATACCAGCCTTGGTAATAATTTAATGCAATTCCGAGAAAGTCCCGATCTCACTCCTCATTCAATTATTACTACAAATTTGGCTGATAGCTGGTTCACAATCTATCTAGATCCATATTGAATCGAGAATTGGGCATGCAGCAATGGACATAAAGATTGAATAATACGACTGACTTTATTAAATCAAATCTCAGGCTAGAATATATACGCCACTGTCAACAATTGTTTTCAGTTCAATGACGAATTCCAGCAGGATTTTTTGTATGGCAATTTCTGGAAACCGTAAAATCAAATTTACCTGATAATATCAATAATATTATACCATTATTGATGATAATTTAAAATAAAACAACTTTATCGCTTCCATATGACCTGTAAATTTCTAAAGGGACTTGAACTACTATAAGCTAGATGGCATATGGTTATCTAACTTAATGAAATAAACAAGCAAAATTGGATAATATGATAATATAATAGAATTGAATCTAACAGTAATATAGCAGATTGATTGTTTCATTTTATGCCAATTATTAGGATCAACTGAATTCGAGCCAATTAATTAAGGATCAAAAGCTCCATTTGTTTTCTCTTAAACAAGACATAGATTGAACGAAAGATAGTGGTAGTTTCAGTAATGTATAATAATTCTAAGAACGGTAGTAAGCTTGTCGATATTGTCCAAATTCAAAATTATGTACGTAGTATGCTGAACAAAGAAGAACGCTCAATAGGCGAATTTCAAAGACTCTTCTATTCGACTGAAACACAATATTGCCCTAATTTCTAACAGAAGATTAATAAAAATACAGTGTAGTAGATATTTTGATGTACACTTTTCTCCAAGGTAACTGATATTGATTGATGAATTTTACAAGATCACAGTGACGCATTGTGAATATATTCGTCGTTAGTGTAAATGCTAATTTAATAGGTTCGAAGCGAGCAAACAGATGTTATTTATTTGTTAAGGCAATTGTATTCATGTATATCATTATTGTTGGTTTGAGGACAATTCATTAAGGACATTACAATTACATTTAGATTTAACGTGCCATACCTGCCATCTATGACTCAATTCACACGGCCGCCAGGACGCGGGGTTGACAGAATTTTCGGCCAACATCACCAGACCTTATCATCAGACCAACTACCAAATCACTTCAGATCTGCAGGATCATCAGACCGTTTCATGACGCCGGGGCTTATGTAAACCTCTGCTGCCTCTGCAAGACAGCGTCCGAGTTAGTTCCTAGTTACTGTCACCCAACCCTCTCTATTCTGCGGGAGTCTCAACTACTAATCCCACGAATCCAACCTTAAAAGCCGAGCCCAGGCGCTACTCCGGCACTGGTGGGCCACACCAACAGGACTTCACATGTGGTTAATTTAACCATTTTGACCATTTGCTAAACTGTACATCGCTATATACCAAAGTTCTCCTTGGCGTTTCTTCTGACGCCACTTTACTACCAAACTGATGGGAATGAAAACAATCGATGATGCGAGAGATATTTCTTTCACTATTTTGTTGGCATAAAGATTAGATTTACTCCTCATAATAAGAAGTTATTGTACAATCAGTAGTTCCTAAAAGTTCCTTTTATTACGCACAATTACCTTTTTATTAGGCAGTTTACAACATCAATACCCATAAAACTGATAATATAAAGATTGTCTAATTGCCGCATAACAATAGGCTGGTGAGACTGCATTTGGTCATTGTTGCCGCCTTTTAGAATCACGTTTGTAGACTCAATTACAATGATACTAGATAGGTATAATGTATTTTTTCGTATTCCCCTTCACAAGTTCCTTCGGTGTTGATATTTATTTACTTATTTAACAGACTCACCAAAAATACTCATTTTAGTTTGATTAAATTGATAACGAATCCATAGTGATACAACCACTAAACGATGTGACAGCAATCTGTTCTGTGTTTAGAATAAATCAATGAGTGCATATTTATTAGAAATTGTCGTGCGATGTCTTTGGTAGATTTTAAGACACATCTGACTCTTCTTAAACAGTGATTGTTGCCTTCACTCCGATTTTCTAATATCCTTTTTACGTCCTTCTCCATATGAATTTTGCCCAAAGAAATTTCTCAAGCAACAAAAAATTATTAATCATAGAAATAGAATAATAGAGACAGTATAATGGGTGAAAAACTGAGGCCAATACTATGAATGAATGATGCTGTATGCTGACAAAAGACTCGTGGGGCTTTACTAACACTCCTGGTACTCCTCGAATTACGGGTATTGTTGCCTGTATTTCAACGTTTGACATTTAATGCTTATTCGGTTTAAATACCAACAAGTTTGAGTCCAAAATCCAATGTCATTCTTTAATTTAGCAAATCGTTGTAAACGGATTTCAAAGTGAGTTACATTCCTGAAACCTATTTGTTTATTATTTGTGACAAAAGTTTTTACGTGTTTCCAAATTAATAGAGTAGTTTGGTTGTAAAGATTATTTAATGGTTTAAGCCAATTGCAACCCGGAAAATTTCCACTCATATTGAGTTTCAGTTAGAAAAACTATTTTGAAGTTTTGCAACCGAATTAAAGAGCTATAAATTCTTAAAACTATACAACCATTTTGAAAACTGCCACAATATTATTACAATACTATTAAATAAAATAAAAAACCCGATGTTGTTACATTTAACTGTTGTCAATATAAAAGTTTTTTTTTTTGTGGTCGCTACTTAATGCACACGTAGCACAGTTAAGAAACTTTGTCCCAACTTTTTGAAACTAATGTTTCAAACAAGGTCTCACTACGTTCCAACAGAGCATTTATGGAAGCGCTTTCTAAAAAATTTGGAACTCCCTGCGGATTTTTTCTCTCAATTCAGCACGTTAAAATGCTCGTTATACTCTTCAAATTAGTTTTTCTATTGCGACAACTTTGAGGATTATTTATTCTAATTATATATTGATTTTTGAACTAAATCTTCTGTAAAGTCAAAGTTCATACAAGATTGAATGTTTGTGAATTTATTTTATTGTAAATACAAGTCTTCATCTATTGGAAAACTTTTAATAAGTTGTTACTGACAACATTCCACGCTACAACATCAACAAATAAGATTTGAATAATTTTAATTTTCATATGTCACTAAATCTTTTCACAGTTCCCTAATTTAAATCATTTTACCATTAAGCTGCTATCATTTATTATCATCTAATTATAATTCTGACAATGTTGTTGAATAATGAATTATGTTCGTATTGGAATATTCAATATTTAATTGAATAATTCCATCTTTCGAATAAATAATTAAATTGTCTCTAGAGGATTTAAAGATTGGAATATTTTATGAAGTATTAAATTTAATTTTCTGTTTGCCTGTTATTGTTTTGATATAGGTGGTGTTTTCATGAATATGTGATTGATTTGAAATTGAATTGACAATCGCCAATACCAATACAACCACAAACAGTTGAAGGAAAATAATGTGGAAACAGTATAATTTTAATTGTCGATTTTTGATTGAAACAAAAAACAAATGCGCTAACTTTGATCGGCTTATGTTTCATTTTTAGATAGATGCACGTGTGCCCATTTACGCATATTTACCAACGATTACATTTGAATAAATAAATGATCGAATAAGATTAGGATGAATAAGTCAAGAAAATAACAGCAGGACGCTCGGCAACCTCTTTATGGGTCTGCCTGTCGGCGGTCGATCCTTTATGTTGTAAAGAATTCCGTTTTAGCACCTTGTCGTATGGTCACTTTAGATCTATTAAAAGAACCCTTAAATACATGTTAAACATGACTTTTGACCCTACTTATGTGCATACAGAGACTAACATCAACAATAATGTGTTATACTAGTCATGAGTGGGTTGAATTTAAATTATCCTCCCTTTTCATAGTATTGTATGTTCACTATTGTGTCTGTATAATTTGGCTA
The DNA here is from genome assembly GCA_028455855.1 of Meloe dianella. Taxonomy (NCBI): domain Eukaryota; kingdom Metazoa; phylum Arthropoda; class Insecta; order Coleoptera; family Meloidae; genus Meloe; species Meloe dianella. Next base: position 1,575,056 of record JAPTHL010000060.1, read on the forward strand.
TAAATTTCACCAACTACTCAACAAAGTTTTATTTTCTGTACACGTATCTACAATAAAATAGTTGTGGGTGAGGGATGTCTGTATAAATTTAAATTTCTCTCGGTTTTTTCTGTTGGTTTTTTTATCCAAATGAAAACCATCTAATATGTTTTGATTACAACGTTTTATTCTGTACAAATTTTGTGTTCTGGTATGGATTAAATGAAATCCACAAAGAGTTATTGTATTATTATATGGATGCGCCATCCTTTAAGATGACCGCACTACAACAAATTGTTACGACAATGATGTAACTATTTAAGGAGACTTACGAGGAAACTAATGTTAAATCAGCTAAATTTACTGAACAAGTCATCAAAATCAATGAAATTGTTGGAAATGTTTAAATTTCTAAAAATAAAATTAGAATATCGTTTGTTGATTGTGAAACACCACAAAACAAACCTGTTAATTATCCATTAACTTTACAAAACTCGATAAACAAAAAGGATTTTACAGAGTTTGATTGCATCCAATTAGAATGCATTATTGTCCCTATAGCGATTCAATTCAACACATTTTAATACAATTAAGAATTTGCATTCGATGAATTTAATTGTTTTATTACGTTTGTTATAGTTGATTGACTTTATATTGACCAAAGTGTGGCGAAACATATACTCAATAAGTGTAAACCTGCCAATGCTATCTAATTAAGATTAGAGAGGAGCATGAATGCTCATACTTCAACGAATGAAACAAAGAGCACTATTAGAGCACCACGTGACTTACGTCTGTGTCACTATATCGTCTATGATTAGTAGTAGGACAAGTAAGCTTGTCTTTTACTAATACACACTTGTCGTTTCATTTGTTACAATAATCACGACTACGATGACTGCTTGATGAGCTATCTATTTGATCAAAATTTTTGCTCGAATTGCAAAGCCTTTCGCTACAATGGCAGGTTTTTCTTGCCGTTTCAATTATAGCTGTTACTTACAAGATTTTTGTCAATTTCTATCAACTGTTAGTTTCCGAGGGTTATTTTTTTCTTTTTTTTCTGGAGAACCACGGACGAGTGTTGTGCTTGTTAATAACATTCGACCTGCGGCAGGGACGCACGAGTCAATCAACTCATAAAAAAGACTGCTTGGCATCCATTATTGCCTTAAAGTTATATCAAAACAACTCTATATATATATATATATATATATATATATATATATATATATATATACTGCTCCAAAAATATTAAAGTGATTCAATAAGTTATCGTTATCGTTTTTAAGAAACAAAGTAACCACCACAGAAATTGTATGAAATCTTTTCGAATTACAATTGTTGATAAAATCATTAACTGATCAATCATTTTTATAAATGGATACATAATTACAATAATAATAATCCGTAAATGCTGATTATAATCATTTGTTCTATGTTATGAGCCGCTTTTCAATAACGCTTCGAGAAATTATTCACTATCTATTAACGAAATCTCTCACGAAAACATGATTTTGTCAAGAGCACCATCAACTATTTAACAACAAATCGAAAACTGTTTTCTATCATTTGATATTGTTAGAAGCTAATTCTATTGCAATTTGTTTAAACAGATATAGGCATGTGAGCACAATAAACAGTAACAGAAAAAAAGGAGCTTTAATGGATGTCCACGTTAGTTACAATAAATCTAGCCAATGGGGTAGAGTGGAATATGTGATAAACTAACAATAAAACAGTAAACTGGCACCATCTTTGAAGTGTGTGCTATTCTCATCCTCCACTGACTGAATTCGGGGGTACAACTATACTAAACGAAATATAAGATTATGTGTTATAGTGTCAGTGGTGATTCCTTGTTTGCAGCGGAAACACGTGCTAACCCGTATGCACTTAAAAAATACAACAGGGTGGCCTAATATTTGTTAAATAGAAAGAGTGTCTTTTGTTAAAACAAAACACAAAAGCGTTTAGTATAATCGTTGTCATCCTTCACGTCACAACATCCTCATATTCGAGAGATATCTTAACGGAATATGTTGAGAATACGAGCTGTTCAATCACTTTCTCCTGTGTGATAATCTGTAGTTCAAAGGTGTAAAATTGAAATTAATTTTAGATAAAACAGGTGTTTGAAGTAGTTCAACGAATATGAGTGTTACTGTTAATGAAGTGCTCTTCAATGTTGTTAAACTTTCACAACTACACGTGATTTTATTGTTGTGTATGTGTGCTCCATTATCAGGTTAGTGGTTTTAAAGTTTTGATAAAATCCATGTTGTGAATCATAGAAGAACTTGTTAAATTAAACAAATTTATCCGTCTTTGATCTATATTTGATATACATTAAGTTGAAAGCTTGATGTAAATATTTGTAATTAACGCTCTGTTAATTGATGATTTGTCAGCAAGCGTTTTATAGTTGTTGACAATTTTTCAAAATATTTTGATAGAAATGCTCATTTCAGTTTGAAAGCGAGAAACTTCTAATTAATTATCGTTAGAAAAAAAAATATAAAAGCCCGTAGAGGAATGTTTTGTATTTGAAAAAAAATTTAAAGAATGTTGGTGTTAATTTGTCGTCAATTTTTCATTTTTCTCCTCTTCACATTACATTTCCGTGGGTGTTTATTGTATTCTTTTTCCCTCATATAACTTTTTAATCTAAATTTAGTCTGCTGCTAATTGGTTGTTGCACAAAGCAGTTAAAAATAGCTGCAAATTACATTTGCTTTGCCTTATGTTGTAGTAAAAAATTCTTTTATAACGTATCCAGTTGAAGTTGCAAAAATAATTCAACGAATCTCCAGTTACTTTAAAAAGATGAAAGGTTGATATGCATTGTAGAATGCCAACGATAACAATAAAATGTTGGCATGCTTTTCACAGATGAAACTTAAAATGAGTTTCATTTAGAACAAAAAAAAAATATCCAATTATTTTTAATGTTATTACGTTAAAGTGATTTTGATCGTATGCCGAATTCAATTTGAATTTCGAATAAAACGAAATGTAATCATCAGAAACTTATCCTGTGAAATAGAGTTTTCCTTTTTAATAAATGACATTTCATTGTTGTTTAGTTAGTTAACAAATGTTTTTCTTTCCACAAGATCTAAACAGTTATGGACTAGAACACCCTCTAGACTAAAACTAATGTGATGATAAAACTTTAACTCATTGTTACATTTCCTTTCTAAGTTGTCCACACTAAAATGCGTTGAAATGCTTTTTTATCTTCATTCACCAACTTCCGTATCCGTCACTATTCACATTTTAACGATGCTAAATTTATAACAACTAAATTCTTATAATAGTTGGAAAATTGTTGAGGTTCCAACGTAACTGTATTGTCAACTTATAAAACTATTTCACTCCTAAAAATTATTTATTTTAAACAAGCAATTTCTCCCAAAAAAAAGAAGGAAACTAATGTGCTCCAAGTCGAACAAACCAAATTAAAATTAAGGACACTAATTGTGCCAAAAGGAAGGAACGACATAATTGAAATAAAGTAACAACTAAGACAATAATAAATTGCGAATAAATGTAAAAAAAGAACATGGAAAATAAAATCAAATAAAACAACTACCAAGATTGCTCTCTGACTTTCGACGTAATTTAGTAGTCTTTTAAATTAAATAAATAACATTATAAAAATTCTAGTTGGTAAAAATACGACAACAAAGATGTTCCATAAATGGAATTTGATTGTTCGTTAAATATCAAAACGTGAAAAACTGAGGAATACTTGAAATCGTTTGAATCGTTAGAAGTGACTGAAGAGCTTGTTGTATTTTTCCAATGACGAATAAAAAAAAGAACAACAGGTGATTTCCTTAGTTTTTATTCATCTGTGTTTTGGACGGCTTTCCAGTGAATGCGCCTTAATTTCCTTGATACAAACGAATACGAAAGACGTGGTCTTGTTTCATTTTCTCTAATGCTTAGAAAATGTTGAAATTCCGCCTTTTTATTCGCATTGCATTTCATTTATTTCAATTGCTGTTCTCTATAGACATGTCTTGTGTGTTTTCGAATAAATTGTTTCAATTTTCTATTAAAACGTAATCAATTGCAAAAAAAGCATAGTGGAATTAAAAATAGATTGGTTTTCTTTTGTGGAATGTCTAATAAATAATATGCATCTCGACGCTTATGTCTGCATTGTTGACGCAACTGATTACACTACATCGTCTACATCAGCTGTTTCATTCCATCACAACTCAACGATACACACCATTTAGGCCATATGTGGTTTATTAATAATCGTCAATCTTAAAGCCCCATTCCAGTGATTGTAATAATTAATTTTAGTAATCTTGAATGTTGACTTAATTGAAAATTCAAGGAAACGATAGCTTTTATAATAGTCTCATTATATTGTTATTAGTCGTTCGCTCTTCGTTTAACTTTAACGTAACTCAATGCATATAATAAATCGTATAAATAACAATACAATCAATGAAACAATGCATATCCAATATTAAACAATAATTACGGACCATTGTTTGATTTTGGTTTCAGTTTAGCGATAATCTGTTTGGAGCCCAACAATCTCTGTTTGAACAAATCTATATATGTTTGATTTTCTTGTTTGTTATTATATCGTGAATGAATCAATTGTGAATCTAGTCATTGTCTTGTCATATAGCTGACAAACTACAATTTTTATCTTAACTTTTTACAAAACAAATCAAGTTGAGCGTATAATTACAATAATCAACACAAAATTCACAATGTATAGAATGACATGTAGCTTAGTGGGCTCTTATTGTTGTATACTAAACCAATTATTCCATATAAGTGTTGAATATGGTCATTTTACTACTATCATTATTACTATTACCAACAACTATAATCAACTAGATTCGTTACAAGCGTAAAGCGACCAAATCATAAATACTGAAAACTAGAGAGACAGAATAATAAATATGGTGGATGATATCTAATTATACCTGCACTGGTTGTAGTTGTAATTGATTATATTTCAACAAATGAGCTTCTTCTCCTATCTCACACACTATATATTCTCATATATGTTGATTTCTTGTTTGTATCGTTTACGTAATTGTTTTACTTTTAAAAATATTTGGCAAGCTCTCCTTTTTTTTGACCTACTTTAATTATTGTTCTCATTCATTCCGTAAAGGTTTCCATTAGTACTTTTTAATCGAATTTAGATTTTAAAGTGAATTGCCTGTTTTGGACTACCATCGACAGGCTAATACCGTCTTGTAATCCATTTGAACCCCATCTGAAACTTATGGAGTCTCATGTGAGGGTCAATAAATTAACGAAGGATCAGTTTCCACTAGTTGGAAATTTGGAGCGAGTTTTCTAACGTGTTTACATTGAACGTAAATTTCGGGTCTAGATGAATTATTCGAAAGCAATTTTTCGAAAGAAAATTATTCGAAAAACAAGTCTTCGAATGAGAATTCTTTTCAATTTGGCTTAAAGGGTGACACAACTAGAAAATATGAAAGAAAATGGACAACTTCTATGAAAAGCAAACGAAAACAGTAACGTTATTCAATAAAAAAGCATGCCCCATAGAAATAAACAATACCCGGCTAAGGTACCACATAATTGGAAAGAAAATAAATACGAACATTGTGCCGAAAGGATCAGAAATGTGTAAAGTGTGGCAATATTTGGTGAAGAATACAGTGTTCTTTGCGGTTTGTGTCTTCTTTTATTATTTTACTTCCGTGTAGCATGCTGGTAATCCGGATTGAAATGTCAGTTTATTGGAGTACCACTAAAAAAAATGCGTTTCGAATCATTGTAATTCAAAGAGTTACCTGTTCGAATTATTTGAATCTTCGAGTGATTGTTTTCGAATAACTGTATTCGAAGTATTGCTTTCGAACAATTTACCGGCACAAAAACTAAACTTCTGAGTTGACAAGAGTTTGTTGCAAGGATGGTAACACTAGACCAATAAACTCGCCTGAGAATCTTACGACAACTTTAAAAAACTCACAGGAAGTTTCCTGCATTACTGTTAACTCATGTAATTTTTTTGCATGTTTCTATCATTCGGGCGCTCTGAAAACACAATATCAAAATTAATTCGTTGATTCATCGTTACTGATTAGCTAAGTGTGACAGAACCTGAGATAATAGTGGCTTTCATAACACTTGAAGAGCTGTTTTAATTTGGAAAAAGACGTCCGCAATTCTTTCGAATGCTGAAAGTCAAAAAGTAGACTTATTTTTATGTTGGAAAATGGTTTTTACATACGCAAAATTTAAAAACGTTTAGCTATTACCGAAATATTGCAGTGCTGGAGTTCTGTTCAGACAGACAAGCATAGGATGACGGCTTGTAGATAGAAGCGTTATCAAAAAACGTGAGGACTGATCAGTCTGTATATTGATCATTATTATAAACTAAAGATAATGGAAAATTGCTTTACAAACTTACAATACGTATAATTTGGTGATCAACAATTAAATATTTGAAACGGAAGTCGTGTACTGTTGTCAAAATAAACCTTCATCGTATCTATTTAAACATTTCAAACTCCGTAGTACTCGTAACATAGGACCAACAATAATATAGTTTTAGAAATTCTTGAACTAACTAAAAATAACAGATGTACCTTGTTTAGTCACCATTGTAGTTAATATTAGGCTTACATTGTTGATGATATTTTAAATAGAAAATATATTTGGATACGATTGTGTATATGATGTAGTAATAATAATAATAATAACCATATTATAGGTAGCTAAATATTCTGTGCGCGCTTATGTATTCTCCAATAGAGACTTTTTGGCGTCTTTTCAACAATTTTGACAGTGTTATAGGTCATCGTGCTATAATATACCACACATATAACCACTTATAGTTTACATATGAATTGTAATATTGCAAATATTTAGAATTATGATTTATAATTCTCGTCGTTGTCAATAATACAATATTTATTATTCAATAAGCGATACAGTAATGTACTGCGATATATCATGCATCCATCCAATTACGTACCCCTCGAATATTTTAGTTTAATTGCGATGATAAAAGTGAATTATTGCTAATTTCTGAACTTAATGTCAATCTCCCATATTTTAAGATTAGTGTTATCTCAACAAATGCGATAAAAAAAAATAATCCAGAACATCATTTAGCGAATACGTGATATTTTGGATATATACAAATTTTATTGTACAACTTGTTTATCATTCGAATAAAAGCGAAACAGTAAAATTAAGATTAATCTTATTTTGAAAACTCTTGTTGTGATAAATCAGAATTACTCATTTTTATATAGCAATCTAAACAAAAATTCATCTTCTGCCAGACCATTCCAATTCTCGTTTTATTGCTGTTAGCAATATATTCTCCAACTAAACGTTTATTAAACTCGGTATAATTAATCATAAAAATCAGAATAGTATGCAACAGAAACCATCTAATAGAATAATTAAAATACAGAATTAATTAAAAGAAAACCAACTATAAAGAGAATCAATTTGCAGAGAGTAAAACTGTAAAATAATAACAATTCTAATTTTAAACAATCACACTACTAACATTCCTATAAAACATTTTTATAAGAAAAACCAAAATAATAAAATCGAATCGGGGGTGTTAAAATAGAACAATAGAGTTGTTATTTTTTCCAGGCTATTTCTGTCGTTATTTATTATAGTTGACTTTGATATGTTAGAAGAGAGAAAGTTTGAAACATTTGTTGAATCGACCGATTTACAATTATTCCTGTTTCACAAATATCTAAAAAAAGCACAACGATTTCTGAAATTCTTTTGAAAAGATTTTATTTTATCGAAATAAATACATTAAAAAAACCGGAATATTCTTAGGTCATTCAAATATTTAGAATGTTTATCCGGTTAAGTGTATTGCAAATAGATTTGTTTGCAATTAATTTGAATTCCCTTTAAAATGAATGTTATTTCATTGTAATAAACATATAAAAATGAACAGTTCGAGATAAACATCAACATTACAATAAAATTCTTGCGAAATAATAGAAACGAAATGTTGAAAGAAAAAAAACAAGAGAATTTCCGTTACACGTTACTAGTTTTTAGTTTTATTTCTTTAGTTGTAAAAGTTTACAGAAAGTAGAGATTGATGTGATGTCCATCTATCAAAAGAAATAATAGACGACATTCAGGAAACTTTTAACTAAACTGGAAATTTTATCCACGTTCACCAACTCGTTAAGCATTTTGTTTACTGTTTATAAATATTTGCTAATGTAAATAAAGTTTCATCTACGAGGATTACCATGAAACATGAGAGCTTCAAAAAGTATGTATTGGCAATTTGGTTGTCAATATGAAAATAAACATGAAACAAAATGAAAATTTCTTCATTGTGAATTTTTGTCACTGTTATGATTCTATGAAGTTCAGATGTCAATTAGTTGCCTCTTCAATTCAAAAGAAGCCGGAGCCTTATTGTTTTTCTGCTGTCAATTAAATTTTGGGAGAGTAGCTCCATTTGGTTAACCATAGGAATGTAGGCCTTGAAAAAACTGATGTTTTGGTGCGCAATTCGTATTTATATTGTCCGATTCCAGGATAATGCTCCTTACAATCACAGGATTATTATTCTCAAAAAAGTCACTTTTATTGTTATCAGTTGCCAAGAGAATGATACAAGTTGTGAACTGTATCTCCTTGAGCAATTCTATGAATTTCTTTAACTTTAACCACTCTCTACAGTTTTTTTTTGGGCAATTTCCAAATCAAATTCACGATTTGAAACGCTATTTAAAAAAGCCCATTCGTCTTGCATAATATTCTTTAACCATAAAGTTGGTATGGCATTTCCCAACTTGTCAATGTATTCGTAAGCTTTAAGTTGCAGAAAAGCACAAGTTCCCTGAAGTTCCTACGGATCGCAGCACTTAATCCTCAAGAACGTATCCTACTGAGCATTGTTCTTTTGCATAAACTGCAAGCACGTTTAAATGTCCACACATTATTTTAGTTAAATTAGACTTAAAACTAATAAAAATTCGGTTAGAGCTTGAGAATCTAGAAATACGATTCGATAACTTTATTTTCCAACTTACAATTGTCCAAACCAATTGAATTTTCGTGCAATCTGTAAGCAAAAATTCGAATTTCCATTAAGCTTTCAATGTATAAATTGGTTGTTGCAAAACTGATGTGTGTAAAAGGAATTCTCTAAAATATTTCCAATATCCTGAATAAAAATTCAATATGATTTTTAAATTCTCAGGAAGCTCTCTAATTGATAGTTTCATCACTCGTTTAACAAAAAAAAAAAAACAACTCAATATTAATATTAGGAAATTCTTTATGCTTTACACGTTTACTTAAAAAAAAAACAAAAATGATTAAATTGTCCACAGAATTTTATGAAATACTTTTTATTGCCGGTTATTTTTTTGCATTTCATTATTATTATTATTATTATTTTTTGGTGACGATGTAATAGTTGGACACGTGCCAGAGATTTAAAGCTCGTCCGCATGATATTTATTTATTTTTCTTTTTATTCTTGTTATTATTTCAAATAAGCTCATAGAGTTCCATAAATTTCAGGTTACATTTGGACAAATAGTAGCCATAAATTAGGATTAGTTCCAGTATTTGATGAAATCACTGAAAGGAGTATTAAAGCTTCAGAAGGTCAAACATTATTGCTACCTTGCAGCGTCAGAAATCTTGGCGATAAAGTTGTAAGTTAAACAATCTTTTTTTGATTCGTTTTTATTCCCTTGTTTGTGACAGTTCAACAAATAGTTTTCAAATTTAATTCCCCGTAAATTGTCAAATTGCAATAAAGATACTTCAAATCGAATAAGCCGCAATAAGCAAATCAACACCCAGCATAATTAATTCTTCCAATAAGATTAGAATGAAATTTCCGGCAACTTAATCGTATTCGAGGAAATTGATCAATATCTTTCATTATTTTTTAACTATATTTAAATCGTTTCACACTAGAAAAAAAATCGTGTAACTTTTAAAGTGAATATTCGTCAAGTTTGAAGTGTTTGAAATTGAATGTTAACGTTTATAAAAGATTAAATTAGAAAAAAATGGCTGAGTGTGAAATTTCACATTGTTGAAAGAGCAATCAATACGTATCGTAATGGAACAGTAGTAGAAGCAATACTAGTCCCATCTGGACAATTATTAAATTTCAATTAATTTATAATTAAAAATTTAGTTTTCATCATACTTTGTTAGCACAAATTTACGACAGCAACTGAGAAATTTAATTATAAAATGTTGAGTGTTAACTGCGTGCGGCTGTATTGAAATAACTGTCCATATCTGAGCTAATGAAACAATAGCGTTGTTTTTTCATAATTAACAACAAAAATTCTCCAAAGTGTTCATAAATCAATAGAGAGAGCTAGTAATAAGTACTTGTTTCAGGTTTCATGGATTAGAAGTAGAGATTTACACATTTTAACATCTGGTCGATTCTCATTTTCCAGTGATAACAGATTCGAACCAGTGGCATCATTAGACAATGATTTCTGGGGATTGAGGATACGTGGTGTGAAAATTACAGATAATGGCCAATATGAATGTCAAGTTAATACAGATCCTAAAATGAGTTTAGCTATCAATCTTACAGGTTTGCCAAACAATAACAACTTTTTCCGTTGTGTAGATTTGACTAGAATTAGCTAACAGATAACGATTATATATCATCTTTTTTGATAAAATTTATCTCAACACAACTCGTTTAGTAGCTGACATTCAAGAAAAAGTCCAGAAGGGATGTGACCTGATTCTCACCTTTGTTCTGTTAAACTATCACCCTTAGCTTTTCCCAACAACGTCACAAACATATATAAAAAAACATGATTTTATGTTGGTCACATCTTGCTTGTGTTGTCCTGGATCAAGGCTTGCAAATCCCATCGTAATAATCAAAATACATTTGTTAAACAACCCACCGATACACGCATTATAAAATCTACATTTTCAACAATATTCGTTTTTATTATCGTCCAATTATTGATATGTGTTACAATTATTGTTAGATGAAATAGAATTTTCTTTTACGTTCAAGTTTCAGGTGTTTCTCCAACTTTAGATCAGAATACAAGCTCAAAATGGATTGGGAAAGCTTTAATAAAAGGACCAAGTAAAGTTTACGTTAGAGATGGGTCCCTAGTGGCTTTCACATGTGAAATATCGCTCCTATTTCTGGCATCTCCACAATCTCCAGTCATCATGACCAGCAAACCACCACGAGTGCGGTGGTTGCACGACAACAAAGAACTATTCTTTCAAGTTAGTTCTTTGTGTATTTCATTAAAAAAAAACAATGACAATATTTAACTATTTACATACACATATCTTTAACTATATACGGTATAACTACTGTCTAATTACTTTTGTTGAGTAAGTCATTTCTATTCTATTTGTTCTAATAAAGAAAATTTTAAGTGGTAAAAGATTAGCAGCAAGAAAAAATCAAATTATCTTAGTCTCAATTGTTTTTATCGTTTTCGATCGGTTGAATCGTATTACATTGTTAGGCTGATAATGGTATTTCTTTTCTTAGAATAAAGACGCTCGTATCACTATGGACACCAACTACAATCGAATTCAGTCAAAAGTGACTAGCATACTCAAAATCTCATCAGTAACATGGATGGATAGTGGTCAATATAGTTGTCTGCAAATGTCAGTTCAACCTGACCATGTCTGGTTAATTATCATCGAGGGTGAGCTCTAATTTTCCTCTTCAAGCCCATTCGTGAATTGTTCCCTTAACAGCAATAGCAAAATAATCCACTTCAGCCTATTAATCAGACAATACCCTTTGGCAGATAATTGAAAGCCTACATTGTTACACCTTCCCCTTAATGAAATTGTTTCCTTTACAAATATAACACAACATTTCTCTAGATTAGAGAATGTGTGAATTTAATGTAAATGTTTGATTGTGATGAATTTGTATCATCATTAGTTTGTGAACATACTTCTAACTGAACAATAATCGTTTGGCAATGTTTATTTAAAATCAAGCAGGATTTGTAATTAAATAGAAACCAAAAATTGAATCTTGAGTGATTATTGATTTTATTCAGCGCATAATTCTTGTTGACAACTGCACAATGGAGGTGTCAATTGTTATTGATTTACGATAATATTGTCTGTTACAGGAGAACATTCTGAAGCAATGCAACGTGATTTTCCTTTAGAATCGAAAGGACATCAAAAGACACTTCACAATATTCCATTGTTAGTTGTGTTGGCAAACTTATGGAATTTTATATAATTAAGAAGGAAATATGTATTTGTTTTTTTATAAAACTATGACTTTACAAAACTTTGTCGTTATTTTAGCTGTTACAGTCACTATTATGTTGTTGTAGCGTATTTCTCGCTTGTCCTATTCTCCACATTTCTATAGAATCTTAATACAATTTTCCCATTGATTATCTTTAGAAAATCTGCATAACGTATACTACACAATTTCATTCTTTTTGTCAGTTTAATTTTCAAAGTTATCTTTCTTTTATAAATCAGAATTGAGCCGTTATTAATTTTGTTTGCCAAAAAGTCGATGCAATTTGCCATATTGATTCGACCTAATTTTTCTATTTGGTATCCTCTTGCGGTTCCATTTTACCATCTACTTTCTTCGTTCTTTCTTAATGTTCAAAAATAGGAGAGTCATTAATTACATTCCATTGTTAAAACTGTGTTGAATTGAAAATTGTTTCAAATCCAGGAGGAATTTCAATTTATTTCGTATGCAAGACTTTCATCAATCGAGCTTTTTATTTATAATTATCTTTGTTTAGATATATCTTTTTATTATCTTCGTTCAATGTGGGATTATCATATATATATATATATATATATATATATATATATATATATATATATATATATATGACTGGAATTAATTGGTAAAGCATTGATGCAAATGTGTAATATATGTACGTAACATCAAGCTTAGCTAAGCGTTAACATTATTAATAATAACTGTTACAATATTATTGTATTCTAACTAAATCACAACAAACAAATCTAAGTAGTATTGACATCATCCTTGTTTTGTAATAATGGTGACTTTACGTGTTTTTACTTATCAACGTTGACAAACGCGGGAGTGTTGTTTGAATTTCTTGTTGATTAGTTCAACATAAACTTTATGATGGCTTAAAGGGAAACACATTTAAAATGGAAAATTTCTATACTAAATCACTTTTAAGAAATGTGTATACAAAAGAACTATTTCTGATGTTGTTAAAAGATTTAACGGCTGTAAACTTTACAAACTTAGTCTAAATTAGGAAAAGCAAGTAATCGAAAGTACTTCATCATCGATGATTAATTCAATTTCATATTAAGACAAAATCAAAGATAGATGTAAATCTTAAAATAAAGCTCCTACAATACGATACATTTCATTGAGAAATGCTCGTTTAGCAATCACTACAGACGAACATGATTCACATTTGACATTACTTCAGGTGCTAACGTGAATGCCGACAAAACGTATAATAAGATAACCCATAGCCACATTAGATGAATTGGGTCCAAATAGCGTACCATGTCACATTGTAAAGCTCAAGCCAATATTAGGTTAATCGCATCATGAGGCCACAACACAGCGGAATGATAAAGATAAACACGACTCATGTTGATTTGTTAGTATACGTCAAAGAAAATTCAGTTAATGACAATGGCGTCACTATTCAGTGAATTTCCCGACAACAAGTCATTAATTTCAATCATTAGCAATTATTGAATAATTTACAACAAAATAATGATGATGAAATGTAGTCAAGTATCTCAAATTAATTGACATTGAATATGAAAGCAATCAGAACAGAAATCTATTATGAACATAGTGGTTTTGTTATACGTCTTTGTAAAAGCAACAGAAATCGCTATATTCAGTTTGAGAATCAAGCTGCTTTTGGGCAAAACAATTTTAATCGATCGATCTCTAATTATATAAAAAACTACCAGCAGGTTAAATGTTACAAAAAGTCCCTAAAAGAAAATGGTAAAATAATATTAGAAACGTATTGTGGCGTTTTTGCTCGCCTGGCGCATCCACCAAAAATCGACAAACAAGCGGTAGATTAATTCAAATCTTTTTTAGAAAGCTTCAGAGTATGTTTTGTTGCCATTTTTTTTTCTACTATAAGTAAATCGTTTAGATTCTATTTGCGCGTGCTTCATCGCGTATATTTCATCGTTTGCCTGATATGTATCAAAGTAAATTAAAAAGGGAATCAGTTTAACGATCTTTAGCAAAAGTTATATCAATCTATGTAAATAGACTTCGAGTTGTACTGGAATTTTTCTGCAATTGTAACATAATAATTCGTGATAATTTTCATGAATAAAAGATTACATTGTCGTGATTGTTGAGAATAATAAATCGTTAATGTGAATGTTCGTTTAAAATCAGATTTACGTGCAACATTTTTTTTATAATTAAAAAAGTTGCTCTATTTTGTAGCATTTGAATCGTCTCTGCTATTGTAATAACAATGAAGAACTATAAACAATCAGCAAGACAAATTCTTATTCTGCTTGTTCCAAAGAAACAACCAAAACAATCAATTATCAATCGACTGAAAGATCATTTAATTGCTAGTTTATCAACAGCATCTATGCATGGATTAAATCACATTGTCCGTAGAAACCGTCTGATATTTGAAAAGTTAGTATTCGTTAATAAATGAAAATATTATAATTGAATTTTGTTGCTAACAGGATACTCTGGGCAGCTATTGTAATCACCGCATGGACGACTATAATTATTCAATCTATGAAAATTTGGAATCGTTATCAAATCAATCCAGTTGTAACTGTTATAGAAAAAGATTTTAACGATTGGAAAATTTTAATTCCGGCCGTAACAATTTGTCAAAAACGTACAAATCAAGGTGCATTAGACATGTTGATAAAGTAACATTTCGCCATGTTTATATTTAAATATTTGCTGATAATCAATAACAATTTTAGAAAGGGAATTTTTCCAAATGCTAGTAAAGATGAATTAAATGAATATTTGGACGATTTGTTATTTAGTAATTATGCAGATTATCATTCGTTCAAAAAATATGTCGATGGTACAGTAAAAGATTATGTACCATCTCATCAATATTTGAATATTGTAAAAATAGCAGCTCCAAGACTAATAAATATCAAAGGACGTTATGATTTTATAGCAACAGAACATGGTGCCTGTAATGTTTATGGGTCAGCAATTGCCCCTTACTTTAATCTCGAGTAATTAACTGTTTTTCTACAACAGAAAATTGTACTGACGTGATACTCAAGATACAGTTTTTTGATAGAGTCTCTATTTACAGTACTTTCTGTGTGTAACTGTATTTATTTCAATTGTTTCAGCAATGCAAATTCTTCAAACGTGACTCAGCGTTTTCATCCTTCGTATCGGACGTTTACTAAACAAACGGCTAACATAAACATTGATAATATAGGAGAAAGTTATGAAGTAATCTCTTGTTTCTTCTTTATCATTCCAATAATTTTAAAAATTTGTTAATTCAGGTTTATGTTCATTCACCTTATGAGACTGTTTCAATCTCATCGCGTGCATTAGCACGTACAGAAAAAGTAGTTATCTTAGATTTGGAAATATTGGATATAATTGGCGATGAAAATATAAAAATTCTACCGCCAGAACAAAGAAAGTGTCGATTTTATGCAGACATTGATGGAATAACTCATCCAAAACTTTACAGTTATAATCTTTGTGATATAATGTGTCGGAAGCGGTTAGCATTGAAATATTGTAATTGCAGTCCTTACTACTATTATCCTTTAGGTAAAAAGAGACTTTTTGGAGATTTTGGTAATAAAATTGATAATGTTTTCGTTTCAGCGGATGAGCCTGTTTGCAATATGTCTCAATTGTACTGTTTATACCAACATAAAGGTGCATTTTATTTGTTGTTAAAGTTCTTACAGTTTCTCACTAATAAAGTCTGATTTGAAACAGTGGTGGAATCGAAAGGGTGTGAATGTTTACCAAATTGTGATACTTTGATGATTAGTCCACGTTCTACTGAGATTAACGATGTATGGGTTTTATATTCAAAATGTCGTATCGAATTCAACACGTTTGCTGATATTCGATATAAACGACTATTGATGTTCACACAAACTGATGCCATCGGTATTTTTTAAATAAAAACAATTTCTAATAAACTCAATTTGACCTCAATTTTTTTTTATAGTTCAAATTGGTAGTTTAATGGGCCTATTTTTAGGTTGTAGTTTTTTAAGTTTAGTTGAGATTTTCTATTTTTCAATAATTCGATCCTTTTGGGCCATTATTGGTAATAGACCAATAAAACCTGATATATAAGATTTGTTACAGGAAAAATCATAGAATTTCAGTAAACTTACCCGTATATCGAATCTAGTCACAAGATAATCTCACATTACATGCAAATTGTCATTCAATAAAAGCAATAAAACACGATTTAAGCGAATTTAATGAGGAGAGTGCACATCGAGCTCTGGCATAGCATCACTAGAGCGATATGAATGTTCGAAATCGTAATGTTTATATAGCTGTGCTTATAAACTACTACAATAAAAATAATAACGGTAGAAGTAAGGACGAATTATTATGAAGCAATAGGTAGTTCACTTTCAGTAAATTTAGCTTAGGAGTTCGAAATTACACACAGCACCTGCCGCAATGTCGCCATGACGTGATCAATTTTTAATATGTTCAGTAATATTTGTTTTGTTTTAATAAGTTATTGTACTATCAATAAAAAAAAACTGCTGTTCTATATACATTTATCCTCTATGAGAATATTAGCTCCCAACTACAATTGTGTTGCAGGAAGTTCTCTGCAGATCTGTATCTACTGCAGTGTTTGACTGCAAAATATCATCGGTTTTCAAAGAAATCAGGCGATGAAATCTTGGGCTTTGATGTGTTGATGCCATTGGAAATCATTGATATCAAAGTTTTGTTGAATAAGGGGTTTATTGTTACACTACGTTGTCCAGCTATCGAGTCTGATTAAAGATTCTAGACTTTATTTGATGGAACAAAGCTTTCACGTGCCTTCTAAACATGTAGAGATTGCTTTAATTTCTCGCAATCAGTATTTAATCTCTGTGATCAGAATCAGATAATAACACATAACTATAATAAATTGCCTTCAATAAATTATTCATATGTAAAATACAACAATGATAATACCGTACCTATAATATTCCATTTGATACAAATGTTTCTTGTTTAAATGGAAATTAATAATTTAATTCAATATTATGCTGTGAAACATATCGTGCGTGATATAACTTTACAGCTCTATTTCGCGATTTTAAACACCGATTGTGCATGCAAAATTTTATTCTATCGTCTAATTCGCTCCTGATAATCATTTATGATCATGTTTTTATTTTGGAAAACATTTGGAATCTTCACACAATTAAAACAATTTTTCGAATTTCTCTATTCAAGTGTGAACTCAACTTTTGTATTATTGAAATTCAAATATGTTCATGGCTAACAAAACCTTGAACATACTATTGTTTTGATACAACACAACTCCACAGTAATGCTCAATTTACCATCTTTCATCAACACTTGTGTAAATTACGACAATGTAACTCTCAATAATTAGATCACATTCAAATGGTCGTATAAATTATAACATAATCGTTAATTTAGATACTTACTTTTGGACAATTTCATGAGTTAGTAGACAATACTGAACTAATTTAAAGAGAGCTGTACCTGTTTTATTGTCCATGAAAAGACCATTTCCAGATGTTTTATTTGAACCTTCAAACGACTTTCGTGCTAAGAGGAATTAATAAATATTCGCCTTCCTCACACGTTGATGGCTATTTTTAAATAAACATCAATTAAAATATAATTTCGCGATAAATTGTTTTCTTAGAAAGTAATTAATTCAATACTTCAGAATGAAATGTAGATCGTACACGCAATTGAATGACTTGTAAATCACATGTGTGTGCCATTATCAAAAAGTAATATGTCAGTGTCGTTGACATAAATTTCCACTTGTGTTGGAAAACGCTAGCATTGTCTGACGTTAGCATTATTTATCAATTGAAATATCAAGTTATTATGGATGGAAAGCAGGGGTGGGTCGAGGTTGTGAAGCGTCCTTAATCTTAAGCCGTACAATTTTCGGACACGCTAGTTGCTTCAATTTTCCACTAAACTAAATTATAACAAAGATGTTTACAATTGTTCTGTTTTTAGTCAAAAACTGAAATTCTTTATTATTTACGTAGAAGACACAATGAAGCACCTCTACCATCGTTTTTAATTGTTATGCAAATTTCGTCTGTGCAAATAATAGAATCGATTAAGCGATAAGATCCATTTTCCTTAAATACTTTTCGGTAGCTTTTTTTTTGATGATACGAATCTAGTTGATTTTAGATTGTCTAATTAAATCG
This sequence comes from Meloe dianella, assembly GCA_028455855.1. NCBI lineage: Eukaryota > Metazoa > Arthropoda > Insecta > Coleoptera > Meloidae > Meloe > Meloe dianella. Next base: position 1,593,476 of record JAPTHL010000060.1, read on the forward strand.
AAAATGAAAGTAGAATAAATGGAAAGAACAAAAACGCAATTCAACCATTTATTCACCATTAAAATATCAAAATTAAATATTCACATGTAAGTCAGTTTTCTTTTAGAATTTCATTGGTTGTTGTACAATTAATAATGAATTTCATTAAGGATAAACCACACAATTCAACTCCCAACCAAGTACATGATTCTTGATTTCCCCATAGTTTTTCCTTATTCTAGTCAAACATATGCCAATATTACATTTATTAATAAAGCGTTCTTTTATATTTTAAGCCAATGGCAATAATTTGGACCAAGTTCTAAGAAATGATTCACCTTCTGCTATCACCAAATTAAAGGTAAAATAAAGAAAGCACAAAATACAAAACGCACACAAAGATGAAAGAGAAAAGACTGTATCCGCAAAGATAATACCGGAAAATGTCAGAGAGTGGGATTTTCGGTTCTTGAACGTTAAGCCTGGCATGCACAGAGAGAGAGAGAGAGAGAGAGAGACCTCGGACCCAGGAGAAATATTTCTGGATTAAAGGATACAATTGTGCATTTTGGTCATTTGAGAGGTGAACATTCCATTCATAATTATTAGACTAATTAACAAATTCGTCCGATCGATTCTTGTGTTTTCTAGTAGAGGTCTGCTTTCGGCTAGACTTTTTTTTTTAATTTTATTGTCATTAAAAGGGAACAAATGAGAAAAATTGCCCTCTTAAATCATAGAAACGGGTCTGAGAGCATTTCTTTACTTTTTATAATTCTATTTAATTGCTGTGCAATGTAAATCTTATAAAATGAAGATTTTAATGGACTTCTTTGAGGGAAAAGAACCGAAAATAGGTCAAATAGAAATGAGGTGGCGGCCGGACTATAATTTCAAAATCTCATACAAAAGTAATCAGTTGAACTGAGAAAATTAATCAGTCAACCTTATTTTAAGGGTAACGCTCACGTACTAAAAGTTGAAAGGTGCCTGCACACTTGAATGCACAATTTACAACAGAAAGACCACGTAAGAAAGCTTCTATTATAGCAATTAAATTGCTCAAGTACACAGTCGATACAATAATCGAAAATTCTAATTTTCTATCAATAACTTTGACCAGTTACCAAAAGAAAAATGCTTTATCGTAAAGCATGGACTATAAATTTGGGCTTTTAAATTTATATTTTTGTTTAATTTTAATTAAATTGTCGCTTAAGGCACTTACTCGTTTGACAATGAAATAGAATTTGAAAACACCTAAAACCACCATCATCACCACTAACTAGTACTCCCTCTAAACCCTAAAATGTGAACACTTGACGCAAATGTTTAATATAACATTGTAGATTTTAGAGGGACAGTTTATCGTTTAAACCTCAGGTAGTTGTAAACAGTTTAATTTATGATCTACCAGTTAACACTTTAATGTTGTTAGTGAAATGACTCTATAGTACATATGAATTAATAACAAGTGATTAATTTATAATCTTACAATTTAAGCTTTCAAATTTGTTATTAAATTTTCATACAGTGAGCACAACAACAACAGAATAGTGGAAATAGATGAACATTATTATCTAAAGTAATAATAAATTCTCCACTAAATTACTTTACGAAGAAGAAAAACTCAACAATCCAGTTAAGCTCCCAAAGTAATTAAAAAGTAGAGAAAACCATGTTCGAGATTAGACTATCAAATGGTTGTCTGTAATAAACGATCCACTAAAAGGATCAATGCAATATTCTTCTATTAAAACAACTTACACTTTTTCCACTTCATTTTATATTTGTCTCATTCAACTTTATTTATGATTTCGACAAAACTATTGGAAGATTAATTTGTATGTCGTTTCATTTTCTCTTTTTTCCCAATTCAACGACTAACCACAATCAAGGGAATTTCTATATAGCCTATCCTTAGTAATAATACTAAAAGAAATTCAATTTTTCGTTTTTGTTTTGTTTTCCGTTTTGTCTAATGTTTTTATTGAGGTGTTCTTTGTCCATTCAATTTACTTGTTTGGCAATTCATTTAATGTCTCCCTTGCTATTTGTGAATAAACATCAATTTGCTGTTACAAAAACGGTTTAAATGATTTTATTACATTTAGTTTGCGTTAAAACAAAATATTACAAAACACCGACTTTGTAGCGAAAAACGAGCACTTAAACCTAGCTTATAGCGACAGTGCGATATGTAATTCGATGTGTTCCTCAACGTCAAAAACAGCGCTGTCTTTTAGTCTTTACTTGAATCTTACAGAGGACATTTGCATCAGATTGTGGTGCTGCATCTAATTACACGTTTTGATGTGAATGTTGCGCAAGTACAAGTTGAGTTTGCAGGTCCAGTAGCGGCTTTCCTACATCATAGACGTTTTGTCGATTTTGTCAATGTCCTCTTTGAAGTTCTGTACGTTTGAGCGGTGCCATCTCCAGCTCAATGTGGTGTCTGGGCAGTACAAATCCCGCTTTTGAGCACTTTGTAGGATAATCTACTTTGACACGGCACTTGATAAATACAGATTTTCATCTGATGATTAGAAGACAGCTCATTATTGTGTGTAAAAATTCTTCAACAAGCAAGAAGCTCAAATCTAGTCCATTAATCATAAATACAATACTTGATTTTGTTTTATTTTAAATGAGCGAAATTAGAAAATGTCGTCCAAATATTAATGTTGAGTCAAGATAAATTTAATTTCAAGATCGCAGTTAGACATTTCTTGTTAAATAATTTACTTTGACATTTTCATGAAAATTTTGAGGACTTAATCGTCTACTTCTAAGATAATTAAATAAACCTCTAATTATTATTTTATATTAAACGTTAGCTTGTCGATAACCTGCCCTTTTGACTGATTTAGATTTTATTTTATTCTAATAATGCACACACACACACACACGCACACATACAACATACAAATAAGAAGTATTAAACAAGAAAACTTTTCTTCTTTCCTTAAAAATAATAGAAGTGAAAATGCGTTTACGAATTAGATTGAGTTTTTGATTAAAATGACAGCAAGTACGATGTAAACAACACAATATTCTATCATCATAGAAAATATTAAAACATAAAAAATGCAATAAAGAACTCCATATAAAGGGAATTTAATTTATTGTTTTGAATTAAATTTTCAATTCAATTAGTTATAAGTGTGGACGTTTGTAGACGTCACGTTCAAATATTCTCTTTGTTTTATAATGTTTTTTTTTAAGTTGTTTGTGAATTACTAATTTAAATTAACTTTAGATTTCATGCGTGCATACACATGTGGATTGCGTATATATTTATGTGACCATTAAATAACAGGGTGCTTCTTTAAAACGAAATTCCAGAACTGCAGTGCTCCAATTACATTCAAGCCATTCCCCGATTAATGACGGTAAGAGAAATTACGCAAAATGAACATACAATATTCATCAACACTATTATGTAAACGATTTGTAAATTAAAAGTAAACAAAGGTCGTTAATCTTATAATTAAAAAAAAGTCACACATTTCAGACTAATGAAAACAATAAAAATGATTGTAGGATCGAGATAAAGGCTTTGATAGAAGATAGTTTTTATGTAAGCAATATCCTGTAAATTAGGTGAAACTTGATTGGGCTGAAATATTTTCAAACCACTCATTTTCAATTTCGTCTTCTACAGCTTTGAAAGCTTCAAGTAATGTGACAGATTTATCGAGTTTATCCGGATGCCTCATGCACGCTTAAATCATGCGTCCAGTGATCGTTAAACAGTCCATCAACTATATCACTCCCGTGCTCGTTCGTCTATGTTTACCAAACTTGGATTATTATCGACAGTCAATGAGCCATCAAAGGCGCGATATGCAGTTGTGTCACTGTGTTCTTTAGAAACACACATAGAGGAACATCGTGTATTTAAGGTCCATTTTTGGCTATAAAGTTTGATTCTCCATTACATCACACATTCACTAAAATTGAGCGATCAATAGAGGCTTCATCATTCGTTTTCTTGATAAAATCACCACTATAAGTTATTATTTATTCTGTCGAAATACATTCATATTATTCAATTCACTGGAAATAAACCCCCCAGCAATCGAGAATAATGTACTTGTTTCTATTTTCCCCATTTTTTTTTACATCACTATAATAATGTAGCGAAAATAAATGCTTCTGCCCATTCACATGCATCATTACATCACATTACAACGATTTTACCCTGTTAACAACCCTAATCAAAATGTATAGTTGATGGTGAGTCTTGAATTTACTGGGGAAAACAATTGCAATACAATCTCTCTTTTGTAACGAGTTGAATCCATCATAGCTTATCGACGAGAAAAACAAAGCATCGTTATTGGAATAGCTAGCCACTAGATATTTCCACGATTGTTAAAAAACAAACATTTATAACAATCAAAAATTGCCGTTCATGTAGCAAAAATCGTATTTCTGTAAATATGGAATGAAATTCTATCAGCTTATCAACTATTATAACTGCATATAGCACGAAATTTAGGATCGATATGATAGTGTTCTTTGCAGTTTTCGATTGTACAATAGCAAATTTATTTGATGATAATATTGATCAAAGTGTCATTATCTTTTTGTTTGAAATACAAAAGGAACCTACAAAGGAATCTGTACGATAAGCTTTCAATTAAAGAGAGATTGAACTCATTTGATTCAGGGAGCTTTTTCTAAAGTTCAAGTCGCGTATATTCTTTAATATGCATTTTGTACCGAAGAATGTTAGTTGATCGAAACTTTTGTAGGTTCTTTGACCGTATAATGGATGATGCTTTACTACAACACACAATTTAAATCTTCTGTTATCGTTCAAAATTTAAAATCTTCACCAATTTATCTAGTCCGCAATATATTTGAAATTTTCTATTTTCAAGAATAGGGACAACAATGCTCAAACTGAATGAATGAAGATTGAAGTTGTGTGTTCTGAGATGATTCGAGTCACCAACAGGCCAATTATATCAAATAACAAAAATTCTAGCAGTACTACAACATATACCGGATTTTATCCTATCTAACAACAATTGTATTTAGAAATTCTCAACTATTCGAAACGTTAATAGAAAGAAAACACAGTGGAAATTTTCAATTTTTCTTTATTATTGTTTGTATGTACAACATGATAATTACAAGTTTTCAGATGTGTCCTCATTTGATTCATTACACTGTATTAGGACGATTTTTATAAAAAATATCAACAAATTTGAAGACAGTCAATTTGGATTTATAGCTTTCTTTGTTCTCTAAAACTGAAGAGTTTGTCCTATTTGTTTTTATCTTAATATTCTAAAAAGATGTATTGCAAAGATTTGATTCTGTTTCTTTATTGTGTACATCTGTACACGTTAGGTGTATATCACTTAACTAGAAGTTTGTCGTTGCATAAATCAACACAACAATTCAACATCTCTTGAAACGAACTCGACGCTCTATTTTCGACAGCAACTATATATTTCACATGAACAGAATACAAGTGAGACACTTAAACAACTTTTTGATCAAATGTTAAGATTGCTGTTGAAATATAGATGAGAGAGAGAGAGAGAGAGGCTCGTTCTCGTGAAACTGATTGAGAAGAAGAAGAAGAAGAACGGAAGCAAAGACAAACTATCTAGGCCGGATTTTTATTTTAACACGAAAAGAAGTTTGATTTTGATAAATGTTTGATTAACTTCGGTTGTTTATTTTTTTTGTTGGTTCAAAAATCATAAATAGAAACCTCTTTGATAATAGTAACGATAAATCTACATAATATCAACATGTAATAATTGTTACAATTAATTACGCTAGAATTGTCTAAATTACCTTAAAGTCTATTTAAATATCAAACATATCACTAAAGATAAAGTTTGTTGAATGATTATTTACAAAAATCCAATGATCTCCTGCCATAATTTTTCAATCATTTATCACTCACAACCGTCAGTAAGTAGCACCGAAGAGAAAAACAAAACCACAACATGATTAAAGATTTTTATTGTTCCGTAAATGTTTGTTTGTGATGGCTTTTTTTTTGGTAATTTTTTTTTTATTATTATATGTACACCGATTCAATATTAGCACTAGTTTTCTAGATGAGCTTAATTTTGTTTTTATTTTTTTTATGAAGAAGATTGTAATCATCTTCCTGTGGCGGCCACCAGCAGTGTCAATGTCGCCCACAGTGCAATTGGTCGTCGAATATCTGCTTGACTTGTCTGCATCGCCGCCGGATGTTCTCCTACAACAAATTTCAACTTATTTATTAACTTATTCAGTATAAATGTGGTTTCCAATAAATTAAGCTGATTGGATTTCGTTCTAATGAGTTGTTAGATATCTGGATGCTATTAATTATTGCAATGACAATCCATATATTGTTTGTCGCATGAATGGAACTCATTAAGAGTTAGTGCATCAGTGTTTATACATCATCGTGTAATTGCATACCGTAATATTAAGATGACCTACAAGAATATCCGTAATTAATGCAAGATTTGTGATGTTTATTGAGACATATATGCACGTTGCTCTCTAATGAAATTGTCTACATTTTGTTTTGACAGAATCCAATTCTGATGTTCGTGTAAAACATTTGGAAACGTACTGAGTCAAAGCAAATAGAATTTACTTTTGTGATCACCACTTAGACAAAACGAATATGCAACTATGTTTTAACATTTCTACTAGGTTATATACTTGTATAAATCTAGCTTAAACTGTCAGAATGTGATTGTTAGCCAACCGAGTATAATGGTTGATTTTGTTGGAATGTCCACAACAGAAATACAAAGCAAACAAATTTTACATATATAAACATTAAAATTTAGCGTCAAACACATACCAGTTATGTAATTTTTTTTGAGAGTAAAATTCTGTTAAAACATTCCTTTATCAAGATCCTTTAACAAATTGATCGATTGTTTAGATTAACACAGCGGAAATTGGCATTTTTTTTTTGTGATTCGAATTGACAATCATTCAAATTCTGTTGCTATTGTTATAATTGGTCATTTCTCAAATTTCGTCAATGGAAAACATTATTCAATTCACCGGTGCAATACAATAAAATCATTCAGTCGTCGATTGTTTGTCGCAAATTTTTTATATTAACCACCTTTACGCTAAAATACTTGTAAGTGCTTGAGTATTTGAGCTGACAGTTTCATATTTCCTCTGCTTATTGCCAAATTAGAACGGAAAAAATTACGAATGGTTACCAACTTCTTTATTAACTGCTTTATTTTTGACTCGTATTAAAGTTATGGTTCTATTAAAACGAATTTCTTGATTGTTCAAATTGGTAGTTTAAGAGAAATCTATCCACTGTTTGTCTGGAGATTAGCAAATCTAATAAATTGTTAAACGGAATACTCTGAATGCAATAATGGACTAACGTTCAGAATTAATTACGAATGATAAGAAAAATAACAAATTCGAGATACAGTGGTCACCATTTAATCTGATCACATTTAATGCTAGATTTTATTTATTTGAATTTATTTGTTGTAATACTTCAGCATAATGATAAAATCATTTATTTAGGAGTTCTTCCGCATAATGTCAACATTTGCTTACTGCAGTAAATGTAGCTTGCTCACTAAGTGTTCATATTAAACGACGACAACTCTACTTTTGTTTATTTCGAATTAAATGCGTAACGTAGAAGGAATGGTCTCTATGCAGGAGGTATTCAAGAGATGAATTTGTCACATAGACAAAACAACAGTATTTTCTAAACACAACATTTTTACTTCAATTTTCATCTTCAAACTTTTCATTAATATATTTTCCATAGAGAAGAAGCAAAATTTATATGACCACTAACACGTTAATAATTCATTACAAACTTAGACTTGGGTACACAACCAAATGCTTTAATGGAATACAAACCGAATTAAATCAATCAACTGTAAATAGTTACGATTTGAAACTGCGCGAAAAAACTAGACTTAAAATTTTCGAATAAAGTCCATTGCAAACGCGACTATCTGCTACACCAAATACATCAGAATATCCATCTAAGACAAACTTTGTTGTTATATTTTATTGAATCTATTTCTCATAAATTACCATCTATACTAATTGTCCTCAATACTTTGGTTAAAATGGAGTTTATTTCGTGATGATAGTAAAGTTGCTGACAAATAGTGTAGATGACAACTGCAATAGCGTAGTTGAACTGAATATGTATTCATTCATTGCACGTACTTATTCTACTTGTTTCACTATTTTAGAGAAATCTTCCATTTGTGCAACTATATAATAGATAGCTATCAAATAGTGAATGTTGATAACATTATACAATCTAAACTATTTCTATCTAGTGACAATAAAAGTTAATAAGATGAAAAGGATTACCATTTAGTACATGAACAACTGCTGATGCTGGACTAGCATTGGACGGCATACATGTATAATTTCCGGAGTCAGAGAGCAATGCTTTTGTTACCAATAATTTACTAGTAGTGCCCACTTCTGTTTTCTCCGTTTCTAAACTAATCCCACCTCTTGGTGAATCAAAATCAACAACGGAGTGGCCATGATACCATAATACAGATGATGGTGGTGGTGAATGTACATTCACTGTACATGTTAATGATATGGTACTACCTTTTTTTACATAAACTTCAGATGGTCCTGATATTACAGCTTGAGCATCTGGAAAATTAAATTTCACTTCGTTTAATTATGATAAAGCGGTCGTAAATGTATTTCGCAACACTACTAATTAGTGTTGATTAACGATTATTATCAGTGAATGATGTGAAGAACAATCATAGCAAAACACTACACAACATTGAAATTTGATGAGTTTACTGTTATATAGATACGGATTAATCATTTCACATGTAATTGTAACTAAGAAATTTCCACTTTATAAACACTAATTTTACTATTATGATAAAATGGCTGACATCTTTACCTGTTTTATAATAAATATTTGCATGCATTCATAACAATTTTGTTTACAAACTTGTCCAACCTGATGGAGAAATATCTTGAATGAATTTATATTCAATGGTAGAAGTAAATATGTTTAAGTGTATATGGCTTAAAATAACTGACACTATACAAGGAAGTGTTTACTATTCTATTTACTGTTTTAAATTTTATGTAGATTCAATCAATTTCTACCATATGCATAAGATACAACTTCTAGTAAACAGTAGTCGTAAATTTTCGAAAATACTATTCTAAATCTAAAGCTTAATACAAAAGTATATTTATACAAAATAGTGTTTTAGTGGAAACTCTATTGGGAAATAGCGCAAAACCTAAATAGGTACATAAATATTCATTCAACAATGAGAGCTTAGATGGAAATACTGAAGCAGAAAAAAATAGATGGTTTAATCTTTTAGACTACAAACAACAGTAAATAACGGATATAGGCGATTTTATTTTATATTCTGGTTTAGATATTGTATTTTATACAAATACAAGCATTTTTTAATGGCAAAATAGATTTATATTTGAATTAAAATGAAGCTTTAAATAAATTTCAGGTCTAATAGTTATTCAATAGTAAGAGGAAAGTCTGTGTTCTGCAGTAAATTAGTGAATTGTTGAGTATAGTAAACCCAATTAGGATCGATCGACTTGACTTTCAGATAATAAAAGTGATTGAATCCATCGGAAAGAAAGGTTTATTACTAACAGCTTCTACCGATGCGTTCGAAGATTGGACGTATCGTTGGAGATGGGTAGAAAGTAAATTATTCTCATTCGTTTCCTCACGGTTGAATCTGCTCTTCAAAATTCAAGGGATCTTTTCTAAACACTTGACTTTGTGTGCATATCGGGTTTCATGTCAACAAATTGTCTATTTTGACTTGCTTTATTAGTTTATTGTCGTGTTTTTTTTCTCATGTATTTAGATCAACTTTTTTTGATCTTCAAAGAAATACAGAGATCCTGTTTCTAACAAATAACGCCGATCACTAGTACACAAGAGACGTGGTAATAGTGTTCACTATTTCTATAGATTATCAATTAGCTTTAGCTCGATATTTAAGTTGCACAAATGTGAAACTACCGATTGTGGTAACATTTAAATTCTAGAAAAAATTTCCCATCGAACTTTTCGTAATTGAAGTAGAATCAAAAACAGATCTAACAGCAATATAAAAACGTATCAGAAGTGAATAGATGTGGAAACAATACTGTAAACAAACTGTTGACAGTTTAAGCAAACCAATAATTTCTGAAATTTAAATAAACGTCAAAGACAGCATAATTTATCAACAAAATAACAAACAAGCAAACAAACAAACGAAACAACACACATTCTAATTGCAAGAAATTTAAAGGATTTATTACACTTTTAAGTGACAAAAATAATGTAAAAAATCCAGTAAAATCTTGCCAATAATACTGAAAAAAACCTTGAACGTGCAAGACAAATACTGTCAACTATTCAAATGGCATATTGATCGTGTAAGGAAGCTTTAGGAATACGTGATTTAGTGCAATTTCAAAAATGGAACTATCACCATCAAAATTTACTCTAAATTAATTCAATATTTGGAAAATCGCTGATTTATTCCATTGATAAAGTAAAGAAATATCAATTGCACCAATAATCAAATTAATACGGAAATTATTAACAATAGTAATTGAACAACTAGTTTTAATATTCTAAAGTAATGAATACATGCAGATCTATTCATATTTGATTATATACTACTTAGGATTAAATGAACATTAAAAAATATTTTCTATGTATGTATGTCTGTACGTATAAATCATACGAATGTATGTTTTGTACGCATGAACATAAATAATATGTGATTGTGTGTGATGCGTGATAGGGATGAAAAGAAGAAGGTACCTTTGGAGCGAGGGCCCGGGTGTGTTGCTGCAAGAGAGGATGCGTCTGGAACAAAAGGAACAAAAACTAATATGTCTTTGTTGTTTCCTCACTGATTGCAATTAGTACAGAATATAGCAAATAGGCGGTTGCCATGCATACGACAATTTACACAATAGAAAGCGGGAATAGAAGCCAACAAAAAAAATACAACACACACATATACACAACAGAAACACAAAATGATAAAGAAAAGGGATTAGCATTATTAACAGATCAGATATATACGGTTTTACTAATGTACAATAAATGTGTATTGTCAGGAATAGAGAGGCCGTGGTACGTATTTTGTATTCAAAGGGTCTAAATTTTAGGGTTGAGAGGAGTTGAAAGACGCTTAATATAGTGAAATACCAAAGTAGATTAATTCGCAGCTCTCACAACATTGCATAAAGCAACAATAATGTTACGTAGGTTTGCATAACACAGATACTTAAATAAATATGAGAAATAATTCTAGCTATTGGAGAAAAACTAGCATGCATTACACTACTTAAGTCAAATATATCTAAGCTGATTGAAACTATCGCAGTCATAACAGTTTCCGTCTATTTGTTGGCCATTTGTATTTATGACAGAAAAGGGTGGTTTCTAATGATTAAACTAGGCGAGTCTAGTTAAACAACAACAGAAACAATTGTAAACTCTCACCTTCAACATTGAGCATGATCGGTAGGCTAATTTTTGGTTCTGTATTAACTTGACATTCGTAAACACCAGCATCTCTTTTTTGTACATATTCGATACGTAAATCCCAATCGTCACTATGTTCAGGATGACGGACACTGAAACGAGCATCACCAGTATATGTATGGATACTGGATGTCAGGATGTGTAGATCCCGTTTCCTCATCCAGGATACCTGAAACAAATATGGGTCATTTAATAAATTTATAGTTACCACTAAAAGATCTAGTTGGTTGGTTGGTTGGTTAGTGATTTAATTGTAATTTAGTAGTTTTTTGTTTCATTACAATAAATAGAATCACAGTTATACTGGAATTGTAAAATTAATTTAGAGACAACATTAAAACAACGTATTTTACTTAGAGAAATTCAATTAAAACTGTAGAATCACAGAAATTTGTTTATATATTAATCTTTTCCATTCTACCAATTACGTTTCTCCTTTCGTTTATATTTCAAATACGTCAGTCTAGTCAAAACTAGATGGAAACAACAAGTTTATATTTTACATCTTGTTTTTATTATATTTCACCGAGTTGATGTTCTTCTTGATGAGTTTCTTATTTTATTATTTCTATAATATTGAATCCGTGGGCAAGTTATTTTTGTCATGAAATTATCAAAGAAAAGGGGAACAAGTGCCAAGTTAGGCTTTGGAAACGAATTAACATGTCTAAACTCGAAATGGACGTAATTTTACAATAGTCCTTTTCGCGCAAGAATCTCTGTTTAAATTGACTAAACAAGTCTTAATTTCATATGATTACCAACTTTCGACATCATTCTATCTAATCATTGTTACTTGTGTTGGTTAAGAATTGATTTTCTTTTGTTTTTGAACGAAAGAACTGCGGTTCCGCTCTAAGAATAATTAGGTTGTAAAATTGAATCTGAACTTTATCCAGAGACTTCAAATTGATGCCTGTTCGAAGTTCGTATTTTAAAGATTTACAAGGTGTTTTTAAATAAGTACCATCAGAAAGTTTAATGTAATAATCATGAAACATTCGAGTGTAAAATAAATTATGTTTGAAAATTCTTACCGGCCTTACTTATCAAATAAATTGACGCAAGTCCCATTAAAACTTTCCATATAATAAAACAATTTTTATATGCAACGTTGAAATTGTAGTTTTCATCGTTATGACAGAAAACAACGGAAGAAACGACATCGAAAACTTTTCGTTTGGTACATATTTGATAATTTATACGATTTAGTTTCGTAGTTTTCCAACGAAACGTTCGTCAGATCTTCGAAAACAAATTACAAAATACTGCAAATTTGCTTTTAAAATAATCATCCCTTAGAGAGATCTTTGTTGTAGTCGCTGTATATAACTTCAAATAAATGCCATATTCCGGTTAGATAGATATCACAATTTTGTGTTGTATTAAAAACATTATTAAAATAAAATTACAAAGTAAGATCTTTAATTTATATTTCAATTTTGTCTTAGTCTGTTAGAAACGTTGAAAAAGTATAATAAAATTGTTATCTTCTAATTAGATCTGCCATTAATTGTCTACAACACACAGATGAAATCTGACTCTTTTTTAGACTTTTCCTAATGATGGCGCACAATTCTAGAATATTATAACGAAAAGGATTAAAATTCGTTTAGAATTAAATTGGAGATAGGATGGATGAGGAAATTTCAAAATTCTTTTCTATGGAATAAATTAAAAATATTATTTAACCAGCAAATATTTACTGACATTTCAAAAGTTGATTCAATCTATTTGATAGAATTTCGAATTATTATTGACAAATTTTCATACAAAATAAATTAAATAATGCCGTTTGAATCCACCATCAAAATTCTACTAGAGTTTATTGTATTAATTCAGCAAATTTTCGTTTTAACAGACCACTGATTTTACAAACTCGTTTTTGTTGTTTGTTGAAATAATTTTTTTTTGGCTTCGGCTGTATACATCAAGTCCCACGACAAAATTTCCACTAAAATCCGTTCCAAATCTGTTTGGTTAATTTTTTGTTGTTGAGTCTTCCCAACAATCGGGTTGTGTTAAGTTAAAATAAAAACATTTTCAGAATAAATAAACTGTTTAAAAGGTATCAAATAAAGTTTTAATACAATTTAGTTGCTCAACATTATGTAGTTTTAACATGTGGATTAAATTAACTCAACAACTAAATCTCTCTAGTATTTTATTCAAAGTGGATGTATGTTAAAGCGTTAATCGAGAAAAAAATGGCTAATTTAGTGTTTAGGAGTAGATTTAATTAGAATTTTCTACTGATAACATAAATCATTCCACTAATTTCTAAAAACATTAGTGCTATAACGTTTATTTTGTTTTGTTAACGGGAAATATGATTCGGTTCAATAACAGTTTGATGAGGCTCTTTGTGAATCTTCATCGGTAAGATTCTGATTTGTTTGACGAGGTTAACCCTGCTGGTAGGCACTAATTCGTGTCAACCGTATTCAGATAGGTAAAATGATTGGAACAGGATATGCTGGGATCATAACAGCAATATATCACGGTGATACCGGTCAATATTTCAGTCATAAATGATGATTCTATCAAAATCATTCAAAAAAAAACTACATTAGTCACTTTTCCATTTAGCATTTTAGAATTTCCAATCATTTACACGCAATAGAAGCACTAAACAGCCGGGTAATTAGTCGTTCAGTTTACTCAAGCTGTAGATGTTGTATGAATATATTTCGTATATAAACGTAACATATGTAAACATTACAACAATAAATCATGTAGCTATTCCGAATTTTTGATCACAGAAGCTGTCTTCCTTTATTATCGTAACAATATTCCAAATAGTTATTCTGGTTACAACCATTTTCGTTATTATTACGATTATTATTATGATTACACGAATTCAACATGAGAATAGCTTGAAATCGACTGAAATATATTTTTTAATTTATTGGAATTGCAATTGTTTTGTTCAGGAAATTATTAATAACATTTCAACAATTATTACAGTTGAGCACAATCGAAATGGATGACGAGTTTGTATTTCCAGTGTACGCGGTAATCAATTCCTATTTGGAATTTTTAAAACAATCAACATTTGATTGGTTGACTGGTTAAATATTGAAAACAACACGTGAAATAAACAATTTATTATAAAGGTGGTTTAATCAGAGAGATTATCAAATATGGTCCAATCTTGTTTGTAATTTAAATTTCGAGGACAATAGTCCCTCAATTGAGATTAAACAGATTACCAGCATATGATAAATGAATAATGACTAGAAAATGAAGTTAACCATCCAATTTTTTTTCGAAAAAGGGTCCGAACGAATAATAAATTCCCGTTCTCAACATTTACTGTGATACCTTCTAGAACGATCATATCTATAAATATAAATGATGTTGAAATGGGGAAATTGCATCAGCGACTCCAATATACGTACATCCTGTACTATATATCCACTTTATAAGGAAAAGAGATTATAATATAAACATATACACAAGCTCTACATCGAGACAAAAATCATCTTGTTGAACACATTCCATTTACTTGTATGAAAACATATGATGTTAAAGTACATTCATGTCGTCCTGTCGACCACGACATACAATTTTCACTCTTTTTATACGACCATCTTAGTAGTTTAACAAGGAACTTAATAAGGATTCTCTAGTGTTAAGCTTTTATAACGCTGCTGAAATTATCCTATCTAGTTTTTCTACTGAAACATTCATTTTATAAAAGCGTCGTGGAACGTTTCGTTTTTGATTGAATCAGATTGGAAAATGTGAATTTCGAAGAACGGTGTGAATCTCTAAACGATTTCTATAATCAATTTTCGCATTTTTACCATTGTTAGATATCGATAGTTTGATTTCAGTTAGATTTCATGTAAGTTGATGTTGAGGCGGTATTTGTTGATAAAAGGAAATTCCAGTTGTTTGGACCATTTTCTCATCGATTTGTGAACATAAAACGTATTGTTTCCTGTTCGTATATTATTACGATGATCTATAATAATAGAATCCATGATGTTTATGACTCGTCGTGAAATTCTCTAAACAAAGCTATTTGTGAGGAATGAATTTTTTGTATGAAACCTAACTGATTCCTCGACAGTATCCTGTAAAGAGGAACGAGTGGAAATTCACATTTTCATTCCATTACCACTTTTAAGCAATATCAAGATCCCCAAATTAATCACCACCTTATGGAGCATATAATATTCATTTAATTGTAAATTCGTTGTACCGAAATATAAAGCATCCGTTCATGAAATCGAATTCATTAATTCAATTAGACTAAGAACCCTTTTACATCATAACTGCTTCAACTTCTACATCATCTAAAGTTCGTTTTATTCCACCAAAAATTTCGTCTACTGATGTTTTAATTGCAATATTTTTTTTTTGCTAACCATAATTACGTTATGAAGATTGGTTTAAATTTGCACGCGATTTTAATAAAATTTCTGTTACGAAATAACAACAAAACGAAAACTGGGATGTGTTTGAGAGATCCCAATGGAACTGTTGCTTTCCAACAAAAACAAAAAAAAATAGTTGATTCAAATCGTCCTTTTTACCGATTTTATTTTGTGGTAAATTCACAACATTCATACATAAATAATGTTGGATCGATTTGAAATTTGCCGTCTAGGTATTTGGAATTGTTCAGGATTGTTGTGTGAATGCTGGATTATTTTTATATGTTCCCTCTTGATTGAAAATATTTCAGTGTTTGCTTTTAAAAAATTGATTTTTTGCTTCATGTCGTGACAATATGGCATTTCTGTTGAAATTGTTTTATCGATTCCGTTAAATTGTAGGTACATTACAAGAAATCGTTGATTATTATCTATTATCTAAATTAGAAGTTTATTAATATTAAATCTATTCTATTCCTTATTCCATTAGCTTGTGAAAGGAAATTTTAAAATAGAATAAATTGGACCATTGTTGTGTTAGTAAACGATTACTGAGATTAAATTCAATGTGACATATATATACGTTGTCAGTGTTGTCGACTGACCACCTCGTCTATCAGAATTGAGTCCTGTCGATTTTTCGATATGCAGTAAATTTCATAAAATTTAAATTTTCTACAAACGAAGAATGCAACAAATGCATTCAAGAAAGTGTCTTCACTTTTGCTATTGTCTTTTATAATCTGTCTAAATGAATTGATATCAATGTAAACTTTAGCTAATATATGTGAATATTTATTTTTATATCCATTATTAATTCATATAAACGAATTATAAAAGTAACATGTGAATAAAGTTTCTGCTACTAAAGAAGGGAACAATCATAAGGGACTTTCTGTTGTATCCTAATGTTCAGAAATCTAGCAAAAGCCATTTGGTCTTTAAATAGACTAAGCTTGTTATTATTTTTTTATATCTTTGGCGTACTCAATAAGTTTTCAGTTACTTTGCAGGATTTGCAAAGCCTTGGGTGATTAGCTCACTAATTTGCAAACAGGGATTTTATCAAAAAACTGTCTAACAAAAAGCATAATTGTAGAATTAATGGGAAAGTTCCATTTATAGTTTTTTTCTCTTTTGACCTAAAAGTTATCTGGATTTACCGAATTTATTTTTCACACGATTATCAAATCAAATAATAAACAACTAAAAACAATTTCCCGTTAACAACACGTGTTGTATGAATAAAGAATATCCTTCGTTACGTACATATTCTACAATAACAGTTCTGTTAATTACAAATTATGGATTTTATCTCTGTTGAATATTTTAGTTTAAACAAGGTGGAAATTATGCAATTCATGAAGAAAACAATCTAAATTCAAATCTATGAAATGTGTCAACAAATGTAATATTTCGTGTCTAACAAATTCATTTTTCAATATGAAAGGATATTAATGAAAATATTGGAAATATGTTTGTAGAATATTTGCAGGCAATATATTTCTCTAGTGTATAACTCTTTTTGACTACATGTGCAGTACATATGTGTAACTATGCCAACAGTTGCAATTGGCATTGTACTCACATACATTCCTTTTAGGAAGCACAATTTTTACTTACATTCACCGAAATACTTCTAACTTAACGGAGAATAATTTTTGACTATTATGATATGCATCGTACTAACCCGTCAAAGGTTTCTATTTCGTAATGAATCACAATAGAATTGGTCATAATTGACTGTTTTTGTCGATTTTTATGATTGTGAAGACACTTAAAACTTTACAAAAAATCCTTCAGGTTTTAGGAAAACTCAAACAGATGTTTTCAAAGTACAGATCAATTATATCCCTTAATATCAGACAGTTGTATTTAAGTAGGACCGGATTTTGATGTCATATTATGACCATAATCCGTGTTGAATATTGTTAACAGTTACGGGTTTATCACAAAGCCAAGTTTTGCATATCTAAACGCCTCCACACTATTCACAAGCAATGTCACTCGCACAGTCTTTTTTTTTGTATTATCCAGATGACAACTGTTACTACAATGTGCTTTTAGTTCTCAGCATTAATAGCATTTGAAATTGTGAAACATTTGCTTTACATTCCGGTCATGGAAGACTTTCTTGCTTAATTTTATGATTTATTCGCTATTAAGGAAGCCTGTACAGTTTGTTATTTTTTTTGTTCCAGCTCCAAGCACCCTAAACAAACACGTCAACTAATATTGAATGTAACGAAATTGGTTAGAATCAGTTCTGTTGGTTTTTCATTAAATGTGCTGGCGTAACAGTCGTTTGCATACACGGACCTAGTGTGGTTATAATTCAAAACTTTTAGCTAGTTTCCCCAAGTTCTCTGTATACACATGTGTTCGGTACATTATTCGGGATTTTGAAATAAATGTGGATCAACTAGTAGATAGTCGGATAAAATATTGGAAATTTCAAATTTGTTTTGGAACACTTTTAATAAATGTTGATTACTTTAGTTGGAAACATATTTCTGTTATCATTAGTTAATAATTGAAGTGGAAAACTGGGTAAAGTTTCTTGCTGATGATTGTGTTTGCGGAGTAAATCTTGCACCATAAATGGTCGACAAATGCACTAGAATTAGTTAGAATGTAGAAAACAAACCTGGTAAATCAACTAAGTCCAGCAAATGATAACAAAACCAACATTCTAACCACCGGATCTGGCCACAACTCAAACAGATATGCCATTTTCGAGATTCTCAAACGGAATTTAATGATTTATCTTTAGAAAATATAAAAATTGCTACCTGTTCACCATTTGATGGAAGATATTTCAAAGTAAATGTGACGATTTGTATGGGCTTTTGCGTTGAAGCTATAATAAAATATTTCTCCTTTTGCATTATAAGATGTTGATCGTACGGCAAAAAATCGAACGGACAACAACAAATGGACGCCCCTTTCACACTATATGGTTGATGTAGGTTTTTTCTTCGTAAGAAGCTCAGTTTTCTAGAAATGAACCGTGTGTAAACTTATGGTCGCTGTCGATTGCAGTAGACGTGCCCGCGTGTCCACTAAAAGAATGTCGCTGTACGATCAAAACCATATAATGTGAAAGGAGCATTACAGTTTGTTTCACACACGCAGACAAATTGACAAGTTAGATATTTACATTCAGCAAATATGAGAAAGATATGATTGCTTGCTTGTTTACTTACTGTTCGATCGCCTGGATGTTTGACACGACAATTGAGTATTGCCGATTGACCAACAACAGCTGTCACATTTCGTGGTCCAACATCATCAAAATAAGGACGTTGTATTGTAGATGATGGCTTTATACCTGATTCAATATAACGAGACTTTGTTGAACTCTCCGAAACCCCCACCAAACTTGCCACTGAAACTAGAAAGCCACAAATTAGATGCAAATACATACATAACAGGCAAGGTTGTACGGTTTCAAAGCATTTATCAAGTCTCACATCCTATTCGTAATTAACGGGCAGCTTGTAGGTAAAAACAAAAATTTAAGAGCGATAATTGTATACTTGATCGAACATTGTACTACAACGCCTGAGTGTCTGCTAATATCTTAATTTAATAATACGGTAGTTACCTGTCACTGAACCATCGCTGAGTTTGGCTTTTAATAACATTAATTACAGTAATTTAAGATCGGGGTATGCTTTGAAATTAATTCAGGATAGGCGGATTAATGTTTTAACTTGTGTTACTATATTAAGGTTGAATGACATTAATGTGCGACACTTTTCGTTAAATGTTGAAACAGCCATTTATCATCACTAATGGAAGTGCTATCTTTTAATATTCAAAAATTCAATTTGCAATTCAATTTTGTTTTTTTTTTATATAATCGAATAAAATCCATTTTTTCCCATATGTGTTTATGTTTGTATACAAAAGGAAAAAACACGAAAATAGACGAAACTTTCTAGATTCTTTTTCAAAAGATCTGTTTAGCTTGAAGGATCGAATCCCTCAGGCTTTTGTTAAATATTTACGATACTATCCAAGACGGTTAAAATTTTTCTTCAATTCAACAATTCTATCACAAACCGAACAAAATGCCCCTTTGACAAAAACGATAATATTTATGTTGAATAAAAGCTTTTATAGACATCCCAGTAAAGTACACAAATACGTGCATAATAAAAGTCAATAAATATGCACATATGGCACCATGTAATAATAGTAGTAGTAGCAGTAATAGAGTAAGTGTTTTGAATGGAAAGGTTGTCACTTGCCCATTTCAATTTGTCAGTCTCTCCATTTCACTAGCCGTCTGAAATACACCCATAGGAACTACCTTGTAGACCCATAAGTATGAATCTTATACAAAGGCATCGTAACTATATACAACAAGATACCCAAATTGCGTTCAAATCCAAGCTATTCCCTACATAAATCTATTTCTCTCGTATTTGCTTTGTTATGACACACCCCATTCGATTTCCTTAAAACTCTAAGAAAATGGGCACAAATTTAATATATTTCCGAGTGTTGGCAATTATGCAACAATGCACTCTCCCAGCATTCAACTGATCATTGAAAAGGTTTTAATTGAAATTGAAAAATCCATACTGAAAACACGATTTATACTCTTAATTGTTGAATGAATTCTCATGTTTCTATAGCAACTGAAATAGATGTCGTAATACATTTTCACTTAACATAGAAACGTGCCTTTTGTTAATACAATTATACACAACACTATATTTCTATATCGTAGTAATTAAATATGTTAACATGCAATCTCTATCTATTTGTACAATAATTTAAATAAAGAAATGTGAAAAGAGCGTTTTCATGTGCTTGTGAATTGGCAATAAATAATTGAAGCATCCACTATGTAAGCTTGCATAATTAAAACCATCTGGTTGTTGTACACATTTATTCAATTCAATTTGTTTTAAACGACATCAAACAGTACGATTGCAATAGAGAATGACGAGATATACCAGCTACAAGTTCCTTTCGTTTGTTTGAACATATCAATTTATATATGCAAATTTCAACCTAATCTTGCATTATATTTGACTTGCTATTATCTCAAACAAACATAACACACAATGTTGAATGTTGTATTTATCATCCGGTACAGATTATAGGCTTTAAAATTTTGCCTTCACTATTTAGAATTTGCTTACAGAAGGCGGAATATGATGAAAAAAAATTAAAGTGTGATCATGGGGCACATTAAGAAAGCGGTCGATATTGCCGTTTTAAAGCATAATGGAGGTAAAATTTTACGTAACCGTCGTACAACAGAAATAAAGACTATTGAACTTATTACATTTGTTACAATATTGAAACAAAACGGAAACACTTTGACGGTGCTGTATTTTCGAAGTTGTTCCTGAAAGAATCGGTAATGAAAGTAGAACGTGCTATTAAGGAAACATCAGTAATTAGCGGCTGCAACTTGTAAGATTACGTACAACTTTTTATAGGCTACAAAGTAACTTGTTTATGCCAAAGAAAAGCTGACAATGAATGACATTAAAATACTTCACGGAATTTTGATAAATTCAATATTGAGAATGAGTATTTTCTAGCTACATGTGTATGAAGTTTTATCAAATAAATGCCAGCAATTTGAAGTAACGTTGAGGAACTATTTGCAGAGTTCATTATTATTTGGCATCAAATCCAAAATGTTTCTTATGCAAACATCACAGAAATCCATTTGAAATGTAATTAATGTCGTTAAATTCACAATCTATTTATTTAAAATGATTGAAGCAGCTTCTTCATTACGTTTTATAGAACGTGAACAATGAAATATAAAGCGATATTTTATTGAAATGAAATGAAAATGATATTTTGATGACAATTAAAATTGCAATTAGGTCAAATACGACAAGAATTTTTGGTTATTTAAATTTTATTGTAAACGACATTATTCCGAAAATAATCATCAAAGAAATAAAAATTGATTGCATGTAAAATCATTTTTCGATATTCGATGATACAACCTGGAATGATGTTTCATTTGAACATTTAATTAGGAACTTCATGTAGGTATTCATCCTTTAAAATCCTATACAAAACTCGACTAAATTGATAACGGTATAGTATAGCAGTTATTAAAATTATTTTCTAATAGCGATTGTTTAAATTTTCAAGAGAAATGTGTCTTTTCGAAAATTCAATAGTAAATGGTTGATTCCCTTTGGTTAAATTTTTGGACAAGAATTAATAAACCAGATCACTGTTGAAACACTCATCAGGAATTGGTTTGACAAATTTCATTCTGGCGTGAAGAATTCTTGCTAGTTGTTTAGGTAAAAAAGTTGCTACAACAGTTTGTGAAATGTGACGTTCAAATCACTGGTTGAAATTCGAAGTGTGTCATAAAACAGTCGTGAAAAATACCGTAAGAAATAGACGAATCTTGACAATTTGATCAGAGAAAACAGCAGGTCTCAATGAGCAGTTTTTACAGAACAAACACTAATAACAGTAGAAGAGTAATTATCTGCATGATAAGTCACACAGAAAACCATACAAAAGTTATCCAACTTTGAAGAACTTTTCTATAATCGGTTATTGTTTATTCAGGAGCTTAAATGATTTCCTAAGAGTCTGATTAAACACCGTCTATCTATTATCGCAGAATTCGCCTGTTCATTTGGGGAATAACTGTAGAAGTCGATTTTGCCCATTATTTAGACTGATTTCGCGGTAAAAACCAGCATTTTAATCTAATATATGAGTCCATGACAAGTAAACAAAGATATAGAGTGATAAATGATCAGACTGTATAAAGTAGATATAATTGAGATTACTACTACTCACCTTTATTATCAATTTATTCACAAACCATATCATTCATTATGGTAATTGAGGACAATATTATATTATCCTTGATCATTAATTATCCTAAATTTCGTTTACCTATCAAAGCAAATATGAAATAGTTATTCCGGCAAGTGTAGATGTAGAAAAATGGAAGCTAGTCCATATTAAATTTCGTCACCAGGCATCTAGGTAATAAACATGCATTAAAAACGGGATAACGTCACGATGAAAACAGAACCGTTCTCCGTATTACACTATGATCCTAAATAAATAAAGGGGGAAGAAAAAAGGTATAATATAGGGTCTCTTGGAATTACTATCTTAAGAGTCTTTTGACTCCTGATCACCGTTTTATAGTCGACAATTATTACATCCGGTTCCTATAGAAATGAAAGTCTGCAGATAACCCGATTTTATCATTGTAATAATGATGATAATAGGAGTAGAAAAGAGAAACAAGTAGATTTTGAACATTAGTTTAGAAAATCAGAAGATAGATTATTTGATTCTCAGTAGAGATCATAAACGTTGAAGACCGCCCAAACATTTTAGACAATATTGACGTTCGTCCCATTTATACATTTTGATGGTTGTTGTTCAGCTGTTTTATATACTGTACATGTTGTTTTGATTAAACATTCTGATGATATTCTAGGCAAGTTTAAATAGAAAAATCTGAAGTTTTTCTTTGAAAAATGCCGTCGTTAATCATAATTTTTTGCTCATTTCGCTGATGAAAGAAGCTCAAAAACAACAAGAAAACCCAGTACTACCATAATTGTTTTTCGTTTTTTTTTCCTACCCTTTTTAATCGAAACATCAGAAACAGACAAACATTCGAATTTATAATAGAACTAGTTATACGACTCAATTGAACATCAAATAACCGTTTTGGTAAATTCAGTAGATTGTGGAATTGAGCTCCAAGGTGCTATTTTGATACATTTTACGATGCGCCAACATCATTCGTAATTATTAAACGGGCATTATTCTAATTTAGTACCCGTGTAGGTTATTACTGTTATGAAAGTTTTAGATTATAAGGTTATATAAACAAGTTTACCATCTTGTCGGTGTAATTACACACTGCAGTCATCATGATTACAATAATGATGATGATGAGATCTTTTCCGCTGAAAGACTAATCACAAATATTTGTTGTTTGTAACTTTAACAATAGTAAAGCTAATATTTAAAAACAATATTCCACTAATACCAGCGTGGGATTAAGTTGTTTTTTTTGTTGTAAAAACAACAATAAAAATTTCAATTCATTTTATGTGCGGTCTCTAATATTTTTTCGTTACTCATAAGGGTGCTTTAACCATTTTATATTCATGTATTTGTATCGAGTATTCAAATAAGAGTTTTGAAATATAGAGCTGTTATGAACTTAGACAAAAATAATCTTTATTGATCCTTCAAATAACAGCATCAACATTCCTATTGAGAATCGTCGAATTTATGTAGAACCAATAAAAATGGACTATTTAATTTTAATGTTCATTCAACGGTAGATTGCTGAAACGGAACAAACAATAAAACATCACCATTATAGTGGAAATCGATGGAAACGCTCTATTATCATCGTACTATTATAGTGAACGCTCACTAGTCAGTAGGGTTCGTATTGCATATCAGCAATATGCAGAAGATAACGCTAAATTCCCAGCGACGTTCGAATCGATTTCATTTTTCCTTTTCTTCATTCGCTAACAATACACAGCTGACAACGGTGTTCGCGTCAAGTTCCATCATAGCTCCCCATGCGTCTAGCGCGTACGGTGCTATCTAGTGAGCGTTAACCTTTATATTTCTATTCCAAATTCTTATCTATTAACGATAACAAAACGTAATCCTACTTATAGTAAAATGTGCAATGTCAAAACATGTTATATATGCAAATCGAGAATTGTGGTTTTATCACATTCACACACTTATCCAGATTTATAGTGGGGTCTACTAATTCTCTACATGCATACATTTTGAAGTAAGAAGCATTAGATACTCCACATCAGTCAGACAGAAGATTGTGGTAACGTTTCCGTGTGAAAACAACAAACTGGCGAGAGAAATTGTGTAGATATCATACAACTGTTGGAATTAACAAATAAATTACAACCTCATCATCTGCTTTCGTTTTAATCATGCATATTACGTTGATATTATAACGAAAATATAGAAGTTGAATACGTTATATAAAAGAGGATGATTACAAAGTTGCTTGTATCAATCAAGATTCGATTCTGATTGATTATAATACAGCAAATATTAATCTAAATCAATATTCTATTATGTGCGTTTCTGTTGGAAGTTTTTTATTTCGTTGTGTTCAGTATTTCTATCAAATATTATAAATGTTTTCACTGAAGACGATTGATTGTGTATCTTACGGGTAATAATAGTGATTAATATTATCATTATTATTTGGGAAGTAATTATAAAGTTTGCCAAAGTTTCACATAACCACCTGAGAAAATTAACAAACAAATTCTTTTCAACGATCACTGCACCGTTTTGTGTTCGATTACTTATTCATGAATAAGTTTATTTATGTTTCAAAGCTTATTTATCAAGGAATATAAATAATGATTGTCATTTCAGACAGATTTAAGGTTGCTACTGTTGAAAATGATAGTTTTTGGACTATACTGTTGTTTGAAAAATAGTAATTCCCTTAAGTGGAGCACCATAGATGTCACTTTCTCGATTTGCTACTCGCTGAATCTTATGAAGTATCAAATGGATGGCTGTTAATAAAAAAGTATTTGTTTCTTGTGAAAGTATCTGTCAACAAAGAAATGACTAAATTCC
This sequence comes from Meloe dianella, assembly GCA_028455855.1. Lineage (NCBI taxonomy): Eukaryota > Metazoa > Arthropoda > Insecta > Coleoptera > Meloidae > Meloe > Meloe dianella. The sequence continues at coordinate 1,619,027 of JAPTHL010000060.1, forward strand.
CTAGATGAATATTGGTGTTTGGAAAAGTGACTGCAATAATAATCGATTTGGAAAGTATTCGAATGTAAAGTTTTCATTCCAAACTTTTCATAATGAAGCAGCCTTAATTGAAATTTTAATTTTCTTACTAAATAAAGTCGATTGATTAATGAATTGAAGAGAACTAATTTGTAAACGTAACAAGTCGATTAAATTGATCTAATGTCACGATCCACAATGTTATTGCTTTTTAATTCAAACCTGTCATCATCTGTCAGGTAACGGAAATGCAGTGTACATTAATTAAATCATTCAGTTAACTGATGCGTGTGTGATAGTCGCTTTGCTAACAATGATTGGCAGTTTACCCACATTGTCAACAAATGAAATTCTGTAATGGTAAGCCTCAGGGGAATTGCAGTCATATCGCTATTTACTGATTAAAAAATTGAGAATTAAAGTAAACAGATAAATGAGTTTATCAGTCATGTATTCTGTTAGTTAGTTGCTGGTAGAATACCCATTCTACCGGAAGTACATTTATAGGCATCCAATGACAGTCACGCACTGTACAGCAAAACTCATGCTTGTAAACCGGAAGATAAATCCGGAAACACTTCCCTTATTCAGTTTCCTACATTTTGCCTACTCTTGTTAATAACTAGATCCTTAGTTTAGATATTATTTCGAAATAAACAAACGCGCAAATCGTATAATTATCAATGAAAATTATAGCAAAAAAAGAGTGATGGAAATATTTACGTTTCGATTATACTGATTTCTTATGCTGACAACGTCAAATTTTCCATCTTTCTTAAACTATCGCCACAGGCTAATCAGTTTTATATTTGCGCATTCTACCTAAGCTGCTTTTGACAGTAAACTCTAGATATCTTTTAACGTTAACGACGAAAAAGTTGTGGACCATCAAGATAAAAAGACAAATGAGGAAAAAATAACGATGAGTTTTTACGTACGTAACGAAAGTAACTTCTTTTTGCAAATGAAACGGAATGATTCATTAATCACGTAAAAGTGAGCTTATGGATATACCGTCTTCTTTTAAACAGGTGGCACTGAAGTATACCCCTGTTTTCATACAGTTTTTATATTTGAAATGGATTCAACTTTCTAATGATTTACAGGAATTCAATAAAAACTTACGTTATTTTCAATTGTAAGTCGTAAAAAATAAATACGATTATGTAGTGAAAGAAACATACGGTCAAGCTGAAATGTATATTGCCAAATCGATTTACAATAAAAACAAATTCAACCGAAAATGTTCGTTCTTTGCAACAACATTGAATTGTGCACGGATTTTTTTTTTAACACAACAATACCAAATTCGATTGTTTACTTAAGAAGAGTTTTTGATAGTAATTAGCGGCAACAATGAAACATGTCTTAGAATTTTGGGAAAGCTCCAGGAAGCTTTCCCGTATAACTTTGTAATAATAAATGGTATGTCGACACACCGATATACGCCTACATCCTTAACTAGTCTACATCTAGACAAAAATGGAAGTTTTTATCTCAACAAAAAAAAAACAAAGGATGGAACACCAAACAACAAACACTTTGGAATTTGTCGAGTTGACACGGTTAAAGTTTTCTAGATAAATCATTTCTACGACAGCGGTAAAATGGAACAGATCTCGATTAAGAAAAAATCAAATAAATAACGAAAACTAGAGTAGATATGGATTGTTTTGAATGTAATATAAATGTGATTTTTTTCACACAAATCACCAAAATACATTTGGTGACAATGTTGGATGGACCACGTCAAAATGTTCAATTGAGTTACTTAAGCGTAAGCACCCGTTTTCTAAAGGGATAGAGTGACAGCCATATAAATTAAATCGAATGGAAGAAGAAAATTCTTAGTATTCTATTCACAATAAAAGAAAAGTCAAAAAACGAAAAAGTGGAAAAGCCTCCAAGCATTATCACACATACATATCTATATTGAATATAAGGAAAATTTTTGTATTACAAAACGATTGTGATAAAAATTGATAAAAAAATTACGTGATGCCATTTTAAAAGCTTTTAAAAGCGATTAAAATGATTATGTGTGTTATACAAGCTTAATAAAATGGATTTTCAGTCTTATAAAACCATTACAGCAATATGAGAAGCACCTTATAACTTTTAAAGGAAATAATTTCACGTGCCAACATCTTCGTGATATTCAGACATTAGATGGAAATTCCATTAAACATATTGGCAGCTATACAAAATGCAATCTTTGTATTATGTAATATCTGTGAGAATCTAATTCAGTTTTACTGTTTTTGAATGTAATCATGATAATAGCCAAAGTTTTCATGCTTTTCATTTTCAAATAAAACAATAAAGAACCACAACTGTAATGTGAAGAAAATATGAATTTATTGTTGTGACTCTCCATCTCGTATCAAAATAACAGATTCATAACCCTCTTTTTATTGTTTTATTGATAATATAAAGGTTTTATAGTGTCTAACCGATAGTTCTCCTATTCCGTCCATAAATTACGCTCCGTTGTTATTTTCTCTGTGGAGCATATATTGTTGATTTAAGATTAGGCACAATTCTTATCGGAATTGTCATCACATTATATAATTGAGTTATATCTTACTATTAGCACGCGAAAATCCACTTCAGTATTGTTAACATAAGAAAATTAAACCTCAATTTTATTACATAGTATTTACAGTTAAATAGCTTTGAATTAATAAATTTGTTTTGTTGTGTAGCTTTGCGTGTTCTGCATTCACTATTAAAGTTGACTTCTCAGGACATCAAATCGTTTCTTACATTTACGATCGATTTCTAAATTTTTTACACTTGCCCAAGAAACATGGTATTCCTTTCTTTTTATTATTATTCAACGCCGACATATCAGTCATGTGAAGATTCATTTATCTTGAGTGTAATGCGTTTTTAACTGCCCACATTCTGTCAACTATAATTTGATATATGAATCATTTTTATGTGTTGATAAACGTTTTTATGTTGAATGTATCCTGATTTTATATTCTTCAATTCTAATTTTAACGTAAAATTTGTATCTAGTACGGTTGAGCAATATTTTGTACTTCCGACCAGTGTTGCCTTCAATAGAATAAAAATGAGATAAGCTTGATGTGATTTTTTTTTTTAAACTGAATCTCATCGTTCATGTTCCAATGTTGTGTTGAAGATACGGTCGTTTTAAGATATTCAACATAAGATTGACAAAAATCTATCGAGCCCAAACGTTTACGCAATCAATTCCGCTATCGCTTAGCTTTTTAATTTTGTAATTTTCCCCTTCCAATCGTATATCTATATATATATATATATATATATATATATATGCAAGTCTACGGGGTTTCCATTAAATTCCCGCTCATTTCGCCTCCAAGCTAGAGGTGTGATTTCCTTTTGCATTTTCCGTTAACATGAATTTCACGGATATAAGCACATGAAATTTGCCGAACGTCACGTAGTTGGTAAACCACCACTCTCAATTTGAATTCGTCCTTGTCCTTTCCAGAAAAGAATGGTGGATGGAAAAAAAGAATAAATCTATAAATTGGACCACTTGATTCAACTTGACATTTTAGTAAATTTCAAACGAATGTCCTTTGGTGAATAAAATATCAAGCTTAGTCCAACAGTTCAATCAATGTCCACTGTATTAGAGAAATGTAGGTCTCTGCAAGTACGTGACTGGATTATCCTTGCCGACACAAAAAAAGAAAAACAACCCGTGAAGATGTCTGTGATGTTTCTTCTCACAGATTCCAATTCAATATTCACTATACAAAAACCGATACAGACTATTTGGAAAAGAATAATGTAATGAACTGTAGCTGGAAATCGCCAACACTAGCTAGAAATCTGGAACAAACCATTATTTCACAGTTCCGATTTCTCACAATCATCTCAAAATGAGAAGAGAAATGACTGTAGTAACGGAAGACCAAGGAATCATTCTCAAAGCCAGTCAGTTTGAAAGAATGTTAAATTGTTCGTTATTAGAGAACACTTTGTTGTGTACACTTTGAATATTGATTTAACGAGGACGTTATGCAAAAATTCGTCTCGTAAATTCTAAAATTTAGTGGAAACGTCCTTGTGTAACTGTGAGCTCCTGATTTCTCTGTCAAATTTTTTGTGGAAGTTACGGGAGAATGATGCACTTCAATGAGATTTTCTGTACATTCACATAAAAAAAAACGTAAAAGTTCAAGTTCATTTACGATTCTTTTGTAGATTCGGCATATTCTAGTTACCATTTTCCATTTGACATTTTCCAGGCTGTTCTTTTTTTCACATATCAATAAAATATCAAACCGTTAGAAAGCAATTTCCGGACATGTATTTCTAGATTATACATGGGTGTCCATGTTGTTATTGATAGGGGTGTTTCAGGGGATCCTCTGAAAAAAAGTGCTTGCACTCAATTCTGCTGTAAAAATTCAAAGCTCATATTTGCATAAAACTTTGAGTGGGTCTGTGAAAACAGTTTGTGCTGATAAAACATATTCTATCTTTTAAAAATAGATTACCAGTTCAATTTATAACAACGTTATTCTTTTTTCAATGTATTCTCAAACAATCCGCATACTATATCGGTAATATTTCGGTTTTTTTTTTAAGTTATTCAAAGGTCTGTTTAATTATCAAATGAAATTGAATTTCAAGTGAATTGTGAATATGTCGATAATGAAAAAGCAAGCAAGAATGGTGTCCTTTGCAGACTAATAGTCGTATTGATCGAGTTGTATGGTAAAAAAAGGACGTGTAAAGCCCTATTACCTAGAAAGCAAATTGCTTAGTATTCAAGCATTAACACATTCTCATCCTTATATTCATGCTACCACTTCTATCCTCATGTTTTACTATTAGATATCTTGGGTAAGAATCTAGCTAGAGGATCTAGTTAGGACAGATGTCGTTGGCAATGCCTTAAGCAGATAATTACCATTGTCCTTAACTATAGTCGTATGGTAGCTGTTTGATTTGCAATTATAATAAAGGACGATGTTCTTCGTACTATATGCTATGTAGTTATTGATCCCCTATCTTTGTCTTTCAATAGCCCAAATCTATATGCTGTTGATAATCGTTCCATTTAATAAGACCTGAACAGCTACTATTATTCAGACGTATGCAGTTAATTGCCCTCTGTTCATTTCAATAGAATGCCAATGGCTTTAGTGGTATAGTAGGGCACACACAAACAGAAATTATTATAGATGTGTAGTCGATTGCGAATTTAATTTGAATTGGTCGGTTCTCACGTGCTCAAATGTGGTCCAGTTATGTGCATCGCAACCAAATAGACTTGTTTGCATTCTATATAAATACAGAAATTTACGGTACTGGCTTTGAATGAATACGGATTTTCTTCATGTTAAAATCCTTAAAATCTGTTCACAAAGTTTTTTAAAGTAGCATAGACATTTTGAGAACTTGTTGAGGTCAAATTTGATATTATTTTAAATGCAAAAACTGGATTGAATGTTCTATTTAATTATGATTTTAAAATTTTAATAGCAACAGATATTAGCAATTCAAATTAAGCAGATAACTGAGACTGTAGTAAGTCAAACGCTATTTATGGAGTTTCTTATTAAGTTCTTGGATAAAATAAATATATATATATATATATATATATATATATATATATATATGTATGTATATTTACGAATAAGTATTTTAACTACAACCCAATGTTTGCAAAAGAAATAGATGGTACGAAAGTATTTCTAGAGAGGGATGCAGGCAACTAATCCACAAAAACTCATTAATATTCATATAATACGAGATTCTAATGAATGATTCAAGCAAAACCCATCAACTATACAATATAAATTTCAATTTACCGAGTTGATGACAAAATTTATTGTCAGTCTTTTGACATTGGTTTTATATTGGGTTTATGTTGATGAGTGAAAGACACCGACCACCCTCCAGTAAGGGAGCGAGAATTTATGGTTGCTGATCCTCGATATCCTACAGGCTCAAGATATACACTCTCACTAAAATAATAGTTGGCTATAAATTATGTGCTAGTTGAACAGATATCCATAGTTTAGAATTATAATGTGTGGCTACTTCTGTCAATTCGTTTTATTTTTGTTACATGTGGGGTAAAGTTACCAACGACGACGTTTTTATAAGGTTTCATCGATCTATTATGGAACATCTAAAGTAACACACTTCCTAATCAATTTGTTTGAAAAAAAATGTTGATAATCAACCGGAATTAAGTTATTTGCTGACCAAAGTCGGCCTGGTGGAATTAGAGGTATACCTTGTGCGGATTCGTCTACAAAAGTTTTACTATTCTATTCATGCAGGTAAATAGGGTAAACAGGCAAGTCATAATGGAAGGTTTGGTGACAATTAATGGGGCGTCTATGATTAAAACAGATTTAAACACATGGTGTGCCATCTACTTACTGTACCATAGCTTAAAAGCTCTCAAGTCCGAATCTTGCGGTGGTCGCATCACCAGGGTCACCTAATGGATGTGCGACCGCAAACTGTATCGATTAGTATTTGTAGAGAAAATGTCCCCATAAAACCAGAGATTTAAACAGAATAAGCAATGCTCTATCTAAAACTTTGTAAATTAACGTACAAATCTCGAATTTCATCAATATTAATTCGATTGTAATAAAATTATATAGGAATAGTTGGTTATTTCGAATGGGGCGCGTGTGAGAAAGATAAGATATGGTATAGTAGCAAAATTTGAATAGGGATGGTCAATTTTAGACAAAAAAATAAATATTGGCAATAGTCAAAAGCTTGGAAACAGCTTCAAAATATGTGTAGACTAGACACAGCTTATGTATTTTTGGTTCAGGGTTTTAGGGGCCCTTCGATGTGAATAAAATCTGGTGACTGTATGAGTAAATTGACAGTGAGTAGTAAATTGCGACCATGTTTTTTTGCACCTTTACCCTTTCTCGAATAATAATACATGGAGATTTTCTTTCAAATTTCATTTGTATAACGAGAGATGACTGTTTCCAGGCAAGCGACTTAATTGATTGCCCCATACTTTTCCTCAAAATCTATCACACACTTATGAAATTATATTTGTTTTGTTTATCAAAATGTGTATTTAGCTTATTGGAGTCCATTTAAAAAGCTTAGATAGGACGCACTTAAATTATAAAGTTAACTAATTTAAATTCCAAATTAAATATGTCAACCATAAATTTAGGTTACTTCAAAAAGTTTCAAAATTCTCTTCTTATGCAGTCTCACCACCAGTGTCTGATTTAATTTTATATAAACCTTAAGCAAGTCACATCAGAATTGTAGAGTGTTTAAAGGCAAGAAAAAGCTCAAGGAAGTAAATATGGTGGAAATAGAGAGAGATAGAGATTGTCACTTCATGATGACATCCCGGAAACAGCTAGGGCAAATTTTACACCTTCAATACAGTACGTCAGCGTGAACGTATATTGAATTGCAAAAAACAGAGATAAAAGGTAAACTACAACTACAGTAAAGTTTATTTTATAAAGTTAGTACTTCTTACATGCTCTAGGCGGCAAGTGAACTAATACCTATATTCCACAGAGTCTAAGCAAGACACAAAAACAGAAAAGAGAACTTGCCGAAAAGAGAAAATCGAGCAACACAAACTGTATATCTATGTGTAAACTGAGAAAACTCCAATACAACTACACAATTGATGAGCATTAATTATAGAGAATGCCAAAAGTTTCTCAGCATAAAATTGACTTTTTCATCAATAACTTAAATCAAAATCATTAGCTGGAAATAGGAAATTTCTGATGTGAAACTAAAGATTCTTGTGATTTTATTCCGTTTCCTTCAACAATTTTAATTATATTCAAATATTATTGTATACTGTCGGCTACAAAATTACTTTGGTTTATTTATGAGTTCTCTCCCGGTTGTGTTTGAATTTGATTTTTTGCTAATACACAGTTGTGGTATTCGTTTGAGTATTTAGGTCTCACTTCAATTGCTAATTTCTTCTAAAGATCTTATAAATATTTAAATGACTACAGAGAAATTATAGATCGCTGTATAATTTGAATTAAAATTGGAGTGATTAAGGCCAAAATTAAAGTGTTGTATTCCGTCGTTTTGTTTTTTTTTATGTATTGCTTTGTAAACTGTAGGTGAAATATAAAAATAAATCTTATACCTTAATTGCAAGGTTCAGAATTTATAGATCGTGGCCACCAGTTTCTGTTAAATGTTAATTAAAGTTAATAAATTGCGTTTTAGTGGATTCTCTGGGCCACATATAATTTCTCTAAACTTTTTTAATTACTTTCAATTTAATCACGTCTAAAGGGCATTAAAGAAAAATAAGCTAAAATGAGTAATTATGAGATTTTCAAATCGAATTCTTAATAAATTAATATCAAACAAATTTTTACAAAAGCTGTCATTTTTATACTTGGTTGATGTTTATTCGGACCACTTGGCTTTTGTGATGAAGAAGATAAACAAAGAATCATATAACTGCAAGGCCATAAGGAGCTGTAGAATTTGTTTTAAGCGATATCAAACTTCTCGTTTATGACTCATTTGTTTTGACATATTTAATTTGAATTTATAATGAGAAAAACGCTGCATTGTTGTAACAAGACAACTATGGTTGATTAATATGAAAATCAATACTTATATGAAGAAAAGACTTCCCTTGCTGTGCCACCGTAGGCTGTAGGGCTTCTAATCAAGACTACTCGGATTCTTGAACAACCCATGTACTATTGGACTTTTGTTTTAGTAAACGGCGCCAAAATCCAGCATTATGTAAGCTTAATGAGAACTCATTCATTTATTCTCTCATCTACGTACGTTTGCCTTCAATCATCCAAATTTGATATCGTGAAACTATTTTTTATTTGCAGAAATCGTTGTTCTACTGAAACATACCGACGGAAGGTTGAATTAATTCATATTAATTTTAAATGGAAAGCCATAAAATTCGTTCTGAAATTTCGAACTACAAACTGATGCCGATCAGAATTTTCCGAATAATTCCAACCAATGTTATGCATAAAATTGAATTCCCATTTTAGTAGGTCAATTTGAGCCAATTATCAATCTGATTCTATTCGAAGGAAATATTTCAAGTGTAAATTGAATTACATCAAAAATTTTGATATAAAATTGATAATAACTTTCCAAGTAGTTTATTGTTGAGACGGGGTATTGTTGTGTTAGAGGGGAAAACTGTTATAATATAACGACTTATAAAAGTATAATATCAAAACAAGACCACATTAAGCCAAGCCTAATCTAACGGAAGAGCGACTTTTGTAAATTCAGTGTCAGCAACGATAACGCTTTTATTTTGATTGCTCCCCTAACAGTGCCATCCACGTACTAAATTCAGTTTTAAAGTGTTTGTCATGATAAGGCTTTATAAATATCCTCGTTAAGTTAATTCTTTGTAACGAAACGAACATTCACTTAACCATTCTGTGTTCTTTTCATTTCTGTATTTACAAAAAAAGAGAATATCCCCATTTTTTAAATAATTTACAAAAGTACTTTAGCCAAGCAAAAATTGTTTGTATTGCCCGTTTTGTCTGCTTTTATCTACAATCCTTTAGATTTTTCATTTAAATTGTTGCCAGTTTGTCAAAAAAAGTTGGTATGATAACATGTAATATCGTTGTGTTTATACGAATTTTCTGACGCCTCAACGAACAATTACGATTCATCAACAACAACAACAACAACTTAAATTATCCTTCGAAAGGCGTATATATTAGAACCAATTTCACATCAAAATAACGACACAAACATACAGTCAATGGTGCTTAAAAATTGTCAATCGCTTGAAAATTTACAGTTGCACTTTATAGTACATTGACCCTCCAATGAAATCAATCTAAATTGTATTGAATCCTTGTAGGTTATTTGTAAAAAAAAACGTAATCGGCTAAAGAATTCATTGTGGGACGACTTACAATAAATTAACGCCTCTTCGTCTTTAACAATAAACGAGAATCAATATAAAGCACAGTTCGCCTAAATTGGATTATCAAGATTATTGAATAGACTACAAAACTGAAATTAACACAGGTTTAATTGAATTTCACCAATGAACTATTATTATTATTATCGGAAAGAGAATTTTTCGAATTACATTAACAAAGTGTTCCGAATATACAATTTTCTTGATAAATTTGCAATAAATTTAATGATTCGATCCGGTCACGCTTTTGGTCTAGAGGTTAAATTAGTGACACTTTAACCTGTCGATGGAAATTGGGTTTGTTAGAAAATTACCTTTCCCCTCTAATTGCACCTCTTTACGTCCACTAAACTTGCAAAGCGACTATTTTCAGTGAAATATATGACTGTATAGTCTATGATAACACGATTCGGAACGTATATCGGATTTGATTATTACTTGGTAAACTGCTATTAAGCTCTATTATCATTAATCTAGTTCATATTTGGATGGCGATATAGATTCTGTACATGCTAAGGCTGTTCAGAATGCTCCTATGCTAAAATATGCTACACTCTTAATCATGTTTTGGCGGGTTTTTTTAAATCGGGAAACATATGTGGCAATTTCAGAATTATATCAAGAGTAATTTTGTTAGAAAGGGTCACGTTCTCAGTTCTAATTAAATCCGAATTAGGAACTCCACTAAATGAATTTGACAATTACCACATCACCTCATCAACATGGCGTGGCAATGAATTGTAAAGGAATTTGCGACGCATTGAATCGCACATCTCTCCTACGGGAGGAATCATTCTTGCCTTTTCGACTATCGAAACGCCATTTGACTTTTGGACCTTAATCAAACAAGAGTGGTTTTTGCTACATTTGAGTAAGCACAATGAAGGTAACAGTTTTGGATTTCAGGTTTCCACCTGAGGAATCTGCACTTAAATTCGCTCTATTCATTCACCACATCAATATAATTGGTAGTTGTTTAAAGACACAATCATCCACATTATCACCGAATTATCAAATTTGTCCATTTCTATATCTAGTACATGTGTTCAACTACATTTTGTATTATTTGAATAATTTTTAGGGTGGAAAACTTTATAACGATTGAAATATTGTAATTGTCGGGAAGTTTGAAATTTTCAATAAAGAATTCCATGAACATTGAGCTGAGGAAAAAATGTCGAAAGATGGTTGAAGTTTTATCATAATTGATTACCGAATTTGTATTCATTGAACGATTGAACTACACTAATGAGTTCTGCATAAAATCAATAGACAGATTTAATATAACACTACAAAATTTCATGAATAAAATATCGATGATGGTAGTAATTGTAAAAATACACATAAAAAAATTCTCAATTTGTTTTTGTAACGGATAGAAATAAATCCATCTCTACATGCATCTGTCTCAAACAATTATTCATTAATTGAGAATATACGAGGAGCGAAAAAAAGGAGTCCATTTCTCTCCTTCATTTATACTGACTGGAAAGAATTTATTTTATAAAGTTTTTAATGAATTGTCGCCATTTTTGACACGCTACCCTGTTAACTAAATCTTAATTTCAGTGAGTTGAATTATAAAGTTCATTGTAGATACTTTATATAAACGTAGTGATCTGTTATCTATTCTTTCATAAATTGTTTTTAGAAGGAGAAATAAACAATCTATATCGTCATTTTTATAGTTCGATAAAGTATCAAAGAAGAGAAAGCGTAAAGGAGCAATTCGGGTGCTAATGTTAAATCATTTTATTCATGTTCTCGATATTTCGTGTCAATAATCGATAGATAGATTTTCGAATCACGAATCAAGTAAACATCATATCTCACGGAAAACTATCGTAAAGAAAATATCCAATCTGAATTAAACATGAAAACTGTGCTTACATTTTTCTTTGTCTCTCTCCCTCTCTCTTTTGAGAAGACAAAACCATCATCCAACAATTTCTCTGGTAGAGATTTATTCTAGAAAGATTTATAAGTTTACTGAGTCATCCGCTCTCGTCTAAGACAAGACATATTTATATTTTTATCTGTGTAACAAAACGGTTGAGAACTAAAGAAAATATAAGATATCTGTCGAAATGTGGACGTTTCTAAGCCTTTGCGCTCATGATTTATATCATCTCCCTCTCTTCTTCTCTTTATCTTCTTGTATAATTCCCAATCTGAACTTATCCATGAAACTCGTAGATACAATGAATTTCAAGATGTTACTGTCAGATTAAATTAACAAATAACAAAAATCTAATGATATATGACAAAAACGACTATTTCATTTTAATTTCATCAAAGCTATACGATAATAATGTAATTCTTTTTCCAATATGGACCATTTACTATACAATACATAATGTTGAACATCAATCAATCGGTTATGATGGCTTGTCTATTTTCGTGATACCTTCTGGTAATGTTTGTGATAAACTTGATGTCCCTTATAATGTCAAGATATGAGATTCTTAAATCGGTTCAGAGATTATCGATTTGCGTTGTGTAAATTACCACTGAAAAGAAATTGTATTCTCTGATCCTCATAATCACTTTCATAATGATGGTCTTTAACCATAATCTTCTGCCTGAACGGGTTCAACTTCTGTGATCTTTACTAACCGCTTCAAATCTAGATGTTTTCCCATCACTATTGTGTATTTGCCATTCTATCTAGTACTGATCCGTATACTTCATGGTTCCATTTGATGGCACTACAAATCTCTCTCTTTAGTTGTTTTCAATGGTCCTGCCTTCAACCCTTTTTAATTAGACCGCATAACATACATCGACTTCTATGTACTTTGAACGAAGGTATACTTTTGACAAGTTATAACCAACAATAGCTGAATTAGTGAAGATAATACACTGCGAGAAATTCAGTAGGATTATGAACGATTCGCTTGTATGCAGGACAAGTCTGCCACCTTTTGTATTTGTTACAGAACAATAGATTAGGGCGACTCCTAGTTATATGAATTGAGGTCATGACTGGCTGGCTGGTTGACTGGCTGGTTGCTTTTCTTATTCAATAACACATCTTGGCATATTTTCCTTTTATTCCTATATTTATAGTTTGACATTCTTTGAATTCACATTCAGATTAGTACACAGAAATATTGGCATCCGTTTTTTGCTAATAACAACACTCTTAACGCTTCTCATAGCGTTTACCTCAACACTATGAACTCATTTATTCAGCATGTCGTTGAACTTCGAAATATGGAATTACGAAGAAAAGAACAAAAAAAAAACGGACAACCATTTAGTCTGTCTAGAAGCCAAAATACTTCTGGATGATATAAGTCCATTGATATTACAACACTATTGTTAAATATTGATTATTTACTCTTATTTAAACACAAAATATGAAGTCGTTTAACTGGCTTTAAGGAAATTGTTCAATCCCAATAATTCTTGACGCATTATTACATCTACATGAATGAATATTTCGTCATAAAATTCCTTTATATGGAATCGAAGCAAAAAGAAACGACAACGATAGATTCTAAATGGATTATTTGAAAAATACTGACTGAGAACAACAAAGTTTTTACGTCAGCAAGAATAGCAAAATCGAGTCATTTTGCTTCAGTTGAAAATCGTTTTTAAGTCGATTTAAAGAGATTGCTATTCTGACTAAGTTGATAGTAGATTTAAAGCAAACAAAGACGGTACATTAAAACGTTCACATGCAAAATGTAGAGTACATATAAGTTAATGTTTCATAGTTAGCAATTCAATTCCAAACTAAACAAATTGTATTTGCTTTATAAATTATTGTTTTATTATAGCAAAGAGTGAATTGTACATATTCTGAATACATACAGGATCTTATAACTAATTAAAGCAGTCGTATAGTTGTGATAATTGTGCGTCAATATAGTGAGAAGCATTAATATGTGTTCTCTATACGTTCAAATTTAAACCTCAACTATAAGTGAGTAACTCTGTACTGTTTTACAGTTGAGTGATCACAATCGACTAGTGTACAGTATGAACTAGAACGATATTACAGATTTACGTATGTGAATCATCCAACCATATTAACCTGCATTTATGAATCTCTCAATTTATATGCCGTTTATTTGGAGATGGGAGGCGACAACAGCATCTTCAAGTCTCATATACATTCAACTACTAGCTGCAACAACAACCAAAAAAGCCCCAAATGTATAATAAACTTTATTGTTTCGTAAATAACTGTAGAATTGCTTGGCCAAGTCCGACTGGAGTGTATTTATTCAAAAAGAAAACTACTCAGTTTAGTTGCTAATACGACCTAAATCTAAACTGTTATCAAAACAAACTAACAAAATGTATCGAAAAATTTCTTTAAGAACAAAATGTTTTATAAACGATCTTCACGAAGAATTATCGGTTTGTTTATAAATAAACTGAAACTTGAACTGGTTTTACTGTTTTCAAATTATCAGCTTTATGTTCGAATCTCGATTCGATAATGGAACGTTTTGCTGATTTTACTCAAGTGAATGTTTTGATAGCTAAACAATCTAAGAACGGTCTTCTAACAATATTATCGATGAACCTCTGATAGATATCTGTATAGTTCCTCTAATTTGACTGTATGAAAATACTTATAAGAGAGAAATTTAAATTCTACAAACACTTACCGTAATTATTATGCAAAAGAATTCATACCTGCAACACAATAAGAGAACAAAAATTAGCAATGCAAGATGGAAGAATCGATTTTTCATTTAAATAGAATAATTTTGTTAGCATTATAATTAGGGAATTGCGGCACGCAAGTCTATTTATTTTCTTTTGTTCGTACTTTTTTTCACGGTACAGAATTTAGGAAGTTAAATTGACGAATTTCGTGCTAATTTATATGTATATCGATCCTCTATTACAACCTAGTTCCACTTCATATCCTGTTGAAGTTATGTGAGGCAATTTCCATCGTCAAAGAGAAGGACAGTTTGTTTAACCTTTTGAAATTACTGTTTTAAATCGGTTTTAGAACAGTTTTAAACACTAATCTCCGTTGACAAAGCTTTAGTTGAACCACATTTAACGCATATTATGCAATTGTAATTAAATCAACAATGCACTTTGTTTGCAACTTCAACTTATCCTGTGTTCAGTGCAACTTGGAACAATAAGATTAGCTGTTGAGTGAAGATGATAAAAACGATAATTAACAACCTTATGGATTCATGAAAATGAAAACTCACTGAAATTCTACTTAATCATGCAATAAATGAACTTTTGCGAGGCACCAACTTTTTATAAATAATTCAGAAACAAGCAACAGTTACTAACAAAGTTGAGTTCTGATAGACTCAATTTGCAATTAGGAAAATTCTCTCTTTGTCCACCCTTATTATTGAGAAAATATCAACAATATTCGAAGAATTAAGGTGAAAATCCGCATAATTCGTGAACAATGAATCACGAAAGTCAAGTAACTCTCCTGAGAAGGTAAATCGTAACATCTTTATGAAAATTACTTTGTTGTTGGGGTTGTAAGAGATCTTTTATGAACTTGGCCCATTTTATTTTTGGCAAAGTATGTGGAAAGCGCCGTTCATATCTGACGAACGAATGCAAACGATCGCAAACATTTTGAAAGGTCATGCGCGTACATTCTACTGCTACACAAACACGAACAAATGCGAGCAACCAATTTCCTTTGAAGTGCCATCCTGCCATGTTCGATCGCGTTTAGTTTGCAGTCCACTCTGTGCAAACGTTTGCGTGTTTGCGTTCGTCCGCATTATTCGTTAGATGTGGACGGGGCTTTAGTGATTCACGTTGGTACTCAATGAATGAATATGTCGAAGAAAAAAAGCGATTTTCTCACAATTCGATGTTTAGTCACAAGAAGCATACAGCGGCTTCGGTGACAGCATATTAAAATTCGTTGCGTACGCTGCTGAGTGTTCACTTTAAATTGGAATTGTTTTATTAATTTTTTTATTATAAATTGACATAAGAGCGACACGTACATTACATGCGCTTCACTTGTTTATTTTAGAAATTGATTAATTCAGTAAGAAACTTGTTCAGGACTTATTTGGTAGAAAATTTAGCTCAAACCAACTACATATTAACTAACTAGAAACAGTGATTACAATTGTTAAGAGAATCAATTCTAGCTTTTATAAATATTCTGTTGTATGAACAGTATTGTTGGATTTCAATTTGCAATATTAATTATAGGATATGTACAAACACAACACATAAATGTAAACAGTAATTTGTAATAATTTTCGAAAATGTTGTATGTCAGATTTTAATGAGGATTTGATTATTTTACATTACAAACTCACTAAAAAGCATTCATTAATTTACACTAATTTATAATTGCTAATTAATCATTAATCAGGCTGCATTATAAGAAGTATTTCACATTTAAAATGTATTTAAATAATGACTTTGAATAATTACGATAATTAGAATTATGTTCAATTATTTCAGTTATAATAGTCTCTGCAAAATAAAATACGTTACAATTACAAATTTCTAATACTGAAAATCACCATAGAGTAAATCTGTGACAGAACTGAAAAATGTTTATCTATCATTTTTTTTTCGATATTGGAATAGAGACAGAAACCAAACGAAACAACATATAAATCAAACGATTTTGCTGAAATGAAAGTTTCATTTTGTTGGTAATCGTATATTTGTATGTGTCTATGTGTGAAATGAAAGACGGTGAAAAATCCATTCTGTAGTTCGAAAGTGCTCTAGGAAAATCTCACATTTGAAAATTGCATATAAATGGTTTTCATTCCAAATACATGGAAAAGAAAACACGCAAATACACACAAACATCAAATGTAACAAATGAAAAACAGAAAAATAAAACAAATCTAACAAACATACAAATCCACCAAACAATTTTTCAAATGAGTCAATGTGTGACAAATCAAAAGATTTCGTTTCAATTGGATTGCAGTTGATTTTCAATGGATACTTTCGAACGTTTGCCGAAATTGAATTGGAACTTTTCTCTATACGTTGATAAGCAAAGTTTCAAAATCAGTCTACAATTTAAAGCCATTATTATTGTTATTGTTATTGTTATTATTATTAATATTATTATTACTATTTTACATAACGCTCAAATCACCTGAATAAGAGAGCGAAATTTTGCAAACGTGGCAAATACTCAATAATGAAAGATTTAATCTCACCATAATTAACTGTAAAATCAAACAACCTCTCTCTAAAGTGACCGCATTTAATTTAACTAATCGGCTTTGATGATAAGATAAATATAAAACTAATAAAAGTGGAAAAACTAAACAATATCCAGTTCGGCAATGTTGCCAACATGTTGGCACTGTTCCTCAACATAAAAGTACCTACAAGATAACTTTATTGTTCAACTGTAATACGTAGAGTATATGTAAATGTAGTAGGTAACTATATAATAATGAATGTTTCAGCAAACTCAATAAATTTGAGAATTTCCAACTTCGACTAAACCTTAGAACTGTTTCGATTTGGGAAGTTAAGTAGAAATGGAAATTGCACTGTTAGCAGGTAATATCACCGGTCAAGTTGGAAATTAGCGGCCACCTTGGGGATTTCAAGTAGGTATTCCTTAGATAACGAACTGCGATCGTTTTGGAAATGCGATAGCTAATATGAAGAAAATAATATATTTTATTTAGAACATTACTTACAGATAGGTGAACTGTTAATATTTCATACGAATTGATTTATTTCAATTCGTGCACATTTTCTATGAAATGAACGTTAAATTGGAGACTGACGAGTGATTATTAGATAAGAGTAACAAATTGTGATATATTCGAATTAAAATCCTTTTGCAACCGTATTTTAATCTAAACGAATTAACAAGATAGAGAAATAGGGAATTATAAAACTATTAAAAAAAAACACATGGAATGTTCCCAAAAGAAAACATTTTTTTTTATGAACACAACACCGAGTCACTTAATAAATCTTGCAATTTCTCCAAACAATATTTATGGTTAGCCATTTATTTGTTATAGGTCCTGAGCAATTGCTCTAGTGATGTTTTATCGATTTCCGGAATAGTAACAGGGTCAGACAGAGAGCTTCACACAGTGCACACAAAATGTATAATGTCGGTCGTTTACAACTCATAAAATTTAATGTGCTATATTTCCACATAAATTTGTTTTATATGGTTGCAGTTGTTTTTGAGGAGGAGTTATGTAGTTCTATATATGACAATCTATTCACATATTGATGCATCAATAACTGAATTTGAATAGATGAATTAAATATGAACAGCCGTCAACAGGTCCTGCAGTAATTTACTTAAAAGTTCTCTGTTAGAACGATAATACAATGATTATGTATGAAGTGTGTGTGTGTTTGTGTGTGCAGATAATGTTGAATTTCGATCCAAACTGAATGCATATTGCATGACTGTTGTGATTTATGATCTTTCATTCTCTGGTTGACGTTGGCCGTAAAGCTACCATGTTTGTGGATGGCGTATGTGACCATTCCATTATTATCACTAGGTTATAATAACAAGATGAATGTCTACAAAGCAATGTTGTTAATTAGCACAATGTCGTTGCAGATATCTTTTCAATTATTAATGATGAACGTATCACAATAAAAACTCTTTAAGTGAATAAATCGCAACAGAAACAAAACTTAATCACTTCAATCACTAACTGAAATTTAATTGAAAGTGTCACATTCTCATCGTTTGTGTTACGATCAATTGACGATTATTACCAAGGCAACGATATGATTCTTTTTTAAATTTGATGTGGTATAAACGAGATCATTGCCATTTTTAAATATTATACTCAGACACACACTTATAAACCAACTTCAAATTCATCTGGTTCTCATCACTTGATAAACGTCAGCGTGTAAGTGATTGTAATTTGAATGAGAGTGTATTTTTGAAAACGTCTGCATCATGTTGATGACAGATCATTTTACATCTTCGCCATATCAATATGCACGACATATTTATCAGTCAAATCTAATTGAGGGATGTTATTCGAATAGTTGATAATGCAAACAATGAAAATTATGTGTTGTTGAAGTTTATCAGTCGAATTTTCGGCAAATTTCAATCTTTATTACTATTTCTGTGTATTTATGAATAAAGCAAATTTGTGAGTTCGTTTTGTTTCTTCTTTTCAGTTTGTTCTTGTATATGGTGGTCACTTGTTCTCTCTCTGTCTAATTCAATTCGAGATTGATCTGTATCGAATTTCTTCGAGTAACAATAAGCGATAAAGTATCAAAATTGAGAATGGAAACTTGCAAAGAATCTCAACAATAGTGCTCTATTGTTTAAACCATCCGATTTAATAAACATTATGATAGTTCAAAAGAAATCATAACACAATTGTAGCATCTTTCCAATGCTTGAAATGTTTCCTAAAATTAATCTAACACTAAAGCCACCTGTGCAACTGCCTCTTATAAGCTTTTCATTTTATTTAGTGTAATAATCAAGATCAGTGCCGCTTCATGGGGGCAGTACAGTACCAAATAAGTTAATGAAATATTGGTTCGATTGTCCTTAGGACCGCGCGCGCCACTGATCAGGATTGTATTAGAAAACGAGAGACGCTATAATGAATTGATCAAATAAAATCTTGATTTGAAAGTACCAATAACAATAATGTCAATCTTGACTTGTACAATGGATAAAGTCTTTCTTTGTCCTTTTTTTTTACGAATCGTTTTCGGTCTAGCGAAGTGGATTGATTATGGTAAAGATTAAAGATTGTGTGAATGCGTGTAAAATAGAACATTTCCCGTACTTCTCTGTTAGATAACAAGATTAAATGACACGGTTGCTGTAAATTAATGGACATAGAAGGACTAGAGGACTTTCCTTGTACAAACTTAATGGAATATTAAGCTATATCAAAGTATCAAATACGGCTATGTTAAACAATTATAAGTTCCATTATATTCTGATTTGGGAACGACTTAGTACAATAACCCCCCTCTCATCAACATCATCATCATCCTTCTCGTCATTATCACTATTACAAAGGATGCAAACAGGGACGTAAATAATTTATTCCAACACCAACAATAGATTGTGAGTATAGGCGAATAACATAAACAATTAAATGATTTAATGATGAAATCGCACATTATTTTTTGCATTATAAACTCCACTACAGTACTGATATGTGAATTTTTGTTTTTTTTTTGGGAATTTCAATGACAGGTGGTACGAGTCGATAATGATAGATTAATGAAACTACTTTGTATTTTAACATTGATGAAATTAATTGACGCAGTGACTTTAATTATTGTTGAACAATGCATCATTCAGTTGGTGAATATTTATTTTCAATATGCGGTCGGTTATATTTCAACAAAATTAATATTCTACAATGGGATTAAATTAAAAATCTATAACAACAATATGAAATTCATTGTAAATTTTATTGCCGATATAATTACACACACAAAAAAAAATGTTGGCAAAACAATGTTCCACATCAACTTTGTAAGATTTCAACTTAAATTGACACGATTAAAATTTTCAGTGAACGAATGAAACATTAAGAAGTTCTGCTTTGAAGTGGAGAAAAAGTGATGTTTCATGTTTTCATCTGATAAAAAACAGCCGTGTAACGTGTATACATATATATAAAGTATCCAAAGAAACGCCAATATAATAAAAGACTCGTTCTGAATTGAAATCGAATACCGACACCTACTTTGGTTCGTATTTACAATTTATTGCGGTATTGTTATTGTTTCCTGTTGAGAATATTGACATTATGACAGCTCGATATGACGATAATGTATTCATTTTAAGGAAACCTAGGCATCATCGATGAATAGCAATTTCAAAAGCTACCATTAGTTCACAAGAGAGTGAATTTCGTCGCTATTAAATACTATACATATCAACTGTAATAGAAAAGAGATATTCATCTTTTGTTTGAACGGAAAAAACAAGTTCTCTTCAATGACAATCACATTTTGAATGAGCGGTGAACTATGAATTGAGGCTGTACGAATGCTTCTTGTGTTCATAAATGCACTAGTGAAAGACCATATTTGTTTCAGAAACTGAATACGAATAATACTCCGTTTGTATCTGTTAAAAAAGGACTTTAGTGTACATTTGTATACTCCTATAATTTTCCTCAAGTACATTCTCCACTAACAAATAAGTTGAATACGATTAAAAACTCCAAATTTAAACGAAACTTGTCAGAAAGATGAATGTTGTCTTATATAAAACGGGTCAACAGTTTACATATTTCAATCTTGTCTTTGTAAAGAGATTCCACTAGAAAATCTTTTTGCCAACATCCATAGACGTATTGTAAATGAAAAATAAAGATGGAATTTGTGAATCTTCTTTTAAAGTCAAAGTCGAACATCCTTACACACCCCCCTGAAGATTTTGGTCTTGTTTCAACTAATTCACATTCTGTCTACATAACGAAATTCGTTCGACAAATGCCACTCCTACACGAACAAAAGATATTATTATTCGACAAAGATTTACCATTCGATGAAATTAAGTTTAATTGACATTTGATTGTGGCTAATCTGTTTGTATGCTGGCCACGATCAGTGTTTCCTACCAGTCTCTGTGATTTATATTGAATGTTGGTTGGAAAAAGAAAATGTTTTATGGGGGATTTATGTTTGAATTTCTACGCACCGGTCATAAATTCACCAATGAAAAGGTTAAGTTGCTGTAGGAGAACCTTGTCGATTGATAACTTATATATTTCAACTTGATTTTTCCGAAACGGAAGTGTTTAGGTTTTCATCGAAAATGTGTGAGAAACACAGCATCGGTATGAGTTGAAATTTTGCCATTACGAAATTTAGTCAGAAGTTAAATTGGCTTTTTCGTGGAATTATTTATTGACTTAACTTTTTGCTATTCCAATTATGTCCAGCGACATTAAGAGTGAATGCCATGCTACCTTATCTGCAGTAACTTCAAAAATTGTGTAGTTGGAGATTATGAGGGAAAAAAATTGGTAAATATTATCGTGTGGGATATAACTGAATAGCACACTATAAAATAAGGGTTGGCTTATAAAGGGTGCTAAGAAGGGTTCTCGTTTCACTATATTCACACTTTTGATAAGGCCGACGTTTTATATAAAACATGGTAACGTTAATCTGTGAAGAGATCGTATCCCTTTTTTCGTTCCATGTAATGACCAAGTTGTATATTCGTGTCGATGATTATATTATAATCACATCGATTTCGTAGTAATTTGGGATGATCATGAGAAATCCATTTTAATAAACAGAGTAGACTGGAGAGATTTACAACCATATTATCGAACTTTATCATTTTAATCAGCCAATAAAAGGTTGAAAATCATGTTATTTATGTAACAGAAACCGTTTTCAACGAATAAAAATATTGCTGGTGGAATTTATTTTTTCCACAATTCCATTTGACAACAATAAATTATGATGCTCCCAAAAACTACCCACGATAACACCATTCTGATGCAACGGAATTCATACTGAATTTGACAGATCACTAATTAATTCCACAAATAAATTTGTAAAGTCTGTATTTTATAAATTCATCCCTTATTTTCCATATGTAGAATGTGAATATTGTTGCAATATTTAATAAGTGTTTTTTTTTATATATATGTATATGTAAAGTCGTGACTATATCTGTTTATGTTGTGCACATTGTTCGTTCCACAGTGTCAGTTCGATGGTGATAGTAAATGCCTTGAACGGAACAGGTTTTCACAGTTTACTACCAGGATATCCCTGACACAGTAGTTGTATCAAATTTAATGCAGTCTTTATGTAGGATTCCTGCTCAGCAGGAATTAGTGCTCGACGAAAGCTATAATTAATGTTTCATAATCGAAACTACTGTCTACAACAGGAGTTCATTATATATAATTTACGGTATATACGTTTGAAAATAGGGCTTTGTTCTATAAATACAAGAAATAAAGATAAAATAAAAATGGAAAAACAACAATGGAGATTGAAGACTTATAGAAATAAGATGACCATGAGAACTTGTTTACCAAATACTCTAAATATACTCTTAATTAAATAATATTTATTATTGTTTTTATTTTGTGAAGAATCACAGCTTATTTATTATTTGTTTTGTTAAACTCATGTATTTATTGAACAAATCAAATATTTACACGAATAAATCTCAACAAAGCCAATTTATATAATTAAAATGGCAACAACAATAAAAATGACGGATTAAATGGTGTAAGAGGTTTCAGAGTACGCTTAAGATTCTGATGAGTAGGTCTACTAAACGTTTGACAACTGGATTTGCCATTGCTTTACTACAGTGCAAAGCACTGCATTCATCTTAGATAATTACGGGATGAGGTAGAGGTCACCGTTGCTCCTCTAAACAGACATATTTGGTTCAAGTTGATCGATAATTGGCTTGGACGATATAAGGCCTGGACATCCCCTAATAATTTCACAATTAAGCCACTAATCTGTCTGTACAGAAGCGGCTTTTCTCTACTGAATACCATTCAAAATTGAGACAAACCTGTCTTTATATTGAATAACAAATTAAACACACAGTCATGAAAGCGGCTCAGAGAAGTTATTGATTATTTCCAATCTTAAATATCAATTACACTATAATACGATCAATATAGACAAATAAGAACCTTGAAGTGAAAAATTTATGATGATGTACAAGAGAAGACTGAAAACTTAATGCTAAACAATGGTGCACCAATAGAAGTGGTGTAACTTCACAACTGAGAAATTCTAAATGGTCTCCATTCACATCAAAATTTCTAACAATTCGTAGTAGGTCATATGAGCCTGGTGAACTTTTCAACATCAATGGATCTACAAGCAAGCGTCTTCATGCGTTACCTCTCAGCTGAAAACCAGAACAATGCTAACAATAAAAAATAAACCAATAAAAAAGTTATAAATCTCAATAGACCCATATTGAAGAAAACTGGAGCAAGTGCAGATATCAGGCTTCACGCTAAGAGTTCCATATCTAACCGTTATCTACAAATGGTCTTCTTCTTATTTTCACTTTTATGTAAAGCTTTTGGCAGCAAAATAGGAACAGAGCACTAAATTATACCGTTGTAAGAGAAAGATTTGATAATGTCCAAATACAAGAAATTCCACTCATTCAATTAGTTTATAGTGTGAAAATAAATTTTTTAATGAAATTTAGTAGAAAATCAAGTAGCAAAAATAATCAAAGGCGATAATTCTGGAAAAAAAACTCCTATTCGTTACTGATAATATTGAAAGTCTATCAGTTTTTATAATCGATTCCAACTGAATAAACACCAATTTTCTGTTATCTGTGGATTGTTCCAGTTCTCTTCATTCTCTGGGGCTCACTCTCTAGCCCTTTACAGATAATTGATTAAAATTGTGACCATATATAACACTATCCAGCTAAATTATTTGTGTTATATGCGGTCTTGTTTTCCGACATTCACCGATTATTATATCTACATACTTTCGAATTTAATGAGAGCTGAAAATATTAACATTATCATCCATCATCACGTTTATATTAACATGACTTTGTTAGTTATTGAATCATATTTATAACAACTTGTTTAGTAAATTTCTCTCTTATACATGTTTGGTTAAAGTTTAACATTACAGTTAGTCAACAATATATATGTAGTCAAGGCCCCCATTAGAGATGATCCTTAGCGATATTGTAACATTAAATCCGTTTCAGTATATCAGACGAAAAATAAACCTTGAAAGTTTCCAAAGTTGCAAAAGTTTTTTTTCCGAACGAAAGCGTTATATTATATTTTCTATTAGTTATGTTTACAATTTTGATGAAATTTACCATGAGTTTGTTTGATATTTTTTAACAAAAATCCCTATTTACGCTTATAGTAATCACTTTATATAAGATATGAAACTTGAATTGCTGATATTATAGCATCTTAGTTGGAAATTTATCGTTTATTTATCCAACATGTAAGTCAGTTTTCACATTTTCCGTTTCAATGGACATCATTTTTTTTATTTGTTCGAAAACTTAAGAAGTTGAATTTGTTGTTTAAAGAGTACCACTGAAAGTGACATGATGTTTGTCATTGAAATGTGTAAAAATCGAAATAACACTAACGTTATTAATGATGGTTCTGTTTCGATCAAAATGGCATTTTTATAGCGTCCGATGATGCTTTTTTACATGATAAAATTTTATTGTAACATAACTGGCATCGATTAGTTGTGTTTGTTGATGTATGCAGAAAATCAAGTTGGAATGAAATCGTATTATTATTACCTTCCTGAATTGCATGTTGCTCTAATTGGAAAATAAAAAACCACAACAAAACAAATTGATTCGATTTGCAATTAATCTCTCTCTCTCTTAATTTATATTTTGAAAATAAACAAAAAATTGAATCATTCTATTTCATATAAGTTATTATTATTGAATTTAACTGTGTGAAAATGGTACTTCAAAATGAAGGAATAGGGTATTTGTTGCGGGCGTGTAAATAGGCAATAATTTAGAATCGGGACCCCTCCAAATTCACATTCAACGCTATCTATCAGGACCAGTCTCCTCCTGCAACGTAGATCTTCTTTAATTCCGTACGTTCACTAACATTTTTCCACTGAAATTCTCGAACAGTTAGAATGCGAATGTTAGAGAGGAAGAAGAGAGAGGGAAAGAAAGCCGTACATAGAAAAAAACACACACACACACACAAAACTAGAAAGAAAACGAAAAATTCTTTTTAGCCCACGTTTAGTGATCCTGTATTTTCCGTCGCCACAAATACCATTTGCCCGATCCTGAATTTATATTAGACAGACAGGGTTTTAGTATGTACACGACTGCCACAGCCCCAATCATGTCCCTGTTTTATGATAATATTATGGGTTTTTACAGCAGTGAATTGTTTAGTGTCGCTACAATGTTTACGAGAACGAAATTCAAAAGCACACAATTATTGTAATTGTTTTTACAAGTAAATAGAAATACAGTAACAGTAACAATAGGAAAATACCGAGCTTTCATTACAAGAAGAGGGTGGTTTTGTTTTATATAAACAACCGTTTTAAAACGAATAATCTGGTAACGGTGGTTTAATGTATATAAAGCTAGATAACTTACAGTTTCCTCAAACTTTAGTAGACGCATATATCTATGTAACAATTACTAGATGGTTATGAACATTTTACTTGAAATATTTACTACTTTCTTGATTATCTTCTGAACGTGGCCGCGATGAT
This sequence comes from Meloe dianella, assembly GCA_028455855.1. Classification (NCBI taxonomy): domain Eukaryota; kingdom Metazoa; phylum Arthropoda; class Insecta; order Coleoptera; family Meloidae; genus Meloe; species Meloe dianella. The sequence continues at coordinate 1,645,179 of JAPTHL010000060.1, forward strand.
GCCATGAAATATGTAGAACATATAGAAATGTTAGAAAAACTTTTGTTTGCTCTCTCGAAATATCAATTGCTTCTTATCCTTCTACTTCTTCGCAACAAAGATTTTCTTCTGTAGGCTGGAAATTTTTTTGGAACTACAGTTGTGCAAGTTGTATAGAAACCAGACAATAAGTTACGCTTTTGTGTATATGAAGGTTGTTTCTGTATAAGCTGTGATGGATAAGCTATCGAGCTTCTAAGTTATCGTGCTAACACAGCTCAGCTACAGAAAATACCCAACAGGATTTTGGTAAAAATTTGCGTTTTTAAAACTGAATAATTACACCATCTAAACCATTAAAAATCATGTTTGAAAGATGTCGTCAATTTCTTTTATTTTCTCGTGACAAGATTGTTAATAAAAACGACGATTAGACCTTCATCCCTACTAAAACGTCTTCGAGCTTAATACTGAAGTTGACCATTACATGTTCAGAACAAAGATATACGTGAACGTGTTAGAGAAGTAAGTTTGAGAACGTATTATCGTAAGACCATTAACGTACGTGTTGAATTCAAATTTAGTCTAACACGTCTAACACGATAAATCAATTAAAGAAATAAGAAATAAGCTGCACTAATTAATCCATCGTTGCTAACCAAATACATTTCGAAGTACTCCTAACATTGAAAAGTGCCGTTAACGAAGTAAACGTATGAAGATGATGATGACGTTCGAGATTGAGTACTAAAGAGAATACCAGACTAACACATAATGACTAGAGTTGTTAAAACTATTCTCAGAGGGTTTTGATCATTTTTAGAAAGGATCGACCATCCAACGAAACGATCGTAAAGAGAGAACTCACAGTAATTCATATGAAATAAAGTAATTCCAAGGAAATATTGTTCTTTTTTCCAATATTGTTAATGCTATCGTACATATTCTGTAATCACTATGATTTATTTCATCACGTCTGTATATGAATATGAAAAAGCAGCATCATAATGTCTTCTAATCGGTAATCACCAAACTCTGTTTAAATAAATTTACAAGATAAAATTTGTGTTTATTAAATACGGCATCAGTTGTTTCTTTATTTAATTATGATATTGAATCCACATTAAACTTCAAGAGAAACAAACTACACACAAGCAAAATCTTATATAGTTAAGTTTACAAACGCTAGAAGTACCAGCTAAACTTCTTCTTTGTTTAAGTTTCCGAGGTACGTGCGAACTTCCCAGTGAAAGTTTGTATTTGTTTGAATTTGAACAAACTAAGTTATGTCGTGTTCAAATTTCAAGTATAAATTAATGAAAATGATATCAAAAGAAGTAATTCCATCCCCATATACTTCCTGTATATACCTAAATTAACATTCCTTACATTCATTCTTCGAACGTTAATAGAATTTTGAATATGTGCGTTTCATTGCATCCTATTACAAGTTGTTTGGTATTTTCTAATGTCGTATAAAATAAAATAACATCCATCCAATATGTCGTGTAACAGTAGTGCAATGGTCTTGTCTGTATAATTCGATCGGCACTTCAAGTCTTTACTAAGCCTGACTTACATTCGTGATCAAATCCCAATTCGAAATTTATTGTATCTCGTAAAAGCGACCAGTGTAGTGATTTTCCACGCTATTCATCTTGCCTCGAAGCTATTTAGATTCTTTACCGAACATTTTATAACTGTTCACAGCTTCTAGTTTCTATTATTCTTAATTTCGAACATTGCTTTTATATTATAGCAGCACTTAATGTGAGTACTTTGTCCTTAAACGAAATACCATTTTACAGTGAATTCGTTCTAAAGACAGGACCGGAACAAAACGAAAATATCATCAAGATTTCTCCTTTTTGAAATGCCAATTTAGGATCGTTCCAGTTATATATAGATGAAGACAAAGTCTCGTTTCCTATTTAGGAAATACTTACGAGAGAACTTTCATAAAGGGGTCACTCAAATAAGTAAGGCGAAGGGTGAGAATAACCGCTATTACACCAATTCCTTGAGAAATATTCCCATAATTTGTCGAATTTCCCTTCATTTAACAACTTTGCTGCACAAATGTCGTTGAAAGTTGCAAGAATGATTACAGAAATTTTTTAATCTCTTCTAGTTTTAGTTTTTTCGTTTGTGAATTGATAGAATTGAATTGTCTTTGACAAAACATTGCACTATTGAACCCTACTAATCGATTAGGCAATATTGAACTTTGTACCTGTAAGCTCCACAATTTCTACTTCAAACAATCATTGGATATGTGATGTTATATTTATTGCAATAGAACGATATAAAAACAACATATAAACAATAATCTTATCTGATGATATCTTAGTCTGTCTTATAAAATTTATATATCCCATATATAGAAGCAAACAAATAGAGCTCTGTAAAAGATGTCACAAATCTTCTTCTTTCCAGAACAAACAGAAATCATATTTATCCTGTAACATTTTTCATCGTCCTGTTAGTCACATTAATTCAATGAAAATGATCACTATATTAATCAAATTGATCACTTTAAATTTCACCAAATTTCATGTGGTATATAAAATGTAATGGTCTTGAATGGAACAAACGAAGGAAATGACTATTCACCAAGCTCACACCAGTGAGCTCTAGCTAGCTCTTAATCTAGACTATTTCTCATGTATACCGAAAGATATATTAACGTAGTAGATTTTCTTTTGCATTTTGTTTTCACTAAATGGTGCCATTTAGTTTGTTTTCAACCTTCTGGAACTCTCTTCAATATATTATAATAACAATAAACTATAAATTCTGCATGTCAATTATTCTTGCTAACAAATGTTTGTTGAAATACTTTACAGTTCCTTACTTAGAAAATGCACAGACACAGAACGTTTTTGACATACAAAAGGAATTGATTGCCGCAATCAATGTTATAAGTGTTACATTTAACAAAGTCTCTTGACTTTCTATTGCCGGAAAATAGAACAAGAAAAGGAAACATGTGAAAGTTGGTGAGATTTTCATGAAGTTATCGCAGAACAGTCCTTCTTACTTCATCAATCATCAATCAATCTTGTCAATTGGATTTCGTTAGTCTCGTTCATCTTAATTAGTAGTAAGCAGCAATTAAGTGAACCACAATCTCAAAATGGTCCTCTTCATATGATAAACCTATTATTTCATAAGAAGATTACTGCCGATATTTGTGTTTTTATCTTACAAAATCATTGATCGCATTGTTAAGCCCGGATATTTTGGTTATCGTTTAGGTGTACCGGCTACAATTTCAGTCGTATATTGTACAATTAATTTAGTTATTATTGCTGTATATTCTCTTTATTTCTAATGTGATTTATGGTCTATAAATTTCAAGAGAACAAACAATAAAATTACAAATTTCAACAAGAAAATCACCGCTCTATATCTTTCTATTAATCTAAGAAATGTGATCTAAAGTTGATTGTAATTCACAATTTATTAGCTATTTAAATATTATTCCAATAAGTGTTAATTGTTATATTTCAATTTAAAATAGGCAAAAACATATTATTTGCAACTCTCCATTTTTTAGCAAGTGGACAGACATTCGAAAACTTAAAATTTCTTACAGCGATAGCACTTCAAAATCTAGAAATAGCAACGATAATACATAGAGTAAAGTTGTATACTGATGTTGTCAACTGCACTACAAACTGTGCAACTGTGCAACCGTTGCTGCAACTGCAACCATCCCGCAGACCTTCAACGCTGCCTGCAACATGAGAAGATGGCAATCAAGTTGAAGGTCTACAGGCCCCTTAAACTGTTTTAACACCATTCGAAAGCGCCACTACGGGGGTCAAAAAACCGTTACGAAGATAGAGAGAGTGATGAAGATGCAGTTTTCCACTGAATTGCATTGTTGCACTTAAGACTTTCTTTTTACATTTTTATTGTGTAAAATAAATGTACAATTATTTTTCACTTGTAGAATAGATACGGCAATAAAAACGGCTAAAACCATCTAATAATTCAATACAGTAAGAGAGAGATTAAATAAGATTAAATTTTCATATTTTTATGTTCCTCTTCTATTATGTCCCCTGGGGATTTTATTTGAATAAAACATATACGAAATACGAATGTTGTGTCTGATCTTTATAAATTTCTTTCTCTATGTATACCTGGTATTATCCAGTAGTATTTTGGACTTGAATAAGAATTTATCACCCATTACAGAACAAAAGCGAAGAATGTATGTAAACGTATGTTTTAAAGTTAGTTACTTTTTTAATGTATCACAATAAATTCAACTATTTTATTCATATTTCGATATAAGGCATTTTTTATTATTAACTAAAGAAAACCGTAAGCTTGGTTAACTAACGTAGTAGAAGCGTTACGCACCATTTGGGAATGAAACTTGGTTGTAACGTTCAAAATAACTTCTATTTATTCCCATTGTACCTTTAAGAAACAATAATAAAAGTTAAGATGCTCCATCTGGTTTTGTTTTTTAGATTTCAGTAATCTGAACGCACATAAACATTAAAAATAAAGAAACGCACAATCTTAAAAAAAAGCGATATTTATAAAACAAACAAAAACTTTGTTCTTAATTGCTTTTTCCTTATAATTCAAGACAGAAATGGTGGAAGTAAATCTAGGACTCATAAAATATCAAACTAGATAACAACTATGGTTGAGGATGGACTAATTAAAAGAACAATTTAAAATTAGTTAACTAGCATCATTTTTTCCCATTACATAAGCCCTAATTAATTACCATAAATATAATTCGGTGAAAATCTCCATTAGGGTTAAAACAAATAATTCCTTCTATATTATTAATAAGTTTAAAATTGTGTTGCAAATTCTAAAATAAATACGTTCATCATGAAATTATGTAGAATTTTCATGTTTAACTATCCCTTACAAATAATTCCATTTCAAAATAATAAAAGATTTATCTAAAATAGGATCTAATTAGGTGAGTACTGAAAACGAGGGATGTAAATATATATGGATATATATATATATATATATATATATATATATATATATATATTATAAATATATAAATTTTCGCCTACCCTTTTGGGAGTCGTTGAGAACCAACTGCAAACTAAATTTGTAAGCAGTATTTTGTTCCATTTGGCTTACAAGTTTCTTTTTATAGTTTTTTTTCCTGCAGCGAATGTTGCAATAGTATTGAATTAGAAAAGACAGTACAAAAACTTTAATTAGTTTGTAGTTGATGTCCATTTACAAACATACATGACAATAAAGTTGGTGTCATCAGGACAAATCCTCAGTTAGGCAGTTCCGCTTCGCAAAATCACTAGCACTAAATTAATCGCTATACTGTATGTGTATTTGTGTGTGTGTGTGTGTGTGTGTGTGTGTGTGTGTGTGTGTGCGCGTGTGTGTGCATAGGTTTGTTGTAATATTCCAACAACATCACTGAAAGAACAATCAGAAATGTGTTAACTTCAATATTAAAGCTATTTGTTTATCTACAGTGGCTTAATATCAAGGCATGGATAGATTGAACTTCACTACACTGGGTGGTAACACATGCAGTGAACGATCTTCGGCACTCATGGCTGCTCTACATAATAGTAAAAGATGGATAGTGAAGCATGACTTGTAAAATAGATAGAACATAATATTGGAATTACTAGGTTGTTTCCGCATCAAATGTGTTGTATATAAATCTAACACTGTTCAATTTTCGGCAGGCAGTCGATGTACAGATGACACTCCATAAAATCGCTGTCCTAATTAATTGTGTTTTAGGAAACTCAAAATGAAGCAACAGAAGTATTATGTATGTTTTACGTGTCATTAAACCCTATACTATATAAATCTTAGTGAAGTTGTTCAACACCTAACTCAATTCTAGAACGATTCCAATTATAGGAAAGACACGCAATATTTAGAAAGTAACTTTATTAAGATTTAATGTTGGATAAACATTGATTTTGTGGATGAAAATATCAAAATTGTACAGGGCAAGATTACTAGCTTGTCTTGTATAGGTACATAAATCTATTTTAAGAAGAATATGAATATCAGCGAAAATTTTCGACTATAGCTTTGTATTTGTACTGCCCATACCAGTTACCCTTCGTTGCATTTCAAGCACTTTGTATCACAGTTCACCAATGTAATTTAAGTTGTGTTTAATTTCAAGATACCAATCTAACGTTTAATAACCACAGTCCATCGTCGGTTACAGTTCTTGCACTCTAAACCCCAAATGCCTTGTATGTTTAAACCTTGTTGGTCACACAACTACAGTTCCAAAAACAAATACAACCTACAGTAAACAACAATAATAATAATAATAACAACAAACGCAGGATGTTATAAAATATATTTAGAATAAATTTTACTTCTACTACAGGAAATGTTGAAGAACAATAGCGTAAATTATATAGAAAATACAAAGACCAAAGTATAAACAACTGTCATTATTACTAACCCAGAAAAGCGTATGAAAATTAAGTTTGAATTTTATCTGTGTGTGTAATCTTCAATTTCAACAGTAAACATCGTCATGGAAGCGTGTTATCAGTATAAACAACAGATTCGAATGGTTTAACATTTTATCGTTGCCTTGACGAAATTATTGACCCGACAATGATTTTGGGGAGGTTGTGGATTTATATTGGAGCAAAAAGTAAATTACAACTAATCCACAGTCTATTAGGTAAATCGAACAGAAATTTCACGAATGTTACAGAAATTACTCTTGATTAAATTTTGAAGTTTAAAACTATGCATGTTAATGCTAGTGACTGTTCAACATCGAGTCAATACATAAAATTTATGGAAAACACCTGCTGTTTTGATGTTATAGGACTCAACATAACGTCAATATATTTCAAGTCAGTCAAACAGAGAGGTATTCCCATTAAATTATTGCGTTAACCACAACAAATACGAATGCATGTTGCTTTCTAGCTTTGTGGTAAAGGCATTGATAATGTACCTCTTTGTATTTTGATTCTATACATACAGGAATCACTATGATTGAATGTAGTTTATTAAATTGGATCAACATTTGTGTGTTGGTGTGTGTGTGTGTGTGTGTGTTACTAAATTCGAACGTAATTTTCATTAACATTACGATAAATTAAAACGATTATCTGAATTTCTTAAACGCCTTTGTATTACGTAGATGAAATTAAAAAAGTCCAAGCTTTGAGAGACTCTCATTTAATCATCGATAAGAAAAAAATGATTATTGCCTTTTAAAGCAATCATCAAAAATTCAATACGACAATATTGTGATAACGATAATGATGACGCTTGCATAGATTTTCCATAGAACTGATTGTGTTTAAGAGGAAATTCTCTCAAGTAGTGACTTTTTCAATTTTCAACAACGCCTGATGTGCCAATTTGATTGGAGGAAATTTTAATTATTTGCTTAATGATTTTATCATGTGTATGCCTAGAAAACACCTGAAAATTCTTATGTTGTGGTCATCTCATTGGCTGAAGAATGATAAAATCTTACCGTTCGATGTCAACATGTGATCTGTCGGAACCAAAATCAATATATTTAAAGCCTTTGAACTGCTTTACAATTAAATTCAATCTTTTTCAGAACAGAGAAGCACAGTGGAATAACAAAATTTTAATTGAAATAGCCCATCGAAAACAGGAAGCCGTAATAAATTGTTCTCCCAGTTATTTCACAAACAAAATGCGAAAATACAGTTGTTCGCCTCAACATTTGCAAACGCAGTAGTTTTTCTCTTATTCCACAATAGAAAAAAAACAGACCGTACATATTTGGGGGTATACGTTCACTTTTTTCCCCACTCAACAAGTTCGATTATAAAAGAGCAATCCAAATAAATTTCAATAATAATTAGATATCAATACTGAATCGTGAAACTAATATAAGATTTTCATTAAAAAAAACTGTAAAGGAAAGTCTAGTTAATTTCCATAAATTATCAGGAAACCAATTAATCAGGATATTTATTCATGGGATTTTTTTTGAAATATATGCAAGTAAGGACAAACTGAAAGAGAGACGATAAGCTGATAAGACGAGTGACTTTAGATATACATATATTGAGTAACGTAGTAAATAAATAACTAGAAAATAATGGCTTTTGTTTGTTATAATCCAATCTAAATCTTATTTGTATTCTATAAAAGCCTACATAATTTTAAGCTGACGTTAGGAAAACCTCTTCTTCCTAGTGAATTTCATTCTGAAATTCAATGAAAACTCAATATTAAAATGGCTGCTTATCATTTGCTTATAATCGGATCAATTAAATTTCGCTTCTTTTCCAATTAAAAGTCGATTAATTTCCATCAGAAATCATAAAGTAATAAGATAGAAATGATATTGAATTGGTATAAAGCTAGAATGTTTGTTTATACGAAGCTCAACGGCTAACGCAATAAGACCAAACCACCACATAACCATGGATTTAATTAAAATTACATTGGAATTAAACTCAAATCTCTAACAATCTTGTGTACAGACATGTATGAAAAAAAAGAAGAAATTTGACCTCTTTAAGCCCCCACAAAAACAGTATTAATCCATGGCACATTTATTCGATGGATCAAAAACAATATAGAAACAGGACTACATCATAAACCATAATGAGACTAAGGTATTAAAGCCAGAAAGGAAATGAAAACTTGATAGAAGAGGTAGATAAAGGTTGCGCTTCCATTAAATATTAAATAGTGAATTGTGCCCTTATTAAAAAATTTAAAATGAATGCATGGGAGACTAGAAAAATTCTTTAATAAACTGTGTTGATATTAGAAAGAACAAAATGAATTCAGCAAAATTTATGTAAATCTCTTTATAATTCATTCACAATAAACTCCTATTCCTAGTTTCTCAACATAAAGCTCTATTTTATTCAAATATCCTGACAATAGTTATTTGTTAAATAAATAAATCATAATTTCGAAATTTTAATCATATCTCAAACATTTGTCTGTGTAAAAAGTTACTCACAAATAACATCGTTTGTTTGTTATTCTAATGGTAGAATGGGTATGTAATTTATTTTACTTAGTTTACAAATAAATGTTGCCATTATATTAAACCAGTTTAATACCGATTTGGGTGCATTTGAACAGAAAGTTTTATATTTATAAGTTGCATTGATTTAGTTTATTTCAATTTGTGTTTGTATGTTATTTGTGATTGGAAGTTTTCCCATTTCACAAAACGGAAATTATTTATATACTCAACCACGATTGGAAAAATGTACATTGATTTTTACAACTGTTATAGATGTAGTTTTTGATAGATATTTAACGATAATTTTTATTGAAACTTGATTTGCATGCTGCATTGTCGACACGCCTTATTACGTGCCTCTGGAATCTGTCAAGGAAACACAGTGAAAGAGTGTTAGTGCATCCTAATGTGCTGGCTAACCAATTAAATGTGTGCGATGTCAATGAAGTGCGTAGGCTGAAGCGATTACTGCCATCCGACCTAATAATAGGACTCAGATAAGTTAGACTTAAGAACACACAGACAAATAAACTCTAGATTTAAGATTTAGATTAATTTTTAAGAGAGATCACTGCCTGGAGTGATCCTCTACATATCTTCACTTTCTAGTCACAATATACACACTTTTTGCCCACTGGGCAGTTAAAAATAAAGTTGCTTCTGCCCTGAAACACTGCATACGCTAACTAATTTATTCGAATCCACAAAGTGGAAAGGACACTTACTAAAAAAAAATGAGATTTTTGGGATTATTTGAAGCTCTCTGATCACCTGTTATGAAATTGTTGAAATATTAGTGATTTCTGTATTCTCCAACTATTAGCAGAGTGCTTGTAAGTATTAACGGATTTCCTTATTATGTGCTGAAAATATAAATATTTCTTATTTGTCTAGAATTATATCAGAATATTTCTATTAATTCTGGGATAACTAATTTTAACTTTGTTTTAGATAATTGTATATGTCTTTTGTAGCATGAAACTAAAATCACGTAGTATACAAAATTATCCTTTACCATGAGGATTGGACTATACAATAATAAAATTGCGGTCCGTAGTTACAGTAACATTTATTCTCTTTATAGTGGTAGTTTCTAAGAGCAATAAAAATAATCATTGTTCACACGATAAGAAAAAAAATCAGATATTCTTATGTACAGACTTACGCTCGTTTAGGATGATTAAGGATTATAAACTGGAATTAGAGAGTACATTATCAACTAATTAAGTGAAGAAACTATTTCTTAAAGAAAAATCAGAAACTATTTCTACGAATTCTATTCTATTGTGCAAAATATCATTGCTTGTTAGGTAGAAACAATTAACTTTGTTATTGACCAAAGTCCTCAGATACTTGTACAGAACCGTGAAGCTTGTCATAGTAATTCCGATAGTTAGGAATGTTCATAGCTTAGCTTTTTAAGAATGGGCGAAACGACAAGACCAAGGCTGGTGTCGGATGTTTCAACATTGAAAGAGGCTGTACATGTTGGTTAACTCACTAGATGCAAAATGAAACCACATACATTTCATAAGCACCACTTCAATTTTGAGTATTTGTTACTTTCATCTCTCGTTAAATATGTGTTGTTCCTAAATCATCTCTATGCATCTAATAACATTTCACCAGAGCTTTTCAAAATTTAGTGAAGTGTTAGCAAATTACTGATGAAATTTCACGAATTGAAATGTTAAATTATATCCTTTCTACCGTTATCAGAAGTTTATTACATTGGGAAGCATAAACGATTTAATTACACATTGAGAAACATGTATGTAATATAGGTCAACAGCAATTATTTTCATTAAATATCAGAGAAAAACTCATCCAAATTTTCTCCATGAAAACGTCAATAGCATACATACCAATTGATTAACTGAGTAACCTTCATTATAAAGCTATCAGATTTTAATTATTCGACTATAGATGCTCAATTGAAATAAAACTGTAGACTTACCTTGGAATTTGACTGAAGATATTATTAGTGCTGCGAGTAACACCTCCCAAGTTGATTTCTTTATAGGCATGTTGTAATGATTCCTTATCTTCACAGTGTCTGGAAATGAAAAAGAAACAAAAGAATGAAAAGTAAAAACCGTATGAGAACGACCATTAAGATTCATTCTTGGATAAGTGCTTTTATAGTCGTACATATAAATCTTCAAACACTAAACAAATGACTATCATCTCTGTACAGAAATTGTTCACATTTACTTTTTGTAATCACACAAATATTACAATAACACCTGAGATAACAATTTCCATGTTCTATCAGTGATTGAGAACAATAAAGTCGACCATTAGCATTTTTTCGTCATTAAAAAAAAAAGAACGTGCTGCAATAACGAGCTTTGTGTAATACAAAACAAACAAATAACAATAAGAGGCACAAACAAGCGTTTTATGTGTATTATAAACCATTAGAAAAATGCGACAGTCTTAACAATTTCATATAACAATGGTTTTGTGTTTTATATAATTTGTAACATTGTTGAATATTTTCATTATTAATGTATTATTCTTTCTTTTTTTTTGTCTTTTTGGAAATGACACTTTCTGTTGGTTAATTTTCCCAGCGATGACAAACGTACAAATAACATTCGCTTCAACCTTTCAGGATATTATGTTGAGACGGTGGAATTCAAGAAAATATTTCTAATCATATGACTGAGATGTCATATAATACACAAAAGCTTACTAGAAAATAGGATAAACCGCATAATATAACAAATACGAATGTTGACAATTAATATTTGCGATGTTTTCATAGGCAAATATGGAGAGAATTCATTAATAACGAATGACATCTCTAAACAATTGATTTTTTTGCTTAAACACAAATACAAATGTGATTCAAAATTAAGTCGATGGCATATTTTTTTTGTGTAGGCAAAAAGCAATTTCATAGTAGATAAACAATAAATCGTATGTACACCGGAGAGTTATAATTTTTTTCAATCAATTTCCCTATCACTATCAAAAAAAAAATGATTAAATGCCATTTAAAAAAGCAAACATATACGTGTTTTACCATGTTATGTTTGTATTTAAAACAAATTTACATAACGATGCTTTATTTTAATTTTAATTATTTATCATGTTGTTAACGGATTTAATATTTGCGCTCAATTAGTTTAATTGAATCTAACACAATTTGTGCGTTAACTAACAAATGTAAATTTGTTTTTAGTAAGTAAATAGTTAAGCGAACTTTTTCACAGTTTCATGTCCCAATAAAGTCGACCATACACTACTTCGATAGCTTCATAGACTTATAAATCTCCGAAGGAATTTCCTCATATTAGAGTCTGTATTGATTAGGGTAAAGTTATAAAACTGAAAGCTAATTAAAAGACAGTGACAGTCTTTTTACTGTTAAAGCTGGCAAATCTCTCACTTAGAAAAAGGTATACGCTCTTACCGGTTTTAAGTAATATTGCGGAAATAATCCGTATACTGCGGAGACTTTAAAGGTAACTAATTCTGTTGGTTAAAGTAAATGTGTGATTAGGGATCAAGGATTTACCGCATTTTCATTTTGTTTCGCTTTAGACACGATCAAAATCAAAATGGACGAAAGAAACGTTTACGAAAAGTCAACAATGGAAAGTTGGTCCTTAATTCAGTTGAATTTCAGAAATGATGTACAAGTAAGTACGGATATGGGAAATCATGACTTACGATGGAAAAGAAGACATCCAACTTGAGCTTCACAAACATTTGTCTCATATAACTTGATTTATACTAGTGGTTGCCAAAATATAGGCCCTGATCCTTAGTGGGTCGTTACAAGAGGACAAGCACGAAATTTATAGTAAGAGTATAGGATACAACACTCTTTTGAATATAGTGTGCAGCAATTAAATAAATTTTTGTTGTTAAACAATACACGAGAGGTTTCAGTAATTACTAGTGAGGCACTAAGGAAAATTTCTATGTTCACTTAGTGTGTTCTACAAACAGCAAAACTCAATAGTTGAAGCTATTATTAGAATTCCAACACTAAAATACCTATAGAAATCTTTTCTGGAAATGTTTAGTTAAAGATTTCATGAGAAAGTCCGCGTATCTATCTCAATTTCCTTTACATAAAACCAAACCTTTCATATTTATGCGCCCCTACACGCTATATACGTATCCGTAAAAATATGGCGATAACACATGCGGGAAGACAGGTAAATTGGTTTCCGATTAAAACTGTGACCTACATATACATATATTATTATTATGATAGGCCTTTGAACTAAACAATTCAATTTTTGTTAAATATTAGCTTTGAAACAACCAATATCCATCAATAACGTTGTTTTGTTGTTGTATATCAGAGGATTTTAGATCTTTATAACATTAAATAGCTTCGTTTATCGTAACAGAAAACTGAAAAATAATGGAGGTCATTTCGCATTTCAAAGATTTGTTTTCCGCAAAATTGCGCCTGGTGTATATGCTACGTTAAATTTACAATAAATTTAGGTTAATGTGTTATTAACGTTGCTCACAAATAACCGGACACTACCATTAAACAACATTTATCATTACATGCGTAACGCCATATGTGCAGTTACTTTAATTAATGTCAACGTTACTGTTGCAGTTACTGACAAATGAGTTGTGTTGAGGTCTTCATATGCAGTGTGGAAACTCTTCAGTAGCGCAATAATGAGTAAATATACATCGTTTCATATTTCATTTGTAGCCTTCTGTCAATAGTGCATTTTATGCATTTGATATTTTCACAGGCAATACCACTGATGTAATAATAAATAAAATTCAACCACATTCAATGTCTATGCGAATGTAGCTACCATTCACATTCAAGCCGAATAGACATTTCTGCATGGTAACACTAAAAGTCATCAAACTGTATGCAGATGCAAAAGATGTAAAGGTTTTATGTGAATAAAGATAAAATTGAAATTTAATATTAAATTTCCCAAGGATCATCTTTTAAACCAGTAGAAGGCGACATACATATAAGAACGATATAACGGAAACAAAACAAAAACAGTATGCTGTTTCTAATATGTTCATAAAGGCGTTTTCGTATTGTAAAATTTAACAAAACGGTAGATGATTGATGACCATTTGGGTGCATGATTATAAATGATGAAGAAGAGTGCGCAACATTTTCAAAACTTTACTTTGTATAATTTTATAATTAAGAAAGTTTTATAATCATTCAGATAGCTTTAATGCGAAGTAACATCAAAGTCAATATTTAAAAGAACTTGGCATTACGATCGAAGTTTTTTTTTAATAAAATCTAAAAAGTCAGTAGTAACTCATGATTAGTTTCGATTTCTATCACATTTATATATTTCAATGTATCGTAATCCGGAAAACTGAATTAGTAAAAGAGCATATTTCTAGTTTACTGTCTCTATAGAAATATTCACTGTATTCGTTTTTATATACCATTGATGTTACTCCTGCACATTTTTTTTGGCTCTCTTATTTATTTCATCACATCCTGAATAAAATTTATGTAGCGCAACTGTATTCGGGCTGGCTTACAAAATTTGGTAATTTAATAACTGTTGATAACAACATTCAAGCTATTGTGCAATTTTCCCTCCATACAATAGACATTAATTTGAGTTCCTTCACGTATTCCCACTTTCTATAGTGAAACATGAGTTTAAATTTTTTGCGCCAATGTGGAAAATAGTCTTCCGCCTGAAATAGCAACACTGTTCCACATTCGATTTACAATAAACAAAAGAGCTTCGAGCAATAATTTTGAAATTTCTAATAATTCTTTATGCACCCTCGTATTTGATAATAGAATATTTGACGTGTTCCAGGAATGCGTGATTTAATAATAAACAATTATTGTTGTGTTATAATTACATGAGAATAATTATCTTTTGCATAATCTTTATAAATCGGTATTTTAATTCTATGTATTATGAAATATTTTCATACGATTCAATGCGGAATTTGTTATTTGATTATTTATCTTTGCCGTTATGATAAGTGGCAAAATTTCTTTTTGCCACTATATCGAGACTTGAACGAAAGTTTTCTATAAAAGAATAACAATGAATTGTGAAAATTGACTTACTTTTGCGCTTTATTTTGGGTATTGCATTACTGATTTTCGAATTTTCTTTGAGATGAATGAAGTTTTGTACACAGACATTTTTTTTTGTGTGAACATTATCAACATAAATGGGAACGGTTTATAAATTATTTTGGCAGTTGACACCTACTTTATCGCACACGTAGGAATATTCCCGAATACATCTTCACCGTCGAATGAAACATAATCTGAGTAGAAGAAATATGAAGTCCTCAGACAAAAAGTTTAGTAATTGCTCACAGTTTGTGTAGTATTTACACTATATTTGAAAAATTAAACAAAGTTTAAAAGGTAGGCAAAAAAAGCTGGAGAAACTAATGTAGAATTTCTGTCGTTCCCGGAAAGTTTCTAAAGAGAAAAATCCCTATTCAATTCACTTCACACACACACACACACACACACACACCTATTCAGTAATATTACTAGATTCATATAGAACTTCAAATACGAACAACAAATGAGAGAAAATTATTGGAATTTTACTCAGTTAATAATGTCATTATTGTTTGTATTCTATAAATGTAGACAGAAGAACCTAATTGTGCAATAATCCGTAAAGTATATAATAGTCAAAGTTTTAGAACATCATTCGCTTCCTAACTTCATTGAAATTCAAATCGAACTTTACCGTATAACAATAAAAATCGGTGACTGTCAAAATCGGTTTATATCAAAACAAATATTGTTGTTGAGAAAGTAAAGTAAGATATAAATAGGTTTCTACTAGTGTAATCATTAATATTTAACGGGCCTTATTTAAATTAATTAGATACCAAACAGACTCATTTAAGGATAAATGACCATCATTTACATAAAATAAGAATATTAGGGGACCTTTATTCAATGAATTGATAACGTCATCTGGTCATCTGATAACATACTACGAATATGTGATGGCAATAATCGAATGTAGACGTTGTTATGTTGAAAATTTCGTATAAAATTACAAGAATAAAGTGATCGAAATTCAATTATTAATATTATCAATTAATATAATAACAATAATCCGATTTATTTGAAACAATACTGGCGTTTTTGAATTTTGGTGGAGGCGCCGGGAGGCAGTTCGTTTCAATAAACGATCATTTTGTTGTATTTTTATAAAAAATATTCCAATGTGTCAAGATCCCTTTCGCTTTTCGCTTACTTTTAGCCACTTCACGTTTATCCAGTTTCACTAATGAATATCTAATTACACGTTTTTAGTTCGATTTAATTAAAATCGGTGCGAATATCGGAACGGTATTGAAATATGAAACTGTATATATGCATAAAATTGTAGATGCTGTCATACCGCGTAAATGGAATGCCTTCCATCTAAAAGAACGGAAATTCTCAATTAAAGTGAAGGAAATGGAAGTTTTAAGTTGATCAGAAAATCAATTTATGTACATTTGGCAAGCTAGGCGATCTTTACTAAGTGTTTTACATCTAAAATTTGTGGCCTTCAATAATGATCAACATTTGGTATTAATTTCGATCTAACCATACAATTCTTTAAAGTTAATTGGATCTCAATCATGCAAAAAATTAGTCCAAAATCGATCATTTGGATAGAATCAAATAACAAACACAACGAATCAATTGATAATGGTTAAGCTACTTTTATTTTATCTTTGACTTGTCTGTAACTCTCAATCAATTTTATAGTTTTCTGTTGTGCAATTTTTCAAGTTTTAGATCATTTATCACTTGGCATCCCCTGTTCTCATCTACCGTATTTTTTTGTGGGCGCGTGTGGATATTTTTTAGTTCACGCATATAAATTCCACTATAAACCTTTAATGTAAACGAACAGATTCAAATTCTATCGCTTGTACTTTATAAAAATTTATTGTTGACTATAATAAGACCTTTATTTCGATTTTATCAAATTAAGTGTTTTATGATAACGATAAATCATACATTTTACATGATAATTTATAAGGTTACACACTTATATTTTCTTACAATATTCATAAATGTTAATAAATAATCATAGTGACACTATTGCGAATTTATCAAGTATTTATGCAGTAGTTTGTTAAGTTAAACCGTAATTAACTTGTTTATCATTGATTGTAGTTTTGGTGAATTACAGTTACACCTATAAATTCATGCACAAGAAATCTCGGTTTTTGTATGATAATAAATTACCATAGAGGGTTAGTATTTTAGCCAATTATCCGAAAGTTGAATTAGTTGGCTGCAAAAAAAAACGGAACTACAGCACTGAAATCATTCCGTGAATAATAGGCATTCGAGATTTTCGTATGTGAATGTAGTGCTGAAAAACTTTTTACAAATATATTCGAAAAACAAGATGTTCAAAAATGTAAAACACACACACACTAAAGAACAAAGTTTTATAACACCCAAGTGAGCATTATTGAATCGAAATCAACAATTAAATTTGAAATTAAATTTAAAAGAACCCATTTCTCAGTAGTAGATGGTCGGATAATGAAAGCTTCTCACGTTTACATTCTGAATAAATTACACAACAATTGAAACCATAAAGTATCTCTTTGAGTGAAACGAAAACCACGAAAATAATCCACTTTAATTACGCAAATTCACATCCAAAAACATCCGTTTGTACTGTAGTAAATCATAAAAATAACTATAAATCAAGATGTTGAGATTTTCATGCAAAACCAAGATACGTACAAGAGAGGATAAGTGTGAAGATCGTAATGAGTGAATGACAAAAAAAAAACTAACCCACAAATAGAACATCTACGGAAAAGAAAAAGCTAAGCCAGCCGCAATGAGACGACTATCGTTAACGCTTTTCTACAATGACACAATGGCGAATTCATATAACTACTATGCAATGTTGACTTCCTCGCAGAAATTACAACAAAAGACACAATTCTTGAACGATTAAAAATCTGCTTGTGTTTTATAAATGAATTGCATCATCCATAAATCATAAGCCAAACCAAAAACCATCACGGTGAATGTAAACAATTATGATTAATGTCGTTACTACCGCGCTCGCATCCAAATCAAATTTATAACAGGGGCACGTTGAAATAGAGCGATGAACAATAACTTGTATTAACATTTTTTTTTTCCACTAAAAACAAAATTTGTTGAATTTTTGTAATTTTATTTGAATATGTGGATGATTGATTGCCTTATTAGCTTTTCATTCGAAATGGCATATTTAAAAATGAAAAATTGCCAACTTTATATGGTAACTACCTATAACTCATGTTAAAAAGTCTATCGTTCAAATGCGGTTTAATTTGTCGAGTAATCCATCAGTAGAGCCTCTCAGATAAATTAAGAGTGTAACAAGTAGTTCAATTTCATGTTTCAATTGAAGCAATTCCGGCTTTAATCAACCTAGTTGTTGAACGATATCCGATAACTTGGTATTGTTTAGCATGTATCTTGGCAGAATCAATTGATTCGTTCTGTTCATTGGAATTGGATAATTTTTCATCGGAAAATCCAAAAAACTACCAGTCATTGTTGCCTTTGTGTCTTTTTCTCATATAATTACTTGCCAATCGATAAGCGAGTGTTGAAGTGAAATTAAATAAAATTCTAGGCATTCTATAAAATTCCTGGCTGTAATGTGCAAACTAGGGTTCCTATAATAAATAACAAGAGCTCAATAAATAACATGAAGGGACTAACCGTGACCCGGCATTTCATATAATGTCTAGATTGTATGCAAAATCTTCCAAGTTATTATCCTGTTTTGTAATATGTGATAACAACAGAAAAGCTCACGCCTATTCCAATAAAATCGGACTATTCATTTATAACAACATCAAACACATGCATTAAAAAATTACATTTTCGTGTTTAATCAACTCCTTAAGAAGTGTCAATTGGCGTGTAGTAGATTGCTATATCCTTTGAAATACTGTAAATAATTGCGGACATATCTTAATTATTAGCACACAGTCACTTAACACATTCAAATCAAATTATAATTAACATAATTGATTTTTTAAGTAATTTTCCCAATGATAATAATAAATGTTATCACTGAATATGTCCAAGTTTGATGTTATCAATCATAGCCAGTGGCGGATAACATAGCGGCAAATACGACATCGATGTTGGTTAACAAATTTTTCAGGAATTCAAATATACACACAATTCAGAGAGTGGTAAATACCGCGAGAGCGCGCTAGATACTGTGGGACAAACGGCTGCGCCCGGGACAAGCCCCCACTACTATAACAGCGCAGGACAAGGACTAAGGACGAACACCGGAATATATCCTTACTAAGGACGAAGAGATGCCATCAGCAACTTTAACTTCTATAATCATGATTATCATGATGATGATGATGCAACGATGATGTCATTTTAAAATAAATACAATTACGCTCAACTTGACGCATACATAAATAAAGCGATGATAGATTAATGTCTGCTTATTCAACATAAATCAATATATTTGAAGAAGAATAAAAAAATGTAGCACTAGTAAATGATGCACAAATTATTGGCCTTGTTGATAGTCGAATCTAATCGATCAAAGTTTCACACTGTAACAACTACGTTTGACAGATATTCAATCAAGTTGAAATATAATCATTTGAGAGAAAGAAAAAAACTTAAACCTTAAAAACCTCCAATGCGAGGTATATGAAGCAAAGATGATGACGCTTATTCTCAGTGGTTTTGACGTACTTTTAAATGTTGAATTTTACTTTTGTTGAATGCGTTGAAGAAATAAATCTTATTTAATCACAATTTTGTTATTTTTACATTGATAAAACCTTCATCTGATCTTTTATCACTGAAGCATGAACGTAGTCGTTGTTCAAATGGAATTTTTGTCGATCTTATTTGCACTGTAATGCTGCCATTAACAATATCTACTGCAAGTCTTGTTGTGCAGTACGGAGTTGATGTATATTCCTTCTGTTTTCACAGGGCAAAAATTAGGTATTAAAAGCAAGCTTCTACTAGAGCGTGTAATCACTTTTCAGTTAAAGACACTATGACGTTGCTAATCATGAAATTACTTAATAACTAACAACGATCCTAGAAAAGTAAAATGTACAATACATGCAATAGGCAATGAACTATTTCACCATATGCTAAAAACTATATTTACTGTGCATACAACATTATTTTGCCTTTTCAAACGTATCGTAGACTTGACATTATGTAGATATGGAAAGTTAGGTGCACTTTGTATATTAGTTATGCAAAAATTTCTTAAATTGTTGTAACTAGCGCTTAATACTTCGATTGAGATTGAAATTAAGATCAAACTTCTTTAGAGTTTAATTCAATACAAGCAGAAGATAATTTAAATCTTTTAGTCAATATTTCCACCCAAATCCTAAATCAGTAGTAATAACACAAGAATGCTTTTACTGTGGCTATGGAAAAAGAAAAACAACAATATCCGTCGATTTCTGGTTGACAAATGAAATTCTAACAAAAACCCATGTAATACGTCTCTCGAATCTTTGAATTGTTGTGAATGTAAGGATGACTACCGATTCCTGTTTCGGTAATTCATTTTGTTTTTGGCTTGTATTGGATAAAGTAACGGTACATTAATATAGTGTAATGTTGACGAGGACCGATGGGAATTTCATCCACCCCTTTTCATTCAAGTTAATCCCCGTCAGCCACTGTAAGCTAGCTGTATTGCAATTTCATTCGCAACAGACTTGATAATCTCCGGCACTAGATTTTTCAACTCATACACCAATATAGAAATTAATACAAAACAAAAAAAAAGAGAGTTTTTATTTTAGACTGAAATATAACAGAGTAGAAGCAGCGAATCAAATTTTTAAAAAAAAAGCGAATAAACCGTTGATAATATTTTATTACTTTCAACAAATGCTGATACGATAAAAAAAGTGTTCTTTACAAATAAATTTCATCTTAGAAAATATTGAATTGAATATTTAATTTTGAAACAGACTGTGAGTGATTTATAAAACTTTCGGTTAGATATGAAACGTAAAAGAAATTAATCTGGATTTGACAGTCTGTTGTTAACCACAAATTTTTGAAATTCACTCAACATCACTTCAAAATAATGATTTGTAAGAAATAAAATATAATCTCTTCTTTCATTTTTTAATAAAATCCATTAAATTAACTTTGAAAGTTGAAATTTATAGTCTTTAAAATTTAATAGCCCCTGTCTTGTGTTATTTTATTCATTTCTCTTGAGTCAAATTTAGAACAATAGTAAATACGTGTTGCAGAGGGTAAAGACAAACGGGCATGTCTAAGGGAATTTCTCTCTAATATTTGTAAAGAACAAATTAAATGGTGCTTTGAGGTTTCTGTTAAGTTAATTATCAAATCGTTGCTTATCAAAGTTCTTAAGTAAGTTTACGCCGCATCTACAAAACGAATTATTTATCTGAATCCCAATAGCTTGAAAACAAAGATAAAACAATTAATTGATCGTATTAAATTCCGTGAGGCTACTCTAATGCCTTTATAACCAAATTTTGAAGTCGAAATAATTGAAAATATGCCATCTAACACAGTCATATTACAGCTAACGGTGGTGCAGTTTAACACATTAAACTTTACTAATGCCAAGCTATTATGGAATATCGGTTAACACGTCTGTCCGGCAAGCTTGAAGCTCCGGGTTCGAGGCACTGCTATTAAGCCGGAAATATTTTCAGGTTGCAGTTATGAAGACTTCAACATTTATTCATTATTATCGAATATGCTGTGAAAATTGATTATTTCAACATTTATTGTATAGAGGATTTGATTCAATGGCGATTATGGTGAGTTTTCAACAAGCATCTATTGGATTTATCAAACAATATCCGGATACGTAGTTTATGCAGCGCCAAAACCATCACTATTGTCAAGAGATTTTATCACATCTATATATATATACTGATATAAAGTAGAAATCACAGCATTAATAATAGGACAAACATTTTTTTCAAATGCTTAAAGGTTAGTATTATTGTCATATTTTGATCGTCCGAAAAATATATTTCCACTGAGGACTTTGAAATTTTGATTCTTATATATCGTCATCGTTATAATAAGTCCATTCAAGTTTTCTCTCTAATCTATCCAACAAAAATAAATAAATTAAGAGTTATTTAATAAGTATAAATTTGGAAAACATTCTAATTTATCTTTGATCCTTCTAGTTCCTGCTGATGCAAGTTCTCAGTGGAATTACAATTGTGTGGAGCATAGTACTTTAAAATTTAGAAAACACAACACAAAAGAGAGTGAGTGAAACTACAGATAGCAATAAATTTCCTCAGAATTGAATTAACATGTATAATAAAAGTGTGAATCAGGGAATGTGTGAAAGGAACAAGTTACTATATATGGTGGTAAAATGGAACATGAACCAGGGACGATTGCCAAAGAGATATGGATATTTATTCTCATATAAATCCTTTGATATGCTGATCTCCTGATAACATTCCAAACTGTTTCATAAAGGTATAAATTCTATGTATATATATATATATATTCTACCTATAGGAGTACAACCGTAAACTTTTACCAAGACTAAATCATAAATTAGAATTTTCTATAATATATTTAATCAAATAGGTCGATATTTTTCTATAATTTAATACAGAGATGTGGAAAATGGAACAAAATCTATAATTTTATGAATAAGTAAAGAGGAACTAAATTAAACACCCCAATAAACCGGAAATTTTCATTGATAGACGGTGAATTAACAGAAAATAATTCAGACTAAAATCGCCGTTCTCTGTTATGTTATGTATATTTTTATAAAAATCAAGAATATTCAACGTTCTACAGTTGTAAAAGGTTTTGATAGCAAACAGGGTATCCTGAATTAATGCAGACACGCTTTAAAACTGAAAGATTTTCAATCAGCTTAGTAAGACGATACTGGGAGTATTAAGGGTCTCTGTATATCAAAGGAGATTGGAAAACTATTCTAAATGCACAAATACGCACTATAAAATATTTTGATGGAGAACATAACTGTTCCAATGGATATTCAAACGGCTGGAACTCAATTATTGGTATATCAGTTGACTACTACTTAAATCTCAACTTAAGCGTCAAATCTTATTGAGCACCGGATCGAGCTTAATGTGATATTTAGGAAATTCATATGAACCACTATCTAAACAATTAAGATCGTATTTGGTGATCGCTTAACGAATACATTGACAGGCATTATGAGGGAAAAAATTAACAGAAGATCAAATCAAAAACAAAGAAATCGGTCTCTGCTAAAGCAACTTAAGAGACAAGGCATGGCGAAAACGTAATGTTGTGTTGTCACGGAAACTTATCATTTCTAGCCATAAAAAATTAGTAGGATTGCTAAGATTGATTAGTATTATCATTCTTATTGAATCTTTTATAGTAGAATGGGCTATTAACTAATTGGAATTTGAATCAACTTCTATAAGCTACTGAACACACTATACATCATCCATATTCTGTCCAAAGTACAATATTTAAGTTATAATTTAAACTTATTTATGTTTAGTGACAGTTTACAAATGGTAACATACCTTTTAATCTTGTGAAACCCGTGCTAGTTGGAGCTTTTAGAACTGCTAGAGCTTCCAAAATGGAAAACAGCAATGGCAGGAAGATGAAAAAAAGAGAAACGACACACTGATTAAACTGTATAAATCCACGGTCAAAGTATACATAATACGATCAGATTCTACCGCATTGCTACTAAATGTGCCTTTTACATTTCCAATATTCCCTGTTTTAATGATCAAATTATTCAATTTAATTCGTATTTAATGAAATACAAAAATAAATTGTTGATTTTTTTTCCATTGATGAAATGTACAGAAATTAACCATAGTTAAATTGCCTCTTTAATACAAATTAATTGTGTAAGCTTTCGGTCGCTGGGTTTTTCATTCAATTACTTGTTTTGTTGAGAAAGATCAACAGAAATAATTACAACCATTAAATCTGACCGAACTGTGATTGTTATAGGGTTGAGGTTAAATTCAATGGGGATGATGGTGATGCAGCTGTGTGTGTGTGTGTCTGGTCTATTCATTGAACTTCCCTAGAAACAAATCTAATGTTTAATGATTAGTCCTAATGGGTTTCCGCGTTACTATAATCGAATACGGTTGTTAAAAAAAAGAAGACAAAGATAGATAAATGGAAACTTCAATTGACATTAGAGGAATAAGATAGGACTAACGTTCAGGGGGCCGTATTTACTTGACGATGGCCGTACATGTAGCACCCAATTTCCGTTTTCGATTCTTTTTTATGTCCGTTCGTCGTTCACTCAATGTTCTTTTTCATATATCGTTAGTTATCTGTCAAACGGTCTACTATAAAACAATATTTACTTGACGAGATTTTGTCGCTATTCTTATTAAATCCGTTTTTGCTAGATCATTGCGTTAGAACAACAACAACAACAACAACAACACTTTAAGAATAATGTTTGCTGATCAATATTCAACCATAACAGAATTAGGTCAGTAACAAGCAACAAAATAGAGAATCTTTTCAATTATGTACTGTATTCCATAAGAGGTGGAAATAATTAAAAATAAATCTCGTTTTTTTCTATTACTGTCGTGTACAGTTTTCGGCCATTAATTTATGTTACCTAACGGTAATAATAAATAATGAAAATTTATCTCTGATTCTTTTAAATAAATAGATATTTGTATTGTAATTGTGTAGAATTTATTAACAGTTAAACTACTATTATTATTAATATTAAATTAGAAAACTTTTATTTAAATGTTCATAGAAATTATTAACACATTTTACTGAACAGTTGGGTTTAAAACTACAGGCGTAGATTTAATTTAATTATTTTTGTATATGAGTAAAATGTTGTTTGTTTTATTTATCAAAAAATCCACAACATTTGTATGTAGTTAATTAGACGAAACTGGTGATTTATTAATAACTAATTATAAATGTACTTGATTGTGATAAATTGTAACCATAGTAGTGATAATAAAGTAAATTGCAATGAAAAAGACGAGAAATTTTTCTACTAACAAGCGAACACTAATTGTACAAAACACGACAACAAGGAAATTCATAATACAATTATGGATGAATGTGCAAAGTCCGCATTTCTACAATAGCTTAATCTACAACCAACCATGAATAAATTTTTATGATATATGCACTGTTAGGTTTTATCTTGGCAAATTAAGATGTGAATCCGTTAAAAAATGTTTTTTGTCGAGATAAGTTTTGAATACGTCGTAAATTTGTTAATTAATCCTTTAATGTGTCATCAAAATAAAGTGTGTGAGAGGTCCAAATTGTGTATACCAAATGTTAAAATGATATCATAACTGTGAATAGTCAAACGAACTGAAAATAAATCCAGATATGGTGATGATAAATACGTTTATCGAATTGAAAACACTTGAGGCTTTGTATATGCAAAATAAATTATTGAAAATTATGCGAAGTTGAACATAATAGGAAATCGATTAATTTCAAATACAGTTCAATCAATTAACCGACTTTGGAAAAGTTTTGGGCTCAAGTTTTGCTGGAAGAATAGGAGATATTCCAGTGTGTTTGTGATTTTTCAAGATTAATTGATAACAGATAATGATAATATAAATGATAAGATGAATTACACAATTTAGTGAAGCTAATTTTAGAATTACAATAAGCTCGAAATTGTGTCGCCGTAACAGTTTCAATCACATTGAAATCACAACATCAGCTGAATTTTTCATAAGCAGAACTGTCGAAAATCATGGAAATATTGTAAATAAACAGCAATTCACACGAATTGGTTATTAATACCAGAAATTGTTACGCCAAAAAATCAATGAAATCAAATTAAACTCTGAATTATCCTGAATACTAAATCTTAAGAAGAAGAAATTTTAAGATTCTTACCTTGTAGGAACAATGCGAATTACCAATAATCACCACTTATTATTGAAACTAAAATTAAACGAATGTATTTAATACAAATTCTGTTTTATCTAACTTAAAACATAAAAACATCTAACCTTGATATCGAATCTAAATAAAGAGTTTATCATTTTATTTTTCATCCAAATAAATTCACAACTCTTTTGAATTATTTGTTTTATTCAAATCCTTCAATTATGATTTACGGATAATTTAATCAGGTGATTGGAAATTAATGAGTGAACGCCGACAGTTTAGTGTTTTTTTTTTGTATTGATCACCTTTCCATGATATATGAAACATGATTTATTACTGTAATAACAATTAACCTAATAATTACCCATCTGTTTTGATTAATAATGTAAAAATTGGTCGGCATTGATCATCAACTATAGTTAATAATAGGCAGAAGTAATAAGGAGATAACACTCGCAACAACACGTGTTTGTTTTTGGCCATGCTTACTGTGAAATTCCGGCCGAAAATCAATCTCAAAGTAAGTATGAAATCAAAAGGTACAGACATACCATTATTAAGGTTGCGTGTGCGAGAATTAAGGACAGGGGTTCCTTGTAACAGGTAATCATACACGTGTGTAGTAATTAGTAACAAGATCAGATAAAATCAATGACGCAGTGATTCCTTATAAAGAAGCTTATCTATAAGTGAGATTAAAAAACAAAAATCAATCAAGCTAGAAACACTTCTCCAAATGGAGTTGATGGCATGGCAACCATTTAAAAACTTAAAACAATACAATTTATCAACCCCTCAATTGATTGTGAAAAAACAAACACAAGTAAATAATGTCCTTTCGTCCTATTTGTAACAGCATTGGATCACCAGCGTACAAATTGTCCAAATTAATCAACACGATTTTGCCACCTGTAATTTCTACCTTCAAAAGCACTATAAGCAATTTAAATGAATTAGTGAAAGCCCTGGATAATGTTTTCAACAACACTAGCACAACAAAAATCAGGAGAATTCAGTAGATCTTTGACGATCAGTACCACAATATAAATTTTAGTGAGGACGCGCATATCACCAAGTGTTACGGTGGTGAATCACTAATCGTACTTCTTCACTGGATTCATTGTGGAAAATGTGCCCCTTTGCCTTTTACCTTTTCACACACATTTTGTTATTGATTTCCGATTGTAATTTGAGAAGAAACCATTGCAAAAAGAAACACGTGCATGTATCGTATAGTATAGCCATGAAGAAGTAGTCAATAGACAAGAAAACCAGGAAACTGTCGGCCTAATACAATCACCTGATTAAAGTATCCTGAAATCATGAATATTTTATTATTCGCGCAATATTTTCTTATTTGAAAGGAATTCAATTCATATTTAATCATGACAAAACATCGTGAATTTCATCACAAATTCACCTCAACTAAAAGACAGAGAAAAGTTACCAAACAAAATTAGTTGATCGTATTTACCAAAACTTAGTTTGGTATATGTTGCTTGATTTCAAGCTTCATCCGGTTCCGTTCATCTCTACACCACGATTCCTCTTCAGTTATATTTCAACCAATAAGAAAATTATGAAACAAGATTATCAAAATGCCAACAACAAAATAAAAGTAGAGACATTCGAACCTTATTGTTTCATTATTGTTTTTTGCCTTAAAAAAATCTGTTAATATTGTTATTGTGACTGTTCTTGGACGGAATGTCAACTTGACAAAAACATGCAATATTGAAAATGATGGGAATGATAGTGAAATTTAAGATAAACACAGATGTGACCGGAAGAAAGCACAACGACCTGGAAAGTTAATTGAGTATTCTGTAACACGTATGCAAGATAATCGCTTTTTAGGCTAAAACCAGTGCTAGAAACTTAACAGAACTATGTTACAAATTACTACTTAAGCTCTTTATTTGAAACTGGTGTAATATCCTTGCCATAATAAACGTGGAAATTTAGAATGGTTTCAAATAAATGGTAAACTGAAAACGTTCTCTCCTTTGGAAATTTTTTCAATAAATCAAATTGTAATTCAATAATATACAAACGTAAATCCATAAGAATTGAAATTAAATTTGTTGGATTTGTTTTTGCTGGTAAGAAAAAAAGAGATTATGGACTGGATTAGCTTAATTCGTTGGTTTTCCGGGAAAAGGAAGACTTCAATTTGAATATTAAAATTAAAGAATTTCGAAAATAGTTTTTAAGCTTTGTCTATTTTCGTTCAACTATTGTGGAGACAAGATGACGTGAATTAACTTTGAAAACAATTAAATCAATTTAACCGAGAACATTTAATATGTCCCACCTACATTCAACAGCGAATTTAACAAATATATGATGCAGTTAAGAATTGTTCGACTAACATCTGATCTCAAAAGACGTTCATATTTCACTTCTATTTGTTTAATTGTTGACGTGTTTCGTGTGTGTAAAATGACTGTGTGTCATATATAAATTACCTTCCCAATTAAACTTTAAACATGATAATGTTAAGTGGTTTAAATAATGTGAATCTAGTTTGAAATACGTAACAATGAAGAATGGGTAAAGGAATGCTATTGATAAATAATTGTGAGATGATTTTATTGATTTTTTAGGCAAATTACAAATACCGACGAGCTTCCGTCTAATGTGCGCTGGTGGAATAAGCGATCACCACTTGAAAAACGTTTAATTATAGCAACGATAATTTCCACAATAATTCTACTTCTCATACTGATCATCTATTTGATAGTCTCACGTAAGTGTTGAATAAAAAATTATTTACATATTTAGATTTAATATAACGAAGAATTTTCTTCAGATCAACCAGCGGTGTGTACGACATCGACCTGTGTACGCACATCAATGGAACTCCTCAATTATGTCGACATCAAAATCGATCCATGTGTAGATTTCTATCAATTTTCCTGTGGAAATTTCCTACGTAACACGAATTTAGATAATCACAATTCACGATCAGTAAAGGACATTATTGTCGACGAGATCAAATCCCAAATCCGAAATATTCTCGAACAACAACAACAACAACAACAACAACAACAAGAACACATTGAAGATTTGATTGCATTCAATTTGGCAAAGAAATTTTATCGAGCTTGTATGAATGAGACAAGCATCGAAGCAGAGGGATTAAAACGGATCAAACAAATTTTTGAACAAATAGGCGGATGGCCGATCTTAAATGGACAATATTGGCGTGAGAATGAATTCGATTGGAAGAATGTTGTTTATAAATTGAGACAGATCGGGATTAATTTTAAATACTTTGTAATGGTTACGGTACAAAGAGATAAAACGGATTTTACAAGATATATTTTAAATGTGAGTAACGATCGGTCTCTCTGTCTTGCCTTCATCTATTTTTTTTCTCTTCTTTACTATTCAATATAATTTATTTGCGTGCTAGACTTGGCCTTTAGAAGATATTTAAATTGGAATTGCCGTGTGTTTTAATTAAAATCTTCAATTACCTCACAGTTGTCTGCACAAATATAAGCACCAATCACTACCTTTAAAAAATTTATAATTCTCTATTTACAGATTGGAAAACCTTACACTGCAACATTGAATATAAGTGAAAATAACAAACACTTACATGTCGAATATATGGTAGAGATTGCAATCATGTTTGGTGCTAATAGAGAACGAGCCATGGTGGAGCAACAAGAAGTAATGCAATTTCTTCTGAAGCTCGCTAAGGTAACTTATCCGTTTATCAAACCGAATCAATACCTTTCAGGAAGATTTAAATTGACGTCACTTTGAGAATGTCTACAAGGAACTATTGTCTAAATTGATCTAACAACCTTTTGCAGCCATCTTGGGTCTAGGCACTTAATTTCTCCCATGTGAATCCATCTGTAAAATCCACTTAACCAGCTCAGAACAATCGTTCTTAAAAGAACTTATTATTTTAATTTATTTATTTGAAGATTATTATGTTGACAGATATCAGACGAAGCTAATAAGAAATCAGAATCATACAATCCTGTATCCTTATCAGAACTTCAGCACGAATTTCCCGGTATACCGTGGCTCGAATATATCAACAGGATTCTTGCACCCCTTGGTGAAATTACTTATGATGAAATAGTATCTGTCTCTGAGCCGTTGTATGTAAAGAAATTACTAAACATTCTCAGGACTACACCAAAACGGTAATTGTATACATAATACAATTTTACCACATCTCCATTTTAAGCTATTTGTATAGATAATATTATCCACTGCAAACTTCTAATAACCAAGTTAACGTTAATTAAAATTACAATTATATTATTTCGTATATAGAAATTCTTATGATAAAAAAACTTTAATATGAAATTTTCATTTGAACAGAACAGTAGCGAATTTTATGTGTTGGCAAGTTTTACAACATTTAATCAATTATCTCCCTACGAAACTATTAGAAAGAACGGAAGAATATCGCTGGAAGGTCAATGATGGCAACGTAATAAAACAACCACGTTGGAGTATGTGTGTGGATACAACTATAAATCGGTAAGTTCGTACATTTCTCTGGCGATTTCGTCTCCAACACATAGAGAAAATCATGTTCTAGATTGAATAGTGTTATATCATCAGTGTATATTGGAAAATATTTCAATGATGACATCAGACATAGGGTGTTGTCGATAGTCAGAAATATCAAATATCAATTCCGAAACGATTTGCTTGCTTTAGATTGGTTTGATGAAAAAACTAAAAAAATTGCCGCTGAAAAAGTCGTTTCAAGTGTCGAAGAAATACCATCATATGAGAGTTTAATCCAAGAGAGTCGTTTCTACAGTAAGGTAAACTTTTTCTTCCGTTCGTACAACTTAATGTTTTGTATGATTCAAATGTGAGAAGGCGAAAAAAAGTGAAAGATTATCGACAATCTACAATAATGGATGAACTATTTTTTTCCTCTCGATCGTAATAAATGAGACGCAACTTTCTGCTCTAATTTACTCGATTCGAAAGGTTTTTTCGTTCCAAATCTATGCAAAAATCAGATAAAAATCGAAAAAAACTAACAGAAATAGTCGTTATTCAATCTAGCGACGCGTCTAAATCCTATCAAAACGAATCAGAAGAAAATAAATACATTCCGTTCAACATTGATTGACATCTTCGAAGCGCCTTTGTCCCCAGGCTGGCAACCAATTAATCCCTCCTTTCGGCACTTTTCTCTCTTTAAAATGTATTAAAACAGAAATCGACGGTTAGATTGAAATAAATTGCGTTCATTTCATATTTTTATTGAATTTTTGTAGTTTAAGATCACTCTCAATTTGTGCCATTATTGATTCAATTAAATTAACAGGTTGATGTCCTTGTGGATCAATTACTGGCTTTAGTATTGCAGCTTGATTATATTAACACTAATGTTCATTATGGGAAATTGCATCATCGAACTAGAAATCGAATATCTGATAGTGGAATATCATTAACAAATTTAGAGATAAATTATATACCTAAAGAAAATATTTTAAGTAAGTTTATCTAATAACTATCCAATTTACACTATTTCCAATCAATAATCTTCACCGTAACGATGTGAAAATGTTCCACTAATCTACCAATAACTAACATTCCTTTTTGTTCGATTTTTCCCATTACTTCCTCACAAATTGAGTTCGAAACTGCATTTACGTATTGACCATAGTAATCCTATTTTTAATTGAATTCCATTTTCCAGATATACCAATTGGAATATTTCAGGGTTTATTTTATCAAAAAGATCGTCCACAATACATGAATTATGGTATGTTAGGTACAATAATTGCCAATGAAATCTACCACATAATAGTCGAGGCGAAATATCACGAATTACAAGGGGAATTAAGAAGTTGGTGGTCATCTCATACACTTCTTAATTATGAAGAGAAACTACAATGTCTGTCCAATCAATATCGAAATTCAACTAAAATTCAGGTAGGATTAAAATTTCGTACATCCGCTATTGTCATCCTTTTGATTCTAAAACTAAAGTGACCGTCCAGAAAATTTATCCTTAATCCTGGATTCAAGCTATCAAACTGAATTGACTTTTTACGACTACTTGAAATTCATTCACAGTTGAACTACTCAAATAATAGTGACCAACACGATGAGAATATGGCCGATTTGATTGGACTGAAGGTTTCTTATAATGCTTATAATAATTGGGTTCAACATAATCATGTTGAATCCCGTTTACCGGGTTTACATTATTCACCAAATCAATTATATTGGATATCATCAGTATTACAACATTGTACAAAATTTCAAATACAGCAATCACAAAAATTTTACAATAAATTTGATGGAAATCCAGAACAATTGCATATTAATGCTATATTACGTAATATTGATGAGTTTGCATTTGATTTTCGATGTCCAATTGGTTCGAAAATGAATCCAACTGGTAAATGTCATATTTGGTGAATCAAATGTAGATTCACTTTATTATTGTTGTTGTTGTTTCACATGGAACAATGTAATAACGTAATGCTAGTTTATTTACAATTATACAGACCGTCCGCTGATTGGTGTACCCGGAATTTATTCCAGTTATATATGAACCTAATTTGCTAACCTACACTAATTACCTCATAAATCCGAAAACTAGTGAGTCTTTTTCAATTAACACGCAATATTGCTTAAATGCAAGAAAAGTTCACTTGGACTACACCGATAAGCGGACATTCAGTAGATTGTCTATCATTGCAATTAAACAAAAAATAGTTCAATTTATTTGCAATTTTGTATTCTTAAAATAGCTTCAGTGACAAATAAAATTATTTAAACAACGTTTGCAGATATTATTCAGATATGATGGAATTTTCCAATGTTTTTTTCTTGTTTGTATTGATTATCAATATTACTACTTTATTTTCAACTTGGGATATGTTTCGATTATGCATTATCTATTTTTCCACACCAGTTGAAACGCTATATTGGACTTTTGTGGAAAATTTATAAAATGTAAATTCACCAATTCCAATATTTTCGTTTATTGTGTAAAGAATGTTGGGATAAAGAACAGAAATGTTTTAGTAACTAAAAGAAAAATACAAGCATCTGTGGACGTCAATACGTTTGTTATTCCGTATTTGTACAACGAAATAAACGAACCAATGTCGATTATAAGAAGGAATATAAATACACAATTGCTTCTATCTGAATTATTGTTGAATTCGATCTCTAGCTACAATTAGTTCCAGTTCTATCGATTCATTAATTGTATTGATTTTCTCTTTCGTTTTCATTTCAGTTCTCATCCGAAACGAGTTATCACTAGATTGCTTTATTAATGAGTATTGGTCAATTTCTTCAACGTTGTATCCAACTAACAAAAAAACCAACAACATACCTCGTATCTCTCTAAATTTTTTCCAACAAATTTCAACGTGTACTGTAGAGAAGATTTCGTTACGATAGACTTGTTTTATTCGTTCAAACACTTGACGATTGTAAGAGATAAAGTAGAAAAAAACGAAACGAAACGAAAAAACTGAAAGATAAGAATTGTTATTGACTTTTTGGGTTTTCACTATTTCCAACAAACTCTAAGCTTCAGCCGAATCTTACTGTCAATGTAAGCAGGTCTCTTCTCATCTTAACAACTGATAAAAAATTGAAATTTGGAATTCTTTTCGAGTTTCTCTGGGGAACTAGCCTGTGCCACTTGAGACATGCCGTCGAAATTTGCCTAACAGAGGAGACTGTGTGAAAAAAAGCTGTAAAAAAACACCATGGACTATTTAGTTTTTTTTTATTGGCGTGTATTTTAAAAAGATCATTGAAAAATAGTGGTGCTCTCAATATCATCACTCCCTCTGCTATTATCATTACTATACCGGAAAAACTGTGGGGTGTTTCTGCAGTTGACTGACATCTATTGTTGTAATGGATGCCTGTTTTGTCGTTACACAAAAGCAGACTACACTTGAACATTCTCTATATAATGTACATGTGTATGTCAGATTCGGCTTGGGGTGTGTATATGTTAGAACATTATATGCTACAAACCTCCTCACACTCAAATTCGTGAATGTTGACAGAAGTTATTTGCCTCGAAGGCCGCATCGTTGCGGCAATGTCGCATCTTGGTTTGTAGCTCCACACTAAATTGGAATATAGACTATAAAAGAGGGATATAAATCGGAAAAAAATGACGTTTCAATCATTATTTGAAAGTCACATTTTAAAAAAAATTACAGTTTCAACCAAACCGTGTTCTAATCGATATCAATCTAATACAGAAGTTTGAGAACTACCAATATATCTTTAAATGCTCTCATATATTTTACCGGACACATAGACGACGACAAATCATTTCAAACACGGTCTACTAACAATAACTTCGTGTTAAACTCACTAAAACTTCCTATTCTGTTGATTCTACCTGTCCACATCGTTTCAAATTATCATTCGTACAAAAGTTTCAAAAAAGTAGAAAACTATGATGCGATAATGTGCCAGTTTTCCGCCACTATACAAATAAGTCTATAAAGAAAAGTTTAACAAAATACTGAAGAGTGCTGTCACTAATGACAACTTAAAGTCCATTTCTCTGTTCGTCTTGAAAAGGTGCATTTTTTTCTACTGGAACAAAGTCGGAGAAAATTGAAAAACTCAATGGCAACTGGTATGCTTTTTCAGTTACACCACGGGTAAAGATTAACTATTCGAGAAGAGCCGTTGCGTCTACTCAATCTCAGTTCAAATCAAGTAAAAATATCCAGGGACGAAACACTCACGTTAACGGCGATGACGGACTAACATGTATGTGAATATGGGGTGTTGTGTTGTATGTAGACATGCTGTCTTTCAAATCCGTTGACTGGCACTAAAGCTTGCAAAATGTTTTATATTTCGATTCTGTGTGTTTTATACGATAAATCTGTATGGATGTGTTATGAATTTTAATCGCTATTGTCGAACTAGGGCACAGAGAACCCAATAAAATTTCTAATTATTGTGGTAGTTATCGATCACAAAACTAATCAATGTTTCACAGTGATAGAGAGTTTACAAAAAAGAACAATTGTTTGTTTTGTCAGTCCAGTTTGTTCGATTCCAAAAAAAAACAAAACAGTTTGACAAACACATCATTTCATAAACAAAAAAAAGCAACTCTCTGTGGAAAATTCAGTTTAGTCTCCGTGACGTAGTATGCAGTTTTGTTTCCTCAACTACCAACTAAATCTTCTATAGTCACGTTTTTTCCTATTCACACAACTTGACAACTGTGGCAGTTGTCTGAATCTTCGACATGCACTCGTATATATATGTGTGTGTGTGTGTGTGTGTGTGGCTGTATTGTTTCAGTCAAGTACGGTCTTGGTTTTTATCCATTCATACAAAACTTATTTCAAATAGAGACATCGATTTCATCATGCAAAAAATAACGAATTGTTGTTTTGTTCTATCAAACATGTCAGTTGGAAAATGTGTTTTAACGAGCAATTCGGAATGAAAATGAAAATTTCAGATTTCCTAAATGTAAATGTGTATTTTTCATATCTAACAGTTCTCTACAGAAATTCAATTATGTTGTACACAATGGCTTTCCAAAAAGCTACACGGAAAATTGCAGTTAATTCTGTAATTTTGTTGTATCAAGAATGATAATGTTGTTATGAATTAAAAATATCCATTTTCCGCAATGATGATTAAAATTTAATTGAACAATACTAAAATCACATCATACAAAGTTAATTGCCTCATAGCAATCATTTAATCCAAAGATTATGGAAATTTCCAAATTTCATTAGTAATTGATGTTTGGAAAATCATCAAACTAATCCGAACAAATCCAAGCCTTGATCGTTATCTATAAAATATGTCTGTAACAACTGTAAATTTACTAAAGTTGATTATCGGGCGCCTCCAAATTCAATCAACAAAGTGAAATGATAGATGCGAATAGTGACTAATATCGATGTTTACTCAGAATTGGTTATTGCTTAATTTAATAGCATCTGTGTACGGTATTATGTGGATCTTTTATGTGACTTTATATGATTCGATTGCGTGGCATCTCCTGAAAAAATAGAAATAATAAAATTTTCGTATGTTACACAAATAGAATTCTCTCCGTTCGTGTTCTCTTTTCTCGCTTCGCTCCCTTCATT
The DNA here is from genome assembly GCA_028455855.1 of Meloe dianella. Taxonomy (NCBI): domain Eukaryota; kingdom Metazoa; phylum Arthropoda; class Insecta; order Coleoptera; family Meloidae; genus Meloe; species Meloe dianella. The sequence continues at coordinate 1,681,168 of JAPTHL010000060.1, forward strand.
CTTACAAAATGTATTATACATCTATATACATTGTATTATTACAGTTTGTGTGTAGTAATATTCGGTTTTATTCAGACCATCACGTATAAATCTAGAAACAACATCTGGTAACGGCGGTTGTGTAGTAGGGCATTTGGAAACTGGTACAAGATTTACGGAAAAGTGTATACGTATTTGTTTTTTTTTAAATAATCGAGACAATATCAACAATATGATATTCGATATTACATAGTATAAGTGTTTGGTAATGATCGCCTTAAGGTAGCTTCACACGAGTGAGCGGACAGGAAGACGATAAGAACGGATTAGACTGATCGTGACCATGAATAGATTATATAAAGTTTTATTTATATTGTTTAAATTCCGTTTGCTTCCTACTGACTTTGTCTTTGTCATTTGTTTAACTGTGGATTTTAATTAATCTTGAAATATTACAGCTCTTTTATTATTTAATCTATTTACTTCAAATTTGCGAATGAATGTATTATTTGAAATGTCTAAGACATCCACTCTTTTTATCGCAATAATAACTAAAGTGAAATTATTAAGCGTACAGTAATCATGAAATGGAAATACGTAAAAACATAATTAAACTGAAACAATAATCATCTTTAAGGCGACCACTCCAACTGGCACGGCTCCTGAACGTGTTTATTTGCATTAAGATTTTGTACAAAATTGTGTATCAATCGAGATTAAAGCTGATAAAGCATATAATTAGTGACAAACTTAAAAACCTTGACGAAATCACTATAAAAATGTGTCATTTCTCCCATTATCTTGAAATAATGCATTTTATCCACCGTACTAAATGAATAAAAAATCATAAGAATTCAGCTCAGGAACAGCCTTACCTATAAAATCAATTCTACCACCATAAAACTTCCTTCTTTTATTATTTGATCAAATCGGAACACAAACAACTAAAACTACTCAAATTAAAACTCTCCAAATAGATAAAATAATTTGTGTTTTCAATTTTCTATAATTGAGACCTAAATCATATAACAGCCGTCGTAAATCCAATGAGATAATCAACAAAAAAAAAATGGGGGAAAAAAACAACAAACTTCAATTAGGAAAATACGAAATTTCCGTTCATCTAAAAATAGAAATGAATATAAACTATCACTATTACTAAGATTGCGAATATTCTTCAAAATCAACATTAACGATGTTGTGTTGCTTTTTTCTTATTATAAATCCACTTGGTTAGATAACGAACTCAAAGGCTATTTAATAAATTATTGTCATTATCATCACCACCACCACACCGAAGCCGGAATAAATTATTGTTTTTATTTCATCCAATAATAAATCTTCAGCTTAGTAACGATCGTAACAATCATCCATTTCAGCGTATTATTTATGAAGAAGGATAAAATGTGAAATCATAATTAACTTTACTACCGTCAACTGCAATTAATTGTGATTGGGTGAAAAAAAGCAATAATTTCGGAGAAAATTGGAAATTTATAATCGCTCCACATATTTTGTACAAATCATCTAGGAATTTAATTGCATTCGACGAATGTGGCCGTAAATTCTAAGCTCCCTGTTCCATTGGCGATAAATTCGCAGCGAGTTCTGCACGAGTTTCACGCCAAACTCATCTTAATATGTTTACATTATACGTGAGTTTCTAGCGAGAGAAATACGCGAAAATTTGGTTGATAAGTTGACGAGAATTTGTTGTTCTAATGATATTACATTCGGTCCATTTGGACTGAATCCACTGGTTGATAATACAGTCATGTTGACCAAGTTAATATAGCCAGACTATACGCAAATTTGAACAAATTCTAATGCAAACACTTTAATCTATTGATAATGCATAAATCATTTGATTTATTAAGAAGAATAGCACAACATTTCAAATAATATTGGATGCAGTTCCATTTTTTTCCTTTTGGTTTCATTTATCTTGCGATTAAAGTGTCCGATTCTCAATTTCCGGTGAAGTCTGTGAACAGGATTCAAACTATTCCATCCGACTTCTCACTTTACGTCTCGCATTCGTTCTAATGCTTCTATTTATGTGAATGTTTGGTAAATTTAATTTTTTATAGAAAAACACAACACAGTGCACTGTTTTAATCGAGTAAACAATGTTAATACTAGTAAATGGCAATAGCAACAGGATAATTTTCACCTTCATCGTATGATACACAAGATTACAAAACAAAATTTTCAATAGCAGGATTCGGTAAAAGTGTCGCAACAACAAGACGCATTATGAAAGCATTTGTTACAGCATAACACACACAGTATGAAACAGAAAGCACCATTAGTGTTGCTCTCTCATCGTTATGTGAATGATACGATATGATGTCGATCTTGTGACCAGAGTTTCTTATAAACGGATTGAATATATTTGAGCTCCCCACTGTACATATCTATCTATCTATCACATCTATAATAGTATATATATATATATATATATATATATATATATATATATATATCGGAATTCGGTGAATCGATTCTTCGCAATTTCACGCTTCTTGGAGATGTAACATTTAGCAGTGGCATGTTTCACTGGATCGTTTATCTCTAGTTAGAGGGGTCGTCAGTGTAAGCCCCATCCCTACTATCTATACATCGGCAACATTTTGCTATTATTACTATCACCACAGCAATACGTGAAGGAATGACTTGATAAATGTTCCTGTTCAATCTAATTTTGAATATTGACAAAACGACCACACGAATAATTGCAATCCAATTTGCTATAAAATTGAACGAGCATTTCAATGAACAAAATTTCAAGCTTGGAAACTTTCCTAGCACTGAGTAAAGATTAAGATAAAAAAAAATGAATTTCATTTAAATTCCCTAGAAAATTGTTCAGTAATACGAATCTGTTTTTTTCCCCTACTGCTTCATCCATGTAAACAGTTCCTATGGTATGAGAGGATGAAAAATGTGTTACTTCAATTTATGTTTGACAGCATTGCTATCACCAAACTACAGTCAGTTATCTATCATGTCTTGCGGCACAAAAGTTTTATAGAATTTTCGCAACACTCCGAATTTCCCACACATTTTGTGGTTTACCGCACGGATACCTGCTCTATCACAGCAATTACAGACTTTCTGTAAAAGAAAACTTGAAAGTAATCTATAAATCTGTATAGATGTTTTGTGCACGTTTTCCTCAATAATTTATAAAGTTGAATTACCACAAAAAAAAACCGTATAGTATTTTCCTTTAAGGTTTTCTAGATTTTTCTAATAAATTATACCAATATTCGTGGTTGTAGAGGTTTATTGGATGAATAAATATTGCAAGACTATAGGTAGATAGATTGTGGTAACGTCTAAGGCTAGGATTTAAAGCCAATTAGTGTTAAATAAAGTAATTTCTATGCTATCACTTGCCATAAGGCAGATTCTGTGCGGTAAATTTCGCAGATCCACAAGAATAAGAAAACAAACACAAAGAAACACGTTTTAAATTATTTACCTACGAAATTAACGATCAAGTTTCGACCTACAATAGCATTTGGAAACGAAAACAAGCCAGCGAACAAACAAAAAAGTAATGCGCAATGTTTCCCAACGTGACATATCAATTAATCATCGATTTTTTTTCATCTTCTCATTCTACAATGTAGAAAATTCAACAGAGATTTTCATATAGAATCTAACCATTTTTGTCGGCTGTATCCCGCAGGACTGTCAAGATATATTTAGATATTTCTCAGATCAGAAGGGACCTTAATGCAATTATCTTTTAATATGATTTACCAGCTTCCACTATCATTGTCTTTCTTTCTCTCTCAGTTTGTAGAACAACCTTGTGGAAATGAGAAAATTGACATGAAAACTGGAGAAAACTGAACGGTTCAGATGTGATAACGATAGCTGAAAAATTGCGATTTGAAACATAAACGTTTTAATACTGTCTCAGTTTAATAGACTTACAATTTCAACTTTATTGATATTGAAGACGGAAAATACTTCTTTTTACAGTTTTTTTTCTCGTCATTCGAATAGCTTCATACTGCCAGGAAGCGCTTATTAAAAACAAAGATCGACAGATATTGAAGTTTCATCAACATTCCTTTTTGTTGTTGTTGATGTTAACGTTTGTTGTAGTTTCCATCCCGTTCAAATGAAAAATACTGAAATCTTTAATAGAAAAATAAATATCCTGTACGCTGTCGATATTACAGTTTATTATTTTCAATTTCAGTGAACCTAATTCACGGACAAATATTTTTACGATTCTTTTCCTTATAATTTACACAAAGAAAAGACTGAACTTTTATTGGAATGCAGTCTGTGCATGTACCAATAATAGAATGTTCATTTCCCGACTTTCATATATTGCAGTGATCTATAACGAAATAAAACCACCAACCGAGTTTTGAATACATGTTTGTGATTTTGGGGATATTCTCCTATATATATGCTAACCCACCACCAGTATTAAGATTGCTGTTTCAGTTTTTATATAATTCAGTGGAAACAGCCGATGTATTTTTTGTTTGTGTGAAATACTTTTGAGGATTGGTCCCAACACAAACAATATCGAAAGTTATGAATGCATTACAGCCTTAGGGAAGCGTTCGATTTTATCCTATTTCAAACTACTCGGATACAACTTTCAAATCACTCTGCCCCCACAAATCGGCCGTGTTTTCCAATTTTTGATGACAAAAATAAAAGAGATCCTCTTTATCTCTAACGCTAGAATTATAATTAATAAAGCTAAATAGAGTTAAACTTTCTATCTTTAATTACATTTTCTCTATTTCCGGCAAAATCAACGATGTGCAAGTTTTTAACAAAGTAAAACTAAACAGTGCATATCGTTTCCTTATCGGCCTTTGTGAATAGATCTTTCCATTTTTGGATCTCACCGAAAGCTGCATACTAATAGTCTCCTTTTGAAACAACAGAAAATTTATTTAGTGAATTGGTGCAAAAATTAAAACGTGCACGAAACTGATTACATTTCGTCATTTATATTTCGTTATTCCATTCATACACAAAGAAAAAATGTGCAAAATTTCGGAGGAAGGAACTAATTATTGGCTAATGATGATTAAAATATCTAAAGCAGATTTCCACAAAGAGGTTATTCTTGTGGAATTACTCCAATTTCCTAATTTTGAATAAAAGTTATTATGAATACTTGCAAGATAAAATTAACCATTCCAGTTCAAATATTAGAACTTTCAAGATTAATCTTAAGATGTTTCAAGAATTTCGCCGTTTAATTGGGTTGAAATATTTTCTTAAAAAATTTCAATTCAATACTTTTACGAATGTTTCAAATGTCGCTGTCGATGTGGTATTGGTTGAGACACGTTGCGGTATTGGTGGTATCGATAGAGGTATTACAAAGTGTAAATGCCGCCTTTGCCACCGCCAATAATGCCAAAAGCCACAGTTGAGTATCTGACTTCATTATGGATCTCTAGTAGTAAAACCATAGGGAAAATATTCGTATACCTACCCGATTTAGCATACTTGATGTTTCTTATAACCATACCTTAGATCCGTCACATTCTATTAACATAAATTTTAGAAGGGAAGAACTTTCTGATACCGTATATTGCGACCCTGCTGACAACTATGTATAAACATCAAATTTTTCGAATTTTCGATAATGTAAGAAATTTTTGCCATCTAATTAACTACGTTACTATAATAATGTTACATTTGAGAAATGTTGAAGCTAATCTCAAACATATTTCAGCACTCCCTTTCCGTTTTAGCTTTGTCTGAATCCGAAACACTCTGCCGTATTTCAACACTTCAGCTTTAGTGTGTTCTGAAAAATAATACTAACTAACAGACTTTGGCTAAACTATGGCCGGTTGTTCAGCTATCCAGGTCGTTGATTGTCGCTCCAACTTTTGATGTTGACAGCATTAGAAACAGTTCTATTACGGAATAGAATCGACTCATAGAAACAACGAACTAAAATTAACATGTGAACACATATATGGGAATTAGATGAGACTACGTCAAGCGACTTTTAAATAGAACAAGTACCATACGATTATCAATTTTGCATTGAAGAGGCTTCGGGCTATTTAAAGTTGATTTTCAACATGGAAAATAAACAAATTTTGAAAAGGGACTGTTTGTAACGTTGACAAATGATTGATTAGACAACTTGTAATTGGTTCATCAGCATCGTTGTTGAAATATTAAAGTTAAACTTCCATTAACGATAAATGCGTGAATATCCAAACGAACAACGTTGTTCACATTTATATTTTACTGAAATAACCGTATTACGTGATTTTGTTATCACTTGTCTTATCATTTGCCTTGCTGCTACAGACAATAATAGAAATATTCAAACATTGAACTGGTACGATATAAATGAAACTTGGCAAATAAACGCTAGAGAATTTCCTTTTTAGTTATTTCAAACTTTTGCTGTTATCATCATCATTAAAAGCGTATTTAATGAAATTTTCAATCAATCCGGAACAACTATTGAATTTATATCGAGACTTCAATCATCTTAATGTCATTTTAAATTCCTTTTGACATTGTATTTCAATAACAAAGCGAACTTTATACAATATCTAACAAAACTTTCTTATTCTTGTGTGCTTTTCAGGTGTGGAATTATTGTTTACGAACAAATATTTTCGAAGCGATAGATCACATTGACAACATCAAAATAACTTTTATGATGTTTGAGGTACTTCCTACTTTCAGTATTCAACTTACGCACTGAATATTTCATATAATTCAGGGTGTGTCATTTTCTTTTCCGTTTTTGTTGTAAAAAGTCAAGAACAATCATGGCAAATCCTTGACTTTTTTCAGTTTGTTTCGCTCATCTTATTTTTATTAGAATCGAAGCGGATTATTTGTGTTAGGTAATCTGAGCACGTTTACAGGTGCTAACGGTCTAATGTCGTGTGGTTGCCATTCGAATAGTATTAGTGCTGTGGACAGTTGCTATGACGACCGCAACACTTAATCAACTCTGAGTATCTTTGCTGTTAAATGGAAAAATGTTCTTAATTTTTTCTAAGCCCCGTCTCTATTATTGTTATCTTTGTCATGTTGATGTAGAAAACGAAAGCAGACTAACACCCCAAGGATTAAGATGGTAATTTTGCTTACTTACAGCTTCACTGTCATGTCAATCGTTAGGCGCAGTCATCATCTTTACGTTTAGAAGATGCTCTGCTGATACTACTTAAAATATTTAGATTTCAGCGAAGAGAACAATTGTTCACAAGGTTGAATGCCACCATTACTTTCATTGTTAAAATCGGTTTCATTTTAATTAATAATCTTTGATTTAAAAAGTTAATTCTTTCTACGGTTAAAAAAACAATAAATTCTCTAGCCAAACGATTAAGAAGACGGAAAATTTTCTCAACTATTTAGATAGTACGGGTGTAATATCGACAAGTGCCTTACAGTTCTTGTAAATAGTTAATAATTGGAGCAAGCATGAGAAAACTGGCTCATAAGGAATTTCACGCTCCCCAATAAAATGACAATCGCCATTTTTTATACGCGTGACTTGAAATTGAGCAATTCTGTAATTCTGTAAGAATGAATTTTTTATCGATCGCTCGAATCCTTCGAGATGGTAGATCCCCAAACTCTAACTTTATATCTCTAATAATTCAAAATTTAGCAAATTTTCAATTTTAAGTCTCTACATTTAGAAATATGTGTTCGGTGTTGAAGTGCGCCTGATTCAGCAGCAAATTCGATAAAATTCCGTTCTGGATAAGTCTAGTACTCATCTAGTATATAAAAATAAACAGAATAGTTCATCTAACGGACATTTTTACAGCTCCAAAGTTTGTTAGAATAACAATTTTTAATTAACTACTCGAGGATAGCTATCGCTCAACTTGTACTAACTCATTACATCCTTTTTATTCGCCAGCAATTTTTTATCTTCTTTCATCTATCTTTATCAAATCCGTTCTCTTCTACCTATTAAATTTCATTCGCTTTTTCTCTAAATGTCTCTTGATAGAGAAATTCAAATCTTATCGCTCTCAGAGAAACGGAAACATTGTATTTTTTTTATTAAAGAAAAAGTCACTTGCTAGTCTGTTTTGTATGAACAAAACAGATAAATTCTCTTTCCTTTTACGTTACACAGTGGAAAAAACAAGAGCAAACAAATAACATAATGAGGTTTTTATTGAATTGAAACGAATAAAATGAATACAGCTATTTCTTCCATTAAATTGCTCTATTTAATTCATTCAACTTGTATTTCCTAAATTACTCTATTTAAAGGAATATGGAAGAAAAATGTCAGATAATTTGCGAATGCTATTGCAAAAAATATGCGAAAGAGAATAAAGAAATTATCGGTTTAACGAGACGTTGCTAGGTCATTATAAGATTCTCTTCAGATTGATGAGAAATCTATTGTTAAGAAATCATTTTGGTTTGTTTAAACAGAGCTTCTACAATTACCGCAAATGTGCAAGTGCGATCCGATAATTGCTACTAATTAAATCAGACTAGATGTAATTAGTTTGATGCTGCTAATGCTCCATCATGTATTAATTATTGTCGAACACACCAATCTAGAATTGAAAATAATTAACAAAAAACGGCGCAACAAAAAATCAAATTACATTCACCTGAACCATAAAAACATTCTTGATTAATAGTTGTTTATAAAAAAAAACGTTTGAAATTCATCTGATTTACTCATAAAGAAAATGAATTTGCCTAAAGTTAACGTTTGCCTAAAGTTTAATTGAAGTTGAATGTCGATAAAATTTTTTACTTCTAAAATAATAAAAAGCATAGAACGTTAATAATTTTTGACTTAATGCTGTCGCATCAATAAAACGAAAATTCTGAAAAGCACAAGAGTCTTTCCGAATTTTTTGGATGTTTCCTCTTATTTTACTGCAAATCAGGTAAAGATGAGCTCGAAAACGATTTGAATGTGTTCAAATCGTCCTCCATTACAGGCACGTATTAACTATATATGTTTCGAATTTGCGTATTTTTCTAATTAAAATTCTAGTGATTCTACAAGTGAAGTTTGAAAGTGGATATAAACATATACACCAATCCCCTAACGGTTTGATGTGTTTGGAAGGTCGAACAGAATGGATCGTAGAATGACCAAACGTGCACAGCATTAGAATCGCCTTCTGGTGTAATTAATTAATCAGTTCCTTATTCGCCTAAAGTGCTCCTGCATTATCCCTCGTTGGCATGCATTTAGATTTAGAACGAGACGAGTCAGTAAATCCTCAAGGCAATGATCCTAATCCGAACCTCCATTTACTACAAACCATTGAGCTTTCATCCTTGCAAACAGATTATTTGTGCTTTAATAAAATGTTGGTCAACTAAACAACAATGGATCATATACTACATAGTTCGAAAATAAAGTGATCAACTATAATTTTCACTATATTTCGATAACTATTGATAGATTAATGATATAATTTTTCTTATTGTGCTTAATAAATTATCGCAATTTGACTGCAAGCTGCAGCTGGATTTATGATCGGCATCATATGCTACAAATGCCTATTCGAACAAATATATCATAAATAAAGTCACAGAGAATTACCTCGTCTATTTCAATTTGTTGCTGAACGTTTTGTTATTGACAAACGGACTAGTCGCAATTTTCTTGATCTATACGTGACTGTAGACAGAAAAATACATGTAATTTCTATGAACTACAGTTTAACAAATTAATAAAGAAGAGTGTTAAAACTTTTAAGCCACTATAACTCTCTCCATCTGAAGAAAGGACAATCAACAAACGACTCCTATTGATAGAATTGATGGAGGAACAGTTCAAAATTGAAGACGAATAAATAGAACAAGGATTAACGAATTGCTTCAGATAGGGTGTCGTTTGTTTGAGCTCAAGATGACTGTCATTATTCAAAAGTAAATTTATGATCATATTAGTTGGAAGCGTAAAAACCGATTTGTTTTCTTGCCGCCTATTACTAACATTGTATTATAAAAGACAAGGATTGAAAAGCTGAAAAAGTTCTTTTATTTCGAATTAATCTAAAGTGAATGCGACGACGATGTTGCAAGTAAATGTAACGATAAATTCTATCAGGTTTTAATTAACAATGTACGGGATGCAACAAATCATTTTTATAAAATAGAAACAGCGTTTTAAAGTAATCAATAAACACCGTATCTTGAAATTTACATTTTATAATCTTTATAAAGAACGTAATAAAAAGTTGGGAATATTATTTTGCAAAAATCCAACGAAATCTACACAATGTTTGAATGCCGTATTTGCATCTATTTTTATTCCCATATACATATGTATGTACATTGTACATGTAGAGGGAATATAAAGTTGTTTAATATGTTTAATCTTGTACAGTTGCCAAGTACGTTAGCGTGCACAATGACCGCAATGTAGCGAAAAGTATCCATTTAGATGAATAAAAATTATCACTGTAATGTGACTCGTATTCTCTAGCAAGATAAGTTTAATAAATATCAACAATTTACCAACGAAGGCCTCATAGTGAAAACATTTTCTCCACTATAATAAATCTTGTTGTTGGTTGATGTTGTTGGACTGAACAACATCGCCCCCAAGTGAGACGTTGTTGCCACTACAATCATGGGTGGTGTGGTCGCGTTAAATGGACTTTATGAAAGTCAATTGATGGTGGCGATTCTCTTCACTACATCCATACAAATGCACAATTGTCAATTTTATGTAAAAATCACTACCTGTCTCTGTGGACTATGTTCATTTAAATCCCATCGTGGAATACAGGTGGTGGTGGCGGCAGCAGCTTTCAGTTCACCCTTTCCAACAATACTGCATTCGTTCATGCGTAACTTTTTGTCCTTACCCCAACATACAATAATCCCTTGCGGCTTTTCGTATTTATTTTCTAGCGAGTTGTGCTTTCTGATTCGTTCTTTATACTGTTACGTTTTCAAACACACCAATTTTTTTTTGTTATTATTTACGACAGTCACAATAGATACCTTCTTTTATTTTATGAAATCAGACCGGAATTCCTAAAAAAACGTGAACGCTTTGAACAGTATGGTTTTTGTTGTCAAAGGCCTAACATGAAAGATGACAGTTGTTCCGTCTCAATATTAAATTTTAGTTCCGCTTCGACTTTTCAAATAAAACACATTAAGCCCAATTCGTCATTTTTCGGTAGTTTCACGCATTTCCCTGAATTCGTCCCACGAATTTTTACTGAATACACAACACGCGTCTCCATAATAATTCTGTGGAAATATATCTATTTAATACCATTGTTAAATTATTAAATAATTCCATATTGACTTGGTCTTGGATTACATTTTCAACGAATCAAATAACCGTCATAAATGTGAAACATGAGCAATTTGTAGACAAAATCAATATGTTCAGCAGAACGACCGCAATATGCCTTTCGAACCAATGCTGGTAGTCCGTTTGTCACAACCCAATCATTCCACGAACACGTTACTTCCCTAAGTCATATAACAGTAATGTCGATCCGGACACGTTCTTTACCCATCGTCTTCAGATGAATTTTGTTGTTGTTGTTGTTGTTAGAAACAAAGGCAATATAGTGAGAGAGTAAAGGAAGTAAGACAAGAACGAAAATGGTAAGTGGAATAGCAGCAGTGAGGGAAACATTCAGACATCAACGAGCTTCATTGGACTTAATGGTCTATCGCATGGCTATTGCAAGCTCGAGTTAAGAGGTCGTAGCGAGCCTATGAAGAACTATTACGTTCCCTGTTACGCTGCTTTGGTTTGATCCAATCTGGCACAACTCAATGTACACCAACCAACAGTGAATCGACTAAAAATGATGGCAAATAGGATTTAAATAACCATCACTACTGGCGTAAGCCTCTTAATATATCACTTCATATATATATTCGACATTTCTCTCCGGTCAACAAACATTTTGAATCTTTCCTATTGATTAACTTAGTTTTTACATTCGGCTTTTTTTTAATAAATATTGACTTAATCTCTTCACTACAGATTAAAAAGGCTCAAGGTTCCGATTAATGATACTGGTGGGAAGTCTCAAGACTCATATAGCCGAGTTAAAAAAGGTAAGTCGTCGAATGTTATTGGCAATTTAAGATAGTTGGAGGGGTGGTAATATCGTTTTAGCGCTTATAAGGATTTTGTGGCCATCCTATCGGCCTAACGTTTTCTAATATTATCGTTCATAGGGAAAGATTTACTAATATGATCAACCGCCTTTCCCATACATTTCATATACGAAAAATGAAGGTATCAAAGAATACGTGCAGGAATTTCATATTATTCCTACTCACCCATAGTTAAATAGTATTCATAGATTTGATCCTTAATCTTATAAAATAGTTTCACATAGTTTCATTTAAACTATAAAATTATTAATAAAAGTAAGCGAAACTCATGTAGCAAATATAAAATACTGTCTTTATCAGATTGGTTATTGTAAACTTAATTAATGTTCAAGTACAATCCTAATTAAAATTTGTAAAGATGATTAATGTTCCTTTAGTCTTTATTTAGAATCCCTTGTTATGGTAATTAATTCCAAGATTGGTTGTACAGGCTTAATACTTCACGTATTCCAATAAGAATTCTTGATTAATGAACAATAATCTTATTCTAAGAAACTGCATATTATCGAGCACATGTACAGAAGTAACCCGTATCTTGCTCCTCAATAGAGATAGAGAAATTGGATTAACTGAAATCAATCTTAATTTACACTAAAACTCCGAATAAATAATAAAAGAAATTGAGTTTTACAAAAAAAAGCAATCATCGAAAACAAATCATCCGTTTAGTTTAGAGAAACAGACAACAAGCGAAAGATGAGGCAGAAACAGGAGATATACATATCTGAAAAAAAAACACAATACTTCCTTCCCTTGGAGACAGATAAAAGCTTGTATTTTTCAGGGTTCACCGCTGAAATTAATCGACATATCGATTGGTAAATTTTTACAAATTAGACATAATTCACTGTTGACAATCATTTTAAAACTAAAAAACCAATAGACTGAAACAAAACTCTAATATTTCAATGGAGATTAAATCTTTAATATCACACTAAATCCGATTCACAATCAAAATTGATGATAACGCTGTTACGATGATTACAATTGTTGGTTAGTTGGAAGAAGCGTTAGCGTTACTTTTGAATAGTAAAACAACAATAGAATCAAGAAGTAATATGAATGTTCTACAGATGAGTGGAGGCAAATTTATAAATAATTCGTATACACAACTCCAATATCATCGTTATGAAACCGGATTTTTTTCAGGAATCATAATCTAAGTACATTGGTGTGCAAACAATTTAATATTAATGTTAACTTTACAAATCATAAATTTCATAAAAAACACGTTCGAAAACAGTCCAGTTTTATAGAAATAATCTGAATATTATTAGAAAGAAACTAAAATTGTTTTGTTGTAAATAATAATTTGTTTCAAGAATTATTCACCTGTAATGGCGGGTAAAATGCGGAATGTGGTGGAATGATATTCTCCAGTATTTTCGAATTTATTTTTATATTTACTACTGAACGGTTCGATGGTGGTATCTGGTGAGTTTCTCATAAAATTTTATATGTATTCTAATTTAATTCTATACTGTGCTGTTTTTTTTCTAAAAAAAGAGTATAAAGGTCCCTATTGTGATGTTTTTTTCTGGCATTACGACGATCATTATATTGCTTTATTGTTATTGTATTTTTAAAACGAACAAATCATGTATTTTCAACATTGTTACAAAAGCAGAACAACAATACACAACCAATAATTCCCAACAATTTTTTAATTGTTTGCTTTAATTAACTCAAATGGATCTCTTTAATGAGTGTAGCCTCGATAATTGTGTTAATTAAACAAAAAAAAACTGATTTGAAACAACTGAGCTAAACGAAATTTTCACAACGTTAACCTTCAATACATAAATCAACATTTTCCAATCATGATTTTTGTTGTTACATTGACAAAAGAGAACCGGTAGTCTAATTAACAGTAGTAAATTATTAACGCTATCAAATTTAGTTAATGAATTGTCTATCAATTTGACGTAGACTCGTGAGTTGGTGTGTTAACATTATTAATAATAAGAGTATTATTATAATTACCCTTTTTAATCATGGAAAGTAAGTACTAGAACAATTCGAATTTTCATCTTATTCTCATTCTTCTTTTCCCATTTACTTTGAAAACAAGCGTATGACTGGCCTCTGTTCACGAGCTTTCCAGTCCTATCTCCAAGCTTTTTAGTCTTTTCTGCAGTTCTAATTGTCGTTCCTCTGTCTGCTAATAAAATTGTTTTCTATGTTTTGTGTGCGTTTGAGGTCTTCACTTCATTATCTACCCAGTAAATACACTTCCCGTAATCGTTAAAATACAATATTCCTTTCACATGTTCTTGTTTTAGTGATATCAGGTGTACGTTATTAGATGTCTTATTAATGCTTTATGACTTTGTATCTATTTTGAAATAGCTACTTTAACAGGCTGCGCTTGTTCCTTCTCTCAATTAAACTATGAAGTTGTGTTTGTAGCTTATTTTCATTTAGTAGTGCATCATTGCAAGAAAAATCCCTTATTTGCCGGCCGATAAGACGCCCATTATTTCCTTGAAAACGGTTGTGGAAAACCGGGTGCGTCTTATACATCCGTATGTTGCATATGTAGCTAGAATATAGTGTCAAAAAATTCCAAAGTATTCAGTCTTTACTGTTATTTCAATCCAATTACCGCAGTTATTTTTTAATATACAAATATTTTAATTGAACTTTAAAATAAAGAGCAACAAAAGCATAAAGGAATGTGTTTATATTCTTAACTGCAAATTTTCCGAGTACAGCTCTTGATTACTTTTTGTCCAATTCAGCATCGGTTACGGATTCAATAGATCGTCTAGCAGTTAATAATTGCTTGCTTAATAAAAAATCTGTTCTGTTATGGTTTCTAATTATTAAAATACGCAAAATTGCAGTGATTTTTCTCAGGAAACAAATTCGAAAATAGAATGTTCCAAGGGAAAATTTTCTTAAATTAAAGGCTAACAACCTCCTGGCGAACTTGTTTTATTACACAGTAATGATACACCAATTAATTACATTTTACATTTAAAAATTATTCGGTAAAGTGGAATTATCTGTTGAATTTAACTGTCAGTTTAGCATGATTTGTGCAATATTGGATATTAATTAGTTAAATCAATTTTGGAAATGACAAGCACACTATCAAATATCAAATTAATGATAATTAAATTGGGGAACTGAAAGATTTGCTGAAAATTGATCAAAAACAAATTGAAATTCAACAAAGATAGGTGGAGAGCAAACAAGAAGCTAGCACAAACCAAAATTCGATCTTTATCTCTGTTTTTTTTGTGATTTTTTTCGATTACTGAAGTTAAATATTGATATTGATGCCATAATACTCGTATCTTATACAAACTGACTCTGTTTATCGGTAATTTGATCCAGTTATTGTTTTACACCGAACAGTCTAATGTATCAAGAGAACAAGTATTGTGCCTCTTAAGTTGGTAGCGTAAAATTGTAAAATATCAAGTTTTAATATCAGTTCGGCAATCTTACACTACACAAACATAATTGGATTACCATCCTATCAAACTTCATGGAGCCACTTTATGGATGTTGAGACAACATAAATTTTATGTACAAGTTTATCATGCTGAAAGACTGACATGTTTATACACATACATACACACACATGCACACACAGACACATCTAGACCTACATTCAGAAACGTTCACACGCATAAATTTCGCATATCATAATTCTAATGGTAGTTACGATAAAAACAAATTAGTTAATTCAATCATTAAATAAATTAGAGACAATCAATTAATTCAACAATTTGTTATAAAGTATTTTCGAGAATTATTTATACAACGACATTTTATTTACTTTAGGCAATTAACGAGTAACGGTGCTGTAGTGGTTGTAAGTTGACAACAATAAATTGCGTTAATTTGTTTGGAATGATAATGATATCCGAAAAGCTCTTTATGAAAGTAAAGTTGTTCAATAAAGTCTTATCAAGTTTCCAAACTGTCTTTAGATATCTTCCAGAAACCTTGGAAAAGGTTATTGTCTCTGTCCAATGACATTGCTATCATTAATTACAAATAGTTGCGTTATAAAACTGTTAAAACGTACTAATTATGGACGAAATATTCAATTATCGGTAAATTGTCCAATAGTTATCAAGAAATAAATAAAATTACGATTGGGAAAGATGCGAAAATAAGTCTTTTGAAGTCTGTTTAAGTGTTAGATACGCCTAAATTACTCTTTTAATACTTGATACTACATAAATGAAACCGTTTCATTAAAAGTCAAAGCTTTGCGATGGAAATGACGATCAGAACCAACGACAACTTACTACGAAAACCGTTCAAGCGTTCAAGATTGAATGATGAAAGGGTGCTGTATAATTGAAACAACAATGTTTAGATTGATTTGATTAGGGATTGATTAAAAACGTTTCGTTTGTGAATAACTAAAATGAGCCAATGTAAATGGAAGAGGGTTGTTATGTTGACATTTAATGCGAATAAGAAAATTCATTGATAGATTTGTTTTGTTTAACTCTTCATTCTTGAATTTAACAAATCCGTAAATATATTTAGAAAAACCTTTATTTATTATTATGCACGGCAGACATTTCAACAGCAATGTTCCACAACAATTTCCATTTTGGTTTGTTGGTTTATTCTAAAATTTTAATGTGCTACATAGCTGAGTTACTCTTTTTTTTTGTGGAATTACTAATGGAATAATTATTCTATCTCGCAACGATACGAAAATACTCACACTAAATCAAAAATGAAAATTAAAAAGATTATAGAGCGAATAATAAAGTTTGAATTTATTGTTCAAATACGATATAAAATTTCCGTGTCTATTCTTTGGAAATTGCCCGGGTGTTAGATTATGGCTTCATAAAGAAAGAACGAGATTTGCAGCAGGATAATTGGTTGCTTTCAAGTTCCACAATTGACGAGAAAAAAAGCAATGAAGTAAAGAAAGCAATTAAATCGCACAACTAGCTAATATTTGGTTTTGTCCCAACGATTATAATTAAATAAAATTCATTCTGTAATTAGAACAACTCTTTATCTATTTTATTATTAGAATAATACACAGTAATGGATAACTAATTCAATTAGTTTAACTTCTCAAATTAATTGCTTCAAAATTATCTGGAACGTTTATTGTAGAAATTATAGGAAATGTTTTAGAAGCGATCTGTAAAAGGATGATTGTAATAAAAACGTCAATTTGTTTTATCTCGATATAAGGCAATTCTCTAATTGCATCGATGCCAGGTGTATCACTTTTACGCCATAATAGCTACTTTCGTTATTCTTTTCTCTTTACTAACACTAAATGACATGGAAGCTTTGCCACACCTGTTGTCTTTCATTTTTTCACCCTCCAGACGCCGGATTAAATATTTTTTCAATCGACATTATCTACCGTGTGTGTTGTTTCCAACAATGAAGACATTGAATAATATGCGAATACTTCTGAATGCCACAACTATGTTATCGATAGAAATTTCAACTATGATTTAGGTTGAAATTTAGGTGCGCTGAAAGGGTATTTAGTTTCGTTGAGTATTTAAGTTCGAATTCCCCTTTCTTTTTGTATTATACATATTGTCTCGCGCAAATGAAATGCTGCTTATTCCCCAGATAACTCAATAGAATTGAGGTATATGAGGCCGTTAAAGTTCATGCAAGATAGCTCAAATAATTCAATTTCTCAACATGACACTGTTGACTATTTTTATTATTAATAACATAAATTAACACCCAGGAGCATTAACTTTTCTTTTTAATCTCAAAAGCACCATTGGAGAAGTTTTGATCAAACGTTAAAAGTTATTGCAATAAATAGTGATGGCCACACAATTTCATTCTCTTGTGGGTGATCTAATTACAAACAACTCAGCTGGTGTGTGATTTGGCTACTTTCGTTCATTACAGTTCTTGAGACGATTCATTTTGGTACGGCGTCGTCATTCAACTTCATGAATTAATAATACTTTTATACAGCTTAAATTGCCATCACTCCATCAAATAATGAGCTACGATCGTTTTTACAGATTTTAAAATTAAAAAAAAAGACCATCACGTATTCGTAATTATATTTGAGATAGGGATGAAGAAATTATAAAAATCTCATTATCTTTAACGTAATTACATTTTTTTCTCAATATTGTGTCACTTCAACTCTCAACTTCATATAATAAAATTTCGTCCAGCTAATTTAAATGTGCATTTATTTTGAAAATGACTTTATAAAAGACTTTCGTCATACATTTTATGTTAACAATTTCAAATAGATGTAGTTGAAAAGGGTTGCATCGAATGGGAATTCATTTTAAATGAATTTGTACAGAGGAAATGACACCATGTGCTCGCATCCTGTTTGCAATTCACTGAGCAACGTTGTACGTTTTAGAAAAAAATATTGATCTTCATATGATTTACAGAAATTACATCAATAATTGAAAGAAAAATCTAAGATATGCAAATGTAGTCAGAATATGGCAATAAATCGATTCGTAGAGAACTGGAGGCAGGTGCAAGCAATGGGCGGCAGAGTTGGCAACTTGCATAATAGAATAGAGAAGTTTTACTTAACGATTATGATTATTACATTTTCGTAAAGCACACGTTTTAAACAAATATTGCAATAACAAATGCGACGAATCAAAATTAAAATGTTAACAAATCCAACGAAAATTGTTATAACAAAGTATCGTTTTACATAAACTATCAAAGTTATTGTTCTAAAAACAGATAACATTAGATGTAAGAAACGTGACTCTATACATGATACAATTCAACTAAATACAACTTATGTATATTGCAAACATAAATTCCAACTTAAAAGACACAGCAAAAGACATAAGTGGAGTATATATTGTCGCTGAGGAAAGGGTAAAGTGCAAAATAGATGCGAGAAAGATATAAGCGCGGGGAAAAGGGTAGAAGCTTACTAGAGTACGACATCTTCAAAGAGATCGAGGTCAACCAACAACAATACACAATTTCTATGATGATACGAAGAGAAGTCGTTTTGATTTTCTTTTTGCATTTTGGCGACAGTGTCTCTATGATACGTTCTTTGAATTTTCAATGATTTGATCTGTTCTTCTCTTGATATAAAAGGAAACCACACAAGATTGCTATTTTTAATTTAAAATATAATTGAACGCGATTCTTTCTCGACAAACCCTTGCTGTCTATCGAAATAAACATTTAATCAAGCTGTACCACACTGATGGCCGTATTTCACATAGTGATTGCTGGCAATATTCAAACAAAACAAAAGAGAACACTTGCATAATGAATGCTGAATGCTTTAGCGTTGAAAAATGGTGGATGCGCCAGGGATGTACTTGAATATGGGAATGTTTTGTATTATCCACGATTTTACACATAAAATCCGATGTTAATTCACTGCAATTTGATTAAGTAATTAGATGAAACCGCTTAGAGATGCTAAAATTTTAAGACCTCTATTCCAATTACATCTAGTTAAGTAGACTTCAATAATGGCATATTCACATCCATGCTTCTTACGGAATAATTAAATTAACGTTAAGTAAGATTTTAACTGATATTTATACAAGAAAGTTAACAAACAATTTAGCAAATTTGTGGAAACTAATGGTAAATTTTAAGGACTTTAGCGTTACTACCAATTGAATTTCTGCTTGAAGATTACCAGGAGACTGTTGAATTGTTTATATTTGAAGTTGAAAAAATGCCAGACGACATAAATAAAACTAAATTTACGTTATAGATAACTACTTTATTTCGCTTCTTTTCTGCTACAACCTCATTTCCTATTGCCTTTGTTACAACTTATTATTTGCTCTTTTAAGTCACATTCTTGGTAGATAACGCCCAACATATTTCTTGCATTTTTCAAATATCCACATAATTTAGCTTTTGTAATTGTTTCTACATATAGAAAGTACAAAACATTAGAAGAGTAGTTATTTAAAATACAACTAGAAGCGTGCTTATATTTTTTAACTCGACGATCACAGAGAATTTTGACTTTAATTCATAATTATGAATGGAAACTGAATAGGAGTAGCTGCAACTTTGCTGTAACGTTAAAGTAATTTTAAATTATTCATATCGATCACTTGTTTAGAGAGAAATCAGAGCAAAAAGGCACTAAACTCAAAATATTAATAATTATTTTATAGTTTTCAATTAACGATATTCCGCAAACGTGGTCAAATATCCAACAGAATCACTAACAAACATTATAATCAATGTTTCGATTACAAAATCGTGAGTGAACATTGTTAAACCTTGAAATGTATTTTCAATTACTTCTATCACAACCATCAAGAATGAATACATATAAAATTTATTTTTATTTACTTTTAAAAAAAAGTTTCCTTTTATGGTATTCAGTTTTGCAGTTGAATAAATCTCTTCTCTATTTACGAAACAACAAAACCTTCCAAAGAATTGTTGTACTTTTTTCAGTAAATAAATAATTTGAATTCTTCTTGTGTGTAGATATACTGTTGAGCTTGCTAATTTTTGGAGTTCTTTACATATTTTTTATTACGTACGAAAAGCGGAAATGTTTCCTTTTCTTTTAGTGAAACTAAACAAACATTAAATAAAACAAAAAAAAAACAATGTATGGATTTAACGAAATTTATCCAATGACTGTTAGGAATTGTTTTGTTTCTAACATTTACGTCACCATCTAAATAAAAGTAGATGTTCTAGAAACAATGCTAATTAGTTATTTAATTGATCCACCTAAATAGACTAATTTACGGCAAGTTTTATTCAGGAAAATACCAGCTTTTGTGTAAAATCCGTATAATGTGGAATGAATTTTAAATTCTACTACAGCTAAACAACAACAATGAGAAATGTAGGACGAAATTTAAAACAACTCTTGCGCAATAATTAACTAAAATTCCCTTTGTAGTCAACAAACATCTCCAATTAAACCAAAAAGATGCAAAGTCAACCCTAAAAATAACCAAACAATTACATGTAATTAGCCTGGACATTTTGTACAATCACAAAGATAACAATACAAACGATAATAAAAAGACTGAATAAGAAAAAACGTAAATACTTTAATATCTTGTTGACGTGCATTTTGCTTTGAAAACTAAGTTCTTAAGACTTAATCGATCAATGTTCAATCTTGTTTTGGAGAGTTGAAGAAGGTCCTTTTTTGATATTTCAACATTTAAAATAATGAGATAACTTTTAAGCTGTTACATGCAAATGTATAAAAGAAGATACAAACAAAATTTAAGCGAATTGAGGTAGATAAAATATACAAAAACAAAAATTAATTTAAATGGGTAATTAAAAAAATATATATGTCGATTTACAAGTTAAATATGATGCTCATTTCATGAATAAATTGCTACGTTATAAATAATTCGTTAATATTAAAACCGTTTCTTCTTCCCTTAATAATCTGTCACGTAGAACACACCCTGGGTTTCATAAAACGATATAAATACAGCTATATAACTGGACTTGAAGGGACAAAACTTTAGTAATCGCTGTCAAAAAGCTCTCAATAAAAATTTTGTGCTTCTAACATTTCGTATTAGTCATGAATTTACAGTTCGATCTCGTGTGTTCTGCTTCTCATTCGATTTTATTTCTGATTTCATTCTCAATATCATCCGATACTCATACAGATGCAAAAAGAAAGAGAAAGAAATATCAAGGGGAAACTTTGTCTTATATTTATATGGAATCCACCCCTTAAGCCATTGTCGTCAACTTTTATGACACCAAAATGAGATATTTATTACTTCATACAAAAAAAATTGTAGATCTTGAATAGAAAATCATTTGATATTTAGATTCCTCTATTTGAATTGCTTCTGATTGTTCGAATATAAATAAAGACAGTACGATATAAATATGTATATGTCTAGTTGTGTTACACTTTGACACTACAGTAAATTAAACTAATGTAAAGTAAAATGAGCGTGAACGTGACCGAGTACTTCATTCTTGGTTTCTGCATAAATTCTACTTCAACAACAGAACTATGTTGTGAATTTGCATATTCAATAAAAACGTTTTGTAAGGATCTTATCGGCATCTCTTTCTATCACATTCATAGCACTATGCCAACAAAAACTTATTAATTATGAAGAGTGCAAAACCTGGTGATTGTACATTTACATAATCTAGATCTGGAAGGGTAGTGAAAGTTATCAGTTGAATTGAAATGGTGGTAAATGGATTTTAAGATCTTTTAGACTGTCAGGAATTAAAAATAATAATTGTCTATTTATGAGTTTATTTATACGAAACTATGCCGGTTTCGGCTGTCTTTTATAATATCCAGTAAGCCATAGCACGGATTGCTCACTTAAAACAGATCATCATAATCCAATATTTCCGAATTGTTTCGATTCGTTTTTTTATCAATGAAAGTTACAACGAAACATCGATTTTTAGAAAAGTTAACGGTCTTCAGTGACTCATTATTTCACAGTTAACGAGACGAAAACATTTTCAAGATATCATATAACTCATTTTTGTGTTGGAGCCCATATACAAGATGCCTTGTTGAAGTTTCACTGTGTTTGTGAAAGACATTTGAAAAACATTGGAGGGTACCGTAAAATTTGGAATGGAAGTGGCAGAGAAGTAATGGAAACTAATACGACGAAAAGAAATTTTATAATAATTATACAAACATGCACGTTACCCGAACATAATTTCTCCTCAGATTTGACGTTAGTAGGCTTACAATCAACCGATAAATCGTGTGGTTGTGTTTGCCGACAAGACGAGTTACAGTCTCTGAATATCAATCATTAACTAAGCACACTTACACGTGTTTGCCGTAATTCTAGATTGATTAATTTCGAGTTTACCCAATTCGTATCGTTCTTCAAATAATTGTGAATGGCGTACATTGGAGACAAACCAATTGATGTGTTTTCTTGCTTTGTCAACAAACCCATATGGTTTGTCTGCAACAAACAAACGTCAACTTGTCGGTCAGTTAACAATAAACACTTCTAAACTGTCAGCAGACTATCTGTTAGTTGGCAGTTATTGTGTATGAGACCATTTACAACTGTAGGAATTTATATTGATCAAACGTTATTTGTGTGCTTAGTTTAAATATGCCTCCATATTATGAACACAGTAATTAATTATTTCAATGATTATTGAAATATTTGCATGTAATTATGTGAAAAACTAATTTGTATCGTATTTATTTTGCAATTTGTAATTTATAAAATTTAATTATCATTCGAACAGAATTGTTTAAATTTGCGTAAGCACCAATTGAATATAATTTTTTTTTGCTATTTTTGTTATTAATCTACATAATATTTAACGTTGATTAGGTGAGCTTTAAATGTAAAAACTCAAAACGATTCCACTTTTGTACTATCAAGAACAAAACGTAAAAAAAAATTAAATAACGACACAAAAGCCCAAAGTTTGGACATTTACGATAATTTTTTTCCGTACAAAAACCAGAAGATAAACTACAGAAAATATTAAACACTATCATCAATAAATTATAAATAAATGGTGTTGTTAATTTCAGTTAGCAGACTCTTCTCAACTTTGATAATACTGTTTGTTCAGAATTAAATAAAGTGCAACTTTATCAAACAAACTAACAATAAGTAAAAGTTTCTAAAACTCATATAATATACGCATAAAAACCATTATTCCGGGACAAAAAATTACACGCACAAGGCGGACTGGAATCGTTTCAACAATAATCCCACTGTTACCGAAGGATTTGCACAGAAAAATACCTGATGCAAATTCTATAGGAAAGACGAAGTACTCTGCGTGTAGTAAACAGATGAAACAAATAAGGGAAAAAATGTTATTCTACTACTGTTGGAATATAATCAGTGTTATTCTGATTTCAAGATCAACATTCATCTTGATCTTTAAGATTACCATTGATTCGTTTATTCAAACTTCAACGATGATAAAAGATAAATCTTTAGATTCTATGGATGTAAAAATGGTGGATGCGCCGGGCGGACACTAATTTCTTGGTTTTTATTCTAAATTTCATTCTAAATTTTACTGCTAAAAATATCTTTTGGCCACGTTATTACTGCGTAAAGATCAAGGTAGTTGCTTAAGTGCTAGAAATAAGAAGATCGCATGTTGGAGGCTCTTAATTACGGGAATATTTGTCTTGAATCCAATCGAAATTATAAAAAATCAAAGAGAAACACACAAGAATCGTTCAAAGGCAGAATAGTGTATTTACCCTCTTCTCTAAGCCACAACTTTCAATAAAAACAACTTCAAAATTTGAAGAAGTTAACGACACTTATTACAAATGTTGAATGCCAGTTGTAGCATAAAACAACTCATCAGAAGATGAGTAAATTTTGTTTACTCTTAAACAGAAACAAGCTGTTGAAGCTGTGAATTTAATCAAAGTATTTGACCAAATTCAATGAAAATATTTACTAACAGTTTTACACTCACATAGCATCTTGAATAGGGGAATGGATAAAATAATAAAACAATGTAAACAGCCGAAAGGATATTGATAGGGAAATAACAACAATAATATTATTTGATATGCTAACAATTGTATTGTTAATGATTTAGGATGAATATGATCATCATAAATTTAATATAGAGCGAATTACTCATATGGGTGTATATATCGGAGTAGCAATAGCTGTGCTAATCTCAAAGTTCCTCTAGCAATGCAAACTTTGAAGAAACTATCGGGGCAAACTATCAAAAATTCAAACATAATCAAAATAACAGATTGCCTTCACGTAGTTATTTACAACAACAAGTAAATTTTCCGAAAATCTGTTTTTGTATCTTCTTTCAAATATTTCCCAACCTATTTCGTAAATTCAACAATTCTAAGGAACATATGCGATACACATATGTACATTGAAAAATTTGACACAAATTCTGTCGAAAAAACGCTATTTCCCCACACTCAAATATACCTACAAATTAAAAATCTATACGCATATTTTCTGTGTTAACAAATGATGCAAACTTGAAGGGCTAAGGAAGAAATGAAGCGGCCCAAGTAAGCATAAGTAAGATGTCGAGGATGATTATTGGCGGGATAAACAGAAATCCAACATCAGACAAGACAAGCATTGAGACTGAGATAATCTCATACGGGGAATACAATTGAATATTTTGTATGCTGATTTCTCTGTCTCTCTCTCTTTTGTCTTATCATTTCATTCTTTAACATCTGTTTGAGATAGCATCTTTTCAATTGTTATAAAAGAAAAGTACTTTAAATCATCCGCGTTAAAGGCAAACTCTTAAACGAGTTTTCTACATTTATATGAAAAACACAAAGAATATATTTATAAAGTTAACGTAAGCCAGAAACGAAAACGTAGATGTATGTAACAGAAGGATATCTGACTATGTTGAAAACAAAATAATATAAAATTATGGATTCTAAAGTAACAGAAATCAGCTCAAGCATGATGTTTCTACACTTTTGAATTTTCAATTTCCGTCAAATTTATTTGATACAATTTTACTTTTACGATTCTAATGTAGAAAACGAACCATCTTTACCGTCTAAACATTTTTCATATTTGCTTCTTTCCCGGTCTATATATTTGCCGATTTACCAAAATAAAATCTCTTGGATATAATCTAAAGAATGTTTCATTATGGACATTCAGGAATATTTTGTATTGTGAATACCTGAATGTTTGATGGAACATCATCAGCACCAAACATCAATATCGGCTTAATTTCGATTTTAGCATATTCAACCATATTATTCTATTTTTATTTCCATAAATGATCTTAAACGTCATTAAAAATTTAAAGTATCTGTATCTTTTCATTATACAAGCAAAGTTACTATAATTTTCTCGTTGTCTCCCTTTCTATCTTTGAATTCTTGTTTGCAGACAAGTCTAGAGATTAAAAATGATGGTGAAGCTGCTAAATATAATTTTCCGAAGTAAAATTCACAACTAATGCTGTTCTAAACAACAATGTAGTAGAAATGTTTCCATTTACAACAGTATCTAAAAAAAAATTAATCATGTATAAGTAAATCAAAAATGATCGTATATTGGCCGAGACCGGTTTCTGATCTACAAAATTTTGCAATGAATACTGAAATGGACACTTGTGGAATGTTTTCAAATTATCATTTATTGCGCAAGTTTACAAATTGCTGGTCTTTCTTGTTTGTCTGTGCCATTATAATTAAATTGACAAACAAAGATGCGTTGTATTAGTGAAAATGATGAGGATTCCAACTTAAGACTGGAAAAACAATTGCGGTTCATTATGTCTGTGAAATTATGGTATTGTTACATATTAATTATAGCAAATATTTTCTATTATTAATATTGTCGTATATTTCCACAGAATTTAAAATTAATATTTTATCGTTAATTGTTCTATTCATAAAATTTCTACTGTTCTTTGTTTATCATTATTGTGTAGTAAATGTGAATTTTACTGTCACAAATTTGTACTGTGTCACACCACTATTCAGTTTAAACTAATAATTAGCGTAATTAAATCCGACAACTATTCACTTTAGAAGATGTTTCAGCTTGATTAAAAATTCTCTGTAGGAAGCAAAGTTCATGAAAGTTTTCATTGGAAGTTCAAAGAGTCTGAAACTAAAGCAAATCATAGCCATGGCGGAGCACATCACTGCAATATTATCTACTAAAATAAATTTGAACAACAATAATTATGTAAATACTTTTACAACTTCTACGCTGAAATCGTGTGCTTGAATAAAAATTAGAGAAGAAAATATATGTATATGTCTATAATTTTTACTGTGCAAAACATTCAACAAAGTATATAAAAATGTCGTTAAGCACAAAATTCACTGTTATTAGAACAACCTTCCGGACTTTGTATAGTCCAAGTTTTATGTCAGGTACCTAATATTTGCCGAAATAGCCGCAGATATCGTCTCGATTTCCAAATGACCGTTTTTGCACCACACATAAAACGTGACTTTCGATTTACGACAGTTTTTCAAAATTTCCTTGATGAAAATGAGAAAGAAGAAATGCCAGATGCAGGAACTGAATCGATTACGTTTTATATAAAACGCAACATTCTTCAAGGCACTTGCAAATCAGTCGATTTGAATTTAATTTTCAGAATTTATTCAAAGCTATTCCTTTTTACTTGCCTGAAATCGGTAAGCAGCTTAATCACAATATTTGGATAGAATAGATTCAATCAATAAACAATAACAAACAAATTATTTCAACAACAACAAAAATACTCAACGTGTTGACAAGTCGGCTCTCAAATTCAATTAGTTATTGTTACTCAATAAAGTAGTCAGAGAAGAGCTTTTGGTGATGATCACAAATAACAAATCTTCAAGATATTCGTAATAATCTATGAGACGACAATATGATCGATTGTTGTTACCTTATCTTCTAGTCAAGTCAGCGAAATAAAACTCATCGGAGCATATATTGCCTATAGAAAGCTGGCGTCTATTGCTACAGATATGGTTTTGTCAGATTTATTGTATATTAATGGTAATGAAGACCATAAACTTGGAGAGAATCGCATAAATCATATGAGTTCGTCAAGTTTCTTAGATTAAACTTGTCAAAATTTATCGATGGTCGTATAACTACGTGATAGCTAGATTTTCAATAAATTTTACTCTATTTTAAAAGAAAAAGAATTATCGACATTACTGTTTCATTTCTGTCTACTTGCAATTTAATTCAATCGTAAAAAGTACCTATCACAATCGCAGGTATTCAACAACAAAAAACAGATTGAAATACAAGTAGCTTCAGAAACAAAGAGACAACTATAAGTACAAGGATAATATTGATACAAAATGACGAGAAAAAGGGCATATGATCTGCAAATACTGCAACTGTTCACTTAAAATTCTCAAACACGAACTTATACTATCAATCCCAAGGGCGATAAAAAGATCAATGTTTTGAAACAAGTATAAAAAGTAGAAAGTATGGAAATTAGAAGAATAACGAAAGTTTTCAAAAACTAGATATCATCAGGCGATAGGCGAGATTTCAGTTCAGCGGGTGTCATTTTACAAGAACAGGAGAGAAGAGGAAGGATAGAAACGAGAATGGGGAAGTGAAAATCGTAAGTTTGTTGAACTATACAATGGATGAGATTAACACAATAGAGAGAGAGAGAGAGAGAGAGAATAGAGATAAATGGGAATATCTTATGAAAAAGAAGTAAACTGAAACAAGAAGAAGACTTCACGCTCTAAATAAGTATTTTATTTATGAAGTACGAACAAATATGGGCCATTCATTATTTTTGGTGATTATAGTCACATTTCTATCGATCGATTACTACATGCGTATTGGAATATAAATCCTGAAGAACATTTTCATTTATTGCAGAATAACTGGAATATCCTTAGGTTGTACAAGAGGATTGGAATAATAACGGAAACTGCAACTCCAACTAGTTAACAGTAATAAGAAAAAGATCTTGCCATAAATAAGTTTGACTATTTCGCTCTGGTTGTTTTCAGACGAATCCCCGTGGAGCAACGATCAACCGTAACTAGAGCTTCAGTGTGTAAAGAACAGAACAATATGACATCAACTGTCTGTATTGTCTGCATTTCCCTGTAACTTGCGCGTGAACCCTAACAAAGTGCGATTCTTATAGAGCATACAGAAATGAAACAATACAAATTGAAAGAAATAATAACAATTAGGTGTGTTCCTACAGAATTTGTCAGCAGAAACCGATATTTTTGTTTTCGTTTTGTAAATAAATGATGGAACTCCAGCTCTTTGTAAAACTTGACTGATCAAGAAATACCTGTGATTTTCAAAATAAATCATATGTGACAAACCACCCGAACAATTGTCCTGAAATCAGGCACATTTGTATCAATGGGGCATTATTCAATTTTGTGTGTAATCTCCTTTTTACCATTCACAAAATAGACACAAATAAATCTTGTAGTACTCGATGTAAGTCCACTTATGATCACAACTAGACTTTGGTTACGATCCAATCTGAAAATACCTCCAACCCTTACTGGATATCGACTCTTAACATTAACAAGATATCCTCTAAATTTACTAGGGAATAGACGAATGTAAATTGAAATTGATTTGTTTGAACTATCCCCAAAAGTGTTTTCATTTAATAAAGTGGTACTACTAACCTAAAACATTAATACAACCACATCTACCACATCATCCTATTTGCAATTGTAATACATATACCCATTTGGTCATATCTATATGTAGATATGCTCAAATCAACCAAAATTAAACAAACATTAAAAATCAATAAACGATAATAATTGAAAATATAAAGATAATATTTCTCATTTCTTACTGTAACGTTACTTTGATCAAAGAAATACTATGTAGATAGATAAACGATAACACGATTGCTTTAGATTCAATCCAAAAGATTGCTTTCTATTTGAATGTAAATAATTACATAATCTAAATCGCGTAAAGAGAACGATAAATCTCTCGATCTATAACTGAATGTACACTTATATACAGAACGTTACAATTCGAATAAATCCGTTTTTGATATTAAAGCATGCCAAAATTAAATCGACAATTACCACAAAGGGGGTGCAATATAAAAATTAATTTTGCAAGTTGATTTGAAATCCACCAATTTGATAATCGTCAAATTAGGATGATAATGCGATTTATATGAGACATACTGTATATAGTGAACTATAAAGAGATGTTTAAGAAATTTAAAATTCTCATCTTGTTGACATTTCTTTGTGATCATCATGTCGTTTACAACATTTCTGTTGAAAATCAATTTTCGAAATATTTCGTTTATATTTTTCTCTGTCTTTACAATCTCTATCTCGTACTATACTCTTATACAACTTGACTAAAATCAAAATAGATTTCGTTCCAATTTGAGCGTCAATTTCCTAGTAACTTTCGCCTAACAACCGCACATATACAGGCGCACTAAAAAAAAACTTGGACGAATTGAAGCAGAACAACAAAACAACAGGAAAATGCCGTTTTGGTGGATGTGCCATGTATAAAAGAGGAAACACACTATTCTACATTAATAGGAAGGCGTGAATTTGGGGTGTGTTTTAACTTAACGATGAATAATTAAACATGAAAACAAAAGATTTATTAGGAAATACTTCATACATACCGATAAACAAAAACGACAACATGAAATATTAGATAAGTGTTTTTTTTATTATTTTTCTCGTAATGTTCACAACTAGTTATTTCCGTTAAGGAAACTCAATTATCAGATAACATTAACAGTTTTGTTGTTTTTTTTAAATAGATGTACAGTTGTATTAAATTGGTAATAACTTTTGAAATTCAAATTCAAATCAACTCATCTAAATCGAATATTCCTACAGTAAAGTAATAAATTGGTCTTTGAATTTATAGTCAAGTCAATAACGACTAATACAACCAAGTTTATTAAAGGGTCGCTTGAAATTCAATGGATAGTTTTCAGTTTTCAGAAAGTTATAACAGTTAAGCCCAACAAACTATTGAGATGAAACAATATATCATACAAGTTATAACTTCTCAATATTACTGAAATTTATGGAAAATCAAAAGAGTAAATATTCTGTATATATTTTACAAATAATCCCAATGTAAAACTGAACATCCAACATACATAGTATTTGTTTGTTTTGCTTTTCAACAATTCAAAAACGATATCTATCTTTATCTGACTGTAACAAAAATAAATTATCTGTCATCATTCAGTTTTTCATACAATGAGAAAACATTTCATTTCCACATCAAACTTTAGATTGAACGAAACTTTCATCTCTCTTTCATCTTCATTCTGTTCGCTACTATTTCATCTCACAACATTTACCCAAGTTACTTTATCTTTTGAAACAATGATGTTCACATTACTGAAACCAAGTTATAAGTTTACAACGTTATGACGGCGAGAGAAAAAAAATATATATAATTAAATCACAAAAAACTTATCCAAAGAAGTCAATCTCTAACAGAAAAATCTAATTTGTCTTAACTTCCACGATATGTCTCTCTTTATTCTGTTGATAACATGAATTTAAAATAAAAGATTGCTAGATACAAATACCTCTTATATCTATTTGAATTTCCATTTTATAAAAATAACTTGCGATACTTTGTTGTATGCTTAGAGGATTGTTGAAACACTACTTTAACTTACTGGGAATAATGGAATGTCAATAGTCCAACAGGATAAAAAGAAAAAATGAAATAAACGACCTTAGAGACCGACATTGGTATTCAATCCTAGCTTCACTGATAACACCACTAGAACTACCACCTCCAGGGAGAAACAAGTCGAAACAAGTCCACATTTTGACCCATACACGTCCCTTTATTTCAACACTCATACCCCCCATTGTTTTCATTTGTCGTCCTTTATTTGTAATAGAAACACTAGAATCCACAGAGCGAAAAATCAACTATGAAAGATATTGTTTTAAAACAAAAACCTTCGGCGGTTTGATTGTGTATATATACATTGTTTACTGACACATTGCCAAAAAATAACAATCATACATAAGCTTCAATTATAATTCAAGTTAAATTTTGTCGATGGAAAACGGGAAAATACAACAGTGGGATTTTCCGATTGTTCATACTGTCACATATTCCATGCACCTAAATACGTTTGTAAAAATTCGTAATACAACATAAAGGATAGAAAGAAAAGAATCCAGGGTCGGCAATTCCGGTCAGCTACGGATACGCGATGTCGAGATGACCTCATGCACGTGATCGCCTAACATGAAAATATAACTAAGCAGCTGACTTGAATATTAAATTCCGAAAATATTTTTTTCAGTCCATTTATATCTGAAATGGCATTCTACGACATTTAAATATTGTCGATACGGTTCCACTGACCAATGGTCAGATTTCGACGAAAACTCCCGTCTCGAATACCACAAGTATCTTTATAATGTAAATCTGACTATTCACTAACATGAATTTTCCACGTCCTTGTTAAATTTCCGCTATAATGTGCACAATTATGAATATTCAAATGGGTAAATTTCCACAAGAACATATGCATGGATGTATACAGATAATGATAATAACAATCCTTTACTCTTTACACCTTAACCAGTAACATCAAGGTCCTAATCTGGAGCTTATCTGTATATCATTGGTGAGTATTTGAATTAATCCTTTCAGATGACAAGATTCTACACCGACTTTGAGATTGTTGAAATATTTACTCAACAATTAGTTGTCACAGTAATGCGAAATCTATCTGAAAATCTACTGCATTGCACCCGTAAAACTTGATAAATTTGGTGGATGCGCCGGGCGAAATCTCTACTAATATTCTAAATAAAACTTGAAAAAAAAACACTCAATGAACGTAATTAACAAACAGAATTTGAAAGAATTTCATTAGCCAGCTGTATATTTTTAAATAATTAAAGAATTTACGAGAAAAATTTCAACGCATTTAATATTCAAACGAGAATAATAGAAGAATATTGAAATAGAAATTCTCCAACAAGTCTTCCCGACGTTATTTCCAAAGATAATTGGAATATTTTTTTGAAACGTTTGATGATTAAACACACTTGATAATAAACAACGAAAGGAAATTGTAAATCGAATCGATCAATATTTTCGTTGAAAACAACAAATCATTGTCAAAAGGTACAATTTCAAAGACGTTTTTCTTCGTTTAACTGTATAAGATTTATTCATATATGGAAATGTTTAAATGTATTCATGTATATATGTATGTTTTTGTATATGAATATATCATTTATATTTCATATTTTAACTCATTTTTCTTTACAGGAGAATAAATCCCTTTACTTTGACATATACAACTTTACAATCTTAAATTATTACAAACCGATATTGAAAATTGTGGTGAGTTTAATATTGAAGCATTTGCAAAACGAAATCAATATATAGATAATCGTCCAATAAAAGAAAGGAAATTGATGAAATATCATGATATTGACAGTATTGTCTTTTTTTGTTAAAGAAAGATTAATTGTATGCGGAATATTAAAAATCGGAAAAAGATAAATGGAAAATAATCCCAAAAAGCGTTCTGTGTTTGATAGATTCCCTGAAATCTATACAATATAGGAAATTGTCGATATTTTATTGTGAAAAATTGTACAGGAAAGCATAATCATTATTCGTGAATAGATTTTGTAAACATTATACAAATCAGGATGCATATTTACTTCGAATCAGGATAATTGAATAAAAATGATTCAGTAATCAACAAAATAACAACAGTTTACATATTAGAACATTCAATAATGCAACATTAACGTTTATGTTGTTTTTGAATCAATTAGAATATGACATCAAACAAATCACTTGATGTTACGATTTTTTCGCTAAAACTGTCGCTACTGTGTATTGGAAGAAATAGTATGTTGCGTGACGAGTAGGAACAGTCAATATGAAAAATTGTTCAATGACTTGCTGAATACAAAACTGTAGAAAATATTAATCTTATCGCAATTAGAAGCAATCGTTTCACAAGTACATTTTTGCTCTCTCAGTAACAGTACTGGTAATAATCAAGAATTTGAATTTTCTTCTCAGTATAAGTGTATTTAACGAGACACTATTAGTTCTTCTAAAGGTAAACGCTCACTAATCAGCAGCGCACGCAACGAATTTTAATACTATTTGTACGAAATCTCCACCTCCGTCCGCATCCAAGGAACGAATGCAAACAAATGCCAACAATCCCAAACATTCAGAAACGTCGTGCACAAGCAGAAGTAGATGAATATCCGGATAACCGTTTGCAATGTTCGATTGCATTCGGTTTGCTGTCCACACAGTGCGAACATTTGCTTGTTTTCGTTCGTTTGGTAGATGCGAACGGGACTTAATACACTAGTCCGTAAACTATCAGCAGAATGCAGTTGGTACGTAAAAAATTTGTAATTTTCCAAATAATGGTTATTAACAAGCATATTTACTTTAGTATAACTTACGATTGAAATCAAACAGATCAAAATAAATAAATGATAAATTAGTGTTGAGTGAAGTATATAAGAGTTATAACGATCATAATAGCCTGAAGTTAATTGGATTTTCTCTTTGGATGCTTATTTGTTTATCGTTTCGTTTCCGACATTTTTCAATTTTCATTCGTATAACAGATCAAACATAAAATCCCAAAATTATTAAAAATAAAAAACGTATTGCCGTTTAAATTAATCAAAAATAACGTAAAAATGCGAAAAGAAGAGGTCGTCTAGAAAGCAATTAACATTGTCAAAGATGGAAGGCATAATTTACAATATATGTATTCTAATTTATAATGTAGCGTACATTATATACAAATCGGATATAAAAATGAAACTGCATTATTTCATAGAAATTCAGTGTTGTGTTTGTAACAAAAACTCGATTATTAATTAAAAAAGAAATAGTAACGCCATTATTAGTCCATTCAATAATTTTTCTAACAATTCCAGAAACATCGAAAAGCACATTTTGATTTAATACACTTAAAAGGAAAAATCACGAAATTGAAAAGTCTTGACGACAGTCGACTTTTAATGGTACTCAAATCTGTATTTTCACATACGTATCAGCTTCTTCTATTCACACGCATATTTACATAAAAACAAGTCTTCTATATAGAAAAATCCAATAAAAAGTCACCAAAGCTGCGACTGCACTCCACTAGTTCCCGGTATTCACCCCACACTTCATGAGTATCGAGAGTATAACACAAAGTTTTCAGTAAAAGGGATTTTTACAGTATCACCAACCACCCTTATACCCACCTAAAACCGAGTGAGAGAGAAACATAAAAAAAAGACGGTGAAAAGTGATAAAGTGCTCGTGGCGACATAATCAGTAAGCGTAATTTACTGATAAAAATTACCCGATTACCCTTTAAAATGTCTGATGTAACGCCTATATTTATATGTCACATACCAACAACTCATCGTCTACATCAGCTACGACGAACAACTATTCTCCTAAGTATGCACTGATGACATATTGTTGAACATCCAACTTACCCCATGACTTTCATATTTCAAATTAAGTGAACGTTTTATTAGACTTTCAGTTGAGTGCTCTTTTTCTCGTTTGCTGACTTTTCTTTCATTACGCTTTATAACTATGTATTCACTATGTGTGCCCCGATTCATTCATTTCCTTCCGCTGATAAATTTGAAAAGCTAAACAAATGGCCGATCTATCTATACTGACTGCACGAAATCAGATTTCGTCGATAGATGGGCTATTGATGAAAATTCAAAGTATACAAGAAGAGAAATAATTTATATTCAAATAACACAATGGAGATCAATTTGTATGTTTAAAAACAATTTTTTAAATGTTAAAAAATAAAACAAGTTTATGTTGCATTAGGGAATTGTAACAATAATTCATAAAACAAAATGTATTCCAAGTTAAAGGCGGCAGTAATTGGATACAACGGTGATCTAGGACTATTTATTGCTAGTATTTATAATAAGTTAGGAATCAACTTGTTATAATACAAACTTTACCCAATTATAGTAAATCCTCTTTAAGACGGCCATCTCTGATGCGATAGGAATTCGGTTGCTCATCGACAAAGGGATCAAGCGAAGGTTTATTAACATATCTGGAAATATTCGAAACAGAAAACAGTCTACAATGTTTCAAATTGTTTGAGCATCACTACTAATTATTAATATCCTAGAGGCCGACCTAAAACGTCGGTGAACAGTTTTGTTTACGTTACATATCCTTGGTAGTTTTTCGCTAAAAATTGGTTTCATTTTAGTGAGAAATTAGAAATTTCAGTATTGTACAACAACTTACATACGTTTTGTATATTATTTGGAAGCCCTAATCTTGATTTCCATTTCCATCTGTATGCGTTTATCAATTCAGATCGTTATCTATAGAAACATTGATAATAAAAGTGGTTGTTTTAGGGAGTAAATCTAGAAAAATCTAAAACAATTGGAATTCAATAATAGTGACACAATTTATTTCTTCAATTCATTGTTATTTCGAAATTGTCGACTGATAGAAACGACCATAAAAAATGGATTTACTGTATATCATTTCGAACAAAGTGAAGCCATTGTATTCTAAATATCTTTAGAACAGATTCCCGACTTTCTACTAAAGATAACAAGTTTAAGTGTATTAAATATAAGTATCAGTCATTCCTCATCAGTTGATCTCTATTGAAGAATCCCTAAATGTGGTTAGAACATCTATTGAGAACATCTCTGATCAAAATGAAAATTATCAGAAAATACTGTAATCGCGTTTGTGATATCTTCCTTGACAAAGTGTAGAGTGAAGTTGTAGTATTTAAGAATGAACTAACGATTTATAACCGCACTTTACAATTAATTAATATACCACATATCACTTTGAAACAATGTAAATTCCAGTTGAGACACTTTACATTAATTATAACTAATTACACTTGAATAAAACATTAGTCTTCTCTAGTATTGAAAACAAGATAAAAATAGATTTTCATACAAAAATAATTCTGTCTCAAATTAATTTCATGAGAAATTCAAGAATTTCATTTTCAACCAAGTCGGATTAACCTTACGTCACAATAAAGCCTTTTCAAATGAATGCACAAAGAAGGAACAGAAGAAAAAAAAAGCCGAAGACTTCCATTGTAATTTATCATTTGGGATATAAGCACTAGTGTCCACGTTCACAATTGAGTGTACCCATAAAACAAGAATTATTCTCATAAAAAAAATTCCAAATGCACACTGAAGTATTCAAAAGACAATGATATAGAGTATATTAGGAAAAAGAACTATCCTCAAGTATGTTTGATTAAAGTGTGTGGTTTATCTTTATAAAACCATATAAATAATGTTCTAACAATAAACATTATATTGTATTTGATGCAATTATAATTTTTTTTCAGTCGATAACACCATTAAATACTAATTCAATAGCCGCTTCAACATCACCAGAAGTAGCTTGTAATGCTCTAATATTAACATCATCATTTGTTAAACCCATTTCACGCATTTGCATTAATTGTGGTTGTAATCTTGTTCTTAGACTTTCTAAACAAAAATTTTCCATTTCATTTGGTGGTGATGGTACACCACTACCACCACCATTACCAACATTATCATTACTATTTCCAGTATTATATGAAGCAAATGCATGTTGGATAGCATTACTAAACATTTCATTTGTTATAATATTTGTTGATGATGTTGGTGTTGTTGGTTGTGGTGGCATACCGGCACTATTTGTATTAAATGCAGTATTTGTAGCATTAGCTATAGCTGCAGCTAATTGTGCTGCTGTTATTGCATTATATGATGTATTTCTTGTTAATGGATGTAATTCACGACTTGATGGTGTTGTATCCATATCTTCATCATCAGATAATGCTTCTAAAGAATATGAATAACCTGTACTTGTATTTGCTTGTGCTGAATTTACATTTGCTTGTTCTTCATGTATATGTGCAGCTATATAATTAGCTGCTTCAATTAATGATGGATGATGTTCAGCTACACGACGTACAGTATCTGGATCGGACATATGTACAATTAATTCAGGATCTTGAATTATAGCAATTGCTGCTGGATCTTCAGCTAAACCCGGTGTTGCTGCTACTATTGTCTCTAACACTTCTGGACGTGCTAATCTCTACAAATACATAAAACAAATGAAACAATAAAAGAGAGGTTTTGTTTCTTCTTAAATTATAGTAAATGTACTTGCAAGGCAGCACGATAACTGGATGATGAGGTAAATGTACGGAAAGCAGTGACAAGTTCTTGGACTTCAACTTCATTTAGGAATTTTCTAGATGGTAGATGTTTTGACGGAGGTTTCTTCACTGCGTAGATTGTGGCACCTGGTGTAATGCCATATGATGATAATGTTTGATTATCATCAAGAATTGAGCCACAATAAATTAAATCTATAAAAATTGTAGAAATTAAAAAAAAACATTTAAAATTGATTGTCGAACTTACCAAAAGCTACACCATTATTGTTTAATTTTCTGCATGCTTCAGTCTTTAGCACTTCCACATTATTTTGTAAGTCGACATTATCAATTTTGATATTTTGAAAATTCTGATAATCCCAAATTCCAAGATTTACACAAATCATGGACATTTCTTTTTTTATTATGAAAAAACAAACAACGGAAAACGTTGTGTCACGTCGACTGTCAAAACCAAGCGACATCTCTTATGACTGTGTCGTACTAAAATGTTCTCTATTAAAAGCCAGTGGTTCCCAAACGGTATTATACTTGGAATTGATATTAGAAATTAAATTAAATATCGCCAAGATTAACCACACGTTTGTTCTATTTTTATAATTGAATGCGGTACAGATCAAAAAAACTTTTTGACGTTTATGGCACAAATCACTGAAACGATTAAACTTAACTTAAAATATTACAGTTTAGTTATATTCATTAATGATATACTTTACAAAGAATAATATAAAGCTATATTCACATTATGCATTGAAAATAGGTAATATTGTCTACAAGTACTACTTCAATTTGATTGTAAAGCTTTACACAAATAAGTCTGATTTTTTTCAAAAATTCTTCAACCTTTTCATATTCGCAGAAGTGGACTGGTTACCCTCAACAATATTTATTTTGAAATATATTCATTGTAAGAACACCTCGTAGATTATAGTGGCAATTATTAGGTATGTTCCCACCCACAATTCTAGATTGTTTGGTTGATGACTAGACTACGCATGTCTAGTTAGAAACTGATCACAAAGTATTTTCAAACATCACCAGCTGGACCGCATTTCTATTGAATTCATTCAATTTACAATTTCTGATGAGAGTATATTTGATTTTCTTAAATCAATCGTCCCGTTTTCCATTACCATCTGCTACCGTGTGGAAAATGAGCATTTCCGAAGCATATTTTTGGAAATCTAGATTTCAACCAATGACAGACGTTTTAACATGTTAGGTATTTAAAATTGTGGTTGCTTAGCAACATCTATACATTAATGCAATCGAGTACTTTCGGGTGCCCAACACACGATGGAATGTCGGCTGTATCCGTTGGATCGTAGAAAATCGTTTTCATTTATAGTACACTTTTCATATGAAAATTCACGAGCCGAATGGCTCGATGGTTGACGATAGGGATTTACGCCTAGAAGTCCGGAGTTCAAACCTCGGCACGGTATGAAAAAGGATTTTCAGAATTTTCCTCTTCTAAATTGTTAATTTGTCCATGCCACAAAGTACATGGACCAGTTAGCAAGATTAGGATGTCCCTAGCCCCCTTTGCCAGGTCCCTCATCGCAGAAAAAACGTCTAGAATTGGTGAAATAAGCAGTAACCATCATTCATAAAAGGGCATAAGCGCCCGGGGTTTGGTTGAAATGAGCAGTAAACCACAATCCTTTTTTCCTTTTTAAACATAAAGTTAAACACAATAAGAAAAATTGTTTGCGATTGAAGTAAAAACTGACACATATCACTGAAACGATTAAACTATTTTATATTTAATATAAAATTCGTTGA
Source organism: Meloe dianella (assembly GCA_028455855.1). Taxonomy (NCBI): domain Eukaryota; kingdom Metazoa; phylum Arthropoda; class Insecta; order Coleoptera; family Meloidae; genus Meloe; species Meloe dianella. The sequence goes on from JAPTHL010000060.1 coordinate 1,720,717, forward strand.
TACCACTCCCACTTTTTGAAGAATATTCACTCATTAATTTAATTAATTGAGAATAAAATATTAAATTAAAAGTTAAATCAGCCCGCCCATGTCAATCTACCCAAAATTCAAACCTGATCTCCTATTCCTACAACCAACCAATAGCTTTCCTGATGTTGTAGTCACATGACTGAGAAATATCACCAGAATTAAGATACCAACCTTACAACTACGGAGTTTCTAAATTTCGTTACATGAAGTTGAGAATTTTAGTATTATTAGGATTTAGTAGAACTAAATATTTTAAATAGCGGAAACTATTTCGACCGTTACTTCCGTCAGAAAAAAATCTGAGTTACCCCCAAGTCGCGCATAAAGAAGTTTTACTTCAAAAAAGGGTGGTGACTGCTCAATTTCACCAAACCCTGGGCGGTTATGCTTATGCTTATATGCTTATGGATGTGTGGTTGGCTACTGCTAATTTCACCACCATCTACGATGTAAAGGGTAAAGGGTAAGACTTCGTATAAATGAAAACGGTACTTTTCGTATGATCGAACGGAAACAGCCGACTTTCCATCGTGTGTAATGCCTTCGAGAGCGTCCGATTGCAATAGGGTGTAGGTTCGTTTTTCCATGTTTTTTTCAATACATGTCTATGGTACGTCCATCTGGTTACTTAAGAATTGACTGAGTGTTGTAAAGTATGCGATAGTCATATCGTCATTGCTACTGATTTACAAAACTATTACACAGGCGTTGTTTAATAAGTTTGTCAGCTGTTTCATTTCCAACAAATCCCTTCAATAATAAATTGTTATTTGTGTCAATTATCCAGAAGCTGTTGTCACATCGTTCTGCTACCAGTACCGCAAATCACTTTCTGGACGAGTGATTGACACATCAAATGATTCGATTTTTAAAATCAACATACCTTGACTTAATGCATATACTTATAAGCGGAGCCCGGACATATATCAACCCTCCCTTACTTAACGAATTATCTATTATTCCATATATGAATTTCTAGGATGATCAATAAAGAATCACTACTGTTTGTCGGACTAATCCTGCCATCAAAATGTTTAAGGGGCGATTTAAAAATATGACAAATTAGTAATGCCTGGCAAAGGCACGAAAATATATTAAAAGTCACATAAAATCGAATTTTAATAATCTTCATATTGAATTAAATACAGCTGGGGAACGTTTTAATGACGTCATTCGAACGAACACGCCACTTGTACAGAAATACGACAATTTGTATAATCTGCAACATCCACAATATATGAATCAACAAAAATTGGAAAATATATGAATTCGGATATCATACGAAACTGACAGTTGAAAATGCAATGCGATGCGGGTGACGCGTACGGTGCTGGACAACTGTGCAGTCACCTTAAGGCTCATTTGATGTCTTTGTCTTCTTATTCATGTGGACTACAATGAGTTAAACAAAGACAGAAATATTTCGTTTAAATATTAGATACAAACTTATTTATTCTTTTCCCCTGTTCGTATGTAGATAACCCAGACGCCCAAAGATTTTACAAGTAACTGACCAACATTGGAGTCGATGGGTGGTAGGATGCATCGTACAAATAAAAAATATGAGACTATTAATTCTGAGTTTGAAAGAGATGGAACCGCTCACTCTACTGAAATATACTGGAAAACAGACTGAAAACCTCGTTGAATCGCTCAAAATCTTCCCACAATATGAATACCATTAGCCACTGTGTACGTGTTTTATTTAAAAAATAGAGTAAAAAAGAATGAAACTCCCTCGAATGTATTTATTTTAGTCTTACATTACATAAAAATCAATGGTTCTTCTATTTGAGAGGAATAAAACGTGAACTGTGTGTAGCACCAATACCAGGTCTACCATGTTTAACCGGTTTATAAGTTAATGAAAATTCACCCAAATAATGTCCAATCATTTCAGGTTTAATTTCAACTTGTGTAAAAGCTTTACCATTATATACACCAACAATTGAACCAACCATTTCTGGTACAATAATCATATTACGTAAATGTGTTTTAACAATTTCGGGTTTTTCTAATGGTGGTGCCTCCTTTTTAGCTTTACGTAATTTTTTAACCAAAGCCATTGGTTTACGTTTCAAACCACGACGGAAACGTCGGCGAGCACGACAGTGCATCAATTCCATTAATTGTTCACTATAACAGAAAAACATCAATATTTGGAAATGGAAAACGATAAACAGTACTCACTTTGGTAAATCGAGAAGTTGATCCAAATCGACTCCTCTATAGGTGAATTTTTTGAAAGTCCTCTTCTTCTTAACTTGATCATCAACCTGAAATTTCAGAAACAGTGTGAGTTAACCTCATTTTTCTTAAAACTTCAAGATAATCGTATTTTTGCCAAACAAATATTGTACTCACTTTGTCGGCCATGGTGTAATTTATTTAAGAAATACAAAAAAACTACAATTTATCGTAAGATTATCGAAATTTCACAAGATTTGTTGAATTCATTCAACAACAATAACCGCAGCCATTAATGCGCATACGTAAAAGGGATTTTAGGTTTTCCACTAAAAAACACTAGCATGGTTAACAACAATAACCGCGCATTTTAAATTCCTAACCTAATTTCAAATAAAACAAAAACGATATAAATGGAAAATTATTTTTTAATAGAAATGTCTTCTTTACAACACGAATTGTTCTTTAATTCAAATTTCCGTTTGCGGGATCTTTTACAACGTCCATCATAAATTGTTTTAATTTCTTTAATGTCGCTATTTGGGATGTTCCACTCAATTAATGCCAAATGTTCGTTTCGTGTAGGATCCAGATCTTTACAATACGAAGGAATTTCCAATCCTAACCGTTTCATCACCTTTTCTAAAACATCATCTACGTATGTATTTATAATTAAGTCGGCCTTTTCGTCCTGAAACTTACGAATTATTTTGGAATTATCAAATGTTATTTGAGTCAAATACGTGTTTTGTTGTTTGTAAGTTGATGATAATAATTTTCCCACCGTATTTTCTGCATTTTAAAGGCAAATTTCCACTGGGTACAATTTGTAAAGTGGTCCCCAAACAAATATTCAAATCGGCAACACTAGAATGGTAATCGGACATTTCTAGATCTTTATCGGGCAGACTATGTTCCCAATCTAAGATTGTATCACACAACTTGCCACGACACGGTCTACCATGTATAAATCGACGACAATTTTCCTCTAAACATTTCTTACCAACTGTTTTAGTTGGTGATGAACGTACAAATTGACTATCACATAAATTGCATTGTTCAATAAACATATTGCCATGAAGTTCAGCAATTTGTTTCCTTTTAATTCCTGTTCTCATATGTAATCCATCAATATTTTGACTAATTACGAAATTTACATAGTTTACATCTAATAATTTCTTTATTGCCATATGTGTTTTTGTTGGAATTGCTTCAGTGAATGAGATATCAACTGTTGGTTTTCTGCCTTGTTTCTCTAATGTCCATACACCATTAGGGCCTCTATAATCAAGAATAGAATCGATCGTTTCAAATGTGTTTCTAATTTATGTTAAATTGCTATTGACCTGAAATCTGGAATGCCTGCAGACGTACTGATTCCAGCTCCTGTATGTAGAACAATATGTTTGGAATTTATGATTAATTCGGCTAATTTTTCACATTTCTTATCGACATCTTCTGCACTGTCGAATTTCTGAAATTCAATATTAATTAAATAAAATCGATTTTATACATACAATTTTAAAACGACTACTTCAGGCGTGCCAACAGTTCCTTTATTTTCATAAGGAGATAAACCATCTGCATAATTACATGACATTGTAATTGAAATTGTAATATGATCCAAACTTCTAAAAATATTCGAGAAATAATTATTGTTCGGGAACAAGGTAAGATAAATTTGCCGTTAGTAGGCAGATATACGGGACTTTAGAAAAATTAGGGCCCTGGATATCTTCCTACAACCTACGGACATATTATAAACAACACACCTTTTGATATCGTCCCTCGATATCCTTAAAACAGGACCAACAGGACCTTTTCAGACCTGTTGTTCTAAACCAATCAGCGCGCGTAAAAAACGGGTTTGACATTTGATTCACAGCGTTGTCAAGTTAGTGGCAGTATTGGCGCTGTTGTCACACTGCTAATGGGCATTATGAAGGGTGTTCGGTTTGAAAGCTTTCGCGCTTTTAGGGCTTACGTTAACAAATGGTGCTTTTAACTATATACATATCTCGAATGCTGATTTAAATGGCGAAGGTCATTGCAGAGAACTTGTCGAACTTTTATGTCTTTTTATTATCCTCTCCTATGTTGTTGAAAATGAGTTCCTCTATCGGTGTGTTTACACTTGTGCGCTTTTCCGTACTGCATGCAGTTGCTGCATGCCTCAAATAGTGTTGAACGGGACAGCGCACGGCAACCCAACTGGAATGGGTTGACGATCAACATTGTATGCGCCTTTTACAGTGTGTAGTGGTGTTACCCATAGTATCGTGTTCTAATATGTTTGTAGTATTGTGGTATACATTGTTAAGATCAAGCCAAATTTCGACAATTTTTTTAAAATTGTTATTATAATTGTTGTCGATTGTAGGAACTTTATGGTATGGCTAAATGTTACAATTCATCGAACGACCCCCCAGCCACACAATTTGGACATTAAAAGTTTGAAAAATAAAATCACGAGCATGCGCTCCTATTTTTCTAAAGAACACCACAAAGTGATTTCTAAAAAAAGTGGTGCAGATGCTGAATCGAAGTATGAGTCTATGTGGTTTGCTTGTGTTGGACTCAATTACATCCAAGGGAAAATTGAATAATCTGACGACTGATTATAACGCACAGATGTAATCAGCCGTTAAGTTGCGTCTTTCAAGAAAGGCATGCGCTTGACGCACGGCGAATTGCAAGCGGAAGTTGAAAGCGCACAAGTGTAAAGACATCCAATGAAAACAATGTCAAACAGAGAAACGAGATTGCAGTACTGTGTAGGTGATACAACAACAAACAAATTACATTGATAAACGTCTCCATTGGTTAAAATGTTTATTTCCAAGTACATGCTTCGAAAATGGTAGTTTTCCACACGGCTGATGATAATAGAAAAATATGGCGGTTGATTCAATGTTTTTAAAAATAAAAAATAATTTAATCAGAAACTGTAAATTGAATGATGATCAATTGCTATTCCTTACTTCCACAAAGAATTTTTTTATAGACTTGCGTAGTCTAGTTATAAACAAAACAAACTGGAATTGTGTGTAGGAACACACCTAATGATTTCCATTGATCGACGAGGTGTTGTTAGAACAAATATATTTCAAAGTTCAAATATAAAATTGTGTGCGTGTAAACTTTACGCGCGATTGAAGTAAAACTTTTTGACGTTTATGACACATCATGAAACGATTAAATTTAACTTAAAATATTACAGTTTAGTTATATTCATTAATGATATACTTTACAAAGTATAATATAAAGCTATATTCACATTATGCATTAAAAATGGGCAATATTGTCTACAATTATATGTAGATTTTGATTTTATACATTTTCACCCTTAAGTGTGGGTATGTGGAATTCATTTTAATGATAATTCCAATGATCTTTGTTCATCCCAAAATCTAAATCATTGTGATGATGATGATTCCAATTACAACAACAGTTGGGAAACTACCGATTTGCGTTAGTTAGAGGGTGCTTTAGTTTGTTTGAGTTTTATAAGGGAAATGCGAGAAGAGAACGAGATAGAGGATACTACCAAATTTTAGATGATCAAATGAAATGTCCGTGAACAATGAGTGTTATAGAGAAAATGTGATCACGGGATGAGGTGACAAAGTGGAAATAAACGCATCGAGATATTTGCACCAAAAACGAACCACCATTAATTGCCAGAATAATTACAAAATGTACGCAAATTCCCCTCAAGTCTACATATTTGTTGATTGCCAATGAATCATCACACATGTTTTACAATATTGGTATTTAATCCTGTCTTTTGGTACTTGTCACACATATTTTAAAGCTCAGCTGGCATTTGTTAGAATTGATTGAGATTTTTGTGAAAATCTCAACAGAACATAACAACAACAAAAAAATTAAACTTTTCCACCACAACAGATGTTTATAAGTATCCTAATATTTGTTGGAAGATTAAATTAGATTTATGTTTTAATATGGAAAGTTTTCCATTAAACATTTAATGCCAACTGTTTACTTTCTCTATATTCTTCATATATCTGGAATTACCAATAATAAAACGACACAAAATTTTTGATAGTTCTCAAATGTGTTTTGTATTGAAATAAGACAATTGTTGGCAGGTTATTCTTATCATACAGATGGCTCATTTTCAATGAACACGATTAGTCTAGACAGCTGAAATAAACTTTACCGTATACACCTATATTTAAACTATTGATGAATTTCGGAAATAGAATGCTATTCTAACATGAAGAACATTTCTAAACACTATATGAACAATCAGAAAATTCTAAAATACGAGAAGATCTATACTCTGACGATTTGAATCTGTGCGACTTGACTTGACCGTTGTCAAATTGACAATTGTGGCTCGATTTCAATTGCTTTAATTGCCTTAAAGTTGACTACATTTAAGTAAACCGTATATAAATAAATATTTGTTTAACACTATTTCAATTTGATTGTAAAGCTTTACACAAATAAGACTGATTTTTTTCAAAAATTCTTCAATCTTTTCATATTCGCAGAAGTGGACTGGTTACCCTCAACAGTATTTATTTTTAAATATATTCATTGTAAGAACACCTCGTAGATTATAGTGGCAATTATTAGGTATGTTCCCACCCACAATTCTAGATTGTTTGATTGATGACTAGACTACGCATGTCTAGTTAGAAACTGATCACAAAGTACTTTCAAACATCACCAGCTGGACCGCATTTCTATTGAATTCATTCAATTTACAGTTTCTGATGAGAGTATATTTGATTTTCTTAAATCAATCGTCCCGTTTTCCATTACCATCTGCTACCGTGTGGAAAATGAGCATTTCCGAAGCATATTTTTGGAAATCTAGATTTCAACCAATGACAGACGTTTTAACATGTTAGGTATTTAAAATTGTGGTTGCTTAGCAACATCTATACATTAATGCAATCGAGTACTTTCGGGTGCCCAACACACGATGGAATGTCGGCTGTATTCGTTGGATCATAGAAAATCGTTTTCATTTATAGTACACCTTTCATATGAAAATTCACAAGCCGAATGGCTCGATGGTTAACGATAGGGATTTACGCCTAGAAGTCCGGGGTTCAAACCTCGGCACGGTATGAAAAAGGATTTTCAGAATTTTCCTCTTCTTATAACCTAAATTGTTAATTTGTCCATGCCACAAAGTACATGGACCAGTTAGCAAGATTAGGATGTCCCTAGCCCCCTTTGCAGGTCCCTCATCGTAGAAAAAACGTCTAGAATTGGTGAAATGAGCAGTAGTAACCATCATCCATAAAAGGGCATAAGCGCCCAGGGTTTGGTTGAAATGAGCAGTAAACCATCATCCATAAGTAAAAAAGGGCATAAGCGCCCGGGGTTTGGTTGAAATGAGCAGTAAACCACAATCCTTTTTTCCTTTTTAAACATAAAGTTAAACACAATAAGAAAAATTGTGTGCGATTGAAGTAAAACTTTTTGACGTTTATGACACATATCACTGAAACGATTAAACTATTTTATATTCTATATAAAATTCGTTAATACCACTACCACTTTTTGAAGAATATTCGTTCATAAATTAAATTAATTGACAATAAAAAATTAAATTAAAGGTCAAATCAGCCCATGTCAATCTACCCAAAATTCAAACCTGTTCTCCTATTCCTACAACCAACCAATAGCTTTCCTGATGTTGTAGTCACATGACTGAGAAATATCACCAGAAATAAGATACCAACCTTACAACTACGGAGTTTCTAAATTTCGTTACATGAAGTTGGAAATTTTAGTATTATTAGGATTTTAGTAGAAGTAAATATTTTAAATAGCGGAAACTATTTCGAGCGTTACTTCCGTCAGAAAAAAATTGAGAGTTACCCCCTAGTCGCGCCTAAAGAAGTTTTACTTCAATAAGAATCTAGTTGTATAATATTAACCCCATACTCCAATACTTTTACCGTTGAGTTAAAAACACTTACTATTAATAAAAGAAAGAAAAATGGGACGGTGTGATGAAATCAAACAAACATGTCTGTTACAGAAGAATTTTCTGCATCAAGGAAATGACGAACATCACGGATATATTTGATATTTGTACTGCTATTGTTAGAGTAAATTTGAAGTATTTTCCTTTTGTACACATTCTCATTTATTGAAAAAAGAAAAAATTGATTTCTGTGGTCCACTTTTGTGTCATTTCCACCCCCGCCCACCTAAATGGCGAATTCTGGAACTTTAATAAAACACGAGGAGGCATCTAGGTATGTAATTATATAGTTCATTAATTTTTCTAATTAAATATGATTAAATTAATTGAATTAATTAACCATCATGAAAAAGACAAAGAAGTCAAAAGTTTTATTTTTTTGCCATGTCTGCCCATCTATTTAACGACCACCAATTATCCGAACGTCAATTATCAATGGCCTGTATTTAACAATGAATGAAATTATCTTGAAAATGGAAGAGAATAATCAACGTACTTGCCTTGAATAGTGCGCTTGTTGACTTTCATTGAATCCATACTCAATTTATCCCTAATGTGACGCCAGGAAGGGAAACTGAAAATAGTGGAAGACTACACTTTAATATTCTTTTTGGATTTTCAGTAGTTTTGGGCCAGCCTGCATATCTAAAAACACCTACAATTTGCCAAGATATCTGCACTATTATTGTTTGTTGTACCATTTAAAATATTTGGGTGTAAATAGTTATTTATTAGGAAAAAGGAAGAATTATACAAACAGAGAATGTTAAGTTTACCACAATTTTATAACAAAATGTTTTTCTGGCGAACGTAGTGACAAGATGTGAATAAAATCACATGTAAATTAGTCTGTTAAAAAAAATGAGTGAATGAAGCAACAATCTGTTAAACGAATATAAAATAAAAATTAACAACTTGCATATGATTACATTGAAATTTAACAATAAGGCACCTTTAAAACAGTTAACACTTAATATAAATCACATTTTTGATTTGTAGACTTCCTTATCACAGTGATTTGATTTTATTATGAATTATACCACACAAACCAGCTTTTAATAGAAATTATTACAATTTTTACAGTAGAGGACAGTCTTTTTAAAACCTATTCTCCAAAAAAAAAACCTAATTTATTACCCTGTAATTTAATATTTACACAGTTTCATTTAATGGATCGGTCAATGGAATACAACTCAGGTACAAAAAGATTAACTGCTCGTTGGTTGATTATCAAGTCCATCTTCTTCATCAACTTCCGGTATAACACCTGGTAGTGGTGTTTTTGATACTCGACGTAAACTATTTGTATTTTCACCGCTACTACTATCAGTAATTGTAATCGCAGGTATATCATTATTACGATTTAATAAATAATCTAAATCATGACTAATACGATCCAACATTCTATCAAGATTGTTTTTATCATTTTTAACTGGTAATACAATGTTATTTTGTTCAATTTCAACAATTTTATCACAAACTGTCGCAATTTCTTTATCATCTGGTTGGATTTGTTTTTGCATCCATTCATCTGATTGATTTATCGATTCTTCTGGTGTTACAATAATATTCGGTGCATGTGATGCAATCAAATCTAATTCTGTACAATTCTTTGTTGCTATTATGTCCGGTGAACGACATCTTGATGATGGTGATGTTATTGTTGGTAATTGTTGTTTTTGATTATCATCACATTTAAATGTTGTATTTTTCCGATATAATTGTGGACTATGATTGTAATGTTCAATTGTATCATTATGTGAACGACTGTGACTATAAATGATAATATTATCATTTAGAAAAGATTCCATCGTATTTGATACACATTCAGGTAAATCTGAACGTATATCCGACATTTGATAGCATTCAATTGATTTGGTTGTTGGACGATATGGAACACTTTCACTTTCCACCTGAGCATCTTCTTTTGTAAAAACTATAATCAAAAACAGTAAATAAATAAAATTTGAAATTGGATTACATCTCACAGTTTAAAGGACTTTCTGTTGTTTCAACACAAAAGAAACTATCTCTTGGTTTTGATTTTAATCTACCATGTAAAATAGAAAATTGTGATTCTGATTGGATTATATAACAAATGACTAGTATTACACCCTGTAAACAAACAAGAATTAATCAATTTTGTAAAATTATCATTGAGTAAATCTATAAACGTGTCAGATTAAGTTTCTTTTGTTTGAGAAATTCAATTTTATAATCGTATTTTTCTATTTGCCACTGTAATTTCCATTCGAATTTGAAAATACAAAGAAACATGGTATTTTTCATTTATTTGATGTTGATTTTATATTTCTGTTTACTTGCAACTTAATCTCTCCTTTTTCTAAACCGTTTCCAATGGTAGTTTGGAAACGAACGAGAAACAATCAAATTCCGCTTTATATAATTATGTTAAATTTGTAGTATTTGCAGGTAAATATTGACAATCAACCAAATTATCTACCTGTAACATTGTTGTTGTGCAGAATTCGTACTGCCACCAAATAATTTCAAAGAAATTCACATAAAGTATACTACTGATTGTAAGAAGGACTAATGATGAAAAAACACAAGCTGATTTCTTCAATAATGAAATTCTAAAATAAATTCATTCAACTTCATAACAATCGAAAAACACTTAATAATTATTACCGTCTCTTTAAAACTTTCTCATCTTTCCCATGGAGAGTAGTCAACGTTTTCAATTTACTGTAAACGATAATGCATAGAAAAATAAATAATGCTAATAAAACTGTTAAGACAGTTAAAAAAATATAAAAAGCCAAAGTTCCAGCTATTAGCCACCATGATTTCAATTTAATATCCATTGTACGTTGTGCTAAATGATTACCAAACACAGTAATGACAGGTACACCTGTACTAATGCCAGTGATTGTTTGTTTTGATGTTGTTGATTTTGGTAATTGTATCAATTCAGTGTAGACAATAAGAAGGATACTGATATGAGCTGACATACCCATCAGGAGGAAGATTTCAATTAATGCCATAACATTCAGAAACATCGCCTTAAAAACAATACAAAAAAATTAACTTTTTTTCGTTGTTGTTGAATATTTTCAATGTTACTTCAGAGGGTTCACCAATTGTTGTTAAAATTAATACCAACATAGCACCTGCAATCGATATTGAACATTGAAATTTAAGGAAACCGATACAAGACTGTTTCAAAATCCAATGAATGAATAATACAATTGAACTTATGAGAGCTGCAAGGAAACATAATGAACAACCAACTAAAACGATGTAACGCTTAGACTGGACTTGTTCTTTATCGACGTGCCTTAACAGTACTTGTACATGACTTGTTAACAATAAAGCAAATGTTCCAGTGTTTGGACATGTACATTTGATCAGACTATTATTAATAATTTGTGTTGAACAAATTGTGACATTCCACGAATTTGCATACAATGCAGTATTTGCAAATGCACAACGTATGTACCATTTATCTTTTGTCCATTTCGTATTCTCCTGTTTCCAATCAATACTCATCCATGACACATTGTTTTCTTCCTGTCTTGTTAACCAGACACGAACTACTTGCGAGATTATTTCGTATTCGATTTCGTTACCATCTCTAAAAGAAGATTAACAAATGCAAGTTCTATTCAATGAGATTTCGTTCGAAATGACTCACTTGAGTCTTAATACGGATCTTTTTGGTAGAAAATCGGTTAAATTCCGATATACCACAATAGCAATATGTTGTTTCCTTGATTGATCAATACTTAATGCATTGGGCCTCCATCTGAAGTGGTTTTCAGTTGGTTTATATTGCAATAAATTGAAATTTTCAAATTACCTTGTTATCCTTTTGAAATGGTGGTCGAATTGTTCTAATAAGTGATTCTGTTGTATCAACAACAAACTAAATTCAATTGTTGATTTCGATATGTTGAAAATTTGATTGTTATCTAATAAAGAAATGGTCATTTCAGTCTGTTGGTCGACAACTTCTTGAAGAAGTTTCACTTGCTGCAAAAGATCGATAATAAAGAATCTGGTATTAATTGTAGTCCGTTATTTGTTAGCCGGAAATCGACTGAGACAAATCCTTTAGCTTTTCCGGTTGAAAAACATTTAGTTTACTGCTTCACTAGAGCAATCTATTTTACAAACAAAATTTATCACGTCGACAATTTCTAAAACTATTGTTGTATGAACATGTGAAATTAAATTTTCAAATAAAATGTTTTCATCGCTTCAATATTGTAAAAGTGTGGAGAACTAACCTCTTGTTCGAAGAGAGAATTTTCGTTTGTTAGTAACCTATCGATAATATCAAACACAATGATTGTGATATTGTAAGGATTTGCTTGTGGATGTCTTGTATTAAACGAAATAAAATCCTTTAGTAAGTGTAGGATACGGGTCCCTTCACCAGGATATAAACCATTACTAGATCTTGTTTCTAGATATTTCAGACAATTTTCCAATGTTTGAATTGGTGTAGAGGTTTCGTAGCCTAATTGTATCAACTTGAACTGAAAAATAAATATTGTTCGAATCATGGAAATTTTTATCTTTGTTGTAATTACGTTCTCCCAAATTTCATCCAATTCCCTCGAAATACAATGGGAATAATCCGGCAATAACCATACAGGATTAATGCCATCTTTCAGTGTGCAAGAACGTTTTATATAACCAGGAAAAATATAGCCCTTTGGGCAAAATTGTAAAGTATCTGCGTTAGGCGCAGTTTCAGTCCATACTGTATCTAAATAAGTTTGATAAGGGCATGTTTTCACTATATCACGATCGATGACAATAATATTGATTGTGACTTCAGCTGAAGTGGCTTCATCTTGAACTAGACATGAATATTTTACCGATTTCTGAAAGAATTTCAGTACGGTCAAAACGACATAAACGACTAAAAGAGAATAAAATATTCGTTGATGGATCTACCTCTACGTTAAAAACTTGTAAAATACTACCACCCGGATATAGGATTTCATATTTCTCATTTTCGGTATGTACAGGAATTAATTCCTTGTTTTTCGTCCAACTGTATGTGAATTTGTTTATCGGTATACCAAAACTGATGCAGTCGATTGTGAAATTTTCACCCTACACATTGAGAAATACGTACATTTCAAATATTGTTGAAATACAACAAAGAGTATGCAGTTTTAATTAAATTTTGTTTTGTATTTCAATTGCACTTTCATACAGATATTACTCTAAAACTGGAAAATATTTCTCTTTTAGATTGAATAACATTGCATATTCTTGTTGTTCACAATTTCATAAACAAATCTAGATATTTTCAAAGTGTTAATTTATTGATTTTGAACTAGTTTAAATTGATAAAAATTAACAATTGATTTATGTATGTTGAGGAACATTGAGAATAGATTGCATACTTTTCTGACAGTTTGACTCATCGGCTCAACTTTGATCACAGGCAATCCTCTGACAATAACACGACGTGATAAGCACTGCTGTAATCCAAAATCAGCGACTTGACATGTGAATATACCACTATCTAAAATATCAGCCTTTTCAACACCTAACAAAGCTGTATATTGATTTTCTAAATGTGGGTCTTTTATAAGTCGTGTCCATTTGTGACTAGAAAAATGATCAATTTCGTATGTGTTTTTTGTTGTTCTTATTTCATTTCATTTTCTTATTTGTCGAATATTACAAATTTACCTTGTCGTTTCTGTTGTGTTAATAAATACGCCATCTTTGAACCAACGGAATGTAATTGATGTTGATCCACGTGCAACACACGACAAGATGAACTCGCTGTCTTGACGAATAATACTTTGATGATTAATGGAGATGCTCTGGAACAAAATAATTTTTTATTTCACCTCTATCTTCTTCTGAATTATCTCAATCAAAACCGATATATTCTTATACCACTAACCTGGAGATCAAGTAGAGGTCCATAAATAAAATCTTTGTCGTCAGCAACAGTTAAGTTAGTAATGTAGCCACGGTCAGCCCATCTATTCAAAATTGAACGGATACGTGTCTCGTCCTTTGTCGAAGCGACCAAATAGAAAGTCACGTCAACACTTGACCGAAAGGGCCTGAAATGAATATTTGATAATGTCGACATTTACACTGTGAGGTACAAAAAAGAAACAAGAAACAAACAAATAAATGTCAAGTTAGTTCTACTACAACTTACTGGATATTCTCGACTTTCAACTCTTCTATTTTTGAATAGTTCATCTTCAACGTCCAAAATATCTGTAATTTCAACAACATAGAAAATTCATTTGTGTAATAAGCAGGATATTTGACATATTTTAGAATTTTGAATAGAACTCAATGAACGAATGAAGCACCTTCCGGACCTGGAACGATTGTAATTATTGCACTGTCTATTAAATAAAAGTTGACAGTGTCTCTGACTGTTTGTGGTCATTTGATAGGTTTTCTATACAATTGAATCGCAACTGAGCATCTCTCAAAGATTCATAGAAAAAACCATTTTATTATTATTGTTCATGTTTACTTAATCCATTCCTATTCTTATTTGAAAGTTACGTAGGGAGCCAGAGAAAGTATAAGTTTTCATGAGCAAGTAGATTTATGGCGTAGTTATATATTTTTCGTTGGAACATTATTGTTGTAAAACAACAGTTTCAAGATGAGTTTTTGAATAAATGGAGAATAAAACGAGGAAATAATATGCAAAAATCACCTGATTTTGGATGAAAATCTTCAAGGCTTCACCGCTGAGATTAGGTAGATTTCCTAATCGCATCGTACAAAAATAAGCAATTCGTTCTGAAAACAAAACTTTCTTATTATGCTTTATCTGCTGGTTTCCTGTTTCGTAATTAAAGAGAAAGCTTGAAGAGGAAAAGGAAAGAACATTAATTAATTTCAACATGCCAGTATGTATTGAAAGCCCTATCAACTACATTTCTGTTTTAGATATACTTACTGAATTACGTTTAAATGCAAATGAATGTACGTATGGAAAGGACAATAATCATTTTAAGCAACCAAGATATGCTCTAAAATACAATTGATTCCGCACGAGTACACAGATTTATTTGCTTTCAGTTGACTCGCATATTTTACGTATTCTATTGGGTGAATTTCCAAAAAAAAAAGTCAACGATAAAATCTTGATATTCTCAAATCATAATAACGAAACAACAAACGATATAATAATTTAATACATTGAAATCCATTCCAACTGGTTAATTAAAAAATAAAGTGAAAGTTATTTATTAAAACCGAAGTTGTTCAATCGCGGGAGTTTTATTTTAAAAATTTTTAATATACCGATTTCGGCCAAGACCATTTTTAACAACAAACACGCTATAAAATTCAACAAATTTGGTTTTAATTAAAAACCAAAAATCGTTATTTTGTTATATAAAAATAACTTTTGTTGAAGTTAATGTGATTCTGTTGTCAAATTATCGTTATGTTGAAAGTTATTCAGGTTTTCGTTTTTCGTGTGTTTTAGTTTTAGATTTATCGAGTTGACAAAACCATAAACTGTGAAATAAAACTGTGTTTTGAAGTGCCATGTTATTTATTGTAATAAGCAACAAACAAAATTGCAATTCCACAAACTGAAGTGAAACACCCGCTAAAATGAAACATGATTGAAAATTAGAAGAAGGAAAAAATTAATAAAAGATGCTGAGAGTTTTCAAAACAGTTATAAACACCAACATTACAAAAGATTTCTAAAAGGGAAACAAATTACAAAAACTTCTAAACGTATTTGTAATTCACGCAAACGTGCATGCATTTTTCTTACTTCGAAAATCTCAACAATTCGTAATATATCTCAAACATTGTAAAACTTACCCTGGGATGAATTATAGTTTGTATTACTACAATTGCAGGTATTTTGAAGATTGCCGTCGTAGGAACAGGATGATACACAATTTTCACAAACTGTAACAAATGGAATCATTCCTTTTTTACAAGCTAAACCTGTAGAAACAAACCAAAAAGTATACAGAAAGAACATGATAAGAAATGATCTCATTGTGAAGTTGCTTTGTTTTCTTTTTCATTAAAATGTATCCTTTGTATCCCACCGGATGACTATGGTTTCGTTTGAATATTTCATCAGACTCAATTTTCAACATCCGCTTCTACATACTTATTTCTATGTTGACTTGCTGTCCTTATTATAATAAAATAAACAACCAAACCGACAATAATTGAGCAGTGAGTGGATAAACAAGTAATTTCCAAAAACAATTTAATGAAATTCACTTACCATCTTGTGTATTAACTGGAGTTTGGCAAGTGTCACCGGTAAAGCCTGCTTGACATCGACATTTCACGGCTGTTGCACCGACATGCCTACAGAAAAACCACCAACAAACTTTGAATTATTTAAGAAAATCATTCAAGTGGGTAGTATTTTCAAAAGTCCTATAAGTTATAATTAGAGGGCGGACGTATATCTGAACCATAAAATTTTCGTCCATTAAAAGTAGTACTGTCATTGATGGAAAAGGTAGATTATTTATAAGTCAATGTGCCACCCTAGTACCATAGTTTCCATTGTAATTTTTCCCATTTCCTCCCTCTAGAATAGTGTACAAAAAAACCTGCTATATAGTCTGTCTGTTGTAGTAGAAAATAGAGACTTTGGAAATTAGAATTTTATATTATCGTGGTAACGGTTTTGAAGGGGAACGCCATAAAAATGATACAATTTATTGAAATTACTATTTCGGATTAAAACATAATTTAACGTGACACTGTCAATTGTTTAATTTTGCACACAATTTCTGTGTGAAAGAGTGCTCGAAATTCCTGCAAAAAAAAATGTTTCAAAATAGATAGGGAGATGACACGTTGATTAAAAATATCAATTTAACAAACAATCACTTTAATTGGAGAGGTCTGTAAAAATTCTTTAGCTCTTTTTCCCTCTTCAGAATTTAATTTGGAATGTCTCTCATTTACGCACTTTGATAAATTTGAACAATTGTTTACACAACCACTTTAAAACTTCCTACCGTATTCACTTAAACTCATATAGTGATAATGTTATTTTGAAATGGTTGTAGATTTGTAAATGGAAATCCTTAGCGTCGAAATGGATTAAGTAGATATGTTTATTTCATCAAACAATCACACCAAAGCTAGCTAGTTCACAGATTCAACTATTTGTGTGAGGGATATAACTTTATAACCAATTTGTTAGTAGGGTGAGAATAGTAAATGTGTTAGTCTATAGTGGTGTTAATGTGGTAGAAGAACCGCGGCGCCGTCCGGAAACCACTTAACGATGTGCCTCTTCCGGACTAATGGCCTTCGTCACCAACTACTCAATACATATTTGACCAGAAGATGGGCGTTCCAACATTAATATTCAACTTATCAATTGAATAGTGCACATTAAAATAGATAATATTCAGTTGTTTTTTCTATCAAAGTGGTGTAAAATGAAAAACATCTTTTCTTATTGATCGATTTATATTTTCAATAAAAGAATAGGTACTTGGTTTGATTTCAATTCATTGTCTGTTATTTAGTAAAACTAGAATTATTCTATGGCTGTCGAAATGGAAATCAGCGATTTCTTTTTTTGGATTACAATAACGTGGTTTTTAAAAAAAATTGTTTGTATTTGAAAATTGTCAGATATTTGAATAATATTTGATCAAAGTTTAACTATCTAATGATAAGATAGTATTAACTAAAACTTGATAAGTTCTACAAGGTAAAATTGTATTCAGGACCAGTCCTATATGTGAGACAGCGAGGCAACTGCCTCAGGTGCCGAAATCGAATCGATGAGTCTGGTCCCAGATTATATTTATGCTAAAATGTCGATGAAGAAATTAAACGTTCAAAAATCAGTACAGGATAACAATTGTGCCGCATCTATACTACACCTGCACAATATATAAACAGCCCTCTTTAAGTCTTAACAATCTGTTTCAACTGATGAAAAATTCGCTACATCCATTTTACCGTAATTTTCTACGTAAATTTCCAGCGAGTTTTCCTCGAACGAACTCATCGGTCTGATAAATCACACAAAAAATAAGCTTGTGAGGTTTTTTGTTTTGCGTGTGTACGTACACTAACCCAATATACTTGCCGATGGAACTTTCGGCGTGATTTAAAAATGATTGACAGCAACTCGTTGCTAGTTCTCGCCCATTAGATAAAACTTGTCACAAATAATTTCGCTTTATATCTAATAATTCCTAGAAAACCGTTTTGCATTGAACTGTAAATTCCAAAAACAGTTAACTGAAATATAATTAATTATAGTTTTTCGAAGCTTATAATATTTGATGCAGGAATGTTGCAGGATGAAAGATGATAACTTTCTGAATTCAATAGCACACTGATGGCACTTTTTCAAGTGTTGGTAATAATTTATGAGTAAATTTAGGAGTATGCTTGAAGATATTAACCTGTAACTTTGAGTTTCTAGTGCCATTAATGTCAACATTATTGTAACTTGGCTTTGTAGAGTCGTTTTGATAACTTTATAGTGTAATACAAAAATAAATTGGACAAATAATATACTTACACACAAGTACCACCATTTTTACAAGTAGGAATTCCACCAATATCACACAATGATTTTGATCCGGATGAACAGCTAACACCAGTATAACCATCGAAACAATCACAATTGAATTGCCTATAAAATTGCCAACGCATATATAAATATCACTGTTGTATACTTATTTAGTGAATTGTAAATTCGACGTTTATTTGCTTCCAGTCCAATGGTCACGATATTTATTATTTTAGGATGTTTGAATCAATTCCACCTGGTTATTAATATTGCCTAACTACCCACATCTAATTAGTACATATATACATAATTACTAATGAAACCGAAAGCAAATAATTCCGCTAGATAATAGAATCAGTAATAATATCTAAATAGAACAATAAAACTCACGTGTAATGATCGTAACAGATGCCAGTGAATCCACAATCCATCATTGTGCAAGAATTTGTTCGTATACCATTCGTTGTAATTTCGTACGTTATATTAAAACCGTAAACGTCAAGAAATTTGTCTAAAACACGTAAATGGACACTATCAACACTATCAAGTTTTAATGTGATAACAAGGAAATTTTGAAATGATTGCACCCATCGTACTTGTACAATATTTGTTTCATTAACACTATGGACAATACGTCCATCTAATTGATAAGTCTTATCATAGATTTGATATTCGGTGAATACTAAACCTTCATAAATAAATAATTGTGTGAAATATACGACGATTGATGTGTTTGTTGTTGTTAAATTTTGTGCATCAATCACCCATTCACAATTTATTGGTACAGGAAGATTATTTGGGAATTCGGGAGTTTGTAGAATACCACGAACAGCTGTATAGACACCACCACAATGTGGTGTTCTACCGCCTAATGATGCCGCCACAATTAACAATAATAGTTGGATGGTGGACAGCATTTTCTATTGTTAAATTGACATCCTGCTGAAACAAACAATGAGGAAAATAAATTTACAAAAGAATGCCACCAAATGAATATGCGTCTAAATAATAGAAAATTAATAAAGAAACAAACAGAATATCGTCAACAACACGATAAACTAAGGTTATATTTACCCCCAATGCCAGCATGTAATCAAACATGATTAAATAGTTGTAAATCGAGTTGCCTTGGTAAATTAATGATGCGCAAGCTCCTGTATTGTTTCAGGGGTGCCAATAAAAGATACCTCTATTTTTTTTTATTTATTGAGATAATTTAGGAACTTTTAAAATGTTTGGTTTAATGCAATTTTTTCATTAGAATCAAGAGCAGTTGTGTGAGCGCAGTGATTTATCATTTTTGGTTTAACGGTTTGTTCAGTTCAAAAATTAGTTATCACTAACATAGTAAAGGCAGGTGATAAGAGTGATTTTTTTACATCCACCATCATATATTGCAGTTGCAAGAGACTGTGTTGATGAATCGTGTGTGTTTGTGTTTCTTGTGAAATCGCAATCTAACAATTATAAACTAAAGAAGAAAGCCAGTAAGTTCCTTTAGAAGTTGCAGTTGAAAACTTTCTTATGATCAAAGTGAGTAAAATTTTGTTAATTAAATAATACCAGTCGTGCGGAAAGTGTTGCCTTTCTACACCTGTATTGAAAGAAACTCATATTTATACCGGGTGAGTCATTAGTAGGGTATTCTTAGATTACCGTTTGGTGTGCAAAAATTTTAAAAAACAATCATCGTAAAGCTTATGGTTGCTAAGACGGCATATCTTAAAAATTGTTTCAGCTGTGTTGCACTTCCGGTTACACCAAAAATGCATACAACTTAATTTTTTTTTAATAAAACACACTGTATATTTCTAGATTTTCTTTTGAGTTGACTATTAAGTGGTTATTAATTTATTTATTTTTGATGTTTTTTCACAAATACACGTGTTATGAAAAGTAGACTTTGAAAAATCCAAAATTTTCAAGTTATCTTAAAAACAAAAAAGTTGCATACATTTCCGGTGTAACCGGAACTGCGTGACAGCTGAAAGTACTTTTACGATATGCGAACAAAGCAACCATAAATTGCTTTTTCAAAATTTATGCACATCAAAGAATATTCGAAGAATACTCTACTAATGACTCAGCCTGTACAAGTAGCAATAATATAGCCAGTCAGTGTTATTATATAATAATCTGACGGTGTCGCAACAAAAACAAAGGCGGTTCATTAGGGTAGAAATTTAAATCCCCACTATGCGCAATCCATAGTCGTCCCATATAGAGCATAAATAAATCTGTAAGGTACATTAAAATTAATAAAAATACACGTACTACGGTTGAAATTAGATAAATTATAATACGGAACCGCTTTGATATAATTGACTACTGAAATACAGTAGGATATCGATTAGAGCAGATGGTTAGTCTTGAAATGTTAATACCACTCAAAAATTTGACAAGTACCCGAATAGCGTGTACAAATCGCTTGAAAGTGGGCTTACATTACATTATCAAACCACATTGAATAAAACTTGATAATACAATCATACCTCAATAATTGAAGGAATGTCAACTTTATTTAGGTGAATGTTGCATTAGAAGAATTCGATTAGTCGAACTGCCATTGAGATGGATCTCTGCACATTTTCTATCGAATAATTGAGAATTCTATGCAAATACCTCTATCAATTTGTATTTGTCATTGAAATATAGCACTTAACGATATTTTTAAATTTAAACGAAAAATGTCATCTATTTATCAATCAATTGTAATCATTATTGATTCCAATTGAAAATGTTGATGAACACAAATAGATAATTGAATAGTATTACTGTATTTTCAAACATTAAAATGGAAAATAAATTAAATTAAAATGGGCGTAAAAGTAATAATTGTCGTTTGTAATTAAATTTTGTGATAACTAATTGGAAAATTCGACTTTATAAACTATAACAAGATGACATAGTAGCTCCTAAATTACGATTCTGCCATTCTATTTTTTATGTTGTATTTGATATCATTAATATTAATCGAGATATACAACAAAATAGAAAGAAGAATCTTTTTTTTGTGTAGAGAGAAAGCGTG
This sequence comes from Meloe dianella, assembly GCA_028455855.1. Lineage (NCBI taxonomy): Eukaryota > Metazoa > Arthropoda > Insecta > Coleoptera > Meloidae > Meloe > Meloe dianella. The sequence goes on from JAPTHL010000060.1 coordinate 1,742,449, forward strand.
TGTTTAATAGAACAGAATTTTCCGTTATCAACATTATCAAATAAAATTATTAGAAGATATTCTATAAGTCAAATGTTTACGCACTCTATTTCAAAATAATTTACACTATATTGTTTGACATGTTAAAAGCTGGTTTTAAAATTTGCATATTGCTCACTGTAGCGAAATTCTACCTCTATGTGTGTATAAATCCGAGCGATACATTTCTGTTGTATATTCAATTTAATTTTAGATATTTTGTCATACATTTTCAATAACGGCAGGGATTGAAAATGTGATGTGTATGTGGGGGATTGACTGCTTTTTTTTCTGTGATCGTGAAACCGCAGCATTGTAATCCTTCAGTGTATAAAATTTGACAGATTCAGTACATTATACACAGTATAATTATACGATTATTATACCAAATATTTGGGGGTTCAATGGTTCAAAGTGAAGAGTCGAGCTACCGAATAACCAAATTTAGTATTAAAAATGCAAAATTAGGCAGGAGAAATGAAAAGATTGATTGATATTTCGTGCGATAATTCAACGAATACACTTCGCATTGATTCAATTTGAATACACAGGACAATACGTATTGAAATTTGGTATTTAGATAAAAATTTATCTGCTGTAAAACTTAGATCTATATACGTTTATCCGCTAGAAAACTTGCAAAACTGTAATCGCTTATTGGAGATTTTACATACGAGTGAAATTAACAACAGAAATATTTTCTGTAATTTTGCTTTTGAAACTGTAATAAACCAAGCTCCATCAATAATGTTGTTAAAGTAAAGGTTACGAATTGAAAGTATCTGCAGAAATATAATTAATGTTTATACAGTTGAATTTTGTTACAACTGTTTCAGCTTTACACAACTTAATCAAATTTAACCGATTGTTGATTTTATTGACTCGCATTTTTGTTATGACAGCTTTTTAAATTAAATATTTGTAAAAAGGGTGGAATGCTTTTTATGTAAATCTACGCATCACAACATGCCATTATTGTTATCATTCAATCCTTTTACGGGTGAATTTTAATATGACTATATTGCAAAAAAAAGCCACTCTACAAATTTCAACGAATTTGTTCTTACTTATTTCCATAAATTGATGATAAATTGTGAAGTTTTCTATTCTTCAACTCAAACTACATTAATGTCGTCTCATGTTATTATAATTTTTTGAAGTTACTATATAAATTTTAATTAACTTTATCAAAGGAAACTGTTGGGTTTGTCATCCTTATTATTTCTTTGTGAGTTTACCATAATCCTCAAATGGAGACATTATGACTTCCTTTTCGGATAGAGAACTAGACCGTGGGTTATAATACGAAAATTTCGGACGACATGCTGCTGCTACCGTTATATTTTTTGTTATGTGATAGACGAATCGCAATTTAAAAAACTACTAAATTCAGTGACTTATATCTGTATTAACAACTATCGTTTTCTATTTAGCTAAAATACTTGAATACTTTTAACAAATGATTGTATTAATTTTGATTTTGAACTGGATTTTCTCTCTTATTTGTGTAGTATATGTGGATAACTAAAATTATGAAAATGTAAACGGATGTTCCATTAAATAACTTTGATTATAATCTTCCCCTTTTACAATCTCATCAAATTATTTTATCATCTAATTAAATTAGAAAGCTATAATTATTACGGTTTTAGAATAAAGTTTGATATTGTAGACGAATGTCCAAATAATGCCATGAAGCTTCAACTATTTATGAACTTATGAGTTTTCCAATTTGACACAACCCTAATTACATCTGTGACAGATTGAATGTGTAATCAATTTTTTGATAGGTAGATACCGGAATCCACCATTAGAAATTTCTATTTCTCTCATGTTCTACAAATATTCAAAGATATTCAAATTTAAATGCCTATTTGATTCGTATTTCTTAAGGTTTCTCTTTTATTGAAAGAGCATTTTCTGACACTTGACTAGTTTGCGCCAGGACTGGTCTTCTATGTGTTGGGGCCCTCAAACAAACAATCATCATATGCAAATAAAAAAAACGTATACACCAATCAAATTATCAGCCTGACTGCCGTTTCAATAAAAATACCAGGCAATACACATACAGGAATAACAAAATTTCGAGTCCTTTTCGAGACTTGATTGATTATTTAAAGATTTGTTTGTTCATGCATTACATTCCGCTACAGTAAATACTTTAAAAAGTTGGTGGTTAATGCACCAGGACATTTGACTAATTTATTTTCTCTACATGTAAGCATTACATTGGAATCGTTTCAGTGTTTTTGGTTAACCGATCGCTTTTATTCCCTCAAATAACTACTCCCACATTCTGTACAGTATTCAGGATAAAATATGGTAAAGGAAATTACTTTCTCATTTTTAAATTCAACGTCAGCAAACATTTATACCTATATACGATTCATTACATGAATTAATGAAAATTCGCTGGAAATATGTTAAAGTAATAAAAACCGAAGAAATTGCATTTTTGATGATGGCATCCAACGAATTTTACAGAATTCTGTCATCTTTAAAGTGTGGAATCCATATGAAAGTGATGTTATAAATTTTTCTACTAAAGATGGAGATGAAGTGTGCGTGGTTTACATATAAAGATGATCAGCAATAAAGAAATAGCACTTTTTTATAAATGTCTATGCAACTTAGTTGTTTCTCTACAACATACAATTCAAAATCAACACAATCCCTGTCTGCAGTTGAGAGAAATGTAAAGTTGAACTATGTAGAAGAGACTTTAGGATATTAGCAATCCTGTCTATTTTATATATTTAATGATAGAAGGATATTTGTTTTAACGATTTACAACTTTCGAACGCAACAGATTTTAGTATTTTCCCTATGTGATTGTACCGTTAAAATTATTTGGGGGATTTAAAAGTAGAAACGTGTTAGATGGGATCATGTCAATATTCGGAAAATTCAATTTGTGAAATGGAATTTGGAAACGTGACAATCGTGACTTGGAAAGTACTGACAAATCACTTGCTTTTTCATCTGTTTTCTTCTCATTTTAATTTTAAACATGTACTTATGTCTGATTTTTTATGTACAAAATGTGTAAGAATAACTAATAACTTTGAAATGGAGTATATTTGGTGTTCTTGTATTTATTTTATAAAATTGTGCAATATTTGTGTTTTTCCTTGCTTTACTACGAATTTGAGCTGCATCTCTTATTTAATCAATTGGATGTAGTATCTAAGCAATTCTATTGAAATCACATTTTTGTTCTAGCTATTTCGTCACGTCTCGCTATTTGAAAAAGTTAGATTTTGATACAATTCTACAATTGACACATCTTCCTTTCAGTCGTTACATTTCTAGGCACTTAACGTTCCAATAATATCAAGAAATGTCATCAAGCTCTCCTGTATTATTTATGTTTCGATATTGTTTGCTTTAGTAATAGTCGTAAATAGATTAATACCATTCGAATAAATGTTTTTTTATTATCAGATTGGAAATTCTAGAAATGTTGCTTAAACAAAACAGATTTATTCAGAATTGATTTATAATTAACTGAAATTTCATCAACATTTAGCTCATTCAATTTCGGGTAATTGTTTGAATCGAAGATAATCAACCACTAAAACACTCTTCAATCTTCTTAAGTTTAAAGAACAAGGAACAATGGCATTATCAAACTCTTACTATTATCCTCATCAGTCGAATGTTCAAAGTTTATCTACTTTTATACGATAATACTGTCCTTGTGTTGCCAATTCGATAATAATTTAATCCAATTCGTTGAAAAGTTGTAAACATTCAAACCGTAAAAGTCAAAGTTTACAAGACACTTAGCCTGTTATCTTTCGATGCCAGAATGAGAAGTTTATCCAGACTGAAAATAGTTCGATGAAAATACACTGAGTCAATATCCTCCCCTTTTATACAATACTGTGAATATTTCCTAATTTTATCTTATCAAAGATTACTTTGCTATTGATCTAAAAGTAGAAGTCTGATGAAATTGTTTGCCATTTTTTAACGAAAATATAATTCAGTCAACACTTAATTAAATTGCGTCATTTAATAAAGTCTGCAAATGAAAACTTAATTGATATTATTATTTAAAGTTCTTTATCCATTGGGATGATGTCCCTTGCATTAGAAAACTTCATTGTCTCGATGAAAAAATCAGCTTTCCAAGTTGCAGTATCTAAATGATTTCTCTGATAGAAAATTATGCGAGAATTCAACTGTTAGACTGGAATCAATTTAAATGTCATTTGCAATGCTACCAAAGTATTTTATAGGTGTATTTTTCTGGAAAAAAGTTTTAATTTTCCTCTTTTCTCTAGTGTTGGTCATAAATTGGCTTATTGTTATCGTGTAGTATAAAGGAAATGAAGCTAATAACTATATAACTAGAATTTTCTCGGTTTTGTTAGTTTTGCAGAATTGTTTCACAGTATTGTTATTGTCGTTAAATTACAAAAGGCTTACATTAGAAACTCATTATGTTTTCTTTGAAAGTTGTTATTTGTAATAGAGTGCTGTAACTTTACCAGACAGCAGTACTTTAAATAACAAATGGAAATTTTTGAAGTAAAACTTCTTTAGGCGCGACTAGGGGGTAACTCAGAAATTTTTTCTGACGGAAGTAAGGCTCGAAATAGTTTCCGCTATTTAAAATATTTAGTTCTACTAAAATCCTAATAATACTAAAATTTCCAACTTCATGTAACGAAATTTAGAAACTCCGTAGATGTAAGGTTGGTATCTTAATTCTGGTGATATTTCTCAGTCATGTGACTACAACATCAGGTTGGTTGTAGGAATAGGAGAACAGGTTTGAATTTTGGGTAGATTGACATGGGCTGATTTGATCTTTAATTTAATTTTTTATTGTCAATTAATTTAATTAATGAACGAAAATTCTTCAAAAAGTGGTAGTGGTATTAATGAATTTTATATAGAATATAAAATAGTTTAATTGTTTCAGTGATATGTGTCATAAACGTCAAAAAGTTTTACTTCAATCGCACACAATTTTTCTTATTGTGTTTAACTTTATGTTTAAAAAGGAAAAAGGATTGTGGTTTACTGCTCATTTCAACCAAACCCTGGGCGCTTATGCCCTTTTATGGATGATGGTTACTGCTCATTTCACCAATTCTAGGCGTTTTTTCTACGATGAGGGACCTGCAAGGGGGGGGGGCGGTCTAGGGACATCCTAATCTTGCTAACTGGTCCATGTACTTTGTGGCATGGACAAATTAACAATTTAGATTATAAGAAGAGGAAAAATTCTGAAAATCCTTTTTCATACCGTGCAGAGGTTTGAACCCCGGACTTCTAGGCGTAAATCCCTATCGTTAACCATCGAGCCATTCGGCTCGTGAATTTGCATATGAAAAGTGTACTATAAATGAAAACGATTTTCTACGATCCAACGGATACAGCCGACATTCCATCGTGTGTTGGGCACCCGAAAGTACTCGATTGCATTAATGTATAGATGTTGCTAAGCAACCACAATTTGAAATACCTAACATGTTAAAACGTCTGTCATTGGTTGAAATATAGATTTCCAAAAATATGCTTCGGAAATGCTCATTTTCCACACGGTAGCAGATGGTAATGGAAAACGGGACGATTGATTTAAGACAATCAAATATACTCTCATGATAAACTGTAAATTGAATGAATTCAATAGAAATGCGGTCCAGCTGGTGATGTTTGAAAGTACTTTGTGATCAGTTTCTAACTAGACATGCGTAGTCTAGTCATCAACCAAACAATCTAGAATTGTGGGTGGGAACATACCTAATAATTGCCACTATAATCTACGAGGTGTTCTTACAATGAATATATTTCAAAATAAATACTGTTGAGGGTAACCAGTCCACTTCTGCGAATATGAAAAGATTGAAGAATTTTTGAAAAAAATCAGTCTTATTTGTGTAAAGCTTTACAATCGAATTGAAAATAGTGTTAAACAAATATTTATTTATATACAGTTTACTTAAATGTAGTCAACTTTAAGGCAATTAAAGCAATTGAAATCGAGCCACAATTGTCAATTTGACAACGGTCAAGTCAAGTCGCACAGATTCAAATCGTCAGAGTATAGATCGCTTCTGGTATTTTTAAATGAATTCCACATACCCACACTTAAGGGTGAAAATGTATAAAATCAAAATCTACATATAATTGTAGACAATATTACCTATTTTTAATGCATAATGTGAATATAGCTTTATATTATTCTTTGTAAAGTATATCATTAATGAATATAACTAAACTGTAATATTTTAAGTTAAGTTTAATCGTTTCATGATATGTGCCATAAACGTCAAACAAGTTTTACTTCAATCGCGCGTAAAGATTACACGCACACAATTTTTTTATATTTCCTAGGAAATTACTAATTTGAATTGGAAATTTGATAAGCTTGAAGTTCTAGTTAGAAGTGAAGATTTAAATTTTCTCTTCTTCCTATTTATATCTGTCCAATTTAAGCATTTGATTAGGAGTAATTTTATAAAAAGTCCATTTAACACAATCAAATGATAAATCGTCGTAAATTCTATCTAGTAATTTTTTCAGCAAATATTCATTTATTGTTTCTATTTCTTTTAGGACCTATTGGAAACAACATTGAACTATTGTTAATTGTTCTGGCAAAGAAGTGAAATTGTTAATCGTCTCTTGTTCATAGTTTCTTCTTTCAAACTTCTACTTACGTGTTTTTTGAGACTTTCTTGTTCTTATTGTACGACGACTATTATATTAAACTCCTATTATTATTATTTACTAGATTGACAAGTTTCTCATAGAAATAACGTCAATATTAAGCTTTCAGATTTTGTTAAAGTTTTGTTGAAACAACATCCTGTTTCTTTGTTAACGATTGTTTTGTTAGTTTAGGATACGGTCTTCGTTGTCATGTAATATAAAATAACTTTAGTCTTATATAGTATGTACATATTTTTAATAAATGGTCATCTGTTCTAGTCAAATTTTCTCTGAGATGAAAATCAATCTCTATTTAATTGACTGAAAAAGATGTTATTTGCTAAAAACTGTTGCTGGTTTGATTTTATTTTAAAAATTAACGAGTATTCAATAAGGAAATAATTTCTACTTCATGGAGAATCATAAACGAAATCGTTGTTAGATAAATAATTATAAATTTGTTTAGATGGAAATTTATTGCTGAAACAGACGGAAACTTTCTGAATTATTTGAATTCAAACTAGATTGTCATATCAGCAGAATTCCAATTAAACTTGTTATGTATATTTCATATGAATGGTAGGAAAAACAAATCTGAACACAGAAAAGTGTAAAAATTGAAAAACTTGACAATTTTCTAATAAATATTCATTTGCAACCGCAAATAAATAAATGGCAATACAATTTATAAACTACATACCATTCGAACATGCAATTAACAGAGTCAGAATTTACAAATGATGAAATTTAATTAGTGAATGAATACAAGTCCCGTATGGTTAGTGGAAGATGTCTGAGGGGAATTTCAAGAGGTTGTGTTCTAATATTGTTACTGCTTTCGCATGGTAACTGATGGTGTAGGCCCTCAATGACAATTTTCGTAAAAATGAGAAATCTACATATCAAAATTGAATTCAGTATTAGTGTTGGGTTTTTTTTTTGCCAGTTTTGCGAATGAATATTAAGGTATCTAGGTTTTATTAAAAAACATTAATTTTCTCATATTATTTCCCCGATTTCCGATTTTTCTCATTTTCATACATTTATTAAATAACAACGTTCGCTTTCTCTTAAATAAGATTTTCTAATTTAATTATTGCTTCAATATTAAGCTTATAAAAAAAGAGATGTAGATAACATAAATAATAATAAACGTTTATTATCAACGCAAAAGCGCTGGAGAAATAATGTTGTTTTTTGAAATAATTTGATAATTAAAGATGCTTGCTCTTTTTCTATTTCAGTTAGCCTTTTAAAGTCAAATTTATAGTATAATAAAAAGTAAACAATTCTTTCGATTGACCGAAGATAGATTGGAATTAAAAACGTTAAATTATCTGAGCTAGTTTTCAGTATTCTTTTGTTACGTATTTGAAGAAATCTAAAACTTCTTAGTCACAATAACAAAAATATTCGGTTCAATATTTAAATAATCAATCATATAAATGAGGGATGATTTTTGATTTTCCATATAAAAACTCTGGAAAACTGCATCAATCATTTTTCAATATATCGATGTCAAAACGGATTACGTCAAACTACCTTTGTAAAATAATATATGTGAATTTCCTTCCGGTTAATAACAACAAAAACTAGCTGTGGCAGTGTTGAATTACACTACATTATTCATTTGATAGAATAGTTAATAATATACTGCAAATGTTGAAAACAATAAACTAAGAATAGAGGAGTGATATGTTGGTAGTATTGTGGATATGACAGTTTGAATGTAACAAGCACATCCTCTACAAAATGCAACAATACTATGCTAATCTCTTTTGTGATTGTTGCTAATTTGCTTTCTCAAAATCCTCATATAGGAGATAAAGAGAATAAGGTAGTATTTGACGTATCTCTATTTATAAACTGGTACATACCATTAATACAAATTGGTGTTGGAAGAATTTTAACACTATTACACGTTGAAATAGGCAAACATCTCAATCTTACTTCTAGCGGAACAGCAATTGGATTGTGTTGGAGAACGATATAAATTTCGAACGATCCTATAAATAGCTTTAAACAAGATATAAGTCTTTTCCTACAAGAAATAACTGATGTTCTTTTATGAAAAACAACAAATTTGTGATTGTTTGATTGTTTATCTTCTTTTGTTTTGTCATTGCTACTATACAATTTAATTTAACGTTAAAATTTTGCATTAAATAGAAGACAGTTTGTAAGATACTTATCAGTTTGAGATTTGAGGTCTGAAATTGATGCTATCGATTATATGGTTTCAAGGCAATAAGAGCTGCAAGAAGTAAAACAAATGTTGCAAGACTGCCTGGAGTTTTATGATCATAAGTAAAAAATTAACCAAAATTACTAGAGTGATTGTTGTAAGCTAATGTTTTGGACATCGAATAGTGGAAAATATGACGTTAAAATATAAAAAAATTGAGTACATAAGTACAAGTGAAGAAAATCAAAGTTCTGCCGTAGTCCTCATCTGATTAGCTTGTTACAATAGAATATCTTTGAGAAAACTTTGATTTCCATTATTTTATTTACTAACTGGTAACCAAAAATGGATAACTGTAGCTATAATAATTTACGTACAAGTTGACTACATAATAAACATTATGATTGTGTACAAAATCTCGTTAAAATATCTGAAAAGAGTCCTGCATTATGCTCAAAAGCGCCTTTATAGATTACCTATATGGTTGGCTGAAGATTTATTGACATCATGAGACTTTTGTATTGTAATGACGATTCTCCAATATTTGCTTAATATTCAATATTCCATTCAAACAGAGAGACAGTAAACAAATTAAGGAGTATAATAAAGGATGATTGAATGTTTAATCAACGATTTAAATGATCTCAATAAAGTAAGCAAATAGCTTATTTATTATTAATAATATTAAAACATCATATTATAGAAAATGATCATTTTGATTGGCAAATTTCAAATTTTAAAGCCTAATGAGTTATTGTGAACAAAACGAACGAAAACATTATGCAAGAAACTTCATTTCCATAGTACAAATCTTGTTCATTTGACACGAATTCTTTATGACCGTTACGAACATAGTTGTTAGACAGATGTTGGTATCAGGATTTAACTTTTAATCTTGCCTGATAATGTTTACAAATAAAAATTGAATCGTAGTTGATAGAAAGATTGCCACCTTACATAAGTTGATTTTTAGCGAAATCATTCATTAGATATAAAAATTGTTTGAATTTCCTTGAATCTAAAAAAGGAGAGACAATGACAATGCTCATTTAACAATATAAGTCAAAAGAAACTGAAAATTCTGCTATAATTCGAGATGCATGGAAATTCCTAAAATGAGATGAAAGTTAACTGTATATTCAAATGAATTGAAAAAGTTTTTACATAATGAAACGTTTAAATTGCATTAAAATTCAAATTTCGTCAAGTTTGATTCTTTAAATTCAAAAAAAAACCCAATTAAAAACTATGTTATAAAATAATTAAAAATTCTGATTAACAAGAATCCTTCTTATTGCTCAAACATAGAATTTTATTGATTGTCATGGTTTTCCAGCAGACCCTAGTTAGTCCTCATCAATTAGTGATTAATTGAGTTGAAGTTTTCTTTTTGTTTGTCTTCTTCCGATGGACACTCTAACAATCTGGAAATTATCTATGGCGATAATTAGCAGTACAAGAGAAATTGTTTTTCTTCAAATACAAATAGACAATAATATAACGAGGCGGCAAAAATTTGCTCAACAAATTTCTAAATTCCACTCTAGTGGTAGTTGTTTACATTGAATTATGAACAAGACAACATGAATAAAGTTGGCACATTGCCAGTAATAATAAACCACTTCCTTTGTGACTACAATTCACGATGCAAAAGTGGCTTGCAGTATAAATTCTTGTGGCGGCATAGACGATCCTTGAGTAATTCTGCAAGGCTTCTGATATTTTGAATTACATATTACCATTATTATTATTATTAGCCTTGCAATATTACAAAATTATTTCTAACAGCATGTTGTTCGCGCATGCAGTAGCTATTTTGTATATATATACAATGCTTTTCCACGGCTTTTATACTTTCAACATGTCTCATTAATTTTTCATTTTAACTGTTGTTGATAACAGACAGTTTGATTATTTAATTCAATTCGTTGACGTTAAAAAAATGCTAATTGTATGTTTTTTTTTTGAGCGTTTGTGTCAGCAATGAAACGAATGGATGTTTTGTTATTGACAGAATCGCACACATTTACCATGTTGATGGTTTAAGCTGATGTAATTTTTACCGACAAGACTCGCTGATTTTTTTTGTAAATTTGTTTAAAATCCTCCCATAAAACTGTTATAAAGTTACTCAAATGGTTAGGTGCTGATAGTAATATTAGTTAATTGATGAAAATTAGCTATAAGGCAAAATTAATTTAATTCTAAGAAGCGCACATCAAAGACTGTGGCTTCTCTGATTCACTAAATTGAATTTATTAGATAAGTATATAAGTTGACTCGGCGCATCCACCATTTTTGGCATACCAGTTATATACGAAACAAAGAACAGGAAATGTTCCTAGTAGTTTAGTTTTTCATATAAGTGTTCTTTTATGTGTTTTTAACGTCTCAGAGAGATACTCCAAAGTTTTTTTTTGTAAGACTTGTTAATGTTGTATAATTTAGGTAATCTTTACCAGAAACACCCAATTTATTTATTTTTCTGTGAAGTTTTATTACTTTATAATAAGTTACTAAAGCGTACATATTTATATATTCGTAACACGTTTAATAACTAACTTTTCAAGCAGCATATTGTCTTAGTCTTCGATTTTTTCTCACGACACACAACAAATTTTCTATCAAAATATCCCAAAAATTTTTTAATTATTGTATATCGAATTTTTATGAAAACCACTCAAATATTTTCACCAATTCTAATGAATCCGTCCATGTGTTTTTAAAAAAAAAGGTGAATAAATTCACAAAAGCGGAAAATATTAATATGTATTCATGATTTTCTTTTTTTTGTACAACATGTGTGCTGTAGGCTTTTTATTTGTTTATTTTTCTCTTTGTAGCTTTCAATGGCCATAGGAAAAGAATTTGTAGAAAAATATTTATATATACAATTCTAAAACTTTTATTTACCTGTTTATTTTGTGACTCATATTGCTATTCATGAATTCTATTATGGAATTTTTTGGCGGTCCAGCTTTAATAAATTCAGTAGAAAATGGTATAAGAAAATTCAGATTGGCACAAACAGGACGCGATTATGTTCAATAATGCTAGTTTATTCCATTGTAGGGTCATACTTTTTGGAAATAATAATGTTTCAAAGGATGATCCATATTTATTCACCTGTAAGAGTAATCAAATGACAAAACGAATAACTGGTGATTATTCACAAGTGAAACTCTAGTGGTAGAAATCATTTTTCTATATAAGAAAATGAGGACATGTTGGGTGGAATTTTGTTATAAAGGACACTACAGTGATCGGTCGGCTCCCTTTTTCTAGATTATTCATCTAGAATTTGTCACACAGTTATCTAGACATACCCAGACTATCGACAATACAAAACTTAATAGCTGTAAATTCAAGCTTTTTGCACAAAATCACGTTGCTTTTGTCGATTGCATTCGGAAATAAGAGTGAATTTAAGCATACCAATGAGAATTATTTCCATATATATATTGTAACGTGTAAATATATAGGATTGGGTTAAAAAGGTAAATAATATCCACCTCTACGACTGCGCTGATATTAAAATCTAGTTAAAAAAAATTGTACGAGTGATGATCCACATGGACGCTGCTATTTTTACTTTAATTCAGTAAAAGAAATTTGAATGGCTACAAAGAAATGATGAAATAGTTGAAAATTTTTCTCTCATTCTTATATTTTTTTTGTTTTTTTGAAAGCAACAATAAAATGGAAGTAAAAGGAATTTATTAAATTTTTGTATATGTCAGAGGTAATTTTCTTCATTTCTCTTTTGCTTATTTGGAATTTGTTAAAGTATGTAGAAATGGTGATATTTACTTTAAAGATCGACGTAAAAAAGATACGTCTTCAGTTTTTCTACTTGAAGAATTTAATTTTGAAATGATATCTTATGTGATATGATTTCAGCAGTAATGGTTGTTTGAGCATGGAAAATGGAAATAGAAAGAGGAAACGCCGACAAAATCTCTTACGTTATTTGTATATTAGGTGGAATTGAGAAAAAAATTTGACGTTTTCGAGGATTTTCAAATGAGTCTCTTGCATTAGAGTGCCATCACGATCGCTTAACTGGTCAAAATAATAATAATAAAAAAAATTCTACACATCTACGATTTGTATTTATAAAAAAATTGTCTTCCAACTCAAGGAAATATCTGATTTCTAAATATAAATCAACAGAAATCTAGAAGATTGATTTATCAACAAGAATTGTACGTTTCCTTTACTTTTACTTGTTTCTTTTTTTTCAATTCCCTGATCATATTTGAGGAAGGTAGTTCTAATTAATTACGTCTATATTTATTATTAAGAGATAAATCCACAAAGTTTTTTTTTTGGTAATAAATGAAATTGTTGATAGATTTGTTTTTCTTACATTACAAATGCCACAAACTCAACAAAAACTATTTGAAATAGTTATGTGATTCAATTGTACAATAAAACGTGCGCTTGCGATCTTTCCACATGATTTAATATTAGCTTGCGGTGTGGCCGGTCGTTTTTCTTTTGCCTTTCTTCATCTTTAATGAATGAGTTGGAAAGGAGAAAGAATGTAGTGGGATGAATAAAGTTGATATATTTATAAATTCTATTGGAGAAAGATTCTGTTTGCATTTTGATCGTTAATAGGGAGTTGAAGACTAAGAATTCCTTGTTATAATTCTCATTCAAATCTACTATTTAGACTCGTTTTTATTTGTAATTGAACATTTTTGGATCGATATTATTAATGAAGTGCATTTAATAGTAACAATTTGAATAAATATTTAGAGCTCCTACTAAATGAAATTAATATTTGTTGTTGCATAAATTTCTCATCAAAATCGATCTCGATAATATTTATCTAGCTGCTTGTTCATGTTTATTAAATATTAATCGTTTTATATAAACCACTGTGCATTAATATTGTAATATATTAATTTAATGCTATTAATAAACAAAACATCAAATCTATCCGAGTTGAAATTTAGCATCTCAACAACTGAGGATCTGTAAGCGCTATTTTAGGACATCCAGTGTAGTTAATTAAGCACACTATACTTTAGAACCTCAATAGCACCTCAAATAGACAGTTTTTTGACGATTTGCACATTTTAGACGCTATTGAGGACATAATTTGAACGAATAATATCTCAGCAGCACCTGAAAGCCCTCAGTGTTGATGGTGAATTTTATTCTTTTCAGGTGGCCTTGAGTACCAAATATAAATGACTAGCGCCTCAATAGCACCTTGAAAGCCTCAATTGAAATAATAATAATAATAAATTTTTTTTCAGTATTCAGATTTATTTGTCTACATTTATTATTTATACATAAATATTAAATATATTGCATAATTACATAGTTGTTATTTTGTTCTTTTTTCTAAAACCGTCGAGGGAAACAATTTTACCCCTTAATCACGAATGATACCTTCATTATCAACATTTAATTCATCTAATGCTTCACGAGTGGTAGAGATGTTATTGACAGAATATCCGTTAACTTATCACTGAGCCACCAACCGAAGGTAAAGTTAATTTTCACATTCTTATTAGCCATTTTTGAAAATAAAAATATAAATTTTGGTTTACTTAAACTGTGCGTCTACTTGCTTTCGAGGGTGATTCAAGAACTACGATTATAGGGTTGGTACGAATGAATATTACCGTTTCATTTCCACATTCACCCAAGTACATCATCACCTGTTCAAAAATATACACCCTTCTCCCGCACTTCAGCGTACTTCCACGACATACTCTAAACAATAAATGTGATATGCGTAAAAGCATTTAAGATTTCATTGCTTTTTTCCTTTATGCTTTACTTTAGACTCTTGAAGACTTACTGAGGTGCTATTTTATTTTAATTTTTCAAATCGGACGTTCGAGATGTTATTTATGAGCTCAAAATTCAAATAGATCCTCTGTTTTTGGACATTGGTTTTACGAAAGAGCACTTTAAGACATAAACGAATAAATTAAATTTACTGCAATCAAATTAAAATTCTATCTATAAATAGTTTACATCAATTTAAATGACAAAATTGTTATCAGTCAGATTAAATCGATTAAAAAGCGTTTAGTATATATCTGATGTTTGTGTTTTCAGTTAACAATTTTTAATTGCCACTAAAATTTCCACATAAAATATAAAAACAACGTTTGATGTACACAAATAATGAACATTTCAAATGGCCTCTTTGATATGTAATCGACTGTGATTATAATCGATCGAGTTTGCAATCTCTAAATTTTACCAATAATAATCTACATGTGATCATTATCGTCTATAAATTCTTCTTTAATTATTCAACGAATTATTTAAAAATTGGCAATTGTTAGTTGAAAAATATTCAAAATCAAAACTGTTTTTGCTCATTTAAAATTGACACATAGCTAATAACTTTATAAGGTGTACATTTTCAACGTTAAGTAATATGTTTCTTGAAGATAATGAAATTGGAGAATATTCATTTATAAATAGTATGTTTGTCTGTAGAAAATTTGTTTGTTGTTGGTTGTGTGTTGACTATGTTATATTTTCTAAACGAGCTATACGAAACTTGTTTGTAATCGGAGAATAGTTGGTTCACACAATCCGAAAATTGATTCTAACGAGATTTCATAGAATTTTCACGCCTATATAGAAAACACCAGCGAATTTAAATAAATAAAAATTATTTAATTTCATGTGTCAATTGATTTGTATAAAAACGAAAATTAAGAAGATTTTAGTCAACTGTAATGATTCGATATTAGTTTTGATCATTATCTTTTGAAAGCTGCTTTATTTAATCCTGTCAATAGACGAAAGTTTTGAAACTGTGATGGTCGTTATTTGATTAAAACTTCAAATGAATTTTCTTGATTTCTTAAAATGTACGTATTGTCTTCATTTTATTGTTGTTGACATCTATACAAATAGAGTATAATCGGCAGTAGAATTTCATGAAATGCGAATACGAAGTTAAATCTTTATCCTTAACTACTTGTTAGATAGAAATAAGTCACAAGTAATTTTGGTGGATGCGCCATATAATCTCTGTTTCTGTTCTACTTGAAGTAGTTTCTCTCGTATTTATCAGGTTGTTTAACATTAATTTTGCTGTACAATAAGCGTGGACTTGCAAGCAGAATTTTGTCTGACATAATTAGTACAAGAAGATTATTCTAGAATTGGTGTAGAATAAACATGAATGAAAGATGATAAGATGACAATTATTCCTATTCATTCTATTGGTAATTGTAGATCAAATCGGAACACTCTCGAATCGTAATAAATTAAATGACAAACAGATCTAACAGTTTTGTAGAAATCTAAATTCCAAATGAACAACAATAGGTGAATTTAATCAATTTCAGAGAGACGAACGAGCTTACTATTGGAAATTGAATTGTAGTAAATTATATAATTTAACATTTTCATATTCCCTATAATATTTAGGAACAAATTAAAATTAAATTGCCAGTCTCTATCTTATTACAAATAATTTCATGTATTCATGATCATCTAGTTTATTAATAACTAATTTCAATCCGTTATACCGGTAATGAACAAAACTACTGTTGTTAGTTGGATTATTTTCGAAAATAATGATTCCACAACGTGGGTCTTAAATTATTAATTTTGTTTTAAATTATTATTGAAACAATTCTACATTTGTTCATTTTTCTCTTTCTGTTTTTAAAAAGTTTCATTAGAGCAACAACATCTACCAACTTCATCCATAAAGTAATAAACGTTAATTCCACCTTCTGCATTTATAACGTCCTTAAGTGTAAGTATCCTTTAGATTTTATATCACATTAAGCTGATCGTTATTGTATAGAAGAAAGTGAGTGTACTAGTACTATGATATTATAAAATTCTGTTTATTAAATGAATGAATGAGAAATGCAGTGCTTAAGGGATAGATAAATAAATATTGCAGTTTTTGTTTGTTAACTAAGTTCATAATGCCCTACTATAATGTATTGTATTTACCTCAAGGTAGCTGAAATTTTCAGCATTACCAGTCTATCAGGTTTGTTATACTTTGCTGCTTAACAATATACAGAGATACAACAGATCTGTAGTCAATGTTGAAACTTTGACTATTAAGTCTGGAAATATGTATGTTCATAAAGTTTTTTAATCGTTTTCGAATCAAGCGCATCAAATTGCCAAAATGGATCGATACTTTCATCATAATTTTAAAACTATACGACCCAGTTTTTTCCAATAGCGTTCAACTCGCAGCAAGTTTTTCGCGATAACGTGTTTACATTTTATACGTAAACTTCTTCGAACAGAAAAATATACAAACACTAAGTTTGTGAATTGACGACAATTTGTTGCAAGTGTGTTTACATTAAACCAATAAACTCATCCGAGAAACTTACAGCGAGTTTTAAAAATGCGCGGAAATCTTCTCGTATTACTGTATACACACGTAAATTTTGTAAGTTTCTAGCACAGCAGAAATGGGGCGTAATATGATAAATATGAAATTTCATTCGATAGAAACGGAAGTTACCTGGAATTGAAAAGGTTTTCATTTTTAAGCAAAATTATAACGTAGGTGATGTCATCATAATATCGCTCTAGGACTATTGCGGATATATTCAATAAAGAAGACAGGATAACGGCGATTTACTGATGGATATTTGATTTCGATCACTATCAGATCAACAATAAGTATCATGTGCAAAAGTAATAACTCCAATGACAGCACTTCTATTACAAATTTGATTATTATCTTAAGAAGCCGGTTTGAAAATTTAATTGAAATCTATCAGAAGTCATTCTATGAAAGTTAACTATAGTGACTAAAACAAAAACCATTTTTTTTTAGTAAACGTACGAAAGATAATAATTAACCACCCCTGGCTCATCTAGGTATCACTACATTGCTGGTCACGTTTACTGCTTACAATTAGATATTCTCAGTAAAGTGTTCCAAGATAAGGCTGGCAGATAGAGTAACTCTAACCATTATTATCGTATGTTCTTTTGTATTTGTCTGTTTATACGTTTTTAGCTGAACAGAAAAAATGAATATAAAATTAAATACGAATTGATGAAACACAAGTGGATTTTATGCTTAGTAATCTAATTCGTTGACTGTAAAGTCCATTACGTGAAAAAAGACTGCTTGTTAAAGCTGACACGATATCATTTGTAACCAATCCATTTATAATGATGGTGATAACCATGGCAATCACTGACATTATAATGAACGTGTATTTGTAATTAACGTTTTCTATTATTGTTTGAAAACATGTTCATAAGCCTCTTTTACCGCAAACAGTTCACGTGAAACATTCTTCGGTTCAGATTCGAATTCGATTAACTTCTCCGTACTATCAGAACTGAAAATAAGCCTATATAGGTCCAATAATGGCTATCTCTGTACACTGGATCAATAGAGAGTAGTGGACAGAAACTGGCCAAAATGTGATATTTATATCGATTTGATTTATTGGTTTTGGGTTTTTTCAGTTAGTATCTCCTGAATCATGTTATTGCCAGTGCTAAGTTCAATAAGGATAAAACTTGTCAACAGATTTAATATAGCCCCAATTTTCATACATCAATTAATGAATAAAAATATAGAAACAAGGAATTTATAAAATTCTTTAAAAAAATCCTCTTTTCTTTTTTATTTCAGTAACAAATAATTCATTATCGGTCGATAAATTTTGTCATATTTTATAATATCACAACAAATGTGTAGGCTGTAATTAATGATGGTAGTTTAGAAGTTGTAAATGGTTTTCGAAAAAGTGGCACATCAGCAGCCATTTATAAAAGAAAATGGTTTTCTTGTTAAATATATGATATAACAATATAATAAAGGTCATTTCTTTAAGAAGATTAGAAATATGAGCGGAAAGCGATTATGATACGAAATTGACACTGAATAATAATTTTTTTTTAACATGACAACAATCTATCGATGATTCCCGTGTTGTGATTGACTTCAATTTATTGCACATGGACTTTCTTAAAATAACAGAAGTTGCAGCTTACCGTGAAAATGTTGTCAAAATTATACCACTAACACCTCTGTAAAGATACAATGAACACTTAATAAACTTCTTAAATTTTACAAACACACACACAGTAAAGATTAGAATTATCTAATTAAGAAATTAGTCTATGGTTCGATTATTGATTATGTTTTTCCTGCTATCATCGACTGATTATACGATGTTGAAAAAATACGCAAGATACACTTTATCAAAGTTATATTCGCGACAGACTCCACACCAGTCAACGGATAACGCCGTATTGCAAAGCGCCAATTCTGGAATGTAGATAGAAGGGATGGAGTCTGCGGACAATACTGATCCTGAGCCATAGCTACCACTAGAACTGCCGTGTTCATTTCCTCAACATTGTCTAACCCTTTTACTAGATATCAAACTCTATTCGCCTGGTTGCTTTGACTGATTTCTTTATTTTTCATTCAAATTGCCAAATTGTTTTTTGAGTGAACATTTAGAATTTGTTGCCAATAAACAGTGGTTTATTTGGCGATACGAATGAAAATGTTGGGGGTGAGTGTGAGTGCACACATTATAATTTTGCTTTGTGCCTGATTGGTTCAGATAAAGTCGATTGTCATTTTGTTTTATCAACTGAAATGTTTAGCAAAGAATGATAAACATTGATAAGAACAAATTGAATCTCATTAACAAAGTAATTGAATAGAAAATTAATTGGTGAATAAATTTGGAACAATTCATCAAATCCCGTGATAGTCCTAATAAAACATCCTAATGGGAGAGTAGTTACACTTCCCAGAGGACTACAAAATGAAAAGTTGCTTACTGAAATTTTGATCGTGAATTTTCTAGGAATTTAAGCCCATGAAAACGATCTTTGAAACTGTAATTAATAATAGATTTGGTCTCTCTCAGTTAGTAATATTGGGTTGGTGAAATAGTTATGGTGTATACGAAAATTCATGAATTATCAACCAACTTATGTAAAGGATGTTTATATTATCACTTGATAGAAAATTTTAAACAAAATTCAATTGTGTTCTACAAACACTTAGAGTCTGAAAAAACGAAAATGAATAAGACAATAAATACATACTTATTGGGGAATTTCTATCAAATTCAGATTTTTGCTAAAACGATAGATAGTTTATCCAAAAAAACATAACGCACATTTTCATCCCTTTGAGAAACCTACCTTTGAAAAATTCGTGTTTTTATCTTTAATAAATTAAATGAAGCTTGAATAATTTATCCCCAGCATATGTCAACGTGACTATCCTCACGATCCCGAAATAGCCTAAATCCTTGTAAGAAATTTAATGTGAAAGTTACATTGACCTTAGTATGGAAATAATGTACGTAGATGCATAAACAGACAACTACTTCATGTCTTAAATCCCATTAATTCACCGTGGCTACCATTGGCCATCATCCAAACTTTATTGAAATCTTTTCGTAAAATTAAAGTTAACATTAATTCACCACTCTATTTATTCAGAAAAAGATTACTAAGTTGGATATTTCCTTACCCTATTCAAAACTTTTAGTTCAGGTGGAAAATTATTGTTGATATATCTGCTGGAATTCATCTAAAATTCTGAATTAACTCGGACTGCTTTTATATCAGAAAACCAAAAGATCGTTTTACATTAGTTGTAATTTCAAGTATCCGATCTTTGTTGGTTTCAATTCAAGCAAAATGTAATTCATTGTTGTACAGAGCAACTCATTTTTAAAGCACAACGCAATAGAAAGCTATTTGTTCCATCATTAGGTACAATTGTACAATTAGATTTCTGTTAAAGTTCATTGACTATCTTTTGTGTTGTTTTCCAAATTGTTGTTGCCTTATAATTGGGTCCATTATAAATATTTATAGATGCAAAAATGTGAAATTTTAATACTACAGCTTATGCGTTAGTTTTATGTAGTGAAAACATAAGGAAATAGTGAAAGAAATGAACGAAAATGCGAGTCTTAGTGTTCATGGGTTGTAAATTTGTTGATCTCCTGATGCTCTGAACACAATATAGATATTATCTAGATGCAAATGTCACACAATACATTTATAATGTCACATTATTTGACAATTTATACAACATTTTAGAATAAACTAACGCCACATAATTCCACTACTAGATACCAAGAAAGGCGAAGAAAAAACATTAAGAAATCTACGTTTAAATGCAAATTTATGTTAGTTTTGTGTAACACCAAGTTGGAAACAAATGAGAACTACATTTTTCATAACATTGTTATATAGGATAAATATGGGGTTATTTCAGCAGTTATCTACAGGGCCGTCCTAAGATATTTGCCACCCATGGGCTACTAACAATAATGCGCTCCGTTTCATTAGAAAATCCACGGGAGCGTAAGCGCGTTTACGGTAACCGTTAAAGTTTTACAAAAGTTTCACATCTACTTTAACTAAAGAAGAAATAAAAATATGTGAAATGAATTAATTGGGCTATTGCAATTTACAACCAAAAATTGTTATATCTGATCACTTTATAAATTTTCATTCACTTGCTTGATTTTTATCAATGAAATTAATAGTTGAAGCATTCAGATGCTGCTCGTTCAGTGAAGATAAATTATTAATTCTAACCCAGTTCGCACAATTCTTAGGAAAATACAGTGCTTCATCAAAACTGATGATTATGTGAAATATTTCCCAACAAACGCACGAAATGGAAGAATGCTAGTAAATATTTGATTAATTTATCTTTCAAAGACCATTTCATTGTTGTGTTCTTATCTTTTACAAAACATTAGTAGTGGTAAACCTGCATAACAATAAGGGAAAACGCCATCATCACAACGAACCTTAAGAAGCTCTAGATTATAATGAACAAATTTGAAACAATGAATATTAGAGGAAATAACAATCTGTACGGATGTGGGTGGTTAATCATCAACTCGTACTGTTCTTCATTTTAGATCTGATAATATCCAGCTGAAGACAAACAACCACTGTGAGAACCTCTGTAATGGAATCGAATTCATTCAGGTACAGTTAAGACGACCATTATCGTAAAGTTATATGGAATGTACCTAAGCGAATTTGCCTGTTCTAATTTCACATATCGAAGTGATTTGTAACTATATTCCTATATTCCATTATTATCCAGCGATCTTAAACAAATTGAAATCAGAACTTATTATCAGTTGTATAACAATCTAAGCAATTATATGTCAATTTAACAAAAGCTTAATCAACATTTCTGTTATTAGCCTTTGAAAGAAAACATTTAATCTTTAGAATCGCTATTTTATTATTGATTATCACCATTGTTGGCATGAATTCGAAGGGTTGCTGTAATTATCAGCTAGGCTGTACCCTTATAAAATCTTAAATTCACGCAATTTTTCCAGCAAGTAAATAATTACTTCGTTGTTTTTTGTGGCGTTTCAATTTATTAATTTATGTTAGTTGAAGGTGGGATTCTAGAAACAGATTTCATATTCCCATTAATGTTAATGCCGATAAATAAAAGATAACTTGATGAACATTAATGGTGCTGTAAATTGGTAAACTTCAAATAAGTTTTCAGTGGTTGTAGTGAATGACGTGGTTCATAGAGACTGCACACTTTAATTAGTGCATCAGCACACCTTAATTAGAGCAACAGTGCAAATAACTTGAGAGAATTCTATTATATAGAAAGAGAACGTTTGACGTATCCGAATAAATAGTGGAAAGCTTAAATGAATACATTAGAGTTAAAAAACAATTAACAAACAACACATAATCAGCATAGTTTAATATTCTAATTAATATTGACGGTTACAGCATTGTTAATAAATTAT
This sequence comes from Meloe dianella, assembly GCA_028455855.1. Classification (NCBI taxonomy): domain Eukaryota; kingdom Metazoa; phylum Arthropoda; class Insecta; order Coleoptera; family Meloidae; genus Meloe; species Meloe dianella. Next base: position 1,765,102 of record JAPTHL010000060.1, read on the forward strand.
TTAAGACTCCAAATTGAATATTTATATGCAGAATGTTGCATTAATTAGCAGATACGAACTAAATATTTCATTCGGTCCAGTTTACTAAACGTTATTGTTCATTACTTCTCAATAGATTGTGGTGAATACTACTTTAAAAATAATTTCCTATCCCGATATTGTTTACTCTACAACTTCAGAATATTTCAAGAGGTAATTAGATTGTCGATAGAAAGCAAAGTCGATGTCATAAGAGCCGATGGTTTTCCGCCTTTTTCTTCTCTACTTTTCTTCGTTTTCTTCTCGACAAATACATGGATTACATTTTAGTGTTTTTGGTGTTAAATTGATACAAATCCAGCCCCCTTGAACAGAAATAGTGCAATCTCCAGATATATTATTTGTTTGGCTTGATGGATTCAGATTTCAAGAAAATCTCACACCGAACGTTTTTATTTCTCTTCCTTTTACAACAAAAAAATTCTAACTTATACTAGAAGTTATATAAAAAAAAAACAATGTCTCAATAAAAAACCATCCTTATATATCCTTATATAGAAAAAAAACAACGTCTCAATAATAAACCATTCTTGGAATGATTCTTTGATAGCAATTTCAATGTAGCTGATTACTCGTAAAAACATCTCAATGCAAATTCAACCTTCTTTCTCTCGATAAAAGTAAAATGTTCTGATAAGTAATTCAATTTAATTACATTCGGATCTTCTAAAATAGTAGCGATGGCATTTATTAAGCTGGATAGAGCTGCATTTATTTCAAATAATAACAGTACAAATATCGTTCAATTTACATTCGGCATCAAATAAATCTCTCTGTTATTCGATTTATTAATTACAATTATTAAATATTTGAGTTAGATATCAGTCCTTATACCAATTAACGTCTCAATGTTTTACAATAATACGAAAAGGGTAGAAACAGTTTGCATACTATATAGTGACATAACGAAGCAATTATTGAGCTTATTGCGTCTTTACATAAATCATTAGGGAATACAATATAACTAGTCTTCTAATTTGTTCTTTTATAATTGTACTGTCGCCCAAATGTTACGACCACCTTTTCGTTATTATTCCATTGTTGGTAGGCTAGATCGATAAAAAGTGACGCAATTTCATTGACATACACATATTTTTGGTGTTTTTCTAAAGGAACTCATAGTTTACTGACAATGAGTAGGGAATATACCAAATGGGGAATACCGCCAAGTTGAAATTTAGCGCATCAATAGGTCATCTAGGTTTTCGTTTCTTTTGTTATTCCGGGGATACAACGATTTTAGTAGCGTTGCGAAGGCGCAACTGAAAGCTTAGTCTCGCAAAATTGATGACCTACCTGAAATTTAGCGCATTAATAATAGCACATCAGAAGCATATTTTTCAATTTTACTTCAAAATAATTTTATGATCCTATGCCATAAAACATGGTATTTAAATGCTATTTAAATAACTAGTGGATAGACTTTTTTGATGGGCTTTCCCAAAAAGAAAACAGCAAGCTGAAGGAGATGAGGGCACTTATTTTGCTTCCGTTCATTTCTTTTACTGATCCGTTACTGTGTAGTCCTGTTCGAAGCAAGCTCACGTGTCATTTTTGAGTTATTAACAAGCATTACTGTTGAGTTTTTATTGTTGAAAAAACTAAAAAATCTTGGCACTGAAGGAAAAATTCGCTATAAAGAGGTAAAACTATTTTTCAGTGCAATTTAAAAAAAAAACAAAATATGCAGTGGGAAAAAAAGAGAAAACTATTAAAGAAAAATGGACCTAGGCATTTTGCAAAAGTATTTTATTATTATTATTATTTTTTTTATAATTGTTACAGTCATTGTTATTATCATTATAGAAGGGATACCCTTGAAACGCTATTGACAGCGTCTCAATGGCGTCTCAAAGTAAAATCAAACATATACTGAGTTGAAACGTTTGAGGTGCTATTGAGATGCACAAACCCAAATAAGTACATATTTGACACGCTATTGATACGCTAAATATTGACGTTATCGTTAGCGTATTCAGTATTTCAGTTTCGTTAAACATTGATGCCCTAATGATTTCTATGTCAAGACAATAACACCTGTGAAATGGGACCGATATTGAAAACAGATTCGTGGACACATGGGTCTTTTGCTTGTTTTGTATTGTGATATTTCCACCAATTTTGAACAATTTCTAGTATAAACATTCGTTTGAGGTACCATTTTAGTTGTGGAAAAGCTAGATTATCATATCAACTATTTGAACAAGAAATATGTTGAATACAATGCACATAAATTTATTATTTATGTATGAAATATGAAAATTGAAAATTAAACGGGTTGTGATAATAACAGCACAATTAACTATTAGAACTAATTTAAGGTTGTTGTAACATTAATGTTTACGTTTAGAATTATACTAGAAACATGCTTTGACTACGTTGACACAATGTAATTAGCTTCAGAATTGCCAAATCGTTTACTGCATATAGAACACATTAGAATGGAATCAGAGTTTACACATGTATAATTACAAATTTAGACCACCTGCAAACACTGTTATTTCTAAATTGATTTAGAAGTTAATTACAAATTATTATTTACTGTAAGGTTGAGACTTTTCGAATCGCTAAAAATCGTATTTTTTGATGTATTTTTCGTTTACTACTTTGAAGGTAAAATTGAAAATGAAAGATTTTCTATTCTAGAAGGTATTTCGATTAAATAAACAATCTTTGAGTGGATAAAGAACTGAATATTTAAAAAAAATCTATTAGTGTTTTCAAAAGACAAAAGCCAACAAAAAGAATAATAAAGTTGTGACCTTTGGTTGTATATCTACAAATATCCAGGATAATGTAACGTAAATGTTGTAAATACGCTTTGGCTTTAGATAAAGAAATCGCGAAAGCGTTGAGGTTGAAGTTGTACAACAATTACAACAAAGGAACAAGCATACAAAAAAAATGGCAAAGAAAAACGTGAAAAAAATTATTAGTTGATCTCATCTACGTTAGTTTTTTTATTCTTGATGCTTTTCTCATTGAATATATCCGGATAGCTCCTCTTTTAGATCAAGTCAAGAACAAACAGTATATTCAGACACCAAAAAAAAGGAAATTAATAATACACCCATGAACATACTAAGCTCTAGGAAATGTAAGAGATGTTCGTTGGGAAAGTTGGAAAACACAATTTAACTGAATTTAGAATAATACTAGAAATGAATTATTCACTATTTATTTTATCAAACACATCTGGCAAGGATACATTGATGCATTGTTATATTTTATTATTGTTGCACAATTTTAATATAATTATTCAGTATGTGTGTGTATGTATAAACTCCAAGATTGGCGAGTCTCGGAGGATGAGTCGAAAATTTTCGAGCTGCAGCATTTGGAGAAGAGTCGTTCACCTCTTTTCTGTTTATTAATTTTAATATCGCTCGTTACATAGACCAACTGACTCATTAATTAACTCTAGAATCGGTACAGTGAATATCATCACCAAGAAGTGTTTACAATTTCATTGTCGTTATAATCATCTCCTGAAAATATTGTTCAATAACGCTCCATATTAATTTCCCTAAATTAATGAGCATTAATTAACAAATATAAATTATAAAACTGGATATTTACAATCGTTTACAGTATCATTTCTACGTCTCCCATATGAAGCTTACATATAAATTCAATGTAGAGCACACACAACATATTCTCATCATTAAGGACGTCAGTTTATTACATTACCATCCTTTGTTTCCCCTTTATTTTGTTGTTACTCTGCTGAATTAACAAACCAACAATAAGAAAAAACCCTAGTGACACTAAAATAGAATTACATTGTTTTGTTTTAGGTTTAGCCAAAAAATTAATTTTGATGTTCAGTCAGTTCTGAGATTGTTTAGTTTCTCTCTAATTTCTTAATACCTTTTATGTATGTAATGAGAAACTTTATCACATGCAAATAATTGAATTTGGAAGTTGTACCTGTTACAGAAAACAATGAGCTGATTACAGAAAACAATTAGCTGATTAAATTTAACATTACAACGAGCTTTGTTATAGAGATTTGGATGTATTTTGTATTGTAGCGAAAATGATGATGGTGTCATAGTCATCCTCAGTTTTAGAATTCCACTGAGAATACAGGGATAATAACATCTTTATGTTATTATCCTAGTTTTACAACGAATTGAATGTAGGTCGTTATACGAAACGGTAAACTCTATTATTCATCAATTTTAGTGCTATATACCTTAGAATTGAACTTATTTATCATAATTTATAATCTAATGCATATTCAATTTTCGGTCAATACAATGCGTTAGTATAGATATTTGCAATTATTGTCGTAGACGAAATACATTATTTGCCCCTTTATAAACGAGTAACTGAATAAACAATAAAAGCAATGATAGTAAGTTTGTCCGGGATAATTATCATCATATCCTATGTGTGGTCAAATGAAATTATGGTAGTGCTGGATAAATGAAAATGTCCATTCATACAATTACAACACGATGAGATATGACAGCTTTCAAATTGGTTGAAATTTATAGTAAATTACCAACAATAAATTATTGAGGATTTATAATACAAATTATCGCAATTATATTAATTACATAATTACAATTTTATTGCTTTGATTAAATTATATGTACAGCGTCTAGCTTATTAGAATTTTGCAATAATTATAATTAATATTCAAATCAGCGCAAACGACTTAAATGTTGTAAGAATGATATAAAATATATTTATTTTAAGTATTTAATGTAAGAATATAAGAACTAAAGGAAATTAGATAAATTCGAACTCAGGCATGTTTATTTATATATCTTTCATTGTTCATAATTTCAAAATCAAACTAATAATTCTACTTCAATCAATAACTCATCTACCATGTTGGATGATGACGCTAATGTTATATTGTGTTGTCTTATTTAATAATTTTCAAATAACTATTGGGAAGATTTGAATACAATTTCATCATTTCGTATAGTTCGATCCAAGAGCTACAATTTTTCTTTAGAAATATTGACCGAAATATAAATCAAATTTCAATTAAGTGGGATCAAATAATTCAATTTTATGTTTTCGTTATATCGTTAAAGATAAGATATATATATATATATATATATATATATATATATATATATATATATATACAGATTGATAATGGCGTAGAGTCAATACTGGGTTCTGGTGAAAATTTGAAATTCGTTTCTTTATATATGAGTCATATCCAGAGATTTTGTGTAACATGACGAAGCATACTATTGTGGTTTAAAATGTGTTTTTTTATTACCATCCAATTGTTTTGGGGCAATTCAATAGCATACGTAAATATGTAAGCACTGTCTAGATCGATTCTAGTGCATTCTTCGATTTACCATTCACATAACATCAGCATAATTAATACATGTTCATTGTATACCCTTAAACATGCAAATCCATGTGATAACAACCCTAAATTAGTAATAATTGTTAGTAGTCATGTTACTATCACACCCCAATTAAGTACCAGTATTCATGTTCCATACATAATTAACAAGATAATCAATTCATATGTGTAGCGTTAAATAAATTGAATTAAACAATCGAATTGCCAATATAATTCTCTTATGAGCCCAAATAATTATATATCCAACTGCCGTTGAGGTCACGATTGGTAAATATTTTCTTTTACTTATCCACGAGTCATCGAAAATCTCAACGATTACTCTTTCTCTACTGGCCGGTCATTAGGAAGGAAGCATTAAAAAGAGTTAAGGTCTTGGGGGTCATAGTACGGGGTTGAAATTCTTCAATTTGGCTCGATAGAACCCCAGGGGAAGGGCAAACGGCGACAGCTGTAGAAACCCTAAATATATTGTTCTATTCTGTTTGAATTTGATTGATATTCATGCAAATCAAAAATCAAAATTGGCAAAAATTTGAAAAGACAAAATAAGCAAAAACACCATGTTCGTATAAATCTGTTTGCACAAGATCAGTCCCATTTCGTTTTATTGTCGTTACATTGCTGACACACAAATCAAATCAGCGTATTCCCAATTTGTCAGCACGTTTGCTACTTAACTTACACTTACACAATCTCTAAATAATCCAAAAATATGTTGATGGTAATGGAATTGCTAGAGTCAGACACAGTTGTCTACAATTGAGATACATTCACATCATTGTTTCAGTGCTGAAAATCGAAATTCTTTACAGTATTCACCATTTCTCTCTAAACAATTGTTCGTGGCTAATTTACAAGATACGTTCGACCATTTTTTTTTGACATACGCAGATAGATAAACACACAAAAAGATAAGGGTATTGTTGTATCTTTCATACGGACGAATCGTTTAAAATTTTATATTCGTGACACGTTCATACTTTTAAAAGGCTTATGTGTATGGATACAAGAAGAAACATTGATAGTCCTATTTTCCCACATGTGGATGTCACACATATTTTATACGTCTTTAAGATCAATAGAATGGCTATTTCTTACCATTCGTTTGTGTAATATGAATATTTACATATAGTTGAAAGTCGGCAAATCTGTTGTAATAAATAACGAAAGTTTCTAACATTTATGCAACAACAGCTGCAAATCTTTTGTTAAAATGCAAGTTTTCTAGCATCCTTACATTTCCATGATTGTTTGTCTTGAATTTCTGCTAAAAGCCATCTAAGCTGTATTTATTATATTGTGAAAGAATGAATTAAATTCATTTAGAGGCAGCAGTAATTATTCGTGAAATAATTAAATAACATCAACAAGTTTCGCTTTTTTCAAATTTTTACACAGAAATGAGTATTTTATATATAAATATTGTAGTAATGTTAATATTTATGAATAAGTAAATGGATCTAATTGTAAACTACTCATGTTATTCTGAATTACAAGGATAGTTATTTCATATTCCATATTCGAGAAATTTGAGCTCTAATAAAACAAAGTTCTATCTAACTGGAAAATATTATTCCTATTGATGAGATTTAGATTTACCTGTTAGCTATCCAATTCAAAGTATTTGAGAAATGTAGTAACATCCGTGTATTATTCAAATTCAGTATAATTAAAGCTTAAATCATTAGTTTAACGACTGTTAAACAGAAAGAATCTTCTACGCAGTCCAACTTAAAGTTAATGCTTATCCTTTTAAAATAGTATTTCAAATAAATAATCAGGTAAGCGATAAGTTGGATTATCATTTCAACAATTTTGTAATTTATCAAATAAATCACGAGTCCGGATTGTAAGTTTAATTTTGTGGAATGGTATTGATATAAGACTGCTGGTAATCCATAAACGATAAGTCAGTTTTGCAAATGCCAAAAAATCACTGGTGTTCTCAAGGACCGATTTTTGTGCTTTTTGCCAAAATTGTTTTGAGAATCGTTGAGGATATATACACTGAAAACAAAGAAAGTTACGTCAATATTTTCTTAAACTTCAAAGAATTCATCTACGTAGGAAAAACAGTTGGTGACTTTTAAGTTGTTTACTTATAATTTCCATCGTTTTAAAGGCATGCTGCCTCTTCAAGTTTTATTTTGCCAGGACATTTTAGAGTTTGAATGTCGGATAATTCATTGACTTTATACATAAACATCAAACGGAAGCAATTTTGATAGAAGTGTCTTTATTTTATCCAATTAAAACAGACATATTTATCAGTAAATTTGTAGAATCAAATATAGCAATGAATTAAACAGTTTCTTGTGCTACAAATTTTGTTATAAATAAATATTGATTGCCACAATGAATTTACATAAAGTAAAAATAACATTCTTATTTAGATTACATTTGAAATTTCAGTTAAGAAAGTTTTCTTACACAATATTCTTATCAGATAAATAATTAGATAGATTCGTATTGCCTTTAAAGATATTCAAATATTCTCAAGTACCTTTTTATGACTTTTTGTTGGAATAAAGAAACACAATTATAATTTATCATTCATACAAAAGAAACAAGTGAGAAAACTCAACGCTTCGTTAACTTCACGATTAAATCATAAACATTTATTTGCCAAAAATTTCATAATCGTGTCTGCTGATTTACATAGAATGTTTCAATATGGTGTATATGGGTAGATGTAGCAAATCTAAATGTCGGAAGATGATATAGGCGCTGTGTTTGTTTCCTTCTTGTTGTGTCAAAGAGTTATTCATTGCTATTTTTTTATAAAATCAAAGTGATAACGTTCCATATTATCATAGTATCTAAAGAAATCTCCGCCGTTCACGGTGCACACCATATCCCCATTTGTAATCATCCGAAATTATTAAATGAACAAGTTTTGGAATCAGTATTTAGAATTCCTAACTAAACGGGAGATTAGATTATTGGGGTCGATTGGCCTTATTAGCCATTCTGAACTGCGACCACAGTTGGTCTATTGTTCTTAATCCTTCATCTAAAAGATATCTTTCTTGGGAAATTGATTATCTCTCTGAGAGACTTTTTCGTTACTACAGAAGGTGACAATGTCCAGTTAGAAGTCTTATTCGTTATAAGTCTTAATTCGTTCTTACTAAGGTCGAGAAGCTTTCTAGCATTCTTAGGCGAATAGTTAATAAACTTCTTTGGCTGTTGCATACCTGAACACTGTCTCCAGTAAAGCATCTTTGTCCTCCAGTCTTGGTTAGCCCACAGAAAAGCTCCGGATCTATGGGTAGAGCCACAGCACCTATTCTAGCGAGGTCATCGGCTATTTCATTTCCAACAAATCCCTGATGCTCTAGCACCTATGCAAGGATAAATTTGTTGCCCTTTGCCAGATGTTTAAGAGACTGACGACATTCCCAGATGATTCTCGACTTAAGGCTATAAAAAATACATTAATTTTGGATTTATGATAGAGATACAGAAACGATTATCAACAGACAATGGTTATTGTATTCCATTAATTCTAGCAGTATTATGGTTGTTTTAAAGACAAATAATAATAAGAAACTGTGAAATTGAACAATAGCAAAGACAGAAAATTATAGACACTTGTCTACAAACATTCTTTGTTCGAAACAACTATTTTCAGTCGCTTCTAACGTTATGTATACATTTGACTCAAATCCTATTTTATGTGTCTGGGAAGAGATTGCACATGGAATCATTATTAATGTAACTAAAAGGAAATATTCATGGTTCATGGCATAAAAATGGAGAGTGATCAGTTATCGTATATTTTTTCTTACTGTTCACCGTTACGGTGTTATTGTTTTAGACGAGAAAGATCCATTTTACGATACAAATTTATGTATTTATGATACAGTAACTAGTAATATAATTGAATAAGTCTGTATAATGAGGAGAAACAAATGTAAAACTAGTCATAAACTATAATTGTGATAATAGATTTTAAATGAATTCAAGTTGAACAGAGTATAAGAGAAGTTTGTCTGGTTTCCAGTATCCTCTGGATTCTCTGAAGATAATATCAACATTCACAGTTTTAAGTAGTACTTGTCGGAAACTATAGAATTAATATGGAACGATGTTTAAATACAATCAGAGATCTAGTATTAATACCCAAGAATCGTACAACCATCACGACGTTTACTAATGTATAAAACAAAATTTGTATTGGACGCGTCCTAATAGAGGACGGTGTTTGATGCAACTATTGTTGCTTTCCATTTCCATATTTCAAAAGAACAATCTACTTTTCACCTCAATTTAAATTATAGGTTCCTTCTAATGAGATTCTGTTGTATTCGTAGCACTTTTTGGTAAAATACGTTGTATGTAATATTGATTTTACAACGTACATAAATGCAGTATTAAAGCAAAATTGAGAAGTTATATATGATTGAAACTTATACAATTAATTGATTTATAATTTATAAAACTATTATATTCTAGATAAATGTGTGAATTTATGAATTTGTTTCAATTCGTTTGAAAATGTATCGCCCGATTCTACGTATACAGGCCTGTTTTTCTCCAGTATACGTAACTTTTGGTATCTCGCTTATTTATAAACGAATTGAATTTAATTTTCAATGATGTATTTTGGGACACCCTAGGACTAATTAACCAATGAGAATAACTCTATAACTGTATAATTGTATTTTAATAAATAATACAAGATAAAGACACTTGGAGCTACAAACTCTATTAACTTACTGCTTTACTTCTATTAATTTTGTAGATAAATTAGTAGCATATGTAACCTTCAAAATTATCGATCCAAACTTAACGTTACTTATTTATGTATGAGTTTAATGAGAAGACTTTAATCCAATAGACTATTTAACTAGAAATAAAGGCTTACACTAAATAGCTTCATGTTGAAGAATATTTTAATAGAAATCGTAAATTGTTGATGCAACAATTCGTAGGAGATTTAGAATTATTTCGAATGAAATTTCAACCTCATCTTTTCAACATTTCTCTGTGAAAATAGTAAAAGAATCTGAAGAATGCAAGGCAATTAAAAATGCTTCATTCAAAACGAAATTGAACGAGATCAAATGAAACAAATTAGTCGGTAGTTGAATTGATTTTATAGGAAGCTTCCTTCATGGCAAATGAGACTACTTAAATTTGATAAGCAATATTTCATAGAGAAATAGAAATAGAATAGAAATATTTCTTTTTAAATGCTGTCACATATTTCACTAGAACTTTCAGAATAATCTTTTCAAAAAAGAGATGCAGAACCGTATTTTTTTTTACTACAAAAGCTTCCAATTTGGTGAATCGTTGAGCACCGTAAACCACAAGTTTGAATAATATTTGTCGAAGTCTAAGAATTAGATTATCGCGGCGCACTCAACATTTTTACGACGGCTTTGCATGTTGCATAAAAATGCATAATGGTAATAATTACTATTATACATTGTCTTTTTTTCTTACCAGTTTGTAATTAATAGAAATAGTCACGTTACTATTTCTTGTCTATTATCATTTATTTTATCTACACAAGCGAGCAATTTGATGGAAATAAATTTTTCTCAGTCTCTTAATCTGATTCTAGCTTTTCTTGTTTGTGTGATGTGTCATTTTTCATATTCTTTGAGTTTCATTTAATAACTGGAAGTGACAAACAGTCAAATTATCTGTCGCAATGATATTATTCATTTTGATATATTCTTCTTCTTATTGTGCCGTCCTCTTACGAAGTTTGGTGATCACGATTATTTGTAATTTGTTTACGGTTGCTCTAAATAATTGACTTGATGTACAATTATATCATTCTCTTAAGTCTTTTTTCCATAATGAGTCGTAGGAGTTCATAGTGTGGCCCTCTGTTATTAGTTCTCTTTGTGTTGTCATTCTATGAAGTACTTCTTCGTTGGTGATTTATTCTGTTCAAGAGATCGTCAGTATTCTTCGGTAAATCCATATTTCGAACCAAATAAATGTAGTATCTTATCATTCTAATCTTCAAAGAATTACTGAACCGCTTGCCTCAGAAGAAATTCTTCATTCTATAAAATGTGCTGCGAGCCATCTCTATCCTTGTTCTTATCTCTTCGATGTTGTCATATTTTTTTTGATAAATAACGCTATTCTATTATTGTAGTACAGACAGGTCCATATTCCTTTGTAAATTGTGTTGTTTATTATAAAGAATATGAGTGATTTAGTGTCCGAATAAAATATTCCCCAAAGTTTCGATCGTATTTTATCTTTATGAATCCAAGTGTTGAATTGGAATTATTCATTGCTAAACGTTTTCAGCTGATAATACAAAATAATTATCGAATTTATCACAGTTAACCAGACACACAACAAAGCAAATACTACAATCGTTTCTAAACTAATGACCAAAATAACATACAAGTTGATCCTAATTACTCGAAACAACATTGTGATAGCGCCAATCTAAAAATAAATTAAATAGATATTATTTGGCGATGCTGTCAACTCGACAGCTAGGCCATTAGAGTTCGTTCACTAGTAGATGGTTGAATAATGTTGAGGAAAAAACACAGGATCATAATGATGGTAGTTGTGGTTTAGTGTCCGTATACTCCATTGCTGCTATCTAGCGTTTATAAATAGCGCTTCATTGAACATAAATTCTCACTGTGGTGCTATTCCTCGACTGTTCCAATGTCTGTTGCTAATAACTTTGGGATACCTCTCGTGAAAATATGCACTGAATAATGTCTCAACATCAAAACAAAGGTCTCCATAATCAAGTTAAAGACAATGCTCTTTATTAGATCACTTCTGAAGTGTATTGTGTGAATGTAAAGCACAAGCAGCTATTCAGTGCTTATTCGACATTTATTTGAAAATTAATTTCCATAGGCTTTAGGAAAAATTGCAAAGAAGTTGTAATTGAACTTTTGCCTAATTGCTACGTGAAAACAGTATCCGAATTAGACGTGAGAAAGCAAAAACGTTTCACAGGTCTATCGGATAGCCCCTATAAAATTTGAGGAAAGTTTTTGTATTCAGTTGGTGATTAATTTTCATCAAATTTGAGTTTGATTTTATTAATAACATGGTGTTAAGTATCTCAGTCCTCTGATATCCAACTGTCAGAGCATTCTTAATTACAAAATTGTTTTACTTTTATTTCATTATTCTCCTTTGTTTAGATTTGATTTTTGTATAACGAATGTCAAATGCATCAAATAAATTTAATTAATATCTTGTTGATATAAAGATCTAATTTGAATTCAAACAACCGTGAGAAAGGTTATTTCAATGTCTACAATAAATTCCGATTTACTTTCACAAAAATTCGATCTAATTAAATGTGGATAAAAAGTTTGTCTGTTTCTAACAATAGCTTTAATCACTTCTGTCAGTACGTTATCCATAGACTTATCATCTCTTTTAAAAACCCAACAAGCCAACAAGAGAGTTGAATATTTTCAAAGGCAATCAAATTTGTGAACTTCTTTTCTGAAATACTACTGATCACAACCGTATTTACCAAATATTAGACGATAGAGGATCGTCTCCCAACAATTGTCGTTTAAAATCGTCACATCATTTGTATCAATTAATAATGCAGACCCCAAACCAGCAATGGTATTATTTAACACACCGGTGGTCTATTTCAACAAAACTTTAACAAAATCTATAACGAATTTCTCATTCCTAGTTGTTATTTCTAACAGAAACTTGTACTAAATAATAATAAAGTTCGATAGAAAATGTTTGGATTGAATTAAATACAAAATGTCGTGGAATAAGAACAAAAAAAAACAGACAAACAAACAACCGTTATACCAAGAAATCTGTAGAAGTTTAAAAGGAGCGGGAAGAAGAGGACGAGATTACCAGTTTCTAGCTTTAAAACCATAAATTTTAATCTTTCGAGATTTTATTTAAATAGGCGCATACGCAGGCAAATACAAAGAATAGATGTTTCATCATTTGATTTAAGTTCTTTTCCGAAGTTTATTCCGATTGAGTCGCTTAAATTAGATAAGAATATACAGGCACAAAAGAACATTTAAAACTTTACTTCTAATTAGAGCTTTAAGCTTTTTAAATTTACGGACTTTTTAACGAGAAAATTCAGTTTTAAATCCATAGATCAATATTTTTGTTGTGACTAGGAAATATGGAAATTCGTTAAAGTTATAAATCACCCATATTTAAATTGATGTAAGCGTAACAGCTGAACTGTTGCTTGATTTTCTTTCATGGAAATCATTTATTGATATTGCATATCTGAAAATTAAATTTCCTCCTAGGAATTAGAAGAAATTTCATTCGCAAAGTTCAACAAGTCAAATCCAGCTTTCTAACTGAAACGGTAATATCACTATGGATAATATCGAATGTTATGGATAATAATCTTAATTAAGTTCTCAAAGTTTAGTAAATAACACATTCTAATTAAGATTGAAACGAGTTTCCTTTCTGCAGTATAAAAAAGAAATCAAAAACAACTGAACTGCTTTGTTTTTGTGTTGTAGATAGGAAACAATTAACGGGATAAGGCAGTTAATTACTTAAGAATGACTCTATTTTTGGAACAATAACAAAGTAATAATACAAGGAAACTTTTCCATTATTCTATAGGAAGGTTGGCTAAATGTATTGTAATCGAATTATTTTCAGTCCGAATGAAGGTTCAATTCTGGTATAGAAAGATAAAAGGCCTACACACGAAACGACATTGTCTTCTAAACTTTGACTTTCTACTATTCGAATATTTGCAAGTTTTCAGTGAAGTCGATTGAGTTATCTAATTTCAAGTTGGCAAAACATCGGCAATATTTTCAAACAAGAGTAGATGAACTCCGAATATTGGACAGATACGAATAACGATAAGAGTTTGATGCTACTCTCGTTTTCTTTCTGTTCTTTGTCAATCTTCTTTAAGCTAAGTGAGATTTAAAAAGCCTATCTTATCTAATGGCTGATTTTTCTACATTAATGTTACTTTCATTTGAAATTAAACATTCTCAAAGTGTACTGTCAATGATTGAATATCGAAGAATTTTTAGTCGACACAATACTATAAATATCTAGATTAGACTGTTCAAATATAATATAAAAGAATATATTAACGATTCTCGATATCATTGGAACGTAGTCATGTAGAATCGAGACGGCAGTTTATTTCATACAATAGAAGATGATGGAAAATGTTAGAAAAAACAATGATTAAAATAGAAGCGATGAAATAAGAGTCGTGACTCAAAACATTTCCAAATAAAATAAAAGCATACAAACACAAGTTGTGTGGCACTATAAATTCCATAGGCTTCAAATGTTGTTTGTTTGCTTTCATTTTGTTTGGTAAAGATTTGAGTGACGACTCTTCTTTTATATATAGTGCAAACATAGAAGTAGCAAACAACAAAAGACAAATTGCATAGTGCATATGAAATGATTACAAAGAGGATACCAAACATTCTCTAGTTTAAAATGATAAGTTACTCTAACACGTCTGTATGTAGAAACATGTCCAAATTCCATTTTACAAATCGTATTTTCCCGATGTTCACACCTGTCCCATTCGGTCATATTATCGCTTCTTCTACCCTTTCAACACTATCGACGGTGACTTAAGTTAAGACACGGGAGTTAAGAACAGACGCTGTACGATGATAGTACACTATCATAGATTCGTTTTGTAGTTGATAATTGTTTAATAAAGAAAAATTAAATACAAACAGTTTCTAATTAAAAATAACAGAAACGTAATGCCCAATGCACACTATCGGTCCGTTGTCGGTCCAGACTCGCTCCAGTATTATGTTCACATTGCTGTGTAGGTTTCGATCACGCTCCAGTCTTAAATCGTTAGTGACACAAGTTGGTCGTTATTTGTTTAAAAATTAGCAATAATTTTTTTTTCAAAAAAGCACAACAAAAAAGAAAATTCGAGTTTTATTGCATATGTCAAAGAATTTTACAAATGACCGTTGACAGACTGGAGCTGGACCGAAAGACTGTCCACACTATCGGTTCAGGTCGACTACACTCATATAAAATATGCTTTTCAATTGAGTGTGACTGGGCCCCGGTGCTAGACCGTTACAAATAGTGTCCATACATCTTTCATTTAAGTATATGTTACTATCGGACTTAAAAGGGTGAGTCCAGCAGTATATTGCACATACACACGTGTTTCTACTTTTGAGTTTCTAATAACAATAACAACAACATAAAAAGAGATCTAAATATGTTTTATACTTGGAAATAAATATTTTTCTATCATTTAGAAATCGCTCATCGTACTATTTGTGTGTATTTGTGTGAAGTACAAATTTTCACAATTTTATCTCTCGTTCAGTGATAAACCTCCACTACGAATTTAGCATTGCTAATGCTCTACAGTGTTTATAAAACATAAACATTGTCTGGTTCTAGTTCAAATTTACTTTTCTTCACACTTCACAAGGATCTTGTACTTATTTTGAATTATATGCTGTTGATAAACGAAAATATTTGCATATATAATATATACCTATATAAATTCATAAAAGGGTATGTACCATTTCCGTATCGCTGATTGTATTTCTTAAGAAACCACTCTCACATCGCCTCCTTCTTACGTAGAATATAAAAAAACATAAGCAACTACTTGAGTTGAGTAAAACTTTACCTCGAAACTTTACTTGAAACTCCAAGACCTCCAATAACTATGGCATCTTAAAAATAACAAAATTCCATCAACATCATCTTCAATGTTGGCTTTTCTTTTGTCATTTTTTGACATATTTTAACCGATTTATGATTAATTCGTGTAATAAGACGTCAAAAGGACGTAGAACAATTGCTTTTGCAATATTTTATCCAGAACACCATACAGAATTGTTAGAGTGGTTGCTATTTGAGAAAGCTGGACCGATCTATTAACCGAAAACATTGAAACTGTTTTAGAGTCGAGTTTGCATGCAGCGGAAATAAATTAGTTAGCTGTCCTGGTGCATTAACCACCAACTTTTTAAATCCGTTCAGCTTTGGGGTATCGAAATGTAAAGTATGAACTAATAAAACATCAAATAATTTCTTCATTATTTTATTTTTAAATACATTAATCAGAATTACAAGAGTGAATAATTGCGTCAAGTTTATTTAAAGTGGAGTGATAGAGGGGAATAGTAGAAGATTGCATATGAACTACGGTAAATTCCTAATTGAATGCCCATTAAGTAAAACTGCACTAAATAAATAAATAGATTCAATTGAATAGTACCTGCTATATAAGAATCTATTACAGGCCTAATTATAACAATTAGAACGCAAAAACTTACAAGTAAACGCCAGAAACTCCGTTGTATTATCAGGCCGTCATTGTTGAAGCTTGATATTTGGCTGCATGTTAAAACGAATTGTTAATATCGTAAAAGGTAAACTTTATCATCCATGTTATATAATAAAACATTATTATCTTGTTGTGCTTACTGATAGAGGAAAATTGGGTAACAAATTTTACAAATGTTCAAGAAACGATACTGAAATAAAAAAGTTAATAAACAACTATAAGAAAAACAGATTTTCTAAATGACTTGTAATTACTCCAGAAATATGTCACTAGATTGAGTAATCTTTGAGATTCCCTATTCATTTGATAAGTGATAAAATATGGTAATGGAAAACAGTAGCATCAACAGTAGTTTTCTCTGAATTATAGCCCAGTAATGTATCAGAAAAGAAGGTCCTAATGTCGATATTAGTGATTTATCAGCAGTTAACTCATTAAGTAAGAAACAGTAAATATAACAAACTGAACAGTTTACTTTCATAAAGCTGGTAAACACTGATATCATAACTTCTAAAAACTATAATAAAGTGGAATGAAATTAATATTTCTTGAGTAGAATGCAGTGTCCTGACTGCAAACATCTCGTTGAAAATTTCTAACAACAAACTTCACTACTTATAACCAGTTTAAGGGAATTAGGAGCAAATTCGTTGAAATTGATGGAGCAGATAGAGATATCTTGTTTTTTTTCAAGTGTTAAAATTCAACTACAGGATACTTAAATTTAAATATTCAAGGTTTAATGACAACAATAACGAAAAGTTGTGGTTAGTAGATTTGCATTAAAACCATGCTACTCTTTATACAAATTTTTAATGTAAACTGTTGTCATAACAAAGATGGGAGTAAAAAAAATATCACCAATTTATTAGAGCGATTTGGTTAAATTGTGTAAAGTTTTCCTCAAAAAAAAAAGATTCAAGTGGGCAAAAATTAATTACATGTCCACAGATGCTAGCATTCAGTTACATCTGTGCTATATTTTTTCTACTCCAGTTTCATAGTTAAAAATTACGGTAAAAAGGGATTATCGAATATTCATGAGAGAATAAATAGAAATAATTTTTGACCATTGAATTCGATTTCAAATTGGACACACAGAACTCAATTCTCTGTTAACCTGATACATTGATAAAGAAACTTTAAAGCTGTTTACCAAACACCGTAAATTTTATTATCTCTCTTTGTATTTTATTGGATTCCCGGATTAACTCAAGAAACCCCAAACAGAATACTTCGATTTTTGTTAGTTAGCAAATCGGAAATAAGAGTACCATGTTGATGTTAGTGGATAGATCTTTTATTTGGTAAATTCCAACCTTGCCGTTAATCAACTGATAACCAACAATATGTCTGTTTTAATTAAGCATTTCAATTGAATGTTTGGAAATGTAGTCAAATTGTCTAACTATCTTCAATTATCTATTTCTAATCAATTTTATCAGTGAAAATTGGCACTGCATTAAACGGATTCCTGGTGGTTTTACATTTCTATTAAATTCAAAAGTATTGAGCGGTGCCATTCCGATGAAAAATAGAAACTGATAAAGGTAGCTATTTGAAAAGACTTCTCAATGCAATATCGATAGAAAATGTGAAAAGATCCTTCTCAATGGCAGTTCATTTGATTAGATTTTACCAGTGCAACATTCAACTTAATCAATAAGACTTGACGGCGTTTACTTAGATTCTAAGATTGTCTCTAAAAAAATTCAATGATTATTTATAGAACTGTCTCTACAAGTCTTATTTTCTGTTGTTCACCTATCCTCTAGAATTTTGAATTTTCCGTTTCATTCTTTTGTGTATGCGCACAAGTTGAGATAATTGATGGTTAACATTGACTTCTTAGGCACTGGTACTGCCTGTATGTGCCTTAGATGATTGAACATCGCTTTTGTGAGGTCCCATTATCCATTACTCATTAGAATCCATCAATTACCCCATGTGCAAGTGATTGGTACATGTTGATTACTGACGCTCTATTTCTTAAACGATTATTCATTGTCAACCAATTTTCAATTAATTAATATACGTTTATGACTTGTATGTTTCTGTAAGTGTGTATATTAGATGTTTTATAATAGCATAGTCTCGAAATACAGCTAGAGATATTCAGGAGATAACAGTTAGTTGAAAATACCAAGAAATGTACATTTGGTGTTGACGTTTTCTATTGTAATCGTGTATGCATCTTCAATTTATAAAATTAATTGATATAAATCTATAGAATAGAAATCATTTATTCCAACACACGTACTAATGTTTGTATCTTAAAACATTGCATATGGAAGAGGAAGACGTCACGAAAAACGACACTTCTTATGGTAAATTTGACCATTGCATCACTAAATTGCCTATCACTACATCAGCTTTCTACTCTTATCCTCTAAAGGCTCACCATACTCACGTGAACACAATAAAAACTATGAAATTCTTCTGAGATAATTGTGAACAACTGAAAACCCGTATTGTGACATTTTTGTTTTTTTTTTGTTTTATATTTTCATGTCAACATAATAGTATTTCCTACATTACTGAAATCCAGTACCTTAAAAGAACTTGAAATATTCAAATTACGATAAGCATATCAAATTTTTAATATTCCAAGCATCTTCTCTAGCGTTATATTGTGTCGTAAAGGAAAACGTTATTTTCTCTTAGGGAAGCCGACTATTGGCACGTTTCACTATTTTTTATTGCATTGTTGATATTTTGCAACAAGTTAAGTTGTTTTTGAGACAGTTTTCAAGATGTTGCTAGTGATTTGTATGTAAATTGTCATTGTAGTGAAACTGAATGCGTTTGTGCCAAGAGACTTTCCAAAATACATATTTGTTCTTATTTCAAATAAAGAAAAGTTGAAATTTTTTTTTATGAAACTTTTAAAAAACTTTGAATTGAATTCATAATTTCGTTTGCATGGATATAAAGAAGTAAAAAAGCTCTCATAATATCGACAAAAACTAAAGTACTTACTTGATTAGTTTTGAAATTATTAATTTTTCAAATGGATAACTTTTAAATATCTTATCTAATTTTGGACCCTTCTCCTTGATATTACTTTTACTTTCAAACTTTCTATAAGTTTAATCCAAATCTAAATTAAATCCTTAATTAATTTCAATAGTATCACCAACCAACCCAATTCACAGAAATCCAAATTAAAGAAGATAAACATAACAAACAACAAGAGGAAACAATGTTAATGCTGTTTAACATCTTTTAATGCTGAACAAGGCACATAATAGAGAAGCAATAAAAACGCCCTCAAAGCAATGAATGTGCAAAAAGCTCAATCAATACATCGTTATTTTCTTGGCGAAACTTGATTTTAAGCGAAAACATTTTTGTTGTGTTAACGTTTAAGAACGAAAAATTGGCGTGCCTCAATTCAATCAATATTTTTTAGTATTAATAGAATTTTAATTTAATCGCGGCTTGGATGCTACTTTAAGCTGAAAGATTGTTTAATTCACCAAGTTTCCATTTTATTACCATCATATTCAGCTATAGATAACTAAACTTTCCTCAAATATTACTTGAATTTCATCTAATCCGATTCAATGAAAATCTGTTTTATTTTGTTCACGAAATACAAATAAACCATATTGATGGCAACGCTAATGTAGATTGAAAGCAGAATTATCTAACATAAGAGCTTGATAAAAGAAGTTACAAAGAAACAACAACATTGGTTGAATCAATATAAAGCTAGGACGATGTTTTGTATTATAGATACAACTGTTTCAGTCCATTAAATCGTCCATAGTAACGCAACAAAAATGTAGAACAAATTAAATACAGAGAAATTGTGGTAATTCACTAACAAATAAATCAATCCAAATATTCTTGTATGGGAAATCACCAATTTTTCACAATCTACAATCTATTTTATTTGTAAAAATGAGAGAATCTATCCGCGTAACACAAATAGTTGAAATTGTGAACTATTTCCGGTATTTAATCCAGTTAATCCATTTCGACATTTAATATATTGCTGAGAATTTGCACTCAGACATACAACCATTTCAGTTTTCAGGTTTGTTAAGTATCCTTGAAGGAGAGTCATTTTAAATTTAAATCCGGAGAAGAATCGTCCTTGTTTCATTTGTTCAATTTGCAATTGTAAAGTCGTCTTTAATGTTATCTTCAAAAATTGTAAGAGGAGCTTCTGGCATTATTTCACAAAGAATTCACTTCTTCTGGGTTAAATTAAACAACAGAGTGCTTGTTTAGAATTAAAGCTTTGAAAGCTTGATTGTTGAGGTGGCGAGTCACCTAAATAATATAAAATTCTAATTTCCAAAGTTTCTATTTATAACTACTACAAACAGAATAGCACTGAATTATCCGCTCTCTAAATAATGTCGGCAAAACAGGTGACATTTGTTAAATTTCAACTAATACACAAGATGGTATTCAACTAAATTGCTTTTTAAGACTATTGTTTGTTTATTTACTGTCCAATTAAGACCAATTTCGATTGCTTTATTTTGCTATCATAAGGGTAGAACGCCTACAAAGAAATATAGAAAAAGAGTTCGTAAACGGATGTTGTAAATTGAGTCTGGTGAAAGATTGAAACTGAACCATAATAATCCTTTAGCATACAAAATGTATATCTTCATAAAAAAAAAACGAATCGAACAATTCTACAATGATACGAGTCCTGTTCTTTATCTATTATTTAGTTTATTTCTATTGATCTGTCGTAGAAAAATAACGTTGTTTCTATTGTTACAGATTGTGATAATCGTACATCATCCTGTTCTTGTATTTTCAGTGAATCTCATGAAATTTTAACTATATTTCGGAAAATAAAATCATGTTCGACACTCTAAACAAAAATTCATCTACCTTTGAAGGAATTGCAAATACTTTTACTAACTTTTATAATGACTGATTATAGCGATGTTATCGATTAAGTATGTAAAAATAACAATGTTTGAGCTGCTAATCATAGCAACAAAACCCATTAAAAAGTTCATTTTACAGTCTGAAATACAGAGGAAAGGAAAACAATAATTAATTATCACTTGAGAGAGACGTAATTTAACAAGAAATTGCCTTGAACATATTGTTAATTTAAATTGATATTTCCTTTTGTTGTTGTCGTTAGATAGCGAAAAACACGTAGAATATACGAGAAAACTGAAGTAAGTATATTCACTTCCGTAAAATAAATTATATTTTAGGGCCTATCTGTTTGTCTGTATAAAATCCGTTTGGTCGGTTGGTTGGCTTTTACTTACGTGCATTCTTTTAGAATTAAAATTAAATAGGTCTCAAAAATTCGGACTTTCTACAATTCGTCACAGAATTGATATGATAAAAAATCGCTCTGTGTATTGAAAAATTGAAGCGCCTAAAACGACTGAAACAAGCGCACGTCTATGAGAAGAGAAATGTCTCACAGGAAATCATGAGGCCTACGCAGCTAGCACATACCCGAGAAACTTCTATCGCTTCCTCTGTTTCATCCACGATTTACTTGAAAACTTTTCTTAAAACATTAATGTTGTTGTTTTACTGGATGAAACTCAAACCATAGTTTTTGTTAAATGTAGCTAACCACTAATAGACATATCCCTGGCAACTTCTACTTTATCTCACTACTTATACGTCTTAATTTTTAAATGACAATACGGTTTTTTTTTGCATGGATCGTTGTTCGTTGTAATTTAACTGTGGCAAATATTCCACTTCGTAACCACAAACAGTCAGAAACAGTTTCAACTGTTGTTTGGTTAGTACGAATTGTCCACAATTTATGATGGTCGTCTAGAGACCTTATCTGTTCTCATCTCTATGCACCATGCGTTTCTGATTTATAATCTGTAACAGACCTGTGAAGTGCTTCAATCATTGATTCCAATTTCCATCGAACTATCTCAAGATGCCCACACTTATTATTTTCTTTTCAAGTCTCGTTGCGCTCTTTTCAAGACGCTCAATTATCTCAAGTATTCCGATTATTTCCTGTGTTTCTCAAGTTACAGAAAAAACCGGACGTTGAAAATAAACTATTTAACAATAGAATGTCGAGAATGCCCAGTATCTAGTATTTAGTAGAATTAACTTGACATTTCCTTCTTTCTTTTTTTCTTTTGCGTATGTGCCGACATTATCAAATATGCAGATGTTGACGTGACTTCGAAGAAAGACGAGAAACAATCCGTGCCATTGAGATGAGTTAATCGTGGCTACATTGCTAACTCAACTATTGCTGACAAACGATGTATTTTTACACTTTAATTTGTCTTTTTGGTTAATGGTGGGCTTATGCTTGTTCTATAACAAGCTTATGTCAACCTATACAGATAATCAAACGATTCGTATAATGGAAAAGGAAACATAAGTAATCTTTCCAAAATATAGCGAGCTCATCTTGTCATGTCGATCAACAAGAATGACAAGCCGTTGGTTCAGAGATGGCATATTTATTAAATCAACAGAAACGACATGGTAGATATTCAATATTTGACAAAAAGACAGTAAAAGGAGAAATGGGAATGACCATTTATCTAGTCACAAGTGGACTCGACTTATAAAAGATCGTCATCTGGATGATCGATATACAGCTTTGTTAGATGTTGAAAAGGCTGATATTTCATATAGTAGAGCAGTGTTTTGTCGCGTTGTGTTATTATAAAAGAGTTATTCTCATCATAATTCAACCCATGAATCAAACTGTAAAGAAGGTACACGAACCATTCCAAATTTGCCTCAACATACATTAATCAGTAGTTACATAATTTTTGTTAATATAAAAAAGATGAGAAAATGATGATGGATTTTCTAAATCAACAATACGAATATATAATATCGATTGATGTAAAATATAAACATCTTCTTGTTTTAATGTTGGATGAAAATTCCACATTAGTTGCATTGGCTTCGGTACGTTGACATGCATGTCGAAAACAAAGAATTAACGCCTGCAGGTAGCGAAACTGAAAAATATCAAGACTTATCTCTCGATGGTAGCATTTTACAAGTTTTCCACATCGAATAAAGAATATTTTATACACATTTCCTTTTTGTCGACTTGTTCAACTATCTATCTCCAATTTGCTATTTCAAAAATCTGTAAAATATTTATGACTAGTTCAAGATGAAGCTACTTTAGCTGAAGTCCCAATTAATATTAATGCCATCGATCGTCACATACTGTACAATTCGGCTCGAAAGATTACATTTGTTCACTGAGAAATGCTATTATTTCTGTATCTTTGTTACCGGATTATTCCCAATGTATTTCAAATGAATTGGATGAAATTTGAGAACACTTAATTACAATAGAAATAACAATTTCTATGATTCGATCAATATTTATTTTACAGATCAAGTCATTCAAACAATGAAACGTTGTTTGACATCTCTAGAAACATTATCTTGTATACGTATGCTGTCCCCGCATTCTACTCTTACTAATAGATTTTATTTCGTTTCATAGCAGACATCCAACACAAAACATTTACAGTATCACAATCATCGTGTTTTTAGGATAAATTAGATTTTAGTTAGTCTTTTCTTCGCTTCCTTCTCACAATATTGAAACGAAGAAAAGACTTCTAACACCAAAGAATGAATTTGACAACTGAAATGGACAGATTAAATTCCAAACGTTCACACAACAACAATTTAGGATATTAACATCATGATAAATTGCTTGATTTGTTTCAGTTGTGAAATATTTTGCTCAAATGAAACAGAAAACTACATGTTTTCAACCGGAAAAGCAAAAGGATTTGTCTCAATTTATTTCCAGAAGACCAGACGGCTTTCAATTAACTAAAATTCTTTAATATCGATTTCTTACAGTAAATGCAACTTCTTCAAGAAATGACCGACCAGCATACTGAAATATCCGCTACTTTCAGTTTTTTACACCTTCAAAGTTAACGATTAAATTGCACATGAAGAATTGCTATCTACCAAAGAAGCATTTTTCAAATTTATTAATTGAATTCAGTAAGTAAAGTTTAGTGTACTCAAATTAAAAGCACTGCTATGTAATTAATGTAAAAGGGTGCCCAAATTTTTTTCTATGTATATATAACTACTGTGTCTGTACTTTACGTAATTCTGCTCAAAGAGGGTGGGATTTCTGCTAGAATCCGAAAGTAAATTTCAAAGATATTTCACTGGTGTGCCATCTTCTTGGAGATACACGAATAAGTGATTAAATAGACGCAGAAAACAGTGCTGATGCGACATCTCTATTTTCGAAAATAAACAAATCAGTTTGTGTAGAGCAATAGAGATGTCGGTAAAATGACCAGCATCGAACCGAAATTCTGCCATCTGGTTACATCTTTGAGAGAGCTTATGAAGCGAAAGTCAGCCACTTTCCACACAGATAACACAAAATACACCAAGAGAAGTTATCAGCGTAAACAAAGTAACTCAATGATCACGTGTACTACAATTAGCCCTAAAATTTTGTAGTGAGTATAAAAGACCATCAGGTAGATACAACAAAGATTGGATAAAATTATGAAGAATGCGTATAATTCCAAATTTTTAATTTAAATTCATTCATTTAGTCAACTCCAAATTGAGCTCTAAAGCCGTTTGTAAGAGCAGAAGGTTGAATTTTAGGGATTAGAACTAAAACGCGGACTTGACAGATGAAATTAAATATTAAATAATAACAGAAGTGCATTACACATAATTCAACCTTATCATTTAATCTTCTAATATATGTTTCAACTGATAATCGATGATGTATTATTATAATCAAAAATTAGATAATGAAAAGGGCAAGTTCAAACAATTCTAAGAAGTGAAATGTTTCGAACGTTACTTTATTAATTATCGAATAGAGACATCCAGTCGCAATTGGACGTCAACATTATTGATCCATATACAATTTGTAAAGGTGAATGTCTGCCGTCTAATTATTGAATAACTGGAAAATCCAAACTGGTGCCTCCACCAAAAATCAATCATCAGACAATTAGACAATTAGAAAATTTAATCAATGAAGACAATCACCAATGTTATCATAAAATTTGAACAAATATTTATAATAGAACATTTCACAATAGTACTTTATATTCCCAACATAACACAATAGACTCTTTCATTAATTACAGATAAAAAAAAATTATGTTTAATTCTTGGAAATTTTTGTGTTTTACAAACATTTTCAAAAGATCCATCTTATCACTACTTGAAATACGTAAAGAATTGGTTAGATTTCCGGATCGATGAGTTGAATAAAGATAGAATTATTGCCAGACCATTGATTTCCGGCATTTTTATCCAATAATATTTTGATATTTTTGTTATAACTTAATGCGTTTGCGTTGCTTATGTGTACCGTAAATATATGTTGAATAAATTGTTTCTTTGGCATTAAAATGTTCGAACGTAAATAGTGAACTATTAGTCAGTTTGCGTCCTACTTTCATTGTGGACGGCTACCGTTTCGTATTCTCGACATTTTTTATAAAATACACGTTTTAGTGTAATCACAGTAATTATAGTTTTAATAAAGAAATTGTGATACAGTTCATTTAATCTCTGTTTTGATTAAAAATGGATGATACAACAAAGAAAGACAAAAAAGCTAATCCAACAGAGAATACAAATGTTTTATCGAAATTAATGTTCCTGTGAGTATTGAATTTTATATATATATATATATATATATATATATATATATATATATATATATATATATATATATAAATACAGGGAATTCCCAATTTACACAAAAACATCTGCGTACATCTAAAAGGCCATTATCTTAATGAAGATTATATTAATTTTACTTATTGATTTCTCGATCAGCTGACCTCCTGCAATGAGGCGACCTTCTTTCTGAATTTTACTTTGAAAAGCCACAATTTTTTTTTTAAAGAATTAATTAAAGAATTATATATCTATCTGCTGCGAACAATAGAAAATAATCACATGTAAACAATCATTTATAAAACAATATTGCTCAATGTCTTTTGTATCTGTTGATTGTAATCTAGTTGGGTTTGTTTATTCATTTTTCTCCAATTAAAGAATATTTATTGCCATAGTCTCGAATTAATTCAGTTTTTATAAATCTGTTGTTAAATATTTGCGGTTTTAAAATTTATTATGAACAAAATTATGAAATTTTACAAATAAATAACGATTCGGCTGCCTTACACACAACAAGTCACACTGATCCCTTCACATCTATTTTAAAAGTAATGTTGTTAAACTAAAAATAACCAAATTAAAGAAACGTCCCTTCATGGTTGTGTACTTATATTTTGGAACGATATATATTTATAATGAAAATTACAATATTTGTTTAGTTGATTTAATGTGATGAGACGGAGAAAAACATACACATATTCACATTACTTTGTAGACATTCAACGTTTACACGAAATATTATAAATAATCCATATATTCCATATCGTAATAGTAATATCACCGGATAATATTCACAAAGGTCGTCATTATTTTTATCTGTAAAGCATTCGTTTTATCATTACATTTTTAGTTAAAGACATTTTATTAATAACTTAAATTAATATAACTCGAGACGTTTATGAGACGTTTATGTTACTTATTATTGTTGAAAGATAAGAAAATCACTGTTTATTTTTCTTTATAGCTATAGTCAAAGACACTTAACCATTCAATGGTTTTATTTCAGGTATATGTTTCCAATATTTAAACGAACGTTTCAAAACGGCTTAACTGAAGATGATCTATTTCGTCCATTAGATGAACATAAATCGAGCATTTTAGGTGAACGTTTAGAAAATGTATGGAAAGAAGAACATCGTAAACATAAAAAATCAGCATTACATCGTGCATTATTTCGTATATTTGGACCATATTTTATGTTAATTGGTGTAGTTAAATTAATCAATGAAATTTTGTTAATGTAAGTTGCTGGGTTTTTAAATAAATGAGAAAACACTGATAATGCCACATTAGTTGACTGTAACAAAATAATTGTTTAATTATTCATGGTTCAAAGTGCGGCATTACACAAAATCAATTGATTACAATTTAATTGTTGGCATTGTTCATGTGGAAATATTCAGTAGTATTCCTTGTAAATCGAGATCTTGATTTCTATCTTTTCGATTTTTCAAGGACGACTGTTGATTATTGATGTAGTATAGATGAATGTTAATTATTGTATTAAATTTCAGAGTTGTTTTGCCTTTATTGATAGGCCGATTAGTGTCATATTTTGATAAAAGTCAAACATACATATCAGAAATTGATGCTTATATAGCAGCAAGCTGTATAGTATTGTACCTGATTGTTGATGCCTTTTTGGCACATCCGTCCATGATGGCTTTGATGCATATAACAATGAAATTACGTATAGCATGTAGTAGTTTAGTATATCGTAAAACATTACGTTTAAGTCGTACAGCATTAGCATCAACAACAGTTGGACAATTAGTTAATTTATTATCGAATGATGTTAGTAAATTTGATCAAGGCTTTCTAATTGCACATTTCGTATGGGTTGGACCAATACAAACAGCAATTGGTACATATTTAATCTATCGTGAAATTGGTGTGACAGCATTCTTTGGAATGGCATTTCTTCTATCATTTATTCCATTACAAAGTAAGTATAATTTTTCTTTAAAATAAATGAAACACACAAGCAGACATACAAAAAAATCGTTAAAATCAATCTTAATTTTAATGAATGCTAATTATGAACATGACCTGTCCTTTCTTTGATTATTTAAACATTCCAATAAAGGATCTTTAAGTTCTTAGATGTTAAGCACACAACTTTTATGTTTACTTTCGGTACTCTTTGCTGGGATTGTGGAACAATTCTTTTTGCACTTCACTTTTGAGCAGTTCTTTTTTATATATTCTATAAAAAGGTCCTATTAAGAGGCAGTCATCTTTAATTATAAAACTTATTCTACCAAAAACTGAAATTAAAAAGGAGAAATTGATCAATTTTTTTTTGAATTTGCTTCAATGAGCTTCATGGTTTCATTATTTAATATAAATTTACAGTTACTATCTATTTTGAACTTGATCGATTGGTTTATCAATATCAAATCCAACATTCTAAGAAAGGGGAAGGTAGCCAGAATATCAACCATTAGAGTGCTGATTGAGCTAGTTTTTCAACTCATTTGTCGAAGATCTTGTTATTTTTTTATCATATCATCGATTCTTGATTATATCCACTATATACAAAAGGAATGCTTGTTTCCAATTTGATGATATTAACAGTGGCATGGCTACAGTGGGTTGATTGACTCCACAAATAGGCCTGCCCCTCGGTATTCCATTGTTAGTTTTCTATTTCGTCAGGAAAATAGTAATCAGTCATTTTCTCAGGATTTTTTTAATGGCGATTTGTGCCATCAAACGTTTCAAATCAATCCCACTTGCGGCCACTCACTTTCTTATTTTGTTACAAATTTCTGTTTCCAAATAGTTACGAAATTTTCGTGCTTTTACTGTTCATTACATAGAACTGCATCAATGCTATCGACTTAATATTCTTTTATCTTTAGCCCTTGCTCATTTCTAGATTCAATCATCATCATATTTTTTTTTAAAACTTGTTTCGCAACATTGTGGTCGGCTATCGAAACTATTTGTTAGAAATGATAATTAATATTGCGATTTTCTCAGAATTGCGCTATTATGTTAGAAATAAAAATTTCGAATAGAAATAACGATTTATTTTTTTTGATTAATACTAATATGATAATTATGATATTTCAGTATGGCTGGGTAAACGGATGTCTGTTTTACGATTACGTACAGCACTCAGAACAGATGAACGAGTCCGTTTAATGAATGAAATCATTTCCGGAATTCAAGTAATTAAAATGTACTGTTGGGAGAAACCATTTGCCAAATTAATAGCACTCGCTCGAAGGTTCGTTTATTATTTATTGAAAATTGCTAATGAAACACAAAATAATAGGTACATAATTGATAAATTTCTGTTAATTTCCATGTAGAAAAGAAATGAGAGCGATACGATCACATGCTTATCTGCTTGGTTTAATGTATTCATTCGAAATTTTCGTTACAAGAACATCAATATTTGTTAGTATCTTGGGATATGTGTTATTTGGTAATTATATAACAGCACAGAAAGTGTTTGCTGTAACAGCAATTTATAATGCATTACGACCGGTTATAACAATATTATTTTCAATTAGTATAACATCAATAGCAGAAGTAAATGTTTCTGTGTTGAGAATACAACAATTTCTGGCTATGGACGAATGTGATATTCCACAAATTGAGGATAATCAAATCAATCAACAACAGAATGGTGCTATTAAAACTGAACCAAATGGTTCTATATTGACGTTAGATAGTAAACAAATCAATAAACCAAAGATTCTATTAGAGAATGCTAATGCTAAATGGAATGATGAATCAACTGACAATACGTTGAAAAATATTAATTTTAGTATATCATCGAATCAATTAGTGGCTGTGATTGGACCAGTAGGTAGTGGAAAGAGTAGTTTAATACATGTATTACTTAAAGAATTGCCTTTGGAGTCTGGTAAAATTGATATACAGGGTACAATATCGTATTCATCACAAGAACCATGGTTGTTTTCTGGTAGTGTCCGGCAAAATATTCTATTTGGTAGTGAATATGATGATGAACGTTACCAACAAATTGTCGATGTATGTGCATTACGTGCTGATTTTGAATTGTTTGCATATGGTGATAAAACATTAGTTGGTGAACGTGGTAAAGCTTTAAGCGGTGGCCAAAAAGCTCGCATCAATTTGGCCCGCTGTATTTACAAAAAAGCTGATATTTATCTACTTGATGATCCATTATCAGCTGTTGATGCAAATGTTGGTAAACATTTATTTGATCGATGCATTACGAGCTTTTTAAAAAATAAAATTTGTATCCTAATCACACATCAATTGCAATATTTACGTAACGCACATCAAATTATTATCATGAATCAAGGTACAATTGAAGTTGAAGGTAATTATGAACAATTACAAACGAGTATATTAGAGTTTGCCAAATTATTAAAACAATTCCAATGTGAAGATGAGGAGAAAGAAAAGAAAAAAATTAAATCTAGACAAAATTCAGAAAGTACAACTGATGATTATGATATTGATGATGATGACAATGATGGACCAATAATTGAAAAAGAATTATTATTAACTGGTAGTATTAAACCTGAAGTTTATTTGGAATATTTAAAAGCTGGTGGTGGTAAATGCATGATTATATTATTAATTGTTTTCTTCGTTTTGGGACAATTAGCAGCAAATGGTGGTGATTATTATGTGTCATATTGGGTGAATTTAGAAGAAGAATTTACACAAAAAATCCAAAATAATTTAACTGATATTAATGAAACATTATCACGTACGAATATCATTTATACTTATGCTGCTATTACGGCAGGAACTATTTTTTTTGGAATGGCACAATCTCTGTATTTCTTTGTATTTTTTATAATCGCTTCAATAAATCTACATCGGATCACATTTGAACGAATTATAAAAGCTTCAATGAGATTCTTTAATAATAATCCATCTGGAAGGATTTTAAATAAATTCTCGAAAGATTTAGGGTATATCGATGAATATATTCCGCCTGTATTATTTGAAGTCTTCGAAGTAAATAATTCATTATCATCTAGTTTAATTTTTATTAATAGTTTTCAATTATTCATGTTTCAGATTGCTTTACAATTAATTGGTGCATTAATTCTCTCATGTATGGTCGATCCGTGGCTATTCGTGCCATCAATTATACTTTTAGTAATTTTCTACTTCCTCCGATTGGTTTATATTAAAACTAGTAGAAGTGTGAAACGAATTGAAGGCATAAGTATGTTGGTTGAGATTATAAACGTTTTTTGTGTTTGATTTGTTTATTATTTTCTTAACAAAATTTAGCGAGAAGTCCAATTTTCGGTCATATGACTACATCAATGTCCGGATTAACTACAATTCGTGCTTTTTCAGCACAAGATGCTCTAATAAAAGAATTTGATGATTATCAAGACAATCATAGTGCCGCTTGGTTTCTGTTTATTGCATCGAACCGTTGTTTTGGTTTTTGGTTGGATATGATTTGTATTGTCTTTATAGGAGTTGTAATGGCTCTTATTTTCTATTTGAGTAGAGGTAATTTTTAATCAATAACTCTAATAATTACTTGACAATATAGAGTGGATTGTTTTCTAGATATTTATGGTGGTGATATGGGTTTGATAATGAATCAATTTATAGATTTAATTGGTTCATTACAATGGGGAATGCGTCAATGGAGTGAACTTGAGAATTTGATGGTATCAGTTGAACGTTTAACGGAATATAAAAATGTTGAAAGTGAACCACAACGTGAAATTGTTAATCAATTACCAGTTAATTGGCCAGATAATGGCAAAATTGAATTTAAAGATGTTTACCTCCAATATAATCCAAATGATCCACCTGTATTAAGAAATATTAATTTCTCAATACAACCAGGTGAGAAAGTTGGTATTGTTGGTCGGACAGGTGCTGGTAAATCGTCAACAATCACTGCCTTATTTCAATTATATACAATAGATGGTAGCATATTGATCGATGATATTGATACAACAAAATTGCCATTAGATAATGTACGTTCAAGAATTTCAATAATACCTCAAGAACCGGTATTGTTTTCTGGTACAATGCGTAAAAATCTTGATCCATTTGAAGAATATAGTGATGAAGTATTATGGGATGCTTTGCAACAAGTTGAAATGAAAGATATTATAGCGGAATTGCCATCTGGTTTACAATCGAATGTATCAGAAGGTGGTGCCAATTTCAGTATTGGCCAACGACAATTAGTTTGTCTTGCTAGAGCATTAATTCGTAATAATAAAATATTAGTATTGGATGAAGCTACAGCTAATGTTGATCCACATACGGATTCATTAATACAACAAACTATACGTACGAAATTTTCAAATTTTACAGTTTTAACGATTGCACATCGCTTACATACAGTTATGGATTCCGATAAAATATTAGTGATGAATGCTGGATGTATTGAAGAGTATGATCATCCACATAAATTATTAGAGAATCAAAATGGTATGTTGTACAGTTTGGTACAAACTACTGGAAAAGGTACAGCAGTTAATTTGGAAAACATTGCCAAACAAGTAAGTCCTTGCGATTTAATCAGTATTGATAGAAATCATATAGACGTTTCATTTACAGAATTATGAAAAGTCAAAGAAAGAGCAGTGAAACAACAAATAATCCATGTTTTAACTGCGATGTTATGCAAATTTCAGTATTTTGTTACTTAATTTACTCAAAAAAATAAAAGAATTAATTAAATTTTTTTCCAATTTCTTATCCAAACACAAACAATTCTAGAAGCCAAAGATAAAGGATCCTACACATCAATGGGATTTAAAATTCGCTTCCCGCTTCAAACATTGACACCAATGTCGGTGTCATTTGCAAGATGTATTAGGCGAAATACATATATTGGACGTCGCTTTTCACATAGTGGCATTACCGTACTTGTTTAAGTAACCTGGTCCTGCGTAAATCCCGCTACCGTAGTCCCGCATTGGTGTGGAGGGATCATTTAGCTCTCGTGATTGCCTAGATACATCTCATAAACGGCATTTCTAATCTCTTGTAATATCCTGGTAGACAGAATCCGGGAATAAACGCTAAGAAATAGCGAACAAATTTTTGCAATAAAAAAAATCGGTAAAATCTATTGGTAATGCCTTAACTCAGTGGTTCGCAACCTTCTTGTATTCGGGCCGGACACCCTTCTTTCATACCGATTTAAGTCGCGACCCCTTACAGCTACCGGTGCATTCATAAACAGAAAACTACATAGTTGAGATATAATTATCGTAAATTAAAGAAATTAATCATATCGTGCGTCATCTATGGGGTATTGCTAGAACTTTGAGAGTACATTTGGCGAAGTCCCATAATTTTTAAACAAATTATCCATCAAAGTTGGAATATTTATTGTTTTTTTTTTACAAAATATAACAGAAAAATAATTATATAAGGTAATAAAAGTTTTTTAGATAATACGTGTACATCTATAATAACCAAAGTAGTTTTTGTTATGTTCATGTTACAAACTGAACAATGGAACGTTTTCAAAATTACACAACCCTCTTATCACAACTTATTGTTAGATACGAGTATTTTGATCTGTTGATTTTTAGAAGTCGTAACGTCTATTCTAAGAATTTATTGAATCATTACAAATAATTTATTATTGAACAGAGCTTAAAATTAAAGCTTTGTAGTGATACTAAAAGTCTAAGAGTGTTAATGCAGTGAAGTGTGCCATTGCTAGTGTTTTGTGAATGGATTCTTTAGCGACGCAGGACGAATGACTGTTCTGAGGATTCAAGTAAGTGGTAATTTCTACAATGTATCAACTATTGATTATTCTATAGTTATTAAATTTTCTTTCTTTCACATATGGTCAGATTTGGCATGTCGCGGGATTAGAAGAGGATAACAATAAACGTAGGCTTTCTATAAAAATGTTATTTTCCTGCTTGTGTGTTCTGTGGCACACCCAGGTACATCGTCAACCGCTTGCCAGTGCTGTCTACTGCGGCTTCACTTTCAATGTGATTTCGCATAGTTCAGATAAGTCTAACAAATACATGTGTCATTAGTTAGGATGTTTGATATTTGCATTTTGTATCTCTTTCAGATTTCCATAATTGTACAATTTCTGATTGTTTTCCATTTATATGTTTTGTATATTGTAATTATGTTTTGAATGTTTTGTTTATTGTTATTTAGTATGTAATTGTGACACGTGCAGACCAAATTTAATATTCCTGCATGTGTGTTGCGTGACTTCTCGCAACTCCAATGCCGCTGTATGCAACACACCCAGGTACATCGTCAACCAGTTGACAATGCTGTCTAACGCGGCTTCACTTTCAATGTGATTTCGCATAGTTCAGATAAGTCTAACAAATGCATGTGTCATTAGTTAGGATGTTTAATATTTGCATTTTGTATCTCTTTCAGATTTCCATAATTGTACAATTTCTGATTGTTTTCCATTTATATGTTTTGTATATTGTAATTATGTTTTGAATGATTTGTTTATTGTTATTTAGTATGTAATTGTGACACGTGCAGACCAAATTTAATATTCCTGCATGTGTGTTGCGTGACTTCTCGCAACTCCAATGCCGCTGTATGCAACACACCCAGGTACATCGTCAACCAGTTGACAATGCTGTCTAACGCGGCTTCACTTTCAATGTGATTTCGCATAGTTCAGATAAGTCTAACAAATGCATGTGTCATTAGTTAGGATGTTTAATATTTGCATTTTGTATCTCTTTCAGATTTCCATAATTGTACAATTTCTGATTGTTTTCCATTTATATGTTTTGTATATTGTAATTATGTTTTGAATGATTTGTTTATTGTTATTTAGTATGTAATTGTGACACGTGCAGACCAAATTTAATATTCCTGCATGTGTGTTGCGTGACTTCTCGCAACTCCAATGCCGCTGTATGCAACACACTCAGGTACATCGTCAACCAGTTGACAATGCTGTCTAACGCGGCTTCACTTTCAATGTGATTTCGCATAGTTCAGATAAGTCTAACAAATGCATGTGTCATTAGTTAGGATGTTTAATATTTGCATTTTGTATCTCTTTCAGATTTCCATAATTGTACAATTTCTGATTGTTTTCCATTTATATGTTTTGTATATTGTAATTATGTTTTGAATGATTTGTTTATTGTTATTTAGTATGTAATTGTGACACGTGCAGACCAAATTTAATATTCCTGCATGTGTGTTGCGTGACTTCTCGCAACTCCAATGCCGCTGTATGCAACACACCCAGGTACATCGTCAACCAGTTGACAATGCTGTCTAACGCGGCTTCACTCTCAATGTGATTTCGCATAGTTCAGATAAGTCTAACAAATGCATGTGTCATTAGTTAGGATGTTTAATATTTGCATTTTGTATCTCTTTCAGATTTCCATAATTGTACAATTTCTGATTGTTTTCCATTTACCTGTTTTGTATATTTTAATTATGCTTTGAATGTTTTGTTTATTGTTATTTAGTATGTAATTGTGACACGTGCAGACCAAATTTAATATTCCTGCATGTGTGTTGCGTGACTTCTCGCAACTCCAATGCCGCTGTATGCAACACACTCAGGTACATCGTCAACCAGTTGACAATGCTGTCTAACGCGGCTTCACTTTCAATGTGATTTCGCATAGTTCAGATAAGTCTAACAAATGCATGTGTCATTAGTTAGGATGTTTAATATTTGCATTTTGTATCTCTTTCAGATTTCCATAATTGTACAATTTCTGATTGTTTTCCATTTATATGTTTTGTATATTGTAATTATGTTTTGAATGATTTGTTTATTGTTATTTAGTATGTAATTGTGACACGTGCAGACCAAATTTAATATTCCTGCATGTGTGTTGCGTGACTTCTCGCAACTCCAATGCCGCTGTATGCAACACACCCAGGTACATCGTCAACCAGTTGACAATGCTGTCTAACGCGGCTTCACTCTCAATGTGATTTCGCATAGTTCAGATAAGTCTAACAAATGCATGTGTCATTAGTTAGGATGTTTAATATTTGCATTTTGTATCTCTTTCAGATTTCCATAATTGTACAATTTCTGATTGTTTTCCATTTATATGTTTTGTATATTGTAATTATGTTTTGAATGTTTTGTTTATTGTTATTTAGTATGTAATTGTGACACGTGCAGACCAAATTTAATATTCCTGCATGTGTGTTGCGTGACTTCTCGCAACTCCAATGCCGCTGTATGCAACACACCCAGGTACATCGTCAACCAGTTGACAATGCTGTCTAACGCGGCTTCACTCTCAATGTGATTTCGCATAGTTCAGATAAGTCTAACAAATGCATGTGTCATTAGTTAGGATGTTTAATATTTGCATTTTGTATCTCTTTCAGATTTCCATAATTGTACAATTTCTGATTGTTTTCCATTTATATGTTTTGTATATTGTAATTATGTTTTGAATGATTTGTTTATTGTTATTTAGTATGTAATTGTGACACGTGCAGACCAAATTTAATATTCCTGCATGTGTGTTGCGTGACTTCTCGCAACTCCAATGCCGCTGTATGCAACACACCCAGGTACATCGTCAACCAGTTGACAATGCTGTCTAACGCGGCTTCACTCTCAATGTGATTTCGCATAGTTCAGATAAGTCTAACAAATGCATGTGTCATTAGTTAGGATGTTTAATATTTGCATTTTGTATCTCTTTCAGATTTCCATAATTGTACAATTTCTGATTGTTTTCCATTTATATGTTTTGTATATTGTAATTATGTTTTGAATGATTTGTTTATTGTTATTTAGTATGTAATTGTGACACGTGCAGACCAAATTTAATATTCCTGCATGTGTGTTGCGTGACTTCTCGCAACTCCAATGCCGCTGTATGCAACACACCCAGGTACATCGTCAACCATTCGACAATGCTGTCTAACGCGGCTTCACTCTCAATGTGATTTCGCATAGTTCAGATAAGTCTAACAAATGCATGTGTCATTAGTTAGGATGTTTAATATTTGCATTTTGTATCTCTTTCAGATTTCCATAATTGTAACACTTTTCATTGTTTTCTATTTATGTTTTGAATGTTTTGTATATTGTAATTTAAGATGTTATTATGAGACATTCAGACCATTTTTAAATTTCCTGCCTGTGTGTTGTGTGATGTGTTCGCAACTCCAATGCCATGATATGCAACACACCCATTGAATATCATCTGACTTTTATTGTACAGGTTGAGAGCCACTGGCTTACAGACATCTTTGTGGCCATCTAGGAGAAGAATGCAGAACAAGCAACTCACATCTCCCCACTCTTCACTTTCTCGAATGGGGTGAAATCTTCCTGTCGCGATACACTCGTGGGTTATGTTTTCTTGTGTATTCAAGTTTTTCGAAGTAAAGTAAACCTTTCCAAGATGAAAGTGAAAGTGATTAGTAGAAATCCCGATGAATATCTTCGTGAAACAAAACACGATATCCATAAAGGTAATATTTTCATATATAAACAAAATCAAATTGCCTAACCTCAAAAATATTTTCAGTACAACGAAATTATGATCCGAATTTGCATCCATTCGAAGCAGCACGTGAATATACGCGAGCATTGAATGCTGTAAAACTGGAAAAAGTCTTTGCAAAACCATTTGTCGGTAATTTAGATGGCCATCGTGATGGTATATCAATAATATCGAAACATCCAAAACGTTTATCAGTTTCAATAAGTGGTTCGTATGATGGTGAGATACGTTTATGGGATTTACCACAACGTAAATGTATACGGGAATTTGTTGGACATAACGGTATAATACGTGGTATATGTTATAATACAAATGGTGATCATTTCTTAACAATTGGTGATGATAAAACAATAAAAACGTGGAAGGGTGTTGAATTAGAAAATCAAAATGATGATTTACCTGTAAATACAATATTAAGTAAAACGATTGTCACTGGTTTAAGTCGACATTTAACGAAACGTATATTTGGTACATGTGGTGAAATTTGTCAAATATGGGAAGAAACGAGAAATGAACCAATTAAAACATTTGAATGGGGCGTTGATAGCTTACATGATATTGCATTTAATCCAATTGAAACGGACATTTTAGCTTGTTGTGCTAGTGATCGTAGCATTATATTGTATGATACACGTGACACTGGACCTTTACGTAAAGTTGTTATGAAATTACGTACCAATAAGCTTGTATGGAATCCTATGGAGGCTTACATTTTCACTTGTGCCAACGAGGATTACAAGTTCGTTTTAAATTTGTTATATTAGATCCATTGGAGACAGGCATAAATTATAGAAAACAACGAAACATCTGTAAAGAGACAAAGTCTACTATGTTAAAAGATTCACGACAGATTCAACAAAGATACTGCAAATTTTCTATTTATTTCTCCACGTGTTTGAGATACTACAAATCGTTAATTGTAGAAGAGTTTGTTTGTTATCAAAATTGATTATATTGCGAGAAATTCTCGTTGAATTATGTTCTCCAGTGGTTCTAATGTAATTGTCTATACTTTGCACCAGTCTAATTTTGTATATTTTTAGTTTATATTCGTTTGATACACGAAATCTTAGACAACCAGTAAATGTTCACATGGATCACGTTAGTGCGGTAACATGTTTAGATTATTCACCAACTGGTAAAGAATTTGTCAGTGGTAGTTACGATAAATCTGTTAGAATTTTTGAAACAAACAAAGGACATTCGAGAGAAATCTATCACACCAAAAGAATGCAACGTTTAACTTGCGTACAATGGACTTATGATAACAAATACGTATTGAGTGGTTCAGATGAGATGAATATACGAATATGGAAAACTAAAGCATCAGAAAAACTAGGACCGGTATTAATTATGATTCCGATTATTTTCGAATTATTTAATCATGTTGTTTTTTTGCAGTTGAAACCACGTGAAAAAGTAGCTTTGCATTATAGTGAAGCTTTGAAAGAGAAATATGCAAGTCATCCACAAATCAAACGAATTGCCCGACATAGACATGTACCCAAACATATTTATAATGCACAGAGTGAATTAAGAATTGTTAAGAACAAAAACAAACGTAAAGAAGCTAATAAACGGGCACATTCTAAACCAGGAACAGTACCATTTGAATCGGAGAGGAAGAAACATGTTCTTAAGGAACAACAATAATTACCCATGCATACATTTCGATTGCCCCCCTTTTGTTTCGGTTAATTTTAGAAAAACAATACG
The DNA here is from genome assembly GCA_028455855.1 of Meloe dianella. NCBI lineage: Eukaryota > Metazoa > Arthropoda > Insecta > Coleoptera > Meloidae > Meloe > Meloe dianella. Next base: position 1,804,601 of record JAPTHL010000060.1, read on the forward strand.
AATTTTCAAGTTAATTTTAATTACAAGAAATAAATAAATTATACAAAATGGAAAAATTATAATTTTTTTTTATATTGAGGAAGCTTACATGTTAGTATGTTATGTAGATTTGTTGTTTATAAAAACGTCGGGCTAATTAAAATGCTGTTACAGGAAAACAATGCACAGTATATCGTGACTAGCAATGTAAAAGTATTGTTTTAAATTGGAATTAAATCCATTAACTTTAGAGTGTCTGTTTTTGATTATTTAAATGAAAAACAACAAATCAGTCTAGGATTTTCTTTCAATTTTAATTAATCAAATATCAATCAAATCAGTCTTAAGTATTCTTCAATTCAAAGAACTATTTTTGATATTCGATGAGACACAATCAAATTAAAACAGACACTCATGCGATGACATTCCAACGAATTTATTCGATTGGCACATCTTTCATAACATTTCGAATAATGTGCGTTATTTTATTAGATAATAAGAACACAGTGTTGTTTCAGCAGATAACAACATAAAAATGCAACAACAACAACAACAAGTACAAATAGTTTACTCTTAAAATATATAATTTAGATCCACTATGTTGTTGGCTCTCTGAACTTGGATTTTTATCCTTTGTTTATTATATAGTTTTTTTTTTAAATATATTTACAAAATTTTAAGACATACGACTAGGTCACTTTAAAACAATTTTACAAAAAACATTGAAATAACAGATTTCATTGGTCCAACAAATCACTTACAAAAGGAAATTGTTTAAGCAAAGTATACTTCCACTACCAGCAACAAGCAAATCTTTTTTTACAAGAATAAAATAAAATCATTTGATTATTACTATGAGGCTGAAAAATTGAGGGGAAAACAAAACAGTTCGGAAAACAACTTAAGTACATTGTTACAGTTGATAATAAATCGTGGAAACACTTTGATATAATCAATTAAAGGTATCACAAGGTACACAATTTTGCGTCTTTATATATATATATTTTTTTCACATTTTAATTTTTTATAATAGACTAGGGCACTGTTGTTTTTTTTATATATAATAGTAGATTAAATGTTTAAATCTGCCATCATTTTACGGAAATCCGCCAATGTGTTATAATCTGGATCCAAGTCGATATCTGCAAAGTCCCGTTTCGAGTCCGATTTAACAAAACTGGGATTGTAACGACTGAGTGATAGAGGGCATGGTAATAGTTCTGGCATAACAGAATGGTGCGTTATCAATGATGTTAATGTTGTGAATTCTTTCGTGAAGCCCTATAAAATAAAATAAACACATATTTTATTGATAATCAACATGGATTATAAATAGTTTTCTACCTTTATTTTGTAGCCTTTATTCGTTCTAACGATCAGATAATGGGCAATTCCGGTCGGTTGGAAACTTCTAGGTACCCGTAAGGATAATGCAAAACATCCTGGTTTGCTCGTACTTTCTCTAACCATAAATGCACCAACTGGCTCTTGTGCTAGAATTTCTAATGCAATTTCTCTTGGTATACCAGCTTGGAACCATGGTGCCGTCCGCAGTTCACCTTCTTCTTTATTGTTTAACGAATCAGTTCGTTCAGGGAGTGGTGGTGGTGTTGGTGTGAATCCCAGTAAATTACTTTCAGTTCCTGTTTGTGGACAAGAACTTGAACTACTTGAACTGATTTGTGATATTCGTTTCGATTTGAATTCTTGTTCAGTTGTAGCCGGTGATGTTTGTAATAATCGATTATTGTCGATTTCTATATGTTTTGTTAGATTTGAATTAATATTTTCGACAATATCATTTTTCAAACTATCTATTGTATTGTTTTTATTACGATTATCAGCATCATTTGTTGGCTCATTGACATAACCACCAGATAATGGACGATTTGTTGGACTACTTGGCGTACTATTATTATCACTCACTAGAGGACAACTATCTTCATCGTTATCATGATGGTTGCCAGTCAATCCCATAGCGATTCGTTTGATTAAAGGCGGTTTTTCAGTCATTCTTTTATAAGAGTTCATTTCAGTTGGTGAATTACTTTCATCACTACTTGGGGTGCTTTGTTGTGATGATGCCGACAATGTTTTCTCTGATGGTCCCAATACATTATATTTATGTGTTGGTTTTAAACCAGGAATTGTGGTTGGTGGTGTTAAACGTAAAGTAGATGCGTCTGTACTTGTCATTTCAACATCCATTTCGGACGGTTGATGATTGTTCTGTTGATGTGACGATTTATCTTTCTTTAATGTGACCGATAATTCTTTCGCCTAAAACAAATGCAAACACATCAAAAGTTGTTGCTAGAATCAACGGATAACGAAAAACAAAAACACAACACTAAATCCCAACCATCAGTTTCAACTGACAACAGTACAAGATTCTCAACACAAACACACAACTTCTCAAAGATATTTTCGTCAGGCATAAATTAAGAAAGGAACGAAAAAAAGAAAAACAGACAAACATTAACAACCTTTTAACATCCAAATTTGTTGTGTAGAAAAAAAGACGGAAAATGTAAATAGTGAGAGGTCTTTTAATGATGATTCTTGAACATTTCACATTTGTTTGGAACGTGAATTCCAGTATAGCCAGGTTGTGGAGAAGAAAGAAACTTGAAATTGGTTTTGTCTTTTACTACAAGTCTTCAAAAAACTTGGTGCACTACTATCACTAAAATTAAACTTGTTCAAAAGTTCTTTCTACTTCTTCTCTCTTTCAACTTGGTCTAAATGAAATACGGGAAGAGGTTTTTTTTTCAAATCTGCTCAATGATTTTCTTATTATTTTCAATATTCATTTTTATCAAAAGATGATGAAACATTACAGTTTCAGATATGACTTTTCTTTTCAAAGTGTTATCTTTTTTATTAGATGGTAGAATCGATTTCCTGCGATATGGCTTGATATAAAATTTGCGTCAACGTTCTTCAATGCCTTTGATAGATTTCTGTTTTATCGAAATAAGCTTTTTTAAACTTTAACAATGCTTATTTGAATTTAAAAATTTCAACAAACGCAAACCGCTTAAAATAAAATTGAATTGTAGAAGAGGTCACTTGAGCAATTTACGTAATTTAATAATTTCTTCAATGAAGTTCATTTGGACGGATGTTAAATTCCAAGTGTCACTCAAAATTTAAGTGTAATTACCCATTCTAGAATATTCAACTAAACTTTACATAATGAAAAAGCTCTCACAATGAAACTGGAGGATGTTTTATTAATGTAAAAAGGCAAAAATTAATTGGTGAAATATCAAATTCATTTTAAATGTTTTGCCAATGTCTATGGCATTAAATTCAAATCCCACCCTTAACAATTCTCACCCCCTCCCCCTATTTTCTAATTTGATCGTATACAAGTTCAGTTCGAAATATAAATTACAAAGCGCACATGTTACTCATTTCGTTTAACATGTACACGCAACCATAATTAACATTTAATTAACTCTATGTCGAAAAATTAAATTAACCACACAAACCATCAGCATATATAGGGATGGGTAATATTACACAATGTACCACACACCCACATATATTCTAGTTGATTGGAAAATTGTTGTAAATAATTAAATTGAAAGTAAAACTCACCCAAAGTACTTTATTCGTTTCTGTTTGATCTAGTTGAGATGTAATTACGTCTTGAAAACTGGGTTGTTTCTGCAGTTGTGCAGCGTACGCCATCCGAAATGCATTTCCAACAATCGAGTTAAGTTCTTCAGCCTGAAACAATAAATACAACAATTCTCAAGTATCTTAAATCTAAAAACTTGATAAATGATAGATAACGGGAATTTTGTGTTAGTGTTGTTTCTTATTTTGCTTTTTTTTGCAGTTGTTCTGTTTTTAGTTTCGATTCGTTTAAGTCCCAAGTGTAACCATCAGTGTTATTTTTCATCAAAGTTTCCCTTTCAAACAAGCTCCATTAATCACAAGTAATCGAAGACGTTCTCGAGTAGACGGTGACATCACATGTGGTCAAGTGATAAATTGGTAAAATCACTTTAATGTCGCCATTTTAGTCCATACTAAACCTTATGCAAACATAAAGTGAATATGTGTGCGTGTGTGGAGACAGACATACTTGATGTCGTCAAATCAAGTGCCATATTGCTTTTCATATTTATAGTTGAAATGTCATCGGTCGTAAAAGTTGCGTCTATAACCGGAAAGACGCACTAGAGCGAATCGAAAGCACAGACATTTACAAATAGAATCGATTGGTGCTTGATAAGCCCGATTTTTATTACATGATAATATGATGCGACGCTAATAAAACTAGTTGTGAATCGATTTAATAAGCTTTTCCGACTGCAAACATTCAGTCTTGAAGGGAATATACTAATATCGATTGGAATATTGCGAATAATTCCTTGTTAGTTATTCAGGTTATTTTAATATTCAGAGTTATGTGTAGGTAGAATAATTATTCAGTGACTTTTTGTCGTTGTTTGGTCAATATTGTCAATAATAGCTGTTGCGTATTTGCTCCGTTAAACAGGAAATGAAGAACAAATTGACTTGGTTAGTGTTCTTTTTTTTTTGAATAAATTCCGAACAATTCTAAATAAATAAACAAATGTCAATTTTGAAATTAAATCGATTTAGACTGCAATACGGATTCAATAGTGAGAAAAAATTGTTTTATTGTATTGTTAATGTCATTATAAAAATCTCCATTTTTAATTTCTATAACAAACTACAAACTGTCTATCATTGAAGTTAACAAAACAGAGAAGTTAACGTGAACACCAGCCAGAGCAAATAATCAAGTGTTTTTGAAGGTTTCATTAACCACTTCATTTGCTGGATAAATTGAGGCGGCCGTCGTTCCTCTTAAGGGGTAGACAAAAATAAAATATCGAAAAGAGAATTAAAGAGAGAATGGAATGAATGCATACTTTCATGAATGTAGAATGTGGTCCTGTTGCCGCCGCCACCACCACCACCACCACAATAACCCATTCCATTTTAGATAAGTACAAGTGCAATCGTTAATTAACTCAACGAGCTGTGGCTACTTTAATTATAAAACTGCTAAAATCGGGGGGCTGTGAGAAGAACTTTTGGTAGATATTCGTCTAATTTTTCCATCTACATTTCCTTATTTGGCAGTTTATCGTGTTTGCATTTAACGTTAAGTTTTTTCTGAATTTTTCTCTACTTTATTATTCAAAGTTGTTAGAATTCGAATAAAATATATAAACATATAGATAGTGGATGATTGAATTCTCCAGTGTATCCTTATGCGACAATTCTGAAGGGCTTTTGTTGTCTTTGGCATTTTTTCGGTTTTCCGGTTTTTCTGTTTCTCATATTGGATTTGATATAAATGTGAGAGAAAAGCCGACAGTTCTATTTTTACCTCATATACCACTAGTATTCCAATGGGAGTTGAAATGGTTTCGGATAACGACAAAACCGTATAGAAGAACAGTTTTCCAACTGAATGCTGTTTCGTGTTCAGTGATTTCTGAGTGATGGTAACACGCAGCATCCATTATCTACCTGGCATTGCCCTTTGCCAACATTTAATCACATGCCAATCATGCTGTTCATTAAAGATAACAATCCCATACGTACATACACACATATAGATTGGCGAATAGAGTAACGTTTGAGGGATGATGCAATTGTATAGATGAGAGATCAAAATGATTCTCTCTATCTCTTGACAGTTTGCATAATTATTCTGTCGAACAGTCGAGTGTCATCCAATTTGGTTATAATTTTGCTGGATGACGACTAGAAGCTGTTTCGTCTGACCTGTTTCAAGACGATTTCGTTGTACAAAAACGAAATTGTACATCATACAATTTACGTTATTGCTACAGCACGAATCGTCACCGGATAGACAACTTGTTTTCTTCGATTTTCCACCGTTTTTTTGTTTGCTATGAAGCTGAATAGACAACGAACACGAACAATATATTTGACGAAAATATGAGAATAGTCCAAATTCAGATTAAATTTTTATTCATCGAAAATTTGTGGCTATTTTAATATTTCCGCTACCGAAATAATCGTAAACATTAAAAAAATATGAGCCGTTCATCATGAAAATTACGTCAAATAAAATTTTTTATGATAAAACATTATTGCGATTTAATTTGCTTGGGCGTTTTTTTTGGTGTGTCGCCAACTGGAAAAATTCTAATATTTTCCTGTGCATGATTTTATTTTATTTTTTATTTATTTTTTGCTTCTCTAAATGTACCATTTTCAAAGTATACATCTTCATTGTTAAGACTGTCATCGCCAGGTAAACGCAATCCCACAGGTAATAATACATCATGATAATGTTGGGTGGGTGGTTTGTTGTTGGCGTTCAACAGATTCGTCGACGTCTACATAAAAAAAAACTGGTAGATAAAGAGAATAGAGAAACACAATTTTTTTTTCACTATAAGCGCGTCGTTTTTGATGTTGATAATCTGACGACCGTCAACAATGAGAAAATTTATGGTTTTGGCAGTGAATAGTTTTAAATTTACCATAAAAAATTGTAGACTGTTTTAAAGTATTGTATAGTCGAATTATTCTAGCCCCATTTAGTTGAAAAATAATAGAGAAAATGTTTCTGTAATGAATCATAAATTATTTGTCTAGCAAGACGATGTCATTATCCGTCGTGGAATATGCCGTGACGAAATTCGAAGATTTGACACGAAATTGGATAATTCGTTCATATTCTAAGATAATAATCATGATAATAAAAAATAGTGGCCTTTTTTGGAATTGCTACACCTGCGTTCAGATTTGATTGCTATCGATTGGAAATAGAATTGTTACTATTCAAATGGTTTATGTTAATGTTTAGGTCACGGGCAAAAGTAATTATTCTATCTATGCTTTATAATATCGATATAAATAGTTATCTATTTATTTACAAAATAAACACTTAGGAGAATGGAATACTGAATTACACGATTAAGGGACGAATTAATTAGGTAATTTTACAATGACAGAAACACATATTATTAATGATAACATGAAGGATTTTATTGTTCTACAAGAAACTGGGGGATAATTATGTAAATAATGCTTAAGTAGAATTAATTCCACATTGTTAGCCACACCTTTATTTAGATTATTATCCCAACTGTACATCACTTGATAAATGGAATTGATGTTGTTTAAATTGAACAAAAACTACGGATTTTAGAATGCAACAATAGCAACAGTTTGAAATTGTTGTGTAAATAGGGAAGTTGTTGTGAAGCTCATCTTCGAGCTTTTGGATAATCTCTCTGTATCTAACACATCTTGAGAGAACAATTTTTGAAATTCGAGTTATTTGTGAAGTTATAGCGTTTAGAAATCACTTTTCCGAAACGATTTGTGAACCAATTGAATTGGAGATTTTATTAAATATTTCAATTACCGCTGTACGTTTTTTCTAGTTAATTGAATTTTGACAATCGTGTACATCAGTTCGTTGTGTTTTTTTCTCAGGGAAACGCTTTTAGATATTATTAGATAGTGCATTTCGTACAATCTGAGATTCTCAAGACTCGTTGAGTAAGTCGAATTGATTGTCTGAAAAATTGTCAAACAACAATTTGAATAAAATTCCAACCATATAGCCACCGCTTATCACATATACGATAAAATCTTTAATAATTCGCTCATCTACGCATGCAAGGTGAAGTTTGTTTTAAGGGCGGACGTATTTACACAAAAGTCTGACGCTGATTACATATCTCTATTCATATTTTAAAGTATATCGAACATTTCTGCGATGAGTAAATGAACGAATACGCTCTACTGACTTTATAAGCTTCTTTTAGTTTTACAGTCATCAGCTAAATTCAGGATATTAAACCTTATCATTTAATGAGAGCAATTTGATTCGTTCTTTACCACTTTCATTTTCATTTTAAAGTGAGTTTAAATCCAACAACAGACTGAGAGAGTGAGGAAGTAATTTCAGTTGGAAATGTGATGACTGAAGTATATTCAGTATCTAGATGATATAAATACGTATCTGAAATTATAAAGATTTGAGAAGATTACTTATTTACTTCATTTTGATGGACGTGTACCATTTCACTAAGCGACTTCTCCATCTTTACTACCAAAGAAAAAGTCAATTATTACAGTAATTTGTAGATACGAAACAGAAATTCTAAAATATTGCGTTTGAGAAAAGGAGAAAATAAAAGCGTTCACGCTCTGGTTAACGAAAACAGGAAATCCGTTTCTTCAGCCTAGACAGTTTCCTTGAGAATTATTTAAATAAATACATTAATATTCTAGTCGACATAAACAGTTAATTAGATAGTTAATTATAATATTGCTAGCCATTTATTTTATATAATCCAAACAAAAGACTTCTCTGTGTTATGTAAGTTTCATGTTAAACGAACGGATGTAGTTAGTAATAAACTAGATTTAATCAAGGTTTGTGGCGTGTCGCAAAATTAATCAGTAATTTGAATACAGTCCAGATTAAAGTCCATATCGTTTCAATTAGTTAAAAGTTGCCAGATTTTCAATGTTACTATTTGAAATTAGCTGTCCATTCAGATCTCGTAAACACATTTTACGTATCATTCATCTGGTAGCTATTTATCTTGTTTCATGTAGAAATTTCCAAAGAAATTTTATTTTAAAATTCCTTAAAATAAATCGAAAACAAAACGTAATTTTCAAATGTGAACAGACTACCTGAGGGCTGAGGTTTTCTTTTTGTTTGTTGGAGATATCGTCCACCAAAAAATTTAATAAAGAAAAAAGCCGTCCATCGTTGTGTTGGTTTCGTTTTATGTTCTACAATGGGGGAAACCTTACGAAATAATATTAAACTATAAATAATAAATATGGATCGCCTGTGTGTTTACTGTAATTCTTCCTTTTCTTTTTTTTTTTTGATAGGGACAAAACCTTAATTCATTATTCATTTATATGTGATTAGAGAAAGAGAATGCCTATTACAGAACGATTCATGTGCTGTGAAAGACAGCTTATGGCTATTTTCAGTTGATGTTTATTGTTGTTTTAAATGGAGTCTTGTTAAAATATTTTGACGCCGCCACTTCCGGTACTACAGAACATGCATCAAAAGTCGTTTGAAGTTTACCAGACAAAAAATTGAGAGAGAGAGAGAGAGAGAGTTTCATGAAATTACTCTGCAGTTTATTTACTGTATCAGTGGATTATTAAAATTATTGAAATAATTAAGAGAACATTAGAGTGCTTCTGTCTAATTTTTGTTGGTGCTCAATAGACAGTTAAAGTATCTGTGTGCATTGGAGAGAAAGAAACTGTTTTACTTTCTTTTGCAACCAAAATATTTTCGGTTCGGCCGTTGTAAAGATGATTTTTTTTATTTGTTACAGACCTGTAGTTTTGTACCGTTGGATTATTATTGAATTGGCCCTTCAAACAATCTACTAGGGAGTTTATTTATAAATCCAATTAGGACTGTCGTAGTATGATTGGTTCGTTTCGTTTTAATTTAAAAGAAAACACTCTCAAGCTTATTGTATTGTTAATAGAAATGTCTGGGAGGAAGCTTTGACCCCCTATTTCTAATAATGAACGCAATAATAATAATAAATCGATTGTGGGCCTATTAAAAGTGGCATTTTATGTTAAAGGTATTGTTGATCCAACTCCCCACTTATACTCATTCAATTGTATATGTTTTTATTGTCAGCCATATAATGGCCGTCAATGTTTAGAAGTTCGAGTTTAATGCGAATTTGGTTGATGATATTCGACTGAATTGTGTGTGAGAATGTACAGTATGTGACTCAATTTAACTTTTGTACTGTTAACTGTTTTTGTGTGTTCTATTTATTGAAAATTCGAATTAGTTCAGTAGTCTCTCCTTTCTATTTCTACCTTTTCCAAATAGTTTACGGCTAGATTCAGCATATTTGAAGTTTTCAAATATTTGTTAGCCAAAGGTTCTGCCGTAAAAGTATATTGCTAGAACATTGGAATTTCATGGACGAATTTAAAAGATAGGGTCACACACAGAGTAAATTGAGAATTACAGCAAGACATACACACACACACACACACAAAAAAAAGCGACACAAAGCAATCGACCATCTGTCAAATCAACATTTTTGAATGTAATTTACAAAATTGAGTTGTAGCCGGACAAAAATGCGAAATAATTCATTATTCATTCATTCACTTTTTTTTCATCTCTTTCGTTTCATAGATATATGTAAAGAATGTGATAATTTACTTGTTAATATGATATTTCGGTGGGAGACTGTTGAAATGTGTATACGTGTGTGAAAAGTCGTGGATATTTGGAAATATGTAGATAGGCTACAGCTGTTTAGTGGCTGCATTGAGGCGTGGACAGACCGCATTCTTTACATTCCATCCCAGGTAGCATCAAGGAAATTGTACCAAGATCTTTCTTCCAATTCTATATAGAAATACCTCCCACTCATCTTCGCGAAACACCATCGCCATATTCATCGTACTTACTTGTCGTCCACAATTCTCCATAGACGGAACCGTAAAATCAAATTTATTACGTTCACGAATACTAAAGAAAGCCATCCCTCTGTTACTCAACAAATTGATTTAACCTGAAAACTTTTTCGCTAAAACTCGACTAAACTGATTTAAATAAATGTCGTTAAAGGTACATTTGAATAAAATGAAACCATCGTTTATGGTGCGGAACGTATAAAAATACGGTACAAAAAATTTCTAACATTATCATCATTGACGATCGTTTCCAAATCGATATTTTGTTAGACCTGTTCTGATTTTGTAAATCTGCTGTTGCAGCTGACATGGAATTGAATCTTTCTGTAATAATTCGTATGAATATTCGGGTTTCATTTTGATCCGTTCACACTTTATGGACACTTTAAGACAAAGCCTTTATAGTGAACAGGTCGAATTGACCAAGCTGAAATCATCTACTTGAATGCAGGCGAATGTTGTTAAGTTTTTGCTAACCCCAAAAGGGTTGATTTAATCTTGGATGGTGTGCTTTAATAGAGAGTAAGAAGAGAGCTTTCTCGTTATATTAAGTTACATCTATCTGAGTAAATATATCCGCGTTTTTATATCGACTAGAGACAACCACAGCCATAACGTATCGATTTCAGTTTGTTTTCTATCATGGAGGTGTGATATTGGACAAATACATTGGCAGGAGAAAGTTTCTCAAGGATTGAATAAGCAAGAAATTGTAAAATTCCCTACAGTATCGTATTTTCCACGATTTTATGGAAATACTCGTAAGATTTCCTATTTTATAAGTCATTTGTAGAATTAGGACTACATGTAAACGTTTCTAACGTGAAAATTGTAGCTTGAGACAAAATTGAGAGTATCAATCTGCTATTGCACATGTTTTCCGCATTCTTAACGATAATTTTGAAGGTAACGCTGATTATAATAAAATATGCATTTGTGTAACATTCAACGACCAACGCTAACAATGTGACATTAGGTCTATTTGATTGCAAACATGATTGTGCTTAATCTTTACGACTGTTGATGTAACAAATCACCTTCGATCTCTTATATTAACAGAATCAATATGATAAATGTTGACTTAAAACAACGATCCCAGCTGTTTGTGAAAAAAATGGTCGTTACGGTTGTCCTATGTTAAATTCAATGTGATCCTGCAGTAATCCTCTATTATTAAACGTCGCATCGTTAAATTAATCTAAAATTTAAAATAACAAGTCAATATTTATATCTGAACTTAATACTCAACAACACACCAACAACAAGTAGCTTTATTGTATGCTATTGTATGAAGCTTTGCTTCTGGCAATAAAATCGATTGAATAATGAATTATTTCAACATCAATGTATAAAATCAATTTAGCATGAATAAAAATAAGAAATATACTGCTACTAATAACGTCAACATGAACACAGCCTAAATTGTGTGTATGTGTGGCTACCTGCTGGAGTAGATTTTACATATTTTAAATTTCTAAAGGCTGAATATGTTATAAAATATGGAAAGAATTCCGCAAATATTTTGAAAGAATTCCTGAGATACAGCGTACTTTAGGATGACCAAACTTGGAAGGGTATTGAAAAAATTTTGCATCATAACTATTACAAAAAATTAAACTGGACTAAAGGCGATAATTCAATAATATAAGAAAACTTTTTCAATTGCAGTCAGTCTTAACGAATCATAAAAAATGAATCAGTAAAGATCAATAATAACTACTTATGTTTATATATCGCAAAATATTCCTGTGAGGGAGAATAACTCTTCATTCATACATGTCCCGTCAATATTTATAGATAGCAGTAAACCCCTCTAATTCTACCCTCTTTAATGCTCACGTATACACAACATACCAAGCTTTTTGAAAATAGTAGAAAAGAAATTTTATAAATTGTTGTTCAGTACTTCATTTACAAAGCTCCTCTTTTTCTAACGTCAAACTGATTCTGCTTGAATTCGGTGAACCTTTTTTTATTAACATCAGCTGCGTCCCTATTCAATCTTTAGTTAATTACCAATAGAGTCCATGGTGGTCTCCTTCCACCCTGTTTCCGGATTGAAATCCCGATAAACTTCATTTGTAAAGGTAATGCGATGCTGTACGTTAACATAAACGTGTAGTCGTCTTTTTAATATCAGCCTAGCTTCGCAATCACGTATTTTATAGTATACCATATCCACGATTCTAATGTCGAATTTCAAATTGTCACTAACTTATCTATGCTAGACGGCGAAAAGCAGGAGAACCAATATAAAATACACATTTTTCTCGAAACTAGCCGGGGGAAGTTAGGGACTTTTGAAATATTTGGTTGCCAGCAGTTTTGCGAAATTCGACATTAAAATCGTAGCTATGGTATAGTAACGATGATTGTGTCGTTGTTATATTAGTTTGCAAAATAGTCAAATGTGATTTTACAGTTTTATTACTGCAACCGTACGGTTCTTTTATAAAATAACGGAACTATTCAAGTGAATGGTCTATAGTTGAACACACGATCTCTTCCGTTTTGTTATTTGTTTAGTGTCATATTTTAGGAATTTCCAAGAGAATGTAATCAAGCTGTTGTCTTGTCTTGCCTTTTATTCTACTGTTTCTTGTTCGTTGTTGTGGCGGACGTTGTCTGATTCCGTTGACTTTTAAATTGATGAAACAAAGGCGGCGTAATTTGTACCTCCCATTTCCTGCGGCCTTATACTATTTAAATGCAAAGTTATTGCAGTACAAAGTATCTTTTAGTAAAGGAGCCCGAAATCCGTTGCCTATGTTAGTACAAGATCTACTCCAGTAACTTAATAATTCTTATCGTTCGTGTTAAAAATTGAAATTACTATTAGAATGAAACAATAGTAAAAAAAATGGAAAAATCGTTTTTAATCTTTTGATTTGTAGTTGGAAGTGTGTAGAGAATCCGACTCTACTACTACTACTAGAAGTAGCGTTTGTGCAGAACAATAATTACATAATAAAAAAACAGTGATTTGCAAGTTCATTTAATAAATTTATTAAGCAAAACAGCGTACACAATGGCATATAGTTTTTATAAACGAGGAAAATATGCAAATGGGCAAAATTTTAATTTTAAGCGTGTAAAAGTCTTGGATTTTTGGTCGACAACAACCGGATAATATTACGTACAGCTTTTACGAAAATAATAGCAGAGATAGAAATATGAGAGGGGTGATCTTTATATGTGTACACGGTATTATTCGTCACACAGTTTTGAATTCATAAACATTGAAAGTTACCATGACAGCAGTTGGTGATGTCAATGAGCAATAGAAGGGTTCGCATGGAGACCTCCTTACCTAAATTTAATGTTGTTATTTCCCGTTCATATTCACATGGATATCGATAGATTTAAATTAGGTCCGAGATACGATAATAAAACACAACGTTGTTGATTATAAGACAATAACTTGACAAACTGTGGTCTGAGCTTGGGACTAATAGGGTTCACGGAGGTTAACCAAATATTTCAATTATGCAACGGACAGTGTTCGGTTAATATATCGACTTTATCAAACATGAAACAGTGAATTTAACCATTGTCTATGATGTTTCAATAAACAAACCCATTCAATAATGGGTGCATGAAACGTAGGACATTGTGAAATGATTTTCAAGCTGAATTCATATCAAATTTAGTTTCAACACTTTTAAGTAGTTTTCACCATCAGTCGGGTAGTTTTCAATAATCACTGAAATGAATACAAATTACCAAAAACCAATACGAATAAATGTTGTTGTTATCTATCGGAAGACCGTCATTTTTTTCGTCCAATAAAAACTTGATATGACTGTTACTGCAACAATGAAAACAATAACAAAACAAAAACAAAAAGACCTGAATCGAATTAATTTTATCATCGTACAAAATGTATTCATATTTATTCCTTTTGACAGGAAAAGGGCACACAAACACTATATTTAGCCATAAGGGTTTTTCGTATTTTTCTATTCAATATTCAACGTAAAACTGCACTCACACATCATCACTGATATACGAGCTTTCGCGTTTAGCAGATGATGATGGTGCATTTTAGTGATTTTACAATGTTGCGGTGGTGGTTATTTTTAGTTTATAGTTGGAAACTAGTTGTTGAATCAAGGCCGGCTTGTGTTACAATCTTGGACATGCAATAATTGCAAACTGCAGATGACAATGGCCTAGAATATTCATTGCTGAATTTAATTATATCAACGAAAGTACGTTATATTAACATATCGAATATAATCAGCTCCACGTGTCGATCTCCGAACATTATAACAAATTCCCGGAAGTAAGTTAAGCTTGCAAAATGTGCCCTTAGTAATTTTATTACGTTATAAAAGCCAAGATTGTGAGGCACTACAATCAAATTTCGAAAATTTATGTATATAGCATTTTCAATTTTCAGTACAGTCTGGTATGTTGTTTTTAGTTAATTAAACAAAACATTTCAATCGATATTGATGAACACTCTTCTTATTCATTTGGTAGAAAGCCAGCCGGTTTTGTTGTAGAATTCAACTTCTTTGATGCTTTTCATCATCAGAAGAACAGAAGCGTTTTCCGTATTCGATGCATATTCAACGTGGAAATCGGCAGATGTCCTATCTGCTAGCTATTAGGGTTGAGCTCGATTTCATCAATTTTCGTAATCAAATACTTTTCACTCGGATTAATCCCTTGTTTGCGATGTTCCACCTGAGTCGTTCGCGCGCATTCAAAATACTTGAAATATCTCACAGAGGAAAATTTTAATTTAACTTGAACCTGGGATCACACCCAATTGTTCCTTATATCCCTTAACAATATTGAACGAAACTTAATCATAACGTATTATTGAGAATTCCGTTTTGCCATTGACAGTCAATGAAAATGAGTTTAAAAAAAGACTAGTTGCTTAGTCATTCAAATAATATCCAACATTTCTACAACAGTTAAATTAGACATGACAGTTCTACTACGATGGATTTGTTTCGACATTATAGCTTTAGTATTATTCGACAACGAGACGGCAATAGGGAAAAAAAGCAGAGCAAGTCGAGTATAATAAAACCACAATTCAAATATAGTTGAAGAATGGGATGCAACCCAGTAAACAATGGTATTTTCTTGTATTGTGGTGGTTGTAGTGGTAGATAGGATGCTTCATCATGAATCCAGTTGTGTTCTTTTATAAAAACAATCTCCCCCTATTGATTTTTTTACGGTTCAGGATAATTCCGGCATGCTGATGGTGAACACATTCTTCATCCTGAATACGTTTTGAAAAGGAGAGCTTTATACTTTCTACTCGAGATTTAAAAGTATTTAAGGTTGTTTCGATGTGATTTAGCGATTCTTTTCATATGTGGAACGTCAGCTGGTGCGGCTCATGAAAAGATATATGAAATTCACAATTCTATTCTGACATATATATCAAAAAAAAGATAGATTTCTAGACATACGTATTTCATTTTAAAAATCGGCTTTAACAAAACATTAATGATGTCAAGCAACTGGCTTTTGGAGAGATCCGTCAAAATTTCCAACAATCGAAATAATTGGACTCTTTCACCCTCTTCATTGTGTTTATTGAGTAAAAATCAAGTCGCTCCAGTGCATACTCTTGTCCTGTTTATTATAATCGTATTGAAAGGTTCTTGAGGTATTTGTATTTTTGTCAAATATTATAATAACGAATAGAAGCTTTTGTTGTAGTTAGTTATTATATCGGAAACTTGACAATCTTTTCTGAAGATATTTATCGACTTCGGTGTATTTTTTTATTTAAAGACCTTTGAATGAAATATATACATGTATACAGTGTGCATAATCAAACAAAATACAAACATCTACGTTCTTGTTCTGTTTTATTTAGTCTTTGCGAACTTCAATATTTAAATTTTACTCTTTAGTATGTTTTTGTTGTATAGTTGGCAACAACTGCGACGTGAAAAATAATATGAAATATAATAAAAATGGAACAATAGAAAGCATGTATTAAAACGTGTGAAATTACATTAGGAACGAACCAGTTAAACAAGTCCGAATTTCACACAGTTAATACAATATTTTCAAGACGTCCCTATGGATATCAAACATTTTTTTAATTCTTCCACACTCTCATAAGATTATGGCTTATCTCCTCTGATAAGTAACATTTATTATTAGCTGATACCAAAAACATCAGTTTTGCTACTTTTGGTATAGTTCTGGAAATGGGCTTTAAGTTATGTTTGATAATATATTGCTTAGAGAAAATGGCTCAACGGAAGTCATAAATATTAGAAGCGAAAAAATAACTGAATACTTCTTGCACTGTAGCAAGAAACGAAATCGAAACCTTATACTTTTCCCAAAAAATTTCCTAAAAACAATATTTTGAAATAATCAGACTTGTTTGAAGTCTACACAATCGCTTGAAAACACACGATCGCCAAGAGAATTTGATGGATAGTAAACAACCTTGAATCCAGCAAGATTGGAAAGTAAAAATTAGTGGTAAGCAAAGTTTTTGTCGTAGCCCAAAGAATAATCATGTTATTTTCTCAATAAGCCCAGCAAAAATCGACAAACAAGTTTTTATGTTAATTTAAATCATATGCAATGTGGGCCGAATGAAACAACAACTCGTATCGGATTTGATTCGAGGGTCGCCTTGATTATATTGCACAATTTTCATCTAATCATCTACCTGATATTTAATAATGTTTTGGAAAAGATTGTTTGATAACAAAATTTGTTCGAGAGGTCATAGGAACAAATTTGATGGACACTGGACACTTTTTGTCACAAAAATGTTATTAGAAACTGATTGAGTAAAGTTTACTTTAAACTATTATTACTATCTAGGACAATTTTTATGTATAGTTAGCTGTTTTAGGAAAATGGCTTTTTGAGCGAATATATTACTTGAACAAACAACTTTTAGTTTCCTGCAGCTATGCACCGAAGAAAAATTCCACTCTATTGATAAATTGAGATTAAAGCATTATTTCGCACGATAAACTGTCAGTTTTTCTCAATATGTACTATATTTATCTTCAATTTACTAATGCAGCATGAAAGGAAATCGTCTATTTTTTATTTAAGTGCAACTATTTATATTTTAATGAGCGGAAAAAGCCCATTTCTGTATATTTATACAATTATTTCCTGTGAAATGATAATTTTTCGTAAATTGACTTTAAAATGATTTCATTTGAATTCGAGATCATCGTTTGTACAAATAGAATGTCTTTCAATTTAGAGAACAGAAAACGGGTGGAATTAATTAGTAAAAGACATAAAACAACTAGGAGTATATCCATTATGTCTTATAGTGCACTCTATTGAAATATTCATTCTTGATCTGTTTGTAAAAGTATAGTTATCGTTAATAAATATTAAACGGAATTGGTTTTATGTGGTGATTTTGTCTGGTAATATTTGCATTAACTATCTACCGCCCTTCATATTTCAGTTCAAGAGGTTTGTTAGTAGAATTGAAATAAACAAGCATTGATGCAATTGGTTTCTTTGATGGTAGTTGCGCAAATTTATTGAATGAGTCAGAATATTGATGGATTCAATAGTGCAGTATACAGAAGTGTAAGAGTTCCAGAAGAGCAGTAGAGATAGAAGTGAAGAGGGTCGTTGACCAGTCGGCACCACATGGTATTTATACGAAGAACGACAAGGACCTAAGCGTCTTGCATTCCATCTGTCATCCACAAAAACATGACTCGAAAATCGAATTGTCACGATATTTACCAAAAATTCACCAATAATAATAACAATTTGAAATTTGATATTTAACTTCATTATACAAGTATTATATAAACGTTGCTTTCACCACACTAGAGGTCAATTCTATTATAATTACCTGTAATTTCTGTGTATGACCACAATGATGGCAACAATAAGACAAATATTCCGGTAATGAGGGCATAATTTTTAATGAATCCCGACTTCCTGTATAATCGTCGACTAATTTCTTATAATGTACACGAAGAGTTGGTCTTGTAATGGCAGCCTTGCCTAATTTACCCATTTTTCACCTACACTACTACATTGCTAATTATTCTACACTAACACACTATTTATCTAAACGGAGAATTACATCATCTCTATTAAAAAAGCTGTATCGGAAAAATTGATTTAGAGAATAAAACACCTACACACACACACACACACACATAAAAACAAAACCGTTTGTTATATAGACTTAAGTAGGATACACGATGGACTGACTTGAGTGAAACAAGCGCTCCACGATCAGGTTCTCTTTCCCCAACCAGGCAACTGCTACTATTGGAATGTTGTCACTGGGTATCGCCGCCGATGAGAGCCGAAGATTTCTTTGCATAGAAAATATGTTTAGATTAGAATTCATATGGGATTTAATTACATTTTTAAATTTATCGAATCAATGCGGAACTAACTAATGAGGGCGATTAGATTCATTCACAAGTGAATGCAATGGTATTTTTTTTCTATTGAAACTTAATATTGAATTTGTTATGCTAGAGTTTTTTGTATGAAATATTCCCAAAATCTCGTAAATTATGTATGTTTTCTCAGACATCTTCGGGTACACTTTTTTTACAAATAAATGGAAATATCTATTTAGAAAACTTATAAAATCATCACTACTGAGTTTATTATACTTTTATTTAGGCCAAACTCTTTCTAAAGGTCATCATTGACCATCAAGTTTGATTGATGGACATGATCAATTTTAATGTTCAGCTACAAGATTGTTTGATAACGAATTGACTTGGTGAGTAGTTAAGCCAATCTTACAATTGGTTTATTGTCATAAAATAGTCACTTATAATTAGTGTGAGGATCACACTGATCAGTGCTATTCTTATCAGTTTGCACATTTACACTTCTAAGTTGAATCACAAGTTGTTGTATAAGAATTGGAACAAGTAATTGCGTCTGTTGACACAGTTTCTTCGTTTTATTTGATCTTAAGGGACTACTAAGTAGCGGCTTTTCGATATTTGTCAATTTGTAAAACGTTCTCTAAATATGTCTTTAAATTATATTTGTTGAGCCTCACACCATCGCTACAAGCATCTATATGTAAATATTGCTGTATCCATCAAACTTGTTCAAGTTTCTACTCTTGGTTTAAAATTGTACATGTAGAATTGTAGTTGAACAAGCCAATATGAATACGATAAACTTGATAGTTAATGAATTCCCTAAAATCTGTCTAATCAACAATAATTAACTCTCACAAGATGATTATTTTGTAAATCGTGTTCGAAATCGAGATTTCTTGACCATATCAGACGAGATAATTGGAAACTGTGGCCGTTAAAAATATAAAATGAAACGTAATGAAACGTAATGTTTTTTTTTTGTTTTACTATTAAGCATTATGAAAACACATAATTGGGTTTAATTAAACATCAATAAAAGTTTTGAAAAAGCCTGTCAAAGATACACAGAACTTTCTTATATAGTTGCGGTAAAGCCAAAAGTTAATAACGCAATTAAAAAGATCGTTGATTTGTAGAAATTCGGAACAATGGTACTTGACAAAAGTATTCAGATTCCCATTAAAGTTCCATACATCAAGTTTGAAATGAAAAAGGGGGAAAAGTTGGTAGATTTGAAATTTTTAGTGGTCCGACCAATTGTAGGAATTCTATTGGAAATTTTAAGCCATGGCCATCTTACAGAAGCAATAGTAAGAAGAATACTTATTGGATGCTTTTATTTTCATATTTTCGATTATACAACTGCATTTGGAAGACAGTTATTTACTTAAATTGCATGTATTAAAATACACACTCACAGATAACAGTTTACAGTTTCTTATTTCAAAACAAGATTGAAATTGTTTGTTTTCATTTCACAGTTTACAGTTCATATAAAAATAGATATCGAATGGTTGAATTCATGCAGTTATTCTAAATGATTGATTTAAGTGGTATTGGAGCACATTAGTTCCATTAAAAGTATGAAGATAAACTCCAGATAAATGGACCGCATCTGTATCAATATTGATTCAACAAGTTAACTAGATATTAATTCTGGGTACGGTAGAGAGTAAATGAGAAAACGACACTTAAACATTATAAACTGTTAAATAAATAGTTGAGTTATTTTTAAAATCATCATTTGAATTAAATAAACAATTAAAACTGTTATATAACATGTTTGGAATTTCGTTAAAAGGAAGTCAATAAACACTACATTAACGTCGATAATTTACACAATCTTATCCTGTAAATATGTCAGAAAGGTTGACATACACATGCACGTATATATACATTAATGTATCAATAGGAATTCATTTACAACACTCACCATTCAGTAGTGTGCTTCATTAATCAGGATAGTATTCAATCCCAAAAGACAATCGTCGCTGTTTTTTCGGTAAAGTTGTAGAGAAAAGGTTCTTTCTCCTAAAGCTCCTACTAATGGATTGTAAAACAGACAGTTTGCTCCTGGTTTTTTTTTTGTTGAAATTCGTTAATTTTCGGATTCTCTAGAGTTGAAAACAATAGAAATTTGTCGTTGGATATATTTTTTTTGTAGTATGTCTAAAATGCGACAGGCACATAAAACAATGGAACATGAAAACTAGGAAAAAAGGATGCTTAATTGCGTCTTTTGTGTTTTTGAAGATTCTAGAGAAATATGCCACTTTCCTTCATATATGAGTAGGTACGTAATTTACGTTTAATTTTCTAAATTAGGATGGTTTTCGTCGAAACTATTTCAGTTGATTTTATCGTTTCCTGGTATGTATGCCGTGTTAGATCAACATTTTTAACCATGCTTTGGAACGGTTTGTTTCAGACGATAAAATTTTTGCTGAAACTCTCACGGGCTATTAACGAGCTAGGTGTTTCAACGTTCGCCTATAAAACGCACGCACAATAATAGTCAGGCGTCGACAAAATGTCATTAAGAATGCTGTATTCACTATTTGTGTATGGAAAAAAAAGAGTTTTAGTCATAAACGAACACTTCTAGGTTCGATTTCAATTACAGTTTTCCATATATAGCTATTGTTCCACGTTCACCATTACAATGTAACTAAAGTTTTATGTTAGCGATTGTAGGATTCTTAAATGGTAAAACATTGAACTATAGTCGATTTACTGCCGTCGCTGTTATACAAAATGTAACTAATCTGTCTATGAAACGGTTTCATTTATGGGATTAAAATCATCCGAAATGTCCACATACTTTCTATTGCCAGTTGCTTTTCAACATCTTTGAAATCATTATTAGCTGATGTTTGATAATAATTTGACCGTTTTTCGAGAAATGCATCTTTGAAGTGGAATTAACAGATACGGATTCTCCTTCACTTTCACGCTTTTATGTTTATCGAAATTGCGTTTTCTTTTCTTCATTTTTTGTAAGAGTTTTATACTGCTTAAAGATGGTACATAGTGGTACATGACGGAACCGAGTTTATCTAGTGCTATAATTTTGGAAAATCGGATATTCTTTTAGACGGTGGGGATATATGAGACACTTTCTATTCCTTTCTCAGCAGGAAGCAATCTCGGTATTTGAAGGCATAGGAATAACGACAGAGAATGCTCAATTTGACTAAGACCATATGAGGCAATGGTTGACGGTATGCTTTGCCCTAAAGTCGATGCTATTGTTAAGATTTCAATACCTTTTCGCTATCTCGTTTCCAACCTTTGCAAATTCTATTTATATTATAGATATTATAATAGAAAATCTCAAATCCAAATCTCTAAAGCTTTACAAAAGATTTGAAATGTGTGGCACAATATTATCTCATCTATAGAATTTCCAGATAAATATAATAATATCAAAATCATTATATAATATGTATTTACTAAAATAAGTCTCAAGGGCCTTATAGTTGACGATCCTATTGTCTTTAAGTGTTTTTTAATGTTCACCAAGTTTTCAGACATTTTATGAATAAGTTATAACTTTTTTAATGGAACAATCGTGAATATTTCACACCCCGTTTCTATCTAACATAAATGGGATGGGTGTGACGTGTGTATCAACTTCTAGGATTAAAGTTGAAATCTGTGTTTCTTTGGGAACGGCACGGAATGGTTTGGTTGGAAAAATCAGAATGATATTTATACGAAAACGTATTACAACCACCAACTGGTATAAAGAAAATTCTTACACGTAGATATTTTTCGTCAACAATATATTTATGTAGAAGAATCAGCAACTATAGGAAAATCGTTTTCCGGATATAAAAATACGTGATTTTCAGTGGTGGTAGGATTGAGTCTCAAGAAACGTCATGCTAGGCAGGACCGGATCCTTGTATTTACAATTTCTTGAAGGTTTTCAAAATTCTAATAGAGAAAATATCGTTCAACTTTGGATTCGATATTGAATTTGATTTGATAAGTAAAAGTTGTGTTTGTTATGTAAGTAACATTTTGACTGCTTCCATTGTTCTAAGAGACAATATAGAAATCTGAAAAATAATTACTTCGAGAACAACCATTTCAACTTCTGTCCTGATAAAATCTGTAAAGATTTACAACTTTAGTCAGTGTAATCGAGTTTTGTTATAAAGCTATTCGATGAGCTCTTACAAGATACGATAAAGATGAAGACTGCGATAGAAGTCGCGACCTACTCAGAATAACAATAAATGTTTTTGACTGCAATTATTTCTCGTTGATACTTCGAGTTAGTCCGACCCTGTTTGACGGATCTAATTAAGTTAACGTTAGTATTTAAAGAAAATTAAATAAAAAAATCCATGTTTCCATAAAGCAGTAGTAGCTTTAACCACTTCTGCTTTTTGCTGCATTTTTTATAGTCACAAATTTGTAAAGTTTGCTACCTTAGAAACTTAATAATGATCACATTATATAACTGGAGGGCTTTAAATAATAAATAATTGAATTACTTTCCATTTCTGCAATCACAATCGCATTAAAAAAAAACCACAAAAATCACGAGTGTTTAAATATTTCCGATTTCATAACGGTCATATAGATAACAATTCGATTATTTTTTTTATGGTGCATATAAAAGATAATGGACTGCACCCGAAATCTGATCACTAAATTATACACACCCCCTAAGAACTGTCAAACTGTTGTGTAAAAAATGTGTAAGGGGATAGTGTTTTATAAAATCGGCTAGCCATTTTGGTAATTTTAACTATTAGAAAATAGTATTTCATAGAATGTGGATAAGGGATACAATTTTTGCGGAAATGTATATTTTGTCCAGTAGTTTTGTGATTTATTTATTTCTAACAGGCGATCAATTATTGAACACGAAACATAAAATTCGTTTTTTATATAATGGGGAAATAGTGTTTTGTGCGATATGCTTTTATATTAATTATGTTTAATGAAACAATAAGTAGGTGAAATATAGGAAAATTCCCGTTGGTTGTCTTGTAAATTGTTTTCAAATAAAATTATCCGCTGTGATGTGCAAAGAAAATTAAATTTGTGACAATGCGAAAGCCAACAACATTCTATGAAATTTTCCAGATATTGGAAAGCTTCTATTGCGGTTTATTTTGTTAAAGTAAACAGGTGGCAAATGCTATTTTTACTATCACAGTAATACGTGTTTTGAATATTTTAATATTATCTAATAGAGGAATCTTTATATTACAGACAAAACTTGCTTAGCATATTCAATATAGGAATTGCCTTCAATATTCCATAAACTTAACATTAAATTTTACAACTAAACTTAGTTTAATTTTAACTTGAAATTGCTGTCCTATATGAAAATTTCATATTATTTGATTTGATGGCGTGAATTTGAAAATTCTATAAAAATCTCCGGCATTTAAATGCAATCAACAATAAATTCAATATTATAACTATTTTGTGGTTGAAATCTAAATGGTATCAATAGAGATAAGTTAATTGACTATAATTAAATTCAATAATCGCAATCCGAGTAGGTATCGTTACATAGTCGGCTATCGTGTGATGACATGTTGTTAAAATAATTGACAACAGAGACAATTCAAAGAAAAACTGGAAAAGACTGGACGTGAAATTTTACAGTCCTGCATAATGATAATGATTTTGGAAAGCATACAGAGAAAAATTTGTAGAAACTGTACTAATTAAATGCATTCTGTAATGATAATCATACAGATTGTGTTGAATTATAGGTTTTCTGTAAGTTATTATTGACGATTTGGTACTAAGACACAACTGTTGGACCTTTTTACTGTATAATTTGTGATGGATAATAATCAGATGTGGAACTTGCTGTACAAATTTACTGAAGGCAATTTCGCAAAAATTATCCTCAAACATTACAATATCAAAATAAACTTAAAGTATTTTCATTCATTGAGAGAATCGAAACGAAAGATTAGAGAGAATTTCCTAATTCATTATTGCACCTTAGTTGTAGTTGGACAGTAGGAATCTAATTAACGTGCAACTTTCACCTGTTGATAAGTTTAATTGTTCTTATACTAATCCAATTATGTTAGTAATTTGTCATTTTATACAATTTACTGGCTACGTTTCTGCCATAATTTTTTGCGGTAATTTGTAATAAAATTCGTGATTCGTCTCAAAAATTTCTATTAATAAGAACGTGAGATAAAGAGAAAAGAATCGCGTATAAAACGTACATTTTCGTAGACAGAGTGTTGTTTTCCCGATTTGATTGTTGAAGTTTGATAACAATCTTAAATGAAATCAGCTAATTCTATTATATTTTGTTTACGATTGGATTTCAATTTAATTGCTAGTTGTTGAATGAAAATAGGATTTATAGTTACGATCAATAAACAAACAATAAAATTAACTTTCCACCATTAATTATATGAATTTTTAACAATGTTTTCATTCCATTGGAGATTCTTTCTTGTTAGTTGCAATTAAAGCTTGAAATATTTGTTTATATAAAGGTCAGTTAATACATAGCGTATCCCAATGTTAACGTACCAAATATTTTCGCATATTTACAGGTGGCATTTAAGCAATATGCGACAAGAAATCAAAGTATGAATGGGACATCCACTATCTGTACATGTAATGTCGCTAGTAATTGATTTTATTTCTCCATATAAATATTTAATTGCGAATGAATGTTTATTATTTATCGTTAGTTAGAAATTATGATAGTCATAAAGTATTTGTATTTTCTAGAATTAGAACATTCTTTATTGGTAAAAAATTAAATTTAAATCTATACCAACATCGACTGGAAACATATGAATTTCTATTATAAAGATTAGATCGCGTGACAGGTAGAGTATTCTTCCTAGCAATTAGAATTATAAATTATGGTTAGACAAAAGTACATTTTAGTGTGTGCTGGTACATTGTAATTTCCAGGGTATAAATCACAAAGTTAACAGTTAAACAACTGCTACCGTTTTATTATATTCGTGTTATTTTTTTCTATTATAAATAGATTTTTATTGTTTGAAGTCTAGTTACAAATGTTCCAAACAGATAAATGAAATATCTACATGAAAACGATTTTCTCGTTGTATATCAACCGTTACAATTCATCCATGTTTATTAAATTTAATTAATTTAGTTCGTTATTATCTACTCATCAATCTATTTTGATAGAGTTAATTAAATTTTGATAAAAATGTTTAATTAGTTGTTTGTTTAATATTTACCTGTTCGGATGTATGACTGATGAATGTATGGCAGTACTGTTGATTAAAATGACCTTTTGGTTCACGTGCTAGGAAACTGAATAGTGAATATTGTGGATCACAAGTTGCGTAGGAGATGCGCCTTAGCGCGTGGGCCATGTGGACAATCTGTAACAAACTTGAAACAATTAATGACCAGCTGGATGATAAATGTTTTCACTTTACTTTTTGTCATGTAATAACATGAAACAGTTTTAGTAAATAACGTCCTTCCATCTTTTCTAACTACAACTATCATAATTATATCATACTGAATGATACACGTGTAGACAATTATTGTTAAAGGTTTCTAATTTTATTTTTGGAGTTGGTGTTTCGATTTGTTCCTTTTCCGTGTGCGTATCTGGATAGATGGGTCGAAGAACTGTAGCCGACTACATCCCCAAGGTTTTTAAAACCGAATTCATTTCGTTGCATCCCAATTGGGGCGAGTGAATGATTTGACATTTGATTAACCCAAATATGGAGAATTCAGTTATTTTTACGCATCAAATGAATTCATCTAATAATTCCAGTGGTGATGCATGTCTATACTCGAATATGATGTATGGTTTCATTTAGAATAATTTTAAAAAAAACACATTTCCATATATTTCCATTAAGAGCCTTATTTATTACAAACATATAACACAAAAACATAGTAACGAAATGAGTGATTTTCAACTGATAGAAGAATATATCACCCCAGTGGTTGTACGGTTGTCAGTTATCAGTAGAATGTATCTAGAAAAGAGCTTTCGATCACATGAATAAAACATTGATAAATAAGCGTTTCAAATTCAATATTATTTATTCAGATCAGTGGAAAGTGTTCGTGATTTTGCAACATTTTTTTTATTCAAAAAAAAAACAGATTTTCAACTTTTAGTGGGAAAATGTTATGAAAATTAAATTAGAAAATTATGAAATTCGCTGAATTTGACTTTCAAAATTTCTTCTTTAACAAACACCTTGTTACAATAACAATCTCGTTAAGACTGCTGAATTTCATTATGGCGTGTGTGTTTTCAATGAAGACGTACTACATTGTAAAGTTTCTTTCTAATACTGCGGTAAGAAGCTTAACTATGTTTCATGTTATTGAATGCCTGATAGACAGTAGAAACGATTCATCTCAGTCAATGAACGTAGTAAACAATGGTAGATATGTTAGATGGTGTCTACGTGGTGGTACAAGGAAACACCACCAATTAATACTTGTGTTACGTTGTAAGAGTGTACTGTCGTTATTCGACTGGCCTCAGAGGAATTTTAACTTGTAACCAGCTTTCAGTTTTTTGTAAATTCCTGTTTTGTTTACTCAATTCTAAAATAATTCGGTACCAAAATTGAATTAGGAAAATAGAAATAATGCTTCTCAATCTTTATTACATTATCATGATATTAAATTACACTGTTTTATAGCTGTTGGATTATGGATGTTCACTGTAATAAAAAAAACACATAAGAGAAAAAAAATACATGTATACAATAGTAGCCATAGAAACATTACTTTCGAAAGGTAGGCAACGTTTTATAATAGGGGTCATATTAAACGTATTAAAAGAAAAACCAGATTTTTCACATCCCTTTATCTAACAGGACAGTCAGCTTTACATTTTCCACATATACGACATACAATTTTAATATTCTCTTCACATTTATCCTGTATTTATATTATCATTATATATTTTAAATACCATTCATTACAATTGTCTAGAAAATCTACACAGCTCAACGATGTGACATTTATACTGCAACTATTTGAAATTTTGGTTAAAGGTGATTTGGTATAATCACAACAAATCCATGGTGATTTACACATTCAGTCCATTTCCCTGATTCAATGCAACATGAAAGTATGTTTCTAGTCTGCATAGAATGATCATAAAATTGTGTGTTTGGGGGAAACTTCAGGACACTTTACTACTGTGGCTGCCTTGAGCTAAGCTCTAGCCGGTTGTAAATCCAAGCACACAGCTGTGGATCGCCAAACTCCAGACCTGATGTCTCCACCTGCGGCATCTTCATTGGAGATATTTCTCGTATTTTCTACTGTCGTTGCACTGTTATCTAACTGATATACTCAACTTTATATATATATATATATATATATATATATATATATATATATATATATATATAAAACTGGTATTATATTATGATACACTTCCTAACGTTATTGTTGTGGTTGTTTTGTTTTTGCCGCCGAGTGAGATAATGTTTGTTATTGAAAACAATTACAACATGACAAGCGGACTTGAGCCAACAAAACATTGAATAATTAGTCAAGACCAGTCAACCCTCATCATGGGAAGCTTACTCATACACTAGTTAAATTGTATTTCGAAATTGTGTTATTGATTGTTGTGAGAAACGACAATGTCACGACGAATTCACAGAAACTTGACAAATTAATGAAATTTACACGGTTATGTCATTAAGTCGACTTGAATGTTGTTTTAAAAGAGAAGGTGAATGGTTTTCAGGGTGGAATCAATTTTATCAATTAGGTAGTTATATAAACGATAGGAAAAGTTAAATACACAAAAGTTATCTTAGCCTTCAGACTATTGTTAGAATATGTAATTCGTCTAAATGATAAATAACATTTGAAGAATTTAGGTATTGTCATTATCGTGAATTTTATATAAGGTTGCAATGCTTGCGAACAAATTACAGTCGGCAATTTTCAAGATAAATCCCATGGATACGGGTGGCCCAATCAATCGTTACTCTACTCCTTCAGGCCCATCACGTTTATTATTAAAACAATCTCACTACAACCCCCGCCGTCACGACATAAACCTAATTGCCAACTGCTATAAAACTCCAACGCCAAGTCAAATAATCGTTTCAGTCAATGTCTTTTTCTTTTTCTTTTTCCTCAACATAGATACCAGCATATATCTAGTAAATATTCTTCTATTTTACATAATATGTTGGGTGTTATCATTCAAAAACTCACCAAACTCTGGTATGGATGTTTAGCGCAAAAGAGGGAAAACTTTCCTAGGATAATCAACCAGGGGATGCCGCCTTGCCCATTTATCTGAGACATAAGACATAGATTCTTTAGGGACTGTTCTCATTCTCTAACTTGTCGTATTACTCGTTCAAAACTTGTCCGGGAGGATGGCTCATTTAAACGGCCGACTGCATCAACAGCTTCACTTCGCTTAGAATTGTGCCCACCCTTTGTATTGATGTGTTTCACCGGAACGAAGCCAATTTTAATCACAAAGTATACTTAATGAAACAAAGTCATTTCTACACAAATGCAATCAGTTTTCTATAATTATAATGATAAAGTCTTATTTGATACAAGTAAAAGCCTTAATAAAGACGAAGTCAAAATATTTAATTTTACATTAAATTTTAATAAGAAGCAATTACATCGTCGCTTCATTAAAAGTACGAACCCTTACAAATTCGACTATAGATTGCATGATGTTTGATGGGATTTTTTTGATGTTTTCGCCAGGATGCGGTAAATTTAGGACTGATAAGGCGGGCATTTCTCGATATCGGAGCTATTAGTTAAAAAACGGGCAGCTTTTGGTCGTGATTTATCAGCTGTCCTGTGCGGCGTTACAGAACACCAATCATGATGTCCTGGATATGAAAGAAAAACAAGATTCGTTTTGCGCACATGCACATATAAAGAACAACAACGACTATTATTGTTTGTTGCCTGTCATATTAGTAGAATGGAAGAGAATGCCTGGAAGGGAAGTAGGATGTACCATAGACAGGCCACATTTATTTAGTTGGATTTGTATTATTTCCATTTTAAATTTTGTTTTTGCAATTTTCTATCGTTTTTGTTGAAATTACATAGAGTTTTTCATCAAGTTGGTTAACAATAGAGAATGCTAAAGATTACTGGACCATACTGAATAGATTAACTGATCGGTGTTGTTTCCAGTTGGCGTGACATCAAAGATAACACCTGTATTACGCTATAAACATCATCTATGGTTGGCTGATTTACTTCAGTATTTGCATGAAACATGGAGTTTATTGGAAAAAAGTGTATAAAAGTATAAAAATTGTAATGTTGATTTTGATGTATTATTTACGTTGAAAATTGAGATCGAGTGGTTTAAAATGTCGTTTGTGGTGATATTTACTATTTGGTGTCGACAAGAAGAAAGCAATGGCCACTAAGGGATACCCCTAGATATGTTCAGGTATCGTCCATCGTTCTTGAAGCGCCCATAAGGAAAAGGTGGACGATTTGTAACGCTTACCAAGCTGTACCCATGCCAGTAGGAGGTGACACACGTTTTCCACTCGGGCACAATATAAATGTCCTATGTCCCACTAGTGTCACATTATAATAGTGAGTTGTACCAGGAATTTATGGGAGCATTTGTAAAAAGGACTGTATTTATACACGAGTGAGTAAAGTGAAACAAACCGTTGCAGCTATGTGAAAAAAAATCGTTTGTGTGGTTAAGACGTGGTGAAGATGGATGTTCAACAACTATAAAGATAGAACGCACAATTTTTTATAATAACTCATCCTAATATTGTGCTCTGAAATTTTAGTCGACTTTTTTTTGTGTGATTTTTTTGTAGAAATCCAGTTAAATTGCCAGGAATTGAGGAAATTAATCAATTGATGGTACTAATGAAAGTGGTAGGAAAGCAGGATGAGTTTTGTTTGGCTTTAATTCAATAGGCAATAATTTGAACAATTTAGATGTTGAATTGTGGATTGCTTTCAATTTCTGGAATTCATCTGACCTGAAGGTTCATTCTTGTACCATAGCATTATTTACCAGGTATATCATTCCATAATATAGCGTATAATCAATAGAAAGTAATTCCAGTCTTATATCTGAACAATAAACTATGTATTGATTATTCGGCGTTTTGATGAAACAATTCAAAATCTGCTCTCAACAGAACAATATTGCTTTATATATTCCAACGAAAATAGCTTCTATATTTTAATAAGACCTAGTTCTTTGCAATTGACAGAAATTCAATTTACTGAAAATTGTTTAATAAATATAAGCATAAACAACAAGAAATATCGCTACTGAAAGATTGTTTCGATGTAAATTGCATTTGCATTTCTCTTCCCAAAACTAAAAAAATAGTGTGAACGAGAGTTACGCTAGTAATACAATCACAAAAACATATTTATTATAACAGAAAATTGTACGATAATATCAAACATTGCATTCTGTTCAAAGTAATTGAAAATTCAGAAAACAACCAACGTATCAATGTTTTAACGTTAACGGTATTCTTGTGTTTGTAATAAAGTATCATCCTTTGATTTCCAACAGGATGTTAGTGCTGAATGTAAATAGACAAATTAAAATTATGCAAATTCGTAGAACGTTTTCAAACGTTTAACGTTCTTTATTCGTCGTCTGTTAGATGTTTGAATCAATCAACATTAATATACAGTAACAATGAGATTACGAGTTAAATCTTTGTTATGGAACATCAAATCAACTAAATAAAATTCCCTAAAAAATAAATAGCAATTAGTTAACCCAATTTGATAACATATGTATCGAATAAATAGTCAAATTGTTTTATTTGCATAGACAAATGCAGATTAATTTGCATAAACGTAATCATCAGTAAAAGCTCAATTATACTAATAATAAGTGTTGATTTGAAAGCTTTTTAAAAAAAATTATAACCATTTGTATATATCAATTAATTTGCTAATTTATCAATAATTTGTGGACGTAATACAATGAATTCTGTTAGGCAATTATATTTTACCAATGATTCTATTCGTTAATCAACTGGCAAACTCCTTTTAGATCTGTGAGCTTTCCTGTTTTCTCTATCATTACAGAATGATCAATCAAAGTCGTGTAGTGTTACGTCGTCTTCTTTTAGACCAACGTTTTTCCAGGTTGCACTGATTGAGTACCGGTTGAAAAACAGCCTACAGTTACATGGACAAGCTATCTAGTTGAGATTAAAGCTATCAACCCATACACAGTAAAATATCCATGGTTTTAGCTAGATTAACTTTGTAGACAATTTTGTCGTGAGACGTGATCATTTTAATTACGAAATTGGATACGTTAATTCAACGAGAGTTAATATTTCTGTACGTAAATGAAGAATTTTTACAATGCATGGAGATAAACTGAAGCAACCGACTTCCTGAAACACTTGTTAAAATTCATAAACTTCATGAAATGAATTTTAATGTGGTTACTTTACAGTTTTCTTTCTTTAACAACCTTTCGTGCTGCTATAATAAGCAAACTCATTTTCATCAGTAGTAGAGTTAACTAACTGTTTTTTAGTTCGTTGAATATTATTCAAATGAGTACAGTTTCTTTACGGATTATTATTTGAACCAATTATTTTTCAATCCAAATATGCCTACAGTTTTTTTTTTGTAAACAAACAACTGATATTCTACCAATCATCTGAAACATATTTGGTGAATGCGATAACGAAAATTGGTTAGTTTTTGATGTTTACAAGCCTTAGGTAATTTTCTTCTACACGTGTGTCGTGATCTGGAATCAATAGATTGCGTCCGTTTGATATCCTGGACTTTTACGCACGACCAGCATTTTCGCTAAATCCCAAAGGCAGATTCGCCATTTTACTCAAATTCTAATTTCAAACAAATATACTACAGAAGATGATATTTTATTGATGTCGATCAAAAAACAAAAAAAAAACCAAAAGAATAAAAATGTTATCTTGAAAGAGAAAGTTGTAAATTATGTGTTTTACGATAGATGTGTACATTACGGTCGAAATGTATTGAAAAGTTTGAATTGAACTGTAGCTATTATGTTCTTATTTATACTTAGATAAAAGTTTACATAAAACACAACTTGCACATAGATTGCTTTCAGTGGATTATTTTTATTTGTAGGATTTCCACCTATTGGTTTAGAAATACGATTCTCTACGGACATGTATGGAAAAGTTTGGGATATCATTGGAAAGCTTGTTGTATCGACTTTTCATAACATTTTCTATGTTTATGCAATTCAAAAACATTTTTCAATTGGTTAAACATTGATAGATAGTACTGTTGGAGAAACTTACAAGATCATCCGGCGCATCCTCCAATTTTCTAACCCACTACCGTACCGTTAGACTAAATGCCAGTATAAGCTTCCAAATGAGATTAGAGTAATCATCGATGTCTGATTCGGTTAAATTTGTGTTTGACATTGCACGATTGCGATTTAGTAGAGTCTAATCGTCGGTCGCACGCTAAATCTAATCGTTGAATTTTGATTATACGAAATTAAATTTGACGATTTATATGATTTATATTATGTGTCTGTGTGTATTTCTTGCGACTATTGCCAATATTGCTACTACTCCCAGGGACTCTTATATATCATCCTTCTCTTTGAATGTTTGGTTCAATTTAATATCCGGCCATCTCTGACATTTGAATTAAATTTAGTCGGCGTGCTGTCGGTTTTGCTATCTTACCCGTTTGCAAACCACATGTTAGATAATATTGGTCTACTGATCGATACATCGAAATGAAACATTCCACAATTTTAATGCTCTACCATTCAATACATCGTATTGAAATTCTTTACGGAACGGTTAACATTTTAAATAATAGATAAAGTTCGAATATGGAGCGATACTGCCTATTACAACTATATTGTAAATACAATTGAATTCGAACTGAATTCAGTATCCTTTTGTTGTCATAATATATATACACGTATCCAAATGAAGATATCTGAAATTTTGTTGGACGTTTCAAATATTTGTCAAAGATATTGTTTTGCGTTGTCGAATTAAATATTGACTTGGAAATTACGAATTTAACTGTCATCTTTATATAATATAATGTTTCTCTTTCTGTGTATAAAGTGGGCACTTTATAAAATGAACTATATAACTCGTTTCACGTAAACCGTTAAGTTTTCAGTAAAACGTTAACCGTGTTACGACCTAAGGGCTTGGAGAAAATTTGAAATTTAATTGCTCTTAAAGAGTTTGCAATAAAGCTGGGCGCACTTATAAAATGTGACTTAAGAATTTAAAACCAACACATCGTTCTCGACTCGAAACTTTACAGTACTAACCACACTACGACCGCCACCACCATCATATAAGAGCGGTTTAAATGAATTATGACATACCAAGGAAATAATATCCAGAGTATAAGTGGAGGGTAACCCGGATTTATTAGGGGTGATTCATGGCTGTATGGTGGCTTACAATGTCTCCAAACTTATTCTTTCTCAATATATTGCTCTTAATAACAAAGTCAGATTGCGGAATTACCCATTCAACGAGATTGGATTGAAGATATGAATATGTCCAATAAGATAGTGTAATCAATCGAACTCCACCCTTCTTATTCTATCTAACCGCAAAATTAATAATAATTCATGTCGGAAACTTCAACTACAAAATTCTTGCTTAGTTTCAGTAATAATTAAATGAAATTTAATAGTTGACTGAAAGTTACATCACCTATTCAAAAGTATGTTTTAACAACAGAAAACAAGTTATAGCAAACTTTAAATGTACTTGCATGTTGTAAATATAATTAATGTAAGACAAACTTCCATAGACTTTCAACTATTCATGGATTCTTTCTTAGATTGTATAATTATCAAAAGATCCAGTTATTAGTCAAATATTACTGAAAATCCACTCCGAAGGAATTTATAACACCTACAAAAAATTCAGCCGTATTTTCTGACTGATATGTCGAGAAACTGGACAAATATACACATATTTATAGTGAGTTTCATGTACAATATGTAGATTTACTGCAAATTTGACATTTTCAAATGCAGAGAACGAATATCAAGAAGGGCAGATATTCAATTTGATTTTCCTGATTGCTCTTCTTTTTGTGTTTACGACTGGTCCAAATGTAGTCTTTATTGCTTCATATTATTAGTAGAAGAAATAGAATTTAGATGCACCGATTTACATCAAGAATGTGCCGTAAGCTGTTTTGGATTTAAGAATAAAGTTGTAAATCAGCACAAGTTTGATTTATATGGGCACTTTTGTAGTGTCAACGGATTTGAATTTTTTTTTTGATTCCATACATGAAAGTATATAAAGGAAACATCTACTGTAAAAGCTTTTACCAGCACTTTATGTACTATTATTGATAATACTATTTGTAAAATACATCTTCAAATATTCATAAATTTATCTGTAATCCAGTCAGATTGGAAAATTTTTAATTAATTTTTTTCCCCGGAGTGCCATTATTTATATGAATTCAATGTGATAAAACTACTGTTTGAATTCACTAATGGAACAATAACAGCTGATGCTTTATTAGTTGCTCACTGTCCCAGTTGAATACTGGCCTAGGTCGTGAATCCGTCTAGAACTGTTGTTAAATAAGCATCAATCCCAGCCATGGAGATTTAATTTAATATAGAACATATCAACCGCATGTAAATGAGAACCTATCAACTAACCACCCTACTTCGGCATACAGTTTTAAAGTATTTTGTAATATAATTTAGCGGGTGACAAGAAAATGAGTATAGGGTGTTGTATAAGGGGTGGAATGCTAATGTAAAGATTGGAATATAGCCGGCATTGAAGAGATAGTGGCCTTACTCTGCTGTGGCACAAGCGAGATTGAATTGATCCAATCACTTGGACATACATAAATGCGATTTCACGTCTATGAATAAATCTAACCAATAATAGGGTGATATATCATAAAGTTTTAAGCTCATCCATCAACTGGTAAACAAATTTAGTACACAAATTAAAAATAAAACCGGAATTTCGATTACAAAACACAACAGAAAAAGTGGCGGTAATTTGAAGATGGTTTTATTAAGTTTTATTGTAAACCTCTGTAGTTCATCCAAATAAACATGCTGGGCTTTTTCGTTTACAACATAAAGTTGTCGGTAAACTTGTATGTGTGTGTGTGTGTGTGTGCGCGCGTGTGTGTTCAAGGATCACAGAGTATTGCGTTGCTTTAAGTGCGGGCCAATTTTCCACGCGCTTGATCTTTCCGAGGATAGAATCAGACAAAAAAAAAGACGAAAAGGATATCGTTCATTTCATCCTTTCAGCTGGCAGTTGTTGAACTACACACGATATCCTTTCTTATCCACTTGAAATTACACAAAAGAACACCATACAAGAACCAACCTTATTTTGGATAGAAAATATTCACAATTGAATGGAACTGGAAAAAGTAATTTAGGAAATTGGATAATATTTGGAATTTACATATACTGTTTTGTTGTGAGAAAAACAAATCTACTGTCGGAAAGAATGTATTTTTCACATTTCTTCGACATAATGATTAATCATCATCGTGCATCATTGAATGAATGACTAGCAGATTATAGTTGAGGGTGAGTCTTTACCAGACTTGTCGTTAACTATCCATGAATCAGTTCCTTCCGGTTGTATTGACGGAATTAAAACGACTCCACCCTTGTACGTATATTTCACCTTGTCTGTCTAGGAATAAATATTATAATGATTGACTATAGTGAGGAAAATAAGTTGAAAAGCGTCACATTTATATTTTATCCAATAGAGGAAATGTGTACAATGTAGTTTTGCTAGTGTTATCGTGCTGTTTGGCAGCTATTCTACTCATTTGCATTTTAGTATGATTGATGAGATATTTAAAATGTATACATTGGATAATGCCATGTCACTGTCAACATTTATATAATACGGCTGTGAAATACAAAATTTCCATTTCTCATTCTATTACATGCTAATATATTATGGAATTTAATAATTCTATTGTTGGAGTTTTTCATATGATTCAATAAAATTTTATTCTTGTTATAGCAATAAAAACTTTCAAAATAAAAGAGAAAAAGAATTCAAGTGATGATATTAAGGCCAATTTCACAGACAACTATTCTCCAATTCACTACAATGAGTTTAATCATAGAAATTACAATTTTATTAAAATATGAAACCTTTTTCCCTACTGAAAAGCAATTTTTGGTATTAATATTTAATAAAACTATCAAGCTTTTGGAATTGCAATTTAATTTCACCACACATCTTTCGACCGAACAGTAAAGCCATAAAAACAGAGGTTCCATATTATTAATGATGTTGTAGTTGTACAGAAGAGTGTCATTAATAATAAGAGCATCACACACATTGAAGTTCTTTTACCATTCAACATGCTTTCACAATTACGCTCTATGGCGACAAAGAAACGTTGTTGTAAATGTATGCATAAATATATAAACTGGGCCACAATAATCCCAAATATAATACCATGGCTCGACCAAAACGGACAATTTATGGCTGGACTTCATATTGACAAACAGATTAACAGACTTAATAAACTTTAGAAAAACGATAAAATTCAACATAAAATTCGCATTAATATCACATTTAAAATTGAAATTTCAATTGTAAATTAGTTTAGAATAAAGATATGCACGTTGAATGGGTCAGATAGTAAAAGTTTTGCACGGTGGTTGGATTCAAGTACGTGTTTTACATTAATCCAATGGCTTCCCATATGTAACACTCCCATGTGATAACCTGGGAGTTATTTCTATTGTGTCGTGACCTGAAATATCTTTCATGCTCAAATAGAGCATGATCCCTGAAATTTTATTTAAAATGCGAAGATAAGTCGTTAAAATACATCAATCTTCCAATTTATTCAAATTGCTTTATTCAAGATTAAACTTTCCATTGTTATTATTTAGAATACTTTATGGATAATCTACAGTTGTTTTTAAATATTTGTTTTGGTTTGTGGCGAGATTATACAAAAATTAATTTATACGTTCACATAAAACCGTTGTAATATTCTTGTGTAGTTCATATTTTCGATTAACATAAAATATACTTCTCTCTTATTTTCACAAATAGCTGTAGAGATGTTTATATTTGATTTTTTGTTTTTATGTTCATATTGAATGAGAAGTCACACATTTGTTATTGGTTATATGTAGAGCAAATATTCCAGAGGAAGTTTCTTGTTAAAATTATTCCCACAATTAAAGTCGCGTCACAAATAATTGTCATTGTGTAATAACTGAAAACGTTCTCAAGGTACTTGCAATTCATTATTCAAATTATATTTAACAATCCATTTGGATCAATTTGTTAAATTTTTATAAATTACCGTGCTGTATTTAACCATTTCGAAAGTCTTTAAGATAATTAAATAATTGTGATTGACTATGTTGTCGTTTCAAACCACATCAACCTTAAACGTTCCGTTACTGTAATCATCTTTTGCACGTTATAATTATATTAAATTATAAATTAAAATGGATTTCATGTATTTGAACTAAACACAAAGGTGAAAGTGGCACCGACATTTTTAATATAAATTGAAATAAAAGACCGAACAATAAAAAGACGAAAAATTTTTAGTATCACAAGGGGAGATAGCGCATTATTCATAAGATGTAAGAAGCATCACGACTGTCGTACGTATACCGACACTAAACTTATGAAATCATAAATCATGTCACTTACCTTTCCGTCTGGGCTGCATACTTTTATACCAGCTAGAGAGACCACCAACAGAACGCACTTTCTCTTTGAATTGACCTGAAATCACAAAATCAAATGACAAAAATAATAATCAAAGTATAAATTGTATTAGCCTGGCGCCTCCACCATTTTTCAACTGTAGCTATATTTCTACATTAAAACAAGACTTTCTTCGATGCTTTCGATAATTGAATTTGTGGGTGGATACTGTGATAGATGCTGTGAAGTAGACTATTTCATAGTGATGATTAGAGCGTTTGTCGCGGCAGGATGTCCCCTATGAGTGTAGATAATGTAACGATAAATCAGAGCGAATGTCGGATTCTAAGTGTAAGCTAAAGCGTATCAATTGTAAACGAAATGAAATTTACACATAAAGGAACTAAAAGGAAGTAGTGAATTATTACGAGTCTAGATTTTACTTCTTGTTCATTAAGCACAAACACAGGAAATTATCTGTTTGATTTATTTTAACCCTAATACAATTAGTGAATTTTATATTTAGGTTTGACGGGTGTTTTAAATATTTATTTAAAACCGTATCTCTATTACTCTGAGTGAATTAAGTCTAGGACTCAAGTTAGTTTTATATTCAGAGGGCGCCTGTTAAGATACGGACTACCCGTTTATGTAGCCTGTTACAAATCTTCTTTATCGAAAACCGACCTGATGCTTTTTGCCCCAATACACGACGTAGTATGGTCGTGTGTATATAGTTTGGTTGAAACTAAATTCATGAGGGAGTCCAAGCTACCAAACTACAATTGCCATTTATTCCCTTTTCAAACATTAGATGCATACATAGTTGTACATCTTACAAACATGCACTCAACTATCTACAGTTCTACATGCAATTTCTCTTATGAGCGCTTGAAACTGTAGACAATCTCGCTACTATAGTCGGTACTTATCTAAAAGAAATATGAGAATTCTTAACTAGAAACCAACGATTTATTTTAAACCGAATCGAAGAAATTTTTTGTTGTTTATTTCAATGTTACTTTCTCAATCACGTGACTAGCGATTTAATGCAGTTATTAATATCGAAATTGTTCAGTACAAGGAATTAAATCAATTTCGCACGTGCAGAATTAAAAATTCAATCAATTTTATTCAATTCTGTTTTTATTTTTAAACGTTGATATTAATTAAAACCATTGTGTTGGCTTATGATAATCGGTCGTACAATTCTGACTGATAGTTGAAGAGATATAGCTGACAAATGCAAGAAAAATTAGCAGGCTGGAAGAAATTGCTACTCCAATGATTTCACAATTCTAGTGTTCATTTGGACAAAAATGTAAGCACACATATAGATTCGAATTCTTTTAAATGAAGTCCAAAAATTATAGGACTTGAAAAAGATGCACAAGTTGAAAATGTATCGTTAGAGCGTATTCCAATGTATGCTTCTTGAAATCGTGTCGAAACAAAGGGCTATAATTAGCAAACAATAAGAATTCTTTGCTACAAAAGTGTGATAGCCATCCTCAAGCCCGCCCTGACGTTCTACAATATTTTCCTTTTTCCGTTAAAAGAAATACGATGATAGAATTTAATTAAAATTAATTTGTTTCGCAACGCTGCACGCATATAACTGATGATTTTTATAAATTGAATTTTGTGTTGTTGCTGTGTGCGGTGCAGCGATTCAACGAAATTAATTAATTCCAACAAAACTTGTTATATTTGCATTTCATCAGGGAAATCCAGAGAAGTAAGAGGAATAATAATAAAAAAAATGCTTGCGTTGTTTTATGTTGATTTTTTGTCTAGAATTTTTTTTTTATAAATTTTTGGATGATTTAGCAAGTGCTGATAAAATCAGAAATTCCTGAAATATGAGGAGTAGGTTAAAATATGGAAATTATTCTCCTTGATCCCATACCACACCCACATATACGTTTAAATAAATCCATAAGGTTTTTATTTCGTACTGCATTTCTCAAAAACATTTCGTTCTATGGATTTTTGTCTAATTAAATTCTTATTACAGTTATAATCCAATAAGTTCCGATATGAATATGTAAATTTTTATCATGCATTGCACATTTTTAACGATAATACTGAAAAGCATGAATCTATATAAATTGAGTTTTAACCTGAAATGGATTTAAATAGTAATCAGTGAAAGGAAACAGACGTGCGATCTACCATCAAGATCCTATTTTAATTTTTTAATTATCTTCAAAACTGAATTCATTCAATTATAAAGTGATCAGTTCTAATTTGCAAGCATAAACGGCCAAATGATCGTGAACTATTGTTTTGGGCCCCGATATTTTAAACACATCTTTTGGACAACCTGTAAATGTAAAGCAATTAACCGAAGCAGTCAAACGAATTGATAACAATGTGTACAAGTGCCAATTTTTGTTGAAAACGAATAAAGCACGAACGTTGTAAACAACGTCAGACATTGGAGTAGCTTTATAATTGAAATCAATTACAGGAACGTCATTTTTTTCTTCTTTTTTCAGTAGGAGAGAGCTTACAAAAGATTATCTCTACTTAAAAAGCTTCATTGTCTATTATTATTATTATTATTATTATTATTATTATTATTATTATTCATCTTTCTAAAGATTTCTCTCATCATTTAGATGATACGTTAGAGAATCTACGATAATTCTATTTAATGTCGAAGATAATCAGCATCCGACATTAATTATTTAGTTGTTTATGTTCTATTTATGTCTCGGCATATGTTGGAATATGATGATAGTTCTACCGTTTTAGTCTTTACTTCATTGTCTGTTAGTTGAGATAAACTCAACAAACTAAGATAGCCGTTCATTGTGTGCTAAACTAACCATTCGACAGGACTCACGCCACATCCATTTAAACGCTCCACAAAACATTAGAACATAACTGAAAATCATATCCGCTAAATGTATGAAATTCTAACTTGTAACGAAATATGGAGAAACCTGCTAAATTGACCATTTTCGAATAAAGGGCACTTGAGTAAATTAACTATAAATATATATTACGTCACTAATAATACTTTAAAAATTGACCAGTTTGACCGTTCCTATTATTTCCGATTATTGACAATTATCGTTGAGGTAGTTGAATAAATTATTATTATAATTCTACGTAAGGGATTCATAAAGCGATAATATAAGGTTCCCTTAATCTACCAATCACGACTTAAAAGTGATATAAACTACAATCGAAATGGCCTTAGTGCAGCTACCGCAAACTTTGCTGATATGATCACATTCAACCCCAATTCGTCCTCAATCCTTCATTAACCCTAATTAGATTGTATCATATATACAATAAATCATTGTAGTAAATTGTATATGTCATAAAAACTAAATTTATACTAGCTACATGTAAAACATATTAATATTAATAATGAATATCGATAATTTAATTTACAGTTCACGATTTTTATTCTTTTAATAGAACGGTTTTAGGATTTAATTTCCTGTATGGCAGTAAATTCCCGTTTCGGTCAGCACTGCAGGATATTAATATCTACAGAAGGATTGGGGAAAACTTCAATGTTTACACGTTTGCTCGATGTTTGATTCATATAATGATGATGATGGTGATCAAGTTTTATAACATGTATTTTTAATCTATTAATATACGCTCTGTTGGATTATAATTCTATTTATTTCATCAATTGTAGACGGATAATACTAATCAAATATAAAACTCGGCATTCGTGTTGCATTTGTGGTTCTCTATAGATCCTTTTAGTAATAAAATGCATTAGTACTGTCGTGGTGTTGATAACGGTTATAGCTTCAGTAATAAGAAGTCACTTTAGATATCGTCCTTACTATTAAACCTCTTTTGGTTTCCATTATGTCTGATAACGTGTAACGTGCTGACGTCACTAACCTGCACTACCTTTTATCCGGATTACAGTAATAGTAAATCGATCATCGGATAGGATGCTTTTACCAAAGATATATGTACAGATATGGTGCAAAAATTTAACATAAATTTTGCAATTCATTGACTCGAAAAGATCAAATCAATAGGAGAAACTTTCAAATGTTTCTATAAAAGCGTTATACAATTTCCGTAAAGTTTTTCTATTTTTGAATACTGTCATCATCAATTTATTTTATTGTATTTGGATGATGTGGTGACTATAAAACTGGGAACAAGGAAGCAACAGGTTAGACAATTACACTTGCACTTTGAGTTTGTGAAACAGTAAGTGTTGAAATACATTTCGAGATCCTGCCAAAATTCGATTGTATTGCTATTATAAATAGATAGATAAAAGTTACTCAAAACTACCACCTAAGACATGGTTTTCTACCTGTGAGAAATCACATCTGCCTTTAATTTGTAGTATTTAAACAGTGTGTTGTTTGAATGAATGGTGAACTTTGGAAGTAAAAAAGTTGTTAGAATAAGGGCGTAGTTTTTCAATTAAAATATAAAACATTTTACAGTTACACCCTCAACTAAACAACACAACTGAC
Organism: Meloe dianella; assembly: GCA_028455855.1. Classification (NCBI taxonomy): domain Eukaryota; kingdom Metazoa; phylum Arthropoda; class Insecta; order Coleoptera; family Meloidae; genus Meloe; species Meloe dianella. The sequence continues at coordinate 1,847,573 of JAPTHL010000060.1, forward strand.
ACCCTCTGACCTACAGATGTTATATTCACACGTCACTCAGATTACTTTTACTTCTCACTTCGTATTTTATTATGTAGTCTCAATGTCCACATATAGTAGAGACTACAAACAACAACAACACTAAGTAGACATCGGAATCTTTGCAGTATTTTTATTTTCTACGAATCTCTCAAAGACTCACGTTGGCAGTTTTCCATCTCTCTAAGCAATACCTAAGGGTTGGTTGACGGTCGTCACGACAACACATATCATCTCTAAAAATGTTCAGGTGAGTTGTTGTTAAGAGATACAATGAAATTTAATTTTTATTCTCCTTTTCATTCGAGTTAATAATGGAGAAAATAAAAAAAAAAGTAATATGAGCAAATTTCAAACAATAAAAACAACAAGAAAAATAACGAATGATTTTATCGGAAAATGAAGCAATCCAACCAACAAAACAGTTTAATTAAAAATGGTCCTGAAAGATTCCCGTTCGTTACATGTACACGAAGATAAACAGTTCAGATTACACAATCATAATCGAAATATCAAATTTATGTTTTGATGAAAATGCTTCAATTCATATCATATTTTGATCGATGGAACAAATTATAACATTATTATTACCCCTATTTGTTTGTAATTTAAAGAAATTTTTTTTAAATAAATACTTGTTCGTTTCCATATGATTAACCGTCTGAATCGTAGATGATGCGGGTTCTATTATAATCTAAACTAATTGTATTAAAACGACATACCCAATTGGATATCTCTACCAACATCCCCCGTATTTATTTCCAATTTTATATCGATTTAACGTTCCTACAGTCAAGTGGTAATTAAAATTCTAATGTAAAAATAATTTTCAAGTTGGGAAACTTGAACGAGATTTTATAATTACCTATTTTATAAAACTAAAATTGAAGTTTTCCTTGTGCTTTCAACCACAAAAATAGATACAAAGTTTCAGCGTTCACGAATTTCGTCCGTAAAATTGGAAAGATAAGAAATAGGTTTGTTCGAGCAATAATAATAATAACAATAATAACGGTAGATATCCCGTTTAATTAAAATTTCCGAATTGCATAGAAGAAATTTTATCTAAATCTTCATAACGACTTGGCTCAAAATTAACGTTTTCTTCACTACTAGAGCAGAAAAAAAAAGCATAAAACTGTATTGATTGCAATAATTATTATTTGTGGCTCACTTTATTAGAATTGTAGACACGATATATTAGAGTAATATATCGATTAATTACGATACATAAGTGTAGAAATTAAATGAGGCATTCAGAACAACGCTATTCATGTAACACAAATGTAATCGCTGTTAAGATCAAAAGAGCTTAAGGGATATTCAACATAGATAGTATGGTTCTAATGCAACATAATATATGTCGAGATCTTCTGAACTTGTGTGAATAATTAAAAGACTGCCTCACCTACCTGTTTCCATTTTAATTACCATAAAATTGGCGACAAAATTTTAGCAAAACGAAAATAAGAATTTTATATAACTGCATTAAAAGTGGTGCATAGTTTCTATTTCGTTCATTTATATCAACGAACATTGTTTTATTCGAATTGTGTTTTTTTTTAGAATACGCTATAATTTTAATAGGACGTTAAGATTGCATTCCTCTCTTTAATCTCATTTTAATTTTCTTATATTAGTTTGCAAAGAAGATACTATCATTTGCTGTTTGAAATGCAAGGATTTAACAAACTCTACAGAGAAATAATTAATTTTGTAATGAGACATCAAATATTCTTAGATCAAAAAGTCCTCATTCAAATGAATCTAAATATAAGATCTTCAATAGTTACAAATAAAAATCTACTACAACGGGGAATTTATTTTAAGAAAAAAGTAGCAATTAGATTAATTAAGTCACTTAAACAAAGAACAAAAAGGTTGTGAAGTTTTGAATGATGATGATGTTGAAAAAGTCAACGAAAATTGCACAAAAAAAAACAGACCAGAAATAAAATGAACACAGAGATAATTACGTAAATTTAGAAAGTATACGAAAAAAGAATGAACGATAAGTATCTCAATTTTTATTAAGAGAAATTTCGACGGGCATATCACCAATCAAATTATAGATTAAAAATTCGTATTAAACAGTGGTTGTTTCACATGCTATCAAATTTAAAATATTGATACAAATGTATGTTCTATAATAAGACTAAGGGCCGGTTCAGACTTGCGGTAAAGGCTCAGTCCACAACTGAATATTAGAATGGTTGTTTCAGGGCGGAAATTGTGCCTGACGCTCGATCGTAGGTAGGAATGGACTCATCTTTGTGCCTCAATCGCAAGTCTAAATGGGCCCTGAGAGGAAGATTGCCGATTGAATTAACACAAATTATTGCTAAGATAGAGTTTGTTTTGCTTCGCTTTGATCTATGAGCGAGATGTGTCTTTTTCCATTATATATTCCATTGACCATACCGACGTACATTTAAGGTGATAATAAGGCAACTATTGAAACAAGGCATTAGCGAGATGTTAGTCTCCCCCTGCCTGGTTTGCTATCACAGATGTCAAATTAGTCTATTCAACAGCCAGCCAAGTCGAAGTAGACACACTATACATTATACACATTTGTGCGTATCCTATTTAATCAATCGATAGGGTTGACGTGATTGGTGATAGTATACAGATCACGATCTTAAATTACTTTTAACGATTTCTAAATCGGTTATACATTGAAATTTTCTTTGAGTTTAACATGAAACTTACTGGTATGTTTATGAAATAAATTAATGGTTATTAAAAAAAATAATAGATCAACAGATGACTTATATTTCAAATTAAATCAATCCTTTTATCCCTTAGTCAATTACCATCAACACAACCAATACAATGTGCTGAGAACTGATGAAACACTCTCCGTTTAGTTGATCGAATTTTGTGATAATTATTACAACAGATTCTGGTACTATAATTAGTACACGTCGGTTGCAATACATACTGTATGACTTCGTTTAGAAAATCTTTGGTATAAGAATGTTTGAATTTATACGTTAAAATTGAATAAATCAAATATTCTACTTTATGTAATTTCTATACTAAATATTTAGAGAGAAGTGTCTGTACATGCCTTTAGAGAATTAAATTTTACATGTAATTTAAGTGGAGATACATCGACGTAACTGACACGACATTGTCACCAGAATACAGATGTCTTAAATGAGACCTTAATTCTTGGCATGGCAATCTATCCTTCTTGTTTTAAAGTATCTAAACTTTACTGTACACAAACCTGATGTGATATATGAATTAATTATTCTTGTTCGCAGTAATGATATCATCATACTTATATTTTAATTTCTCTTAACATTTAACAAAACAGGGCGGCATATCCTATCCACACAGATTACAACAGTGGTTGGATGTTTTAATTCTAAAGGTATGTATAAGTAAATGGAGGGTGGTGTATAAACATACAATACAACCGTATTGAGGGGTTGTTGGCTATACATACGGCTCTATTGTCTACACATATTAACTTAATCATTACAGATTCCAATCTAGATTATATTACCTGCACTGTTGCCGGGATTTAATCGAATGATTGATGACTTTATTAAAATTGTTAATTTTTCAATTTTAAAAAGTTTTGCCTGTAATGCATAACATTTCAAAATTGTTTTTAGTTCCCATTCGGCACACATAATAAAGAAATATTCATTTATTTTGACTTAGACAGCGTTGTCATGGTGAATAATACCGTTATTAAAAGAGCATCTTTGTTCGTTTTATTTTTACTACACAACACAAAAGGTTTCCACACGATCTGTTTTTATTTGTTAATCAGAAAAAGTTTGATTGAAGAGGCTAAAAAAAATTGTTATCTAAGACAAATTTCGCAAAAAAATGCAATTTCTAACGAATTTATAAAACTTATCTGTATTTTTTTTTATTTTAAATAGTTTCGCATAACCCGTATTACATAACAAGTTTGTTAATTTATTTTATATTATTTAAAATGCGAACAGGATATCGTAATAATTATTTTTGCAATATCCATATTAAAGAGTCAAATTTATGATTCATTATAAAATCAGAATCACATAATTTTATTTTTCACAAAGAAGAAAATTTAACATGAAATAAAATAAAAGTTTAAGCAAAATAATTTCTACTTACTCGACTATAAATTATTATTATCAACAAAAAAAATCTGTAAAACGAACTATCCAATTTATATTTAATTTACGTAAATGAAATATCTTCAAATCGTATATGAACTATGATGCATCGCGACGCCATCAACAGACTAAACTTTATATGGAATGTAAACGTCGCGACGATGCACGTGGGTCGAACTAATCATGCGCTTTACAATTCTAATCAATTTTTGGAAAATTTTCCCAAAAATTTCTACTTAAATTGTTCATAATCGTCATCACGATTGTAATTATTAATATTAAAATTGTTCATGAAATGCTGAAGTAATTACGTTGGTATTAATTCAGTTAATTACATTTTTTCTTTATTACCATGCCTTTGGAATTAAAAATACGACCTTTCAACAAATAAGCACGTATTTTTGTGCTGTTTATTGCTAATATGTCCTAAAATCGTTGGAAATTAATTAGAAAGGAGACATTATTGCAATTTGCAGATTTAATATCTGTTAGCTTTAGATTTATTGTAAGAATTTCTAACAAAACTGTATCACAAAAGATGGAGGAAATGGTAAACATTGATGAAAATTTGTTCAGATTAACGATAGACTGGGAATCGAATTAGAAATAATAGAATTCAGTAAATCAAAATGTCAGACAAATAATTGTGAAATTGTGAATTTCGTTAAGTGGCGCATCCGCCATTTTTCATTTCTTAGATTTCAAAAAATAAGTAACAACTTTATTGGCAAATTCTAGAAAATTGGTACATAGTAGTGATACGAAAAACTTTCAATTGACCATAAAGAACTTCAACAACATTTTTCAAAATTCATTGAACTCACTTGGTGAATTTACTTGTTTCTCGATTCTTTCCATCATCTCTAAAGACTACTTGACAACGTTGTCTGTTAATGGTTGCGAAATTCATTTTTTCAAGTTTTATATTAACTGGACAATAGTAAAGTTGTCAAACAATCGTTGCTGAACCTTGTTTTATTGGATGCTACTTACCCACAAATGTTGTCATCTACTTATAACTTTTTTAAAATGAAGAAGTAATACGAAACTGTTCGATCTCTGATTTCATTATAAATATTCTTATGCACACCCTCATCATCATTATTAATATGAATGATGATTGAGGATGTGGTTTTTTCTCCACATAAGAAATTTGACGAATGTAAGGATGGAGATATACTCGCGAGCCGTATCTGTAACGTAATGCTCGAGGAATGTTCGTGGCAAATTGTTTTGTTGACGAGTACACTACGAACATCTGACGATCTCTTTTTGAGTTGAGCATGCCACGAGCAAGACAGCAACAAGCTAAAGCAAAGTACATATCGAAATCAAGAAATCAGAAAATAAGTTGAGGCAATCAGCTTGCAAGCCATTCGTATTGTGTTCAGAAACACGTACCAACTACATGAAACTTACTCCAAGCATGTGACATTATCGACTCGTCTAGTATATCTCTACCCTAATAGATAATCAGTTCGATACGAATAGCAAATAAATAAATTAGTGATGATGTTCGAAATTGAAACCGATATCTTTAGGTAGGTCATACTACTGAATATCCATCAAATATTAATGAACAATTAGGTGTTATTTATTAATGGAAGTTGATTTGAAAAAGGTTCCATTGTCCTCAAATTACCAAATGAAATTTAATAACGAATTATTATCTCCACTAGTTTGATGCTAAGTGGACCGTGAAAGTACAAGAAATATTGTAAATTATTATAGAAACGGGGGTCTACATTGATATATATTCATGATTCGGCAATGTATCTGGAATTACAATGTTTATGTCGTAGGGATGACAGTGACAGGCATGAGTGGAGAGAACGTTAACAGCAACAGCAGTAGCAATAATGTAGTATAGAATGTTGTATTCTATATATAGAGAGTATTCGTATTTCCGCCCTCTTATCTACACAACATCTCCACCCATAACACAAATCAGAAACGTTGACAACAACACAACGACAAAGTTAGAAATAGTAATATAGAGGAGAATACAAGTGAGAATATAGAGGAATATTATAGAATTCAAATATATTCTTCACAATTACACTATCACCAGATATTATGCTATAGACTATTAAACAACAAAAACTTTAACTCACTATACTTACAAATATAGATCGAACATTTGCTATGATATATGAAAAAACAATGTGCAACAATTGTGTAGTTATTCATTTGAAACTTTTAAGTTTTCATGTATTATTCGATAATTCTGTTTAATACTATTGATTTGGTTGTTTCTGGTTTGAATGACCTAATTTGTTGAACAAGACGTTAATAGGTCTGGTGGTCTATGTATAAAGTGAATTAGTACTGTTGTATATAACTTGGGCACACATGTGATGCTAGAAGTTTGGAAAGTTTAATTAAGTGTGAAGTGTAGATAGCGTGCGTTGTCATCAGAGTGAAACCCACCACGATGGTTGTTGTTATTGGCTTTGTATTAGTGTGTGTGTGTGTGTTGTTGCTAGATTGGTTGGACAAGAAAAGTCGTTGGATGGAAGATTCGTCATTGTATGACTTCAAATAGTTAAGATCACAGTAGAATCAGGACTGTTGATAATTTCCGAATAAGCGAATAAACAACAAATAGTAAATCACCAAGAATTTAGTAGCGTTATTATTTTATTAGAAGATAAACGTTGAAATTCCTAACCTTTTTTATTTAATGAAATATTGAAAATCACCATTATGAATGTTTCAACAAATTAACGAGAATACATTCGACGCTTTCAACAAATAATGTAGCCTGCTGGAGGCAAATCTACAGTCCATTAGGCCCAACCATCCAGGGTTATCCAGAAGGCGGACAGGCCTGTTCTACTACAGTCGTAACAAAAGTACAGGAAGTATTACGTTAAAATCAACGGAAAGCTCTATCTTTTACACCGTAGAAGCATTCGTAAAATGCCTAATATGTTTTCTTTACTTTACAACTGCCGTGCGCCGCCCATTTATTCTTTCAAACAAAATAAAATACTCCCACATCATCCTTGGCACATTGGCCAATTTATCTGTCGCTTTTAAAGGAAAAATGTTACTTATTTAACTTATCCCATTCAAGTGTTCAGTGTTTTTTTTTGTGGTTGTTTCTTTGAAATGACGTGATGGTGACTTTACTACAGAATTACAGTTGATTGCAATATTCTTATATACAGTAGTTGTGTTTACTATCGTGTCGTCAAATCCGCAGTTGAATGTCATTTTGAGCGGCTTGTGTTAATATTGACGGATGTATTTGGAGACTTGGTTGGTAGGTTTGTCGTTTTTGCCCGCAAGCTTGTCGAGATTTTCTCGTATTAAATCCGTTGATGAAAAACGAAGGAATTTTCCACTACTATTAAAGCGAATAGCAAACAATGCATAGGGATATTTTAGTTTTTGATTAGTGGCAATATTTGAGTGGAAACATCCACCCACATTTCACAATACATAATTGATAGGACTATTCTTAGCAGCTGTCAATTAAACGATATCTAACATCATTCAAGATTATAGGGGTAGAATATGTTTCGAATAGCAATTGAAAAATCATTCCCATTTAATATTAAATTAAAAGGTAGGGTAGTTACAACTACAGCGATGAAAATTTTAAATTAACTGAAACATAGAATTGTAAATAGGCTTGTAGACTAGTCAATTTATTTATTGTTTTCTGTGAAAAGCTATTGGATAAACCCTATCGACTTTTTCTAAGGTCGATCACAGGACAAACGGAAATGGATTGGCGAGAAACAAAATAAAAATAGAGTCATGAACGGGTGTGTCTCTCGTAAATTTTCATTTGAGGCCGCATCTCAGTTTGCATTAGTCTAGTTGTTCAAATCTATTGTATTGTGTACATTCTTCAACACATAGTTACAACGAAAATATAACGAATAAATGGTCATTATTTGATAAGACTTTCAAGTATTATAATAGCGGTTGTATGACAACATACCTTATCTAGTCGTTCTTGAAATGACAGCTAGATTAAATCTGTGATATGCTGAATCAGACTTGGTGAATTAAATTTCCATAAATGCTCTACATGTGCTTACAACGAAAAATGTAATAATTTTATTAATCCATCTACATGTAGTCGATTAAAAAACATATTATGCACTATTTACAAAAAAACTTTTACTGTAATTATGAAACTTTCTACCAATTAATCGAGATTAAATTTGAACATTTCAATATTATGTTTATTTTCCACATGACAAAATTCATATAGCTTCAATATAACTCGAAAATCAACTAACTAGATAGTTGAAATTGAATTGGAAATATATTCAATTTACAAGTTTGTAACTGCCTAATTGGACCCTTCTCCTTTACTATATCGATTCGTGAACAATATCCTAAAATAATAGATTATAACCCTTCAAAGTAAACAACCACATTAAATCATCAAAGTAAATTCGATGATAACATACAATAACACAACCAACAGTTCCTATTTTCGATATCAACAAGGCTATAAATATAAATTAAATCGACATATGATTGTCACTTTTGGCAAATCTTATCAATTACACCATGAAGTTCTATGTAGAAACTTTTTATTTTTTATATTATTATTGTTTACTGTTCTTTTTATAAATTGTAATAAAGTAGAATCTATGAATCAATTTCCAATCTATGATAATCTACGATATGCTGCACAACCAATAAAAACTACATCGTATTATAAATCAGGAAATGGTAGTGCTTCTTACAAGTTCGAAATACTGTACGCTCATAGGAAAACACCATTTTCATCTAGACGAAGGCGGATAGAACGTTATTCATCGCAAATGGAAGAAAGTGAAAATTTCAAGGAAATGTCAGATGTAATAAACTTGTAAATAACTTGACTTTTAACATGAACAAAAAAAAATACGTTTTCAGAGAGCGAGATTTCGTAATAATCCAAACAATAAGAAAACAAAACCATTATTTGAATCCAGTAATAAATCATTGTCGATTACTAATTATCAGAAAACAAGAAAACTTTTACATTTTCTTGTAAACAATCAAGGTAAAAATATTATTTGCTATCTATTGTAGCGTGGTCAAATTGCCTGTTGTGTTTACTCGTTTTCTCTGTTTCAATTGTCCAATTGGCCTCGAAACAAACTATTTAGGTAACGTATAAATTTGTGGTATTTCAGAGAATTTCTTTGAAGATTATTCGAATGAATTTTTTGATAAGTTTCTGATTAAACTCAGCCATCAAAGAAAAGCCAGACAAGATAGCAATAGTGAACAAGTATCGGATGATGATGATGATGAAGAAGACGACAATGCCGGTGAAGATATTGCAATTGAAGAAGATGATAAAAAAGACGAAGAAACCACAATATTGACTACTGAAGCTCTAGAAAAGAGCGAAATCAAAGTCCAACAAGATGAGGCAATTAAAAATGATCATAATATTACTTCTGATGAGAATGAAGGTGATCTAACAACAATTTCGAGTAATTGTAGACAATTAACATATTGTAATAATATTATTATGTTCATTTTGATTTTCGTAATATTTGAATTGTGAATAAAATCACTTACCAGCATTTGTTGTATTTGTTCACGAATTTGTTCAGGTTTCACTACTTGTTCAGAGGTTGCAACAGCAAAAGAGCCCATATACTGAAAACAAACACCAAATATACATATGAATCAGAATTATTACGTCAAATTGGAATCAATTAATTCTACAGAATGTCACACAACTGATGGAATGTGAACTAATTAATTACTATTAATCCGTATGCGGTTCAATAGAATAATTAACGAACGAGTTACTAATAAATTTTAGATTGCTTCAGGATAAATAGTTTCGATTTATCAAAAAGTCTAGCTACAGTCTTTCACTATTCGTAATATTGGACGACAAATCGTAAAAACCAAACAAATAGTGCTATTAAATTTAATTTTTATAATAAAAAGAATTGTTAAATTATATGACGATTTTTACGCGTTTCCACACGACACTAGCATCCATCACATTATTTTTCATGACGATTGTAACATTTTAAGTGAATTTACAATACACAAAAAAGTATAAGTGTAGTATAACGTAGAATAAAGTTAATTTGTCGCAATTTTGCTAATTGTAACATCCAATAAAGTTTGTTGGATGACAGTGCAAGAAGTACGAAAAAAACCATAAACAGCGTACATTACACGTGTGATTCGTACATTTGTACATCTACTTTTCGCAATAGTTATGTGAATAGCTATTATATAACTGTTCTTCAGAACTTCAGACATAACAAGCTAGTATTCGAAAGTATTAATTTGTAATGTAGAAACCCTCATTCGAGTGTAAATTCAATTACGTTTTATCATTTCCTCGGCAGAGATTACAAACAAAAACAACAGCAGCAACATACCAATATCGCGATCTCGTTCCATTTTACTTTTATTTTATTCCAACAACTCGTTAGTGTACGAATAGATGTTTATAAACGACAACGATGAACAACTTTTAAATCAGTAACTTTGAAATTCAACGATCACTCATCAGAAATGTAATATTTGTGTAAAACTTTTTTAATTTTAAAGTAAATTAAATATTTACAAATTCACTTCGACGATGAATTCAGAAGATGATGAACCTTCCACATTCGCTTCTCTTTTTACAGTTCTTGTTTTATTCTGATTCGATTGATGTACTTATAATGAAAAAGTTTGTTGTTGAAAAAGTTCGTATTTCATATAGAAACATTCCTCATTTTAAACTAGACTGTTTCGTTCCCTAAGAATTGTGTGTATGTTTGTTTTTGTAAATTTCAGCTTTGTTTTTTTTCCTTTGCCCAGTTGTTTTGTCGTATTTTCCTTTAGTTTGCTTGCGGATCAAACGAGATGACATGCTATTGAGGGTGGTGCCTTTTTGTTCATAGCCTTTGGCGACCGCAATCTTACAACAAGTTTGACAACATATAAAGTTGAATTGTGACTTTGATACAGGAAAACTACCCATAATTAAATATTTGTGGTAGAAATTGGAATAGTTGAAACTTCAAGCTCTTATAAAAGCTTACCAACCGTGGCGTGGCGCCCTCTATTAATTAACAGCAAAAGTATAAAGTTTTCCAACAATCTATTTTAAAAATTATAAATATTTGTATGATCATTAAACATGGAATAATTGTCTGCAATTTTGCAACATTATTTGTAACAAGTGATAGGTTTCTGTAAAAAATGCAGTCCTGGAAACGATTGAAGCGCTATCTTTCCCTTATAAAGCTCAACTAGAGTATCGCTTTGTAGCTAACTTGAGGCACAAAGTAGATAGTTCCGAAAGCACAGGACTAACAATAGAAACCTGCTAAGAATTGTTTGGAACTATGCATTGTTTTCAAAATATTATTTCAAATATTCATTATATTGTCATTTATTATATCAGATTGGTTAAGGATTATCATTAAAATGTTGCGGGATTTCGCTTTGATAACATCTGTATTACTATCAGGATTTTTAAATTATCCTGCCAACGTTCTGTTAATTTTGTTAATTTCCTATGGGAATTTTCCCTGTGCATTATATTATTTAACATTTTCAGCTCTAGCTCTCTACCCCTCTCACTCTCTCTATTGGTCGTCTTTTTCTCTTTCTAAATGTCTAGTAAACTATTCCAAAAAAGAAGTAAAAGAACAATAAATAATGTTCTCGGACTTCATTAAGTACAAGTTGAATAATTTAAAATTGAAATACTAACTTATTAACAATAACAAAACAACTACAATATAAAGTAAAATAATCATTTATCTTAATTTCGAAGATTTCCCTCTATAAAATTCCGTAAAATTCGAATCGCTATGCCTAAGGTATAAAGCTTAAATTAGCCGTGGAAAATTTTGAAAATATCATTATTTATCGTCGTAATTGAATTGCAAATTATGAATCAATACCACTGTCTTGATGTTGAATCCTTGGATTATTATTATTATTATTATAAATGAGAATCGCTAACGGTAATTGTGCAATCATAAGGGAACATGTGTTTGACAGTTACAAATACGTAAATATTTAGTATCTCACCTGGAAGGCACAATTAATTAAAGTGTCTCAGACAAATAATTGGGAATTAATTCTAACGTTTATTTATTTTTTAAAGGTAATCAATAAGAGCAAATAATTCATATTGTTATGAATGTTTGAAAATAGAGTATGCTAAATCAAAGCAATAGATGAGTGATGTTGGGTAATTATTTTAACGAACATAGAATGTTTGTGGTTATATACCCTGGAACAGGAGTATAGTATTTTCCTAAATGAATTCCTTTGAAGTTCAAATACTCGTTCGCACATACTGAAATGTTCGACTATTATACAATTTCTGTTTGTGACACAAAATATATACAATAGCTTCATTAATATAAATGTTTGGTTAGAAGATAATTAATATTGTAGTAGGTTACAGTTTGAGGATGACTGCCGTCAGAAACAACACATTTTTAATATAAAGATGTTTCAGGTAATTGATTAAAGTTTCAGAAAGTAGTTACGGAGCTCTCAGAAATTTCTCTGTAATGAATGAATGAATTTCTCGCTGTTTAGAGACAAATTTGAAATGGCACATTAATTAAACTGATTATGTTATTCAACCATCTTACACTTGAATGATATAAAGCTCGATCCAACCACTGCTTGGAAACTATTGAAAGAATCTGAAACTAACAAGCGTATCACCAGTGTCAACTTGGAAAAACACTCAATAACAGCTAACATATTTCGAGTTTTTTCTTCTTCAGTTAGGACTTTGTTATATGTCAACTATTAGTTGGTACTGTGAGTCTTTTCCGAAGACTTGTGGGCAGATGTTTGGCCTCTTCTAGCAGAGTTTTTGAATTCTCAAAACTGCACACAGTACGAGACTGAACTCTCGCAGCGCCTTATACAACCCTTTATATTTAGATTAGATTAAATTAGATTATAGGAGTAGATTGGCTTTTCTTTAGCTTTCCTGAGTTGCGACGACTGTTGAACTATTGTTCTTAATCCTTCATGTATTGATATCTCAGACAAGATATCTTTCTTGTGAAATTGATTATCTCTCTGAGAGGTTTAAACTTACATCAGTAGGTGATAACGTCTCACTGCTCAAGTTGGATAGTCTTAGTAGGTTCCATCGTCCAATCCATATAGTCTACATCTCTCACTGTCTCATTTAGCCAGTTTTTTTTGAGATGGTATATAATTGGACAATGCCAAGTTAAAAGTCCTGCTATAAGTCTCTATTCGTCCCTACTTAGGCCGAGAAGCTTTCTAGCATTCTTTGTCCTCCATTCTCATCCATTCAATTCTTCTGCCTCCCGTGGGTCTTGGTCAACCCACAGAAAGTCTCCGGACCTGTAAGGTAGGAGTTATTCCAAGTAGTTTATAATCTTCTAAACTATGGTAATTGAACTGGCGGCATCGCCACTACTATAAGTAATGTTTATGATGGGCATATACCACAACCAAATCTCTACTCTACACATCCGACGGTATTCATTTTTGTCATTTAGTTGATCGAATTCCAAAGTGAAGTATATATTAAAATTAACATGTGTGAGAGTGTTAATAAAAATTTAAGTGCGGACACCAATTGATATTTGTATTAATCGCTATTGCATTATTTTTAACTTTTAAGTTTTTCGATTTGTCTTATATAGGTATATATTTGTTTAATTTAATTAATATTGTCTAATAATAAATACATATACATATATATTTAATACTTGTTGTTTTACCTATGTACTTTAAAACTCGCAATGGAGGGATGAAGCTGAAGGAATTGTCCATTAGTTCAGGTATATAAAAATTTGAACTGACCGAATTGTCCCTATTTATTCCAGATAGTTTAGGATCTGGTAAATTGTGACTATAAAACTGAGCAAATCGTCCATCGTCGCTCTTTACCACACATTTCTATCGCAAGAGCTTCGTATTGCATCCTGTATATTTGCTTTTATAAAACATCAAAATGCATTCTAACAAAAAAGGTTTGAAATTTGTTTGGAATCAATCGTAGGTAGAAAGGAACTAACCTACAATTGCTACTGGATTTTAAGTGAAATTGTTAACTTTACAATTTGTTAATTTTCAATTGCAAAGGTATGCGTATTACAACCTTTGGAAAGTATGATGTATAGTAGTTCAAATTCTCTATTATCATATCTGAAATTGGATATTTCGTCAACAAAAGAAAACTCAAATATTAGCAATAAAATTATGTGTCATCTAACATTGTATCATCATAATTTATTATTTAATATTAATTTAACGAAATAATTCTTGTGCTTAAAATTAGATGAAAATAGATTGTATAGCACAAATACAACACACACACACACACACAAAGATCTTTCGCAACTCGTACTCTATGTGGGAGTTATACAAACAATTGTTAAATCGATTAATAATAAATTATTATTAATAACGCACAAACATTTATCCTGTTCTAAATTGACATTTCTCTTAGGAATTTCGGTACAGCCATATATTTGTGTTACATTTAATTTTCCCTAGTCTAAAGCACTGTTACTCTTGTGCCACCAAGCCCGATCAATTCTATAAAATTCAATTGATCTCTATCTAGACATGATAGAATTTGCAACCAATAGAGCAGGATGTGTGAAATTTTATGATGCATAGTTGCACATGCTGCATGCAAAATATGTGAAAATTGTAGACTTTACAGGTAGTAAACGATGAATTTACACAACTTACAAAGCTCTGTTGAAAGTGATAGACACACGTTTTTCTCTTGCACAGTATATTCAAATCATTGAGGAATCAATTAATTAATTTACAAATCTAGTTAAAGTTTATTTTAAACAAGCAGAATTTGTTGTATTTAAAATCAAATTTATGAAAGTTTCTATTCCACATTTAAATATTGAAGATTTACTAAATTGATCAGATTATATTATTGTAATGTTAACTAAGTTTTTGTAAAGCTCATAAATATGCATATTAATTCAACGTTGGTCATTTATTTATTAGACTATTTATTATAATAATTGGTATATAGTTAATTTATGTAAAATAAATTTGAATTTCATGAAAACATTTATGAGAATTGAAGGGTATGATAAAGTTTTAAGACGTTATAATAATAACTAAAACTTTACAGATTTTTTGTTTCTATTCCATTTTATGCAGAAATATTCAGCAACATGAATAATAAATTAGAAAATACGAGGAAAAACAATGGAAGCACTTCAATATTTGACCCCCTTTATACATAGAGTTGTTTCTTTTTTCTTCTAGCTTAACAGCCACTTTAAAATAATGGAGTTGGCTATCAATTTGACTGTCTTTTTTTTACAACCGACATTTGTTGGAACAATTTTTTCAGTTGTTGTGGGTACACTACATTGCTCTATTATGGGTAAGCCAATTAGCCATGTATAATTCATTAATAACACCCCTTTTATTATTTCAACACCGTTCGAACACTATATTTTATGGAGTTGTACAAGTTGGTAATCACTATTTATAGAGTTCTTCGCCAACTGTTTTACAAATTAATTTATGATCCGGCATTTTCGATATAACCCGTACAATATATGCAATATATATTTGTTTTGAATAATCGAAAACAAATATTAATAATGGTTTATGTCAATAAACGATAAATAAGCAAATATAACTTTAACAAATAAGAACCTGTAAAACGATTACGATAATGTCATTTTTTTTTATACAACATAAACAATAAAGTTCTCTTTTGCGTATATATCCCTATGTATTGGTAATATTTGAACGAATAGCGGAAGTCACCACTTCTTTTACACTCCAGATATTTTTCCGTTATAACATCCACCCTCTCTATATCATCAGACACATGTTTTATTTCGTTGCTCTCGATTCCTTCACATCTATTTTCTTATTATTTCCATCACCCCAATCTTATCGATATACTCGTTTGGGTAGCCAGTCGATAATTGAAATTAAAGAGAAACGAATGAAAAAACGAGAAATCGGAGAGAATTGATCAATAATTTCAATATTTAAATGTGCATTTTCTCATTGAGAGAAAAAAACTGTGATTGCTCGACGTTTCTATCAATTCTTCAAATATTAACCATACAATTTTTGTTTTGTTTTATTATTGAAGTCGACTTGTTAGTTTCATTTGCTCGTTAAACGAACAAAAATCATAATGATTCCACTTCTGACAATTAAATATTAAAGATTCAATTGAAATGACGTATTTAACGTTTGAACAATTGTTAATTTTCGTAATTTATTTGTAACTATATAAGAAAGTTTAGAAAAGTAGACAACATAGACTTTGTCAGGTAGAATCGTTCGACTTTATGACTAAAGCTGCGAAGTAATAAACATTCCAGAAACTTCTAACGAATAGACAATTACCTGTAACTACATTGTTGGTAGATTTATTACTTGTTCTACGAAATGATTGACAGCTAGTAGAATTCAATGAGATTTTTGGGCAAAGAGTTCGTATTTTGGCGCCAATTTACTCTCTACGAATTCATTTTTCTATTATAAAACATTGAAAAACAAAGAAAGGAAATGTTCATATATTATTAGACATCGTAGTGGAAATCTCAAACGGATGTTCGCAGTCCGACAAGCAAACGGGTTTAAGCAACTGCGAAGGAAATCTAACCATCATTCACCTGAATGAGATAGAACTTGAGTCTGATTTTATCGAGCCTAATGGCGTACATATATCCTGATGGCAAATTAGACGAAAGCGGCAGATTTCACAAATGTTCTGCCTCATCTATAACACTGTACAAATCTAGTTCATAATCAAATCTACATTGTCTTAAATATAAATAAACGTACAGTAAAAAGACTTTATTAGCATAAGCTAAATGTTAAAATAATACCAAAATGTTGTTTGAACGGGCGTTGTATATATATATATATATATATATATATATATATATATATATATATATATATATGGAACCTCGTTTTCGGATACTATGTAAATGGGGAATTCGTCGGATAAGTAACGATCAAGTGATTACCTAACAATCTGGGGAATGGTTTGCTTCACAACTGGTGAAAGTGAGTTACAAACTAGCTTTAACTTATGAATAATCCAGTAGCTTAGCAACGATGCCAAGCTGATGCGAAGTTGGTCTTATCTGAGACATGGATTTAAAGGACCAGCTAAGTTCTTGAGATAGACGAGACAACATCGCTATAGAGTAGAGGTGTATAAACCTAACGTCTTTTCACCATTGTCAGCGTCATCATCATCATCATTATCAACAACGACACTACGATAGATTCTTGTATCATTATAACTTTGTTGAACTTGATGGCATATCATACATACATTCATGAAAGTTTCGTTTAGTTTCAAACTGAATTTTATAAACGTTAACAAACACGTTATATTTGTAAATAATAGAATGAGACAGTATACAAAACGATGCCAGATAGTCATACACTCAGAACTCGATGAAACTATAATCGCTATTATACAACAGAACTACATGTAGAGTAGAATAAAGTTGGATTTACCATGTTCTCATCATCAATCCAGACGAAATAAATTTCAAATTCAAACACTTTCACACTGAATTGTCATAAAAAACTATGAGAGGAGATATATCGGATAGTTTAGACCGTTGAAACAATACAAAATTATATAAATTATAAATTGAGCATTGTTTGTATAGATTAATGACGGATACTTTAAAATCGATTTGGCCAATCTTGTTCCACCATTTATTTTATAATAAATTATTAAATCTATGTAGTGATAAATTGATGAAATGGACAATTATTACGGATAGTATTTCTAGAACAATAAGGCACAGTATATCAACTGGTAATGGCAATAATTAGTTGATAAATTAAGACAAAATTAGAAAGATTACGAATTAGTGTGATTTTGTAATTAGACAAATCTAACATAGTCACATCAAGCAATGATAATCTCTATGCTGACGTATCAGATATGAAATCTTGATTTTAGTTTCGAATAGCTACTCAGGCTATTTTAGTAAGTTTATAATTTAAAGCTCAACATTTTGGATCTTTCACACTCAATAGGGGTAAAAATACACTAAGCTAATACTATAGTAACCCAAAAACTATAAGACAATGCGGGTACGGCAAACATTTTTATCTAGTTTTATATAGTGTAAAGTATTGACGCCGGACCTGGAATTCTCGAAATACAAATATTCAAAACATGATATATTATACGGCAACACGCCTGATGCGTATACTACTAGAATAATGGGTGTTTATTTATGGTCAACTAATTTTATTGCTACCATATATAATAGCCTTCTATTTATTGGGTTATTACACATTCTTTTCTTGATTGCTGTCGTCCTTGCTGGCAGAGATTAGTAATTTTATTAATTTTTTGATACAAATAGCAACAAAAATTGTCGATATATTGATTGGTTTCAGTTTCTTTATCTTCAACAAGAAAAAACTTTATGATTCGTTAAATTTGATCCAATAGACCATAACAAAAACAAGAATAGAATCCCCAGAAATATTCGAAATAATGAAAATATCCTCTGTTTCAACAACAAACATTTTCCAAAAATCTATCCAATGTTATGGTCCTTGTGTTGTAGCGGAGCTTTAGTACTTCCAGTTACCTTATAGACAATGGAAGGTAAGCTTTGAACATTTACTATTTTTCTTTCAGTTGAACAGGAAAGGTATCTAAAATATGCCAAAGCTCTCTAGTGTTGTTAGATTTTTCTACAATTAACTTGTTAAGCCAATGTTGGTACTTAGAAATCATTCATTCTATTCAACTATCCACTTGTAACTAAAACCCAGCTATTTACCTTGATTGATATTTAATTAAACACGGCAAACTTTCACCAAAATGGCACCTACATAAAGCACCAACATTGCAGTAATTAGATACTTTGTGGAAACTTATGTGGTCGTATTAAAAAGAAATTTATTGTTTTAACCATTTAAATCTGAAAACTACGTATTGTTAACACCATATAATTCATCTATTTTAACTTAACCGATTCGGATTCTAAACTAATACAATTCACAACAATACAATTTTATTAATGGACAAGGCCGTTGAAGTTAAGTTGGCCAACTCAATTTAGACAGAGTACAAGAAGGCATAATCAAAAGACAGTCTGCATCTTAAAAATTGTCAAATAATTACCGCTTTTCATTCACTTATACTGATCATAATTTAATTGAATTCTTTCCAAAAACATTTTAGATGTTGAAATATTGTTTGTTCAGTTATTTGTAAATCAATTATTTTGCAATTCACTTCACTAATTAGTATACTGCTATGCAGATGATTCAATTGTAAGCATCACAATTAATTTTGAACGATAGAACTGTAATTAAAATAGAGCTTAGTAACAAAATTAATGATGATCTTCGGTATATTTTACAACGTACAACCAGTCCAACATCAATTATATTACAACCCGACAGATTGTAAAAATTAATAACATCTGTCTACCATATTTGTTAAAGTTACCTGGTATCGTAGCAAAATTGTCTTTTTTAACATTTAACGCAACAATAATGAAAATATCTATCGAAGTCATTCAAATACGGTTATTTAAATATTAAGAAAAATAACGAAGCTATAGTGAATGCAGAACCATTCTAGAAAGTCTTTATCTTTAAACATATTGTTAGTGGCACGTTTCTAGCGTCTTCTATTACCGCTTCCCCCTTTTTGAGATATAAAAGAAAAACAACAGAAATGGGATTATCTCATTTTTCGCACCTGTAGCTCTAAGGGAAATAAATGATTTACAATTTACTTTTGTTCCTTCTAAATTTAAATACCTACTACGTAGAAAGCATACTTGTCGTTGTCATCTGAATTTCTATAGTATTTACAAATTAAACGTTACTCTAACGTTCAGTTTATAATTTATGTAATGTGAGATGACTTCAAATCGGTTAGATTAGTAGGAATTTTATGGTTATTGGAAGTTGGAATAATAAAAGTATTTCATTTTCTACAATTTCGACCGTTATTTTTGACAAACCAACTAAAAGGTAGTGGGGAAATTGCTGTTTAAAAGATCACCAACTAGAGTTTAACTTCCCATTTAACTATATGGTGTTTGATTTTGACAAGTCAATGGTGATATGTACAGTGGTGTATTGTTAAGATTAAATTCATAGTGTCACTGAATTCGTGTAAAATGAATAGCAGATTAGGGGTAAATACTCGTACAATCAATTCAAAACTCTACACATCATCATTGGATCATAACAATAATAATATGAGGATTGATGATTTTGGTGATAGTATGAGTTCTATAGGTAGTAGTGAATATGAAGAAATGAGTATCAATAAATTAGATCGCCCAATTAAAGAAATCGTCGATAATTTAGTTATGTCTAAATTTGGTGGCAGTTTTGAAAACACTTTAAAACGTATATCATTTCGAAAAAGTGGTAGAAGAATCTATAGTAGTGGAATATTTACGAATTCTTTATATTCCCCAAGTTATTCAAATATCAGTAATTGTTATAGTAGCGATTTAGATGGTGATTCCAGTTCAATTAGCAGCAAATCTGACGAAAAAACGAAAGTATGTGGTGATTATATTTGTAAAAACTATAATAATGAATTGTTTAACTTTTAGAATGATTACAGTATAAACACAACAAATCTATCAAACTTATTATCAGATTGTTATCATGAAAAGAATTTCATCAAATCATCTTGTCCTGATAATGAACCATCTTATTACAATGTTAATAATTATCTACAAGAGAAATTACAAGAATCGGATACTTCTATTGATTCTAGTAAAGATTGTATTAGTAAAACTGAAATTGAAAATGTGAAATCACATTGTAGGAGATTTACTGAAAGCTTTATTATACAGAGTCTGCAGATCGGTCAAATCTTAAAAACTATTGATTATATTAAAAGTCCTCATTTCAATAATCAACAATTGGAAGCGGAAGTGGTACTTCTGAGAGCATGTAATTCAATGAAATTTACTTTCATTTGCGTACAAAATTAACTGTCTGTTTTCATTTCAGTACATCGATTAGATTTGCTTCGTTCTAAATTTTTATCACCATCAACTTCACCACAAAATGAACTGCCTGTATCAACAGTAAACATAAATAATATATCTCTATTGACGAAAATACCAAAAATGGACGGTTTTAATCAGTATTTTATTGGAATTTTCAGTTGTGGTAGCCATTTGATAAAAACACAAGTGATACGAAAACGTGGCCGAAATAATTTTGTTAATATTAATGGTCCATGGATTTTTCACAAACTAACCACAGATTTTAAAATCAATTTAAAAATCTATTTTCTGAGCGTGGAAAAGGTACCATCTCTATTCTCAATTTTTTATTTGTAAAAGCTACACGGTATGATTTTTTTTTGTTGGTGGTTGATTTAGGGGAAATCAGTCTTTCGGAAATATTTCCAGAAAACGCCAAATTATGCTTGTCACCGGCCAGCTTTCCAGATGGCACCGTCAATGTTTGAGTTTTTAGGCCAAATCGATATTGTTACAACTACATTAGGTTGTGGTAATATACGTCCATTGTATCGATCACCATTTGCTTATGCAGAGAGTTGGATATCTATCGATGTTGAAGCTTGGTTGAATATTGAAATGAATCAATCAGGATTTCTAGATGTAGCTAAAGTGTCATCGCATAGTTGTCCTCTATGGAATCGTCGTTGGTGTATACTTGACGACACTAGATTGATGTTCTGGAATTATCCAAGGGAACCGGATTTCCATCATAATCCTTCCGATATAATTGATTTGAAAAATTGTCTAAATTTACGTGTAGCAACCAGAGAGGAATGTTGTAGAAATAAAACACTAATTTTAGAAATCAATAATACTAATAGAAATTTATCATATTTTTTATCCAGTGAATCACAAACAGAATTCGATACATGGAAAAAGTATTTAAATCTATTGATGAATACTTTAGAAATTTGGCGACAAATCGGAGTATATCCGGGACGGCTCATTTGAAACAAAATTAGAAAGTTAAAGGTTCTTTTGTTGATCCAGGTAAAGAGATAACGATTTTTCTCCGGCATCTCTGGATTTCATGTCGTTTTAATCTTCTGAGCCGTTATGTAAATTTGTCAATTTCTGTGATAAACTATTGATATTTTATAGAATAATGTAAGTCTAATAAAAAAAATTGAACTAATAAATCAAACCTTTAATTTCACCGATCGATTTTTATATTCACATTTAAACAAAAATAACAAAAATCAAATACGTTATTGGGCTTACTTTTCTACCTGGAACAGTCAAAATATGATTGGTGAATGCAAATTTTACTCCAAAGTGGGGGCACACTTTGTTGGCAAAGAAAAACCTTAAATCAGGCATTAGTTGATGTAAAATAGAAAGAGGTAACACTGTAAGACGAAAAATTCAAAACAATATTAGAAATGTGCCTCAACAGATTTCTGAAAGCTTTAAAATCCACTACAATTCTTTGTATCAAAATTCTATTAATCTACATTTATTCTCTTGTCGTCTATTTTTTAACGATTATCTACTTGATTTTGATATTATTGTCGTTACAAAACTTATCAAGAAATAAACGTCCGAATTTCAATCTGAGACAACATTACAAAAAAATACGATTCAATTCAAAGTCTGTGCAAACGAACAGCTCAAATGGAAAACTGAATTTCGCAACTATTGAAGCAGATATCTCCAAAATTTCAGTAAACGATCATTGTCTGTGTGACTCTGGATTTTTTACAAAAACGGTAAGTTTTTCAATGTTCTTATAAATAGTTATTGCAACTGATCTGTCGGCAGGAGGATTCTTTGAGCATAGGTCCAAAAACAAGTACATTGAAGATAGAAAATTCCACAACAAAACAAATCTTTGACGACTCTAGCGAACAACAAGATCAAATAATTCCCAATAACTTCAGGGAAATCAGCGAAAACGTCAATGTAACGACGGCAATACCAAATGCAGACAATCAACAATTATTAACAATAGTAAACAATGACTGTGTGTGTTACTCTGGATTTTTTACAGAAACGGTAAGTTTTTCAATGTTCTTATAAATAGTTATTGCAACTGATCTGTCGGCAGGAGGATTCTTTGAGCATAGGTCCAAAAACCAGTACACTGAAGATAGAACATTCCACAACAAAACAAATCTTTGACGACTCTGGCCAACAAGAAGATCAAATAATTCCCAATAACTTCAGGCAAACCAACGAAAACGTCAATGTAACGACGGCAATACCAAATGCAGGCAAGCAACAATTATTAACAATAGCAATAAGAACTTTAAGCTGATAATAAACATGTTGTAGACGATTTCAATATCAATAATTGGATAATACCAAAAATACCAGAGAAACCCAATTTGTCTGTGACTATATCGAATCTGGAATTATTTAGTAAAGACAAAAGCACAAGCCAGATGAGATATTATGTTTGTCATCTAGAGTATCAATCAATACTTCAAACAAGTTCAATTATGGAAGGCAAATTAAGTAAAACCATTCGTGTTAGAGAATTTTTTCATTTCGATAATCTTGAAGCAGATTTCGATATTATTTTGAAAATTTATTCTCTCAATCTGATAAATACGGTAAATTTTACGAAATATTTCCATAAATATTAATTGATTGATTTTATCGATTTTTAGAATAAATTCACAAAAATTCTCAATTGTCTAAGAAAACCAGTAAGAAAATCATTTTTTAAATATTGGGGTAAAAAACATATTAAAATCAATGGGAAATCAAATACGTTTGAAAAACAAAATAAAATTACGATGAATTTCGATATCAATTTTAAATTAGTTGGTTTTTTGAATGTCTCCAAATGTGTTGATGGTTATCCTGCATGGATGAAACGTTGGTGTTGTTTAAATGAGAAATATTTGATATTTTGGAGTTCACCTGTTGATCAAGAATTCAAAAATAACCCCATAGATACATTAAAATTAACCAAATCGATGAAAATAGTTGAAAATAATTTTGTATCAGGATTGTATCGATTTTCTTTCATATTACTAATAGATGGCGATAGTTGTAATTCGATAAAATATTTTCTATCTGCTAGCACAGAAAGTGAGATCTGTTATTGGAAAAAGTATCTTAGATATGTGTTAAACGACAAGTCACCCTGATGTTCAATTTTTTTTTATTATTACTATTGGTAGTTAAATTATATTTAGTGTAATTCAAAGGGATGTTATCATCACTAAATGTATCGTCGACCCTTTCTTGTTGTTAAATTATAGGATAACGTTTTTTTGTTGATAATGTTGATCGTTAAATAAGCAGGTCCTTGAAATAAATATATTTTGCAATGATGACAAGTTCCTGAATTGGACTAATTAAAATATTATGGCACACAATTGAGTTTGTCGCATACTGTTTGTTGTTAATTATACAAATAGCTATAATATGAATTTATATCCATAATGAATCAAACTTGATTTGTTTGTATGGCACTTAAAATCAGTTTTTTTAAAAACATAAATTCATCATATGCTTCCACAGGTTGTTGCCAAATGAGTCAAGTTATGATTGATCTACTGTAACCACTTAACTACCTAATGTACTATAAATAACGTGGAAATTATAATAATATATCTATAAGTATATAAATAAAGGCAATATCTGTTTAAATAAATAAATAAAATTAAAATTATTCATTAATAAATTGAATAGTTGGTGTTTCGCTTAATTATCCAATTTCTTCGTTGAATTCTGAACATGTTTGGCTGTCTGTAATTAAAGGAATTAAAATGATGAAAGGGTGATGGGAAACGGCAAAAGTTCAAACGAAACTCTCGTGAATAACATTGTCCTCTTGATAAAAGTCGACAAAATCGTCTAACTTTAACTTCCTGTTTCTTTGTTGGATTTTCTTGGAAACTTGCAACACAACTAACAAGAAAAAAGAAAGAAATGAATTACAAAATACCAACTGAAGAAATCACATTTGAAATTTTTATTCACTAAAATCAATTAGTTGAAAATCTACGTTTATTTGTTATTTCGTTTTTGAATTACTTATTCATCAATCGTAAGAAAACTTCTACACAATTTCTTTCTTTTTTTATAAAGCAACACGGTTAAGATTGTTGTCATTCTTCAAAAAATTTAAAATTGCAATTTTAGCATTAGTCGCCAACATTTCATTGGATGACGTTAATAAAATAGAATTTTTCTTCATTAAAAAAGGATTAAAATTGTTCACGGAAAAGAAGTAGTTAAGCTGGCCATTTCTCTTGATAGTGTAAGGTATGAGATTGCTCGCGGTCGAGTAAACGGTTGTTACAATGAACAGAGGACAGTAATATTTCCACGCTGTTTCCAGACGGTAGAAGGTCTCATACGAGCGTTCTTAATAACAGTCGAGCCGGTAATCCTTGCCTGATTGATGGCCTCTCCATGATGGAACCAGAAAGAAAGAGAAAGGAAGATGATGTTTAACCTGCGACCCAGCCACACCCTCTCATCACATATAGATCATTATCGTTTATGTTTTATATATATAGGTACGTAGGTTCTTCGATTGTTCACCAGCCTTTCTACCTTTCTTGTTCTTCCACATTCACTTATTTCCTGTATTTGACATTAACGTGTGTTTCAACGAATAACTGCTGTGATTTTATGAATGTTTTATTTCGCTAAATCTACAACGTTTAACTAGTGGTAGAAAGTTATGGCACGGACGGGAGGAACGGGACGAGATCTCCGGTGTCCAATAAAAATTATCACACCATCAATGCATGTACACTTATTCTCGCTGTATGGGATCTCTGCGATTTGTATAAAGAAACAATCAGATAATATTCACCTGGCGTATCCACCAAAATTACATAGATACAACTTATATAATTGTGCAAGTTAAATTAAATTCAGTAAATTAAAAAAAAACAAACAAAACTACAAAGTCCGGTAGAGTTTCGGTTGTAAACACGTATCGTATATTCAACAACAAATAAAATAAACATGAATTGAAACGTAGCAGCCGGATAACCACATTTGGCATTGTTTGATGATACAATCGACATTATGGAGAGGGCCGTTAACAATGACCGAGTACTGATGTTAGCTTGCACTAACATTTACATGTGTTATGCATCATTTGCCCTATGGAGATCTCTATCTCACTGTACTTTGGTAATAATCATTAGTAAAATGTTTTTGACGCAAAATATATTATAGAACTAAAAGTGTGACTATTAGTCATTGTATGACAGTTGTTGAGTGACGATAGTCGGTAGCAACTGTGTGACGATAAAATGGTTCGAATATTGTGGCATTTTATTATTTTATGCAATGTTTTATACGTGGGGACAGCATTTGATATAGTAAGTAAGTCAATCTATCATGATGTTATTAACGCTTGCGCATTTTATACCTACCCTCCACTTGGATAAATTGATAATGTGATGTTGAGGACTGACAACCCTCGATATGAAAATATCCTGAAAGATCATTTGTTAAAATACTTATTAGTAAAATAAAAATCAACTAGATAAGACCCCATTGTCAAAATTTAAAATGGCATCGCGTATAGATGTTTGAGTGATGAGTCGGTTGAATTTTAGGGAAACTATAAAAAAAATTCTGGTATAAACCGTCAACAATATTGTTTTTATTGTACGATACGCCAATACTTTTCAGGATGGTTTTCTATAATTTTCCCAACGGTAAAAACGCGAGAGAGACATCTATATAGAAAAATACCATTCTAGCCGACGGCGAAAATAATTCTGATAAAATATTGGAGACGTTCACGACCAAAAATACAGAAAAACACACCACCATAAGACATAATTTAATATATAGTTTTACCGGGGAATAATAAAAATTTCGTTTACAGATAACGAACCTCTTTTAGTCTAATTTTAACTCTTAAACATTTCAAGATTCAGCAGTGTTTATTGTTATACACAAAAAAAGACGACTCTATTTTTTTGCAGCTCTGAAATTACATGAAGCCACCCTTAATCACCCTCAAATGATACGAGATAATTAGTAATCTTTCATCAAATTACCACCAAAGTTATACTGATGCTCGATATGTATTTTTTTGATCTAATTCTATTTCTCATTCGGTATTAATGGAAAAAGATGATAATACACGAGATCAAGTGTAATATTTTGTTCGATAACATTTGAATAACAATACAATAAAACTGTCATTCTAGGACAACGGTCTTGATGAAAAAACTATTCAAATTTAACGATTTAAGCTCAATGCTTATTTTAGAGGGGTGTTAAACTAGATTGCCGTCGGCAACTTCATCCTCTATACAGATATACAACAACAAGGATTTAAACAGAGTAGTCTACGATACATAAACCCATATTTATACACATATAGAAAAAAATAAAGGGGCTCCGTAAATATAAAATAAAACAAACGCTTGATGCTACTTGATGGTCCCATATTACGATGAGCAATATTAATGGATCAGTAGATCCCTTGAAAGACTTTAATAGTAAATTGTGACTCATTTTCTAGGGTAAGAAAAAAGTAATAATACGCAGTTTGGGACAATGTAAGAATGGACGGCATTTATCATTAACTTGGTACGATTTTAAAGTGAATATTAATAACAATGAAGGAGAAGCTGCATTTTCAATAAAAGCTAAAGCCAAGAAACAAATCAGCAAGGATCTATCGGTGAGATAACTCAAAAAAAAAACGATAATAATTATTTTTAACAGAACATTAAATGCGATTTTTTTTTGTGTTAACTTAATTGTTGATTCTATGATTGATAAATTTGCGTGGTTGATGTTGAATAAATTGTTTACGTTTTAAAGATAATTGATTTGTAGAGATGAATATTAGGATAACAAAATTTAAAAAAAAGTTAAAATTAATGATGCAATAATGACTTCTGTGTTGATATTCATACTGAAATCTGCAATGTCACCTTAACTAATAATTAACTATTGTAATTCTAGTTCTACTAACACGTACCTATTTCCAAATATGCCCCTTGCAAAATTTCTATCTTTCACAATCTAATCCCTGTGTCATCTGTCTGCTACTAGTCATCTTTCTGTATTCTGTTTACTAGTTAGACAGTTAATCAGAACTCTATAATTAAAATATAATTACACCAAGTGAATCCCAGAATTCTAATGATTAATTATCAGTTTGAATTATCAGTACAATTTATTTTACCAACAGATCATATTTAACTTTATGAAATGCGATACTTCAGGCAATCCAGATAGTTGTGAATATGTTATCAAAGATAATAATGTGACCGATATTTGTAAACATATTGAAGCTAAAAATCAAGCCTGGTCAAGATTTGTTGAAGATTTTGATAAACCTTTAAAATGTCCAATAAAACCAGTAAGTATTTAAGTATTTAAAAAAAATTCGAAGAGATCGTTATAATAAAATTTTTATAAAGTTAATGAATAAAGCTATTGTTATAAGGTTCGATGATTATAAAAGCTAAATTAACATTATACGTAGCAATGGAAATTTAGAAAGAACGGTTACAGTGATTTATGCACTGAAGCGCAAAATAATCACAAGAATACTAAATCCACTTTACTCGAACTTGAAAAGTCTACAATGAATACAGAATTTTCGACTTCTTTAAACTGAAATTATTACTGAAGAGTGTTTAATATTCAACAATATATTCAAGCTTTAAAAAACACTTTATTTCAGATTAAAATCAGCCATATGTATTGATTATACTTTTAATATTTTTTGTATTTCAGGGTGTTTATTCAATAATCGATTCACCAATTGATACAAAATTCCTAAATTTTCTTCCAATTGGAGATGCAGTTTGGAAAGTAAAATTGAATGGCTATGATAAAGGCGTGTGGATATCCTGTGTGGAACTTGTCATGCAAATTACTCCTTATTTAGTTAGACGGTTCTAAACAATCTAATTAACGTACAAAATCATCAGCTCCTTATTAGATTTCCACTATTATGCTATATTATATGTTACAGTTGTATTAATTTGTGATTTATTCTTAGATTCAATAGATCGGTTCATTCCTGTTGCAATAAGACAGATGTTATCTGTTGTTATTTTTCTGTGTATTTATTTTCAAAATCCGATTATAGGACAACATTGACATAACAATGAATTTTATTGTTGCGGTCAGTTGAAGCGTATAAACAGCGACGTCATATTATGGAATCTTCAATTTTCGATTATAACAAAATACAATAAACCACAACTTTGTGCAATTGAAATATGAAATGGGATTTTGATGAATACGAATAAAACATATTAGAACAACATTGTAATCCTTCTGTTTTCCCCACTAATTTACATTACTAACATCATTTTAAATATTTTAATGGGCTTATTGTTTGACTTCGCATAAAAATAGTCGTAACAAAAATGATAACTTTTCTGTAAATGTTAAGAGCTTATCTGCTGGGTGAACACATTAAGAGAATCTGTATAAATTGTTTTTACAAGGGTATGCAATTGTAAGGACCACAATAATACATCACCACTTAACGCAAGATGACGACAATTTTGCTTACAAAATTGTTTGCCAGCAAAAGTTAAACATAAATAGCGAATCTTTCGCATAATGTCAGAGAGTTGCTGGCAAAATTAAGTTACCGGAAGTCTTCTTTCTTGTTAACTCGTATGAATAAACTTGATAAATAGGGAATAAGGTAAGTCGTTGACTTACATGAATGGATCGTCATACAATTCCAAACGCAAGTCGATTTTATTACATACTTTAATCGTTACGACAAAGTGTGTCTAAGATTACAGCTTCGGTATTTATTATTGACACTTTGTTCCATAGACGTTTTGTACTTTGAAAAGCCTTTTAGACCTATATACATCGAAGCTACAAACTTTAATTACGTATCCAAAAATCATCTGGCAAATGAGTTTATAGCAGAATCAAAATACAAACTACAGAAAGCAAGGGTAGAGTTGAGCCCCTTTCTGTTTTCTACTGCTACTGAAAATTGTAAGAACGACTTTCTAGTTGTTCAGATACATAGTTACATTAAATCGCTTGGTTTGTTTCTCTTAGTCCAACATTTTCTCAAAAATTCTTCATATTTTTCTCCGGCACTATTTTTTCGTGTTTAGTGTGTTGAAGTGGTGCCATAAATTTTGCTTAATCGCCTATCTCTTTATACCTGAAACTATCTGGAAGATGATCCAGTGGAATATTCATTCAAATGTAGGATTGGAATAAAGAATTGTTTCGATAGTCAAAATAAGCTCATCGAACAACTACAACAGAATGAGAATCAGTGAAAGAAGGAACAAATGGAATACAACTTGATTTTCATGACTGGTTCACTGTAAAAAAATGTATTGTAATTAACGTTTTTCTGAAAATTATAATTGATTTTGTTATAATTGGAGAACTGGCGAAACGCCAAAGAAAACACTACCAAAATTATTTCTTAATGAACTTCCAGAATTTCAACAGATGGTAAAGTGACATGAACTTAGTAGTTGGAAGATTACTTTAGAAACTTTTCATTAAGATTTTCTACTAATGATTCTCAAACTTTCAAATAGAGAAAATTCTTTGAACAAACTCAATTGAAAATTTATAGTTTAGATTAATTTTCTTAACAATGTTCAATAATTTAATGTACACTTCATCCTCAAAATCAATCTATAACAACATTTTTCTTATTTAATACCTGTAATTCATTTAATTGATGTAGCTGTATTTGTCGGTTTTCAAAGAGACTTTTGTTCGAAAAAGTTACGATTTCCTTTAATTAATGATTGAGACGAATAATAGTTTCAGTAAGATAAAAGCTGATTATATTTTCAATTAAAGCTAGTTACAAGATTGTTCTAGTGGCAATAGAAATCTTCAAAGGACATAAAATGAAATGTATCAAAATCTATGGAACCGGAAAGATCAATAGTTGAAAAACACGAAATAATGTCATGTGATTTAATGAGATTTTCGCGTTGTTCGCTATTATTCTCGTCGTCATTCGCCCCACCACCACCACCATCATCATCATCATCATCATCATCATTATTCATAAAATATAATAAGGTAGATTTTGGATGCATTTCGTTTTAAATGAATCGTAGGACACCCGTACACAACGAAACAGACGGATTAATTTAATTATAACAAAAGAGATTTGAACAATGAATAAAAAGAAAAAGATTTTCCGTGTTGGCGGTTGGGAAAGAATAAACGAGGGGGTGTTGATGGGAGAATATAAACCATGAAACAACCTGGATATGAATATATATCTGAAGTAGTTCTTTGTTATGTACGACCGTATAATAATCAGTGGCCTGTTATAATTAGTCGAATCTTCTCTACTATAACTGTACTCCATGGAAACAGGCATATTATAAAATATTGTAATATGCTTAGACCATTTGTATTCATTAGAAGACCATAACATTAACTAAGAGACATTCTTGCCTATTTAGTGTTTAATAAAAGAGCCAATTAAAACGGAAGCTTTGTCTTGATTTTATTTTTATTAATTACACGATATACTTTTTGATGATAGTAAAAATTCGACATTGCAGTGGAATTTTGTTGGAAAGGAATAATAATGACTTTGTATAAGATATAATATTAGATGGAAATATTGCCAACAACGGATAGTGCCAAGTAGGACTCAGACTGGCGCCTCCAATGTTAAATGTTGTCTTTCATAACACAAATTATTTGATGAAATCGTATTTCAGTCGTAACCGTATCTCAGTTATTTCATTTTCCTCTAGTTATTTGTTTAAATATTTTGATTGTAAAACTATACAAATGGCTAAATTAGAAATTGCGATTCTTTGATTATTCCAAACCATCACAATCCTGTTATTACCGATAAAGGATTATTATAATAAATATAAACGGTTGTAAACATCGAGATCAAATTAATTTTGATACTCAATAATAATACACAAAACGTGCTGTCCATTAAGGCGTGTAATAATAATAAAATTATATTTACTTATAAATGTTTATATAACAGATTATTTCTTGAAAATATTTGCAATAGTTATAAATATTGTCAAACGGTCGATTCCCGATGGCATTTTAAGTGAATTGCTTTGTCACGTTCAAATACGATTTACTGCTGATGGTGTTTTACAACAATTTGTGATTCTAATAACAATAAATCAGTGTTTGTTATTTTGTGATTTGTACATACACCTGAAAAATATTCACAGTATGTTATGTTGCTATGAATAAACATGTTATTTTTGAAATTCAGTAAAACATGAATCAATGGGAAAAGGAGGAAAATTAACTACACATATCTAACAGAATTTCTACCATCTATTGACTGCGAATACTTAAATATGTAAATATTCTGTTGATAAAAATCGATATAAATCATAGTAGAGTTCGGTTAGTGGATAATTTTCGAAATAGATATTAACTACCGTAGACACCACTTTAAACTATCTAATTTTCTTATTAAAATATTTAGCAATTTAATAGTATACCCTATGTATGTAGTTATTTGTAGATATTATTCGATACTCTAACAATAGGAAAGCTTTCCTCAATGATCCAGAAACTTGATTTTCTTACGTCAATTATTATTTTTCTAAGAGACTTGCAGAATACAGAATATCATTGGATAAAGTCACGAAAGCTACCCTTATGAAATATAACTTAGGTGTTCAGTTCTTTTGCAAAAGTCACGGAATAAAAATTAGTACGAAATTTTCTTCCACAGAGTTTAGTTTGAAAACCCTGTACAGATAAAACAGCTCTCTGGAAAATCATTCAAAAACACGTAAAACCGATTTGGCAACCATATGATGGTGCTCAAAGGCATCAGAGAAGTTTCTCTTGATGTTAAAGGAAGACAAATCAAAATTTGATGTACACATTCTCTAAATCGTTCAAAATCGTACATGAATGTCACGTCAGAGATTTTCTAGTGAAAAGAGTTCTTGAATTCATCGTCAGACCAGATATATATATATACATATAGTTCGACTCCACAAATAATAAAATACACTGAGCACGTTATTGAAGTGACAACAGCTACAAAATATAAATATTATTGTACAAACAATTTAGAGTTCGTACGAATTCTTATGTGACTTTATAAAAAAGTCGCGTCCTGCTGTAACGCACTCGAAGAATCAATTACCCCTTGAAGAGTAGTCCTCACAAAAAAAAACGTTCATTTTATTGCAAATTCTCTTTCTGTTAATTTCCGGTTTGAGAAGCCAAACTACAATTTGTTGTAAATAAATCTGTCAATTCGTTAGTTCAGGTCTACATGTGTGTGTTAGAATCAAGTAAAAGCTACAAAGAATAGAGTTTGTGTATTACAATTTTCTCGATAACCCTCAGTTGACACACAAACAAACACACACGTACATACATGTGTGTATATACAATACATACACGCAAAGTCGACTATATTGTTGACGACCGGAATCCGGTCTTAGAAATAGTTGAATATGTGCACAACATTGTGCTGAAATCGACATAAAATAAAGCTAGCAAACCCCCTTTTGTAATACATCTTATGATAAGAATAAGAAACACAATTTAGGACTAGATGCGGATACGAGATGGAACACTGATATTTCCTTAACTCAGCTCATGCGAAATGGAATGACAATTTGATTGGACATTCAAATTGGACAATAATAACACAACGAAATTCCATCACAATGGTTTCTGCTTGGATTAGAATTTTTCTTATGTGATGAAGATATCGAGCCTTTTGTGTGGATGTGTGTGTGTGTGTGTAGTTTTAGCCAAATTGCTGGTCAGACTTATCTTTAATCGATATCAAGCTCACTGTTGCGTTAAAGACGGTTTTGCTGATCGTTTAACAATTTTTCTCACGTCGTAGAAAGAATTACGGGAAGAAAAACAATACCATTTAGGGGGAACTATTTGACCAAGAACAAAAACAGAGAAAAGTCAATAATCAGTTCTATGTGTTGGAAATAACGGAACAACATAGTTTAGTGTGCTTAATTCATTAATACTGTGATAGACAGACAATCGAATCAGTTCGTTTTCCACAAATATTGATTTGTATTTGGTAATAAAACAGCAACAATATTTATTATTAATAGGTTGTATGCATAGTCATTCCTTTATTTGTTACGATTTACTGTTAATGTTTATTTACGATGTAACAACATTAAATATTTCAATGTGCAACTGATTGATATTTGCCATTGATTTGAAATCAAATCGAATCTAGATTTCTATTGTTTCGAAAATATTGTTTTTATTATTGGTTATTTTTTTGTTGTTGTATTATATCTCATGTTGAACAGACAAACGGACTTTAGTTGAGAGTTCATTAATTTCCCAATGAACAGCTGTGAGGTCGATCCCCATGTCAGAGTTACAACCCGTCTCTGAGATTTATGTTTGTTACTATAGGTTGGAACAATCTAAAACTCGAGAATCATCAGGGGTTTGTAAAGGATTTCAATTTTTTAAAGCTTGTCCAGCCAAGAAGAATAAGTGCATTTGTGAAAATGCTTTTTTATAGTTGTTTATTTTGAAAGAATTCCAAAATAGTTATTTAATCTTGTTGTAAATAACAATTAAGAACGAAATAAGGAAAAACGGGCTACGCTCAGCTAACTGAGTTATTACCAGTTCTTTAAACAGAGGATGGATTTGTGTTTTGGGACCCTATTTACGAAATTCTCGTTGAGAATGAGATTTGTTTGTGTAATCTTCAAGATCTTATACCGTAACAATGTCTCGTTCTTCTAAGTCTACATCTATTTAACACGATGATGTTGAACACTGAATGACTTATACATACTCATGACTATTTCCAACACAGATTTCCACTATCGACCTTCCAGTTCGCATTAAGTGAACGTTTTGTTGGTTTACACGATGGAAACAATTTTCATAAGTTTTTGTATGAAATAAGCATACTAAATGTGTATATGCACACTTTAAGTTTCGTATTTTGTTAGATTATATTCAGATATAAATAAAGTGTTTGTGTGTTTATTGGAGCTGAATTGACATCAAAAATTTTAAGCCAACATTAAAATGTCTTTGAGTGTATTTCAAACGACTGAATAAAGTTGTGAGCTTTTTCTTAACAAAATTCTACATTTGAAATTGTAGAATTTTGTTGCTGGCTTTAAGTTTCACAGAAAACGCTTAATTATGACAAAACGTATCTGGCGGCTGTTTTTCTCTCTCTCTCTCTATCTTCATGTAGAACGTCGTTTATGTAACGGTAACTTTATACAAAACTTAAATCGACAATTTTACTTAGCTAGCAAAATAAACATGTGAATTATGTGTTAAATAGTAAAAGAAGATTTCCGCTTGTTTTTTTTTAAATTTATTTTTCTTATTTGCTTTCATTGAGAAAGTAATGAAAAAAAAACGTTGAGCTGTTTTCCGGACAATGAGAACGCATTATCAATCTAATTGTGCATTTTGGATAAAAATAACGATAAAAATTCTGTTTCATAATCTTTTGATTGGTATGAGAATACAATGAAATGATGTATTATTGTAAATCAGTAATATTCTCGTTTATCATTTAGAGAACTATATCAGTTCTACAATGAAGGAATCCATGGCATTCAGAAATTACTCAAATAATAGAAGCAATCATATTCGTATAATATTCGGGATACAATTCGTGAATAGTTTTATTAAAATTTAACCAGTTTAGGGGATATTTTTATTGTAAGCAACCTGACATTCATTGTTGATGGATAAAAATGGGAGACGAACAAAATGGATGATTAAATTAATTGCAATATGACAATAATCTGTAAAGTGCAATCCATTAAGAGCCACATAATTATATTATACCATTAGTGTCATTGTATCTGTGTGACATGTATAAATCATGACTGCCACCACACCACAAATTGTCTGAATATTCTACCAACTTTAACGAACAAAATCTGTTGATCCATTTATAAACTCCACATGAAGTGGACTGTAATTTTTTTTTTGTTATTATTATGAATTGTTATAGTTTGATATTAACAAAATTGAATTGTACGCAAATCGTATTAGATATCAACGTAATTAATTTTATAACAAAAATACCATGAAACTGGTGCGCTTAGTCTGCATTATATTATTTTATACAGATTGCATTATAGCCATCTGCTATATATTCAAATGTACTAATAATAATGTGTAGTCTGAACATTTTGCAATGATAATTCCTCCAGAATAACCGCCAGTGACCGATATTAAGACCACCATTACCACAACCGGTACGAGTTAGTCTGTATGTAAGATTATAAAGGTTTATATATTATGTGTAGATATAAGCTACGGCTGTTCCGACAAACTAAACTCCTAAACACTAGTATCTATTAACAATGAATGCATACAGTAAACTAGTAATTTGGTGCTAAATTCTGACGATAAATGCAAATGCAAAATACCTACATAGATACGAAATAAATAGAATAATGTATAGAAAATGGTGGATGCGCCGGGCCGGCAACATTGTTTCGACTGTTTATTTGTAATTTTTAATTAAATTTCAGTTGAAATTACATTTTTTTGTTGTTGTTACTAAAGCCTCATTGATATTTTCTTGCTACAGGATATAAGAATGTTGTTTTGTTGGCTTCAAAATGGTAGTTATTATTGAAAAACTTTAGTTGGTTGTAATGTTGCAGAGATGTTTTGCTTTTATTCAATTTTACCGTAAAACCATTTGTCGATAGTATTGGTCCTTTGGGTGTGTACGTTATAATATTTCACAACGTTTATTCTTGCAAGTTTTCTACAGTATAATGTAATCTTATTTACAATTTTCTTTAATACTTTTATTGTAGTGTTGAATAAAAGGAAAATTCATTTATTTACATATAGCAGCAAGAGAAAAATTCATATTCATGAAAATGATATCCATAAGTAGGAACATTTACAATAATAACAACATTCTACTAATGTAAGGGGATATAGATGCTACTTTTTAAATGGAAATTGCTTCACACGTTATAACGATAAAATAACTCGCTTTATAATAAAATTCTTGCGTTCCAAATGGCTATTTTAACATACGCATTTGTATATAAAGTTGGGTAGGTTAGCCAGTTTTTCCCACTCGTTCCATCTGCATAATTACATTGTTTATAATTAAATAATTTACATTTATCGTAATAATCATTCAATGACACACATTCTAGAATTGATATGTCTAATGACTTTACGTATATTTGAAAATAATCGATGCAGAGTCATTATATAACATGCAATGTATTTTTTTTTAATTATTGTAAATAGATTTCCAAATCGTTCATTACGACTCAAGATCCAATCATTTGTGCATCATTAAATTCAACCAGCAAAAATTCTTAGTATTATTCGATTCAAGCTGTATTTGTATGGTTTGTGATGAGCATTTATAGTTGGGGAATGTAGTGGAATTTGGAACGTTAGTGGTGTCGGTCTATGGTCTCTATTGGGGCTGGAATGTGGTGTCAGCGGAAACCACAACGACGGCTATGTACTGACAAACTGAATGATGGAATAATCTTCA
The DNA here is from genome assembly GCA_028455855.1 of Meloe dianella. Taxonomy (NCBI): domain Eukaryota; kingdom Metazoa; phylum Arthropoda; class Insecta; order Coleoptera; family Meloidae; genus Meloe; species Meloe dianella. The sequence continues at coordinate 1,885,156 of JAPTHL010000060.1, forward strand.
ACAGTGGCCAAAGGTCCGGTGGTAGTACTTCGACCTTTTATATGAACCACTGTCAAACAACTACAACCACACCAAATGGACAAAAGCACCACGTATTTCACCCTCAAGTTCCACTCGAAACTGGCGAGTCAAATAAACTTTGAACAGAACAACGAAACTGTCTATTCACTTAAACGTATATTCCATTTAACAAGTGAATGTGACATTTGAATCTGACAAAAAAATAATAAAGATAGGACTTGACAAATATTTATAACTTCATTAAATCTAAACCATTGTCATTTTAAACTGATTACTGTGACTATTGAGGCCAGATTTAGCGACATTTTATGATTGATTATTCTAGGAATTTTTTAAATAAAGAAAACTCGCCTTTTTTCTGATTTTCTCTTTGCTTGTATACAAGACTGTCGAGATCGGGATTACAGATTCTACATTCTGAAGCCATCGAATGTCAGACTTCTTGCTCTTGCTTAGCACGAATGATAAATGATTCAGCTTCCACAAAAGTGGTTATCAATAATTCTTTTTTTGTAAGCGATAAAAGAATCCGACATCCAATTAGGGAAACTGTTTGTAAAATTCAATCGTATAAGGCTTATGAAAATTTTATCGAAATATTGGAAACGATTTCAAGATCTTTTTGTGCTTTCAATGAAATTGTGGTATATACTTTTTTCAAACTAAATAATAAAATATGGTAAACATTGGAGTAGATACATACGGAAAACTATCCTCCAATGTGCCCTTTGTTTGGGACGAAAACTCAAAATTTATTCACCACTCCATTTCCGGCGTTCAGTCGTATTTAAATATATGGTAGAAATAGATAGGCAAAGGGAGCAAATGTGGGGTGGTTCTTTTGATATTACCCTAACAAACACTAAATCCCGTGCCATTACTATTTCATTTTGATTAAAGAAATAGAATGACTTTATTTGTCTAAAAGAATGTCACCATTGCAGAAACATTAATTTTCTTTTGCCTTTGTCACATCACCAACACTAACTAAACATTATAAGTTTTTCCTTTATATCGTAATAGTATAAAAAGAAGTGCGACCTTCCATTGTATTAATACAGAGATACCCCTGACATTTCACAGCACAGCTCCCTTTCAACTATTTTGTTATGTTACCAACTCTGGTGATGTGTGCGATGGTTTTTTGATCAACACAAATCTCTAATCCTCTGGACAAATAAATGGAAACAAAACTGTATGCAACTCCTAATAGTATCTGTTAGGTTATATCTATATTGCAGACGAAGTTAAAATCGTTAAGAGGAACGAAACACAATTACTATAAAGCATTGTCAAGCCCGAAGTCCCCTGGTCCGACAATTTAATGTAATTTCTTTCATGAGACTGCAGATTTTCTATTACAATGTTACTGAGAACGACAATGTTGGGATTTTCTTTATACATTTAGTTATTGTAAACCAAACTGATTAGGATTTTCTTTCAATGCCAGAACATGCTAAGAAACAACAAATGGATAATAATGGATCGATAAAAAATTGTTCAAATGAGTAGTATCTTTTTACAAGTCATGTTGAACAGTACGAAAGTAGACAAAAAATAAACACATTATAAAAACAGTTAAATATAGACCACCTAAGGCAATATTTAGTTAACTTGCTTGTTTTTTCCCCTCATATTACCTTTTAATACTTTAATCTTAATTTAAAGTGTTGTTGTGTGAAAAGTAGCCAGAGATAATATCCGTTTTAATTTGCCAGCATGACGCGATGTTGATTACAGTTGCCAGGTGTGGGTAATAACACTTCTCTAGATATTTATGTCATAATGTTGATTATTGTATATTAACATTGGTCTCTATGATTCACATGATTATATTCACAATTATTTGAAGGCAATTTTCAGTATTTAATCGATTTGATGAAAACTCATGGATCTCTATTTTATTTTAATAATAGTTCGATGAACAAATAACTCTATCAGGATACGAGATGAGAATATAATAAAAGTAGTTAATCCTGTTATGTTTGCAAATAGAATCGATAGAATATTGATGAGCAATAGAAATTTACTAAAATAAATAGCTACGGCCTTCATTAACTATTTACTAATTAATGATTATTAAAATTTAGTCGAACGTTTTTCGATGTTATAAATTAACAAAATTTGTTGTATAGTATATATATATATATATATATATATATATATATATATATTGTTTGTGTATATACATATATGTTTGGAATTTGATGAAATTATTGATTTGCTGCAATTACGAGCTATATTGTTGTTCAATGTGAGAGTTTGTTGGTGGAAAATGCAACCATTGCACTGTCAACAAAACAAGCCTTGCACTTTATATCACAGACAAACACATAATATACCTACACAGTGAAACTGGTTTCAAAACGGCCCCAACTACGGCCTTCGTATGTTTACATATATATGTATACAGACACTCACACATCCACATTTGTATGAACATGCACACACTCCCATTTATACAGCTATCTATATGAACTTTTTCATTTAAATTCGCCAACAATCCGTTTTTGTCTCCACAGAGAGATCCGTTTAATGTTTTTGAGGCCATTGCCCACAGATATTCACCAATGTAGCTGATTGCAAATAGGAATGTAAAAATCGAACAATGTCTTTACATTTACATAGGGAAGTTACATGAGGAATATTTGTAAAACAAATTTTATAAGAGATTTAGATGTCTTGTTCAATACTTATATTTTATTAAACATTGAATAAATAATGTTTAGTCATTAAGGGGAGTGTCGGAAAAATGTCGAATCAAATTCTAGGACAGTGTCCTTCAAGCTACTACAATTCATAACAGACTTTCTGTTCTTTCACCGATATAATTTCACTAAACCATAAAATCTAACGGGTTTTTGCAAATGATGATATGTAAAAAAAACAAAACAAAGGATCATTCTTTTTTGTATTTGATCGATGATTCGAGCAAACCATCATGATCAGACAAGCACAATATTGGAAAAGAGTTTTTCATTCGACTATCCTGATCTACCAATGGAAACATTGCAAGAAGGGGATAGTAAATCCTTGTTGGACAGCACCTCCGTCACCTTGTTGAAGATGAACATCAGCCGTGCCCTGTCGTATGGTCGATGAACACTATCTTTATAATGCATTAATAGAACAATGTTAGTAATATATATATATATATATATATATATGTGTCTATAAGAAAATATATATATATATATATATATAAATATATATATATATATATATATATATATATATATATAGAAAATAATTTAAATTGAGAGATGGCAAACAAATCAATACCAAATATACTAATCTGATGTTGAATAAAGGGAGTTATTTCCCAATCAAGGAATTACCGTGGGACGCACGACTGACCGCACTCCGACGCCCTAATTACAAAATTGATTCGAGGTGAAACGACTCACGGCTGAACAAATCCCAGAGGTGGTTGCTTTATTAGATCATTGCTTTACTGCACAATCCTATTACTGATGGTGTACTCTAGAGCTGTTTGTGTTTTATAAAATATAACAGAGATATCTCCCAAAGCTGTCGCTCAGAGACTTATGATTTATTAGTGAATAATTGTTAGTTTGATTTATTTAATAGTTAGAAATCGATTGAAACTGAAACACAAGAAAACAAATTGAGTCATTCTGCGGCAACACATAATTCTAGACATTCTTCTAATGTTCTCATTTTAGAAGTAAACTGATGCCAAAATGAGACTCTAGCGACTTAGAAGATTTATAATAAGACATTGTGCCCTGTTCCCATTTCCTTTCCCATGAAATTCAAAAGATGCCCTTTAGACTTTCTTACAAGATTAGAAAAAAATTGTGTCTATAAGAAAACTGTGAACATATCATTGAGACGATGTCCAAGAGAATTTATATCAGCCATTAATGAGGTGAAAGAGGTTATTAATGCTGAAAACGGTAGGCGACCGTTTTCGATTCCGTGTGACGTCGAGTAAGATGTAATCCAATAAGCCTGTTTGAAACGTTTTAGTTAGAAAACGTTTTAATTATCAAGACTTACTAAATTAATTACAGAGTTGTTTTTTTTTTGAAGATGTATTCGACGAAAATTAATTGGTGGATTTTATTCTCTAAATTTATTTATCTTCAGTCCTTTCACAAATTTACTTGTTATTTTGCAAAATCAGTTGACTCCCTAAAATCCGCAATCTCAACAAAATTATAGCAAATCATTAGTGGACCATCTACTCTCTCGCTCAAGGACGTTTCGAAATGATTGTATCAATAAATAAAAAGTTCTGCTTCGTAAATGTCTTAAATCAGTAAAACGTGAAAAACAGTGTCAATCCCTTCCGTTTCTAAAAGTAGTAAATTACCTCAACATCGACTACCATCTGGGATAGTTACGATCATATTGGAATTGGAATAGTTGCCACTACATTCCTTAGCCTCTGTTAAGTCAGATAACAGGATAACGGTCGGTCGCTAGCGGCCACTTCAACTGGCAAATCCCTCTTGTAACACACACTATGGGGATGGTTGTGATAATCCCTTCTTCAATAACAAATGCTTCTTCTGTATCTTATAATCTGATTAGCTAGAAACTGCTGCTACTATGTGAAAACGTTGGTTAGTGAAGGTCGGTTTTCTTTTTTTTCTGTGTTATTTTAACACCCGTAACGTAGAGATCGGCTCGAATCGGACTTAATCTGGTTACACAAAAACGACTCAGATAATAAATGTGATAATAAATTGGGTGATTTGTATAATTGCTTTGCATTCCATTAAAATTTTATAAAGAGATTTCCAATATTAAATACGTTGAAAGTTTATATTTCCTGATTAGAGCTTAAAAACTTTATCAGTTTCTTTTTTTATTTTTTCTATTTTGAAAGTGGACTAATCTACTCGGGGCGATTTTCTGTAAAGAAACGCATTAAAACTTATCTGCTGTAGAGAACTAACGAGCCTTTAGTGAATTCGCCTCTAAAATTAGATGCCACAAAGAAGTAGTTTCATGGCTCATGTCACTGCGATGAGTAGTTTGAAAGAAGACAACTTTTAGAATGTTCTGTATAAAATTGCACATCAACCATGTTATATAGATAATTAATTAGACTAGTTCGTTATGTCGTATATCGAAAACAAAATCCTCTAACCTTTATTGAAGTAATCGTTTATGGCTTAAGCAAACATTATGCAATGCTGCCGAACATTACAGATAAGCTTCCTTGAATCTATTCAAATCGTGGCTCGATGTCTTTGTGGTAAAGCGAAATTTAAATAGAATTGCAGATTTGGCATTATTTTGAATAAGGAAAATGGAGGAAGAGGAGAAGAAGTTGAATCATCTCTCTAGACAATCTGTTTGTAAGAAATGAAAGAAATAGTGGACAAAAAATTCCTACGCCATCCTCGTCTTTTACGTACGTGGGATAAATAATCCGGTTGATTTAGAGACGAATCGATGCAGAAAGTTGGCACCTATAGTAAAATGTATTCGCATACGAATTGATCTTGGACTTATTCAATACACGAATATTTTGGTAAACGTTTATGACTTTCACGAATTTGGTTAGTATACATGCTATGATTCCTGTCCAATATTTTTTTGAATATGATACAACTGTTGTTAGTTTTTGTTCAGTTTCAAATAATTTTCGGATAGATCTTAAAACACTGAACATATCCGCTACACAAATCTAGATTGTTGAATACATTTAGAATGGAAGAATTTTTTTTTATTTTCATCAAAACATCCATTTGACGGATTCAACGTTTGGAAAATTGATAACACAGTATCCAGCAATAATATTTCATCTCACATAAAACTTGATGGGAATTGTATCTGATAGATTATCTTTGTTGTTTCTTAGAAAGCTTATAGGTTGCCGCATGCTTCCTTATTAGAGTCAAGACACTCTCTTCTCTCTATCATCAATTACATATTTCTGTTTTGTTAGCTGAGAAACGATAGTGCAGTCAAATTGAATTTGTGGTGTGAGAAATTTACTGTTTCAACACAACACAAATCGATAAAATGTAGCAACACTTTCCATTTATTCTATAAAGAAACACTAATTGAAGCACTCGATTTCTACTATTTTTCTAATTTTGTTTCTAAAGAAAATGAATATGCAAACAAGATTCTACGTAAGTCATCATAAATCATACAGAAATAATAGAGGTAGCAGAATATTTAAGATTTTTGGTAAGTCAACAACCCTACAGATAGCAATCAATGATGATAAAGCAAAGTGTAAGTAAATGATCACCGGACTAAATGTTTCGAAACACCGATATGATCAGTTAGTTTGAGTATTAGTTACATTAACCAGACAAAATGAAGATGAATAGCGATTGCCCACATGGTTATAACTCTTACTGTTTTCGTATTCGACAGTGACATTGGCAATAAGACTACTAAAAAAACCGGCAAACACGTGTGTATCTACAAAACGATTAAAAAAGGTGACTCCTGTATAAGTGTATGCAAATGTAGTTATGTTAATATCAATATCATGATGAATGCGACACCATGTAAATATTTTTTTTCTGTAGAAAATAATATTAGTTTCCATAATCGTGCGCCATCACACGTTAATGTACGTGTGAGATGGTACTTCTTCGGTATTTGATAGTCGTTAAACGAGTGTCATGTTAAACGGTGATCAGTAAATCACTCTTGGTGACATAATCGAGAGATATTCCGGAGGTAGCATAAAGGTTTATGTCACGATTTAAATTACAATTCGGGGAAACCATTAGTGAGACATTTAAAGTACTCCGGATTTTCGATAAGGTGATATCAAGAATGAGCACATTTGTAAAACGTGTCAATCTACAAATATTACACAATATACAGACATATCATTTTAAAATTCTTCCTATATCGATCGAATTAAATAGTTTTCCATTTTATTTCTGTTCTTTTTCGTATCAACATAGGATTTGGAAAATCAATTAGCCGCACAGCCAAAAATCTGGTTCTTTAAAGCGTTTCTAAAGACTTCAATGCCTTTGAATTGAAATGGCATCTCAGCTCTGCCCATTCTTATTCATCAAATATCTCTTCTAATCAATTTGAACGTTTTCCATATAAGAATTAAAGAAAAAACAAATACCAAGATGAAGTCATTGTAAAATAGAATAAAGCAAATTTCAAATAAAACTTGGCACTCACTTTTTATTGGCAAGACGTATTCGAAACTTTTGTGAGATTGACTAAAATAGGGGACTCTTTCGAATGCTTTAGTTCTCGCCTACTTCCATTGTCAGTAACTGTCAAACTCACCACCACTTTAACGTCACATTTCAGTGTAAATAATTTATGTGTTACATTTATATAAAGCAAACCAATATTATAATGACAAACCAAACAAACCAAAGCGAGACATAAAGTGAAAAAGCCACACAACGGAACAAGTCTTATGCAAACTTTTAAATTACAAGACGACTCATTCAAGTGGGCACAAGCTGGAGGCTAATTTATCGGTTAGAACTAAGTTATTATTAAGTTTGCATTATCAACTTAGTCGTTTGTTGTCGATTGTTACCGCATTTTAGCGAGAATTTGGTTAGAAACAGGGGAGCGTAAATTTTCCGTCAACTCTTGGTATGCATTGAGAAACATAGAAAATCCATTAGACGCATCCGAGGTCTATAATGTCTAACTGTTTTACCCCACTTCATTTCGCATTGTTCTATCACACATGGAATATTGGTAGAATTTGCGTGATTTGTCAATGTTTTGTTACGATATAGCAACGATAAGCTTAGAGATTTTCTTGGGATAATAGTTTAAGATCAGATTTACTTAAATTCGGATTTACTTGAGATTCGTTATTATTGTAAACAGTGATGTTTGTATGAATTTTTTAGCGATTGTGTTTTGTTGTTGTTGTTGATTGTTTTGGCAAACCGCTTTAATAAATCACGACAAAAAGATTATTCAAGATAACCATCACAAGTTGTATTGTTAACATTTCCAGTCAAGAAGATTTAATAAAATTTTGTAATTATTTAACTGAAATTATACAAATAAAATGTTACAAAAGGTGACATTTGTATTCACAAATAAAGATGAATCCACTCATTTATACGATAATTACCTCAATTATTTTCCATACAACGTACAGTATTATTCATAATCTTGTTTTTGTATAATGTTGTTGTTGATGTTATTGTTGTTGTTCTTGTTTTGTATATTGTACATCGTTTTCACAGACTCGTACTATCTATGAAATTATACATCCTTTAGATGATAATATGCAACAATTAAGCATTACCTTCCGCTTCAGTTCGTAACTATCGTAAACAAGCTTCTAATTAATTTATGCTTTGTTTTTTTTTTGGAAAAAACAAAATACACAAATTCTAGACAAAGAAAAGGGCATTCACTGTAGCGAAATATTCAAAAACAAAAACACAAAAATTCCACTTCTATACAAGCAGTGATTCAGAATTCTTTAATAATTATTAAAATTATCAGCTAGGTCGATTTTATCTAATATTCTTGTCATACGGGCGCCAAATCATATAAGTTTGAGTTTTTATAGAGAGACATAGTCTGAAAAGGGCCGTCTGTAACGCATGTTTGCCCCGGGTGCAATTTATTCCCGGTTCGTCTCTGAAATACGTATATTCCTTATAAGAGTTGAGAAATTATTCATAATTTCTGATATGTAGTCTTAACCAGAATAATGTTTTGATCAAAACTACTAGTAGTAGAGTTATAGATATTCGTGCGTGTGCATTATTAAAATGTAAATATTTGTTGTTTATGTTTGTCTCATCGACATTGTCTGCAAATTCTCTACTATCTAACTAGAGTTTATATACAGACAGAAGCATTTGTAAATTACCTGTACGTCAGTGTACGTCCGAGGAAATCCTTCCGGCATGTTTGTAAAGAAAGGTAATGTTCACAAAGGTCACGTACCATGCAGGCGGCGGTAGCATATCGCTATCTACACCACTACCTCACTTTGATCACCTGTAATTGTATTTATAATGTCGATAATATAACAACAGGGCTCCACTTCACTGACACGAACACACTACATAGATAACAATCAACATAAATCTATAAAGGTAGATGTAATGAGGGTGGTGTGATGGTGATGCTTAATTAACAACATACATACAAACACACACACACAATCACATATGCATGACAATATTAGAAATTGTCACCTTTTTGGTGTCCATCAAGAGATGGTTGAGAATCGACAGGGTTGATTGTAAAACGGTAGTAGCAACAAGTTGGTTAGCACGTGGCTAATATATTAACTGGTCCCAACCGTCAATTATTGTAACAGCTGGTATGTCTTAAACGTTGACCACGAGACTTTGATTGTCTTCTACAATCTAGACAACGACGACGGTGAGTACTTCGCCAAACACATGCACACAACTATGGTTTGTGGTTCGAGTCGTACTGAACCGGTTAGCGGTCGCTCACTCCAATGTTGTCTCGTTATGTTGTTTGCAATTCCTATAGAGGCCAGAGGACCAGTCGAAAAATACATATCTTTTAAAGGACACCGCTGATTCTCTGACTTACGTGTGTGTCACTTGATCACCAAACAGTCATTGTACGTAGGTATAGAAAAAAATTAACATACGTTTTGTAAATGAAAAAAAAAACACTTTCACCTCGACATGACTAGTTTATGTTTTATTATTAATCAAAAAAATATCAGGATCGGATTCATTCAATACATGCAACTGTGTATAGCCATCAGACGACAGGAAATTCATCTTAACATACGTTTTTCCACTTCACTTTAACTAATTCATGAAAGTTTAACGACCAATTTTTTACACAGTAGTGATGTTAATTATAAAAGGACTAAACAATACCTTCAAGCACATCAATTCTGACTGATCCACAACGTATATTTGATTAAGAAAAAAATATAAATTTTTTGATAAAGACCTTGTGAAGCATCGCCAAGTCCTTTAATTATAGTTTCAACAGTTGCTATTGATTTGAGCACCCCTTTGTTCAAATATCAGCAAACGTTTAAGAACTACCATTGGATAACACGAACCGGATCTGTTTGATTATCTTTCCGTCTAAATAATAGTAAGAAATGAAGAAATGGATGTAAAATAATCGCCAACTTCCTCGATTTGACGGGCATATAACTTAACAAATTTTTGTTCAACAGCAAAAGTCCTGGAACTACTATCAAATATTTTCCCTATTTTAGATGTGAATCTACGTAATTGTGACTATTTGTCATGAAACCGGCTTAAGAACTATGACAATGCAACGAATATTTGGAGATATTATCGTTAGTAAGGACTGAAGGCACAAAATTTAGACTGTCTAAATTGTCTAAAACATTTTTGAAGAGTTCACTCTTTGAAAATATTAGACATACGGTACCTATATTCCAACAACTGTTACATGATCATATCATATGCCGCATTATATTGAGAAATGATCGTTAAATTTTGAAATATTCCAAAATGATAGCATCAAGTTTTTATAAACGTTGCCTTAAAAAATATTGAACTGCCAACATTTGTGTATTACTCGTTTTTGTTAATGCAACAGCTGCAATATTATTTGATACTCTTATATGTCACAGCATACATGTCGTTTCAATTTCATGTTCTTTGAACATATACGTTATCGTCAATAAATTCAGTTTTGTATCAAAATAAATAAATAAAATGAACATTGCCAAAATGTTAGCTACAATTATAGTTCTACAACTTCCACAATTCCAATCATCATTGGTTAGATTGAGTATCACGATTTAACGACGAAATATTTCCATTTTGAGTGCATCATTCGATTCATTCCAATGAAAACCTAGGAAACTAAACAGTAGCAATTCTTGCGAATATTGTCATCAATTTGAATTGTTGGCAATATGATCGCCATTTACGTACACTTCATCTTCTATTAACTGAAACTCTATTCTGAGGTTTATGTACACGTACATGTCGACGAGATTCATTTGCAATCATTTATATTCTGGAAAGTTTCACGAAAACAGTTTTTTTTTCGTGTCAATTCATGAAATATAAAACTCTCCAGCCACATCGTATACTTACTTCATTTTAAATAACTTTAATCTACGTGGAAAGAATACCAAACATTTATTATGTGCAAGTTGTCGTTGATTCAATTTATTTTTAGGCATGGCAAGAATCTAACTCAAAATTCAACATTTAATAAATTCAGTTCCGTTTGTGTGTGTGTGTATGTGTGTGTGTAATTCACAGAATTGAGATTTTTTGAATTTTGTTACATTCATGTGGTTCTTGAAACTCATCCATCATTGATAACAATCTACTACATAAACGGATATCTTTTATCGTTGTACAAAATATAGAAGCTCAGATTATAAATAACAAATTTATTTGTTTTAAAGTTTTATAGATATATTTATATTGGTAATAAAAATGTATGTTGTGATGTGTGTTCATCCAAGTTACTAGTGTTTCAGACTGTCGGCCAGAATCTTTATCAAGCTCTATCCTGTTTAAGTTGCTGAACAACCGGAAAACTGCACTAGATGTTTTATGTATGACTTTCTAGATACTATATCTGTCTTTATAAATTCAGATTACAAACGGATATTTAAAAAAATCGACAATTATTCACTTAAACATGTGTTTGTTTTAATTTAACGATTTTCTATAATAAAATTCAAAACATCTGGCTTGTTTTTGTTTTGCTTTATTACTGCATCCTAAATATTTGAAATATTTCAAATATTACGTAAACATCCGCTTATATGTAGAATTGAACTTCATTACTGGAAAATAATTAAAATAAATCAGTGAAATTATCTATAATGAGATAGTAAATAGCTAATTATCTATGACAAATTGTCTATAATAATTAATAATTACAACTGATCAATTGTTTCATTATATTGTTTCAATTTTATATTAATTTTATTAGAACTATATACATAAAAAAATGTATATTTATAGCTGTTCGGTATGTTTTACTACCAAAAAATGTACAATTTCCAACAAATAAATGTTACAACCAACATATATGTGTAAAAGTGTTTCTAATTACAAGATACATATGCTTCAAATTCGATGTTAACAGAAACTTTAAATTCTACAAAGAATCTTGATGTAGTCGATAACACTTGTAAAGTTTCCTATTGTGCCTGTTCTAAAAGACATCTATGCAAATATAAAGAAAATTCATTGGCGTTTTCAGGAATTTTATAAAATGTCGAGTATTTATAGACAGAAAATGAAACTAACCCCTGAAACATGGTGATTTTAAATTTAAAAGAAATACACTATACAATCACTGTTTAATGCGATCAACTGAATCACTCTCTTAGTGTTCCACTGGCCATCAAATTCGCCTAACAAACATGTTTAACAAACACGATTGAGCAATGATGTATCTATAATGTAGCTGGATAAAATTTATATTTATTCAAATCGTCATTCGCTTGACAAACATATTTGTCTGATTGTGATCATAGCCATCAGATTTCATATACTAAATGGAAATTGTATCCTTCTTTAACAGATAAACTTTTATGAAGGAATTATTTAACAAACACAGGTACACAGTGCAGAGACACTGCTTACTCAAACAACTGATCTTAGAGAACAGTCGAATTTTTATCTTTTTCTGTTATTCCGATAGGACTGAAATTGTGATTTGAATTTATCTATTTATAGCATCTATTTCAACAGTTTTAAGAGATACTTGAATGGCACCTGTAGAAGTGTCCAAAGATGTCAAAGCTACTTTATAAATTACAAAGCAATAGAATAGGGAATTAAGATTCAAGGTACCAAAATTGCAGAATCATTCTAAAGAAACTCTCAAAAAAGAGAAAATATTTTCACTTACAACTTAAAAGGAAAGTAGTAAAATGTCCACTAAGACTTTCACTAATTTTTGTTGTCAACTATTGAAAAACTACATCCTGATAATGACTCAATTCTCTAATATCACATTGGAGAAACGATTTGAGTTTAGATTACTAATTACGAAAGAAATAATGAATCCAGTAGTTCTAAGCTTTTGGCGTCAAAAATTACAAGAAATACGCATAGTAAACCTTTAATATTTGTTTATTATTTTTGTTAAATATTTGTGTTTAATTGAATGTATGTATATAAAAAATTCAGTCATTTATTTTTATGTATATTTAAACAATTATTTATTGTAACTAGTATTTATTCTGTTTTCATTTATATTGCATTTCGGTTCATATTCAGTACCAATTAACTGGATTTTTCTCCAAACAATTCGACGTCTTAGCATTTTCCAATTAATCGCAACATGGCCTTTTATTGAAACTTTTTGCAAGGTTTGCTGATATTTATTGGAATTTTCTCTCAAACCGAATGATAAATGTACTACAATTTAATCGAACCTATAAACGTAGACGGAAAGAAAAAGATAGATATATGTAAAAGATGAGTGGAAAAGAACTACCGAAGCGGTTGTTACGCCCGACCAACTTTTATTTTAAATAATTTATTGAGCTGCTCGTTCAATTATCCACTACAAATACCACTGTCTGCTAATCTACTACCAGATTATATGTTTAAAATTAAAAGCCACTCACTTTAATGATAATGGTGAAAAGAGTGCAACTAAAATTGCATATTACTTGTGGCATAATTAAAAGGAAAATGGCATGCAATCGACAAATCAAGAAATCAATCAAATTAATCTAAATTTGATTTAAAACAAATGTATGTAGTTATTATTTTTGTGTGTTTCATTTCTAATTAATTTGTACAATTTCAATTGAAGTGCATTCGAACAAGAAATTAAGTATTGTTTCAAGTTTCTCCTTTATAAAAGTATTGTATAAGAGAATAACGAAAAAGGCTACCTTTCGGGACCACAACAGTATGCTTTAAATTTAATCTCAATTTTACGAATATCGATACAACTATTTTCTCTATTTAAAAATGTAAACTATATAGAAACTTTATATTATACGATATATCGAAAAAGAAGATTGTGATGCTTGTTTCCGTTATCGATTATACGTTCTATTATTGTATGCAGCATGTAACTCTGATTGAAGGTGAATATAATCCCAGACTTTATAACTTTTCGGGATCAAGTCTGAATTAATAAAATCCCTTGGATTATTGCAAAACTAAGATTTTGACAAAGTTTCTCTATAACTCTAGAAACTTGTGAAGAATTATGTGGCGTAAATGTACACCATATCGAATTTAATCTGGCAGTTGTCTAGGCTATAAATTTGCAAAAGTCAATAGATAAGAAGATGTTAAAACAGTGGTGACAGGTCTGATGGTTATGTAGAATACTATGGGCAACTGTGGGCATAGCCAGAATGCTACAAGGCACGATAGGCACGGTATCCAACTTGGCACGCCATATTCTGAAATTACTGCAAAATTGATTTCTGATAGCTATTAACTTGACTAAAGTACTCTCCTCTTCAGCCACCTTTAACACGCGACTGTATAGTAGAATCAACAAAACTGATAATCGAAGAATTAGATTTGCAGACAACACGCATACAAATTTGCCAATACTTTAACAAATTACAAATCGAAATAGCAACGTACTTAGATCGGTATTTCTTTCATTTATCAAATCAAAAGAAAAATAATTGGAGCATTGTTATGACTTAATTAATCAGAAGAGCTCTGGTGTCATTGGAAATTTCCAATACGTCAGCAGAGTTTAAATTAACGCTTCCCAATTAATAACGGAAACAAATGCAGCTAATTAAACGGTATAGGAGCTGTGAGCGTTCTTGCGAATGATAATTAATCTGTATTATGCACCTGTCGTGAGATTGCCTTGGTAACAGGTGTGTATATAGTAATGAAATGTAGAATCACTATAAGTATTTGACATGATCATGTCCATTCTTATCAAGTCGTGTATTCTTTAAATATTCCTTCTGCAATATTTGATATCGTGTTCAATAGCGAATGCTTGGACGGCGTCGAAAACAGCTGTGCAAACTCACCCTTCAAAACCAACAGTAGATTCACCGATCCCTATCTCACGATTATCTATAGTTGAATAGGGATGATTGAGTGTCGTGTACGCCACTTTATTAAAAATTATATATTAATCTTCTTAATACGGAAACAATTGTAAGTACATACTTTTAAAAACAAAGTGCCAACCCTTGTAATTCGTACAATTTTCTATAAAATTATCACTAAAACACCATATGGTTTTGATCTTTGAATATTCGTTCGATTTTTAGAATTGATTCGTTCGTTCACGCCTCTAACCCAACATCTTTGCTAAATTTTATATAAGTATATTATACAGTCAAAACTTCCGGTCACGATTCGCTGGGAAACATCCGGTACACCTTACATCTGAATCATATTACAAAGTTCCTCGAGCCATAATTCTAAATATGTATCTTTTTCGATTTTATTCTACCAACCTTTTCGCAATCATACGAATGCCTTAAATATGTAGGAATAAAAATATTAATTAGATTATGCAATTATTTTAAAAACGAAATATTTAATGAATTAATGTCACTTATAACAATATCAAATTAACATTTCATAAATAAAAACTTCATTTTTATCAAAACCTCAGATAGGCAAACAGTTAACATTAATAATTTACTTCCTTTGAGAATTTTTGTCAAGAGCATGTGTAAGAATCTAGACTTGTTCAAATAAGAGAAAGTTGAAGAAGAGAAACGAATACAACTCTCTTTAATGAGAAGTAATTAAAGCGCATCTCTGAAGATAAATGTTACATTTATTCAAGTTACTAGCCGAAGTTAATTAAGACTTTGGTTGAGAAAAGTACATCACACTAAAATATACTTCAATAAGAGTAACGAGCGTTAATGATCGCCTGTTTTATTTTAAGTAGATTTCCTTGGAAATGATTGAACATCATAATGGATGGTCGTGTACAAGTAAATTATCAATCATTCAGGACGAAAATAAATTTTTTGTAAGAACATATAACCATTACGGTTTGTAGGTATTCATTTCGATTCATCGTTATTTTCGTTTCGTTTTCCAAGCCTCTTTAAAAAGGCTCAGTCTGTTGGTTTTAATCTTTCAGTTTATGTCGTCTTATCGATTTTTAGTCTTTTATACACTTTATTTTGTTTGTTTTACGGTTATTTTATGTCGAAATGAGCAAAAAATATCGTACTACAATAAATAAAGTGACAGATTTATATACACCCTACCTTTACCTAATTGTAATTGCCAATTAATTACATTTTAAGTAAATATGTTGAATAATATACAGTCTATAGAACTGTAAAGCTACCAAATGTAGCTTTCATTCGAATTCGCTTATCTTTTGCTGGAAAACAAGATTTAGAAATGTAACAGCACCACGAGCGTTGCTACAGTATGTAATTATCGAATATTCTTAGTGACATTATCAAGCTTCAATTCCGTAGCAAAGACATGTTGTTATCTTCTAGAAACATTCGTCTCTTTTTGAAAAGTCAAGATGTTTTTATTTCTGTTAACATACAAAAACAATATGAGAGAACTGTGATATGTATAATAGTAACACAGTGTTGTTTGCATATTTCTTCTTCAATGTATAAGACAAGTCGATAGGGAATTAAAGTAAAACAATGACAAAACAAATAGATGATGACTCGAGGGTCGGTCTGGATGAGTCTGGCGGGAACCATTACGTCCATTTCCGGACTTTCTAGTTGCCTTTGGGACTCGTCCAACTTATCGGTATTTGGGCAGCGAAGAAAGGAAATTAACTTGTGTATAGGTTTAAATGAACTATACAACTGTTCCTAAAACAGAATTGATAGAAAAACAAAACCGACGCGACAAGAGTATTCATTATTTGATAAATAAAGCTGAAATATAATACTTGAGTTGACTCATACATAGCCCAAACATCCCTTCAGTTCATAAATGTTCTGAAATTGGTGGATTTAAATGTTCATGTTTTATTCACAAACGTCTATCGGGTGATACTTATAACACTTTTCAATATTGAATGTTTACTCTAGGATCCGTGATATGTCTAATAACAGACCGGAATATTATTACAGGTAACTCTGGTGAATTTAATACTGTCTAAAAGTAAAATACAACTTTTAATTTATTTTTAAGAAAACTTGCTTCTACCGAATATAAATCTGTACACCAAGTAGTGTTTCTTCTTAGAATCATACGATAATCAAATGCAAATTTTTGTTATTCAACTTAATGAATTTTCATGACAAATTTCTATGTGATGACCGAAAAAACAAACCCAGTCAACTTCGAGATCCCAATAATTAGTTACACTTATCTCACTAAATGTAGATCTAGGGTCAATGTGGGCCGTTAAAGTGTCACAGGTCGTCTGAAATATTAGTGAAAGAACTGTACGACTGGACACACAACGAATTCGAAATTGTGTCATCGTGCATATAGGCGGCAAAGATCAGTACCTATCTAATAAAATAAATAAGAAATACTTCAACAACATGGGTTGTGTATTTAACAAGTTAATAACGATAAAGTCCATAAATGCATGAATGATAAACATAATAATCAAGCTGGATGTGTACTTGTTAATTGTGCTCTCTCTTTATTCTTAGAGACAGAATTTCCAATGTCTTCTAGTCAAATATAAATTAATTGTTAATCAACATGTTAATTAATTAAGCAGCTTATGTTTGACAGGTAGATATTTTAAACATTTCTGGTATGTTATTCATAAATACTTTCACTGAAAATGTTGCTGAAAATTTGTATACGTTTTTTTTTTCTATTTTAATTAATTATGGAATGTTTCCATTCAAATAATGAGCTTGTATTAGTTGATGGAGCATTATAAATATTGGAATTTTCTATCTTTACATGTATATTACTTCATTCTCATTTTGTTATATAGTTCTAAAATTCATTATAAAAGGGATGATTGTTCAGAAAACGGAAGCTACCAAGTTGTTTGTCTATGTAAAACGGAGGAATATCTTTGAAAACAAATTAATGCAGCAGCTTTGTGGAAAACTACACCCTATGATTTTGCATAAACTAACAATATTTTTTTGTTATTAGAAATACATTCCATTTAAATATTACGTATGAATTCCTTGAAGTTTTATGTGAATACGTTATTTCGATTATATTACAAATTGCTCTCGAAATTTGACTAAAATTGTGAAGAAACTAGAGAAATAGAATTATGGTTATCCATGGATGAAAGAAATTTATGATACAGAAACTTACTACACTTACATAAATTTAACATGCATATCTCATATGTTGGTTATAACAAATGTATTTTAAATATTTTAGGTTTGTTTGCATTAAATTTTCAACATAATACAAACACAATGCTTACAACTTGTGTAAGGAGCAATTGCTAAATCGTGCTAAAACTACAGCTTCCATCAGTTACAATCTCTTATTAATAAGATTAATCTACAGTTTCTGTTACTATCAATAACTGGATCCTTAACTTAGAAGATTTACTTCATCATGTTACGGCATGTTTGATAAGTTTGTTGGTTATCTTTCAATATTTTTTTTCAATGAACAAAAGGTAAATAGTAGGATACAACTTTTAATCTTCAACATTTCGACAATGCTAATGTTAATACAACTGGTTAAACCACTTAACGCTCAACGTATTATCGTCTTTGAAAATCATGTTTCCACTTTCATCAAACTAACATAACACATATTACACTCTTGTTATTAGAATAATTCAACAAATCATCAACGCATTAATGATTTAGTCAACATTGAAATATTTTTTCTATATTCATCAATATTTACTTCATAGGTCAACTTTGGTTGTACAAGAAAGTCGTTTAACAAAAATTCCCAGACCTAAATCAACTTTAAAACTCGATTACGAATTAGACAGACGTAAGTTTCCCAGCATTCTATTTTAATTTGCAGTTCTTTAACAAAGCTGCTTTAATACTTCAATCGGCTTACGGAAATTTCCTATTTATACTTTACCCCTATCCCTATTCGCTTTACTCAGTATAGGAAACGTTGCACGATTTCAATTGATTATAAAAGACGTTATAGAATTGCATTAATCAAAAGACTGCTACCGTAATTGTTCATTTTCTTAATTATTTCTTAACTAATAAAAACGAATAAAGCGACACCAAAAAATCTACACTTTATATGCATTGAATATACAGTGATGACAATGCGTACTCAACAGATGAACATCAATCAAAATAAAGAACCTATTGATCCATGTTTGGAAATGCCACGCACTCGGTGATGAACTTCCGGTAACTAATGTCCGATTCGCTAAAAACTGGTTTACTTTAGATAATTATGGGATCTAAATATTAAACTTAACATTTGTTGATGAACAACATCATTTTCTATATTACTCATTGTCCGCAACTTCAGATTGTTCTCAGTAGTTGATCAAATAAACCTGCTTATTATAAATTTCGTTTAACCGAAGACAAAGACTTACAGGCAAGACATATTTGATCAATAAAATGCTACATATATATTTATTAGTTCTGTATTTTTTATTTCAAATCTCCATGTCAACATTTTCTCTTTGGAAAAAACCATTCTGTTGAAATTGCTGGTTATTTCTGGTATTTTGTATCTGTTACCATTCAACGAGTGTCGGCATTTCCGTTAGACTTCAGTGATTTTACGGTTGCCAAACTCGTAAATGTCTTCACTTTTCCATATTTCAATTGGTTTTTTTTATTGTTATTTTCAAACATACATAAATTTTCATTGAATAATTATGAAACATTTACAACTGTAGAATAGGTAGAGTTAATCCAGATTTCCATTTGTACCGAAAATATAACATTCAAATCTCTATTATTTCAGCTAAATACACTATAAAATTAATTTTCAAACCAGCCTTTTATTAAATTTCCATATAAAAGCTGGAACTTTCAAATTCACAACGTTTTATTTGTAATAATTGGTGAAGTAGTGCGATTGTTTTATTATTCAGTTTAATAGTTTTTTTTTCTGTAAATTATTATTACGAACGTAGCATTTGATTGAAAATATTTGGAATGATAACATTTCACCAAATATAAAATAAAAAATCAAATTCCAATCTGTACGTGTCTAAGGAGGCAAATATTTCAAAAACCGATTTATCTAAATGAGATGTTCAAATTTGAATTCTCGTGAATAACTAAAGTGGAGAGGACATAACTTCAGAATATTTCAAAATGTGGTAATTGAACAAGATTCAAGTTGGAATATCGAATTTATTCACATTATTATCCAATATTGAATCCAATAATAACTGGTTGTTCTGTTTAGTGGATTAAAATAAATTGAATTAAGTCACCCATAATAATCTTGCTTAACGAATTTTCATAAATGTTATGTTGGTATTATTTGGATGATCGATGGTTTTCTTTATCATTCAATATTGTGTATTTGTATTGCATACGTTGTGAATTGCAATGACACAAATTGAACCTGTAACGATTTATGTCTATCCATAAAATATTTCTAATGTTACTGAAGGGTATAATAATACTAAACTCTTTGAAGTTTCCTGGTCGGTTTTGTGTGGAATGTTGGCATACTGTTTACGTTAAATGGGTCAAATGGCACCATATACACTAAACAATTATTGTACTAGTCGGGAAACCTTCCGACTTTACGGCCTTTCCTAAATCAATTATCAAGTTCATTGTCAGAGTTGTGTTCTAATGGGACGCACATTTACCATATCATTAAACCTTAATCTTTATTATATCTATTGTTATTCTATGTTTCCCTTTAATTTTGCCAATTAATTTTATACAAATCTCTCTTTGAAAATATATCAAAAGAGAAAAAATCATGTCATATCGAAGTTTGTTTAATCGTATTGTTGGCGACAAGAGCCTGATTCTGGTGGCATCTGGAAGTGTCAAAAGGCACGATGACAAATATTTCTACTGTAAGAATACATAGAATAAAGGGCAAATATATGAAAATGGGATGGCTTTTTTACGTAAAGTATAGACGTAGAAATGGAATCCACGCATCAGCTCTGAAGATAAAGCATACGAAATTCACAGGAATTGGTTCGTTGCCAAGGCAATTTTATTCTTTTTTTTTACACTTGGAAATGTACGTTTCAGTAGAATAAATTGTATGTACTCAGTAAAATAAAATGTCCACAAGGATACATAAGTGCAAAAATAAAATGGTAACTTCATGAGAAACATCAGAATGGACTTTTGTGGGTAATGATGATTTATCTTCACACATTAAATGATTGAAACGAGG
The DNA here is from genome assembly GCA_028455855.1 of Meloe dianella. Taxonomy (NCBI): domain Eukaryota; kingdom Metazoa; phylum Arthropoda; class Insecta; order Coleoptera; family Meloidae; genus Meloe; species Meloe dianella. Next base: position 1,906,347 of record JAPTHL010000060.1, read on the forward strand.
AGGTTGGGCTTTTGTTGTTTGTCCTACATCTTCCTATTCAATTATTCTATAAATTAGAGGATGTAATACAAGAATGCCAACCACATCAAATATCGATATCGTAGAATTTTGGCTTCAATACAGAAGAGACTTTTATTTTGCCCATCATCTTACCATCTAGTATATAATTAAAGTGAATTAGTTTAATTAAGGTTTTCTATTAAATTGTTTGAAAGAAACAAGACGTATTTTTTGTCAGATTTTGAATAATAATTATGCTCGTACTTTATTAGAAAACATAAAGATTCTCTAAATATTGAAGAGAAATGACAGTTGAATAACTAGAATTAGTTATATAAATAACTATATGCATGAGTGTTAACGATATTTTCCACGGTCGTGGATTACAATGCTGACTGATTCTATATAATTATAAATTATGTATTAAATTCTAAAAGAAATAACAGAAATATGTTAACAATATTGCATCGCACAGCCGAAAGCTGTTTAAGATTTTCATATTTCAAGCTACAACTTTTCAAGTTAGCACCATAACAGATAGACGACATGTACATATCTATCTCGATCTTCTCCGGAGGCACACGTGGCTCCGGATAGAGTCTGCGCGGATATAGTACAAGCAAGCGACCGGACGAAAATCAGATTCCGCGTGCCGTCCGGAGCGAGAACTTGTGTGTTGTAAATAGGTGATGAACTCGATCACTGTTTGCCATGCCGCCCGCGCTACTTGTATTTATAGTGGTGCTGGTTTTGATAACATCATCAACAATAGTGTGTGGTAAGCAAAATAAATTTATACAAACCATTATTATCACTTATTATGTAAGGTTTTGTGGTATTATTTCGGTTGGTGAACATTTGGAATTGACTTAAAGGTAGAAAGGACCAGAGAGAAACCCTTTAGGGTGATTGTGGCAAATACAGTCTCTAAATCACTTTATAAGGAAAGAGATTAGTCGTTAGTATAACCGCAACTGGTTTATGTTAGCTAGAAACTTGGTGGTTGTCTTGGAAGTTGGCGACCGCGAAGGAACATATTTCAGAACGGCACCGGTCGGAACCTCCACTACTAACACAACGGTACTGAACCGCGGCGTGTAGAACTTTACGCCATGCAATATTGCTTTCCAGAAACCGGAACGATCCCGTCCTCTTAACCGGAAATTTGTCGTCGCTCCTTAATTCCGGATTAAGCTGTTACGATGTATGTTGTGGTTGTCTAGATTTCTAGACGAATTACAGACGTTATCCGATACAGATAAGCTTTGCCAATTCTTTCAGAGTGTCATTCCATTTGGCATTTGTACAGAATACGGTTTGTTTTCAAATTTTGGCTGACCTCCAACAGATGAATTGTAGCGGGTTGCGTTACTACTTTTCGCTACAACGGCAATGCACCATACAGTTCCATTAACTAACCGGAACAGTGTACTAAAGTGCTTTGCCGTTTTGTCTTTTATTATTAATTATACGGAAATCAACGGAAATAACTTGTAATTACAGCGACAAGTCCTAATTAATTCACTGCAAACCGAACTGAACAGTTCCATTATAACTTTGATCATCAACTAGTCCAGTACTTGTTAATTAACAAATTGACTGCATAAGTATTGAATAAACTACGCGGATAAAAGAATAAGCACGAAATAGCAATATTAAATGTATAAAAGTTTTGATATATCACAGCACTTAATGAAATTTCCTCTTATAAAAAAAGCAGCGGAATAACTAATGAATTGTATTGTAAAACTTGAATTCCTATAAAAGCATTCGGACAGGTTAGAATATAAAACAGGGTTCACTAAAAAAGTTTCACTTTAAACAACTCTCAATCATGGACAATTGGGCCTTAAATTCCAAACTATATATATTCTATTATTTCAAGTACTTTTACGTATATACTTTTATAATAGAAATATCCATTACTTTTAAATACTCATCTTTATACTGATTGAAACAAGAGTATTGTTTTGGTAAATGGCAAAATAGTGTTCATTGTATGGTTGACAGATTAAAAAGAAGAAAGATGAAAATACGATAATAAGCACATAAATGTATTTAAGATAGTTGTTAAAGTATTACAATTCCTCATCAAATTGGGATGTTAAAAGTTTTTGACGCTCCGTAATTATAATTAGTAAGATAAATAAAACCGTAGAAGGATGAATGGGTAAAATGTCGACAACCTTCACCTGCTTTAACTCATCGTACAATAGTCCAGCAAGCCCTCTAGTTCATTTTCCACGCCACTGAACAGCTCATTACGTTGTGCGCGTATATTCAGCCATCTACTCGCCCGGACTATGCCCGGAGCCTCTAACGCTGCAATATGGGACCAACTCTAATCCGTTTCGATGATTTATCGTCCGCAAATTGGACGGTGGTAAATAGTAGTGGTAGTAGCATCGTATAGAGGATGCATTTTTCAAAATGTTATTATCGAGAGGGCGTTAGAATTGCTCACCATCGATCGTCCTATTCTAAATCGACAATTAAATCAGGTAAAATATATTTAAGTGTTTATATATGTATGTGTAAAGGGGGTGGGAAGGGAGATGATAATGTAGTCCTTGGGCCAATTTGTGTTCGTTTACATTTTCTGAAGGGAAATATTGGTAGCTACGGAGCTCATCAATCAAATAACAACGGAGGTGAGGCCGACATGATGGGTTATGCTCGCTACGAATATTAATGAGTTCGCAATATAGACGAAGCCTTTCATAACACATAGTCTGACTTTCCATCCACTCGTAATCAAAACAAATCACGGCCGATGAACGCTGAACGATATCAGTCTTTCTGGTAACGAATATTAAACGGTTACAATAATGGTACAAGTCCATTTCTTTTGAAATATAATACAACTATCAGTACTTGCTAATTTCATATGACAAGATAATTATTTACAGATTTCTGGATTGAGGTAAACTGGATATCATGATAAGTGGTTACAGTAGAATGTCCGATTACAAGCCATCAAATTCGCATTTCAGCATACTTAGTAATGTAGTTAGTGTTTATTGAATAAATTATGCAATGACCGAAAAATCAACTCATATTACATACAAACAGTGGTAGAATTTCATGAACCTATATTTAATAAGTAACTTTTATTAGATAGAGTACCAGATGTTAACAAAATCATCAATTAATGTGTATATTTTTTAGTCTTTTCAACCTACAAGTAATGAAGGAACTGGATTAAGGGAAACTTAATTTCGAGTAATTTCATTTCTCTGATTCTACTTTTCATTTTTAACTTTTATCTTATTCTGCACGTTTGATTCTGTTTATTCGTGTCTTTCAGTTTAAGCGATTAACTTTCCTTGCAGGAATTTATCATAGATTTTGTAGTTATCATAAATTTGATCATTTAATTGCATACTGCATTTGTTCCGATGAATAGTGTCGCATTTATTTGTTATTTAACAGGGCAATTAGAGTCCATCAGCAATCCTCGATTATTGACAGCTTTTTTGATTAACCTGTTCGTTGCATTCTGTTAAAGCACTACATATAGTGTTCATTAAAGTTTGTTGATGAAATAATAGTAAAGAGGTGATATATAAACGATGGTAAGTGGTGTCCTCTGAAATTAGAGTACCTCAGATGGGAAATGCAGGTACAAATCTAAGCACACCAGTCGTTTGCATAGCTCTAGTTTTAGGTTTTCTGCGATTCACAAGGATAATAATTCATAATATCTTCTTATCGCATTAAATTCGTTTGTTTCATATTCCTCGTTGCTGTTTGAGAGTTCTTTTAGTTTCCAAAATTGATGTGATTCAACCTTGTATGCTGTATAAGCCATAAATAAAATAACTGAATAAAACTTTAATAATTCATATTCGAGAATATTTTATGTACGAGACATCACATAATATTTGCGAAATAAACATAATATCTAATTACAAGGTACATAATTTATGTACACGTACATCCATTTTATCACTATTTTATCATGTATTCTGTTTTATTATAAAGTGCACATTTTTATGTTTGTTTCGTTATACTTTCTTATTAATAATCTAGCAACGTTCACAATGTTGTAAAATGTGTTATAATTGTAAATAAACAAATTCAATTTTCATCAAATATAGTCTTGTGTATGTTGGGTATGTTTCCTCATACTCATAAATATCATCATTATTCAATTATGTAAATGTTCTTTGTTTGAGAGCATATTTAAAAAAAAATACAACGTGAACAACATTCTCATAAAAATTATGTAGAAATGTTCATCATTGATAATTTCATAAGATGCACCAGGATATATGTTAATAAATATATAATTTATGCTTAAGAAAATCAATGTATGTTTAATATACGCACCCTTGTAAGGTATATTGCGAGAAGTTTTTGGAGATGTTTCCATATTTTCTCTTCATTTTTATGAATATTGGTAATAATAATGTTTTGCTGGGACATGTTAGTGTATTTGTTACCGTTTATACTGCAAAATAATCGTTAAAATTCATAAACGATCAAGTGGAGAACGTATAAAGTGGGAACCATTTAACTGACTTACAACATTCTGTTCTTTACTGTTTTATTCTCTAAATTTTCCACGATAACTTGAGACTATATGTATAGAGAAAAACAAAATTCATTTGAATTTTAAAATAACTTCTCCAGTCTCTCTATACGACATTTTTTGAACTTTAATTTCATTTAAATAATTTATAGCACATTTGAATAATTTCCATGAGTGTTTTTTTTTGTTGATAAAATTCAGTATTAAATAGTGTATGGATAGTTAATTTAACATCCGGAAAAATGGGTTTTAATTTTACCAATTGAATTTCTACCCAATAAAAAACAAAAATTCATGACTTGACATTTTAACGTCTTTTGAGGAAACAATTCTTCTTCGGTTAGAAATACAACCGTCGACATGTTTCATTTATTTAACTGGTGGCTGTTTAATAAAAAAAATCCGACTTGTTTATGGCAGTTCGAAATTCATTTGTTAATTTCGTCGAAGAAGAAGAAGGGGACTCGGTTTTATAGGGGTTGCAATACTTTGGCTGACTTTTGTAGAGAGAAAGACGAACAACATTTGGCTTGATTTCAAATTGCTGCCTAGCTGATAACAGTGAACTGGTGTGATATCTCCGTCTCTAGACCGTTTTGTGAGTGGGGTGTGTGTGTGTGTGGAGGTTTTTATAGATAACAAGAATTTAGTTCGATCTACAAACGCAAGTGAATGAGGCGATTGAGAATGGCGATCGACTTGATAAGAGGCGAGTTGTATGCAAGCACTTGCTGACAATATCAAACTGGATAAGTTTAGATAGGGAAACTGTCGTTTCCTGAAATTTGGATGACAATTGGGGTGCAAATAATAAGAAAAAGATACTTTTCAAAAAATTACGGATTATATTTGAATTCAGTTTATTATAGTTGATAAACATAAGTGTGCGAAGTTTAGAAAGCTTGCCTGTCTGTAAACTCACCCTCTTAATACCTAATTATATTTCACTTTGTCTAATCAGATTATGTGCTCTTGGTTTCCTATTATACTACCTTTTTAGGAAACTAAACATGCTTCTAATTAAACTATGTGCATATCGAAGTTAATGTTTCGGAGGGAGGAATTCCCAGAGTATTAGATATAGTCCCGGAATTTGAAATTTTCACCAAATTTGAGCAATTTTTCTTACTATATTCACTTATTTCCTGCATGATGTTTGCTTCTCGTGCATTTTTTTATCCGGTATAAAAACTTACTTAAAATTCACCCTTCTCACGGTTTCGCTTAGCAAATCTCCCTTAATACGTATACTTAACTTTTAGATATCAAAAGCAGCCGTGCATATACTATAAATGTCTAATTTTCAAATAACTATAGTAAACTAGTTAAACTCAACCAAGGACCTCTTTTACTGTAGTTAAAACGTTTACAACATCTCTTTTAACGCAATTTTAGTATCTTTAAATCTAATTTAGTGAACTGTGTAATTTAACTAAATATATGGTGTTTTCGACGCAAAATAAAAATGTCTCTTTGATAAAAATAAGTCTATGTAGTTAGATTTTATCTGTTTGAAGAGATGGTTCAGGCGCAACGTTCTGTTTGAGATTACTCCCTTTTTACTACCATACATTTTCAAAATAAGGTTAACATATTTTCTTTATTGTTATACTCCCTATATGTTCTAGAAAGTTACATTTTTCTGTTGTTATTGGAAACTTTTCAGTTTCACTATTACTAATATTATTATTATTATTTTGCAGGGCGACATACTCGGAATACTGAAACAAACGGTATTTCTGTTTTGGGTGAATTTAATCACGGTAAGTCGCTATCATAACTATAACTATTAAATAGGACCAATAAGTTTGCTACCTGAGTTTTACACGCATGTGTGTGTGAATGTGTGTCTAAATAGTAGTAGCGAGAAAACGTCAGCTATTGCTTTCATATAAAGGCTTTATATAGTAGTAATAAAAAGGGGAAACGAGATTAAGGAGAAGGTTGTGACTTGAAATGGTCTAATGCACAGACGGCACATTGAATACACAATGTTGACCGTGCCCACCCTATTGGTTGCCACGGATTAACCCCACTATGGACAAATGCTTTGACATTGATTGAACATTGCTTGATAACGTCCAGTTCCAAACAATAATCTCACTTTATCCTTTATTTACAGGAAAAAAAAATATATATACGCCAGTTAAATGGTTTTCAATTTCGTATACAAACCGACTGTATTCATAATTTCCATGTATTTTTTTTATATTTCCGTTGAAACTGTTGAGAGATAGATAACACTGAGCAAATTTAGATAAAATTCGAATTCTGTACAACTTTCCACATCTCTATACTTATCAAGTATCAGTTATACTGGAAATAATAATAATAATTCTCAAGCCTGTTGACTCTGAAAAGTGACTATTACAGATTATGAACTTTAACGTAACAAAATCTAGAGAACGATTTGTAAATACAATAAACCGTCCATTTGATAACCGCTCTTGATATTTCAAGAAACTAGTCTGATAATTTATTCTCAGCTTGGAAAATCGTAAAAAAAATAACCCAAAATGTTGATGTAGCCTGAATTATCAGAAATAGGTCTGAAAATCTATGTCTATGTGATTCAAATTTACGAATACATCTAGCCAAACAGTGCAAAGTTTACATTTAGCATCCAAGTAAATTATTTCACGGAAATAACTAACAATAAAAAGCCATCTCTTTAGTTATCTACTTTAATAACAATTACCGTACATTTTTATGGATAGTTCAGTTGAATTTTCAATGAACAGCAAATGTAAAATAAAATTGCAAATTTTTGCAGAATTGTTGAAATTAAAATTGTGAAAATGTTCCAAATAATAAAAGAGAACGGGAGCACCTGATGTTTGCATGAATAAATGTGTAAATTTTGTTCAATTTTTATAGCTAACGTGTGTAAAACCTACACTGCACTTAATATCAGACATTTTTCGGATTGAAATTTTTACCAACACTTACCTCTCACAAGTCTTGTTTTGCAATACGAATATTCCATCATCAATTTCTTTGCGGTTTAGTATTCACTAGATATTTCCCGTTAACATGTAATCGAATATTATTTCAATGTACACAATTGTAAATGTAACAAGAACCAGATGCTTACAGTTCGATGGAATATCTATCATCTATACATATATAGTCATATAGATCGTTCAACCGGATATTGTTCATAGTAAAGCTATAACACACCCTTCTATTCTACAATGAAAAACAACATAAAACGATAAAAATGCGTGTTTAAACAACGGTATTAATCTATTGGTATTTGATAATTTATATTAGAATGGATTAGCTGATTTTTAACTCGAATCGTTCAAAGATACCAATTAAGTCTTGGGGGAAATTGGCTTTAATGCATCGTATAGTGCACATTAAGGGCGGAACCCTCAGAAACTAACATTGATATTAGAAGTATTGACGAAATGATAGGACTATTTCCAGGAAATTATATACAAACACACAGAAAATGGACGATAATTTATTAAGATCAATTTATCATTACTGTAAATGCACAATGACTCATATGAATAATGAATGTATGTTTAAAGTTGAAGTAAAAAATAAATTGTGCTTTAGAAACCACATATATGTGTGTATTTGCTCTATTTGAAGCGGAAATGTATTTTTTCCGTTGTTATTAAATGCGATTTAGACTCTGTTCAAGCGTTATTGAATTGACGTCAGACAAAGATATCATGGTTTATCGAGAAAGTTGTAATGGACCGTACAGAAATTCAAAGAAATCCTTAAATTTTTCTGCTTTATATCCTTTCAACTACAGACAAATTAGGTTTGTTCCAACCAACGATTCCGGATTATTTCATCTACCTCTTTATTATGCACAGTTGATCACAAATTGTGACAAGTCATTTAGTATCTCAATCATATCTGAAATCATCCTATCCACAATAATTGTTAAAATTTGATCCAGTATCAAATAAGGTCTTTTGGAATAGTGTCAAAGAGCTATTTCCAATTACAGTTGGAATGTATATTTGTTCAAAATGAAATACACATATGGGTAAAGAAGCTTAAGTGAGGGGACCTTTAATTATGCATGATTCTAATTAAGTCTCTGAAGGAAATTCTAGAACTGCTTAGACTGTTTGAAACTATTTCATAATGTCATCAACTTCCCCATGACGCATCCAATGGTTGTTAAGCAATCTTTTAGGTAAATATTCTCTTCATTAGCATCTTAATCACATCTAAAATTTTGTACAAATAAATGTATAGATGCGTCAAGCGTATTTGTCGCAGCCTATGTATTAAAAGTTTGTATAATTTGATAGACAATATAGAAAATTGGACAAGCTTTTCATTCAAGAATTGTAAGAGTAACTGGAGATGCACTTGCACCGGCATAGCATAAGTAACATTAAAATTTTATACATTACTGTCCAGGTAATTATTATCAAATATGCCAAATAGTCAACACAAACTATTGCTTTTATAACCATGTAAAAGTGTTCGTTTGAAGACATTCGTAGAGAAGTAATTTTGTAAAAAAATGTGTTCGAAATGTATGACGAGTACCTAAATATGTGTCTGATCGTGTTGGATTCTTCAGAACCTTTTTAACTGGTGGTAGGAACAAACCTATTATTTAATTTCCATTTGTTTTACTAATTATTTTTAAGTAATCTAATAAAAATTACAAATAGGTCAAATAAATATCATTTCCAATTAAGTGAAATTTAAAGGATTACTTCAAACGATATTGCAGTTGCTAATAAAATTTTATAGATCTTTTTAAATTTCCGTTTTAACCAAATTGCTCATCTTGATCATAGCTGCTATCCTAGCTATTTTACTACTAAAAATACTATCTTATCTAAACCTATAAAAAATACACATTTACTCGATAAACAGTAATAGAAAATACATGATTGGACCTGTAGTTCCATCAAAATTTTACACGATTATTTACAGAAGTATTTGTAACAGTAATCAACGAGAAAGAAAACGACTGAAAATAAATGACTGATACTAGTGAAGTGAATGAGATATTTGCACAGATCGTGTTGTACTATGAATAATAAAACACTTGTATGTTATTTTAGCTAGCGTCTTTAGTAAATGAACCTCCCAGAGTCTGTACTTTAATCTACATAATAGAGTAGTTATCAAATTAATTGTATTCAGGTTGCCATTTGGCCATTATATTGCAATAATCCTTAAATGGGTTTATCAATTTTCAGGAAACGGCTATTTATTCCAACCGAATACAACAGACGAGTTCGGCTATTCTTTTTTTTTATAATTTTCTAAAGAAACAAACATCTTAATATTCCAGTCAATACATATCAGGACGAATAAAAACAGAGAATTGTGTCTGTCATGCTTCTAAAGCTTGGGAAATGTTCGCTCATTTCTTAGGATGATCGTCTTTGACCATCTATCTTTTTTCTTGATTTACTTCCACTAGATAGTAAGAATTCGCGAAGGATCACTTTGCCGACCCTTATCATTCTATTACTGTGTAAACTATGGGACTGCAAATGCGAATGTATTTTCTGCCATTTCAACATATTCGTATTTGTTATAAATGATCTAAAATGAAATGAAATTTATGAAGCGATAATATAAACATTAAAAAGTATTTAAATTTGTTTTATAAATTGAAAGTGATTTGTTTGTATTATTAAATAAATGGACTAAAAAAAATATGGTATTTTTCATCTGCATCAACCGCAATGGCGATTAGGCTGTGCATGCAAGTCAGTGGAAACCATGCAGGTGAAATATGTATTATGACCTTATAAAAAATGTAATATAGCTGCATTATTAGAATTTTCACAAGTCATATGATTATTCCCTAATAGAACATAAAGCTGTCTTCTAACTTTGGATCTTAATAGAAACAACAATAACCATCAATTTCAGTTAAAGTAATTTATTACAAGCAATGCCGATTAACATTAAATGTAATCTTATTATCGAATAGATATGATCGCATAAAATTGTCAATTTTATTTGATGACTATACAATAACAGAAGAAATGCGTCCTATTGTTTATATTTTCTCCAAAACAAGGACTTATTGTTAGAACAAAACTTGTTGATTTGCGTGTAAATCATACTTAAATTAAGCACGCAACTATAATGAAATTATAATGAAAAATATTCTTATAATTTGTAAGAAAAATCTATTTGAAACAATTATTAATCACTTCAATATACCCATGGTATTCTATAAAAAGAAGTGTTTATCTTTAAACACAATAAATGAGATTTAACGATTAGTATTAGAAATCTAAATAATACTGTCCTACAAACTAATAAAGCTAGAATTATTTATTAGAATGGATCCATTAAAAAAAAAGTCCACTTCTATTCTCTAACGACGATTTCCATGACACACAACAGGATCAATTAAGACTTGAAAATTTAACGAGTCAAACATTTTACATGCCAGAACAAAAACCGTATTCTAATTCAATTATTTATCAGAAGCTAATCACCTAGACTTTTTGTCTTGACAATATTAAGCAAAAAAACAAACAAACGGAATAAGAGATACAACGTTGGTGATTATAGATTTATCGAATTTCACGGCGTATAACAATACTATAATAGTACCTAAAATAAGGATTGAAATTTATGATTAATATGAATAGTTAATTATTTTTTGTATTTCCTCTCATCTATTCAAATATGTTTACAATGTTATTACAGACTGAATCAATTTATCGATTCGTAAGGACTAAAACCCTATTACAGAAAGCACATTTTTTTAATCAAAAACAGTGATTTTTAAGAATTGATAACGTGAATCCATTATAATTATGAATATTTAGTAACTCAGTAGAGTATTTTATTTAAATACAAGATGTCTATATTGGGCCATGAAATACTTTCAGGATGACGTTAAATGAAAACGTCAGGTATAAATAAAATATAAACCCTTGAGTTGTGACAACAAAAACTTATAGGTTCCCTTAAAGAAAAGTAAATTATTAATAGTATATTGTATAATGAGAATCGAAAGTAGTACATTTAATGTTTCATATGCCATGAAGTAGTATTGTTTATCAGTGCCTATTGTTAAAATGTGTTTGAAATTGTTGTATGTGATATTTGTACATAAATTAGATCCATAAATTAAGTGGTTGTTTCAGACGCCTTTCCGCGTTTTGCTGAACCCATTCCCAACGTGACAGTGACTGTAGGTCGAGACGCTCTTCTAGCTTGCGTAGTCGACAACCTGCGATCGTTCAAGGTAAGTGTAATAGTGGTAGTAGTGGGGTTTGGGGTGATGGATTACTTTAGAAAAGGATTATTGGATCGAGCAAACGACAAGGGACCTAGTGACATTCTCCTAGTCCCAAATCGAGTTTCTTTGTTTGTTATTCAAGTTATATGCAACTGGAATGTAGACGATGTTGTCTTCATCGCTATCAAGAGACATACGATTTATATGATCAAATCGATTTCATGGATCAGTTGAAAAATAACAATATTAACGTACAAGACATGTTATATCTATATAAACAATAAAATAGGGTCGTGAACGTAGAAGAAAACAAACTAGAAAATGGAAGTGCGATTCCTTAGAAAGGAGTGAGGAATTGTTCGTGAGTTGAATTTGTTGGTGTATATAAGGGGTATAAGGGGAGGTTTTCAGGTTTCTCGACAGACTAAAGAACGTGCAATGCTTTTCTGATTCCTAGATACCGGTAGGGCATGTTTTCATTTTACCTATCGTACCTTTTACATCATCAGCGCGTGCTCTACCAGTGTACAATACAACGATCCGATCCGTCTCATTCGATTTGTCCCACTGTCTGATGATAACTGAACAACAACAAGGATAACGGCAACTGTATTTTGTATTTTCCGATTTACACTTCAGTGGATATTTCGTGTGGAAAATGTCTATTAACTTAAACGTTTACATTTTGAAGTGTTCGATTCAATGTTTAAAATTTAAGTAAAATCTTACAATTTCCAATAAATTTACTGATTGTTGAATACCTAATATATCAAATTAAATAGCTTTATAGATTCATTGAAATCGTAATTATAAAGCTTCTGAGTATTAATTAAGAAATGAGATACTAGTTATGTTGAAATTTTCTTAAATTGAAAAGTCTATTCTCTCATTTATTAAAGTGTAGTCGTTCATCATGAAAAGTATTAATGCACTATTATTTGATTATAAAACAAAAGTTTTTGTCAAAAACAGAGATGAATTTTATCGTACAATATCCAAACAATCTACTATCATTATCCATTTTATCTGACTTCACCACATATAAAGTCATCAACTACCAAAACTGCCTGCTGAAGCAATTTGACATTTTGACGTAGCTTTATGAATAAATTTCGTTTGGCTTATATTTCATAGCACTAGTCAAAACGATTGAAAGTGTATGTAACATTAATGCTAAGCTGGATATATTTGGAATGCAACGTGCTTCAAGTTCTACTAGCAACATTTACAAGCGTGCTCAGAGTTTCTTCCATTTACTATAGACTTTTGAAGTCACATACACTTCTAGTATTTCCTGGCTAAAACTGATATCAATACTAGAAACAGTACCACTAAGATACATTTTGGTAGATAACAAATTATCCAGTGTGAAACTGCGACGTGGTATGTAGTCTACGCTTTAGATTTGTGCGAATCGAAATTTATTAAATTTACCATCGTGATCGTGATGTTCAGAAAACTTGAAAATTATATTCGAAAAGAAGTTTCAAGTCATTGAAGTTATTGCTACTACGTAGTGAGAAATGAACATGACCACAAAAGTTATGATGACAGTTGTAAAAGAGACATACCACGTACGAGTTTTTTTTCTGTTTTAAATAGAAATTTAACGATAAAATATGATGCAGTTGACTGTTGTTCAATTTCAACGAACCAAAAAAAAAATTCAATTAAATACAAAATTTGTATTCAAAACAACAACAACAATGATACGATAATAATTATCATTTTCAATTTATTAAAACAAAAGTAGAAAATAAAAGGTTTCTGTGTTAGATACGAAAACAGAAAAGGGTAACGTTTGTCACTAATTAAAAACACTGAAATTCTGCGCTTATTTCCAGTTTTCATCAGAATAAGATAGAAAGGAAAATACGAAATACAGCACTCACATTTTTTTTTATCTCAGTGTATAACACAATAGAGTTTTTATTCAATTGCATAAAACTTTTTCTTTTTTATTTATATTCAAATTGTTTTTACCTAAATCGAACTGAATAGCCAACAATAAGTTCCATTTTAAACTAAAATAGTCATGGAGGAAGTGAGTTTAAATGTATCGTCTTTTGAGAATATAAAATTGATATATATATATATATATATATATATATATATATATATATTAATTAAAACAATGAAGAAGAGACTATACGTATAGCTTATTCTCCTGTGGATTACTGCTAGATTTTGCTAATTTCTCTTTGAACTTTTACTTACACAGTGACAGTTACCTCTATTTTCTTATTCACTAGTAGCATGATGGGTTCAAAAGTCATTTTTCACAAAATCTATCAAAATCCTTGAATGGATTTATTTAAAATTGATTCAGATCCTTTTAAATATATACGAAGACAATATAAGGGTGGTTAAAGTCCGTAGACAAGAAAATCAAGCCTAGTTTTCGTTTTTTTTTATTTAAGAAAATCTCTTGGAATGCACGTTTCAAAGGCCCGTAGTGGATCTCTTGAATAGTTGTGATGTGTATAGGGGTAGCTTACCCGAGTTGATGATAAGACAACGTTTACAGTAAAACAAAAGAATATGCATTCCCAACAGTAATGTATGTGAATACCAGTTTTATTCCATATTAATATTGATAATGTGTGGAGAAGAAAATAAGAAATTCTTAAGATAGTAAAAGAGGTAAAACTAATTTAGTGCGTGCTTAGCAGGCAACTGAAGCAACGTTATACGAAATCAACTCAGTGTCTGCGTCTATAAAATAAAGTCAAGTCGAAAAATTCGTAATAATTACTCAATTTTCTTAGGAATTACTTTTAGTTAATTTTGTTGGTAGAATTTAGTAAAAGAATAATTGGAAATCCTTTATTCATTCCAAAGAAAAATCTGTTTTTGCAGCGTATAATAATTCTCGTGTATAAATCACGATTAGTGAAAGGTGAAAGTAGGCTAAACACAAAGATGGCGTAAATTTCGTGCAAAATAATTGTTTAAGACACAACAGGATGTTCCAGAAAAAGATATAAAATACATGAATCTGTACAATGATGTTGTGTCATTTTTTATTTGATAATTCATAAATTTTGGTATGAATAAATAATGAACTGTTAACTTTTATGATTGAACATTATTTGTCCATTGGTGACTAGTGTTTCAAGTATTCTCTATCAACAATCAATTAATATCGTATTGTTAGTCATAATAAAATACATCCGTTTTAGAACATTTTATTGAATATTATTTCCATTTTATGTTAAGCTATAGTATTGTTTTATTGTTAACAACAAACATAAATATTCCATTTTCATCATGAATTATTCACATATCATTTATTTGTTTTTAAATATTGAATTCAATAAAAGTAAATTTATTTATATCATAAAAAAATCATCTGTTGTTGTTTTTTTTTGTTATTAAATAAACACATCTTGAAAGGTGGAAATTTCACACTGTCGACGTCAAATATAATAAATCTTTAAACTTCAGTTTTATTTATGTTTTCATCAAGAATACGAATGAGGTGTAACAATTTTGAAATATCCATATACAATATTAACGATTAACCATGAAAATGCAGATCAGTGTGTGAATACGTTTTGTACTTATTTTTGTTTAACTTATCTAAATAATAGACGCTTTTAACTTTGAATGTGTAAACAAAAATCGATTAAAATCAGTTTTAAACAGAGTATCTACACACTTTATATGTAAAGATACTACATTCAATGAGGAAATAGAATGAGTTTATACCAAAGAGCGAAGACTTTGATGATACATTCACCAAATTCTCATATATTCAAGATTTTACAGCCAAGATCAATAGATAGATAGCAAACAGTGTTTATTGCAAATAATTTAAAGGTGAGAGGATATTTGTTGTTGATAAAACTATTTATTGATCTAACAG
The DNA here is from genome assembly GCA_028455855.1 of Meloe dianella. Lineage (NCBI taxonomy): Eukaryota > Metazoa > Arthropoda > Insecta > Coleoptera > Meloidae > Meloe > Meloe dianella. Next base: position 1,921,956 of record JAPTHL010000060.1, read on the forward strand.
AACGAAACAATCTATAAAAGAATCATAGCAATTTCGATTATGCGCACATTATGTCTAAATATTTATTCTATTTCTTACAACTACCTGTACAACAAGATATCAATACTGAAGTGAATTTACTGTTCACTCTACAAACTTCATTGTTGCTTGATGGTTGTGGTCTCAATTGCATTTCCCACTGATTTATCGCACAAAATAAGTATCACAAAGCATACATTTATCGAGTAATGAAGACGGAATTATCCAGTAATTTAGATCAACAACAACAACAACAACAACAACAATAATCTTGCGAAATATTTGTTGTCTTATTGTGTGTAATATTGGTTTATCTTGATGGAACGATTTAATCTTTCGATTTCGACTATATATTTATTTTATTTATTTTATGTAGGTGGCTTGGGTCCGTGTCGATACACAAACAATTTTATCTATCCACCATAACGTAATTACACAAAATCCACGTATCTCACTCAGCTATAACGATCATCGTTCCTGGTTTCTTCATATTAGAAACGTACAAGAAGCTGATCGTGGGTGGTATATGTGCCAGGTCAATACAGATCCAATGCGAAGTCGTCAAGGATATTTACAAGTTGTCGGTAAGTATTTTTTTTTAAAACATTAATATTTTGGTTTTCTTCAATTTTATTAAGTTGAAAAGAAAATAGAGAGAAGATCTGTATTGTTAAATATAGAAGTGATCAATATGAGGGTGGAACTGACATTAACTATAAATAGAGTAGGTGTTCGATTAAGTCAACATATAAAGATCCTACGGATATTCAATAGCTGTCATAACTGTAATCACTTACACAAGAATTTTTTTTGAAATATAGTCAGCTACAATTTTTCTATTTCGTTTCTTAACTATTGATAAGAAGAATAAATTGCCAAACTTCTTGAATATATAATGAACATGTTTATAAAATTCTGCTACAAAATCAATGGAAAATAATAAACGTTGAAACATCAAAAATGTGTGTATACTTCTATCACATAAAAGATTTTGGCTAATTTATAGCTTTACCCAAATAGTAGCACCAATTCTAAAGGTATTCCAATTTGTACATCTCTAGTACGAAAAAGCTTCAAATTCTTTAATTTGATAAACCCCTGTGAAACCATCATGACACAAAAAAAGGGTTTTAGAAGTTATCCATGTTTCTTGAAACTTGAGAAAATTTCGAGTGAGTCACTGTTCCAGTGCTCCATGTGTTTCTCGTTGAATTCCAACCATTTTAGATGTTTAAAGATAACTCAATAATAATATAATGACAATATAGGACCATACATGATTTGCTTTCATATTTTCAACTTATCCTTGTAGTATTTTTTTTTATATTGAGAACCATTCTAAATGGCATCCACTTTTATTAGTCTTTCTTTTCAGAAATTCTTCTATCATAGTATTCCAAGAGGACTTTTTCTAAGTTTTCTATTTATTTCCTCTTGTTTGATAATATTCAGAAATAATATATGTATACAAGAACTTGGGAATATTAATAATGTAGTTTTCCTTTATACACAATAAAATATATCCTTATCTAAGCTGCTTAACAAAAGGAAAAGATAATAGAAAATGTATAGTGTTATTTTCTTATTTTCCAGTACCACCAAGTATAGTTGATCGTGAAACTAGTTCAGATATGGTAGTTTTGGAAACGACAAATGTAAGCTTGACCTGTAAAGCGACTGGTTATCCAGAACCGTATGTTATGTGGCGTAGAGAAGACGGTGAAGACATCCGATACAATGGAGAAAACGGTAATTGCATATTTATGAAATTTTATTACAACGTATACATTTTCTTTTATAGAAGTTATAGAACCTCACTTTTACAACATATTCATGTGTATATATTGTATTTATATACGTGTATATAATCACCTGAAGTGTGCGTAAGGAAAGTTAAAAGACCGACAGAATTGGATATTCTGTGGGTTTTCACTTAATGCGTATATATATATATATATATATATATATATATATATATATATATATATATATAGATATGTTTGCTTGGATATAGTATTCTTATATAGACCGTTTTGCTGCTACGATATGTTGTTTTTTTTAATAAAATCGTTACGATATAGAGGAAGATTATACAATAAAGAGATGGATGCATCAATTTACATAACTTATTCCCGGATATTTTCTATCTTTTATTACGTAATTGAACCACTGCATGAGAACGAACAATAACTTAAGGAGAAAATATTAAAAATAAAAGGGAAAAAGAACGAAAATCTCATATTGTTCAACCATAAGCCCTTAATGTTTCTTAGTTATAATTAAATTAATGAAATTTTGAAAGAAACAAAACCAATCCTGTTATTCAAAGGACGAGTAATTAACAATCATGAAAAGAAACAATAATAACCGGTTCATTAAGCTTCCTTTGTGTTTCGTTTTAAAAAATTAAATATCGTTTTGATGATTTTTTTAATTTTAAATAGCAATCAATTATATATATACATATATAAAATGAAATTGAATAAAAATTGATAAAATTCATTTATCAGTCTAATGCTCGTTACCTTCATTTGAAATTGACGAATAAAATTTAATTGGGCAAAAAAGTCGGACTGATAAAAAAAATCGCTCAATAAAAAACGAATATTTATATTCTATTTATCGAAGACGTTTTAGTGGAGGTATAGATACGCAGTATTATGAAAAAAATTTAAGAAATTATAGCAGGACTGATCAGCAAGATAAAATTTGGAAATGGAAATCACATCATGTATAGTAAATGGAATTTATGTTGGTTGACTGAATATGAACCAAATATTTTATCGGTATCAGATGACATCCTCTCTAACTTCAATTTCTCATTCGTTTCCATAAAAATCGAACAATTTGATTTAGGAGTACCTTGACCTTTTTTTTTTAAATGTTGCATTTGGTGTTGCTTCATTATCTTATATTCATGCTTTGTTGCATTCTCAATAATGAAACATTAAAAATAGCCAAAGACGAACAAATGTACATTGACTGTGAATATTTGTCTTATAGATTGTTATTATCACACAAGTTACACAAGTTTTTATCAATGTCAAAGGTGATCTATTATCTTCAATCTATATGAATTAATATTAACACAAATAAAATCATAATAAACTTGATGACGAACTTTGATTTAGGAGAGCTTCATCTCCTAGGGACATATGACCAAAATAGAAAACGAAAGATTTGATATTTCAATGAATTTTAAAATACAGATTGTGTTTTGCGATATGGCGGTGTTTAATCTTAAAAACACATATATTGAATAATATACTCAATGTTGCATCCAACATGGTAATTTTAATCCGTATTCACCAAAGGGAAATGAAAAAAATTCGACAAACATATCTACTTTTCTGAAATAATTTAGCTTGTGATGTCCAAATTGTGATTTTCAAAAGTCAGTGTCGTTTAAAAAACAAATACAAATACTTCACACCCCGTAATATTTAGAAGAATTCAACTTGAAGAATTTCAATTATTCGTGTTACACGTTAAATTATTGAACCGGAGAGTGTTTCACCGGTTTAAATCAAACATCCGCTGATATAAAAAAAAACACGTGCCACTTAGTTTTTTCAGTATTGCAACATATATCGAAAACAACCGGAGGGGACCAACGATATACCTAGGGTTTCCTTCTTAGTCACAGCAACAACATGACATTTGAGAAACAGTTTTACTAATAATAAAGTTAAAATCAATCAGTTTTGAGGAGAATTTCTCTGGTTCAGTAAATTAAGTTTTTCTTGGACAAATCTTTCAAGTTTATCGATCACTTCCAAGTGATTTCATATATTTCACATTTTACTTCTGCACGACGTTTACATTAAACAGTTTTTAATTATTTGTGTTTATATAATCGAAGTTAACAAGCCTAAAGCAATTTTCAAGTTGGTTGAAGCAATTTCCAGTTGATCAACTGTAATCTTGCTAGCTTTCTATTTTGATCGTTCCAGTATGGCTATATGACAATGTTACTTCAGTAGTGATCGTGTAGAACATTGATAAACAATCCAATACAGGTAAAATTTCTTACATGTTTGTTTACACTTCAATTTGGTGTGGCGGCTAGAGCTTTCTATTTATTTAGCGTTTATTTAAAAAATCGTAAATGGAGAGAAAAATATACACAATTTGAACGAGTTAGAAGAGACCTTTTTAGAGTTAATAGAATTGAATTAATTAAAGAAAAACAAGAATAATAGAAGTGATACTGATAAATATATAACCACCAAGGTGTGGTTGTTCCTCATAAACTTAAACTTTGTTTTGGTACTTAACTTAACTCAATTACATCAACTTCAATTACATACATAAGGTAATAATTATCTAGAATAATCATTTTACAACACTGGAAAATCTTTAGTGGCGTTCAACAAACACTGATTTTGTAATATCTATCAAATGAAAAATAAAATTCCTACGATAATCCATTTTTTCGTACTTCTATGAACCGACTCAAGTTTGCCTAGTCCAAACTGTAGTGATCGAAAATTACTCATATTTGAATGCACGAATCAATCAGTCATCTAAATATACTCGTTACATCGGCAGTGATTCAAGGAGGATCATATTTTTGAATAAAGCTCACTAAACAGACTTAAGTTTGAAGTATGTAAAAACAGAGAAATTTATGTTCAATATCAAGCTTGCAGCTATAATCATTTTGAATTACAATGAAGAACACAAGAAGTATATGGCCCTTGAGATTCTTTTTTGTTGAAGAAGAATCACGTTAAATAATTAAAATTTGAAAATGTGCGTCTTTTTTCAGACACGTATCTATTGTCTTGAGCACATTAATTTTCAATGATTTACCCATAGAACAACAGTGAGAAAAATCATTCATAAATTCTTGTCGTTATTTTGAACTTAATCATTAAACACTCGATGTGAACTTATTCAAGTGTAAAATATACAAAAAAAAACAATAAATCATTTTCAATAAACACAATTCTAGATACGATGAAATTTTAACCAAAATTGATTTATTAATAATTTTTGTTTTGTTATTGAATCAATTTCATGTCGTTTTTTCTATCTGATCAAATTTTATAAAACACATCATTCAAATGTGATTTCTATTTTACAATGAACATCATTCCATTAATGTTCAAATATTAATGATTTTCTTTCAATGTTCCCTCTGATTTGTAGCAGTAATTATCCAAAACAAACTTTTGTTATAGTGAATGTTGTCGATGGTGAAGTATTATTTATAACGAAAGTTAGTCGACTTCATATGGCCGTTTATTTATGTATAGCATCGAACGGAGTTCCCCCATCAATAAGTAAGAGGGTCCAACTCAAAGTACAATGTAAGTCTCTTTATTACCATCATTATTAGATACCATATACAATATCATTTGTGTCTATATAAATACAGTTCCTCCAATGTTATCGATACCTAATCAATTAGAAGGTGCTTATATTGGCCAAGATGTAACACTAGAATGTCGTACAGAAGCATTTCCAACATCCATCAACTACTGGACAACAGAACGTGGAGATATGATCATCTCAGGTAGTTGTATTTTGTCTACAAATCCACACTCGGGTACACTCAATTTGTGATTGTCAAAATCTTGTACATTTCAATCATTATCAGTCAGGCGACTAAAATCGATATCTAGACATTTATCAAGACAACGACAATACGATCCGTACTGAACACTATCATAAGCACAAAACATAAAATAGCAACGTTTTTTTTATATTCATGTTCTAACATACTGACATTCGTATTGATTATTATAACTCAGTTGATAACTCACTGATACATGTTAAGGTTCTATTTGTTTAATCAATAAACAATCAGTGCAGTCTAGAGCTCGCTTTTAGATCTAAGTGTTACCAGCTTAGTCACAAATCTATATAAATTTGCATCGTTTTTGAAAATTCTTGAGATTTATTATTCAACAAAAAAACAAATTCTTAATAACAGATAGTGTTAATCTATCTTTACAGTTTAGAAAGCAATCTATAGATGGGAGAAAAATTGTAAAAGTCTTTAAAGCGAATATGCCAAATCTATGACAAAATTTCAAAAAAATCAACAATCATTTCAACTTTAATAAAAAGTTTTCTGTAGCTATCGAAAAGGCTTATCAGAAGTATTAGATGTGAAGTTGTTAAACTTTCCGTAATTGTTCTACTTTCCATAGTAAATGATAGAATTCCCCTATTATTATATTTAACATTATCAAACATTGTTAGTAAAGGGATGTTTTTGTGTGAAACTATTCACAACTGGGGAATAAACCTCTTATACGGCATGATTAACGATACTGTTGATTTATATTCACTCACTCTATTGATTAATCACTAGTCTACATGTACAAGTCCACTTAAATGGCATTTGGGCCAGTTTAAACTTTCTTCCTATTACTTGTCCATCTACCACAATTGATAGATGTCACCCTTATAATTAATATACATATCAATAGAGTAACAATAAATTCTTAGTAAAATAACATTATCATAACAATATTAACAAATGGTTGTAATAGAGAACGATAAGTATGGTAGTTGAATGTGATTCTTGCATGCACGATCACGTTTTCGTCTGTTTCGATGTTCTTTGCACGAATCATTCATTTATTGATGTCTTCTTAGGTGATAAGTATGAAGCAGTGTCCATGGATAATGGTTATAAAAAATACATGATGTTGAAAATTCGTCGAGTCAACAAATCGGATTTCGGAACGTATAAGTGCGTTGCCAAAAATTCACTAGGTGAAACTGATGGTGTCATCAAATTGGAAGGTACATTCATTTAACGAATAAAAATATAAAAAAAAACTCCTTAACAACTTTGATTTCTGTAGAAATTCCAGCACCAACTACAGTACGAACTACCACACAATTACCATCATCACCCACCAAAAAGAAGGGTTAGTAATTGATAAATTAAACATAAATAAATTAATAAAATATTATCTATATAAGTTGAATAATGATCAAGATTGTATACACTAGAGTGTTTGTTGCTTTTTCGGAAACATCGATAGAGTAGTAAAGATCCAATTTTGTCGATGCACTGTAAACGTTTTGATAAGAAAAGTCCGCCTCCGGTTATCAAACTTGACTATCGCTATTTAGAATCTTTCATGGTAAAGCATCTTTACTTTAACCGATGTAAAACTGGAAATTTGTAGAGCATTTATTAGTTTTGGGCATATATCTTATCCGTTGTAATAAAGTTTATTCATCCGTTATGTTATTTTTTGACTTGGTGACGCCAGTGAACATAAAACATCGTCAATTACGTTCATTGCACGTTTTGAATGAGCTTTAAAATGTTTTATATTTTGTCAAACGCTATTGATGTAAGTCAATATTGGTTTAAGTTTTACAATAGGTTTTATCGGTATTTAATAAATTAAAAATCATGAATGTTAGAAATAATAACCATAATATTTCACGATTATAATTGAGTGTATCTTTAGGCAAGGGCCGAACTGGAGATAGACTCGAACGTGGAGGAACTAATGGAAACCGAGTCGATACTGACAAGGATTTTGATGATTCTACAATTGCAGGTGAAAACATTTATCATCGTTTTAATTACTGTTCTGAGTAGCTTGCGATCAATGTAATGAAATGAGGAATATAATTAGACGACAATGAAAAGAATCATCTTTGTTTTATCACTTCTACAATTAATTTGTATAACGATAATATTATAGATTAAGGCGATGGTTTATTACTTTTAATGCTCTCTGGGGATCTCACGTAAGCTATTCGGCATAGTTTGAACTTGTGCAATGAAACAATTACAAAAGCCAAAACAGATTTTCATCTGGTTGCACTTATGTTAATGTTTTAGCAAAAATTTAAAAACTTATTCGTATGTACATTCATGTCTAGTCAAACGTATTCCCCTAGAGCCACTACTATGCAACTGCCCCCATTATACATTAGCCGTTAACGTGATATTGTTTCAGAATATGATTACGACGGCGAATACACTTTACCGTCAAATGGACCACCGCCAATTCAGGAGCCTCCAGGAGCTTTCAGTTGTGCAACAACGAATACACGGAAATTCAACAATGTTCCTGTTGTTACGTTCATCATAGTATTTGTACACGCCCTTAGGTGATCCAATCTAACGCTGTAAGATAATGGAATGAAAAGAATAAGTTAATAAGAGAGTATTTATTCAATTATGACGAGCATCAAATTCGGGGTGATGTAAACATATCCAGTGCTAAATAGACTGAATTGTAAATATGTATAAACTGTATATCTTTAGGCAATATCTTAACGAAAATTGTGTATACAAATTGCCGCGCTACAGTGTATATTTATTAAAATAGACTGCCCAAAATTCCTATAGTGCGTGATATTGATATTTAAATACGTATATGTACATGTAGAATAGTGTATAACTAAAATCAATAAAGTTTAAATAAAATGTCTATATCACAGGTATTATATTGATCCTATTCGTTTTTGTTTTATCTTTTCACGATGGCATTTGTAGGATTTATTTTGAAATTTTACGATGAGCAAAACCTACGAAAAAGCTTCACTGTTATTAAATGAATCTTTCAAGCATTCTAAATAAATAAATTTATAATCTGGGACATTGTCATGATAATCAATGCAAATCAAGGAATTCGTTTACAAAAGAAAAAGTTTGTCATTTAAAAAAATTACGTTTCTTTTCGCATTAATAACATTAATTCGGACTGGTAGCATATTTGCCCCGATTTCTTAAGATTATTTAATTCGCATAACCTCATCACTTCAATATACTCAAACAAACATGATGTGACCGGCTTGACTTTGAAACAAACAATATACGTCAACAAAAATTAAGAAAATTAAGAAATAATCAAAAATAAATGTATATAGTCAGTCTACTTTGACCTGACCTGACCTGACTGCTAAAAAGAAACAGATCTATCATTTTCGCAATCAAGCATGCGTGCACAAATCTTTTAGTAAGCATTCAAATGTCTCACGTATTATCTAATGACTATTATTTTTACTATCTTAAAGTCAAGCTGTAGATTTTGAAAGAATTCGAAGCCTTAAATTATTGATATCAACGTAAATTTATTCAACAAAGGTTTCGTAAATGAAAGCTCATCAGAATTTCACAAATAAATCTAACTAAGTGCCTAGTCACTTAACGCAAAGATTGTTAACTGTGTGTAGATTGAGCTGAAGTAGCCCATTATGTGGTGAATGAAGTTCTGTGTGCAAGTTTTAGTTGATTAAAATAAGTTAACAAATCTACTGGTGTAGAACTTGTGCTTTCCCATAATACCATCAACTCCGGACAAAAAAAAATAAAGAAAACATTTCTAATATTACAACAGCAGATGAGATTAGCTCTAAAGTAAGAGAGATACAGTTAAAATGAGATGTTTTGTTTAGAAACTGTTCTACATAGTTAAATTTTGCAACTTCGTTATGTTTGATAATTATCTAATTAACCTAATTAGAAATGTATATGTTACAAGTGTGTTCATCTAAAAATAAATTTCATATTTTATGACAATTTTCAACTATTTCAGAAATTACTGTAGGTAGGTTTGTCGATTTTCCGTCATATCAAATTACGGTTATCTGTTGGTAACCAATTGCTTATAAACTAGTGGTCTTGTCGTAGAGAATTAATTTTATAACCCATCTCATAGAACTTGACGCAAGCTCCAATTTACACTCAATATAGTGGCAAGATATTATCAATCAACAACTAATTATGCTTAATAAACATTAAACAGTATCAAGTCTTTCTTACCATTTTGACTCTAACGTTCCTATATTACAGCCTAAGTAAATATTCTTACCAGCGGGAACAGTTTAATTAGATCGTCGTTGTTACATCTCATTCCCTTTACACTCTTCAATTATTATAAAATTTTAGACACGTATCTCGTACACAGATCGTTCGATTTTAGATTTCATATAGATCGAAATTCTGAAAGTAATATTGGCAAGTGTGCATGTATAGTTTAAACGAAATCCAAGCAATATTCTCCATTGGTGTAATATCTTGCTCTTTTTATAGGGTACGAATCCATATGGTTTGCCATTGAAGGAGCAATGGTTCACACAAGCTGCCACTTTCATCTACCTTATGCAGCTAATACTTAATAACGTCCCTATATTTCCGCATCATAGACTGTCGACGGAGTATCATAAGTTTTAACGAAATACACAATTCACTTGCCGATGTTAACTTTATTTTAAGCAGCACAGACATGAAGCCATTATTCCATTTGCAATAGATATGTTATGTATGAAATATTAATGAATATAACGCAAATAAGTAATGTTTGTATTCTTGAACTTACGAAGCCAATGATAAAACAAATACGAAATTGTGCTGAAAATCTTTTGACACATTTAAGGAACTGTACACTACGTTAATGTAAGAAAAGCTCGTCGACACATTAAAACATGATGAGTAGACAGTATGTTCACAGAAATGGAACGTGCCAGATACGTGACTCTAATAATAGGCGTAAACGGGTCTTTCATGAAAATTATAACCGGTAAAAATTTACTTTTCGTTAAAAATTCAAACCGAAACTATTAGTCTTTTGTTTTAATAATATAACAATGTTACTGACAAATCGTAATTTAAACCTAATTGGCATTGGATTAATCATATAATTCACTGATCATTACGAATTTGTTATTAAAATAAGTGAAACGGAATAAATAATGATAGTAGTCATGGTGTAGAAACGTATTTAGAACGATAACAAACTTGTTATAAACATCATAAGCCCTGTTTACGTATGTTCGGAATCATCATGGTGCAATTTGGGGTATTGTTGGAATAGGAAACAAAGGGATCCTCCAGAGAATAAATGCAATCATATTGTGAACATTCATTTAGAGTAAAATCACATATCTGACATTGAATAATAAATATGTTGTTTATTGTACTTAAATGTTGATGAATTAAAAAAATCAGTTTTTTAATTATCTCAGATTCGCTTTGTTAGCATAACAGATTCTACAATAGATAAAAGAATTTTGTTATTCCAATTAGATATCAACATTTTTATATGCAATTCCTGAATGAACACATCTCTATTTTCCATAGATGTGTCCCCTAGATATAACTGCAATCACAGAAAATAGAAATTCTTTCCCAGCGGTATTCTGGTCTTGATATTAGTCTATATATGAATCTACTGTTAGATGGTAGGGTTTTATTGGTCGTTGCTGGCACATTGCAAATGCATTATTTAATAGTTCTAGATGTAATTAGGCCATCTCTTAGTGTACGACTGTAGCATCCCGAATAGGAGAGCGATCTTATTCCCGCAAGTCAACTATAAACCATTCCTCAACAGGACACACGGTCTCAATAGGTTCCCACGGATTCTTATTATTTTGCTGTGTTTTTTTTGTCTCAAGAGCATTAATAGTTATTCATTATTTAAACTAGATCTAAATAGTCGAATACGAACAATTTCAAGAATTTCCTTTCGATAAGCTTTTAGCTGATAGAATAAATGCATATAATGTGAATGGGACTAGTTCCACAGTCTTGATACTATCACTCTACTAAGACGTTGCTCGTCGATCATTCTAAAAATAAAAGAACTAGAAAGAACGTTTGGAATAAATCGAGCGTACCTGAATTTTTAACCGAGATCTTTGTTGAAGATTTCGATTATTTTTCATAAAACCAGCACGATATTAATCAAGAATTTTGTTGTGCTCATGGGGCGTATTTTCCTTGGGAACGTTGATTATAGTTGATTATTCGCTCTGATGGCTTGCAAATGAAGACAATCATTCCCTCTTCAGGAATTTCTTTGTCGAATCGACTAAAAATATTGATGATGTTTCACCGATTCGTATTTATTAAAACTTAATTGTATCGATTCGAATAGTGAAATGTTAAATAATTTCTATTCTTCAATCAATTGATATTGTTAAGAAATAAGAGTTTCTCATTGCTGTTAACTTCAATGCATTATTTTTATTTTAAGATCGATCGAATTCTAAATTGTATTTGGTATTGTAAAGATCCCTTTTAGGTCATTTAACTCACAGCTGTGATAAACAACCTACTACAACATACCTAGATAATCGTATAATCAGTCGTCGAATTCGTGATCTCTACGTATCTTCAGTAAAACATTTACCTTTAAATATTGCATCAAGGCAGGTTGGAATAATTGCACTCGGTGTTGTTTATTGGTGTCGATTACGATCAAGACTAGTAAAGTGTGGGAGTTAAATGTGTATAGAAACGGTCTCATTTCACGGTTCTACCTCTTTCTGTTAGGACGGTATCGTGCGTTATACAAACTTTTCTTCTATATGGAGACCAATCTGTTACTGACTAGGGACGAAGGAGCTCATGCATAATAATGAATTACCTCCCAGGGGCAAATTAAAATTAAAGATCTTGCAACTTCAAAACTTTACTATTTAATGCAATGATTTCTTTATGCAGATTATGCAAATAAGATTGGTAATGTGGCAAATAAATACTCACCAATCACAGATCTTTTAAATGTTAAAATTCTGTTACTGAAATCATTGTAAATATTAGAATAAAATTTTAAGTTGTTGCATTGACAAGATGAAAATAAAAACAGAAAAACTAGTTGAAATCTAGAGACTTTGCAAGGTTAAAGGTAAGAAATATCTTTACATTCATGTGGAAGCGGGAACAGTTTCTAATAATATTTCCATGAAACAAACATAAGAAAACTACGATAAACTAAAGTATTGTCCTGTTAACCTTTAGTATAGTTAGTTATCTTAAGTACTTATTCGATATATAACCCTTGATAGTCTTACTTTGTCTATTGAAAAACAATCTATTCAATGGTGTATTCCAAAGGTCTGATGAGTTACAGATGTCCGACTTCTCAAAGGACCCAATTGTGTAGTAAAATGTCATATGCTTGAATACGTTTACAGGCAATTTAATGCATGCTACTCTACATTATTCAAATTCACCATTAGTAAATTAATTTCTAAATATTAAGATGGAAGTTTTTATCATAAATAAATAATTATTGACGACAGCTGGAGTATGTGGTCCTTAATATCTTGTCAATGAAGATTAATTGTGTGTTAGTTAAATATAGTGAGAGAGGGAAACAAATTATATAGCATCGAAATTTTCAGTATACTTGTATACAGTTTGGTATTAAATAATAAATTATTATTAAACAGAAACTCAAAAATGAGCACTAAAAGCCAATTATAGTTTTATGCGCTAATAGTTCAACGCCTCTAGACAATTGCCTGAGTTCGAATAATGATAAAAACGGCCACGCTGACAACTACAGCTTTGTTATTTGTCATCTTGTTTATAGAATAAGACTAGGAATGTCACTGTTGACATCTGGTAAAGCTTGTTTGTTCATAAAATACAAATATTCTTGATTACACACAAAAAGGGCTTCTGCTGTACAATTTGCCCCACAGAAAAGAACCTTTGAAACACATAAAACATACAGATATTTAAAAGTTTGCAATACAATCAAGATATTTGTGGAATGCTACCGATAACCATTGCCTCATAAAATTTGTATATAAACAGGGTAGATCTGCTTATAATCAAAACTTAATTTTAATAACTCCAACAAAATTTAATGTCTTACGACTTCAAAATTCTGAGACGACTTTCTAGGCATCGACTAATTGTAAAATTCACACTGATTTCATGGACTATGAGCTGTTTTTTGTAAGATAATGTGTTGCATAACAAAGACAATCAATTACCAAGACCAAAACAAATAAAAAAACGTCAAAAATATAGCCTTTTGATAGAAAATTTCTATAAAACCCCTAAATGTCTAAAAAAAATGCCGTTCCCAACAAATATGAATTTCGTTTAAATATATAGACAACAAAAACAAAAGGGAATCAATAAGATGTTTTGCCACAAGAATTTTTTCTATATTGTGGGAAATCGAATAAATATTTCCACATAATTTCGAATCTTTGTAAAAAAATGAAATATGGATCATTGTTTCAAATATTTATCCCTTTGCAATGCAAAATGTTACCATTTCAGTTTGCTATATCATATCAAACAAGTGTAAGTATGCTTTCAACTTGCAACTTTTATCAAATAATAAACTCCAAATGTGTTTAGTTATGAGTGGAAAGTAAATTGGTGATATGGGAATGATATATTACTGTTCACCAAATGTTATCGTTTCACATGTTTAATCATTTCAGCAACAACTTATATTAACAGCATTTCAAGCTCCAAATATGTTTAATTGTTTCTGAATTGTTATCAACGATCAATCCGTTATATTAACAAATTATTTTTCTCTCAAACGTTATTGATAATCCAATAATACGAATGTTCTCAAATTCTTTCCAACGATATCTTAAAATAACATATTTAAACAAATTCCTACCACTAAATGAGGAACGCAAGTAAAAACTATAAAATTATCAAACAGGTAACATATTTGGAATTACCTTATCGTCTTAGCTGTGTTTTTGCATGGAAAAATAAACAATTTTGTAATCTAAAGTTGATTCGATAATTTGTTACATCACTACCTTCTATGCAATATTTCTATACATTGTGTTGTTCAACGTTTAAGAAACTGTTCTAAAGACTTACTGAAATTAAAAAGAGAAAAAAATGGAAATTATTAAAAGAATAATTATTGGAATAAGCTAGAAATTACCGTTTAGATGAATCGTAGTGCTCTCCACCACTGTACTTAACACTAGCCCATTCACAACGGAACAAAAAACACTTCCACGATCACTAAAACACTGTTCACTATTATTTTAATGAATGGCACGTATTGTTTTTTTTGTTAATTATTTGGTGAATTGTTGAAATTCTAATTAATTTGGTTAACAATTATTGTTGTTTGTGTTCAAATTAAATTTGTAGAAAATATTTTACCTTTTTTTTTCAATCGAATAATCAAAATGAAAATTTTAATTGAATTTAATTAGAAGAAACAATTAATCAGGTGATTAATGATCTCAATTTGCTTTGTTAAAATTTCAACAATCAATTCGCCATTTTTCGTAACAATAAAACAAACGACTGTCATTTTTTGACAACTTCACAATGTCGATTATTCGCTTTTTAATTAACGAAAACTAAAATCAGTAAAAATTCATACATTTTTTTTTAATAAAATCATTAAACATTGTTTATTGTGGTTAATTGCCTCATACATTGTTATAATTTTGATAATTTAATGATTATTTTATTGTTTAAGGATTTTAATTAATGATAAGTTAATTTTGCTGTCAAATACGCCACAGCCACCTGTGGTTGGACTGTCTAGCACTTGTTTTTCTGTACCTATGGTCGCGTCCTTAGGGGTTGCATACACAATAATTATGACACTGCGGCACTGCGTTCCAATGTGAACAATGTCAAACAGAGAACGGCATGGGTTGTGCTCGGATCATTCCTTTGTTTTCGTGTTCGCAGTTTTGTATCTACAGAGTCGGCCAACTCATCTAGAAACATTTGAGAAAGTAGAAGAATTGAAACAACATTATAATCTGCACGTGCTGAAAAGAGATAAGTGGTCAAAATTAGTAACCACCCATCTTCTCCATATCTCTTTTAGCACGTGCACACCATAAGACTGTTTCATTTCATCTAGTTGCTCCATTGTTTCCGGATGGAAAGGCCAGGCCTGTATATAGTTACAGTTGCGTAACTTCAAATTCCCGACCCGGAAGCAGAAGGTGAAAGTGACCCCCCCATAGGAAGAAATCAATTTTTATCTCCATTCAAAAAATGATAATGTTTACAAAAGCAAAATGCTTCAAATTCACTCTAACAATAAGTATAAAAATTTGAGATTTATTTGCATTTTGATTTTGAAATAAATTCATTCTAACAACACCTCGTACATCAGTGGAAACTATTAGGTGTGTTCCTACACACAATTCCAGATTGTTTTGTTTATAACTAGATTACGCATATGTGAATTGTTGGAAACACACCTGGAACGCATGTCTCTAAAATTCTTTGTGGAAGTATATTGATGAAAGTATTCTTTATATTTGAAAAAACTTGAATCAACGGTCATATTTTCTATTGCTATCAGCCGTGTGGAAAATGACCATTTTCGAAGCATGTACTTGAAACTGTAGATTTTAGCCAATGAGAGACGTTCTTCCATTTTATTTATATATTTGTCGTTGCTTAGCAACACCTACACTTTCTAATGCACCACACACGACAGAAATTCGTCTGTTTCCTTTCAACTTTTATTGATTTATACTAAATCTTTCTATCTACGAATAAACGGGCCGAATGGCAATATGGTAAGAAATAAATTTACAATCCAGAGGTATGACAAATGGATTTTCAGAATTTTGCACTTCTCTCCCTTTTATAGGTCCCTTATCGTTGAGAAAGCATCTGGATTTGGTGAAATGAGCAGTAACCATCCATTCGAAACGGCATAAGCGCCAGGGTTTGGTGAAATGAACAAGTAAGCATTCTTCTTTTCTTAGACGACGTAAACCTAAAGTTAAACACAATAAGAAACATAAAGATAGCAAAGCATTGTTTTTTTTTCTTAATAATAATATAATAAAAAGAAATGTGTAGCTTATAAAGAAGTAATTCGACAAGCTACATTAGAAGCGAACAGAAATGCTGAAATTAAGGTGCGTCAACCGTGAGGAAGTACACAACAACAGAAATTTATCACTCAAGTTGAGTCACTTTTAAGTTTGATTATTATTATTATTATTATTATTATTATTATTATTATTATTATTATTATTATTATTATTATTTACCTTTAAGTTTCTTGAGTAGAGAACTTTGAATAAATCATAAATTCAACAATTATAATTGTAAGCTCATTGTCAGTAGGCCCCCTACTAGCTTGGGCCCATAGGTAGCTGCCTCCCTGCCTCATGATAGTTACGTCACTGTATAGCTACGTTTATTAATTACTTGTTTCACTGTGATTTTTAATCGATTTATTGTTTAAATTATTGGTGAGGTTTTTGATTGATTTGTTATGGAAATAATCTCGTGGCACAATGTAGCCGAAACGGATTAGCGATAAATAAATAACAGGTGCGGCTCGTACATTAAGGCGACAAATGTAATATTCATAATTTCATAAGCAAACCATCCCTCGATTGTACAATATACACAAGAAAATTAATATGGAATGAATTCAGTATATTAACCCTCTACTATTATTCCACAATGTACCACCTATTTTAGATGAAAATATAGACATCAGAAAGAATCTGTGAATGCGATTCTTACACTAGTGAAACGATTTATTATTTTCGTGAGTTTTAGTTAACATTATTGCACACCATTAACACTTGAAATTCGCTAATCTCAACTTTGTCGAATTTATACAATCTATGTTTTTTATCGTATGTCTATTAGATAGCAAGCACATGGGCAAAATTAAAATGTAATTGGTATGAAATGATATTCGTTTAGACCTTAAACTACCAGACAGACTTTGAGCAATTAAATTAAGCTTCAGTAGATTAGCAGCAATTTTTTAATAGCCAGACACAAATCTAAAACGCTCAGTCTGGGGGCTTTCGCTTACAAGTTGAACAAAGAACACACTGGACATTTAGAAGCCCCATCTGGATGTAATTACTGTAGCGGAATTGATCCATAATAAAAATTTATTTGTTGTAGATGACTATAAAATTTTCTCCGATTTTGTATTCATATGACAATAATAAAATAAAATGACAACGTTGGTCCATTAAAATTTAAAAAATCTAAACATGAACATAATCCAAAGACACCAACGGAAGATATGTTTCAATGAAAGCGTGACGGGAGGAAATCAAACGTCTTTGATAATTAAATATGTTTGCTTTCTTTCATTCTGACAATGATTTCTTTGCGTTCATGTATCCTAGTCAATCATGTTAGCGTTAAGCAGAGTTAGTCGGTGGAAACAATAAACGATACGACAACGTATCCACGTAGAATCCTTACCGCCGTAAGGGTTGTACGTGTGCGTTCGGATAACGCTGATAGACAAACGCGACGATAACACCGACGATAGTGTGTAACAAGCATAAGATGTTCACTTTGCTGTAATCAACAGTGGTACATATCGGGACATTCACTTGTAATCTCAATGGAATGGATTATTTTTATTCTATTATAGGTACATTTTAGCACCATCCACGACAAGGAAATTGCTAAATAAACCTTAAACCTTGCATATACAACCATTTGAATTTTGTTTTCGATAGTATAAAATTTACATAGTTGCATACTGATAAACATAGACATGTGATAACCACAAAGAAATACATACACATCAGTTAAAAGAGTAAAATTCTATTTCAATGGAAAAAGAATATAAAATCGAATTCAAAATATCAACGTGTTCTACAGAAAAATTTCTTCAAATTTAAATTTCCCGCTGTATCGAATATCGATAAATCATTTTAATCCATTTACATCGATAAAACGTATCATTGAGCACATCTCTAGCTGGTAAATAAGATGCGCGCGATTGCTCAAAGCTGATAAAAAAAAAAATCTGTCAGTTTGTTAAAGTTTTGTGTCAATCAATTAATTAATTAATTGATTACGTTTTTGTTGATTTAGTTGGGTAAGTTAATTTTTAACATGTAATCATTTATCTTTTAAACCATGCAATGTCTCAGGAGTAGCTGTTAATGGGTTGGCATCTGAATATAATACAACAATAATTAATAAATAGGAAGTCGAATCTCTTAAGTAGTAAGTGATTTTTTCAATTATTTTATTCTTATGCTGTGTGCACACCCATACTTTAAATCGCCTTATTTTCTGAATACAGTAGAGCGTCAATCATCCGAAATAAGTGGTTCTATGTAGTTGATAACTGCAGTTAAGTCTAAAATCTTATTCGATCAGAATCATTGTCAATATTCGAGTTTCAATGAATTGAGTTACTGGAAACAACAAGCCTAAGAGGCGGTTAGACAATTTGTTTTTGTATTGTTCTTATCAAAACTAAAGAAAAACTTGATTATACATACGTGTTATCCAATGTCCTTACATACTAATTTGTGGTGTCTGATAAAAACGTTGATATTAATCAACATAAGGTCATAGCGTTGCTAATTGACCAATTAATTACGTTTACCAACAAATGCTGTGTTAGAATATCAAAATTGGTTATTATTTTGTTTTTAGATGTCTCAATTTAATGTAAGAAATATCAAGCTTATGTATGAAATCTTTCGAATAGCTACTTATACTTAAGAGTATTTGATGGTTAGATTCGTTGCTGGGAATTAAGGAGAAAAGCATTTACGCTATTGAACAAATTCATTTTAAAATTGAATTGATATGAACGATTTTCCGTTTTGAAACAACGCTTAACAGTTTAAAACTATACCGGATGTACGTTTGGATTATTTGGTTGATTTGTGGTGGTTGCCTTTGACTGTAATGTGGAAAAATTACGGAAAATATATGTGGGGTGCACCTACACGTCCATGTGTTTGTTGGTTTTCGTTTTGGACGCTTGTTACATAGCTTTCAACGGATTAATTATATTGATTAAGTTGAATGTTCCTAAACGACAAAGGATTTGGATACATATCCGCTTTTAGATGTGCGTTAGAATATGGGAGTTTGTGTAATCTCACTGAAATAACACAAAACAATAGATTGTTACTTATAAAAGAAACATTTATTCGTAACTTCATCAACAAAAGTCTAACAATAACGGTCATTTTCTTTCAAATATTTAATATACACATGTTTGTTTGTTTTGTTCTTGTTTTTTGCAGAAAAGTATAAGACGATTCTAAACATCTTATATGTGTTTTCGTTTTTGTCAATAATTCTAACACGATCTACAAAATGCAACCTGTCTAGTCGTTGACGAGAAAACCATTACTCATATATTCCCGAAGGATATAGCGGTGCCTATCACTTGTTAGACGACCAATCCTTTGTGACAGATTGGACCGGTAACATATTTTTCTTCAGATGCAATTTCGCGAAAAGCTGATATTTTGATGGAACATATCAGACATATAGGGTTTAACAAAATGACAATGTGCTATTTGACGATAACTAATCCATAAACACAACAACAATTGAGTATATAATTTTTCATACAGATATTTCTACTCGTAGAACAGTGTTTCATAAACTTTTAATTAAAAAAAATATTTCACTATCTAATCTCAATGTTTTCATGATACGGGTGTGGTAAATATTGGAAAAATTGTTGATTGATTCTACAAATTGAGTTTACCAAATTGTAAAATCTGGTTTCTTTTCATGATTAACTACATAATTTTTTCAGTCGTTTTTTTGTAGATGGTCTGTTAGTAGATTTTTGAATTAAGATGATTAAAGTTGTTGACTAACGTGAAAAACTTTTTCATGTTTTTACAGTAGTGTTGCAATGACGTTATTTTCAATTTAGTATAGACCGAAAATTCCAATGATAACTGAGGGTAAAGTTTATTACTATGTAAATATTACCGATTTTCGATTTCTATGTTGATCTTGTCACAATGTTTTCGTTCCAACATTTGTTTGTAGTTATATCAGGAAAAGTTGCATGCATGAAACACCTTTAGAATTTACCTTTTATAAATATCAATCGTAGTTATGTGTTATCGATATTGGGCCTAATGCTTGTATTAAAGTCACGTAGTAAAAGTTGGATGAAATGTTCTGTTTCGATTTGGGACCGGTTTCAAAATCCCTCACAATCTTAGAGATCTCTTGCAATCCAATATAGGAACAGTTGATCCCCTAGAGTTGAACAAAGCCAATATCTATATGCCGACATTCCCCCATTCTATTTATACAAACACCAGAGGTGCGAAGTTTTTTGTTGAATGGCTATTTTGTAAACAAATTACCGTTCAGATAAAAGTTTTAACGCAAATCCCTTTATCGTGGCCAATGAATAATGCAGCGCACTTACGCCAGATACAAAAGCTCGAGCGGCCGTCTTCAACGTCCATCAATCATCGCTTCGTTCTACCTCATTTATAATTCTAATTTTATCTACTTATAAATGATTCAATTCGTTTTTGTCTTTTCTTTCATAGAAAACACTGATGATTTGACCAATTTTCTACAATTTCCGTTAAACTATTAGTGTATTAAATAAAGCATTACTGTTTATCAATTGATAAGAGTTAATTTTAATCGAAATTAAAAACAACACACGCATATCTAACAGAAACGGTAAATTTAGGCGCCTGTTGAATCTGCCTAATAAATTAAACATTCCATTAAAATTCTGAATTTATGCAAAAAGTGTAAACAATTATTGTTGGGTTTCACTTCATCAGGCGTGAAATCAATGCTGCCTAAATAAATATTATCGTTAGCTAGCGCAAGTGCTGCTCTTGTCTAGTTATTTGAAATACCAATTAGAGTTTCACAATCAAAACAAACTCAAGCTTCTATAAATATTTTCATCAAACTGAAACTTGAACTGATTTCTTCACCATTAATTAGTGTTTGAAACAAATTTTGGGGTTGAATGAGAAAAATGAAATTATCTAAAAACTTTACTAATTTTTATAAATTAAATGTTTTATTGTTTGTAATTTTTTTGTCTGTGCGCTTCTAATGATAAGGGGCGGCAATTATTTGCGTAACTAATTTGTAATAATTAAGTCATAATGAAGTAGTTGAGAAAGTCTTTTTCTGGTTTCTTAATGTAACAACTGCTTAATTTTTTTTTGGATTAAACATTTTACGAAAAAAAAACCACCCCCGTTTATTACTGCAATTGTTTGTCACAAGAAAGTTATAAAACTGACTTGATTCTTATTGTGGTTTTCTAACGTAAAAAGCGAACTCATTTTTCTTCGACTGTTATCAACGGAACATTTCAGGATCACGAACAGGTCACAGTTACAAACTTCAAGAAAACAGTTTTGGAAGGTTTTCAACGTTAAGATTCAACAATGGTATTTTCGAACCATAGGGATACTCCAACGATTCCATCTGCCATTAATTTGAATGTATGTCGCAAAGTGGAAATTAGTCGTCGAAATTCTGCTAGCCGTAGTTCATCTCAGTGGTAGTAAAATTGAATTACCCAAATGGGTATAAAGTTTAAGGTTAATTAAACATTAACCGTAGTTAGAAGGTAGATGGGCTACCTTGTCGTTTGACTAAGTAGAATGTTCACATCAACAAGTGGTTCCCCGTTGATTAGCGACGTTGTATTGGGTGTGCATTTTAACAAGATGACAATGTCAACGGTTAACATTTGCCAGATGTGACACAGACCACTTTGGAGAATCGTCGTCGTAGCTTAATGTTCTCGTTTCTATTCCTTTTCCTGTCTGTCCGTATTATGTCCATCTTAGTATTAAGTCTGACGTGCTCTAATTGCTTTCTATTGGAAACAACTGAGTTAGCATTTCGTGTCACGAACTTTCATAAATCTTTTTCGGAATCGCTAATTTTTCTAATTATAATTCAAATTAAGCAATCCATTGAAAAACTATCAAAGCTTTGATAGTTGCACAAATCTCATTAAACACCAATCTATGATTGAAGGATCTGTTTGAGTGCATTGAACAGATAACACAACACCAGAAATTGCTTGAAATAATTGAATTTTCCCATATTATTGATTGTTTATAATTACAGTATCGTATCCGGTGTTGTTAATGTTGCATATAATTCATCTCATCGATGTACTTTAATTTTAGTGGTCATTCTAGAGCTTTGTTAAAAATCGTGATTCACGTTTCAGTAAGTGGTTATTATTTTAAATAAAATTCACCATCGGAACAAAAGTAAATCGTTGTTCACTAAATGAACAAAGAGATGGATTTAGCTAAACAATTAGTTTAAATTTCATGAGCCCTTTTATAAATTATGAGTAACAAAGGTTCTTGTGTTGGTAATTCTGTTCTTTTGTTTTCATTTTCAAGTACAATTTTGTTTTCGATATTCAGACTAATCTCATTTAACAAATAATTCATTTACACCCCCCCCCCCCCGCCTCACTCTTAGTCTGTGGAAGTTTTGGTGGTGTAACTGTGGACTAGTGGAATTTTGTAATTGTCTACTACGATTAAGTTTATCATAAATTTTATTATCCTTCTGTTTGTGGTAATTGTGTAATTGTGATCTATAGAGAATTTAAAGAATTAAAATATTTATAAAGTTATCAAAAGCGACATTTTTGGTTTCATGCACACATGAAAAATGGATCTTTTTATATTTCTTTTGATTTTATACTTTTAGTGAATAGCAAAGTGAAATGAGATAGTTATGTTATTTTATTCGTACAATGATCTATTATCAAAGTAGTGTGTTCTTTTTCCCATTTCGGTGATGATTTATATTGCGATTTTTAGATTTGGTCTCCACAGGCTGCACCCTCTAAACTGTAATTTTCAACATGTCGTTGAGTCTTTTGGGGGCTACATGTTGTTCACGGTTCTCAAGAGGGATCTCTATGTTTGGTGTTGCTTTTCTGTCCACGTCGTGATTCTATTGTTGTGAAACGTGTGTCGTTGTGGATTTTCGTGTTGTGACAGTTGACTGGTTGTCCCTAAGGAATAGAATGATTTGTAGCAACGAACAAGTCAGTATCTGTTGACAGATAGATAGTAAGCAGCTTGTCATTATCTTTATTGACAGGTTAATAGTTTGACCGTTGTATTGTTCAAAACTCATTGATCATTTTATAGGATTCGATTAGGGTGGATATATGGCGGCGATTTTTGATAAATTCCAGGTCTCCAGAGATGTACTCTAGATAAGAAATATAGGCAATAGTTGCGCCGATAGGGGTTATAAATCTCTGAATTCGATCTTGAGAAAACCATAAATTGCACCTGCGATCGGGAATAACACTAACCGATTCTCACTAACTATCCAAGATGCAAAACAGAATCCATCTGTTTCTCTTGTTACTGTTCCAAGGGGGAATTTTGTTCACTTGCTCACTTTGTTTCATGAACGTTACCAAATAGAAAACAGATTCGGTGATAATTCAGTACTGTGTATTTATTTATTGCTACCATATTTCAGTTGAATTTTCAATATAAAGCTTAATCGAGCCTAACGATTGTTGACTATTGACGTATAAAAAACTTACATAGTAAACCTTCACTAGCTAGAACTATCGATTAAAACATTATTAAGTGTCAAGATGGACGGATAGTGTGTGATCTTTTTTCCTGTTCCAAATAGAGCTGTGAAATCTATTCTCATACTTGTGTAAAAATCTCAAATCGCAATGGTGTTTTTAATAGCACCGTGAAAGATTCCTACAACCTCAACACTGTTGCTTTCGTTTCATTAATTTATTTATCCGATCAGAGAATATTTAGTATGGTACTCCTTGTGATCCAATGCACTATTTCATATATTTTTCTGATAGATTTATAAAACCTATCATACTTTCTCTTTTAACACTATCACAGATATAATCTTGTTTCTATCACGAGAAGAATCCAAAATCGGAAATCTATTTTATCACACACATATGTTGATATGAGATCATTGCAATAAGTCAATTTGAATGTTGGAAATCTTCCAAATTGTGTTTATATTGATATATAGTCTTGTAGTTTATGTGATTCGTGTCTATAATTTTTCATAAACTCACCCTAAACTTTATTAAATTAAAATCGTTTACTATTTGTGTTGTCAGCAAACGATTTCACCAATCTAAAAATCTGTGTGATGTAGTTGTGAACGTGCTGAAACGTTTTCGGTATTTGTTATGTTTCAGAAACGTGTGTTACTGCACGGTTTATAACAAGAAATCATATTTTATAAAATAAAAAATAAAATGATAAACTTCTGTAGAAGAGGAACAAATTTCTACTAACGATATTCATTTGAACTATAATTTAAATTCGATGTGGTAACACGAATGTGTACTGAAAGTTCTATTTTTGATTAGCGAATTGCTGTTGGTAATTTACAAATAGTTCACTAGATAGTTCTGTATTCAAGTAATTAAAATTTCAAAAGTTGTCTCAGAATTAAAATTAATTACTAATAGTTACTTTAGTTCAATTCTGTTAAAAAATAAAACTACAAAATTTATTTAATTTAAAGCAAGTGTTTTGAAACGATTAGTTTTGTTAGTATATAAAATAAAACATCGCAACGATGAAATATTGATTGTAAGGGCCAAATGTAACTTCAGCTAGTTACAATTGAGATTTTTGTGAAAATATATTAAAGATATATTTGTGTTCGTTGTGTGTTTGTTTTCCATTTTCAACCAACTCCCTTTTTGTTTAACGAATAGAACAACAACAGAGATGTAGCTTGGAGCAATAATTAAAGGTTTGCAATAATTACAAACACTACAACATCCTGAAGCTTTTCTACGTGCTGCATAAAGGCAATTCCAAAAATAGTCTAAATTAATCCTTCTTGTTAGATACTATTCGTATATACGTATTTATTACGTAACGAGAAGACCAAAATCGCCATAAATACGGGTCTTTGTTGAATTGTCTATTAATTATATTTGATCCGAGCACATGCTGGTAGTCGGATTTCATCATTAACAAAATTACAACAGAAATTGTCGGCAACGATCTTTTGAAATTACGTCTAATACGAGTAGTAAATAGTGGTTATACAATAATAACAATTATAATTAGATTGATTACAATTGCAGAAATCAATGAAATTCTATAGAATTTTAAGCAAAACAATACAATATTATGCAGCACAACCATCTTAATTAACAGCAGTGTATTTTGATTCATTCTGTTTCAATCCTTCCGGATATTTATTCTTCATAATTACTGTAATTTAGCATAACGATTCAGACAGTAGAATGGTTTCACCAACAAGTGGAAGTTTAAAACTGACAGACACTCTATTATCTTAACATATATGTACAGAATCATGATGGACTTATCACATTCCCGAATTTTCATTCTAGATGATTAATAAGAGAATAAATTGTACGTTTTTTTTTGTTAGTTAACGAGTCTTCAATCTTTTTTTTAAATTGGGCTCTTCAAGTATTCTCAAGGAATACATAAAACATTTCAACTTTTTTAACTCGTATAATCATCCGTCTCTTAGGACTTGTAGCAGCTGAATTAAAAATATTTAGAATATTTATTAGAGAAAGTAGAAGAAAAAATAGTTATTACTCATCCCCCCACACTCTTTTTTTTTGGTTGTTTTAGTTACAACGAAAAAAGAACGACACAGTAAATTGGGTAAGAATCCAAAGTTATTATGCGCAAATTACAGAAGTAAGATGAAACTTTGCCGGTTGTTAAAACCAGAGCTATACAGTTTCCGTTTAATTTAAGGGTTCCCAGAACTTGAGAATGTTACCAACTTTTGTATATTCAACATCCATAGAAATCCTTATGTTGTACTTTCCACCCTTTTATTTTTCTTTATTTCAACTGTTGTAACGTTTTGTTCTCTAATTAGAAATTTTTGACGAGCCATTACGTATTTAGTCTACAATTACACCATTATTATTATTATTGTGAAATTATATTGTCAACAGGTATATATACAGGACTAGTCTTTTTTATCTAGGAATTGTAGAGAAACTAGTAGAAATGAAAGTCTTATGGCATGCCCGTGCTGAAAAGAGATAAGTGGTAAAAAGTACTAATCATCCATCTTCTCTATATTTCTTTTTAGCACACGTACATTGTAAGCCTGTTTCATTTCATCTAGTTTCTCCGATGGTTCTAGATGAAAGGACCAGTCCTGTATATATTAAATATTGTGAGTGTCATTGTCTATCTGGCACGCCATCATTTCACCTTGTGAACTTCCCACATCTATTATACGAGCCAGGCAATTTATTTTCCTTAGTTTAAACGGAACATCGTGAATATTATTGCTTGGCGTTTTTGGTCGTTCTCGTTTGGAAGATTATATTTAGAGGTACCAGATGATGAACTAAATGAATAAGGGAAAAGGTGAATATCAGAAGGAAAAAAAATCGTGTCAGTCAATAGAGTCAATAATTATTGATTATTTTTTTATATAATTGGGACAACGTGACCGATATTGGGTTAGTGTTGGCAAATTTTGATTTCATAGAATTCTCGTCCCATTTCGTTTTTTTTTTCGGTTTAAGGAAAAGCGATGAATAATTTTAAACGTATTTCATTTTTGGATGATTTTTATTAGATTCTGTTGGAATTTTTCTTTTTAACGAATAAAATTTATGTAATTTGGCTAAGTTAATCGTTGGAATTATGGAAATTAATGAACTTCTCGGAGTTGTATGAATAATTTACAGTTTTCACCTAATTAGATGCAGAGATCGAGCACAGAATTTCAAAAACTTTAATATAATTAAAACTTCTAAATGTCTGTTATAAAGTTGGTAAACAACTATCTAAGGGAATTCAATGATACACATTTGTTTTTAAATTTATTGATAATTCATAATTTGTATTAATTGTATTTATTTGGTAAATGAAACAAAATTTACTAAAACAATTATCACAGGTAAATTTCAGGAATGAATCACAGAATTAATCCAATAAATTCCCATTCTTATTTACGAATATAGATGATTATTGCAAATTTTCAGGAAGATTAATCTTCCAGTTCGGTTTCAGTTCAACTGTGGACTTGTAATAAATCTGACGACCACAACATGGTTAGCTTGCTCGGAACCAATTTATTTGTTAGAGTATCTGTATTGTTTTCATATATGTTTGTGTATCATTGACCAGTAACAAAATTTGTAACCATTTATTACTTTGCCCGATTGTGCAATTAACAAAACACATGACCTTTTGATGTTAAATCAAATTGATCGATTCAATACAACAATATTCAACAAGACGATAAATTACAATGGAATTTAAAAAAGGATTATTTTTTGTTTATCTCAATATATTACATATTAATATGATCTATTTTATTCGTATAATTTATATTAATGATTTATGTTTGTCCACAATAGTAAGAAATTTCTTTGTAGACGTTTAAAAATCGTCGGGATGGACCCGAAAACTACGCTCTTGAAGACTATAAATCATACGAAATTTAATGAATTTCTTTAGACTACTTGGAAAAACTTTTTATCGAATATAAGCTTGTCAAATTTTCAACAACGAAAAGGTGCTCTTGATAAAATCCGGGATAAACCAGAAAAATATCTGCAACTGAACTGACAAAAAATTCTATCGTACCATTGTTGCGTTTCATACAACCAACGCCATCCAGTGAGAAGCTTTCGCAACAGTGCGAATAATTCTGTATTGCCCTCTTTCAACTTGAATCTGATCACATCCAAGACATCTAATGTTAGTTAGTTAAAATACGCCGTGGAAATAGGGGTTGAAGATAGTTGACTTACGGTTGTTTTCGAAGAGTTTTACCATTCAACAATAGAGGGACAAGGTGTAATTTTTCGAAATAGGTAAACAATTTCCTAGATGTCCTCTTTGATTTTGATTAAACTACGTTCAGATTCGTGAGAGACTCGTTGTAATTATCTGAATCAGGAGATTAGGTTTTGTTTTTTTTTGTAAACCCCATTTATTCGTTTTATCAATCGGTAATGGAAATGATATGATTGCGTGTTTTATCTGTTTCTTTGGTTTCGTCAAGTTACATTTGTGTTGTTGTTTCGTTGATGAGGGTTGATTATTAACTGATAAAAAGCAATAATAATAATGAAACTTTATTTTTATTTATAAATTTTTTGTTTTGTTTGTGAAAACGATCATTTTCAAATACCTCACAATTATTGGAGTCATTAGAGAAAATCACAAAGGACACCTATATATTTACAAAACGAAAAATATAACATTCTTATAACTAACCCTGTGTTATTAGGTATTATGTTAGGGGTTTATTGCATGTTAACATCGTACGTTCTTTGGTTGTCGATTCCAAGAAAGCTGCTTATAATAAT
Organism: Meloe dianella; assembly: GCA_028455855.1. Lineage (NCBI taxonomy): Eukaryota > Metazoa > Arthropoda > Insecta > Coleoptera > Meloidae > Meloe > Meloe dianella. The sequence goes on from JAPTHL010000060.1 coordinate 1,950,809, forward strand.
AGTTCACGAAATCGATCTATACCAACTATGTTACTATACAATACATACTCACTACAAGTTTACTTGTTTGGTTTCTATAATAAACATTAATAAAGGATTCACGCGAATTTTCATATTTATTTTGTACAATAAAATCTATAAAATGTACGCTATATAATAACAAGTAAACGTAATGCTTCATATAGAGCTTCAATACTTGAAGCTTAATATTTGTATTGTTTGCTTAATTACGATAAATCCTTGAACTGAATATAATTAAATCCAATTCATTCAATTTGTTTAATTGTTGAATTTAACTCTTTATATTAGAACAATAATAATTCCATAACATTAATTTATTATATCGTAGATAAATTTTCGACACACAAAATCTTGTTAATTCTCTTAACAGAAAACGTAATTAGTTCTATTTGGCTTTGTGTGTTCGTGTTCAAAACATCATTAGTGGTCACAACTTCTATATGATCAACATAGGGATTTACTTTCAGTTTTATTGCCTTTTTTCTGCCTTCAAACTTTTAATTTACTTATTTTGGAAGTTTTCCCAAATAAATTACATAAAAATAATATCAGTATTTGTAAAAAAAAAACTGAATAATATGGTGGTTTAATAAAAACTTTTTTCTTTTAAGAAATTGAATTGGTAGAAAAATGAAAAGTTTCAAAAGACTTTCAAGTGTTCATTTAATTTTATTTGTAAAAGTTGGTTAGAATGCACATGTAGTATTGACGGTGGTTTAATCATTTAATTAATTGATCATTAATTTATTTTTGCTGATCCAAATTGTCCTAAAACTTTCTAAGTACCCTGACTGGTTCTTGGACTCAAGTAGCTCTAGTCACTAAGTGTCTAGTATAACTATGTAATCAATTAAACAATATTTGTAATAATAGGAGAAGATGTATGTTTCGTGTTCAAATTCTCGACATAATAGACGAAGGTCGTTTTGGTAAATGATGCTTTAAAACTATTTATTTCATGTTATATTTCTAAACAAGTCCTATAGGGAATATTTTGATGTTAGAACTATAATAGCAGAGACAAATTTTACATGATATATTACTCTACAAGTCCGTTTCAAATTGTCCCATGACAGTGTTGGAGTATGTTATATGTGTGTGACTATCTGCTGCCAAATTTGTGTTATTCAAATTCAATTTGTATTGTACTAGCGCCTGTCAAATCTATTTATTGCAAATGCCAATCATCATATATAATATTATTGTATTGGTTAAGGGTATGATTAAATACAAGTTTTGTATGGATGTATGTTCGAACCATGTATAATATTACGTAGCTATATCAATCCGATTATAGCTAATAACACAACAATGATCCCCTGCTTCATACACAACAACAAAAGCTCGATGGATATCTTTTAGGAAGCTGTTCATAATGTTGGCAAATCAACTGGACTATAGTGGCAATCAAATGACAGTTTTTGGAATGTGACATTCTTGAAATAGTGTTTGAAATCGGTAAATACTTCAAAAAATTTCATATATACAATCTATATGATAGTCAATTTGTATGCATTACATGAACATTGAATTTTAAAACATTTAAGGATTAATAATAATCGACCGAATTTTGAAATTTAAATCTGAGTAAACTTGTATAAAATAAAATATTACCAACACTCAAACATCTGACATTAACTAATTTTATTTTTCGGATCCACAGAAGCGTCTGAAGTAGTATTTCTAGCCAACTTCATATAATTCATATGTCCCTTTCTGAAATCCCTATACCCGAAGACCGACCACTATGTTTGCTAAAGTATGCCGTAAAGATTCTTGTGTTTTTCTATTGTACAGAAGAAATATTCTCAAACATTGTTTTGATAGAACCAGTATAACACACGACTTTATTTTCACTCCCTTCTCGTCAGTTGGATAGAATGTTTGATAAAGACAAATCGTGACTACTACTGAAATGTTAACGATAAATTGCAAATGTTTGATGAGAAGACACACAATCATTTTATGTCTGTATGAAACTTCCTCTCGTTTTTCAATGACCTACATTAGTGATTATCACTTTGTTTATAAGTCAAACTAATATGTGAACTCTCTTCTTTGATTACAACATCAAACATTTGTTTTACATTCATTATCTCTGCTGATTCTGATCATATAAACTGTTCTATTGTCAATAATATGAAGACATACGTGTGTAATTCTTATCCCCATAGATTCTTTTAAACTCCACAATTGTGATAACTATTATTTTGAACTAATTTCTCTATTTGTTAACGAAAATTTTTATTTCAATTGACATTGTTACATTGTCGTTTGAGGACGTATTACGTATTACTTGAGAAGTAGATACATTCATTATGTTTCTAGCTGTTTTGAAGTTTATGGTTGAATTCTATGTAAACTTTAATTCAATTCTAAATCTATCTACCAACCAAATTATTTCAACAAATTCAAAATTCAAATATAAACATATTAGCAACGTTTATTTCTTGAATTTTTCCACTGAAAATTATGCGTTTTGTTTAATAAATTACATGGTGGTACTTTAATTTTCATCTGCCAACATTTCGATTTATTTATTGAATATGTTTACAAAGTTCATACGTGATTGTTATGTAACTTCCGTTAAATGTAGTAGAATGACATGAATCGTGTAAACTGAGAAAACACTGGTCAATTGCACGTGTTAAAGAAACGTTAACATGGATGCAGGTCAAGCTTTTATCCTTAGTCCATTGTATTGTAGTTTAATTTAGCTTAAGCCATCTGTATAAAGCAATTAAATCTTCATATACCATGCACTTTTTATTTCGTTATATTAGATCTTATTATCTGGAATACACATAGTTTGTAATATGTTTATCATTTTATGGAATTTTCAGACTCTCACAAAGGGAGTAAAACCAAACGTAATTAACCCTTTAAGGGCCATGGTATTTGGGTACGGCTATTCAGGTAAAATATTCTATGCCCGAACAGGCTCGGTGAGTGGAATATTTCACTTGTGTCTAAATGTTTTTGATTTTTAACATACTAAAGCCACATTTCTTCATTTAAATAAGTTTACTTTTTGATTCACAACAATAAATCGTATTAAAAATATGCTCGGCTCTTGTTTTTGGTCTTTTTGACATTATGAGCATTATGCTACTTATTTATAATTAAACACACGTAAAACTTGTGTTGCGAGTTGATAATGTTTGATAAGCATGCTATATCGAACATGATTAGTCTGGTTTATGTTAATTTTTAAATGTACTTGATCCATTATGCAACATGGATGAAGATGGACTTAATTAAAAATAATAATTAGTTATGATTTACACTAATGAAGTGCATACACAAGCAAATAAAAAAATCAAGGTTCTCCATAAATTTCCATCACTTACATAAGCACCGTTACAAAAGTGTTATATAAGCTAAAATCAATACTATTCGCTGAATTTACATGTATTTCCCAAATAAAATCCGTCATCTTATATGATAAATATTTTAAAGTCATTTCCGACTATAATAAATGTAGTTTAAATAAAATGGATATCCACTCATATTTACATTATACAAGTGGAGCTTAATGATTGCCAACAAAATTCTATAGTTACTTTATAAATAGTTCTACTTATTGTTACTTACAGTCGTTTGAAAATTCGGAACTACCAAGCTGGGAATCCCTCCAGCATTTCTATGGGAACTTCCGTACAACTGTTGAGAATTTCTCATCAACATGTAATTTATGGTAATTCATGGATTTTAAATATCAAAATATCAAAAATACCTTAAGCTGTCTTAAAATCACTGTATTCCATTTGTATTGTCAAGGACAAGACAAATCTCAAGGGTTTTAAATGTGTTCTCTATGTGTCTATTTCCAAATTCACTTGACATTCTCAACCCCTCATATGTCCTTTTATATAAATTTCACATAACAATTCAAGTAAATATAATCAATAAGGATCAGTGTTGTATTTTTTTTTCCAATGTTAATACGATAATAACCGGAATGTACAACTTAATCTGATATTTATATTTTATGATTTTATAATTGATCCATATTGAAGTATTGATAATATTGGGTTGAAATTAATAGAAATTCGCCAGACATTTGTGTGTATCAATTTATAGGTTCAATTTGCATCAAATATAGGATAAATCATTAATATGATTTAAAGCAGTTGCAGACAATATTGTCATGTGGATGGAGTTGTACATAATTTCCTGTTATACTAGGTAGTATATTCTACCCTTCTACTGATACAGGATATAAAACACGTGCATCGCCAAGCACATCAATAAAATCGTTTCGAAACCAACAAACCGTAGGTTTTTTTTTCAAAGTACTCTTTTTTAACGATATGAGTGTCATTTATCATTTGTCTATAGTTTGTATGATTAGATTCACATTGTATGGACGTTCAAACATAGTAAATAGAAAATCGTTTGATAAAATTAAACATAGTTTCTATTAAAAAGAATACAATAATAAAATTTCACAAAAATGACATGGATATTACTGTGAAATTAAAGTTTTATTGAGCAACAACTACAAGTTAATTTACAATAAGAATCATTAGTGATAATTGATGGAACTGTACAAAATCTTATCTAACTCAATATGACTATGATGTTACACAACCAACAAACATTTCTAAAGGCATCAATTTATGATTGATATATTGACGTGAATCAATTTTGCTATCAATTTTTAACAAGTTGTGTAAAGTTTAATTAATCATTGAATAATAACGTAATTAGATGCTCAAAGGTAAATTACAAGTAGACATAATTTCATAAGTACATTAACTTATACAGGTGTTATTCTATTACTAGTATGCAAATAATTATTCATATGGGAAGCTTAAACAGTTTACTTTCTAAATAAATAAAAGATGATTTTACATCTAGCTCTGTCTTTCGAAATGATTTGTTGATTTGTCAAAAATTTCCTCTCACTAAAAAGGTTCAGTTCACGTTTAATCATGTAATAACGTTGCCGCTGATACTGGTGTGCTTATGGGTTACCGAATGATTACTTTCAACTGCAACTTAGCAGATACAAACATGTTTCGTAGATAGCGACTTATAAAAAAAATTAATTTTAACGTAATTACTACTTGAGCTTTTATGTTTGAATATCTTCAGTAAAATACATCGTAAACGCATAATTTTATTGAAAATCTCTTTAGAATTAATTACTATTTTTTAATACAATCGATTGGTAAAAGGTGTCGTATGTGATTCTGAATATCTTATATTGCAAATATCAAGTACCAATTGAATTACTCAAATGGTGGCAAAGTTTCTATTAGGATTCCTCAGAAGGCTTCAAGCTAGCTTAAGTAACAATAATAGAATAATTTAAGCATTGTTGCAAGAAGAAATACTTTTTACAGATGCATACTTTTGAATTTCCTTTTGGGTTAAGCTATTATTGTTACAACATGAAAGGCAAGTCAGCCTAGTCAGAATTGATCAAGTATACTGTTTAAGGTACACTCTTGTTGTGCAGCTACAGTTGGGTGTATTACTATACAAAAATGTCTAATAATATAAAAAAATGCTATTTCACAGCGCGTACTGAGTCGTATCTTTTGAAGATAAAAAATTATGATACGAGAGATTTTTGCTCGTCCACAGTTGTTTAAGTTTCATTAAATTGAATTTGTTTTTTAATTAGTTTGTAATATTTGAAAATGACAACTTTGGCTATTCTGGTGAAATCCTCGTCGATTTCTACAGGTGGCCATTGCAGAATTGCCAATAATTTTCCATTTGCTTATACCTTACAAATAGGGCAGTCGACGAATGCATTTAACCAGTAGATGTGTAATCATACTCCATTGTTGCTCATTAGGTGCACATTATTGACATCGCCTCACTGACAAAAGTCGGTCAAGATATCTTCAGAACAGGTAGCGCTGTAGTTCCAACCTTTGCACTATAGCTTCTCAGAATTGTCAGCTTATTTCTTCAAATCACAAATATGAGTAGGACAAATATTCGATAAAAGTCATAGAAATTTCCGGATTTTCTATTTCTAGATAGATCGATAGCGTAAATATTAGGATTATCTCTATGTAAATATTGTTAAGATCGAGTGGAGAAATATCACCGGTAATAATACGTTTTGTCAACATGTAGAAGAGACCTTTTAGTAAATGGGACAACACGGTGTCATCATTATCTCTTCGGATCTACTACAGAGACATATAAAATATGCGCACATATATACAGGGTTCGCCCAACTCATCTAGAAATAGCATTATAATGTGCGCGTGTTGGAAAGAGATAATTAGTAAAAATTAGTAACAACCCATCTGTGCTATATCTTTTTTTAGCACGTGCACATCATAAGACTGTTTCATTTCTTCTAGTTGCTCCAATGTTTCTCGATGGAAACTCCAGTCTTGTATATGTATAGGTCTAGCTTTTCCGTTTACAAACATTGGAGAATCTAGCAGAAATGAAGCAGCTTCACGTGCTAAAAATAGATAATTAGTGAAAATTACTAACCACCCGTCTTTTCTATATCTCTTTTTAGCACGTGAACATCATAAAGCTGATTCATTTCATTTAGTTTCACCGATGTTTCTAGATGAAAAGACCAGACCCTGTATATATATATATAAAGCTGATATAGTCGACTTAATCAATTTAAAATGATTAATGCTAGAGAATCTGGTTTAGTTCAACGAAAATGACGGCACATGAATTATCGTTGTTTCCTCATCTAAATACCCTTATACCCTTACTCAAACATAACAAAAAACCGATATTTATTTATTATTTTACATCGATAATTTATCGTTAATTATTTGGACTGTCATCACCATTAAGACACGAAGCTAACAAATAAACAAAAACAACAAATAGAAATTGAACATATTGAGGCGAACAAATGTGTAAAATGTAAATTTTTATAATTTATCTTCAAAAACGATATTTATCAGTTTCATTGTGTAGAAAATTAAAATTTAGACCTTTTATTATAGAGATAAGTTACATTGTGAAAATTTATTGTCTTACATAAACATCAGGAGAATAAGTATCACAGTGGGGGTTGTAAAGTTGTTTGTCATTGCAACAATACCATATAATCGTTCAAAAAATTAATAGTGTATAACATACACGTGTTATATTGAAAATAAGAAGTTCCCTAACAATTAAATATTGAATAGTAAAGCGTGCGTTCATTATGAATCAGCAATTGAGCGTCGTGCGTAGCAATATAGATTGCTAAACAAAAATAAAATCCATAATAAGTATAATAATAGTATGGTTGTTATGTTGCGGAAGAAGGTAGGAAAGTTTATATTTATTTATTGTTAATGTGAATAGAGCAAAGTAACAGTTCCAATATACATGTTTAAGTCACATTAATGTCGTTGACGGTCCCGGTAGAGGTATCATTAAGACGAATGGCGTGTAACCTGAAATCACGAACATATTCTACCGGAATATTTAGGTTCCGCAAGAATCTCGCAATCTAAACATCAATACCAACTATGGTTATTTCATTTTAATAAACTTTAAAAAAAAATTATGACAAAAAAAACATAACTGAATAAGTATTGACGGCAACAACAGCGTTGCCAATTTTTGAACGATAACAGCACCATTTTACCATACTTTAAAAATACATCAACCCTAAAATCAACTACACGCACACATTTTATTATTCCTCAAAGTATGTAAATAGGGTTTTATTGCCTCAACATTGCTTTTATATACATATATAGATATGATCGTCTGAGAGAGCAGCGATAGCCGTCTCATTAGTAGCCTTACAAATTATTTGCTAAACACATAGAAAGAGACTAGCCTTTGTATTGCTTGTTTATTAAGTTCTGATAGCCGTCACGAACAGTTTTTCATTTTTTATTGACAAACGGAAACTTTTCTAATTACGATTTATACGTTTAATTCGCATTGGTATGAAGTGTCAAATAGGACGGAAAGGGTAGGTAATTGTAAGGCGTCGAAAGCGTTCTATATAACTGCATGTATGCATTACTATCAACACCACTACCACCAAAGAGCTTCATGTCTCGTAATTTCGTGATTAATTCCAAGTTGAGTTCCTCAAACTGTTTTATATAGCAAATGTGGTGTTGACGTGCCGCAATGATTCATTGCATCAAATAAGGAAACCTGGGCATTGGATGGTAATTCATGTGCGGTTACATATCTACTCATACATTTACAAATATATGTGATTTTAGTGACATAATTTTCTAATAATTACAACCCTTAAAGCATCTGCTATCCTGCTGTTGTATTCTTTGAAGATTCGTTATTTAATAGCGGCAATATGTGGATGATTTTATCGTTTGAATACTATTCGCCCGTTTCTATATTTAATCGAAATGTAGTGCAATGATAAAATTAAGATAATGCGATGATGGTGTACTATTGAACAGTCATCAAACATATTTAACATCACAGTTGAATACCGAATTGATGACAGTGGTTGTATTCGTTAACTTCATTATTGTTGTTATTATTATGATTATTACCGCCCGTTATTGCCTCCATCATCATCATCATCATTCCGTATTCGTTATCATTTATTCGGCATTAGCGTGATGTGTTAATATTACTGTATGTTCGTTATTGCTAAACTCAAGAGGTAATCAAGATTGAGCTATTTTTGTTTATATAAAAGAAAGGGAAATAGTAGTGGGAAAAAATAGACCGTTTTATTATTATTCGTTTAAGGTGCAATATATACGAAGGATATGCGTGACGGAATCACGTCATCACCGTTGCTCGTACTTAAACAATACAACGATATTAACCCTTTTTTTGTGTATTTAAAAGACAATTAATTTTAAATAGAGGTAAACAAAAATTGTTCAACGAAAGTGTGAATTAAGTCAACACTAATAAGATAATATTAATTGATTATAAATTCTCAAATTCGTTACATCAGTTTAAAAAAATTAAAAGAAACGAATTGTGTATTGTTTATTGCTGATTTATGCCGTTTCTATATTTTTTTCAAAGAATTGTGTGTGGAGAATCGCGAATACAACATTAAGTAGTCAATTAGTAACAAGAGCTTTCTCAATGCATTCAAACATTTTAAAATAGCTATAATTATAGTTGAGCTTGTTTGAAAATAAGCTGTAGAATGGAAGATAATGACAATGATTTTCTGCCTATAAACCATCCTAGTATCATTTCTATTCTATTCACTTGCATACTATAAAATGAGTCTCTATTGAAAAGATGAAAGAATTACTGGCAAAAATGTCTACTGTTCAACGTAATTACAGTAAAATTCACTGTAATGATGAGCGACGTACTGAAACAAGAATCTAATAATCACATATCAAATGATATAGTTACATACATAATTCATAACAAACTGAAGTTTGTAACATTGGATATGTTCACGATATGTGAGACAATAGTTTAATATCAGAAATGTATAACGTTAAACCAATCGGATATAAATGACCATATTGGTTTCTGCAGATCGATTTTGATTTGTTCTTATGTCATTGACTAGTTCTCAATTTGAACATGAAAAAAACAAAAGTCATATAATATATCCATAAATTTCGTTGAAAGATCAATATAAGCCTCAATTAAAATATTGTTTTAATAAGTCCTCATCGCCGTTTCCATTAGTTATACAAACGACATAAATCAGATGTCAAAAGACTTGGATTTATTTAGATTTCTAATTTTCAAATAGACAAGTAGAAGATAAAGAACCAATGTTCACTGATTTAAGACTCTAGCAAGTTTACTGTTATTTTAATTGTAGTTGGAGAAACAGTGTCGTTAACTAGTGTTTTTTTTCTAATTTATCTATATGTATAATTTTTCTCATAAAACCTCTTTTAGCATTAGAGATAAAATCATTATTAGAGAATAACAACGGCTATTCTACCAACCTTTCTGTTGTTCCTTTTAATCGTTAAATTCTACGATTCTCTCAGTTTACTAGTATTTGGATGAATGTTGTTTAAATCCATAGATACCATATGGTATATTAGAAACGCTTTATTATCTCCGGCAGTATGTCAAGATTAATATTGTTATAAAGAAGATTGTACGTTGTTTCTCCAATAGTCTTGTCATGTAATAGAATGCTTTTAGATCCCCAAAACGACCATAAATAAAGAATTATTCTCTAATGAATTTTTACATTGTAGACGATAACAGTTATATATATATATATATATATATATATATATATATATATATTTATAAGTTTCAACAAACTCTTAAAAACAATATTGTTGTTTCACGTTAAAATATAATGAACTTTCTATCATATCAACTATCAGTTTAATAATACATACAATGTTGTAAAAACTGCTACGATTCTCTTCAATATTCAACTCAATATTTTAATTGGAATAAGAAAATAAATAAAAACTGCAATATTTCAAAATAGTACATTTAAAAACAATTGTTTGATTTCTTCCGTTTTTTTTTTAGTAGTGAAACAGTTGATATTCAATGCCTTTCAAATTCGCATTTCTAGGTTGAAAATCTAACTGTAGTAAGAACAGTAGGATCTCGTTTAGCGCTTCCTCGAGCAAAGCTAATTTGATTTTCTTCGAAACTTTAAAAAAAAGTTCAAAATTTACGCTGATTTAAATTATTGTGTGGTAAGAATTAACCGATAAATGGATGAATGGAATGAAGAAGAAGCTATGGCCGGAGGTTTACAAGGATTCTCAACAAACATGAACTTTGTATTTCTGTGTGCATATATTTATGTGTTATATAACATATTATCGTGCATATTAATATAAAAATAACAAAAAAACTGAAGTAAAACTTGTTTATTTCTGCTCGCGTGTATCTCTTTCCCTATTTACAAGTTATGTGTTAAAATGACATCGTTTAACGCTGTTTTATTTAGCGGTTTGTCGTTCAGAAAAGCATCCTACGCGCTAAACGAGGCCCTACTGTACCGGTTAGAAGTACCAGGTCAAATATACGTGCAATGAATCCGACAATAAAAAAGGAATATAGTCCAACATACTAAGGTGAATTACTGGTGATTAGGAAGCCTAAACTGTAAGCCTACTCAGAAGATTTAAAGAGTTGCTGCGGTATCTCCATATTCAAATATTGTTCAGTTTTAATCGTTTTGAAGTGAATCCTTTTATACGATCATTTGAGGTAGAAACACAACGGCGACATCAGTGCTGTGTGTTCAATGTCATGATTTTACACCATTCGAGCCCATCCCATTGTGTTTCGATATCTTTAGTGTTTACGTCGACTTTATTCACCGCAGGTTTTTATAAGACCAATAATAATAACGAAATATAATAAAAAGAACGATCCTTATTCCAATGTTCATTTTTTATTTTAACCATGCAGGACTAGTTCGGTGATCATAGACGCATCATCAGCAACAACTCGCCAATGTTTTATAAGTTTTTGATGATGGATCAAAAAACACTAAAGTAGTCCTCCAAGAATAACAAATAAAAATTGAAATAAGGATCGATTTTAATTTAGCTTATGTTTCTGATCCAAATAGATTTTTGTCAGTCGGTGTTGTATAAAACATTCCTGTAAGTTGAGATGTTTTAAACGGGTGCTGTCATCGTTTAGCTAAATATTCGTTGTCTGATAAGCCTCTTTTGCTACATACTTGGTCATAAATTACTAATTTCAAATACTGATTTCTGAATACATCATTACTTTGAATTTTTACTACATTTGTGCTTCACTCGTTGGCATTTGACAGGTATTGTGATAAGTATCATAATGGTCATTTTCATTTCATTTGTGTATATCTATCTTTTGTCCAATCCTATTACTACGTAGCAAAATAGGGTAAATGAATCTCACAAATGTATTGGTATTACATTTATTAATATATCAATAATGAACATTTGTGCAAATATGTGAAAACTCAATTTTAATGAATTAATTAATCAGATCGTTTACATTACTAATGAAATTACTAAAATATATATATACAAATATATATACAAACCAAAGTGTCAATCTATATTTGTTGTTCTTGTTATTAAGGTATCCATGAAGACTGAGGGGAATTTCCTATAACAGAAGTGACTTCTCTGTTGTCGACTGTATAGTGTACCACAAACCACTATTTAATATTGCACACGGTTTATATTACAACGATGAACGGATTAGATCCGGAACATCCCGTTGGTATTAACTAACATTACCGTTATTGTTGGATTGTAGTGATGTGCATGCTGGTTTGTTGTATGTAACATTGTCTTGTATTTTATGTTAAATACAAGATCTCCATATATGTCAGACCATGCACAAATAGATTTTCTATAGTAAACGAGTACAAAATATCGTTTTGATTCAAAGTACACTAACAAAAAGGTAAATTTGGAACAATTTTTACACATAGAATAGTCACAGAATACACTTATTTGCGTTTCTAATGTTAATGTAGACGCTTATAGATATATTAATATTGATCTAATTTTAAATCGTTTGTACTGGAACATAATCCGTGGAAATACGTGCGAGATGCAACATTAGACAGTTGTGAAAATTGTCTAAGACAGTACGTAAGGTTTTGTTACTTCTTTGGATTTGTTTGGATGTGCATATCGCAAGCTGTAGTTCTATATGAAATGTTCAAGACACATCTGTACATCCACTTGATAGTTACTCACTTTTAATTTTTTTCATTAGCTATATATATATATATGTATATATATTTTCGAAATGAATATATTTTTGTGTGAAATTAACTAAGCAGCTATTGTCCATAAGTTTTATGTTACACGACTTTATCGCCGTCATCTAATTAAGTTCCACAACTGATACCGGTACGTTAATAAATTTTATTTTTCCTTAGTGGAACGCAAAATTACCATTTATAATATTTACCATAACAATTGCCTGTGGTTTTATAAAGGAAATGTTCTAATTAATTAATAAATAAGACGTATTGTTTAATTTTTGTTTAACAATCAAGTTTAATTGTTGAGATTTCGAATTTTTGTCATGTAAGAAAGAAAATTAATGAACATATTCTTATTGAAAGTGTTTCATAACCAATTTAACTGAACTGGCCAGATTTAAGCAAACACAATAAAAGCAAACGCAGCAGTAGCCGTGTTCTCAAGTTTACAGACAGATATCCCTCACTCTGCATAAAATCCCCATTCAAAATAACAAACTCTTGTTAATTATCCAGATGATTTGTAAGCAAGTTTAGCAATACGGTTAAACTTTATTTATATGTTTATTCAGCTGTCGTTTAATAATCTGATGGAAATTAGGGTTTGTTCTCTTTGAACATCATCTAAAAATTGCCATAGTCTGTTTACTTTTTTTTTGGGGGATTGAATAACAACATAGTCAAGTAGCATCAGCGAAAATTCATTGTATTTTCCGGTAGATTTACGATTGCGTAACAAACATACTTTGTTCACGTAGCACAAAGCGCCGCTTCGCCAACACTGCGTGTACTGTTAAGCTGGTTGTGATCAGTTTTAGGGGCAGGTATATTAAATTCGGTCTACCACTAATTAAAATCTTCTGCCACAAATTAGAACCGCAATAATCGTGAAAAAAGGCTTGATGTTATTGTTAGAAGTACGAATGTTGGAAATCTCAGAAATGGATAATGTGCTTGTTTTTTTTTTTTGATTATACTTCTTTCTACAAAACTTTCACCTAATGGTTCATCTTATAATCTTTATAATTAGAACATTGGATTAGAATAAATTATATTGGTGTTCTTGTTAAGTGTCTTGTACGATTCGAGGATTAAATCGTGAAGGATTTACAACTAAAGCTGCTCAACGTGGAGCCTTCTGAGCTGCTGCATTCACCTGACACAGGTACTTGTAAATAAAATTGTCGTAAATTTAATACTATGCTTTGTTCTTTTTTTTTGGTGCTTCTATAAAAAGTGACAATTCTATCAAGCACATGTTCCAGTCGGCAGATCCTCTTTGTTACGAATACGACAATTGATAAGAAGACCTATTTCAATCCTTGCAATCCCTTTGTAATTTTTTCCTTCGTATAGCCCTTGGCTCGTATTTTTGGACAACACGCACGTTATTTCAACCGCAATAAATAGTAGACGTGCTAATGGAAACGTTCTCTTGTTTTCTCAGAGTTGTTCACAGACGTCAACTACCATTTAACAACTCTAAATCTGTTGTCAACACTGTCATCGTTATTATCATTTTGATCCACTCTTTATTCGTTGATGGACAGATGTGACATTTACGAATAAATTGAGGATTTCAAAGTCAAAATAATAAGTTAGTAGTAAGAAATAAATCTTTGTAACGCAAGCGCTGTTTTTATACATATACGCACAACAACTTTTGTCGTTTCTGTTGTTGTCGTTGTCGTCGCAACGGGCGCCAGCGTGTTTTCTATAGACGTCGACGTCGGCAGCGTCAGTTTTCAGTCGGTATGTGGCATCGGTTCGAAGCCGGCGCTTGGTCTAATGGCTAAGCAACGTACACGTTTATTTGGCGTTTTCATCACAGGACTTTTAATATTTTCAACAATTGTAGAGTTGTCAACGGCAGATTTTCTGGGTGAGCATTGTATAAAAAAAAAATTGCTAGATACTACGTATTTACAATTTGTCTCACTATATATATATATATATATATATATATATATATATATATATTTCTTTTATTTTGTTATTTCAGTTTATTGTTAGCGCGTTGTTTTATTTTTATTGTAGACAATTCGAAAGTTGCGTGTATAGTGTCCAACAGTATACAGAAATATGTAGGTGGATTGAATATGAGATCTATAAAAATTCGACCAAGGGTTGGATTTTATGCTCCTGCACCTCCAGGGTGGATTGCATAAATAATTTCGAAATACATTGTTCCATTTCCGGTCTTTTTTTTTTAATAAATCGATAATTATCATTAATACAACAATTATTTTCTGTATAATTTGTAATTTGTCAAAATAGGTAAAGCTTTAGCTAAAAAATTCCAATCAATCTCTTTATTCCGTAAACTGCAAGCATATAGGAAGTATTCATAAAACATCGAACAGATGATCATTTTATTTCAGACTATTATAAGATATTGGTCCAGGGGCATTAGTTGCTCCCATTCATAACCTTCACGTTGCTTTTACCGCTCCGTTACCCTCACCTAATTGGACCGTTTGGGGTTGTTGGGGTTAACAAGATAACACTCTAGTTTTCTTTTCAGGTGAATTTACGGCAGGTGTCAATTTTCTAGTGGCTAATGGACCAAATTTAATCTTCTTTCATGTTGAACTGTTTAAAACTGTTAAAATTTTGCTCTCGCTAATTGATAATGGTTTGAATGTTTAAAAGATGCAAATATTGTTAATAAGTAAATTTCCAAATTTAAATTTGATATGTTGGTGTAATAAAGTGAAGATAATTGTTGATTGTTTATCCTGTAAAGGTATTGTTTTTAACCAGCCTTATATAGTTTACATGCAAATTATGCCCATAAAACGACCAATTTATAAAAGAAAATAATTCTAATAAAAACCTTAATATCGCTAGTCTAAACATCCATGTAATCTAAGAAACTGGTATTATTCATCTTTCCTCATACGTTCTTACTTATCCTTATCATTTAATAAATGTTAAATGAGATGCCCAGCAAGTGTTGAGCTTAATTTCTATCTTGATCGTGATTTAAAATACCAGTGTTAAAGATTTTTTTACTTATTTATAAGTTCATCTCATTGGAATCTTACGAGAAAAACTGCTTTTTATATTTTTGTTCTCTGTATTTGGCCTGTTAGTTTACTTGATATCTGGTAGGCCATAAAGATATGGTGGTTTGTTGTTAACTGATATTAGTTCTATCTGGGAACCATCTGTGATATTCGTTTTGTATTGTCTCAGTTAGATTTTGTGTAAATGGTCTCTATACTTCGTTTTTATGTGACTTTTAAAGATCTCTAGATATGACTTGTTATGTCCATGATTACTCTGTCAATCGTTTATCTGCTCGCAGTCACTGTTTTTGTTAGGTTGTTTGTTACGCTTTGTTGGTTGGATGAATTCTGATGATTTAAAAATATCCCTCATTAGTTTCTTATAGATGCTACCAGATTCATTAAGTAATTGAGTCATTACTGATTTGGTGTAGTAGTTTCTGGTTCTTCTTTTAATGTGTGAAAATGAAATAGATTTACAATATTGCTAAATGAAGATTGAGATTAAGATTGAAATTTGCTTAGAATTATTTTTAAATTCAAATTCATATACTATCTGATTTTATACCGTTTATATTAACAATAAAATTTGGATGAAAATCAGATTAGATATATATATATATATATATATATATATATATATATATATATATTTATCTTTTGCTTTGTTCTATTTATTTCAAATTTTGGCCTATATTAAGGGTCTTTTAACATTTATGGATATGGGTGAGATAAATCAATCAATCAAAATTCAACCTATTCTAAATATTTATTGATGCCTAGATTTAAAAGATTCACAATACAATCTAATAATATCAAAATATATAGAATTTTATAATAACAGAGTCACGTGTAAGATGTTATTGTTTTAAATTGGGTAATAATTTTTTGAAGTAAAACTTCTTTAGGCGCGACTAGGGGGTAACTCAGAATTTTTTTCTGACGGAAGTAACGCTCGAAATAGTTTCCGCTATTTAAAATATTTAAATAGTTCTACTAAAATCCTAATAATACTAGAATTTCCAATTTCATGTAACGAAATTTAGAAACTCCGTAGATGTAAGGTTGGTATCTTATTTCTGGTGATATTTCTCAGTCATGTGACTACAACATCAGGAAAGCTATTGGTTGGTTGTAGGAATAGGAGAACAGGTTTGAATTTTGGGTAGATTGACATGGGCTGATTTGACCTTTAATTTAATTTTTTATTCTTAATTAATTTAATTAATGAACGAATATTCTTCAAAAAGTGGTGGTGGTATTAACGAATTTTATATAGAATATAAAATAGTTTAATCGTTTCAGTGATATGTGTCATAAACGTCAAAAAATTTTCTTATTGTGTTTAACTTTATGTTTAAAAAGGAAAAAAGGATTGTGGTTTACTGCTCATTTCAACCAAACCCCGGGCGCTTATGCCCTTTTACTTATGGATGATGGTTTACTGCTCATTTCAACCAAACCCTGGGCGCTTATGCCCTTTTATGGATGATGGTTACTGCTCATTTCACCAATTCTAGACGTTTTTTCTACGATGAGGGACCTGCAAAGGGGGCTAGGGACATCCTAATCTTGCTAACTGGTCCATGTACTTTGTGGCATGGACAAATTAACAATTTAGGTTATAAGAAGAGGAAAATTCTGAAAATCCTTTTTCATACCGTGCCGAGGTTTGAACCCCGGACTTCTAGGCGTAAATCCCTATCGTTAACCATCGAGCCATTTGGCTCGTGAATTTTCATATGAAAAGTGTACTATAAATGAAAACGATTTTCTACGATCCAACGGATACAGCCGACATTCCATCGTGTGTTGGACACCCGAAAGTACTCGATTGCATTAATGTATAGATGTTGCTAAGCAACCACAATTTTAAATACCTAACATGTTAAAACGTCTGTCATTGGTTGAAATCTAGATTTCCAAAAATATGCTTCGGAAATGCTCATTTTCCACACGGTAGCAGATGGTAATGGAAAACGGGACGATTGATTTAAGAAAATCAAATATACACTCATCAGAAACTGTAAATTGAATGAATTCAATAGAAATGCGGTCCAGCTGGTGATGTTTGAAAGTACTTTGTGATCAGTTTCTAACTAGACATGCGTAGTCTAGTCATCAACCAAACAATCTAGAATTGTGGGTGGGAACATACCTAATAATTGCCACTATAATCTATGAGGTGTTCTTACAATGAATATATTTCAAAATAAATACTGTTGAGGGTAACCAGTCCACTTCTGCGAATATGGAAAGGTTGAAGAATTTTTGAAAAAAATCAGACTTATTTGTGTAAAACTTTACAATCAAATTGAAGTAGTGTTAAACAAATATTTATTTATATACGGTTTACTTAAATGTAGTCAACTTTAAGGCAATTAAAGCAATTGAAATCGAGCCACAATTGTCAATTTGACAACGGTCAAGTCAAGTCGCACAGATTCAAATCGTCACAGTATAGATCTTCTCATATTTTTAAATGAATTCCACTTACCCACACTTAAGGGTGAAAATGTATAAAATCAAAATCTACATATAATTGTAGACAATATTATCTATTTTTAATACATAATGCGAATATAGCTTTATATTATTCTTTGTAAAGTATATCATTAATGAATATAACTAAACTGTAATATTTTAAGTTGAGTTGACTTTCTAAATACGATCAAATTAAGGTAACAAAAATTTTAAAATTTCAAAATTGTATATGGAGCAAAGTCCAAGTTTTTTCTTTCTCTCCCTTTGTCATTCGTGAAAAGTTTATTTTATTTGACAGACGTCAGGATATTCCACTACGATTGCTTTTAATGTATAAGTCGTGTCAGCCAAATCGAAATAGACAATGTATAATATTTTCTTGGAAATCAATTACTTTTGTGGAACTTGTAGCGTTCAATTACTATTTATTGTCATTTATTATTTATTATTTATTAGAAGAGACTAATGGTGGCGGATTTTTGTAGATATTTGATTCTGAGAAAATAATAAAGTAAAAACCGATATATTCATTATTAATTAATAGTCACATTACCAATTAAATAAAAAAAATTGACATATTAACCGATGATTGATATATATATATATATATATATATATATATATATTTTAAATCATAACCGCAATTTTCATAAATAGATAAATATCGACAGCTAATTACTGATAAATTATTTGTTAGAATGTGTTAAGGTCAAATTTCTACAGGTAGAACTTGAAATTATAATCATTAATATTGTATAGAATAGACAAATCAATATCGTCATCTTGATCTTCATATATTCACTTCATTATTTGTAAAGATTATAAGGCAGAAGCTGTTTATATAGATTTGTAAAGCAAAAGTACAGCCAGTGGATGAGTATTTGATGTTAGAGTATTATAATTAATATCGCTTAATAAATAATCCTCAATTGATGTTATCAGCAATAGAACGTTTTATTGTGTCGCTAAGAAATAATTAGAATTGTTAAACGAAATCCTGACAGATCACCTGAAAGATTCGTCACTATTTTTAATAAAAATTACAAATGTTATTTGATTAAAACTTATGAATCGTATCAGATTCATTGAAAATGTTATAACATTACTGACATATTGAATTGATTTAATTGCATTCAACTTAGCATGCGAACAATCGTATTTTGTTTTTATTGTTGAAGAAGAAGCTTAATTATTTTAATTATCTACCCAGTTTACCCTGACAATTTTGTTGTTGACGACCTTTATCTACTTTTAAGAAAATTAACAATTCTCTTAAGATTTTGTTGAATTAACAATTTAGATGTCTTTGAATTATTGAATTACAACACCCGAATTCTATTATGAATAAAATGTCATTCAACTATTAATTGTGTTTTAAAATTAACAATAATTCAGTGATTTATCGATGATTACTAATTCAGTAAATGATGGAAGTTAAAATTAATTAAAAATTTGTTAATTGCTCAGACGTCCAAACTAAGTACTAAATAAATCAGATAAATCAACAACTGGGATCTTTTCGGTTATATTTGTTAGTTATATACGTAAACGTCATCTTTCTTTACTTTGCTTGATTATATTCGTAGTTTGTACGTATTGCCTCTTCTACCATCTTAGACGACGTCGTTATTGTTGCTCTGTTTTACAGTAATTTACGTACAGTCACAAATTCCATTTATTTATATGTTTGCCTGTACCTTGACAACATTTGAGTTGAAGATATGACCGTCAAGGTGTTATTATTCCATAACAGATAAAAGTACTAACTTTATCTTTATGCGATATGTTAATTTCATCTGACAGGATTTTCTCGTATTCGAAGTCAGCAAAATATGAATATATACCTGATGTTTTTTTTTGTTTTTCAATAAAGTTTACCTACTTGTTGCCTCTGAATGAATACTGAGTAGAAAATGGATATATTTTAAAATTAAGCGTGATGTTTAGTCGATATATATATATATATATATATATATATATATATATATATATATTACTATATAAAAAATAAAAATATGGAAAAAAGGACCAATCAATTAGTACAATAAAACTGTATCGCAAAAGGTCACATCATTGACGTATTGGGATTTCCGGTCAATACGTTATATTACGCTACTGAAAAATTAACAATATCTTTGTCGTCATTTCGTTGGCAAACCTTGAAAAAATTATACGATTTTGAAAGATGTTTCGTAGCATTTTGCTACGTTAATAAATAAGCGATACTTTGACATTGATCCATTTTATGTTGAACTGAAGGATAGTCGGCGGTAGACTGGTGAATATTGTGGATCATAGCTCTAATTGTAAGTATTTTTTGGTTTTCAAGAGCACCAAACTTTCTACGGCTGTTATTTTCACGCCGCTTTGGTTTTTGGCCGATTTCTATACACAATGAAACAGTAAATTGTGACAAAAACAACGAACAGCATTATATGTATGTAAACTTTGAATGAATAAGTTGGAAACGTTATTTTTGCAAAAATTACACACAACTGATACCGCAACTGTCTAATCGGAAAACTTAAGCCAAATTCGTACTGTTTTGCGAAGGAATATATATTGTGACTTTTGATAACGTTCAATTTCACACATCCATATTGCGGAAATTTTTAAAAGGTAATTAATGTTAAAGCATGCCAACCACAATAATGTTCCTTTGAAGTGTTAGGTACATATATGATTCAATAGAAAAATCTGGAACGCAGTTGATGTTTGATTATAATTAAATCATTTATATTTACGAATTAATTTCAAAAGATTATTACTCAGAAATAACGCTCAGATTAATTAGCAAGTATAATCAGTAATTGAAAATATAATTTCGTCAAAATCTTACTTGTTGTTAGAGTGATTACTTTTACTTCAGATCTTTTCATTTGAAATTAATCTTAAACTTAGTAACTTATATTTATGGATAACTTTTTACAGAAAAGGGAGCAGAAATGATTTATGTTTATTATTCTCGTTTTCAACAATATAGACCCAAAACAAAATTTTTTTATTAAAAGAGAAACATATTATCTTCATATACATATACAGACCCTAAACAACATTTCTATATTTTATGTTTAGTACATTTGTAAAGTGTTTTGAGACTTATGCCAGCAACAACAACAACAACAAAAATATGAAAAATTGTTTTATTTCATTTGGAAATTAGAAACGAATTTATCGCTTTCAGTTTGACACCATTTTTTACAGTTGAAAGCCTCTACGTCATGAACAATATACATATAGATATGTATATATGTATATCTCTGAAATACCAATAATAGGAGAAAAAATTACATTGTTTCGTTCTTGAATGTCGGATCCGATGAAATTAAATTCTTCAATTTACAATTTACTTTTCAGATTGCTATTTTTATTTTTATTAATATCAGTCGCTTCTTAATTGTTAAAGATTGTTAAAAAGTAGCGATATTAAAGCTGATGCTCTAGAATTTTCTTGTTATCTATTCGATGATAATAAAACATACGTGACAATTTATTGTTAAAGTTACAATCTTATTGTGAATAATACAAGCGTGACTGTCGCAGTTTTAATCAATCAGAATATCGAATTTTTCCAGTCGATTGCAGGAGTTCGTCTGATTCTTGATTAACGTATTTTTGCATTTCGCTTTTGAACGAACTAGTATGAGAGTGTCGCATATGAGTGTCAATTTTAGTAATGTTATGGTTGAACATATTCAATTTGTACTATTCAACATGTCAGAATATGGTTGATAGGGATTGTAAAATGTAATTCAGATAAATTTATTAAAACACACAAATTTCCGTAATGTCTGTCGTGCCAGCTTTGAGCAAAATATACTTTTTGTTTTTGCGTAAGCAAAGCCTCTACGTGCAATATGAACAGGGGGATTAAAACAAGCGGAAGACCAATTTAGATACGTTTGATACTCTATCGATGTTCCGAAAGAATGAATAAAACAGCAAAATAAAATTACTACAGTTTTGTATATATATTTCTTTAATTTGTGCAGATGTTCATGTAACCTTCCACAATAGAAACAGCTTTCACTTGAATTTTATTTAATGTTGTTTGTTGTTAAAACAATTCTTACTGAGATTATTTTACAGATTTTCATTTATTCTGACAAATTTGGTTATTAGTTAGATATCAATGTGCTCACGTTAATATTAGGGTGGTTCCTACGATCATTTGAAAACGTTGAAGAGTTAGCCTCCTGTGCACATAGATTTCCAGCGTTTCAAGCTAACTAAATTTGTGATTTGCACTCTTACGTTCTGACAAACTATTGGAAAAATCAGAACAGTCATAAATCACTTCTACTAAATGACTATTTGTAGATTTGGATTTAGTGATTGTGATACAGATCAAGATTCTTATTGAAGGAATACGCCAAATTCGTTGTTGAGAAAATTTTCTTTTCAGATAGCAACCCGCAAATATAATGAAATATCGTCAAGATAAAACCGTGAACGTGCCAAAATATAGAGAGTGAAAAACTGACAAAAGCAATGAAAGTCTCACGTATATGCTCCGAATTCTCTCTCTCTCTCTCTCTCTCTATATATATATATATATATATATATATATATATATATATATATATATAATTTTTGTTGTTCCACTATATTTTAATGTATTAGAAGTTGATAGGTACTGAACGTGAGCTCAAAATATTTACTGGGAACATTTAAAAATTTAGTTTTGTGTTAGTTTTACGCAAAGAGGTTAAGCACGTCTTTCCCTTATCTAAACTCTATATACCTACCAACTTTGTAGTTTATTTTTTCACCATTATACACTAGTTGACAATAATGATGACGTAGGGGAGATGATTGGATCACATTTATGAGTTTCCTCTAGGGATAAACAGTGCATTCAATGTTGAGTAAACACAAGCTAAGCGAAAAATGGCTTCTATAAGTGGTGTGGATCGTTCATGTTACCTATTTTACTGGTGCACTTAACATAGAAATCGGCCAATGGATAACAGTCAATAGACAATAAAAGGGCAAAGGAGAAATATATAAAAAAAAACTATGAATATTGTGCACAATTCTTTATTTTTATTTAACTAACACCAACAAATTAAATCATCATTATTTTGTCAAGCAGAAGCTGCAGTTGCTGAAATTTTTATTTAGTATGAGCAATAATTACTGAAAAAGTAGTAATAGTAATAAAGTACTTACTAGTAGTAGTGGTAGTACCACCACCTCCATTACAGCTTGCAGATTTTGTTGAACCAAGTCCAGCGGTCATTTTTGATCGTAATCCAGCTTGTGCTCCAGATTGTCCGGTAATAATACTTCCACCAATGGGTCCTCCACCACTACCTCTAGGTGGTAGCGGAGGTGGTTGTTGTTGTTGTTGTTGTTCAGCAACAACAAGCTAGAATTTTTTTAATTTTTCATAAAATTGCGCCAAAGAATTGAACAGTTTTTAAATCTTACCGCAATAACAATTGAAATAGTGACAATAAAAGCAATTTTAGCAGACATGCTGACTTTTAGTTGATGACTGTCCTCTCACTACCCATCACTGTGAATTTTTATAGTCATCCGGTAAATACACGAGGAAGTAATTATTGTATTTAATTTTTTAATATCAATTCAAACTAAAAATTACACAATCCAGGTGAGGATATTTATTATTTGTGTTGCTCTTGCGTGAAAATCATTGTAATACATTTTTTTTCTTCATAATTTAAAAAATGAAGCCAAAAAAATGTAATTTTCCATAATGGCATTGTTGGGAAACCATTGGAGAGCAATCTTTCGTTTTATATAAATGATTGAATTTTTTTATCTGTTTAAAATAAAAAATGAGACGTAATTTACATTAGATACTGGTATATTCTTATGAAAAATTACCAATCTGCATATTTATTAAAAAACTTAATTAGACTAACAAAAAGAATGTTAAGAAGCTGTATGGAAAGAAAAACATTTACAGCGTGATTAATGCAGTCATATTGAGACGAGATTTAGTTGAGACAGATTTTTCCTCAATAAAAAAAATTAACCATAACGAGATTGTTTTCTAACGGTATTATTTGAAATGTTCATTTAAAATAGATGCATAAATGAGACATCGTAGAATATTTTATAAATCCATTACAGTTTATAGCTAAATCAAACATTCATGTCAGTTTTATAAAGTTTACTGACTATCGTACGTTCACTATAATTAACGTTTTAATGATTCAATGAGTGGAATATTAACTTTACCTATTTCACTTTTATTTAATTAATAATTTTTATTACTGTTTGTTTCTATTAGTTAATTATTCAACAACTCATTTAGTTCAAGCTCGATTTTAATTTTAACCAATTATATTATCCATAAATTCATATTTGTATCAGTGGCTAAAGGATAAAACTAGAAATTTAACTGAACAATAGACTCTTTTTAACATGATGTTGAAGGCGCTTATCACGTTAACTTTTGATATTCTCTGTTTTATTATGTTAGTGTTGCAGTGTTGAATCTTCAATTTCTTAATTGGTTAATTGAATTTTTTCACTTAAACGCATCGGTCAGTTACCTTTAAAATAAATGAATCCTCATGGAATACTTTCTTCCTTCCATCCTCTAAAGGATTAATGGTGGCGTTAGATGGTGAATAGAGTAGGTATTTTACGGGGCCGTTTAATGTGACATTAAAAGTTTTAATATTTAAACGTGATATTTGGATGCTGAATAATTGTACGCTTTCCGTAAAACTACACAGGTTTGTTGCTTTATTTTTGTGTAAAGCGTTAAATGTATTCGCAATTGTTACTGATTTACGTAGCGTTAAGCTTACGTTACACGGAAGAAGTACTTCGTACTCTTAAATAGCATTTTTCAAATTGCCCTCAATTATGTGTTCCGTCTTACTTCGTCTATTTACTCCTGCTGCGTGGGACTCAATGCGTTTTTTTTTCGAAATTATCTCAAGTAAACTGGCGAATATAACAACTTTTCTATTCTCATTTCCATCGAATTGCCCGTTTTTTGCGATTTTACACGTACGCATAATAAATAATGGTTACCATCTTTTGGTGTAACAAGAAACTCGTTATAACCGGATTTTATAGTATACCTGAATAATTCAGATTTCACCAATTTTAAGCTGGAATTCTTCCTAAGTCTGTTGAATTACAACTTATTTGATAGTCTTTTTCTCCAAAATATTGCAATATAATGACAATATTTGAGAGTAAAAGAAAAATGGCTTTTGAAGGAAATTCTAAATGAAATTGTTGTCTGCTTTGGAAGTATGTTTGCCCAAAAATGAGAAAATGACTCTTATTTGAGGTGTTTTTTCATAAATTTTAACAATCTTATGAACTAATGGTAGTAAGATCAGATACAACGATGTTTCAGTAGATTCTGTAACAGTTTCAAAATATAAAATACATAGCGATGCCGGATATATATATATGTTTGTTAATTTGAAAGCGTGACGCTTTTTAGTATTAACACGGTAATGAATTAGTTCGATTAGAAAAATGGCACGTACAATGCCACATTCTCCTATCCGTTAAATGACGTATTATTTTTTCACATCTAAGAGTTTTTATTGTGCGTTATTTTATACATTCCGAATGTGTAGCAAATCCACTGATTAAACTTCAATGAAATTAAATAAGACACCAAGATTTGTTTCAATAGAAAATACAGTTACATTTACAAGTTACTATTATAATGTAAATTTATCTAGATCACTTATTGTAATATAATACCAAAATTTAGTTAGACCTCCCTTAATGAAGTTTTAGTAAATGGAAATTGTAACAGGATATTATTTTGAATTTTCATTTAACCTCTCTATTGTATTAAATAGAGAGCATTTGATCTAAAACTAAAATATCGTGAATTACTGACATGATTCGTTCGTTTCGATACAAAAACCGCCCATCCATTAGATGTTGCTTACAATTTCGCTGAGAACCATTAATAAATATTACATTCAACAATCAATAAGTCGCATCATTAACTACTTGAGAAATCTAATTCATGTATCATAAAAAAAATTCAAATTATTATTAATGTTTATAGATTAACAAGAATATCTTCATTTTTTTGTCAACAGCTAAAAATTCGTCTTTGTCTGGTAGTATATTAAAATTATAAATAAAATACCACAACTCTGTCAACATAATAATAAATTAATAAATCAAATTTTTGCAACGTAATCCTTATATAAAGATTCTATTTTATTGTTGATTTAAGGAAATTATATACGTATATAGAAATATTAGAATAAAAAAGATAAGGTAGATTAATTAATTCGGCTGATAACACAGTAGACATAGAATAAATGGTCAGACTGTGTTCGGGTTTTATTTTCATGAGAGAGAATGTAGCTTTTGTTACTACGTTATCAAAATACCAGTTTTATAGAGGGAAAATTATTGATGAAGCCATGTAATAATGAAGCAATATAGATGAAACCATAGGAGCCATCATATGTTTTTGTTTTACATATCAAACATTCGACTATATTATAGTTGTAGTAGAAAATTTAACGAAAATCCTGTCAATAAATTGGAACGTTACAAAGGTCAAAATAGAAATCAATTTATGTTGTTGTGTTAAAATAAGAAACCTACCTGTGAATTTATTTACTGATTGTATATTCGATAAGAAAATAGTTGTTTTTTTTTCTATCAGAATCCAACTATAAAATTGTTTATTTTGTTTGTTCAGGTGAGAAAATATTTTCCTTGTCATTTTCACAATGTCATTTCAACTAAAGGATTCTAAAGAAACTGTCATTCTACACGGAATAGACAAAAATAAAACAAAAAAACGGAGATATAGCTTCGATTTTAGTATCCTGAATATTGTCTTTGTTTGGACGATCAGGTACAAACTGTTAAGTTTTTACTAGCCTTTTCAAGGATTTCAGTTTATGCACGATTTAATATAGCTTTTTGCGGTCAGAATCTGAATGTAGTCATGTGTTCACGTCACAAACAAGGTGAAATTATCCATAAAATGTTCCAATGTATTAGTTTTACGATAATAGATTACGAACCCTTATGTCTTTTCACTGAGTGAACTATGTTAACCATCTGAAAAAAGGAAACGTATACAGTAATAGTGGTGGAGAAGTTTGGTTTAGTTTTGCATGAAACTACCACAAAATATCACCTAAAATTCAACAAGGATTATTATGCGCTTAATAAAACCTACATTACACAGCTTGTTAGAACTACCAATAATCTAGCATCAGGAAAATATTACTGAGTTTATTATTTCAGCCAATTTTATGACCAGTTTTATTTAAAAAGCCATATTTTAATAATATACCTCGCGGTAATATTAAAATTCTACTTAATATTTTTTTGTTATAATTATTCAAACAAAATGGTTATACAATTTTCATGTTTATTGGAAATCGTATTTTGTTTCCCCTATATAGAACATGACGGTTGAAATTAATTACAATGATGAATGTAATTTAGGTTGTTTTTTTTCATATTGTTATCCACAAGGAAATCCATCAAACAATGATAATGAGCCATATGGGAAAAGCTGGGCCATTTTTATAATAAAACCTGTTGACTTAAATTACAAACTAAGAAGAATATATCACTGTTGTAGAAAGACTCTAAAACAATGTTTGTCGAAGCCCTAACGAAGCGTATATGAGGCCATGTAGCGTGTTTATTTAGAGTTGGTCGATTCGACTTAAAAGTAACACCAATAAAACAATCACATATCTACGGAGAATAACAATTGTTTATAAATCTAAATATTAAATTAACATAAATTGTCGGTTTTTTTTTACTACATTGTAGTCAAGTCAATGATGATCAACTATACTATCAAGGTCAGCTAAAATAGAATAACATTACTATTAATGAGTTCTACAGAATTCCTAATCGTTTATGTTTATGAGCCTCTAATTAAGGTTAATTCACTCATTGTTTTCGAAGTTTTTATAATTCGAGACAAAAGCACAATAATTGTTGTTGAGTGACATTACATTTATGTCGATACCAGAAACAAAAATTCCGTTAAAATCATGTGAAATTTTGATATTTACCGTTCATGCTTTGCTGTGCCAATGTTTTGAAGTAATTTTGTAGACTGCTTTAAAAACCATTCACGAATCTCACAAACTATTCAATTATTCGTATATCGATAACTAATATAGTGAAGCAAATTTGATTAGGATTGCTTGCCTTCAAGACAATTGCAGCCCCATTTCTTTGTGATGGTCGAAATTGTATATCGAACACTGATCAAAAGTCTCAACTAACAAAAAAGTACGAATTGCAATAAATTTGTAATAAATTTATTTGATACTAGTCGTTGTTTATATAAGGAAATTTTCAAATTAAATGTGTCTAAAGGGGTGAATAAACGTATTCTGATCTAACCACATCTTAAGATGAGTTTGTAGGGATAGATCATGTCTAATGTCACTTTACTATCAATTTATTAGTGCGGTAAATAACATTTCATAGAAATTATGTTAGAGAGAAAATGATGGGAGCGCCTAGAAATTGTTTATAGAATATGTCTTTATTATTAACCATAGTTGTGGATACAATTCATAAGTCTTCAATAAATGCACTAGTGGCTACCGACCCTTCTAAATTCATTAATTTATACCGTTGGTTGCCTATCAGAGTATTAAATGTCCAGTTAGGGTTCTAATCTAAATTACTACAAGAATCTAACATTAACAAACAAACATGACTGTAATCAAATAAGGAAAACAAATTATTTCATACATATACATATTATTTGAAGCGTATGATGCACATGTGTATACATTTTAATATTTGAAAATAACTTTAATTATTAACTCTGTTAACATATTTACATGACAAATTTACATTGCTTCAATTATTTAACTTAAAACACCATTAAATGTATTTGAAAACATTGAGTAGTAGGGAAATTGCGGACTAACACCAACTGGTACAAATGTTCAACACCTGCGATGAAACTCGTATATTAAACAATACACAACACACACCAATGATTTTATCGTGTCGATTTTCTGTTATCGAGGACAAATCTCAAATGAAAACGCTTGCTCCTCAATTATATGTAAATGAATGTATTTTTCTGTGGTCCTTGTAGCTATATGTATATTTTTGTATGCTAATCTGTCTTGAAGACTTGATAGAACTTGTACAATATATAATCTGTATGGCAAGGACTACATGTACATATGTATATTTGGGTATTTCAATTTTAAGTCTAGAATAATGTCGTCATGTTTTATTACATAGTATCCTTGTAGTCGTTGAATTTATATCGTCCTCTAGCACACGGATATGACTTCAATATATCTGCATATATGAATTATACGTCAAAAAAAGTGAATTATTCACGCAATTTTTATTATATTTTGTTCACTAATCCGTGCAAATATCACTCAAATGATTTATTGAACAATTTACTATACCTAGTTAGAATTATTAATACTTTTTGTTAATTATTAGTAAACATAGATTTATTCGCGTTCCTTTTGATCTTTTAATTGCCTACCTGTTTATTTGAATGCGCTTGATTTTAAACGTGTAATATAAGTCATTTTAATTAATATTATACAAATGACGTTGACGATGATGATGTTGATGAAAGTAGGTCGGTTATATAAAATGTTAAGTTTAAATGTAATTTGCTTATTGGAAATGTTGTTTAAATTCTCTCAAAACGGAAATCAAATTCGTTTTCCATTTGTAATTTTAAAATTGGCAAATAGAAAGTGGAGACTGAATGATAGCATGAATAAACAAAAATATCTAAATAAAAATGTAGCTAATTTGATTCGATTTTGTTTCGTGTTTTATATACACGTGGGAGCATAATTGTTACTCCTATGGGGAATATTGAAACCGACAGTATGTCCATTACGATCAGAATGATGAAACATGAAAATTGATAATACAAGCATTATTAAATGGGATGTGTTACATTTTAATACATCCATTTATTAATTTGACTTTTTGTATTCAGTCGGCCAATAATCAACTAATTTGCTCTGATTTAAAAGAACTAACACATATTCCATTTGAATTGTTTACATTTAGATTGATTGTATTGATTCTCCGAATTCGATTGATAATTCTCATAGTTTTTTCAAGACAATCTTGAGTCTTGGTACATTCAAGGAATCGACATCAGTTGTGCACTGTACTACACCACACATTTGTCTGAAAACTTTTCATTGTCTTGGAAAAATAATCTTAGGCTTCCTTATGTATCTTTTTCGGCTATATGTTTGCTTTTTAGTCCTACTAAAGCACTTTGTTCCTCGTGCAATCAAGTTCTTTGCACTACCAGGAAATAGTGACGACAGTAAAATAACAAGAGACTTATGAAAAGGATGATTTATCGACGCTACACCTAATATCTAGAAGAAACTTCATGCAGTGATAAAACAATAAGAATATGAGCGAAAATTTACGAAATAAAATTCTTCTCTATAGATTTAATATTTCGTCATTTTAATTAGTTAAACCTTAAGGCGGCTTCAAGTTGACTTATCCTTCCATAATCAATCATTTTCAAGCTCGTAAGAGATTGAAAAAATCTTGAACCTATCTACATAAAAATTTGCTTTATATTTCTTATATTAAAGCTAAATAAATCTTGCCTCTTCTGGGAGTTGGATTGTTTTAATATAATAAAGAATAATGGCTGGGACTTTCTATAAAAGGGAAAAAATGTTGTACTTGTAAACATTCTTTTGACTCTGTTTCAACATAATAGAATTTCAAGATTGTTTCTTGAGGATTCATTCAATAAAGGTAACCGGAGGAAGACAATGTCAAACGGAATACCAATTTTGAATATTTGTCTAAAACGAAGATTTGATTGTAATTGCTTTAGTAAACAGAAGTTTGAAATCCGAGTAATTCGGAACACGTTACATATTTTATTATGAATGACACTGGAATCAGAAACGTAATAACAGAAGTCAAGCCACATTTTGTAATGAATCAGATATTTTCTAAGCGTATTTTCATGAAAAAATTGTAATTATCTTACAAATTTAATTTGTATGATTTTATTCCGTTGTAATCCATTTTGAACTGCAGTACACCACCTCATCTTTCATTCATTATTAGCAAAAATTATGCTCAACTGTCAGTTGTAGTGTTCCATTGTCTTTTTCGGTTGAAATCCACAGAGTGTTTTGTGCAGAAAATTTGCATTGTACATAATTATTTCGTACTTTTGGATGGCATCAAATTGTTTGGTAGTGAAACGAGTAATCGTTGAATTAAAAATAGCGTGACCTAAGGTTATAAAGAGAAAACAACATCAACTACGAAATGAAATTTTCTTTTCCCTAACTTCTACTTTGTTTTTGACCCTTAGCAAAATGTATATACGTATCTAAATATCAAACAATGCAATAAAACACGATTTTCGTTATTTTCGGGGTTCGTTTCCCCCTTATATATGCATATTGTCAATTGTGGTAATAGTAGGTGATAACAGTAGTAGTGGTAGTAGCTGTTCTACTATTGAATTTCCTTTTTACATTGTCCATAGTGCTGTTATACAACCGACGGTCCAATGATTCCAATCCATATTACTTCCGCAAAGTGGAAACATTCTCGGGATTTTATGATTGCGTACAATATTAGCTATTTGTTATTTTCACAGTCCGTTTAAATCTACAAATGTCAAATTCAATCGCGCGATTCAAATTGAAACATTTCAGTCGCATATGGTTTTTTATACTATATGCACTTTAATTTGCTTGCTATAAATCCCTTGATACCGTTTCCATTTTTAAAGTGTTCGAATTTTCCAATCTTCTTTCACTATCAGCATATATTGATATTGAAAAAATATCAAACAGTAATAAAAATGGTGTATTGTATGTACAATAGTCCCATGGTGACTTCGTCTAGCTGACTCCTAACAATACAAACGACCACAGAAATGGCTTATAGGATATTTTTTGTTGCGTAACTTTAAGTTTGACTAACTTAAAGTTGCTTAAGTAAACGGAAACATCCAAGCATTCAATGCGTTGCGAAAAACTTCAATATTTCTGTACTTATTAACGTATTAGCGTGAAACCATTCTTGTTGAACCAGTAAAGAAGGACAAAATTTGTACAAATAAAATAATTATTGTTCATAATAAATGAACTTTATAGAGTTGAAACGTGGTTAGATGAAGTAATTTGTGGTATATACGTACTGACATAAAAGCTTGTTGCTTTTATCATAGTATTACGTTTTACTATCCATAAGAAATGTTTGAAAATTGATAAACATTCTCTTAACAATTCAATCAATACGGTTTCATATTCCATATAATACAAGAAAATGTAAATATTTTGAGTAGTAGTATAGTCAAATCAATATCATAAATGTGATTTGAAGGTAAAACCTCTTTGAATCAAAAATATAAACAACTCACCTCTAAAATCAATGTTTCAGGATGTTGTTTTACGTCAATAATAACATTATTGACGTAAAATAAGTAATCAGACACAAATAAACTAGATACTATGTAGGATCAATCAACAAAATACGATCCGTTATTCTATGATCAAAGCTTTTATAGCGAGTCAGTACATTCATGTTGGTAGATGAATATTGATTGAAGCTTTAATTGCAAATACGCAATCAAATGACTTTAAATTGCAGAATAAATTTTGTCCACTTATGTAGATTTCAATTAGATATCTATTGATACCATTGTTTTTTCCCCTTGCCATTTGTATTCGTTTCGTATTTTAGAGTAACTTTTCTAAAATATCGATTGAAGTTGGAAAGTTTCAAAGTTTATTCAACAATCCATTGAAGCCAACTGTGTCGACCAGTTCGTCCATTGTGCAAGTTTTTGTATTTGAACTTCTGTATACATCACGCTTTATTTTCATGTTTGTCGATTGTTGTACTTTATATAAAAGTAACAGAATAAAATGAGACGTCATTGTTTTAGGTTTTATTAATAGTAGAAGATACAAATTCAACAGACATTACTTTAAAACATTTCGCTTGTTTCCTGAATACACAGCAAAATATCAGTATTGCACGTACATGCTTTGTGACACCTGTTTGCTATCTAATATCAAAATATATACAAAACAAATGCCAGTATATATAGATTCCAGTTCCAAGTCTTTTTATGATCATGCTTAAAACACATATGGAATTTAGTAGTATTCATTAAAAATGATATAATTGAAATTTCCTGTAATGTCAACTGCACTCAAACGAAATTAATTAAAACCGTTTTGAATTCTTAAAACAATTTAAATAAAATCATTCTCTGACGAATCGTTGTTGCGAGAGAAGCAAATAAAACTTATTCATTCAATGCAAGAACTCACCAATAAACCAATATATATATATATATATATATATATATATATATATATATATATATACGTATCAAAAGTAAGATTTCCATTAAGATAAATTTCATTAAGGTTACTTTATTTATTTACAATACATATGTTACTAGGGATGTATTCTGATAAATTCTATTAATGTGATGTTCCGTCGTAAACTAAAAATTTTTTGAAGACGATCTCATCTCTTTGATGTCAATGAAGAAATATTTCTTTAAATGAAACATTCGTGTTTTTATGATCTATTGATGACCAAACCGTGAAAATCTATTTTTAGAGAAAGAAGTTTGAAATGTCATTGTATTTTGTTAGTTTTACCGTGATCTACATGACAATGAAACTGATAACAATAGACGTATCAGATCTGCCAAGGTAAATATGAATTGTGAGAGTTTATGCTTATTATTTATTACTACTCTTTATAGAAATTCTGTTATGCTCTTAAAATCAAGTCGATCAAATAGAAATGGTTGAAATATGTTGTATTTTTAAAACAATTCTAATTACGTGACTAGAAAACCAAGCATATATATTTACCTTACCGTAATTTATGGTACATTTAGCGTAACGCGCCTATTAGTATGACTTCGTGGGAAGTTTCTAAAAACTTAAACGTAGCGTAATTCCTATTCGCGACTTATACAATTAAAGGGTCGTTATCGAGGGGTAAATGTTTATCTTCTAGAACGAACAAAGGGAATTTACTCCTGAAAACTATAACAATATAACGGCACCTTCGCATCTATTGTAGGCTACCCAACTTTTCAACAATGGGATTCTCATGAATTCCTTACATACAGCGTGTTCTATCTGACGATTTGCAATGTAACACGCAAAGAATGATGCGGACACTATTTGGGAAATGTGGTAAATGAAAATCAATTATTATTTTCTATGATTGATAAGTGGAATAGTTTTTACTTATTGAACAAATCTATCTCCAAAGAAGGAAATAACAGCAATGCGAAGGTATATTCGTTTTAATGCAATGTTGAAATTTCTAATGTCATAAAATATAATTATCATCATTA
Organism: Meloe dianella; assembly: GCA_028455855.1. Classification (NCBI taxonomy): domain Eukaryota; kingdom Metazoa; phylum Arthropoda; class Insecta; order Coleoptera; family Meloidae; genus Meloe; species Meloe dianella. The sequence continues at coordinate 1,985,289 of JAPTHL010000060.1, forward strand.
TTGTACATTGTACATTTTTCATAAATCTAATTCACAATTATACTCATTTAGGATAGATATATTTCATGTTTGTTAATATGAAAGATTTTTTTTATTAAATAACCAACGGATTCAGAAAGTACACACGAATATCGTCTGGTCTCTTCGCTCTCGAACAAACAATACTTTCGATTTAGGACTGTAGAACTTACAGTCATGTTGTTCTAACAGTTGTCAACTATTCGATAAATATGTTGCAAATAGTTAAATGCCTCCACCACCCAAAAGAAAAACGCTGTGAAAACTAACACGAATTGTGTTAAACGGAGCCAACATGGAGTGTTAAATTCTCGCTATTGGCATTAATTCGAATTACTTGGTCGTTATTAGACGATAGTACACTATTGTGAGCTTCTTTGCATTTCAACGTGTTTTGTAATTTTTCGTCTACTTTCTCCAACATCTACTTCTATATCAATAATCAAATAATCAAAAAGAATGTCTTGTATTTGGAAAGAACTTCTTTTAAAAGGAAAATCATAATTGCTCCAATCTTGTTAGGAAAATTGTTTTGTTTTTATATTAAAGTAAATATAAATAAAATTTTTTTCAAAGTAGATTGAATATTTGAAATTCCTGTAGGTGTTTTCAATTTCTATTGTAAAGGATTAAATATAATTGAATATACGTCTTCGTGCTTTCTTCCCCATCTACTCCTCAAGATATATTTATCATTATCAGTCTTTAACTCTGTCGTAAACTGTGTCCACTGAGACTTTTCTTAAGTGATTGAATACACCCTGATACTCTCAAAATACTACTCTGATTTTATTCCCGATCGTGATTATATTAAACGATAATCAGTCACTGATAAGTTTTTCTTCCTAGAAATTTTCCTACCGTGTTCTGTTCTGGGCCTTGTTAGTCTCTTATGATTTAGGATCAACTCCTTCATTAAAAGTTTTCTATTTTTCTCTACCACATATTGTCATCGTCAAGATCGATTGAACGCAAATGTAATTAAATAATAAAAAAAAAGATTTTACTTTCATTTATTATATTGATATAATAATAAATTAATGAATTTATGAATTAATTATAACTGTTAAATGAAACATAACTAAAGATTAATCTTTAATGAAAATTTCTACTATCCACGAGATTATTAGTTCTACCTGGCTGTACTGGCATCATCTGTACCGGAACATTAATTACTGGTTTAATTACATTTCCCCCTAAAACTGTTGAAGACGATTAACCATATTTGCTAACACACGATATTCAAGTAATTTTTATTCTAATTTTAATATCCATGTAGGTTTTTTTTTGTGGTAAAAAGTATTCGTTTTACAATTATACCGGATAATAATTGTTCAACAGTAACCAATATCGATTAAATGTAATGAGCGCGTTTGTATTCTTTTTTGTATCAGTCTTCATTTAATTACATCAGTACCTGGATACTGACCCGATTTCCAACAGGAAGTCCTGTATGGAGTGAGACAGGACTTTGTTCGTTTCACTAATCTGTGTCGTTCCAGTTTGCCAGTAGCTAGTCATTAACACATTGAATTACAACATTTGCGAAATGAGTTAGTTTTATAATAACTGTTATTTAAAATAAAAAACGTAATTGAAGTTCAAAAATAGTAAATTTGAAATTATTCTTTTGCAGAAAATCCAAGATTTAGTGAACCAATCACTAATGTTACTGTACCAGTTGGTAGAGAAGCTATATTAGCTTGTTTAGTGGAGGATTTAGGTGCTTATAAGGTGAGTTTTATTTAATGTATAAAAAGTAGTCTTTTAGCTTGATTTACTATCCTGTCAAAACATTTGATCTTTTGCTATATTTATCAAAAATTTTTTATATTGAAAATTGATATCCCTTTTGTCTTCTTAAACGATATATCACAATGTAAAGGAAACGTTGTCTATAAAACGGACGTATATTAACCTCAGTTGAATCTGTGGACGAATTTGTCACACCTCACCTATCTCCGTTACATGATCGATTCATATTGTTCCCAATTGAATGTCGAGAATTCGACTAGAACACACGATAGAGGAAATGTCAAAGATTAAAATGGGAAATGGTAGAATATAGAAAGAAAAAAAGCGTCTGAATTAAACTGAACCAAGTGAAATGTTGCTAGTATTTTCGAATTATAATGAAAATTTAACTGAATTTGTCTTGAACAGCAATGCAATAATATGTACATATCGACGACACATACAGATAATATACCAAATTATAGGACAATTATTTTAAAATTGATACATAAACGTGATCGAAGGGGACAAAATCGAATTGAATGAAGCTTGTCCCCTTATTTTCATCTATTCAACATGCAATCCTCATTACTCCTATAATTTTTTTCATTTGAAAAACAACCCTGCAAGCTATGTTTACATTAAAAATATTTGTTATTTAATGAAATTTTAATTAATACATCAAAGTAGAGCTGTATTTATTTCGACATTGTTATTGTTAATTGAAATGAAATACTAAATTGAGTAAATTTCTACTGTTTCTGTAATTCTTTTTCCCTAACATTCTGTAATATTCTGATTCATGTTCATTAGCAGTATGCCAGTCACAATTTCATTAATAGAGTATTTCAACTAATCAGTTTACTGTCCCGAACAATAATAGGGGAATTTCTTTTCCTAAAAACAATGACAACAGTAGTAGTTAGTTTAGAGCATAATTATCTACCTACATAGATAATCTGTATGTAGATAAATAAATGTAGGTGAATCAGATAAGGGTAATTTTCATTCGAACAATAGGAGTTTCGATCAATTGTTGGGAAGCAAAAGCTTGATGATTATTTAATAGGTTATTCAGTTATAACTAGAATAATAGATCTCAATATTATAGGGAGAGAATCAATGTGTTGCGTTTAATTAAATTTCATAGGAAATGTTGATTAACTATAAATGTAAATTTATACAAAAAGAGAATAACTAAAGTTAAGTATAGTGAATTGAAAATAACTTGGCCCATTTGACTCTAAACCATGAAAGCTTCAAACACATATGCAAGTAGCTTATTGGATTAGTTACAGAAATCAATGTTTAAGTTTGCAATTCTTAATTCAGACAATATTCTTTTATGCGCTTCAATACAGTAGTTCCTTGGGCTCCTGAAAGCACTTAGGTTTTTTCATCCTGTTGAATTCATCCTCTTTCGACTTAAGTTCGACCGTGTCTTGAATTAGCCTAAAGTTGCATGAATTTAAAACTCATTTTATTTTGCACACACTTAAATTCTACAATTTGCTCAAGAAACATAAATGTGGTTTAAGGTAAGGTCGAGCTTAGTCGAGATTTAAGAAGGCCAAATGAAGCGGTCCTAACTTATATCAGTAACTTATTTGACTTTTGTGATAACTCTTACAGATGCTGCTTAACTTTACGCTTGCTTCATTTTGGACACTTGAAGAGTCACACTTAAATCTTAGCACACCGATTGTCGTGTATTTGAAGAAATTTCGTTTAATAACTGCTAAAATTCTCTATTATTGCTTTAACTACTTTAAAGTTAAACTTACTAAGTGAAAATAGATTTACTGGAATTGAATAAGTACTTTCCGTCAGTATCAAACAAAGAATCCATTCCGTACTCTTCCAACTGTAATTGTCACAAAATTTAAGAACATGAATAGACTTCTGGGGGTGGAAATTCATTATTTTTTTCTCAGAATAATTCTATAATGTCACAGTAAATATCAGGTTTCATTGTAATCAACGGAGGAGATGATAAATTTTGATAATCTTAAGGGAGAGTTACCCCTCAATGTTGAAATAACTTCTTGACATATTGTACACTAATAATACATTTGGTATTATGTCATATCAAAATATTAACTTTCGTTCCCTAAAGATTCGTTTTCTCATATATTATTGAAAATACATATACAAAAATATGTTTAGAATTCTCCTTAATTTCTTTTAGAAGGAAGCATCTAATGGATATTTTTATTAATGTAATACTTAAGAGACTACCGGTTTTTTTTGTATTACTCAATTTTTTTATATGTACACATTAAAGTTAAAAAAGCTACTTTTTTCATTTGTGAATTTCAGTTTGAAATTTCCTAAATTCATGACAACAAAGGGTTTGAAGTTAATAAAGAGGCTGCCCCAGGTTATGGTCCTTATTTGTTTTTGAAAAACTACAGTTGATTAAAAACCGCAAAAGTTCAATATTAAAGGTGACGTTTAGTAGTGTCTGGTTCTCATAATACATCAGAAAACAAAAAGAATGAGATTGTTAATATGAAAAATTAGGGAGAGAATGGTAATTTTATATTGCCGTTTGTGCATTTACTGAAACTGAAAATTCGAATACACCCTAATTGACAAATTGTTAAGCTCCCAACTCGTGTGTTCGACACAGATGATTATTGTGGTACACTATACAGACAGCAAAAAGATTTATCCTCCCTTTACGAAAACCAATAGATAAAATAATGAAGTTTGACTTCAAACAAAGGCATTCAGTTATATTACATTCGATAATTACATCTACGATCAGTCTATTAAAATCGGCCCCAACAAGAGATTTTTTTTGGCGAAAATTGCAATTATTGTATTTGTTCGAAAGGCTAAATAGACAAAATACCATCAGGATTAATTCATTCTTCACTTGAAACAAAACAAAAAAATATGTAATGGAAAATTTCTCGTATACACTAATTTCAAATATCGATTTGAATGTTATTATCCGCATGGAATAACACGTATCAGCAGAAAAAATGGAAAACTGGCCGATAGATGAATGTTCATTTCTGTTTAATATACATACAGTCATTTTAATTCAATTCGCTTTTTTTCTATTGAATCAATATAGATTTGTTCTTCCATTAAATTTCATTCACATTAGGCTTTATGTATAATAAATCAATATCTTGGTGTGAATTTTATATTTTGCAATTGTAGCTTTATCATAAATATCTTATGGAACACATAGATTCTCTATTCACAGAATCAGTGAATTCTAACGTTATGGTGCATTATTGCTATATTTTTGTATTTAAAATATATCAATACATAGATTTTGTTTTCTTTTTTAGGTGGCATGGTTGCGTGTGGACACGCAGACAATTTTAACTATTCACAGCCATGTTATTACCAAAAATCATCGTATTGGTGTGACTCACAGCGAACACAAAACGTGGTATCTTCACATTAAGGAAGTGAGAGAATCGGATAAAGGATGGTACATGTGTCAGATCAACACCGATCCTATGAAAAGCCAAGTCGGATATCTTGACATTGTCGGTATGTTGGAAATTATTTACAAAGCGATTTCTAATAAACAAACAATTTTATTGTTGTCCAATAATCAACTTAACACATATTTGTACATCATGCTAGGATTGTGTATCAGTATTTTTTAATATAATTAAAACGAAACTTTGAATAATTAAAAAATAAATTGTATTGCGATGCATTTGACAACAAAGTAGTAAAAATGGTAACAATAGTTTAACAAAACAGTTGATTGATGTCAAACTCTCATTAAAATGATTAGGTAATAAAAATTTAATCTCTTTGTATTTCGGAGTGTTTGATTCAAATGTAGGGAAAATAACATAAGTGTAATGATTTTACTGTCTGTGTTATATGATTGAGATTAAATCAAATAAATACGCAGCTTCACGATGTAGCTAATTGGTTATTCTTAAAGGCTTCCATGGGCCATCAAATTTGCTTGATAAATTACCAAACTGATTGACAACAGTGTTCATTATAAAAAATGTTGTAGTATATCATTAAATATGCTAAATTGGAAACTAATTTGGACTTATAATGATCCTTAACTAGCTCTTTACTCAAGAATTATGCGATAAACATTAGCGCTTACAGCGAAATGTTAAAAAGACAGATTCATTAATCATATAACTTCAATACTTTTTCATTGAAATAGCATCTAAAATTGGAACGTTTTGTTGTCTACATAGATACATGATTAAAGTAGTACAAATTCATTTCGTTTTAGACAAAAATATTTGAGGCATTTCTCTATTATTGAAGCAAAAGAAATTAGCAATAGTTTAGAGAGTCCGTGCAAAAAAGTATCGTTTAAATTACGTTGTTATTTACCGTGTACGAAACAAAATTTCCGTGTAGATCAAGGTAGCGCCAGAAATATTTGTTTGATTCTTATTATCTAGCAAATTTGGATCTCTATGTAACGATAATGTTGGAAGTGTTTAAATAATTTAAACAAATTAATATTTATGAGACAGTCTCGTACCTTATGTCAATAAATTGCTTCTACTGATAGACATCCCTAATCTCATCTGTCTATTTTGTATCTTTAAATACCACCCAAGTCAAATAATGTTAAATATATCAACATGATCTTCTATTATTTAGTAGTTTTCTAATTAGATTCGATAGAAATCGAATTCATCATAGATTTTCAAAAATTAGAAATCAATCAGGTTAAATTCGATTTATTGGATTTTGAGAATTTTTTCCTTACGGTTTGATAAGAAAGTGTTTCTTTTTATTGAATTAAATTAATAATTAAAAATAATTCGATTTTACATCTGCGGATTCACTTTATCAGTATTGATAATAATACAGGCGTATTTCACTAAGGAAAATGATTAATGTTTAACATTTTAAATGGAGCTGTTATTTCTATTTATATTTATTTATTTCTTAAAAGAAATACGTACGTTTATAATACAACGTCTGTCAACAATTGCCAAGAAAAAAATTTAAATTAAATATTTACCGACGTCGAAATAAATAAATTTCCAATCTACACTTGGTAAACTAACGAAATTATTAGATACAAAAAAAATTTGTATATAATCAAAAACTAAGTTTGCATCTATGTGGGATTTCTAATTTGCTATAAGATAATTTCGTGTTAATAGTTTTGGTCATTTTGTTGGTAGGCGAAATTTAGTTAACTAACTCTATCCTTCTCTTGTTATTCTCGTCCTTAATTCAACATCTACTAAAATAAGATGATATGATCCAAGGTAAATTGTATACAAATCCATTCGCCAACACAGACAATGAAAGAGATAGAAACTAGCTGCAGGACTCGGTAGGAAGCTAAAAGGACTCTCGAGGCAAGTAATGAATAGCAAGTATACGAGATCTCAACGAAACGGATTGTTTTATTCGCGTTCTCGCTCTTATTTGCTATTTGTGTACAGACTATAGAATCAAACATATATATAGATATAGAGACTATAGTCCTTTCTCACAGAAGAGTTTCCCTAAGGACTTGTAATTCAATAGTATAATCTCAACAACAGCCGCAGTTTCTACAATCTTTTTCCAACATGGTTGGAACGGTAAAAAGAAGAGAAAAAGAAATAGGAATCGGGATACCACCACTTTCTCAACACTAGATCTGTATTGCATCCGCACAACATCTGGATAGTTCTTTTATTTCTAATATAAATTCAATTTAAGTTTTAATGAAATTTCATAACGAAAATATAACTTGTGCTCAATCAATAAATAAACTCTTATTGATGTTAAGTATAATAAACTGTTAAATAATCAAATTGTATAAAAGAAGGTGAAATATTATTTAGGCTTTGCGTGTTTTAGATCAATTTGAAATTGACATTAGTGAATATCAGAACAATAATAACAATCTGTAAACGCAATTCTTTATTGCAGTTTACCAACAGAACGATGTTTCCGTCATATTTATCCTTACACGTAATTCATTTGACGCTCTTCTTTACAAACGAAAACCATTAAAGTGATAATGTGTTGTGAATGAATACAGCATACAAATATATAAACTATTCTACGTATCACGTCTGTCATATGCCATGAAAAAAATATATATATGTAGATATTACAACATTTTTTCCAACGATTTCTAGTTATTTTTTTTATCATTTCGTGCAGTAAATAAAACTAATCAGAGATATTATTATCGAAAGAACCGTCCTAACTTTAGCAATAGTGCCTGAGCTTGATAAATTTTGGCAATTGCAAAAATTACAGCAGCAGAAACTATTCGAGAATCAATAATCCAGTTCGTGATAGATTCTTTAGTTCATCATTTTATGTCTACTTACAATATTGTCTTTCAATGAAAGCTATAATCCCTTAAATGAAAGAGGAAGGGAAAATTAGAAAATTTTCTATAATTGTAGAGGTCGAATTTGTATTGTTTTGCCTGACGGTAGTAAAGATAATAATTTTCTGCTGGTATGTCAAAAGAAGTGAGGAAATACGGTCAAGTCGACCGTTTCAGAATAAGCGAGCTATACAAGGGATACCTAGGAGTAGATTGTTGTCAGTTGGGTTGATTTATTTTTGATGTTTTGCAAGAATAATCAACTTTACTTCTAAAGACCTGTTAACAAAAGTAATCATTAATTATAAATTTCCAATAGTGGAGGTTCTGTATTTCGACCAATATTTGACGATAATACATAATCTCAATGTTTCAAGGAATTCCTAATTCCCTATTTGAAACAATTGCCTTGAGTAATAATCATCCAAAGATCATTAACAATGGTTTCTAGTGTTTTAGTTCCTAGTCAAGAATCCCAACAAAACAATTCCTAGTTGGTGTTGTATTTGTTGACTATGTCCATCCTGTTAGTTGTTCTCATTATTACAGCAACTTGTGTATGTATATACAATCAACCATGTGCGTTAACTTGTTATTGTGTTTCTACAATAGGAATACCACAATGGTGGATAATATAAATCAATTAGTTGCCGGGAGTCATGAGCCTTCTATTAAATAGGAAACGACAGGCAACTTGACGTTTCTCTATATGTATGAAAGCCAAGAAGCGGCAACATTAAAACGTTACTATGATTCGGTGTTATGTAATTTGATGGCTACTTTGCATAAATTTGCATGTTATTGAAGATTGGGATGGGTTGGGAGTAATTAAAGATCATACTACCATCATCATTATATAGAGATGATATAGTTGGAATTACACAAGACGACATCCATTACAACACAGAGTAAATTTAGTAGCTTTCGGGCAAGTGAGTTTACCTGAGAGATGCCCCTGGATTACCTCTAGTCGCTTATACCTACATTTATTATAACAGCTTTACCTAATTTGATTATTAATTTATTTGGAAAGTTACTTGGATATGTCGTCCAACCACTGAACAATCCACAGAACGGAAATTATAATGAGTTTAAAGTTGAAGCGGAAAGGGTTGGGCACTGTTACGTTCCGATTTTGATACCTGATAAAATCATAAATTAACTACAATTATTGATTGATGAAACATCTAAATACAAAATGAATTTTTCAATTATTTAAATAATTATTAATTAATCGACAAAATATGAAACATTGAAATATTCATGATTCATAAATATTTTAAAAGATTGTTGAAAATTTTCTAATTTAACGTACTCGTTGGTTTTGTAGTTGTCTCACGTTTCTGTTCAGGGCAAGGGACAAACATGCAATCCCAAGGGTTTACACGTGAAATCGTCAATTCTAAAGGAAACGAATATAGAACAACACAGCCACAGACAAAAATATATTGTTATTAGCACCAGACTTTTACGTGCGAAAGACCAACGAAATACTCGAAGCTCTCATAATGGAACTCCAAAAAAACTGAACACTCTCTATTTAACGAGAAAACGAAATTGAACGCCTCTTACACAAATAATTGCAAATTTCTCAACCATTTGGAAACTTCTAATAAATAAAATTAAAACTACTACTGCAAACAGAAATAATCGATACAAATGTCATTATTACCATTATTTGTTCTATAATAAAATAGATAAATAGGTAGTTATTGTTTATCATTTGAACAACACATAAAAATATTATGATTCGCTGTCATTTTCCAACATATTTCAATTACAGTACCTCCTGACATTCTCGATTATCCAACAAGTACTGATATGGTGGTTAGAGAGGGCTCGAATGTGAATCTACGTTGTGTTGCTAAAGGATCGCCTGAACCATCAATCACCTGGAAACGTGAAACTGGCGAACCACTACTTCTACCAACAGGTGAAGAAGGTAAGACAAATTTACAATTGTTATTCTATTGTTAACGGTTATATAAAAGCTTTATTTTTCTAGTAGTTCATCAAAAGAAAAAAACAATGTTCAATGTAAACTAAATATACACGCTTAGGAAATTGTATTTCTATTTATTCGTATATCAATCATTTAAAAAATGCATAGAATTGACTGATGTATTGTAACGATTATAATCATGTAAATACACTGGTTAAAGCTTATCGATTAACCGCACATCGTGATTGTAGATTTTTTGCGTCATAACATTTTTGTTTTTGTATAGTTCAATGATTGGAACGTTTTATTAAATTCTCTATTGATAACATGTCTATATCAAAACGATTACATATTTTGATCGTTGATGGTTTATTATCGGATTAGTTTTGCGTGCTAGTACAGTATAAAGTATGTATTTCATCAACTTTCCTTATTTTCCTAGCAACTTTTCTTTCAAAGAAGCAAAACAAAAAAATTACATAAATTGTTTACAACTTATATAAAAGTTATAAACTTCAAACGAATATAATTGTTTGAAATAAAGTTTAGAAGATAATAAATTCAAAAATTCTGTCGTATTTTCTACAAAACAGAGGTGTAATTTTTGTTAATTATTGCCTTGAGTTCTTTAAAGAACTTTGAATCTATGATGTGCACGTTATTTCTTCAAGTGCTTCTAGGAAATAAAAGTACACTCTACTGAAAAGAATAGAGTGTGGCAGGTGTTGCAAATACAGGGATGAATAGTTCTTAACAAGATTAAGGAGTAAAGGACTAGTGTGAGAACGATTGTATGGTGTTTTGTACAAAGACTCAATTGTGTAATATATACCGCGTTCCACCAAAGAATCGTATTCATGTTGATTAGTTCACCAATTTTGACACAATGCAGATTATAGTCAGATTACGTTATAGGGTTTACGATAGACAAATTTACATTTTCTGCCTTTTAAGATTTTTTTCCAATCTCAGTTATTCAACGAGGAACGGGATTATATATACAGACAAAAGCTGTCACTTATCCACTCTGTCACCTTAACCCGATACACCTTGTCATAGTTTCTAACAACGACAAAACAAATAAAAAAATTTTAATGAAGTAATGATTACGAGACATCAATTTGTTCATGTTTTGACTACAACGCTAGGTTTTTGACGCAAATCACTGTCAGATTTGCCCAGTTTTTCGAGGTGGTATCTAAATGATCAATGCCTGTCGCATACCTGAACATTGTCTCCAGTAGAGCACCTTTGTGCTCCATTCCCAGCCATTGATCTGCTCTCTGAGGGTTTTGGTTAACTCACAGGATGGCTCCGAACATATGGATGGATCACCTGTTCTAGCAAGGTAGTTTCCAGCAAATCCCTGCTGCCCTGGCACCCATGCAAGTGTAAGTTTGTTGCCCTTTGCTAGTTTTTTCAGGAATTGACGACAATCCCAGATGGTCTTCGACTCAAGGCTGTAGGCCTTTAGTGTTTTCAGTACCGCCTTGCTGTCTGTCAAAATTAGAGTTTGTTCAGTAATTTTCGAGATTGGCTTTAACTGCGTCAAACTGTTCTTCTATAGCTACAGTAGTAGATGAAGACCAAAAGAAAAACAACCAGTCATTGAACCAGTTATTTTAATCATTAATAAACACCTTTTAAGTAAAATCACTTTTTAATATCAAATCTTATCATTCATTTCCTTTCTTTCATGTTCTCTTTCTCTCATAGACATGTAGTTCAGTAAGTAGTGTAGTAATGGTTTGGATAGTTACTATGGTACGGATAACTAATGCTTCAAATAATTGACGTTCGGATAAGTATACTATATTTGTTATTTTTACATTTTGAATTGCCTACGTACCAACACGTATCTTCTGCAATAAATAAAACAAAATCACTCTGAAACACATTTCTGATAGTGTGGAGATGAAGAGTAAATAAATAATACAATATTCAGGGACGGAGAAGCTGGACTAACACTGGTTGGGTGGGGACCTATCCAATTGACTCATGTTTGGATTGGTTAGACGACTCATTCACCACTTTGTCGAAAACTGCTTTTTTTTTAATATAAAATACATATATTTTATTTGAATAAATGTAATTTGGTGTTCATAATTCATTATTTAAAAAAAAGTAATAATATACAAAGAATTTAGAAAAGCAACTATTTCTCCCAAGTGCCAATTAAAATTTTCTAAGTGTTATCCGTTATTTAGCTAACCACTATTGCGTCAATTGTCTGTCAGGCGTTTTTTCTAAATTTTTATTTATTCTTGAATCTATTGTGAATATTTATTGATACATTTATTGGACGAATGATGTAGAACCATTGATTAACATAAATTTGGATATTCTTCAACAATACTTTATCTATATGTTTCGCAACCCGTCTGTATTTACTTAAATGATACTTTCCCTTAGACATCTTATAATATACTCTCAAATAGAATTACATGGTTCCTAATCTTTTTATGAAGATTAAATTAGAGCAATTGTCGGCATCTTATTCTGTTAAATGTTACATTTGCGAAATTTAGTTAGTTGTTTTGATGATATTATCGCAAAATTTCAAATAAAATTCAATCTATTATTGATGTTTGTACATTATTCTACTCATATATATATATATATATATATATATATATATATATATATATATCTTTCTCTGAATAGTTATTTTTATAGGACGAGAAACGTACGTGCAAGGATTTTATGGATTGTTGTTGTATAAAGTATTGCTGAAAAACTGCTATTGTCAATAAAAGCAAATCAACGAATTCTCTCCTGAGATTCGAAACGTTTCTAATTTGTTTAATGCAATACGTTTTTATTTATCACTGTCTACACTAGCTAATGAACGATTCGTTTTTGTTCTAGTGAGTAGTGTCGAAGGACCAGTGTTGAATATAACACGAGTCAGTAGACAACAAATGGGTCCCTATTTGTGCATTGCTTCAAATGGTATTCCACCATCAGTCAGTAAACGCATTATGCTTATTGTACATTGTAAGCATTTCATATAATTTGTATTTATCATCAATCAAATTGATTTGATCTCTTCTTGCTCTCTTTAGTCCCACCAATGATTTGGATTCAAAACCAACTAGTCGGTGCCTACGAAGGACAACACATAACGCTTGAATGTCATTCGGAAGCCTTTCCCAAGTCTATTAACTATTGGACCACAGACAAAGGCGAAATTGTTCCACAAAGTTTGTAATCTTATCTATCTTTCTTTTTATTATTATTTATGTTTGTGTAAACGTAGAACGTGTTGCTTTTAAGATAAATTGTGATTTCTAGATTATATTTCAGTTAAATTGTAAAAGCTAAAGTGTATACGATAAAAAAAAAACTTTATCAATATAGATACTTAACTTTAGGTTCAACATACTGAACACTGAGCACTTTATCATCCGTTATTCTATTATTGTACCCTTTTTCGTTGTTTTTTTCCACTTTTCAAGTTTGATTTCACCACTCTTATAACTTTTTTTTTATTATTAACAAACACAGCCCAGGTGGTTCATTAATTGCAACTTTCAAACTTATACTAATTACATCAAAACTGATGCTGATCAACAAAACGTCAAGTGTCGATCAATGTTGGATAATATATGAATAAAGTTCAACATTTTCACATACTCATTAATTTGCAATAATAGTGAACAAGTTGTGTAATCGAGTAGTTCTACGAAAATCTTTAAAATACAATTGAACACGCAGTGCAATTCTCGGAATTTATTCTTGAAAAATTCAATATTACTGAATGTATACGTGTAATATAAGAATTACTCATAAAATCAATAATTTTCCCGGTTGTAAATTCGAAAATAGTTCATAAAAAATTTTACAACATCTATAAATGATTATATTGGATATTTCCAGGTGGAAAATATGAGCCATCTTATTCAACAAATAACTACAAGATTCACATGAAACTGACCATACGATCAATAACACCAACAGATTATGGAAATTATAAGTGTGTTTCAAAAAATTCTCTTGGTGATACAGATGGAACGATACAAGTTTTCGGTAAGCTCATTGAATCAATATCATTTTAAATGATTATATAATGAACGAATAAGAAAAGTTGACTTTATTACATTCTGTCTTAATACTCAATTTTCTGCTTTTCTTTGTATATGTATATCTATATAGAAAATTTTCCATCTTTGACTGGCGAACCGGGCAATCGTATTTCGTGCATCAAAGACCAAGCTAAATAACTTAGGCTCTACTTTGCAAACTATACATCCCAATTCCTAATTAAACATTTATGCTTTCAATGTTAAGAAAGTTGAAGGCAATCAGTAGAAAATTAAGTAAAATCAACATCATTCAAAATATGAAAGAGAGTACCTCGTATAAAATTAATTTTGACGTAGTTTATTGAAAAATAGATGATTTTAACAATAGAAAAATAAATTGTGCCAATCTGATTTTATCGAAAATCACCTAATATTATCATCTATATTTGATTTTGTATGTTAGTGTGTTCTTATTGAGAATTGATAGAATGCGTTCGGCATAATAAATATAATATTAAATATTTACTAAATCTACATATTTTCTTTCTCTGGTTACAGCTATTCCTAAACCATCAAAACTTTCAAATGGTTTATCAAGAAAAGGTGAGTTTCTAACATTTAACCCTACCTAAAACTTCTCCAAGTACGTGATGTAATTTATAAAACCGATGTTCCACTCTACCACCAAGTTATTTATCGCCTTTTGATCGTTATTTATGTTCAGTTTCAATCTAACAACATGCCTAGACAATCAATTAACAATTGTTAATAAATAATTCAATTTGTTATATATATATATATATACATAGTATTATTGTGTTTGTTGTGGTTAGCGGATGTTATCCACATTTGTTTAAACTTCGCTCCATATCTTGATTGATCTACAAAACCCCAGCATGGTGCAGACTGTCACGAATTAACAAGCAGTATTCCGCACTTCCCAGTCACTTAGAAACGGATTTTTGGCAGAAATGTCATGTTAACATGCAATTTGATAATTTATTTCACTTACAAATCAACGCTAGTTACGTTTTATAAATTATAGATAACCAGTAGTTCGTTGGTGTTTAGTGTTTATTAATTTTCAGTTGTAAAATTCTATTATTTTACAGGAAACCTAAGAAAGAAGACGAATAATGCTGTAGATGGTTTAGGCGATATTCCTGATGGTAGGTATCTTTTTTTTTTTGAAATATCATATCATGATTGGACTGAAAACAATTATAATGAGAGAGTAAAATGAATCACAAATCTAGGGTAGATTAGGCTTATTATTTTCTCTTATTACACAAAACAAGTAGAATTGTGTACTTTGTAATTACTATATATAGAATTTGAGGAAAGTGTTTCCAAATTACAAATTCTGTTCATTTTGATTAATACATGTTTATTTACAAACAGTAGATTGTAGTAAAATTCAGTTTGACTGCATTCTAAATTAAGCAAAGTTAATTTTCAGTTTAACATACAGTTTGTATAAATCGAATAATTATAGGAAAGCTAATTTTCTTCATAATCTTATATTTTAATCTGAATGACTGAATGACATGAAGCATAGAAACAAGTTGACTTAAATTGAATTCCTCAAGAAAATGTACGATCTGAAAATTTTCTGGTATCTGAAAGAGAAATTGCGTTTTGATAGTTTTATGATTAGATATTTTGAACTTTTTTGTGTTATATAGAGTTTATTCTTTAATTCCTTTTGTCATCTCCATATCATCAAGCGGATGATTTGTTTTCACTAATTTACGTCACCTGTTTTTCTTTTTTCAATTCACACGATTTTTCAAGCTTTTCTTCTCTAGTGATAAATGAAGGTAAGAATTTTACGCCTCAAAAATCATGCCTCCCAACACTTTTCTTGAATTGTTAGTACCTTAATATACATTTATAATACCTTGCATTAGTATTCCCCGCATATTTAAGGGTAGCTAAAACATTCTAAATTGACTTCTTCACGGATATATAGTACGCTTTTGGATAAATATATGGGTACTTATATTTTGGAACCATCTGGCATATTTGTAACTCTTCTAATACCTGTTTCTCATTGGAAAACCCGGATAATTAAATAGTTGTATCTTTAAGTAACTTTGTATAGAAGTCATTTCGTTTATTTTCATTTGTTCACATTTCAAAAACAATTTGCGTTTGTGCATCTCCAAAGAAAAACCTCTCCTATTGTTGTTTTCTGAATGTCGCTATGTCTGCATGGCACATACCGTAAGATTCAAAGATGTAGGTACATAGAGAAAGAGAGAGAGAGTCAGGCATATTTTTTACATTAGAGACGGAAGAGAGTGGTACCATTGTCTAAAGGTTGTTTATAGTTGAAATTTCTCACCCTCTGATCGCTAATTTTCTTTTTATCTCATTTTAATTTATCTGAAAGCCGTAAGACAAGGTAACGCTTGTCTTTTTCCTAGATCCTTGAATCGTACGGTACGAATCGGCAACACTTTATGTTGGTACCCAAAAATAGAAAAGTGATCCGAAAGGTCCCCATTGATCTTTACGTTGAGTTCGTTTCACCATCAGTAGATTCAGTATTTTTTGAGGAGAATTGTTTTCATTCTAGCCTTGCTCTGTCTTTTATGAACTTAGGTATGAAGTTCTTTAATTTTGACATTGTTGAGATTGGATATCATTGTTCATATATGGTACATAAGGGCTCCTAGTACCTTTTCTGCTAGTAGTTTCGACATCAGGTAGGAAAATGAGATATTGCTAGCTGGATTTCGATCCGTTTCGTTTGTTCTCCTTTCGGTATAGTCGAAATTATCTAGCTTTAAATTTGATTAACTCTTCAGCTTATTTGTATAATGATTGGTTAACATTGTAACCATTTTATAATACATAATAAAGAAAAGATAGTAATAGTACATATGGCAACTAATCTAGCATTATCGACATTAAAAGCAGAATCATTTGAATGTCGAATCAGTCAACCATATGTAGGGCTTTTAATTGTTCGATAGTATTAACCGAAAATTAAACCCCAATGCATTTAAATTGCTTGGTAAATGTGTTGAAACAGCTGTACGAAACTTAACACTCAAATATTAATGTTTGTGTGCATTTAGGAAAGATTTACTGTTAATTCTATTTGTAGCCGTTGTAATTAAAAGATTAACTAACGAACATTAATAAATAATGTTATATATTTCGTATTTTTTTTAAATAATATTTTTCAAAAACAATTATATTTGTAAACCCAATACATGTTTTATTATTTACGAACGTTATGACTGTTATTAAACAACAGGAAACAATAACACTGTCAGTTGAACTTTAGTTTCGATATATTATCGAATAAACAGAATCTTCTTTTTATAAAGTGTCGTAAACTTTTTTTTATGTGAAACGAACGAACTAAATGAAAACAATAGACAGAAAGATAGCTGGGAGGGAATGTGTAAGGATTCTTAGCTGCAGGCTTCCGTGGCCATGACAGCAATCCTCACAACTTCTTGTAGTGTATAACAACAAAACTACAGAAATACAAACATCTTTATTTGAAATAATAGGGAAGTAAAATTTATACCCATAGACCCTTAAACTGTATACTTGAAAACAGTTGAAGTATCTTATTTTTCACATTGTTAACAAAGTGCAACAATAAAAACATATATATTTACGAGTGGGTAAAGTAGAATTCAAGATGAAATTGTTGTTTTATAACAAAATTCTACCATCGGTTTTGTTATTTTGTTTTAAGTTATTACAACAAAATTTATTTTAGAAGGATCTGTTAACTTGTAAAACTTGAAAATTACAATTAATTTTTACAAGTGCGAGATGTTGAAATGTAAAACATTAACAAAGTTGTAACTGGAGGAATAAACACGCAACTCAAGACTATTGAATATAAATCATTTCGAATTTTAATGGCATATTTTAGTTAAAAGTGAAAGTAAATGTTAGCTGGTCTCGAAACTTTAATTGATATTAATTTAAGGTTGAACGCATGACAAAATTTGGCGTTAATGTTAACGCTAATTTCTGAATTTATGTAAAGCCTTTCGATAATGCTTTATTTGTGAGATTCTGTTATTTTGCACAATTTCTATATTGAACAAGACGACAACAACAGATTAAAATATAATTCAGAGCATTATACAGTTGCACAAAATTGCACGTGTATTCCACAGAACTGTTGTGTATTAACGTTTGTTTTGCATGATAATTCAATTGATTTATGAGACAGTTGTTTCCATTTAGACTTGAACAGTTTTGTAATAAACAGAATAATGCATTATCATGAACGTAATTATTTCAGGGAAAAAATCGAATTACTATATAACTAATAACTTTATTGGTGTTTTAGTAAGGAAATTTCAAAGTCTTTAAATAGCCTTTACTTTTACTGTTCTTCAACAACTTCATCTATTTCATACTCCAAACTTATATCCTCACTAAATCATTTGATGGCAACTCCAATTTAATGCATTACCTTCAACATATCTCACACGTATCATTTACAAACTTTATCCACAACTTTCTATGATTCAAATATGCAAACCACTGGAAATTTTCCGTAATCCCTCGATTGATAATTTTTCATTTATCAAATGTAGTTGGGTTTTTTTTTGTGTGGAAAACGTTATCAATCAATCGTTTTGACCAACTTCAATATGATTCAGCTGTAGTGAAACTGAAATGATGTCAGTTGAATGAAAGTAACGTTTCAGTTTTTGTTTCAGAATTGGATGACGATCAACCGGATTCACTGTTTCAAGATGACAACAGTACTGTACGCCAAACAAAAACTGAACTTATCTTTGTTGCTTTTTTAGTCGTGCTGCCTTTCATCCTACAATAAATCTTACTCATGATTGTACTGTGTTTGTGTGTATGTGTGGGTGTGCGTGTATACATATATATGTGTGTTTGTATGGGGAATTTTTAAGATTCACGCGGAAATAAGTCTTGTGTATTTAGACATTGGATTTCTTTATATGGAACTATTACTTAAATGCTTCCTTTGCTACAAATGGTTCCCGTAAAATGATTGTTTATTTAATAAAATAAATAATAATGATGCTAACAGTAATAGTTGCTGCTATCTAATAGAAGTATAAAGTAGATAATGTAAGTTTTCTATTGTTTGAATCATTAGAGTATTGTGTAATTGTTAAGTTAATAATCAGATGTTGCAATTAAAGTTGGCGATTATTGGCAGTGTGATGGTAAAAATCTGGCCAGTTTTCACATCAATCTGAACGCATGCCAATTTGAAATAAATCAATAAAAGTTTCTAGATGAAAATAATAATAATAATAATAAAAAGGCATATCGTTCACCCTTCCATTTCCATATCAATTCTGACTTGACACTATAATTAACTAAGTTTTATTGTTTTGTATGAGAAATTTGAAAATCATTAATTGTCATTCGATTTTGTATATGGTCAAAGCATTGCTAAGAATAAATAAATAGTTTTTTATTGAGCTCACTTGAATCCTTGCCGTTTACTATAACGAAAACAACATGGCAGAATCAAAACAACAACGTGTGAATTTCAATTGCAGTTTGGTCGTTGTAGAAGATTTGATTTTAATGGAGTGAACAATTGGCCAATTTATATGTATAGATCAAGAAAGTGGAGGGATAAATTTTATTAGCACATTCGCGAATATCCCAATTTACATCCTTAGCACGTATTAATTCGGAGGGTAACGATTGGCAGGACTATAAAAAAAAATAAACGGTAAGCTTATATTTTCGTTTTTGTCTTTTTCTGTTTTTGTTTTGTTGATTCGATTGCTTTTTTATAATTGAATTACGATTTGAAATTGATGTAGTTGAAACGATTTTAAAATATCATAAATTTTATATGAGATAATTTACAAAACTTTTAATTTATTCAATTGATTGAATTCATTATGATTTTACTGTGGTTTTAGTCTGTAACGGATTTCAAGTAAATTCATTTAATTTTGTCGTCCATATCATTTATGTGATAAATTATTCCCTGTGTAACATTCTGAGATTATTGTGAGTTTTCCAAGTTATTACTATCATAATTTCACATGAATAAATATGCATATGAAGATTTTTATTATATGAATCTGCTACGGTGTTTTATTATCTAGAACTGGTTTAAAAAATGTTCGTGCCGGGCATTTTCGATTTAACTTGAATGAGTAATGATTAAATTTATAAGAAAAATGGCCTTTTGATTGATTACTGTATAACAACAACAAAGAAGGTGAATAACAACACTAATTACTTCAATGTAGTCAAAATAGGCAATTAAGAATAAATAGAAAAAATCACAGTACTCACCGCTTGATCAATATTGTTATAAAATTATAAACTTCAGAGCAATTTATATATATTTATATATTATATATATATATATATATATATATATATATATATAATATATATATATATATATATATATATATATATAATCCAAGTTTGGATTTTATTATAATATTTATAATAAAAATATGGGTTAATGTTATGAGATTTTCTTGTGTTCTGTTTCGTTCCTCACATTCAAAGCGATTTTTATTATTTTGATGTGGATATGATTCCTTCATCGATTTTTATGTTCTATAATTGAAATCGA
Source organism: Meloe dianella (assembly GCA_028455855.1). NCBI lineage: Eukaryota > Metazoa > Arthropoda > Insecta > Coleoptera > Meloidae > Meloe > Meloe dianella. The sequence goes on from JAPTHL010000060.1 coordinate 2,005,895, forward strand.
TTTATCTTTATCTTTATTATAATCAGTCGATTGTTTCATGTTTCAATCTGTCTCTAGTCGTAATGTTTCATGTAAATAGGATCTAACAACATGAATAACCAAATATACTAAAAATTTATAACATTTGTTTGATTTTTGCAATTGTTTATCCAGAGGAAAAGGAAATAAGTTTTCTTTTGTTACTATTGACAAGTGTGTCGTATGATTCCTGTACAACGTACACGTTATAATTTGATTGAAAATTTGCATATTTAGAGGTTTTTAAGATCAACCTGGAATTTTTTACAAAAGATTGTATTGTTAGTTATTAACATTATATGGTGATCAATATGTCAATATGTAATAAAAGCTGAGACAAAATCTTACCTTTCTTTAATTATTGAAACACGTCATGCAGCCGGAAAAGTTCGTCTCGACCGCCGAGACATCAACCCGGAACTTCTTCCTTGCCGGAAACGAGCCTCTCAGCTATACCGCATGAGTTCTACTATACTTCATCGGTTTATTATGGGCCAACTAAACTTTAAGACAATAAAAACCTCTGTGAATATAGAATGACAACTAAGTAGCTATTATTTCAACAAATGGACGAAAGTATGTTCAAAGTAAGGTCGGTCAAAAACTAGATTCGCTAACGTTGAGGAAATTAGCAAAAAACACACGTAATACAAATCGCGAACATCGTGTAAAATGCGGGAACAAATCGTTAGTATTTAAAGAACAATTTTGCTTTAGATTCTTTACATTCAGATCTGTATGTACATCCATGATGTTGCAAAATCAATTGTTACCGCGAAGATCGATGTTGTGAACTCATAACGAGCTTGATCCGTAGATATGTCTACGAATCAATCTCTATAGACTACAAATTAATTGTATTATTCTATTGCGGCACGTAACTGTAATTTTATAATCTTCAATATTTTCAGCTTGACTAATCAGTTATAATTAATATTCATTCTCATTATCTGGAATATACTTCATGAGACGGCAATAAACATCAGTTTTGATAATATCATTGTTGTTGTTTTAATAAAACACATCGTTTATTTACCGTATCCAAGTAATAAAAGTTGAAATATATGGTGTAGTAAAAAAATCTAATAAAAATTATGCATTTATACAAAGTTCTAAGGATATTTTACAAAGTTCGACACTATTTGCTGCAGTATTTCATGTCAACGTATATTTTTATTGTATTTTATACCAAAAATAGATACGGCAAATTATAGGAAAGACGGCAAACATGACACGCAATCAAATATTATGAATATACGGGTGTATTTTTATTATTATTAAGAATTATTTATTCTTATTACTTGTATTAAATTATATGGGCATTTCTTCTCTTACATCTAGAAATTATGATCAATTTTAGGTATTTTAGGATCGATCTTACTATTATTAATGAAGTAATGAAAGTTCACGATGTACCATCTTGAACGTAAAATTTCCACATTTAATGCTATCATGAACACATTAAAAATATCATCAATATTTGATGAAGTGGTAATTTGTATGCGAAGTGTTTGATAACATTACTATTAAGGAATAAAGAACCGTGTTTTCCCTCACAAAAGTTCGCTGTTTCAATACAAACTTGAACGTTTTGTGGATGTGGAGAAGTTCAACTTTGTTATTGTTAGACAAATGGCATTGTAATGTGGTGGTGACGATGGCCAAGATTGGACTTTACTTTAAATATACAGCCGTTGTGCCGCCATGAATACATATTGCAGTAGATGTGATAATGTTTGTAATTATAAGGAAGTTTCCAATTTTTGATCATTATCATTAACGAACAATTTATTAAGTTTCAAAGTAGCAAAATACTGTCGTTTTGGGATTGTGCTGCTGATAAGGAAACGATCTACAGAAACATCAAGACAATAACAGCCTGGGGAACACTGGTGCAAGAAATCGAAAAATTACTGATTAATTGCAGTAGCTTATTCAATGTGCGTGCAATTTACTATTTATCGTTAAATAGAACAGTAATCGTTTCGTAAATAAACGTTTATCTTGACTTGAGAGAATTTGACATTCTAGCTTCTTTTATTAAGAATTATTACATAGTATTGCTCAGGCTTTGAATATTTGCTTGTATCTTATCGGTTCAAAGAACTCGTCGTAAATACACCCTAGCTGCATCAAACAGAGTATTCAATATTTTTAGAGTTAGCAATTTTCAAATTTGCTAATGCAGGAGTCTGATTTCCGAATTACATTTCTTTGTTATTATTCGTATTGTATTGCATATTTTCATCAGAGGCTTCGAATTTATTCATGAACAATATGGGAAATTTGGTATAAGGTTCAACAATAAAGTTAAAAACCCATTGTTAGAAAACTTTTATTTTACCCAACTACACTAAAATAAGCGTACAAAAATAGCCCTTAAGAGTACTAAGTTACTTTTACCATTGAAAAACGAAACGTTCAAAGGTTCAATCAATTTTTAATAAAATTTGATATGTTTGACTGAAACAAACATAAAAATATTAAACTATTTAGGTGACACATTTTGAAAGTTCTCAGGTTCTACAAATGGAGATAAATTAAGTGAATTTCATGCAAAATAAATAATATCGGTAACCATTTTTGTTTTAAAGTGGTGGACATTTGATGAGCACAACTAGAATATTCGTCTTGAACATAAAATAAGTCAGTACGGTCTGCGATAATAAAATGGAATAAACTACATTTTCCTTTTCAAATATTTAAAGGATTCTTACCTTGCCCCAAAATACCTATTGGATAAGTAATGTCGTTTGTCTCTTTTGTTAAGCCTGAAATATTGAACTTAATAATCCAGAAAATACGAAATTATAAAACAGAAGTTATTACCTCGGTTTTTAAAAAAAATTGAACTATTTCTCAAATTGGGATTTGGAATATCTTTGAAAAGACAAATAATTTCAGTTACAATGGGGAAATTCGATCGAAACAAACTTACTATAAATATTTATTGTTCCTTCCATATCACCTAGAGCGTTTTTCGATATACATTTGTAAATACCGAAATCTTCTGGTCCCATCAACGATAAGGTCAATTTCATATGGACTTTATATCCATCATCGATAATTTCCGGTGTATATTTGAGACCTTTCAAAAGAAATTGGCATTATCACGAATATTTTGAAAACAAAAAAGTTTCTACCATAAGGGATGATGTCCCCATTATCTCGACTCCAATAGTTGATGGATTTCGGATATGCTTCTGAATGACACTCGAGTGTAATTTGTTGACCCTCATATGCCCCCACAAGTTGATATTGAATCCATATTGATGGTGGGACTATAGAATTAAATTAATTTATTTCTTATACGTGAACAAAATGAGAAAATCCTTGAACTAACATTGTACTGTCACCATTATCCTTTTACTAACAGAAGGCGGAACACCGTTTGAAGCTATACACAAATATGGGCCCATATGTTGTCGTTTGATTCGTGTTAGATTCAAGGATGGTCCACTAGTGGTGCTCACTTTTAATAATTTCTCTTTATTAGATTTCACCCCTGATGTTTTATTATAAAAAAATTCAAATGCTCACAGTCTAGTCCGGTTGTACTAGGTATATATTGTCCATCTTCCCTTTTCCATATAATCGATGGTTCTGGTGATCCCCTTGCGGCACATCTCAATGTCACATCTGATCCTTCGTCCACTACAACATCGGCGCTCGTTGGAAAATCCAAAATATCCGGAGGCACTAAAGGAATTGGAAATTGTTTGAATTTTTTTCTCTTGAATACCTTGAAGAATTTCAATAGGGGTGTATTGGAAGATAGAGGGGGCGAATACCTGACTTTTTTGCATACAAAAAGACTACTACCATCATTATGATCAAATTGTAAATGTGTAGAGTTGATTGACGTTAGGTGCAACATTTCAAACATTTATAAGAATTTGTTATTAAATATTCACATAAGAGATAGATAATTCGTGTTGTTGATAATTTGCAGAATTCACATAAAAAGCTTCCTAATTTTAGAACAATATCAATATAATATTTGAGTTTTGATTACTTACCAACAACGTCCAGATAACAAATTTGACTTTTCATTGGATCTGTATTGATTTGACACATATACCAACCTCTATCAGTCTCTCTAACTTCCCTAATATGTAAATACCACGTTTTCAATTCGCTATGTGTAACACCAATACGGCGATTTTTCGTTACAACGTGATTATGGATTGTTAAAATTGTTTGAGTGTCTACACGGAGCCACGCAACCTAAAATGCGAGAACAAACAAAGAAAATTATTTTCCCTAGAAAATTTTGAACAGATTTTCCATCAACATATATGATAAATGTTGTGACATTTCCTAATATGAGTATATATATATATATGTATATATATATATATATATATATATATATATGACATTTGAGGGGTTGGTATTAATAAGACCACCCAAATGGTAACTGGAAATAAAATATCACACTGCATAATTTGAATCTAAGTTCATATCGACTTTTTTTCTACACAAAAACACCGATTAATCATTGAAATATCAAACAATATTCAAGCAATTACTTGTTGCTAGATATTAGAAGTATTTTCAATGCTTGTTTATGTTGTATAACTCTCACGTACTGTTCAGGATTAATTAATGTGTTTACATTGGGTGTGATTATAATGATGTGAACGACGAGCTGAAATTCAAGCAAACATCTATCAATGAACGATTCATTATGTTTTATTGTTCGTATAAAACTGACTAACGTATTGACAAGCCTTTGAAAACACTTTTTCTAATACAGCAACGACAACATGCAGATCGAACAACTGAAATAGAATGGTTTTAAACAATCATCTGTGTACCCCAGATTATTCGCTTTCAGCACTACAGATACGAGTATTGTCGACTATCTGTGCGTCTTGATTATTCGTATATTGTTTTTGTACGCATTTCTCGAATAAACGAGAGTACATTGAACGATCATTTGAAGCTTTTGTAGAGTAAATGGGCTAATTAAATTAATTTAGGATATTGCCATTTGTCTGGAAGAATCTAACAGTGTATTTACGGGACACATTAAACAATAGTTCTCTCTTAACACGTCAAATTGCATCATGCTTCGGTCGTTAAATAAAGCTCAGTATAGAAAAGCTCATTAAAAAAAACAGCCACGTGAGTAAGCTATTTTTCAGGAAGTTATTACTGTGGAAAATTAAGAGTGTTTCTAACATTTAAACTACTGGTATCTGTACAGTTTACTTTCATTCTACAAATACTTCTCATAAGGGTTTTGTCATATATTAGAGATTATAAGGGTTAGTAACCTTGCTTTAGGGAAACACTATTATATAGAGAATTTTACGTATTTGCAATGATTGCATCAGTTTTTAAATAGTTTTATTGAATAAGTGGAATTTCACAGAATGATATCGTTCTCTTACTTGGGACTTTCATAGAAATTTTGAGATTCTCTCATTTTCTTTATTGGAGATTGTAAACAAAAGAAAATGAATGAAAACATCCCATTTCCTGAAAGCCTAGTTACCGCTTTGTGCACACCCTAATACATTTTATATACATTGAATATTGGCCATTTACAACTTCTCTGAAACTCGTCATTTACTAATTTAGAAAGTCAAACTTTAATGTATACCTAAACCAAAATGCAGGTTGTACTTTGCCACAACAAAGCTCTTTCTATTTATATACACGTATAGTGACCGGACTTTAAGATGAAATAATTTATTTACAGTAACCTTAATTTTCACAAGAGTATTAAAAACAGGAAAAACCTTTAAAATTATACCAATAAATTAAAAGTTATAACATGTACTCGTATAAAAGTAACTGGGGGAGCCATAAATCTTGTGAGCTTGACGATTAAAAAATTGTAACTGAATAACTCGTCGGTCATTGGCGCATGTGCGAAATTTCTATATTAACAACTGTCTTAAAGTCAAGTCGTTCAAGTTAAAATAGGCTAACTATAGATAGCGTCCCATTTCTGAAACAAATGAGATATGGATTTTGATTTACATTAAGTGATATTTTGAAATTATAACAATAACAATTGCCGCACCCTAATGTATCCATTGAATAATTAATGAAACTATTGATGCTTTAATGAAATACGTCTGAAATATCAAGAAAAACCACTCGATAATAAAATAAATCAATTAATTCAATAGAGCAGAAACAACAATAAACATTTTAGATTAAATAGAAGTTCTTTTGTGATTTATTTGACTCATTGTGTCATAAATATGTGAAATATTTAAAAAAAAGTTGATGATAATCATCGTCTATGATTATTAAAACAGACTATGAGATCAGTTCGTTTCAATATAAAGAGAATATTCTAAATTAGTTCTCATTCTGTCTGTTTAAGGCGATACCAGAGAATTTCTCTCTTCCATTCTATCATCAAATTATAAAAGCTCTGTGCACATTTTAATCAGTCTGAAACGCCATGCAATTTTCGATGTTTGGAAAACTGTTCCCTTCTACTATCACCACCCTGCCCAAGTTGGTTCCATCTCATTTCTTTATTAAAAAAAAACACGAAAAAAAACGACCACAAGACCTTTTCGAATTGTTATCAAAATTTATAACTGAACCATTAAAAAAAGTGTGTAACGAAAAACTCTGTAATGAAAAATCCACAATGATTTACGATATATTTAGCGCCTCTTTTTTATTGTTGTTCTTCATTATAATTAAATGTAATGAGAGAATTTCAGACTATTTATATAATGTGATAGTAATTCAAATAACTATTCGGAAATTTTTATTATTAATTGGAATGATTCAGGTTTACCTTGTAAGTTCCTAAGCTTTCAACAGAGCAGGCTAGAATTGCTTCCCGTCCAACAGCCACTGTATTATTTGGAATATGCTGACTAAATCTTGGCGATTCTGAAATTGAATGTTCTCATTATTTTTATTATTTAATTCATTTCAATGTGAAATATAGTGATGACTTAAGAAAAATTTTAATAGGCAGCAGTGTTATCTAGTTGAAAATGAAAATTGTATAAATGTGGTAAATGAATACTGGCACGCTCCTTTTCGACTCCAAAATAAATCTCACAAGCCGAAATTAACTTTGAATATAAATATGAGCAGTATCTTAAAGCGCTTTAGGGAATTCTATTATTTAAAGCAGTATCTGCTTGAGCAGTTCGTTAGGATTAGCCCTCAATTGCGAATGGGAATCAAGAGTACTGACTATGACGATATACTCCACCATTTCCTTAATCAGCTTAACGAATTTATTGTTTCCCACGCTACTACGATTTACCTGTTCAATTTTCGAACAAAATAAAAAGAATCGACACAAACAGATAAATCCCATTATTAGTTTGAATAATGAAATTTGAATACGTGAAATCTGTATACGAAATAAACAGCTTCGCTTTTACCGAATGGAAGAAAAAGCTGTTTATCTCGAAGATTTTGAAGTGCACATGGACAAAGACGAAAAAAATTGAGTGATTTGCCACTGTAATTTGCTCATAATAAATAATTCATTTACAGTATTTAGACAGTTCTTAAAAATACACATTGATGCGTTAACAAGAAATTTTCGAGTATTTAATCGCCGGTTTGCAAATTAAAAAACATAAATTCTGCTCATCACTGGATGGTTCTTAATTATGAAAAGAAACAGAAAAGTTGAAAAAGTGCACCTGTACGGACGAGTCTAATGAGAAATTTCGCTAATTTCCTGAGTGTAAATTCAATTTCGCCGCCTCAAGTATTTTCCCCACTTTATAATGGCCTAACATCCTATTATTTTTAAATAATTTAACAAAACAGTGTTTTTCTATTTTAATCAAGCATCTGGCGCCGATTCGTGTTGCTCGTTAATTTAATAATTGCAACGGCAGTGTATAATTTCAACTGGAAAAACTTTACGTTACAGTTGGACTGCGAGATAAGACATTCGATGGAAATATTGAAACATTTCACAAAAGTCACAAATTAGTGAACGTGCTCTATTGATAACAATGAAATAAATTTGAGAGACACCAGGCGATGTTGGAGCCAGCGTCGATTTCATCAAGCATCAATTTAAGACGTATTTTATAATTGAATTGTGAATGGTGCTCGTTGTTTTTTTTTATTCTGCAGCAATTCAAAAATGACAATAAAGAGCGTTATTCTTCATCCACATCGTTTGCATCATTTTTAATTTCAAACGAAAGAAAATTGAATTGACATCTCCTGTCATTGGAAATCGATCAAAATATATCCCTAGACAATTGATAAATTCTTTTAAAGATAATATGGATCTTTCGAATAATGGCTTTGTTGTTGTTGTTTTTTTTTTATTTTTGAATAAGACGGCTTCTATTGTTGAAACTTTTCAAATATTATAAAAGTATCATAAAATGTTTATGCTGGTGTAGAAAGTTTATAATAGAGAGCTTTATACCGATGGGACATCTTTAAGACACGTTCATTTTTTTTTCTATTAATTATTGATTTTCACTTAAAGAAGTTTTCTAGACGTTGAATTCCACCAAGTTGAAATATGATTCGTTATAATCTGGATACTTGATTAAATTTTTTTAAATCAAATTTATTATTTCTTTTCGTAAAAATGAGGAAAGTTAAATTTAAAAGGAGGATGTGATGAAGTGTTATTAAATTCTTACAAATGAATGTAGTTGTTAACCTGGCGAACAATTTATCACTACGTTGTGCCAGATTTTTCGTATTATTATAAAATAGATGAAATTACTTGTTTTATATACCAATTCAAATTAAAGACCTAATTCGAATTACAGGCCATTTTTTTTAAATCTTGAGTGCAATTCGTATCCCTCAAGAGCCTTATTAGCAATGCAAAGAGACTAATAACATAGAATATGTTGTAATTGGAGATGCTTCAGTCTGTATTTAACCTGAGGCGGATTTCCAGTAGATTTTATAAGCACGGAAGCGGTTTACATTACTTCCAATTTAGTCTGATTTAATCTCAGATGCACTTAGAAAAACGTTATATCGATATTTTTCTATGATTCTACAACCTCTAACTGATATCGTATCTAACTGATATCGTATCATATATTGCCACAACGTTGTTATGATTATTATTTGTAGTGATATTTAATTCAAACAAACATGTTTTCACTCATATCAATATTCTCGATATATTTACGTATAACAAAAGTTATTGATTTATTGATCGCCATACTAAAACTTATAGTAAACATGTCAAAAATGTAATCGCATTTGATTCGATTGTCTTCCTTGATTTGTGCATTCGTTTAACAACAACGGAAAATATAGTCCCGCCAACGTTCCTTCAACAATTATAATTAATCGATCTGGTTTCAATTGATTGAAGTCTTCTGTTACTAAAATCAAGCATAATTTGAAGAATCTGTATACAATACAAATGTAGAAATAGATGGGTTAATCTATGAGGAGCAATTAAAAGTTTTGTCTATTTGAGTATTGTCCGGGATTTCGGTAGGCTCGTTGGTTGGACTGGACGTCATTTAATATTTGAACCGGTTTTGCCACAGCTGTAGAAAATATACGATCCAACATAATTCACGAAAAATATCCCTAACAAAGGAATACTTGTATTCCCAATTGTTTTCCAATTAAAAACTTCAAAGGGTTGCCAAATAATAAAGAAATATGAGTTCGTACTGAAAAGAGACATATCAGATGTGTTTTGTGTGCGTATGTGTATCGAATACAAAGCGAACAGGACTGAATAATGCCGTTTAGATTCAAATGGGATTTTTTTTTCAATCGAAAAATGTGATTTCATTTTCAATAATGCAAAATCTCTCATAGAGTTTCAGTTTATACGGCGCATTTGACATTGAATAAATATGAAATTCTGGTTTTATCTGATGTTATCAATGAATATCAAACTGTTTTATTTGTGTTAAAACCAAAATATTTCACTGTTATTCATATTGAACACAACAGTATGATAATAGGAGCTTAATTTGTAGCAGCGCTTGATAGTAATTATTGTTTTCCTTTTTTTGGAATGACTGTAAATAATTTTTAGAATATTTATGGCTATCATACACGCAATAGATCCGACTTGACTGTATGATAATTTCAACCGGTTCTTGCTCTTTTTTTATAAACAGAAATTTAATAAAATCGAATAGCAACAAAAACAAAAAACGGTAACTATTTTCAAGCCTTACAGCTATATAAGAGAAATGGCGGATGCGCCGGGATAGTTTTGCCTGTTGTTTGATCTTTGCATATATTTGAATTCAAATTTTTATCAAAATGATTCTCGATTATGTCGCCTAAAGCGAAATATTCTAATATTTGATTTTCGATCATGCCAAAAACATCAACACCGACTTATAAAGATTTCGAATTTTTTGGTAGTGTGATAATTGAATTGAAATAGAGTGCAATGTGGTCCAATTTTTTCATACCTAACAGTTTTCCTGTAGTTGTTTGTAGTAAAATTACCATCACTAAAACACCGAGTACCACATCGATACGTGTCTCGGCCATAAGGATTAGCATAAACTGCTTGCAGCATGTCGACTGACGCTGGCATCGCGACGCTCGTGTTTTAGAAACTAATAGACGCTTGCGCAAATCTTGATGTTTTGATTTTTGACACAAAACTTACTCATTCGGATTTGTAAATGGAAATTGGATTGAGGAGACACGTAGCTAGATAAATATTGTGAATTGTTATAATCGCGTGATCTTAATACGCAAGTTTGATTGATGTTAAATGAAACTAAATTGCGAAATTGTATTATAAATGTGTAAATTTAGAACATAATTTGTGGTTCATTTTTTCTTCACTCATTTCAGATCTAAAATGAACATTGACATAGCGAAAAAAACGTTTGTGTTGGGCAAGGTGACGACCTTCCCCAATTCAGGTCGAATCGTGACGATGCCACCGCCGATAAGGACGATTATTTATGATATCGAAGTATATGCGGCACAAAATAGGAAAACAGCACACAGTGCTCACACACAAGTATTGAATCGAAATAGATCGTTTCCTCTTTCATTAAACCATATACAGACATTGAAAATATATTGACTTTGAATTTCCGGAAATAAGAGACACGTAAAGGCGCATTATTCGTATAAATTTTTCGACTGTCAAAAGCACTACACCTCTTTTGAACCATTCTATTATTTCGAATATCAACAACAATAAATTCAAAACTTTAGTCATTGGACATTTGTGAAAATTCTTTACAAACACTATATTCATGTATTGATTTAAATTGAAAAATCCAAGTTCAATTTCCAGACAATTTCGTTTACAAGAGCCTCTTGTAAGAGAACTTTGTGCATCTCGAACAATCCAATAAAATTTTGTTGCACGTAAAGGGAAATTCTCGATTTTGGTTCATTTAACATCTATAAAAACTTTAAATAAGCCCATAACAATTTTATGCATTGTTTAATTACCGTAATATTTCCTTTAACCAACATGGAAAATCGTTTTTATTACCGCCGCATTCTTGTTTTTTCTTTGTTAGATGATCTTATTATACGTTATTGCATTGACTGAATAAAACAATTCTGAACTTTATTATTAAAGTCACCTGAATGGAAATTTCCAGACTGTAATATCACGGATATTGCATTTTTCCCTTTGTGATTCAATTCACCTTTGTTGTTTTAAAAAAATAATATAACTACTGTTTTCGTTCAATATATCTGCGTTTTGTATCTAACAATTGTAAGCGTTTTGTTTGCAATTACAAGAGCGAATTTATTTACAATTTTCCATTCAATTGAATTGACTGATTATAAAGCAAACGAAAATCCGTCTGTATTTATATTTACTGGAATTTAGTTTAACACAAAAACAAATCTAATAAATAGAACTTTATTATTCTACAATTAAGGATTAAGATTTCCAACAATACCATTTGTGGTAAACAACGACTCACCAACTATTAAAATGTGAATTATTGACAATAATCGTAACAACGAATTTTTTTTCTTGTATTTTACGATACATATTAGTGAAATGTTGGAGTTTATCAGTGGAACAGGATACAGGATAATACGCCACCTAGCGATTTCAGGCAACGTTTGTAACATCAGTACTGGAAGGGATCTGTATTTGTTCTTCATTACTGATTTTGAATTATTTAATTAAATTTCCATAATTAATATTAGGGTTCACGTAAATTGTTTACTGAAATTTAGGTTTAATCCTTTCATATCCCAGCCTATCTGTTTAAATGCAATTTGTTAATTCGAAAATGCGTATAATAACAAAGTTTGATTAAATATTATGAATCTATTCATTTTGCATAACTAAACACTGTTAATATCCTGTTAGTGAAAGGGCTATAGTCTAACATTTTACTAAACAGTTTTTCTAGTGTCACCTTTATCATAGTTCCTCTAACGACTGTATCGTTTGCTTCATGTTATAAACACATTAAAACATCATTTGCTTAAATGTCGGATGCGTTCCATTTCGAACTTTCTTCTATTCGATAATTTACGTGTCGATAATTTCAATATAACAGATATAAAAAAACTATCTGTTTAATAAATAATATTATATCGAAGAGACGATATTTTATTATAGACCAACAATGATCCAACAAGGATTTTGGTCTGATTCAAAACCAGACTAAATAATTAAATTAATAACAAAAGAACAATCCATCTTGGAGGCTTCACAGTGAATATCTCTAAACAATGACATAAGATGTTGGATATTATTCATGAAACGTCTCGACTGAAACACTTCATATTTGTTACTCTACTGTCTAAGCAGATATGATTTTTTTTTTCAGAAAAATAACATATTACAACTATCTACATTTGTTGAAGAGCTGAAATATTATTAAGTTATTTATCAACAGTTTCTGTATTTATGCTTTACAAAGAAAGTTTACCCAGTACTGTTACAAAATGCATTAGTAAAGTTTTAATAATCTGCCATGAGTTTTGCAAATAATTGTTTGAATCAGTTAATATTTACCTTGTTGTCTTGAACTGGTCGACAACAGTAATTTAACGGAAATCTTTCCTAGATATGTCTCCGACTGCAATCTTTAGTTTATTCTGTTGAAATCAACTCACAACTGTAATTATCGTACTGGTCTACAACAAATATGCTGGAATCTTCCTAGCGTTTATTAAAGTCAACGCAAAACTTTTATTTTTTCCGCGTTGATGATTTCTCTGGCCAGTCGTGCGGTAGATAGAAACGAGACGTTTTACTGTTTTTCCATTATAGAAAGACAAAAGTAAAGTTTTTACTGCTTGCAGTGATAACATCAAAAGTACATTTATATCGGAACAATGTGAACACTTGAATGGGTGCAGTCCTGAACATCGACCAATCACGATTTTTAGAAATTGATGAAACCAAATATACATAAAACCAATAAAATTATATGAAACAAAAATACGAAATAATAACTTCTTTGTATAAACATTTTATTATCTACCGATCTGCATGATGAAAGAATCCTGTTTGCATGATTTGTTATCAAAAATGCATTCTGTAGATAGAACTCAATTATGCTAGAAGTAGTGTTTTTGTAATAAGATACTGGGTTTATTGTTGTGGAAATAATGCAAATACCGATTTGGAATTATTTCATTGATGCGTTATTCGGTTCAGTAGGCATATGTGGCTGAACAACTGTACGTAGAGGATGGAAAACAAACATCAAACTGGAACAAGGAAAGAATAATGTGTTGAAACACCATCCCATCTTTGGCTTACCTAATTTAAAAGCTTATCTACATTCGATGAATGTTGAAATTGTGGTAAACGTAAGGTTTTTGCTAGAAAGGTGGGTATTTTAACAAAGACTTATGACCATTCGACTATCTTAATGTAACTTGTGGGCAATCGTTAAGGGATCGTGGTTTTTATTCTATTTCCAGTCTAGATGCATATTTTAATAGTCACGGTCAGTCCAAGGTTTTCTTATACAAATTCAAAAATTATCCAATAACGAGTGAAAGATTACACCAAAATCAAGATTTGCTGACCTTTACAATAATACGAGATCTAGATGTTTTGTAATTGATGATCAACAATTTGGTATCAAAACTGAACAAAGCTAGAATCTACAATTTCAGGTTGTAAATTGTTGACATTTCATGGATAACACGCAGTGGATGACTGCCGTCACAGCTACAATACTTTCTATTGTTCGATTGTCCTACCCAACAAAGTCCTATTATATGGTTATAGAGAAACTCAACAGACTAGCTTACACAGCTTATCATAGCATTCACAACTTTCTCTCGTCTCAACTGTCTGGCGTTCATTGGAATGAGCTGTGTCGTTATTCCATTACCACTCAAATATACTGAAATCTATAAGTCAGTTGTGGCAAATACAGGATAGACTTTATAATGCAAGGAGAGTGATCTTCAAGGAATGTAAAGTAGCATATCGAAATTTATTATTAAAGCCAACTCTCACTATCAATAAAAGTGTTAAGACGATTGGATGCGAATTTTAAATTATGAAACAAACTGAAAAAAACGGGCATGTGTAATTTAAATAGTGGCCATTCAATCTAGAAATATGGTTAAAATGGTTAGGTAGATTGACTTAATATATCTTAGTGAAAGGGATAAGTTGAGCGGTCGTTCAGTGCCACCCAAGGGAAACGTTCCATGCCTGTGGCATGAGAACGTTAAGATTAATACGAATCTACAGAAAAAAAAATCGGTCAGCCAAAAATGTTTCCAGTTCTACAATTTTTTTTTTTGATTAAGCAATGCAGTCTTGTCCTTAATATGACAGTATCAAATATAGGAAGTAATAAATCATCGAACATGTCATTAACATTATTTGCCATCAATATTTTAGAAAATTCAGTTGTAGATCGTGCTTCATCATCTTCAAATTTACGAAATTTCATTTACGTACAAGTTGTGAATACGAAAAACATCGAAATTGGCTTCAATGTTGCTTACATACAATTCAATTTATGATTGAATTTTAAATTGAAAATTGCGAAAATGAATTAATGTGTTAAATGTCTATTGATCTCTTATTCATGACTTTCGTTCATATTTCGAGATTAAGACCAATTGGGTATTATTTCGTTTGGCAGCTACATTCATTGAAAACTGTGTGCATTCATTTGATATTTCAATAAATTAATCGAATGGAAAAATTTAATCAGTTATAATCTGGCAATCATCGAAACACTAAAACGAAAACTTCTGCTTCTAAATTGGAAGGTCTTAAATGACAAGTAGTTAATTAATTTTTTGATTACCAACAAATTAAATCACACATATAATTAGTAATTGTGGTTAATTGCCGTGCTTCATAACAAACAATTAGGTTTACAATTGAATAGATTCAATAATCATATCTGTAGAGAACTAAAATTTAATTGACCTCGTAAATGCAGACGTTATAATAAACCATGCGTGTGTAAAACTGTTAATTGGTAGACTGAATTATAACTGGAAGAATATAATTTTAGCACAAACTCATCTTGAAATTGACAAAAAATAATGACGGTAATTAACAGTTTAGTTGTGTACACTTTATCATTCACCAGTTTTACAAATTATTCTGGTCATTTTCGATTTGAAAATGCACATAACCACTATATTCATAGCACTGTAAAAAACAAACTCATCAACTGTAATTTCAACAACTTTCGTACAATTTAATAGGAATTTGCGCACTCTTTCTATGTAAATGGAGCAATTTCATTTGGTTCATAGTCAAAAGGAATATTGATCAAATATTTTTCTGTATATTGCATTTACCTTCACTCTGCATTCAAGAAATAATTTAGAAATTGGTGCAAATTCAACATTTGCAATTGCAGTTTTCAGTAATTCAAATAAAGTTGCTTGGAAAATTGATGAACAGAGAAAAAACAGTCTAAATATATAAAATTCACATTAAAATTGCTGTTATTCGCGTGAAAATCCTCTAAATTCTCACCCTAACACCATCAAATCGATTAGATTGGAATTTTTCTCGAATACTCTTTCAGGTCGTCTAGAGAGCAAATGGAAAATAAAACATTAATTTATTATAAAGATGCCTTTTTCGATTACAAGATCTGTGTTTTTTTCTTCTTGTACGTTCAATATTTCCAGTAGTCATCGACACTAATGGTGCATCGATGTAACGATAAGCCCCAATGATTTTCTAAACGATTCCGTAAATCAACGGCACAAAGACAGCTTATACGGAAAAATTCAACATACATATGTATGTTTACAATACAGTCTTTTTTTTTGATTTATCCAAAAGAAACCTCATAACAGCTGCATTGGTTTATCATTGTGACTTATTACCTTATATATACCGTCCCCTAACCAAATACCGTTTGTCGTTTCCACCACCCACTTGTGCTTAGTTTCATAACCTCGACCAAAATCGAACTGTTAGCACCTGCGACTTCATTTCAATAAAATACGATGGTCGCTTCCTACTGAAAACTGAATTCAATTATATGAAAGCAATGTTGAGTTTTTCGAATAGAGGGTGAGTAAGTTCGAAAGCTCTAAATAACAAAACGTTACTGATAGACTTCGACCACATCGAAATGGAGCCCCATGAAATATTTCCATATCGTTTTTAACATATTAGACAAAAATTCCATAAAATTCGAAGAGTTTTAAAAAGTTTGAAAACATCAAACAAACATTCTCTTCTATTGATCACTAATAAGATACTTATGGATAAGAAATATTTATCAAAATGGTTAAATAATATCCATAACTTCCACTATTATTTATAATAAAAATAACAGTTTCTGTGTAAATATATTTTGGAAGTGTATCTTCTAGTGAAAATTACGAAGCGTGGAAAAGAATCAATAGGCCGCCTGCTGGCAAAAATAGAAAAACGGTAAATATAGCACAATAGACTTGTAGTTGTGAAAAATAAAACACTAATTTATCATGCTAGATTTATAAGAACAAGTCTTAAGCCTCGTACGCACCTAATAAACGAATGCGAACGAAGGCAACCAGACACAAACACACCCAAATGATCGCAAACATTCAAGATAGTCATGCGCAAACAGAACTAGGTGAAGAGTCTTGTCGGTATTTGTGTTCCATTCAATAAGCATTTTTATGTCTCGTCCATACTATGCAAACACGAGCGAATGCAAACGGTTGGTTTTCTTTGAAGTACCGAGCACATGTTCCATTGCATTTGCTCGCATTCGATTGCGTTTGCAATGCAGCCCACACTGAGCAAACAATTGCGATCGTGTGCCTTCGTTCGCCGTTGTTTGTTATTTATAGACGGGGCTTTAAAATAGTGTGTTTATTGATCACAAATGTAATGATAGCTGTTTTGGTTAAAAATATATTAAAATGCAAACTGGTAAACTGATAAGGTTGACAATTACTCCTTATCTATTGCTTATCTGAAATCTTAAACATGTTTGCCTAAAGTACTAAATATAGATGCACAATCAACTGTTACCATCAGATACGGTTGTTCTTCCCACACTTAAACTTCACTTATGACCAAACGTTTCTCAAATCGTCCTTCTTCTCCAAAGACTAGATTTATTCTATTAGGCCCCAGACTCGATTATATGTGGAGCTTAAGAACAACCGGTCCCCCTTAGAGGTCTACTCATCTGGGTCCAACAAATTTCATGTCGGAAATGTTGCTAATTCTGCACACCACGATTACAGTGTTTTCCATTTGAAAAAATCTATAGAGAATAAAATTTTTGAAGTCAATCCCAATGTTGTCCACTTTACGAAGAACTTTTAGTACAATTTTTAAAATTAAAACCTCCATTAGATTTGATTATATCATCTGCCAAATATAGAGCATTTTTAGAAATATCCATTTGCCCACACATAAAATGCTTTTAATCCAAAAATGGAATGTTTGTAATAAGACCAGTCTAAAATTTATAATTTCAAATAATTCAATATAACCTTTTGATAAAATAATTTTTAACAAGTTTTAATGTACCCATCAGGTTTAATTTAGAAAAAAATTATAATAATTGGACATAAATAGACAAAATCTAATTGAGGGTTGTTCTTCATTGTATAGGTCAGGAGTATTTACAAAACGCATGCGCCCAATAATTTTTACCACATTAAGCGTCGCGACGTACAGCGTCAGTCGGCATGCGGCACGCGGTCGACGAATCATCATCGTATCCATGGCGTGCATACATTTAATTTACGTATTTTCACTAATTTACACTATTACACAAGCAATTATGGATCCGACAATTGGTAAGTCCCAAAACAATATTTTTATTGTCATTAAAATTAAACTAGTTTTCGAGGAAAAAAATTATTTTGAAATAAATTCGGAATCTTTCATGTACGAAATTTGGGTTTTTTTTTCGGATTGCACCATTTAATATTCAAATTTTCCAAATTTTCATTCGAATTGCTGACGATTATTTAATTTGTTCATCTATGCGGTTTAATTTACAAAACATGAAATTAATTTGTTTGCTTTAAAGTCGTATTTTATAAATTCAATTAAAATTCAATAACACCCAATTATTATACGGATAGATAAATATTTATATTACATACTCTGTGTGGGTACGATAATTCACCTGAAAATTTACAGGTTTTTCGTTACAATTATTTGTTAATTTCACAATTATTGAACAGTTGCACATAATTTTAAATGGAAATTCCAATTAATGTTAATGAATTTATTCAGACATTTGTGCCTATATTCGTGCCAATTAACACTAGAAATTGACTATAACGGAAAAAAAATGAAATAATTGCTTGCATGTCCTGTTAATGGCTGAAACAACTGTAAGATAATCAAACGTATACTTCCAAATTAAATAGATCGAAATTGTAACAATTTATCTTTATTAGAATATTGCGTGAATACAGTAATTAATTTCCTTATAACAGAAACGAATTGCGTTAATTCTATGGCTACCTGTTGTTTTTGTCCCTGTTACACCTACACACAATCTAAAAGTTTCACCTTACCTATTCCATATTCATCATTATTTATTCCATTTGAGAATTTATTGTTATTTGCCTTTCTATGTTATCGCAATTATTTGTAAAATTCCAATGCAATTTAATTGTCTAATTATCAACACTTGTTAATGATCTCATTATCGAACACAATTGTAGCGTAGTTATTGGAAATTTTAATTAGAATTATAGAGAATTTTTGTTTAATCATAAACTGCTATGGTCTATTCTTGTTTGTCTGCTAGTCAATTATTGTCGACAAATCGGATGAAAGCGATCGCATATCGATTTAAATTATGGACTGCAAAACCATTTTACTGTTGAAAACAGCTTTATGTTTATAAATGATATATCGAAATCGGACCTGCCGAAGGTTTTATTATAATTCATATACATGTACTTCTAAACATAACACAATGGACAACATCGACGAAAATTTCAATAATTTCAAAAATTATTCGTTTTCAACCCATCATTTTAAACAAGTGTTTATTTAGAAAATGGTTGTATTTGTATTTGCCAAGAACCACTTAAACGGATAGGCTCTGCTGAACTCTTTGGGACGACGTTTTACTTACCTCCTAGTCATTCGAAATTCGTTAATCAAAGCTGTTCAGTGATGGATTTCAGATGAAATGCATACTTGAGTAGTAGTGTTATTTGTCAGGTAGCATCATTCTTGAAATATATTCTATACCCATAGAACGAAAATACCACACAAATTGTCAAGAGTGGATCATTTTTATTCGTATTCTTACAAAAAAAATACGAGAATAAGGTTCTCGAATATGTACAATAATTGAAATAGGTTAAGGACTGCCTTTTTTTTTCGGTCGTATTTCATTTAATACGCCTGATCATTGTGTCCGACATACAATCACTGAGATAATTTGTGTCCTGGAGTTTCACTTTTAACGAGAAACTTACACAAGTTTTGTTAGAATCGTCAACTTTTCAGCTGAAAGATTACTGCGTATTTTCGTGTAAAGATGGTACGATAACATGAAGTGGATAAATAGAAATCCAAGTTTACCTGGTATTAATGTACACAAAAAAAAATTCAATAAAGTCGTCCAAATCTTATTGTTTTTCTTCTTGAAACTAACAATGAAGGTCATCCGAATTTGGGTCGACTTTTTCTATTTTCTTGTACCTACATTTGCCTATAATCGTCCTCAAGAAAGACCGTATTTTTATATTGCGGAATTTCGTTATCAAAAAAAAACAAGTAGTAGGTATTTATTATTTTACATAGATATAAATTCCTTATATGTGTAATACCGAAATATCTTTACCTATCTATATCACAACTAGCATAAGAAAAAGATATCTTTAATTCTTACTGTTACGCTATTTTTTATGCCTATGTAACGCAAATAAAACACAAAAATTTGCCGTTGGAATTACTTTCCAAGATATTAGCGACTACCGCTATTTAAGGGTTGATTTCACCCCTTCAATATGCATCTGTGCAGCTTGTCTTTCCTGAGGATACTTTTAGACAAATGTACTACAAAAACAGAAGGAAATCGTCCCATATTAGGGGACGTCACTTGGGTGACCTACCTTGGAAGTTCTATATTCTGACATCTAGCAATATTGTATTTATCTAGAGTTTCCCGTACGATATCGGTTTTAAACAGATTGCCGTAGTCAAAACCCCGAAACTATTACATATGATACCTCCATAGACAACGAATACGTCGATCAAAAATATTTAGCAGCTGTCAAAGGTGACCATAGCAACCATATCAGTTTCTCAAACTCAATCATTTATGATGGCTTCTGAGGTCGTCATCTGAATCATTTATGAAGTTGTCGTTGACTCAATTCATACAGTTTGCCTTTATCATAGCAACAAATTCATCGATATTTATTTACCAACTAGTATGTAATAAAAATATCGATTTTTAGGAAAATTACAAATTTGACAACAAACATAAATTGAAAATTAAAGTATTAATAACAACTTTATTTTATTGCCATCGATGTTATTTTACGTTTATTCGTCTCCATTTCGTTTAGAAATTCGACCAAATGTAGTCGACAACAAACAGAATCTCGAATAGAAAAAGCACATTTTCTAGTCTTTGGAGTCGACCAACTCGCTAAATCAATTACAACAAAAGAGTGTACTTGGAATTTAGGTAATAGGTTTGATGTGTGAGGCACTCAACATCGACTGAAAAGCGACTAACATTTATTTCGACAATGAACACATCTAAAGTGATTTTCTTTTTCTTATTTTCGCAAATATAATAGAACAAAAAGAACAAGATTGTTAAAGAATGAAAATTGGAGATATGAAAGGAGACGATTACGTTTTTCTTATAATTAGTCCCACTGAAATGTGGCAGTCTTATCAGTTCCACTATAAACATGATTATTGTTTATTATTATCATTAAAAAAAACAACTGTTTCTATTGTATTGTGTTGTCACTGATAACTTATCGTGTAAGTTGCTGTAGTTTTTGTGGTTTTTCTTTTAAACACCTGCAAAATCTCTGTGGGTTATTGTTGTATAATGTTGCAAACATTTCGCTTCTTTTATCGTTGTTGATGATGATACGACAAATTATGAGGTGTTCACGCACCGTTGCATATTGGAATTTTTCTGTAGTTTGCTTTGTTGGATACTTCTATTTGCTGCTGGAAACAACTTTCAACGGTAAATAATCTAAAAGAGAGGAGGTGAAAAGTGGAATAAACCCGAATATATACATTGAAACACACGCATCAAAACACACAAACAAAAAAAAGGAAAACACATATTTAGATATCTAAAGAAATGTTTACTTTCACCACAAATTTTCCCAAAGACACGTTTTAAAGCATTAAGTCAGTGTGTTCCAATTTTTTTGTCTGACTAAATCCATTGACTCTGACATCATTTCCCTTCTCAACTTCTAACGTAATTTCAATGTTAATCATTGAGGTCAGGACGTACAGTTTCCGTTACAATATTAAATTAAAGAGCTACTAATTGTAATTGTTTGACATTCCCTTCTAATGCAATTTAGATCGGTATAAACAACCAAGACTAGATATTGTACAGTGTACCTTCGCTTGCTTGTGCCTATCTTATTTTATATAACACGCAATAGAAAGTTGGCCGTCTCGAATAAACACAACTTTTACTGTGAATCTCTACGAGCTGGACAATAATTTTAAATAGGACAAACCAATTGTAAGCTGTCAGTACAGACCTTCTTCAGATTTTTATGCAGAATAATCAATGCACATATTGTATTGAAGTGAGTACCAATGCGGGACTTCGAACGATACTCCACACTTCAACAATACGTGTTTTTATTGTAAATTCATTGTATTTCTCTCTTGTATAGACACAAAATAAATACTGACAGGCGCTTATTTATATTGAAAACACTGGTTATATTGAGGGTGTGTAGTTTGTAGATTCTCCGCGAATTCGCATTGACGGCTTAGCATCCATATAGCGAGACATTTGGTGTTTGTTGTCGTTTCAATTCATGTTCAAATGTGGAAGAGGCTTTAATCGGCAGGGATGATGATAGGTGGAACATCAAAGACACATCCCTCAAACAGATTTCACAATCCTTTATACCCTTATTTGTATTGCAGTTTGTATGTACACAACAATTCCAGATAGATAAACGCGTTTCAAACAAAATATAATACGTAATAGTTTCAAACTGACTTCTCCTCAAGCCCAACTATATTGTATGTTTCTAGAAAAATCGTGGAAGAATGTTTTACATCAAAGCAGAAAATTCAAAGTTTAAACTTAAATATTGTAAATTTCTGTGTAACATACATATTTATATTCCTATTAAACTGGTTATATATGGACGACCTGAAAACTCATATTCTCACTTTATGGTAAATAATCTTCTACTTTATTTCACCAATTACTGTTCGAATGGTTGTAGATGTTTGCTCTTCCAATGCGACTAACCCAATCGCTTGCCCAACACTAAATGTTCACAATTTCAAATTTCTAAAACGATCACAAACGAAAATAATGAAAACTGTGCATTGATGCTATTTTTTGGCAAGTTATTGTTGAATACAAAATCATTTATTAAAAAGTGAAATTTGTTAAGAACCAATTTCCGTTTATCGAACAATACCAAGGCTTTTCCAATAAAATTTCGACACACGCATCTATTCACGAATTCACTCCAACAACACAGTAGCCCAAACATGTTTAAATAAAACACAATTGGGGAGAGAGAAAGAGAGAAAAGAGAGAGAGAGAGGTAGAGCTGGACTAAATAGGTGCAAACTTTATTAAATTTATTTCAGCAAATTTCAATAATACCTTTCGAAAAAGTTTGACGAAATCCTGTAATTATAGTGGCGTTTACAATTGATTGGGGAAATCATCACCAACTGGGATTTTCTTTTTCCATTATAAGTGATAATCACTTTCTCGTTGTAGCCACGTTTGGTTGATATAACGCATTGCAGATAAACAGTACCAACCGAAGCGTTTTATTTATGTTTTAATTTGGAATTGATCAGAAAGGGGTTGTTCGTAGTTATTTTTAAACGTTGAAATTTATTTCCAATCGATCGAAATCAAATCCGAAACTACCAAAAACAGAAACAACAACGTAATTAATTTGTATGTTAAACGAAACATAAATTTAATAAGTTTAACATAAAAGGATAATAACTACGTGGACGTGGCACGGAAGTGTGTTTTTACTTCACGTCTTTTCATAAACTTCAAAAGTAGTTCTTTAATAAAATAACTCGATACGAGAACACGTTGTGCTATTTATTTTTTTTGTGACGATCCTGTTACACTTTTGTTAAGCTCCATAGTCTTTTCAAAAGAAAGAAAGTTGAACGATCATCACCAACACACGATTCAACAAGTTAACTTAATGTGATGTTGAAAATTGTAGACTTGGCGAAAGCTTTAGTAATGGCTACACAGTTTAAACACCTCAAGGCTTGCATAAATCTTGTCAGTTGGAAATTTCCAAAATGAGGAGAACACAATTAGATTTGATTCTCAAGAATACAAACAATTTTTTTCTGTGTGTTTGATGATCGAATTCTTTGAAATATCAAACTTCATCAGCATTATTTGACATATCAATTATACTTGTTTTTTTTTCTATCTCTCTTTATGTATTGGAAATATTGATTCGGTTGGTTTTTGTAAGTATAAAATTCAATCACATTAAAATTATTTTGTGTTTCAACCCTATTCAATATACTTCAGATTATCTTTGGAAAGCATAGAGTTGTCATGTAGCTCATTTAACTTTTTGACATGTGTATTTTAAGGGACCAAAAGTTTGGGTTTTAGTGTCGGAAAGTCCGGGAGGGTCACGCTAACAGTTAACATGCACACTAATTACTTCTCTAGAGATAATTAATCTGATGGCGAGACGACAGTAGTAAACAATCGTGACAATCGATTAAAATCCACAACCATTTACATTTTATAACAAACTAATAAGTAGTTTTTTTTGTGTCTCTCAAAGATCTTCTACACCAAGATAAATTAGTTGTTCAACTGAAAACTATTCTAGATATCGAAATAATTGTTGTAAATAGGGGCGACCATTTGTCAAGAACATTGTGTACAGGATAAAACGACCGCTATCCATGAATCCTAATAGAGCCTGCAAGGCAAAATTATCGTCGTTTAGCTTTTGATGATTATACCGAATTGGATTACAACATAAACTCTAATTGTTGTTTAAAGTGAATCCAAATAACAATTGATGCGATTTTTTGGAGGGTTTTTTTTTAAACATTGTTTTCGTACTATTACCTACTAACAGTAGAAACATAACAAAAACGAGTAAACGTTAAATCTCCATTAAGAGTTACAGGTTGGTCTGATTGTCCGTTTCAGGTTCATGAACAATGGAATAGGTTTCTTATTTTCAGTTCATCTATCCGACGCCATTCAGTCTATTGGCCTGTTCTGTGTTTTATTTTATACCCAACTTGACCTAACTCTATCATTTGGATATCAACCGATATAATATCATATCTCATAGTCTGATACGAAAAATATTTATTTACCAACAGCGTACGACATTATTTTATATATTATCGAATATGAGTTGCATTGTTTGTACGTTTCTCTAATATTTACTGTAAAGAGCATTCAAGTTATATAAATTTTGCAATAAAATTAATTTAGAAAAATGGACCTCTCAACAATGCAGAACTAGACGTATAGATGCAATAAAATTTACAATGTACAATAAAAGCTGCAGGCTGCTGTACATAAAAGTATGTGATTTGTTCATGCTCCCTCGACACTGCTTTGTAGAAATGTAACCGCATCAGTTAAGAATGTGAAATGTGCCACTTCAACTATCACTTGGTCGAGTTAAAAACAACGACAATAATAACGAAACATATCACTTTAACCACCATCAGTCGCACGTTTCTTTGGCTATAATTGCTCGTAATAGCTCCTAGACCGCGACAAAAGGATCGCAGATAATGAACAAACGTCAATTCAAACATTTCGCTCAATCTGTGGCCTAGAAAAAAACGTAGGAAACATTCAAACACAAAATAAGTTAGCATTTTATATTATACAAGAACAAGGACCACACGCAATGTTTGACTTTTCCTAACTACTGAGAATATGAATTTCATAAGTTTCCTGACAATGGATACAGAAATGGATTTTCAACGCTTTTACATTAGTAACACTTTTCAATGCTTCTACAGAAAAAAAGAAGATTAGTATATACTTTAGTCAGCTTTCTTAGTTCCCACGATGTAAAATTAATCTCCATTATAAGTTTCCATCAAAACTCAATAAAAGAAGTTTGTTGTACATTTTTTTTTGACAGCTACTTTATAAAATACTTGTTTAATTGTTTTACACTTACTGTTTCATATTTATTGATTTCTTTTATGAATTGACCTCAATCTAGTTGATTAAAAATTAATTTCGTTTAGGAGTTTAGTTTACGTTTTGCTATTTAATATAATTAATGCATTTCCAAATGGGTATCTCAATCTGAATTCACATTATGAAATTTAATTTGTGGTATTGAGGCTGTATTTGCGTTATTAAAAATCCACATCAAGAATGATTTTAAATTAACTTACATTGAGGGAATTCTTAAAAAAAGTTAAAATTGATTTATTGATTTGAGAAAATCAACTTTAACGAAGATTAAGATGTGCAGATGATAATTTTCGTGCTATTCATCCACACTTAACAGGCGACGTGAATGATCTCCTTAAAACAATATTTACCCTCTACTATTGCACGATTAGTTCGAAATCTTTCATTTGGATGACACCATCAAACTTATCCGTAATATAAAGATAACTGTTATTTTGTAACATGAAATGCCAGATAATAAACACAGAACGGTAGTTAATAACAATAAAAACATACATGTCGGAGGATCGCATCGCGTAGTCGTTTTATTATGCGACAAAGCATGCATATACTATATTATAATATAAGTATATACCTACATACAAACACACATATATTGTAGTTTGGTAGATTGGGTATATATATATATATATATATATATATATATATATATATATATATATATATATATAGACGTTGGCAAAACAGGAGTTGATAGCAAGAAGCCCCAGGCGGCCCAGATTACGTTATAAATATCGTGTACTCCTAACACTGAAGCAAAACCACATAATCAGAATCTATTGAGATTATAATCAGTAAGTGTGAAATCTATATAATGTGATCATAAAAACAGAAACAGCAAGTAGTAAAAGCAATAAACAGAAATCCACAATTTTTGATTGTATTCTATACAGTATCTTGATCTGTATCTTTACTACTTTGACAAAAAAATAAAGCAAATGCTACCTTTCTTATTGGTATAGCGTTCACATTTTTGACTTTATCGTGTAAACGAATACATCATGTAACAAATCCAATTGTTACAGTAGAAGAGGGAAACGAATACACAAAAGCGTTTAACGTAATTTAGTCGTAGGGAAATTCAAATTTAAATTTCAAGAAATTTAGTTGACGGTTACACCAGTAGAACAACAATTTACGCACAAGCAATAAGAAGTAAATGTATTAAACATTTTGCTGCAGATGCAACTTAGAAATTTGTGCGACATGTCTGTTTGAATCTGACAAATGTGTGTAAACTATGAGTCTAATCTTTATACGTACTTGTTAGTTAATAAATGAACAATATATATATGAAAAATCAACCCCTATTGCAAGCAAACACTAGTCATACCCATTAACCCTCCCATAATACTGTGTAAGATAACTTAAAGCGATTCATTTAATTTATCATCAATTTATACGAAGAGTAAGTAACAACTAACACGCGAAACTGATGTAGCGCCTTATCATGGTCTGATCAAATATTTTATAAAGGAAATGTAATAACGCTATCAATACTTATTTATGGCTAAGCATGTGGCTTGTGGCGCGTCTTGACGTGATAGAAGACTTGTGGTAGCTCATAAAGCCTAGCTAACACACGAATTCGTGATCATCAGATCACGATCAAGTAGAGCCACCTTCGCGCCATAACTAGCAATAAAATAATTCATCTTGAGAAGATAACGTTATTGTTCACAATAAACGTAAAGAGCTTATGCAAGTTGATTTAAGTGTTAACAGTTCCTGTTTTTAAACATAGAATTAGCTGAGAATCGTAAATTTCTATGTGAACGCACATTTACAACCTGTAGTAACATTAAAGAGATCTTAAATGTTCCAAGATAAACGATAATTAACCGCTCACATCGTTTACACAATTGACCAGTGAAACAAATTTATTGGAAAACTATGACCAAACTAGTACCGACACAATCATGATTATGACATCAGGATTCGGTCAGATTAGGATGGTTTTCGTACAGATACCTATGTTTTTAGAATCTATCCGTTTTTTTTTCTCTAGTATCTCTAAAAGCTTGATGAATAATTCATGGTTAATCGGTAAACCGTCAAACTGTTTCCAAAAGATAAAGTCGAAATCGAGACATTATCGTGCTGCGGATATCAATATAAATTCATTAATTTCTTTGGTGTTAAAATTGATTGTTTTAGGTTTAAAATTAAACGATTTCTTCCTAAATCAACAACACATGAATCAGCAATCCTTAATATTGCTTTGTAGGTTGATATATGCATATATGAAAGTATAAAATATTGTTAAGCACACGTGCATAGCATATGCAGTCATGTCTGAACATATTTTGGCAGGCAAAACGTAAAAGAGTTTCCCTACACCTGGCGACCTTGCGTGATTTCATTTTTCTCCAAGTAACGGCCCAAATGTGATATCGCAACAGATGCAGAACAGTGCAAGGGTGTGTTTATAATTTGATATTTCCAAATGGAAACATTGTTCTACCCGAGAACTTCCAAAAAATTGATTATACCCGTTCCAATGCATAATTTGGTAATTATCCAGAAAATCACATGCTTGTTGCATTCAATTCAATTTAACCTTCCCCAAAAATATCAGCGTAGAAGATCTCATTTTGATTTCATCGTATTAAATTATTAAAATTTAATTTTACAAATGTGGATTATCTATTTTGATATAAAATATATTAATAAACAGAGCAAAATGAAATTAGAAATTCGTCTTCAACTCACTAAAATATTCTGAAGTTAATCGTAGCTTTCAGGAATTAACGTATTATAATTTCAGAGTTATTTAGAATACAAATAGGATTTGCGTGGAATATGAAATATTTTATAACAAAATATTTAGTTGAATACAGATTTCCACTGAAACTATTTTTATTACAATAGTATTTATGAATTTCCGTCCTTTACAATATTGAAATCAATGGAAGAGCAAAGCTTTTACAAGTAACAAATACTCTTGTAAGATATCCAGCAATTCTGGCTTCCATCCAGATTTTTATCCCAATTCGAATGTAATATGTCGTCGTATGTACCATTAGAAATGGAAAATTTCAGTGAGTAAAAGGGAATTCAATATGGGAAAATTGGAACGATTAGATTCAATATTGAAAACAAGCCGTACAATATCCAATACCTGCTTTAAAATTCGATTAATTAAAGTAATTTTTCTCTATAGGATTTTATTTATACGAGGTATTGGCAGTATGAATAGAATTTGTAATTTTCCACAAATACATTTGGTAATACGGTTGTGGAAAAAAGACAGCATATACCTGTTATGTTTGGAATTCAATTTGTCCGCAACTAATTGGTAACACAAGTAAATTGAGCTTTCGTCGAATTTTTTTTCGATATACTGAATCTGACACAATTTTTGGATACAGTCAATGTGGTCCTAAACTGTAAAATAATATTGTCAACTCGTAATTTTCAATCTAAATTCTTAAAAAGCCATCAAGGGCGTACCGTGTATTTCGCAGATCTATCGAATTAAAATTTTAGAAAAGGAATTTTTACAGTTTGGGGTGACATCGGGTCGATGGTTGCAATCATCTCGAACTGAAATCATTGTAATTTAATTTCCTACAAGTCAATGCAGTAAATTTAAAGAAGCATTCCTACTGTTAAATTATTAATGAAAAGCAATAGCTTTTAATAAAGGTGTATTTTTTCCAATTACTCGTCACCTTTGTCAATTATCGACATTTTCTTATCAATAAATCTACATTTCTGCGAAGAGGCGTTGCAAACGTTTTATGTGTGCGTATTTTTTTTAACAGAAATTCGTTATTTTTACAGTGAACATTCTTGATAACGACACTTACTACAGATGTACCTTAGAAGAGATTCGCACTGACACGAAAAAGTATACCAATTTAATTCGAATCGATTACTAAACTAAAACTTGGATGCGGATGTAGTTTCTATATTTCCTAAAAAGACAGAAAGAAGCAAAACGAATTAAAAATTGAATTAAATTTCTTAGTAACAACGATTTATTTGTAAAGTTTCCCGGTAGATAGTACGAACATTTAGAAAGTTGCTTTTCAACAACAAAAGATAAACATGTAAAATTGATTTTCAACAAATAAATTGCTATTTTTACTATCTTTAATAAAAAAATTATAAATCACAATTGAGAAATGTGTAAATGACCAGCGAATTAATTGATGGTTGTGTTAAACTGACGTTAACAACAAACATAAATTAATAGAAACATGGCAGGATCTAATTTTCAAATCAACTGAAGTAGGGTGGAATTTTATAAACAACAATAAGGTAAATGGAATCTCTCCACTCAATACACAGAATCTAAACTCCCTTTTGGTAGAGATAAAAAACAGACAATTTCGTTATATTTACAACTGTCTAATAGAGGTAATAATATTGAAGATACTGTGCCACCTCAAAATTGGTAGCCTGGCCGCATTTTATCGATGTGCATTTGCAATGATTGCCGCTCTACAAAATCACCTTAGAGCAAATGTATTAACTGGCGGATTACCTAGATTCTATCAGAAACTGTATTAGAGAAACCTTTAAAAATTTGAAAAACCTCCTTATTTAAATCGTATGTAATCTCATATTGGAAACGGCAGATATCTGTTGTTGCAAAATTGTTAAAGCTTCCATTTAACAATGGACATTATCAAAAACAATTCAACATGACTATTATACTTACATAGAGAATTCTATAGAGACTATCCCAAGATTCCCACAAATGTAAAACCGTTTCATCTAGCTATTGAAAATGTTTCTTCAATGCTGGAACGTACCAAAATCCATCTGGAATGATACGATTACAATCCTGCACTTGGTAAACTTCCCCATTCTGATTGTATTATAAAGGTAGGTTGTATAAGTACGTGACTAGTGATATTTCATGTTTATCCAACGATCGATAGAAATGAAAACACACAAACTTAGTTAATTACACGCATGCACAATTTCTCATTAAACTCTTTACGTTGATTCTATTTTTCCACCTTGCTGTTGTTGTTGTTGTTGTTGTTGTTGCAAATATGTTAAAGGCAATTTTCATCTAAAACCGAAACCTATTCCGCTAACTATAATGAAAGTGAAATAGATGCCTTACAATCTATCCTCGTAGATCGGATTTAAGTGTTTTCATGAAGGATACGACGATTAGGTTTCTGAAGACGTTGTATTTGCACAGATTGATTTCTCTAAAAACTATGTGTAAGCGGTAGAAAAAAATTCTTCACTTAATTAACAAAAAAATAATTACGAAAAGCATTTTTGTTGGGTCTAACAGTTATAAAACTTTTAATAAATACGATAAAATCAGGCTCAATAGTTGATTAAGTTTAATGATAAGTATTTGAAATTGTATTTTCACCAACCAGAAAACGAACAGGAAACGGAATAGATTTGATTCCATATTTATGTTTATCGAGTTTAGAAAAATTACTGTCGTAGATGTGGGAACTTTACAAATTATCAAATATTTCAATGTTATTTTAGTTTTATTTCCGTGCTATACATCAAACTTTCTTTTTATTTATTTACTATGCTCCTATAAGATAGACCAGTGGCGTATTAAGTGTAACAATATGGTCTATTACAATTCAAGACTTGATTTACATTGAAAATTCCCACTAACTCGTTCTCTTTTTTACACGATCCTTTAACGCATAAGTGGAGTCTAGACGTAGTTAGAAGGAATTTGTAATGCCCTTGCAGAGAAAAGCAGAAAACAATGTTTTGGTTACGATAACTAAAGAATACCGTATAAATCGGCGAATCGCCAAATTTTCCTGGGGTTTTCTAGTAATCAACCTACACTTATGTGTCGCATTCTTAGTTATTAGTGCTTATTTAATTATTTACATATGCTTTAGTGATGTTCAAAATAAATGTAAAAATGAATACTTGATACAAATCAAGATGAAATCGGAAAGCACTCAAAAAACTAGGTCAAACTGTATTTCCTAGTAATTCTTCCGTATATAACCATGCAGCTCACTGATCACTTGAGTGAGAAATTAGGGAGAACGGGTAGGTCATAGGACCTTTCAGTCGTGCGTATTCAGCCGTTTATGAAGGCAAATGCAAACAAGTGAAATGCTGCAGGCCATTCTATCTTAGAGATCGTTCGTTTTTATGGCAATACAAATTTGTTTGTTCTTCGTAAGATATCGTTTAATATTCAAACCGGCCTTACATAAAGATAATATATCGGTATTTGCTTTTTTAAGTTCAATACTAACACGCGAAATTGACTACTTGCTCGGCTATTTGCTTTGATAACAATCGTGTGGTGGTGTCCACACTCTAAAATATGCAAAGAATTATTTAAGTTGCAATCTTTATATGAAAAATATCTAAGAACTTAATAGTAGTACGACTATCATATCTCTATACTTTCCTTTAAAAAACACATCTTAATGTAGAATTTTCCAAACAAATCCTTAAATGTATAAATATAAATATCTCTTACAACCAAGCCTGGAGATTTACATGAATACTTTCTTAAAGACTTACCATTGGTAAGTTATTTGAATGTCATTAAAAAAGAAACATCAAAGGATAGAATTGAATTTCAATTCTATCTTTCGGTAATAAGATTATTACAAAACAAATTACAAGATTAAACATCTGCAGAATTGAGAGATTTGACTTATCTTTTATATTAATTTGGTTAATTTAAAACATAGCCGAAATTCTATTAAAAAATAATAGATTGTCTTGATTTTCTATTCTGTTTGCTCGTTCAACGGTGAATGATGAGTAACAAACAACAATTAAATACAAACAAGCATTTGTAAGAACAAAAACGACAATGCTATTGTGATTCACTCAAGCAGATAGTTTTGTTGAGATATCCAAGAAAATTTACATATGTTGAAAAGCAAATATAAAACCACCATCATAAACTTAACTGTAGCTTTATATTCATCAACATTGCTTTATTATACGACTATTAAATAACACTAAATTCACAAATTCTACAAAATTATTCTATTGTTCCGCAACATTTCTCTGCACCAACGTTGTATTGTGAAATAAACATGTCGGAGTTATTGGAGAAGAAACAAAAATAATAATCGAAATAACGCTGATGTTAAAGAACTACGTGGAAAAACGGTTTTTTGTGTGGTGAATGAGTATTGGCCTCGGTCAAACACCAGTATCTTTGACAGCTACTAACACACCCACAAACTATTTGGAGGAGTTTTTCCAATTTTTCGCCGGCCAAAAAAAACTTTCGTTTCTAATATTGCTTATAGTCTTTTATCTTCTCATTTTCTGTAGAGTAGTTCAATCATTTTTTTATAGCCAACACAATTTCACCTATTTGATATGTTAAACTTACTTATGCAATTGTATAATTTGTATTAAAATAGAATTATACAGATTTGTGTACATATATAGGGGGAATTGTGTAAAATAGAGCGTATTATCTCGATACGAACACATCTTAACGTCGAAAACAGATCCAATTTAAATGCAAAGTGTGAAATTGAATTTTTATCCATTTCATAATACTAATATTATATGATACAATAGCATCAATATTTGAGTAATTTACTAAAAACATTTTAATGCTAAATAATGCAAATTAACGCAAATAAGTTGATGTTGAAGCATTTCAAAGGCAATGCCATTCCGCGACAATCATTCGTGAAGTTGCGCTAATTCTAAATAGGAATACGTAATAAGTGTTGTTACCGTTCCAACGTCTTTGATCGTTTTTTAATTAGTGTCAAATAGAAGTAGTTAAAATCATTATCAACACTCTACTAGTTCTATTTGACATTTTCTCGGTTGTTTTGATAACTGTAAAGGTTCAAAAGAATTTCCAGTGTACAAACTAAACGGCTTGCCTTCATTAATGACTGGTTTGAAAACCGGAGCATGTACAAAGTTAGCGAATTAAAATTGCAAAATCCGTCTTCCTCTGCCAAACAGTTTAATTTGACTATTTTGACGGATGGTTTATAATTAAGTTTTGCAACTCGGTAGGTGTTGCCTTTTCATTCACCGCATCTTTAATGTGCTATATTCAAATAATCGAAACCAAATTATACGTTTTCCATTCATATAATCTTTAAAATATTCGGATCAAATAGTGTTCATACATAGAGAAAATCTAGTAGACGATCATAAAAGGTGCCGTTAAAATTTCAACAATCTTTTCTAGTTGTTCCATTAAGATTCCACTGATATTATTCGATAAAGCTAGATGCTTAAAAACGATGACAGATTATAATTCCGGTATCATATAAAAGATTCGATTTGTCGAATATCCTGACAGGATATTAATATGGACAAGGCACACGATCGACTTGACCTTTTCGTCATTCTATAGTTATTCCATCGTCTATTCCAAATCTGTATTTGGATAAAACGAAACATGATCGTATTATTATTATCCGAACTTTACGACGTGATTCAGTTAAATTAGTCTGTATAAATGGTCGCATTTAGGATCGGCTGAGTTTCAATCCAAATTAGATGGATTGATATTTCACTAACACGATTCCAGACAGAAACAGACAGTTGAAAATGGGCAATTCAGCAAATAAGCTTTTATTTGATTTTACTTGTTTATACACTGTTTTTTTTTGTTTGTTTGTTTGTTTCGAATTTGATCGTTGCAATATTGAAGTGTCTGGTGTTGCTTTTGTCGTGTGTCATCGACAGATGTGTAATGTGGGTTGACAAATAAGCCGGCAACTCTTCCAGAAATTCCCACTATCCTTTATAGTCGTACTATAAACTTAATCCGTTTTTGCTCTAATACCATAGTCAAGATTAAATTTATCAGCGGGTTGTCGACAACTGAAGCGTTGTAATTTACGACAAAACCAACTGCAAATGGTGTCAATATTATTTGTGGCTGTATTATATTATTTATTATTTTTTATTTAATAAACGACATTAGTAATTTTTACTATTGTCCTTTCTATTTAATTGTAAAACAAAATAGAATCAAAGGTTTTCGTTAAAGTAAATCGATTGTGACCATCGACGATCAACCACCGTCAGTCTATAATCTTAGACATATCTCGAATAGCACGACTATCCAATATCACACCCCCGGGGTTGTTATTGTATCTGCGACCCTTCGTATAATAAAAATAAAAAGCTTCACTTCTGTGGTTTCTATTCAGTAAAAACAAAACTATATTTTTGACCAATTAATCTTCTTGAGAGCATTTCTCGTAGGTATTGTTCTATAATGGAAGAGAATTTATTGATGAACAATAATGCTCCCAATCCCTTCGTCGTTAAGTAGAATTAATGTAAATTCATTATGACGACGGTGATTTGGTGTATTGATCTATCGGTGATAAGACACACTAACAATTCAATTTCAATTTCTTTATCTAAATAATGGTTTCTTTCATTTGACAAATGACAGATCAACTACAACGCCAATTTTGCTAAATTGACACAATCTGAATTAACTGGTTACAACAGATTGTGATGAAAACCAACCGGATTTCTTGACAAGACTATAGAGCTCGCCTGTCTTGTGGTTGATTGTTATGTGCGATAGGTGATTCAAGAAACTGGTAGTGCTTCAGTCAGCGATGGATTAACGGTCAAATTCCCATGAGACTATCCCACTATTGTGCCTTCTCAAGGATTTCAACACTCTCGGGACCCATACCACTGAACAACCACAATCACCAGAGAGGATTTTAAACGGGACTTGGGTCTTTGCAGTTCTAAAGCGTCTTTCTCCATTTCACTGATTTAACGATGACGATGAAAAACTGTCGCTTCTTTCACACATACATACACACACGCACGCACGCACACATAACAAAACGATCGTGTAACGCTTTTTGTCAACACTACTACATAATGTGTCGTTGATTCCAACCGCCAACAGAAATTTTGCATCAAAAGAATTTACTAGAAATATATTAAGCATTTATACCTAAGCATGAGTAATTTTAGATGCTGTCATTCTCAATTCAAATTTAGTATTTTCGAGTTGTGTCAGGTTGTCAAAGACAAAAACACAAATATCGAATGTTATAAATAATAATACTGTAACTTGCATGATTTTTTGGTATTATATGTTGTAGGCGTTGTTATTATCCGGCTTTTTTCACATAGTGTTTGATTTATAACACCTACCAATTTCAATTCACTATCAATTTACGTTTATCAGTATTTATGAATACAGGTGTAGTCTATGTTAAAATAAATAGAAAAATAATCGATCTTCTTTGATATTCAATTTTACGAAAAACTATTTGAATTAAATCTTCTAAACAATGTATCGATTCATTTTAGAATAAGTTTTTATATGCATCAGTTGCTTCAAACAAAACAAACTTTCATTGTTTCGACATATTGCTATCACTAACTTTAGTACAACACCTATAGAATCGTCGTGTCTCATTGCTTTCCATTCTAGACGTTACTAGTTTCATTCTAGAAGCATTAATTAACAAAGATCGATAGAAGTTCTGCAACTAAACAGTATATTCAGGATGCAGGTGTCTTCAGTTCGTCACACAGTCCAGCATTTCAATTCCGTACTCTATGTCTGAACAAATCGTACCATTTTATAGCTGGCTCAACAATAAAATCTCGTCGTATGTCCAAATATTTGCATGTTAAATTGCTCGATTCTGAGCATACAGTTATTTTAGGAAGCTAGGAAAAGGTTTATAAGAGATTGCGCATAATAACACAGAATTCTAATAAAGAGAATGAAACATGTAACTGAACTATCGAAGTATTCACTGTAAACTTATTGTAAATTGTTCAGTAAAACATTTATAAACATCAAATATGTATAACAATAGTATTCTGCATCCTTACATTCGCCGGAAAAGCAAATGGTGAAAAACAGAAAACAGTGGCGTCACCTGAAATTTCTACTGTGCGGTGGATAACGGTTGCATCAAACAAATTAAGAATTATTAATAATGCCAATGGCCATATCGGCAAAATAATATTCCACTTATGTTATCAAAACATTGGATGATTCCATTTAACTATAATTTCACAGCCAAATTGGTTCATCATACGATTACTATCATATATGTGTGGCATATTCAACTTGTTTATAACAAAATGGAACATTAAACTAAATAGATCCAAATTTTGGCTTTGATTAGTATGTACCAAAATTTATATACAAGTTTAATTAGTTTTATTCATCCAAAACCTCGAAATAAACACCGATTCAAAAACCTTCCCATATGCCTATTTTATCAAGGACGGAAATGAACAGGAAAGTTTGTGGGATGGACGAAACAGTCGTACTTATATACCTTTTTCCATAAAAAATCGGAAGACTTTTGTCTGTTGTGCTAAAAATGAATTTGCAATGTTGAGTTAATTAAAAGGCCGACTACGCTCAATAGCTTTTGAAAGCTAATTAAAAAGACTGCTTTCCAATTTGTTTCCATACGATAAATAACTTTCGATTAGTTTAAATCATCTTAAAACATTGATTCTCAAACTATTTATAGTATCGGCCGTTAACTATTATGATTTCTTACACTGTATGAGATGCAAAAATAAGTCAGTCAGTAACAAAATAAGGATGGAAGGAAATGGAAAAGTATTCAAAATCTGCCGACCACACTTTGAATAACGCTGATGTAGAAGATAACAAAGTATCGGATTTGCATACAGAGTAGCCTTCCTAATTAAAACGATTTTGCATAATAACATAAAAATCACTATATTTGTAGCAAGATGTTATGGTTTTCCTCTTGATCTAATGATAAAAATCTTACAAAATGTCACGGCGCATCAATGATAATATCGATAAGAAGAATTAGGTACGTGCCATGCTAAACGCATTAGAGTCGCTTTGAAACTCATTGTCACAGTGTCCTAAATGCTATTATCTATAACAGTACTTCCTTCCCAAATTATTTGAGACCTAACAAGTTTAGACAAATCATAATTTAAGCATTCTATACGTTCTTGTCAATCTAATTCATGCAACAGTATCGAAAACGAGAGAAACATTTCAAAAACCGATAATTTAATATAAGAAATCAACAAATGGATTCACTTGGTGTTAAAATCGATATCAAGAAATTTGCTTTTTATGTTACCCAGTGTATAATGAAATTCATAGAGCTGTTCGTATCGTTTTTTCAAGAAATGCAGTGGTGTTGACAGGAATTCAGCATGGATTTCATTTGACAGACGGTAAGTGTCACATTCGTCTTCCAAGCGATGTGAAATGAATCTTTTTCTCTTCTTTCTCTTCTTTACATTATTAACCAGCCAACCGCTGAATGCATTGATGATTTAACACGTACTGCACATGAAAGCTGAAAGGATTTAAATTTGTGAAAATGAAAGAAATCGTTTGTTGAAAAACTTGGAAATACTTGAAAACTTATTATAGAAACTTACCAAAGTTTCCAAAAATATTGGTTTTTCATACTTTAAATATTTCATTTGTAATTTTTCTACCAGAGATTATTTGTGTTTCTGGGAAACGACGAATGCAATTGAAAATTGAGCATGCGACAGATCTGATTTAGTAAAAAGAAAATAGATTTGGTCTCGGTTTTAGTAAATGTTATACGAACGAATAGAGATTTGATATAAAGCTTGCTTTTATCGATAAACTGATGCGCTTTATTTATTCCAAATGGACAATTTTATTGTATTTATATCGGCATCATTTTTATCTATTTTTGTTTAATTGTGATTAAATGCAATACCGTCATTTTTAAGAAATTGTTACGCAAACTAAATTTGCAATGGAAATGCCATGAAATTTTGTTTACCGAATTCACTTTTGACTTCAATCGTATACAGTGTAGAATATTCCAAGTTGCCAAGATTTAATGTTAATTTTGGGTTTGATTAGTAGAACCAAGTTGGGTGTATAAAATTTTATATTGACTTGTTGGAAACTTGTCAAAGTCGTAAAGCCTGTCAACAGCAAACAGGTGTCATAAAAGGAGTTTACCTAGGCAGAGGTAAATCCTCCATACCACATTCGAGTTATATGAGATAATTTTTTGAATGTTAGTACGGTTCAGAACAGAAAACAAAGCTTAGTCTGTTCAATTTTAACGTTTGTGTATTCCATTCTATTCCAATGTGGAGGTTTCGTTTGATCAAGTCTAGCTTCTATTTTGTTAACGTAATCGACGATGGTTAGCCAATAACTACACAATTCTGTTTTGTGTACATTCGTATATTTGAACTATTGTCGATTTTCTATGTTTCAACTCCTTCAATTGAGAGATCGAAATCCATTGGTACAATGAACATATTTTTGTTGTTATGAGGTTGTTTCTTTATTCAGCCATCAGACTCTTGTGTAACATAAATCCAATTCAATATCGATTTGTTGTTTCCGGTTTGCACGTTAACTTGATACAATTTATAAAATTGTTTCGACTTGTATTCTCTACGGATGTGTAATTCATAAATATTTATATCAATGTTATTCTAATCACCTCTTACTACCAATGAATCTCTAAAAAAAAGTGAAAGCTTTAAATCTGATCACGACAGTTTGATTAAATTGTCTCATAACTGTACTTGAAAATATTGCAAAAGTATGATCGTAACACAAATTAGAAAAGTAGTTGAAGGTTTATGAGTCTAGAGGCTTAAGATAAGTTTCACCTGGAATTTCTCAATTTCGTATATAGTTCCAGGCGAAATATTAAAATGTCGATAACTTTCCAAATACACATTTGATGATATTCGTATTTATATAATCAATGGAATTTTGTTATATTATGACCGGATAAAGACCACAGATTAAACTACTAATATAATTACGAATTCTGTTAGTTTGAGTTTAGTTTTAGTTAAACGGACGTGCCTAAGTGTTGCGCAACGATAATAGTCCAGTTTCAAGGATTTTTGAACAAAAAAATTACCCATGAAACTTTACTTCATCAAGTCGAGAACATTTAGAAACTAATTGTAAGATTTTCTCAGAATGAATGTTTGATAAAAAAGAAGATCTAACTGTAATCGTGCACTGTGTTTTCAACTGAAACATTTTAAATGGTGTATTAACTGATTTTTACAGTTCAATTTGAAGCAGTACTTATGTTTTGAAACTGTTCAAGTTGTTGGGACAGAACCTACCTCGGGGTATGTCAAAAAGTAACAAAAGTCTTGTTGTTTTCTAGATTTAATATATTTATGAAATTTGAATGATTCCAATCGAAGAACTCATTCGAGTCACTTGAACTGGTTTTTCACAATTGTGTTCGGAACAAATTTTGAAAATATAAGCAATATCTTCATTGAAAATTCAAAGCAGGTTTTTTGTTAGTAGTGATATTATATTCGCGGATGATCTTTATCATGAATCGTGCATGTTTCGTTCATGTGACTGTGTACATGTCCTGATCTCATTTGACCTGAGAAGACATAGCACTCATAAGAAATTTACAGTCTTGGTGCACAAACTCGTTTCTTGAACTGCAGTGGCTTTCCACATTGTTAAGATACTCGATTTTAAGGATTTTACTACAGTGCATGCTTAAGTGAGTACGTTTCTTTATGCCTTAGCTTAGACGTTATACAAATGTATTAAAAAGCCGCAAATACTACTAATACAGTAGAGAGAGAGAGAGATAGACAGAATAAGTAATGGGTTTTGAATTATCCAGACTTTGAATGTAGCTCCAAATATCTTCTACTCTTTTCGATACGTACACAGTGACTGAAACCATTAGTCCTGCTTTTTCTACGAAAAACCTTGACAAAAGCTAATTTTCCGATTCATTAATCCTTTACATTCATTAACTGTTGACAGTCAACTTTAGGTGTATGTCTGTGAAGCGACCATCATCAATACATTAAAAACTTGTACTATTTAGGAAGTGTATTATATAATAAAACTGCACTACTTTTACCAAACTACTTATAGTTTTCATACAAGTTTCAAGTTCTTGCAACTCCTTGAAACAAAGTAAATTAACCAAAGTTCAACATCTTTCAAATCAAATATCTGGAAAACAAATTTCTCAAACAACAGCAACATAAACACTTCAAATGTAGATTAATCAATGGCGATAACTTGATATACGATCACAGTTGGCTATGAGTTATTATAGTGCTGAAATCGGGCGCGCTGAAAAGGTTCATGTTTCGTAAAGCACTTCCAGGTGACAACTAATAGACAGCTGTGGTCACGCGAAACTTCACCAACGTCAAAGTCAAAATGTCTGTAACGATCCATCAACGTAATTTAAAAGATAGTTTATGAATGTTCTGTTATTAAATGGGCATGAATGAGACTGAAATCAACAAAAAGAATCGAATAGAGTGAGACTAAAGACACAAATGGTACAAGTATTGAAATATGAACTACGTTATCGGATTGCACCCTACATTTGATTTAAAAATCTCTAACTGGAGACGTTCAAATCGTATATTGACATTTAAGCTTATGGTGGATTACTTACCAACTGCAGAAGCGAACCGTGTTTAATGTAGCGAGAATGACATTGTTATTCATGTTTTAAAGGTCTCACTTGGAATAAATGCCATTATGTACTGAAATACGTGCTGTATACCTATATTCATCATTTATTTTCTAGGGGAAAAATTAACTCCCATTTCTTAGAATGCTATTACTAGCGATTCGATTCCAAGTAACTATTGATTCTAGACTATTACGTGTTTATTTATTTACATGGAAAATTATCACGAATTATTTTCATTAACAATTAATGTTTGTACTTTCGTTGTTGTTTCGTATTATAATTCCAACTTGCATAATAGCAAATGTTGAATTGGCCCCTTGGTCACTCAACTAGAACATCAGATTAACGATGAATCGGCTTTTCTGCGTGATAGAATGCTGTTTATAGAAACCGTAATCTTTTATTATCGCATTTAATGTTGGGCTATATCTGACAAAAGGATATCGAATGCAACTGTTCATATTAATGAAATGTTCATTATTAAAGACATATAATGTGCAATATCCATTAGTACACAGTTATTGATTAAGTTTGAATGAATCGAACTGAAATCAATTTGATTGGATAAATGTGTTTTTTTTTTCAGTTCTATTAATCATCATAATGAGAAAATTGTTAACTAATTCAATGACACTCAAATTAACAGACACGAAATACAGAAAATTGGTCTATTTTCAATCTCTCTAATGTTATTATATTTTGACATGAAACGGCATTAATTTACGCCAGAATTAGATTTTCCATCCAAGTTTT
Source organism: Meloe dianella (assembly GCA_028455855.1). Lineage (NCBI taxonomy): Eukaryota > Metazoa > Arthropoda > Insecta > Coleoptera > Meloidae > Meloe > Meloe dianella. The sequence goes on from JAPTHL010000060.1 coordinate 2,047,860, forward strand.
CTCTGTCTAGAATCAAGTAACAAGAAAAGTTTCCCCAAGATATGACCAATAAATAATTGAAAAGCTAAAATAAACCGACCGCGAATACTGAAGTTAAAAGGCTAGAGGGTTGTTGTTGTTGCTGTTTTTTTCTAGTTTTCTTTTCATTATTATCTGAAAGGCGTTCTTTTCATTGAAGTTTTAATTGAGGCATAATCCAACCATATAAAACCTCTTTAGTCTATTTGATTCCAGTGTTTTATCTTCAAGTGGTTCATTAGCAATGCAAGTCACCTAATGGAACCTGGCTTGGATTAGAATGCCGAAACGAAATTCTACCTTACACTTTATATGTTTTCTTTTTATAACTGTCTTTTCAAGTTTTCTCTAGTGTTTTTTTTTACTTTTAAAAAGAATAAAAGGACAGGTTGAATTAATTTCGTTCCTAAAATCTGAAATATGAAGGGCGAAATTGGAAGTTTTACGACTGTTAATCATTAGTAATTCAGTTTATCTCGTTTATTTAGGAACAAAGCGAAGTTTTATAGGAACTTTCCATCAACTAATCAACATTTTGTGCTACTTTTACCTCTTTATGCATTGTTTACTCGACAAAGGTAATCCCTTATGATTAACAGTATCCACTAACTGGACAATGAAAAACGATTTTCCATAATTCATTTTATGGTACGTTAGGCCAATTAAATTTTAGTATCATCGTATTTTGTTAAAATTGGATACCAACACATTTGAGATAACACATGTAAATATTTTCGAGAACGTCGAAAAGTATTAGGAAATGACAAACTTATTCAAAATGATCCAAGTTTTTCTTATCACAACTGGATTCTATTCGTTGCGAATACAAAAGTGACATATTTAGGAGAAGATTTATACTTTTCAATGAGTTCCATACATGTGCAGATATAAATAAGTTTTATTCTATGAAATTGATAGTCTTGATGGGAATGTGCGATAGTATCACTGGGACGCTTCAAAATTTATCAGATGAACGGGAAAAAGTTGAAATTAACACATTATTACATTTGAGTTATTCAATTGAAGTTGGTTATATATTGCGAAAAACGAATTTGAACTTCTGGTTGATTAAATCTGTACAAAACGAATAAAATGTTTATTGAAAAATCACAAACTGATGCGTGCATGTTTGTATGTTATTTCACTACATGGTTCCATTGAGATCTACCGAAAAAAAAACACAACCGAAACTAGTTGGAAGCTGCAGACTATAATTCAAAACTCTTCCATTTTTCGCAACACTGAAAAATATGCGCGAGTCCATTAATATCCTACGGGACAATAGGAATGGAAATTTAGAGTGTAGTGCTTATATTGTCATTTCATTTCGATCGCTCAAAAACTGGAAGTATATCTTCTATATTTGTGTTTATATATGTGTGAATGTGTATACCATATGCTACCGAAATTGTTTATCTAATTGTTGTGGTGGCACTCGTCAAATATGTTCATTCACGAACGATTACCTTGTACAATTTTCATCCTAATTGCATCTAGTGCAGCAGCTGGTGCAATTAACTCACCAACACCATCACCAACTATTGTTCAACAAATATTTGGCCATTAAACTCTCTACCGGATTTCCATCATTGACATGTCTGATATATTATTTACCTCATCCGGACTATACATTTCCGACTGAATTAACTGATTTGAAGAATACAAAATCGGTAACAGTGTATAACATTATATCGAACATTAATTGTATGTTTGATATGCAAATTCAACTGGAAATATCTCTATTCACATGGAGTTTGTTTATTGAACATTGGTAAAGTTCTTGTAGTATCTGTAAATACTAATCATCCGTTAAGAAGACAACAGATATATAGAAAATGTAAGAAAAATGTCAACAACATTCTATTTCTAACTAGACAACACGCAACAGGTGAAAATTTTCAGTCATGGAACAGAAAATTCGTCCACGCCTACCATGAAAGACAAATATTATCAGGGCAACTTGCCAATAACGTTCTGTCTGTATTTACATTGCAATCTATCACAATAAACATAAACATCAGTTTGAGTTAAATCGATCTGTGTCAAAAAGAGCAATGAATTTTTTAAATTTCATTCAAAACATATCTTACCCCACCAAATTGAATTTAGTTAGGGGTGATTCTATTTCTAATCATATTGTTGACTGTAAGGAATGAAAACTATCAACTTTATTAAGATGAGTACTGTCGGATATGCTACCCCTGAATTGAATAGTATCACTATGATACAACGACCAATTGATTTTGGGTAGAATTCTTTAGGGTTTCGGATATGGACCCAAGCCATGATGTCATGGAAATAATACATAGCATGTCACAAGGGAGGAATTCGATATCAATGATTGCCGGTTGGCTACATGACAAGGGGGTTGGTGATGGATCACTATAGGATACGATCTGCGGTGGGATGTCAGTTCCAGCATCATACACACGTCATGTTGTACACAAACATGCCAGACTCTAATCCAACTTACTAGTATTTAAAACTGAAATTACGAAGCGTCAAACACGTTACCACGCTAATTGATTAAAACAAACAGTTACTCTATTATCATAATGTGTAAACATTGTGATTCTTATCGATTTCTAGACCATAAACACGAAAATCAGAAACTAATCCAATTATAAAATCCTCAATTCAATTCCATTCCAAAAGCATAATCTTGTTAAAAATGCCCAAAGAATGAAACATTGGCCGCATCTATTCTAGTTTATTGATAACAACCAGTGACAGATTGTCCAATCTATCAATTTGAGTTGATTTAAAACATGTCCGACATCTTGCTGGATGTATCTCTGAGATTCATCACAAAATAAGACAATTCTTTTCATTTATACCAATGGATAATTCATCAATGTCCACTACTTAAATTGCTGTACTATTACTGTTAAAATTTGAGATTCTCCAATTGCTTACAGCCAAAAAAAAACAACAGTGGAAATGAAACGAAAAAGATCCTACCATTTTTCTGTCTACGGATTAGACCAATTCGACTAAGATTAAAATTGGTGAAACAGATTTATCTCAATTAGAAAACTGTCTTTCAACAACAATTTTGCTCGGATATGTGAAGGTAATCTTGATTTGAAGAATTTTTATAAACGTTCATCCAATCATGCCAGAATACACCGGAACTGTGGTCCGGTATTTCCTAAGTAAAGATTTTATTTTTGACAAGCTTCAAAAGTATTCTTGCTATTTAAGAACTTTCATCATTGGCATCTTTTTGAAATGTCCAATTTTATGGTTTGTTTTAGGAAAATTTGTAAGTTTCATGTGATGGCTGACGATTTGTTTTGGTTTTATCAATAATTGTGACAGATTTTATTGTAACATGAATGTTTTGAGGTCAGATTTTGCTACAATGAAAACTAGTCGTTATTATTTAACAAATGTAATTTTAAGATGTTGTGTCGTAATTTAGTAGTTTTCATCTATTTCATATTTTTTTGGTTGGTACTGCTTGATTTAGCTTAATGCGTCTTGTTGTCGATTAAACAACAATTTTCACAGAGAAGTTAATCCACCATGAATTTTCGCATTTAGAGGCAGACAGGGTAGACAGGCGAAAGTCTTTGCATTTCAGAAACATATTTTTACCGCTTACTATTAAGAAGGAAGCGCTTATGAATTTTAATTCATCTATTCTCCACAATTTACCTTAATTTTAGAAGAAATTCACTTTGAAATATCAGTATTCATTGAGTAGGTGCCGCCTAAATTTTTGGTTATAATTGGAGATCAAATTTGTTCAATTCATTGAACCAAACCAAAATAATATTTGGAACAGTAAACAAAGAAAACGAAGGTAAGAGTAGCAAAAGAAAAGTTTTCACACAAATAACCCATTATTCATTATTTATGGCCGTTGTTGTCATAATAAGTCTTAATCGTGGAATAAGTATCATTGATTCAAAAATACCTATGTACTCTAATATTTGTGAATGGAAAAAATGTAAATGTCTTTGTATCTATTCAGCGAAAGTACTTACAACGAATTTGAAGTTCTGTGAGTACCTTTCAAGTACTTATAGTGATGTTTATGTCAGTTTGTGTTCCTATTAGGTAACTAAGGTGAAAACGAATGGAACAAAGTACCTATCAAGTATTGAAGGTACTGAGGATTTTAATCGCGTTTTGTAAATTCTTATCGAGATTGTGATAAATGTGCCCCACGAGCAAAAAATATAAAAACACACTTACAATTTAAAGCGACGCTGTATGCGTTCATCTCACTTAAACCTACTGTAATAAAAAAAAGATTGAAAGTGATAGAATGGATAACAATTGGAACATCTAAAAAATTACCCTTTAGAAGATGATTGTAAAGCCTTCGAGTCACAAAAGCACTAGCACTTAAATTTGACTTTTAAACACTATTCACTACTAGCCATTTATTATTCAATCAAGAAAAATGACAATTTTTTTAAATAACGTTGACACTTCAACTCATAAAATACAATTGATACATGCATAGAAATCGATGTTCGGTAATTCTTTTTTTGTTCTGTTCTGATTAGAAACTAAAAAAAAACCTGGCCACCTGTACGCGTAATCTATTCTTCCCATTTAACAAGAAAAAAACAACAAACTACAATTATGATATTGTAGAGTTTTAAGTTATTAGAATTAAAAAAAAGCTATAGATTAGCTAGCGCTTCAGTACTAGTTTTCGAGCAGTACATCCGTACATTTATTATTTATAGATTTTCGGTTATATTTTTGTTTGCAAATAATTTGCAAATTATATAGCGAGCAAAAATTCTGCTTATCAAAATTCAATTTTACATACATATTTATTATTTAGTATGTTTCATGCAAACTAGTCTTGATCATTCATCAAACCGGAAACATTCCTTTAATACTTTATTTCGAAGTTCTCTCAACTTTCAGTTGTGGAATAGATTTTAAAATGTAAAAATTTTCTAATTATTTGTAAATAAAACCTATAAAAAGTAGTAAAAACAGAACAAAATCTGTATACCTATATAACGAAGGTGTATTCCCTGGAAACGTTAGAGAAACACTAATCTGTCTGATATTTTCGATTCCCAACAGTGTTAATTTCTCCAATTCTTTTACAAAAACCCTATTTTATTTTTCAGCAATTGCCGTTGTGCAACGAACTCTCACAGACTGATTTTTTGCTTGATCAAACAATTCTAATTAACAATATCCTATCTAGGTAGAGATTCGATGGTTTATTGTTAGTTCCATCAATATCTAAGCACTACTAATATTATCGAAATAATTTCACACAAAGATAATCGCAGAGTAATCCACAATTGTGAGAGGTATTAAAATTATAGAGTACGTAGTTATTACAACATCATTATTTAATTGAAGATATTCTGACTAGTGTTAGAATATAAAATAATTATAGTGAAACGCCATTATAATTTATTTCCTTTAAATTGGAGAGGGTGGCTGTCACAGCAACCACAGCTAAAGGATATTATTATGTAAATCAGGACGACGCCTATCCTTATCGCTTTCAGAACAGAAATAAACCTCTAAGGTTACAGTGTAGAATTGCCGTCCTCATGATCAACGCCAAACAGACATGTAATCTACTTAATCCTGCTACGATGAAATCCTTTTTGTCCTATGTCATGATTAATTCTAATTAACCACATTAATGAGAAGTGGCGGTAGGCCGATTCCGGATTACATTATCAAATGTATTTATTAAGTTTCAGATCGCAATTTGGCGGTAAATTGAATTGATTACAACACAAAATGAAAATATTTACTAAAGCTTTTCTCTTTCATATCTATTACGTAAAAACACGGCTGATTCCATTAAGAAACGTCTCAAAACACTATAAGCACATTGAAATTTCTATTCATAGAACGAATATTAACATTACCCTTTAGATAATTTCCGACTGTCCGGTTCTTTTTTGTTCGCAATTTCCTCTAAAAAAAAATGAAGAATAATTCTCTTTTGTTTCAGACATACCAAAGTTCACAGGTCCTATTCTGAACGTGACAGTTCCGGTCGGTAGAGAAGCAGTCCTCGAGTGCGGTGTAGACAACTTATCAACTTTTAAGGTGAGTAAAATAGTAATCTTGTGAATTTATCTCGCTAATTTGCGCGCTACGGCTAAATGAAAAACCAGCATTGTTGGCGCCTAATTAAAGATCTTACCAAAAGAGGCGAGGTAATAGAGAAAAAAAACGGACCAGGACGTGTCGTAAATTAGAACAAAACAAAAAAACTTAGCGCAACATTTCCTTAAATTAAACTTATTTACCTGAATAAGTAGTTGTTGTTGTAGCAAATGAGAGAATATAGCTGGAATGGAAAGCGTGTCAGTTCTAATTCATTAAAAGAATTCCAAAGAAAATGGGAATGAATTTTGTGAAAAGAGATGAACGTTCCAGCCATGACACAGTTATTAACCCTTTTTACGTAAACTAAAAAGTTTCTGGGAACGGAAGTTCAAATTAACTGTTTATTATTCATGTAAAAGTGGAAGATGTCCGAAATGATGATGAGATATTGGAATGCTTCTCTGACAGCCAACAAAAACGATCAAACAAAACGAGTATAAATCATGGATTTAAAATGTTTTAGAGTTAATTTACAGAGAAATAATGAACCATTCAATAGATTTATAAAATGATTGTCTCATATAAGTCTCGTTAAAAGCTTTTGATCGTACACTCTCTTAGGGAGCTTGAGACAACTCCAAGTAAAATTACTAAATCTTCCCAACATTCCATTAGGGACTGTTATATAAAATCTTATAATAATACTAAACTTTTTAATCCTTCATTTAGCTTTATCCTCCATCTTATTAGGGTTCTCATCAAAGTTAAATTGTGTATTCACTTCTATTTATTGTTCAACAATAAATGTTGTATCTTACGAACTAAAACAGGTGGAAAAGCGGGCGAATATAAATCTAAAAACATAATAATAGAAGGAGAGCTCGTTTCCTGTAAATGTTTGAAAGCGTTTAATAAAAATGCGATACGATGCACTCCATTTTTGCAAACGTTCAGAGAATTAAATCGTATATTGTCTCATTCTCCCCATCATACAGTCATACAATTTATCCCTTATTTGTGGTACAGCTTTTTGTGGGGGTGTTCTGGTTTTGTCTTACATAACGTACAAGGGTATGATGTGTAATTGATTTTATGTCACAGCGAACGAATAGAATAGCATATTTATGACAGCTTTATCAATAAATTCGCATTGAAATACCAGGGTGAATCAAAAATTTTCTACACCGTAAGGACTATATATCTAGCATTAGACTTCTACGGGTCGCACTATCATGTCAAAATCATAAAAATGAGGAATAAATGATTATTTGTCTTTTGTTTTACTAGTATGAACAAGGTTCGTTCAAAATAGTAGCAGCGAAAATTTAGATCCACATCCTGGAGCCTAATTGGACTACCAATTACGCGTTAATCATGCATCTTATGCCAAATTATCCACAGTAAACTAAGCTACAATGAAGTTTGTGCACTATGTATTATGAAATCGCTCACAAAGCGTATATGAAGAAATAAAGATAGTGATGCTTTCTTGAAAACGTCTAGAACTAGAAACAAAATATCCTTTAAAGAAACGTAAAATGTAAAGAGCTAATATTATTGCATGATAAAGGTAGCCTTCCTATAGACGCTCCTCAGTGACGGGAAATTGACATTCTGAGGCATTCTAGATTTGCATACATTCAGTTCACTCTTAGTCTCTTAAGAGCCAAATCTGTCTGTTTATCGAATTAAGCCACATTTTGTTAGGACAATTAGGATGGACTTTGCAATTAGTTGAACCTAGACAACCACGTAGGGATACCGAGCTTGTGGAGCCTTCATGCGATGAATAAGTTAACAAAATTACTTTTTTGCCACAGACACATATACACTAATTATTTATGAATTACGTATACGTTAATTGCTAATGTTAAAAAAATTTGGTTGTACCGCAAGTTTTTACCAAATAATATTCATAGGTCTCTTGTGCCTCAATAGTAGCAGTCTTTTTTTAGCTTCACATCAGCCCCATCAAGATTGAACATATTTATCGTCAAACCCAATGCGTATTCCAAAAGAAATGGTAATTCTAGACTCACCCTCGTATCAAATAAATTTGTACAGTTAATTTCACATCCATAATTGTAACATAAATGTAACACCACAGTTGGAGGTTGCCTTTTCATAAATCGTCAACGTAATCTTAAATTTATATTCGTTTTTAATTAAGGTTTAAAAACAGCTTATGTAAATTATATTTCGTATTTATATTGTATACGTTTACAGTAACCGAATTGGGTTGGGCTGTATCAACAGTTATTGCAAGCTTATTTAATTAAATACCATCGTGGTTTAGCTAAAAGGATTCAAATTCAAAGCAGGATATTGTATTGAGTTGTACTGTAATTTTCAGGTCGCCTGGCTGAGAGTGGACACACAAACCATACTCACAATTCACAGTCATGTGATTACCAAGAATCATCGTATAGGTGTTACACATAGTGAACATCGTACATGGTATTTGCACATAAGAGATGTACGTGAGTCGGATAGGGGTTGGTACATGTGCCAAATCAACACCGATCCGATGAAAAGCCAAATTGGCTATCTCGATGTTGTTGGTGAGTTTTCCCAGTATTTTCAATTATTCTCTATAACTACATGGATTAAAGAAAAATGGATGGCGTTTCCATTTAATCCAATTACGATAACTACCAGTTGTTTGATGAGAAAATCTTTCTAATGTTTAATTAATATATTTTACTACATTTTAAAGAAAATTAACCCCTCCGGTGTGTTATTTCCAAATTGTTTTGCAAGCGTTCATACATCTTGTGATGTAAAGCTAAATATTTTTTGTATATTTAACGTTTCTCATTAGCGTCGTTTTGAATTTTCCAAGAATAAAGAAGACCACATTTTCTGTGTGAAATAACACGAATTGATTTGTTGTTATTTTTTAATTTCTCCCTTCCTGCGTCACTGTTGTGCACAGTTCGCTAGATATTATTACATTCATTGTTCTTTTAATTTGAAAACGAAATAAAAGAGAATTTGCTCAAACGGTAAAATCGATTTATAAAGCTAATATATATAACAGGGAAATTCAAAATGTAAAGAATCATCATTACGTTTCTTTTCGACATTTATATAAAAATCCACATCTTCCCAGGTGAAAACTTGAAAGCATTGCCATCAATTCTCTATGTTTAAGTCACGCTTTTAGTCGAACCATAAAAGAATTTTCAGGTCAACCGGTTTATAACCCTCGGAGGTCATAATTATCTACGTTTTATGTTTTCAGTTCCGCCAGATATACTCGATTATCCTACAAGTACTGATATGGTGGTCCGTGAAGGATCAAATGTTAGTTTACGATGTGCTGCCACTGGATCACCGGAACCAACTATAGCATGGCGTCGGGAAAATGGTGAAGCAATACCATTAGGAAATGGCCAAGAAGGTGAATTTGATTAAAACTTTAATATTAGCCATAACACATAACGCCTCACTAATTATTAACGTGTTATTTTGTGGAATTAAGCGTGAACTCGAACTAAACGATTAAATATTTTTACTGTTTCGATTTAATTAATTGCCGACGACATGCAAGATTGCGATAAGAATGCGAATAGGAAATGCCTGATGTTTACAACTTTGTAATATTGTACGATGTATTTTTCATAAAATTTTCATTACCCTTAATGCTACCTCTAATATACGAATTTTTCAGCTGTGATGGCAATATGCCACCATGTAAATCAACAGAATCACACCTATATATCAAACTGAATGTTATCAGTTGTAAATAGCAGAATATTAGAACGTACTTAGAGATATTATTCGGATTGATTTGATCAATTTTTCTTTGATTTTTTCCATTTTCACATCCACATTCACTTTAGGGTGAACATGAACGTAATATTTAATGATTTCCGGTAGTCATCACAATGTAATGCACCTTTATGCCTCGTTCATGTTACCTACTCTAATACTAAACAAAAGCTTTAGAAAGTTATTCAACTGGACTGGAAAAAAATCACCAAAAACACTCCCTGCAAAATTATTACCGTAATAATTCACGACAGCTAATCAATTTTATGCAAAACGAAATACCCATGAAATAGTCGTATTTGATTTGAGCGAAAACAAGAGAGGCTAATGCAAAATTATTAATTTTTTTTTGTTGTAAAATAAATCACATGGAAATTACAAAAATTCTGATAAATTTGTTAGATTTGCTAAATTCGAGATATTTTTTCTGTTGACTCTACACAAACATAACAATTAAGCATTGGTGATATTTTTTTTGATGATGTTCCATTGAAATTCGAAGTTGTAAATTTTTTATCTAGTTATAATCAAATCAATGTATAGAACATCAATGTTCTCTCTTCATAAGTTTGTTTTATTTCGTTCCTCTAGTTATTCACTGCAAGCCTCTCGGCCATTTTCTACATTGGCACATGTGTGTATGTAAATCAACAAACCTGAAACATCTAGGCTTCTCTTCTTTGCATATGCTTACATGCTTACAGTGGACATATCTCCCTATTTTCTATAGGTTTGTGTTAGATACAGTAATTCAAGGAGATGTCGTCGCCAGATCTCAGCATATTTCCTATTTCAATCAACTACAACACAAGAATAACCGTTTATGTGTAGAAAAAGCACATTTGGACATTAGCATCTTCTCCGTGAAAACTCGAGAATTGTGAAATAAATAAAGTAGTGCTATCAACACCGTTTGAATTTATATGACATCCCATAAAAGTTGAAAAACAATTTCTTCTGGCGATGATTAGGATCTTCTGAATTGCCTTGTTAGTTATTTGGGTATTGATGCCAAATTCCGAGCATCATTTGAGCAGTCTTATCTGTAAATAATAATGAACTTCATAAACATTGCTAAGCAACACAATCTAAATGGAGAGGTTGCAGTATCGTTCAAAAAACTTTCTCAAATCATCTTAGAAATGCCACCAAAATCATTAAAGTAGATTTGATTGCTGATTAATTGCGACAACTACGACAACCAAAAAGTATTTGTAAACGTATCCACCAACCATCAAATTGACTAGATCAACATGTTTGACAAGCATGTCATGTATCAATTTCATAACATCAAACGGGATTATTAGATTGTTTGACATCAGAGTTTGATGGTGTATGTCCAATTTGTATTCTTTTTGTGTAAAGCAAAGATCCTGTAATATCTATGATGGCAAGAAAGCTATCAAATCAGAGGGAATATTTGCTAACTGAAACGTTCAGAACAACAACAACAACAACAACAAAAAAATGTTGACGTCAAAAGTTTCTACATTTATGTTTTTATTTATTGAAGGCTTTTATCATCGTTGTGTATTTTTTTATTTGTTAAAATGTGCCAAATATTCCGTCTCAACAATCTATTAATCCATGTCGCGTCCGTGAAATTTATATACAAACACAAACATAACAATGAATCTAAAGTATGAACATAATGTATGCACGAGTTGGTAATATCAACACAACGAATCCATGCAACAATACAGACATTTGAGTGTAAACGGACAGAATGATTTAATGTTGGACCTCAGGCAAAGAGTTCCGGTCGGCCGATTCTGGACTAGTTCCTGGGCCATCCCCACGGTTTACCAGTTTACACCTCCTTCTCGCACCATTACTTCACTATTGTTTATTTGTTGTTGTGCTGGTAGCTGTGGTAATTTTATTCCATATACGGCATTCTATTGTTTAGAGCATTCATTAAGATCGTCGATAATCTTACCTGCCATAACTTACCAACTACAGCTATAACAGTGCTTACACACCCCCTTGTTAATGAAGTACTTAGATAGCACAGTGGGAAATTTTACGATTTAAATGAGTCATAAATAAGTTGTTTTAAAATAGCTTACGTAAGGCGAAACGCCATATTAGCCTTCTATTATAAAACAGAAGGCAATTTCATTTTAGTAGATTATCAACTGAAATAAATATTAATTAATTAACGACAAGTACGTCGTATTAACTGTGAAAGTTTAACTTAAGTTTGCTTCAGAAGAAAATGATAATTTCTAATGATATTTTCAAGTTGAAGCTAGAGATTGTCGTGGAAAGGCCGTTCATAATAGAAACTACAATTTTCTTTGGTCGGATACCTTATTCCACCCTTTAAAAATTTATTATTTCAATCGTTTCAAAGTAAATTCCACAAAGAGATGACTATAATGATCACAGTTGGCGCATACAATGTATTGTTAATGCAAATACCTGCAGCGATAGCGAAACCTGTGAGCATAACAGAAATATATTCGAAATGTTCGATACTGTTATTGTGTCAGACGATATTTAATTATAATTCAAAGAATTTTTCTGCTGTTTTTCAATTAAAGTTTCATATAAAATACACATATACATACGTTCAGCTTATAATTAATCAGATTTTTTTAACGAGGATTCCTTTTAAATCGTTTTGTCGAAGTCGTTATACTCTCATCCAAAAAAAATATGATGATGTTTGAAAAAAAATGTTATATCCTGAGGCTGATGGTTGATGGTCCGCCACCAATGCTATTTCAACATATTAATTTTAGAGATTTGTTTGTATTCCATCTGATGTTCTCATTTCTATATTCGATGCCTGTATTTCATCTCTCTTATCCATGTTGAATGAATGCACTTAACCGATGTACGGATATGCCTGATGTTTGTTTGTATTGACTTCAAAGGATCAAAGCAGAGTGAGCTCTTAGCCAATTGGATAGCTACATCATCACGCTTTTACATATCCAGAAACAAACAGAAAGAGGTACCGGTCGTTGATTGTAATTACATTCCTACAATACTGTTCAGGATACCAAAATCCCTATATATATTCAAAATATAAACAGACAGATTACTCAAACTATAATGTATATTTCATCATATAATATATAGATATACATTCACAGATTTATTCATTAACGATTAGATAAGCGAAATAATTAAACTTACTAATTGGACAGATGTTGGACAGTTTCCAAATATATGCAACGATAACAATTATGTTATGTTGAAATGCTACAAACAAAAACGTAAAGAGAGAAATTGCCTTTATTTTACACATAAACAATGCCAAATATATTTGTTCTTATCTTATAATAACAAGAAAAAGACATTTTAAGGGAGAATAAGAAAAGAAAAATAGACAGTTCACGTATTCATGCGTATACGAATGTATTAAAATTTCTGATTCTCATACTGTTTTCTATTATTGTTCTTCTGAAGCAACATTTTTATATCCCTTGTGCCAGGTCATATTGTAATACATATGTGTATTTCGAGTTGATGTTGAAACATATTATACAGGTTACTCTATAAAAATAAAGTTTATCCATATGTATACAGTTAGTATCATTTCTCAACAAAAATGTCGTCTTTTTTACGATTAAATTGTAGAATTTACCCCGTAAGGGAGTTAACAGATGCTACAAATTTAGTAAGGATTTATAGAAGAGTCAAGCTGTGGATGCAACGAGCACGTCCGACTTCATTCTTGGCTTTATTCTTAGTCTAAGGAACGCGCAGCCTCTTCGTTTTTTAAGCAGAGCTTCCTTAAACTGGCGACATGCTATGTCATTAAGGTGGTTCAAGACTTGTTAAGTTGCCCTAAAGGAGCAACATTTATAGATGAATTCATAGTCTACTCAGTTTTTTATTTGTCTCGAAGGTTTTATTTGTGTGTGTGGATATATTGATAAAGTTGAAGCTTAGACGCTTTAGTTTTAGAGATGTTATAACGAAACGACCTGAAAATTGTCTTTCTACCTAAACAATCCCGCTTTCTGCTAAGCCATGTGTTCCTTGGTTGATTTTATTTGACAGGCTAGAGGTTCACCTGTAAACTAAACAAGAAGCAGATAGTATATAAAACAAAAAAGGGAATTTCGTGTTTACTTTAGAAAATCGAACGACTTAACGAATCTATTTTTTAGTTTATTTAGAGTAATTATTATAAGAATTAAATGAAATTCTAAACATAAATAACTCGAGTCCTGTAAAGTTAATTAAAAAATTCATTGTACGCAGGAATCAGCTGTAGAATTAATTATGAGCAAGTTAAATTCTTGAGTAAAATATTTAATATGAATAGGTAATTTATTAAAATAACGACTTACGTTTCATTTGAAATAAATGAGGAAGTTACTTTTAAAGTGTATGTACTTTGTGGAAATATACTTTACATGTTGAGCATCTATTGAAAGCTTGGCTAATTCAACACAAACTGTCGAGAATACTTAAAAGCAATTAATTCTAGAAACAACTTCCATGTACCTGACAAAAGAGTTACATGGACGTAAAGAGACATAAATATATTGAATGTTATCCTCTTCACCATTAGTTGGTAAAGATTTATTTTCTAGGTAATTTTTATGAGAATTTAGAATTGCAAAATGATGCCGGTACGTGAATGGTTTGTTACTGATTCAATACAATTTGAATAAATAATTCCAATTAAAGTATACGAAGATTTACTCTCATAGTAACGCAGAAGCAATTTTATTCCAAATAAAGAATTTATGCAATCGCATTCTTCTTTCAGTCCTTCTTAAGATTACTACAAATGCTAGCAGATAAAGCCACTCGAAATCATATGCTCAACATAATTTAGTTAATTGTATATAAATTAAAAAACAATTTTTCTGACAATCACAAACTATGTCAATCTAAATTAATTGAAGTACATATTTTTGTAGGCTATTGAATACACAATAGAAACGTTACACAGAAATGTAGTTTTCAATCCTCTTTTGTTGATAGTAACTTCAATTTATGTGCCACTGTTCTCTGTAATCTAGTGGATAACACAAAGGTAAACCAACGATGGTGGCACACAGTGAGAAAAGCTGATCTAAACACGTGAAAAGAATGATATCAAACGCCAACGTAAGTCATGTGACGCACCACTAACATTCTATCTATGATTGGTTGAATAACGAGTTAGTTGATACGCATTCCAATTTGTTGTTTCGCGGATAATAAAACACAACAAGCTTTGAATATTGTCAATGGACAAGAACAGATTTTTCCTGAAAACATTTTCTAGTTTTTCAAATAACGACTTTTAACGCCCAAACATTGTTTCATTTTTACTTTGTATATACATAAATAACTAAAGTATTCGATAGATACATGGTAGAAACGTGTAATTTCTTTCCACAGACGGGAGAAATACTTTTTACAAATAAATTTGTTCTGTTTTTTCTAATATTTACTGTAAAAGTAGCAAATTCAATTTGTTGTAAACTAGGAGAAATGTACAAATTTAGAAAAACGCCGCATTTAAACTAAATCTGTTTACTTGGAATTTCTTTGGCATTATTTCAAGTATAAAAGCATCAAGATTTTTGTTAATTCCATCTAATCTTTGTTGAATGTATTCATTTAAATTGAACGTGTACACACAGTAACAGATTTCAATATAAAAGCAAATATTTAATAATCGTTATGTTTATGTATTAATTTTCCTTATTCAATTCTTTTTTAATTAAAATTTAAATACCAAGATCGGTAATTTATTGATGTAATTTA
Organism: Meloe dianella; assembly: GCA_028455855.1. Lineage (NCBI taxonomy): Eukaryota > Metazoa > Arthropoda > Insecta > Coleoptera > Meloidae > Meloe > Meloe dianella. The sequence goes on from JAPTHL010000060.1 coordinate 2,063,433, forward strand.
CGGTAGAGTGTTATATAATAAAAGCGATAACAAGATAATATTTTAACACTTTGCAATTTGCGTGAGAGTGATGTTTGTTGCGTGTCTTGAAAAATCATCTATGTGCGTGTAGGGTAATTCCCCAACACACAATTACATATACATATATATACGGTCATGTATCATAGTGACAAAATCTCTTTAATTTTATTAAATGGTGGTCTTAAATCTTGTGAATTCTCTGCAGTCTTGTCTAATAACAACAATTAATAATTTACATTGAAGCTATTTTTAGAAACACGGAAACATTTAACTATGTATTTATAATTCTATTCTATTACTATTTAAGTAAAACATCTAAGATTCAAAATTTATCATTCGTAATTATTTAAATTAGGCAGTATTGACTGTAATGGCAGAACGATTCCAATCTTAATGAGGTTCCAATGGAACCCTTATCTCCACTTACAGGCCAATGAATATGTAATAATAGATTTGTGTGTGTGTGTGTGTGTCTGTATTTCACTGTGATTTCCAGTTCCCACAGTTGAAGGGACTACATTCAACATAAGTAAAGTGAATCGACTTCATATGGGACCTTACCTGTGTATTGCCTCAAATGGTGTACCACCCTCTGTAAGCAAAAGGATTATGCTACGCGTACACTGTAAGTTGAATCTAAATTATACGAAATCTCCATGTTGATTTTGATCGTCAATTATATTAACGCGAACATTTTATATGACACACCTTTATTTTATAATTTTAATTTATGTTTATTACTAGTGGCTAAGTCTTTGCAGAATAACAAATCTTCTAAACATGTTGCTTAATAAGAGCTAGAAGAATAAAGATGACGTAAAGAAGTTTTGTATATTCAATTAAAATTGTGTCATGTAGTAAATCATATCATAAAAACTATTAAAAAGTTCTAAAGCATGGGAAGCAAGGCTACGCAAAGAAAAGATGTGGATTTTTTTTTGTTTCTATTTAAAATATTCACGTTTTGCTTGTGTTCAAAAATCTTCTGCACATCTTTTTGTATATATTAAATAGGAATTTTGTACTGTTATAGTCCCACCTATGATATGGATACAAAATCAGCTCGTTGGAGCTATGGAAGGACAACAAATAACGTTAGAATGCCACTCAGAAGCTTATCCGAGATCGATTAATTACTGGACTATGAATGATGGTAACATAATTTCAGAAGGTAATAAATACTTTTATTTAAATTAATAAAGTTTATTATTTATTATCGTGAATTTATATTATTAATATTACTTCATGTATACATATTAAAATGTAAGTGTTAATGAATTGTAGAAAGTTGGTATAAATTATTTTAGTTTTGCTAGTACAGAGATAAAACCAGAGTGGATTTCCTTATCTATGATAGCTGAATTCTAATACTTACACTGAATAAATTTATTCTTGGATTCGTGTATTACGCTAATAATTTGAAAGCACGTCGCGATAATAAAATCCTTATTATAAGAAGTTTCAGTTCTGACCTAGAGATAACATTGTTAAAACATTTTATTTTAAACAGGATAAACGTAGTCGCGTGTCTGGTATTTTTGTATGTAGAACCACACAAAACACAACATTTGTTTGAATAGAGAGAGACAGATATATGGACGCATAAAACCATCGTTAACAGTGATCATTAATGTTTTGTATGCACAATTGCAGGAACAATTCCACAGCAACAAATTTGCTATTTTACTAAACAAGATATTCGTTTGTTTACTTTGAGATTTCAAAATGTAACGTATTAGGTGTTTCTCTCGAATTATTCATCCCATCTCGTATTTACTGTGAAATATCTGTCTATGTGTTTGTATACACATTTATATAGATGTATGTGTGAATGTGTGGTGCTTATTGTTACGCCAACCGTAAAGCCCGCAGTCGCTTTTCCCTTCATTTGACGAAATATTTATGAAACCAAACTCCACTTAATAACCCACAAACTAATTAACTCAAATATCATTGAAACAAAAAATTCATTCAACATTTTGATAAAGATAATAATTGCTAGAATGTCAAAACATTAATCAGGAAATTTTAATCGAATCATTCTTATTAGTAGCGAGGAAAAGAAAATGACGCAGTTAACATCAGAATTTGCTGAGTTCGTATTATTATTATTGTCTTCTAGATGAATTAATTGAGGACACAAGATGGGGAAAATCTCAAACAAATCTAATCTTTTTAATTTCTTATGGAATTGCAGAAGTTATATCTTCAATATCTTACTGGAGTGACTAAAATTCAATTGTGTCTTCAATTTTAAAACGATTATTTGTTTTATACAAGTACCTACTACTTTTCAATATAAATTGAAAACGATAAGAACATTTGTGGAATTCTTGTCGAATTATATTGGAATTAACCGTCACTATGTTAAAATAAAATATAAATTTTGTTGAAGTAAATAAATTTGACGACAATGAAATAGATTTCTACTAACTTAGTTTATGTGATGCAATGTATTAGGGTTTATATCCAAACATCCCCCTATGATCATATTTTATATGTGTAATCGGATGCAAACATAACGACAACGTACGGCACACATCAACTGTCGCTGATTGAATCCATTTATTTCAGAATTTCAATAATAATACCTCATTCGAATACGAACACAAGAGTGATTGTTGCCTTAAAGCATCAACTGTCTTGAAGCCACTTCACCTGGCTCAAATGTAGACGAACATCCATAAAAAACGACTTCTAATCCTGGCATATTCCTTAATTTATGTGCATCATCAGCTAAATTTTCATTCGAATTCCTGGCACATCGACAATTTCTAGTCGATTGCTTATATTTTCGAAATGGTAAATGCAGTTCTGTAGAGAGATTTGACAGAAATTGTAAAGAAAATCTATGTAATTCTGATACATTATTGTATGCGATATTCAATTGGCATTCTTGCTCCGATCGTGTAATCGTCAAAATACCTTCAATCTATAAAAATTGTCGCCAAAACGATTCTCTTCTATTAAAATAAAGTAAAACGTAGCACAACACGCAGGTTTTTTCCCATTGTTTCTGTTACATTCGTAACAAGCTAAAAACGTTTTGTAGATTTGTATGAGACTGGTGGCGGTGGTGGAATATTGGCAATGACGGCATCGTTATCAGCTACCATTATTGAGCAAATATAAGAGAATTTGAATAGGACAGATGTGAATTGATCAGTAGTCGACACGAATATTTCGCATATAACTAAAATGGAAGAAACGACAATCAATTCACTATAAATCTTCCTTAATGTTATTATTGAGTGTACTACAAAGTAATAAATTTGACAACATTAATAGGAGCTTTAAACAAACTTTGACAATATATTTATAATCATTAAAGTGTCGTTAATTAATCTCCTAATTTATTAAACTAACCAATTACCTGTATAAGTAATATAAGACAATAACGATGTTTCAGGTGCTAAATACGAGCCGATACTAGTCGACAATGCTTATAAAGTACATATGAAATTGACCATTCGATCAGTGAGTCCCACCGATTATGGATCATATAAATGTGTGGCGAAGAACTCACTTGGTGAAACAGACGGCACTATAAAGCTTTATCGTAAGTATAATTTCCACGTCTAGGTTGGATTTTTTCATCTTCCTTTTATCTTTTCAAATCTCATCGGATTTTTATCATAACATATTTACCCACTATTACAATTTTGCCATTTTCGATGTTACAAACACAATCCACAACGAAAACAATATCAAAATGAACAAAAAAAAGAATGAGAAAACCTTAAGGATCAAGCGGAGCACAGGCGACATAAGCTTCATGTTTCGTACAAATAGACATTCATTAAGGTCTCGGTGAAATTCGTTATCTTTCAAATTGTTTTCGACGCTTTGCAAAATAAATCCTTGACATGTGAATTAGTGAAACATTTAATATCAACATTTTTTTTTCAGTTGATATTTCTAATCCGGTTAATAATTGAAAGTCACTGATGACGATTCCCAAATGATTTAAATAAATCCGATCTTATTGTTTCCATAGGATGCTTCTTAATTTATTTAAAAAGATCCTATGGGAGCTTTTAGGTGTAATTGAAATAAAATCGAATCGTAAACTTTTATTTCTTTTTTATTTGATTAATTATAAGGAATAAGCAATAAACGTAAATTAAAGGATTTCAAAGACAACGTCGATGTTTTTATTTTTTTAAATAAACTTGTTATTTTTCAAGACGTGACTCCAATGAAAAATTAAGATAAAAAAGGTCTGGCAAAAAGAATAAGTAATTTGATGATATGAAATCAAAGATCTAGATAGTCAAAAAAAATGTTCCAACGGTGTTTTAAACTTTTACGGCCAATAGACGATAAAGAGAATGCAAGATTGTATTAATGCCTCTGTCAAAATATGGCCAAACTTTTACTTACACTAACAAAAATAACTACAAAAGGTATATACCCTAACATAAAACAGGATGAATCCGTTTTTAGTAGTTAGTTTGAAATTTCAGTGCGTACTAATGAACAAAGCAAGGCAAGGGAAAAAAATTGTAGCTCAGGACTAAACTTCTAATTTGCCACAGTTCATTCATACCCATAATTATACTTTGCTTTACACTTCACAGATTGAAGAAATTATGATTTTCTTCAGTTTTATCGATAAATCGTCCATCTACAAACAAATTGACTGAGTTGTAATAATCAAAAATCATTCCGAATTTGGCTAAAAACTTAAGTTGATAAATTTTGCCTGTCAATTAATAGGTGTTGAAAAGAGTTTTAAGGCACCTGTTGATGACAGCTTTTGACATAATTGCTTCTGATGATATACAATTTATCAACTGGATATAACATGTGACCACCAAGTTACGGTATCTGTCATAATTTTTATTTTTGAAAAGACATTGTGACAACAGGGCGTTGTTTCAGCATTTAAAACAATGCCTAATATAGCAAAAACAGTCGTTAAATTCAAAAATTGTACAAAACTAAAATGGAATAGCTACGTGATTGAGTGTGATGAGTAGACTCCTTTGAAATTTTAAATCGATTTGCTACACAAATGTCGTTCTGCTTTCATTATAAGTAAATGAAATACGTGAAAGGCGTCCTACCGAGTGGACACATAATATAATTAGATGAAAAGTCGAATAAAGCTTTCAAAGTTCTACATTGATTAATTTATATCAGTTCTATTCTAACATTGCTGATTGATTATTCAAAAGCAGATTTTAACAATCAATATCCTTCAAACTTCACCATTAATTAGAAATCCTTTTATAATCATCATTCACAACACATTTTCCAGGAATAGTGCTTTCAATAATTTTATGACTTTCACCTATCAAATAATCGACTATCGACTTTCAGTTCGATAAAAGTCACCAGGTATAAATGTGTTTGAAGAAGCTTCGTCATCAATCTGGTAAAGCGACTCATAGAAATCAAATGTGATTTAGGGTAAAGCTTTTTTTCCGATAAGATGAGTATTGTGACGATCTTGGCTTCTGCCAACATTCTGTTATCCCTTATTCTACTAAGAATTCTCATATGTGTGTGTGTTTATGTGAATTCGGGTAGCGGGAGCTTTCTTCGAAATGTCATCTGCACACTAACGTTACATAGAAGCTTTTCAAATTTGTCTAACACTGTAAAACGAAATGTCACATTATATTTGTGTGGTGAATGATAGGGAACGAAAGTTTTCCGATAGAATAAATATACATTTACAATCAGACTTAATTAATAACCGGCAATATGTAAACAGTAAAAACGAAATAAATGGGTATACGATTCTAATTAAGGAAATAGAAATTCTTCTACTTGATAGAAACAGTGTTGGGAAAATCTTATTTAATTTCCAGATATTCCATCACCATCTACACAAGCTACAACAACAACAACATCATCCACAACCATAACGCCAGTAAATTTATCATTAGATAAAGGTAATAATTAACGTCAATTTAAACAAAATCTGTTAAACATTCTCTTCGAACAGATGATTTTCAACAACGAGGCCGGCAAAAGGAATCACTACCTGATATGACAGCTAATGAAATATACGGTTCAGATAACACAAGAGAAAGAGGTAAATGTTTACGACATATTCAAATTTATATTTCTTTATAAGTTTTGACAAAAGCTTGAATCAATCTTTGCATAAAAAAACGAGCTAAGTGGATTTAATATCGCCATTTGTTCAACAAAAATAAAATTGTTTGTCTTTATTGTGTGTGTTTTTTTTTGTCTTGTTTTGGTGGACGTGACACAATCGAAAAAGACATGATGCCAATTTTATATTGTAATATTTCCAGATCTACGCCTCCGGAGCAATCCTAGTGAAACAACTCAAGATCACTTGAATAATATTGACGATGGATTTTTAATGTCATCATCATCATCATCATCATCATCGCCGTCGTTGTTGTTATTGTCTGGTATTGTAGCCATACGAAAATTTATTAACGGCATATTGTGCCTGTTGTTGTTATTATTTATTTGAAGAAGAGCACCGCTTTTGTATATTTTGTGATATATACATACATATTATATGTAGAAGCTCGTTAATTTAATTTTGATAAACTTGAAACGGGTTGAACAACATAACTATACATTCCCATCAACAGTATTATTTAGATAAATATAAGGACATTGTTCTACCTAGTCTCCATTTAACTGTTAGTGGTGTAATATAAAACAATCCCGATGGTGTTATTCAAACTGATATTGTATATATTTAAAGTATGGTAAACATTAGTTTGATATATGTATAGTCATTAGTGTGTCAAGATAGTCATTTTTATGTTTGTAAATACTAACAGGTGTAATTGTTCTAATTTTTCTTCTAATCCTGAAATTATCCTATAAGTTCAAATATAACGACATTGGTCAACATTGATAAACTAATACGACAAGATCTGATGATATTTTCTTAAATAATTTCTCGATACTATCCAAATATTGCGGAAATGAGACTGAATATTTGTGTTTCTCTTATTTTATTATGTAATCAATACATTCCTTAATAAAAATTCTAAATAAATCCATTAACATTTTATTTATTATCCATTAGATGATGATTTGTTTATTATTAAATAAATAGAAACTGCAGCAGTTTTTAGTGAAGCTATAACTAACAGGAAACGAAGATTGATAATCATTTTAGGACTTCCGACAACTGCAATACCTCAACAACGATATGTGTGTTGTGCAGACTAAACAAAACGTTTGACATGTTTAAACGAATCAAATACTAACGCAAATCAATTATCGTCCATTCTTTCTATATCTATCTATGTTATTTCACAAAAATCCGGAGAGTATTTCCAATAGTTTTGATTTATTACAGAGCTGGTCAATTTTTGTAAAACATTTCAAACAAAAAACAACAATATAGTGTTTCTTGTCCCTTTATAATTCATTTCCTAGTAATAAAACTATATTACTATTGAGAGGAAAAATTAAATGCTTTGCTGTTTAATAAAATCCAAAGCTATGTGCAAACTACCTTTCGAATATTTTATTATTCGATTCCAACATAAAAGAGTTTTAAGTGATTATAACGTAATAAATGTAAAATCCAAAGCAATTTGAATGAATTTTCCACCATTCTTCTACCAAAGTACTCATGAATAACTGAAGCGTACAATCAGTAAGTAATTATTTTCGTAATCCGGAAAAAAAATTCATTACAATTAAGTAGCTGTTATTAGCAACGTTTCAACTGCATCGAAACGAAAAAGTTCGACAATGGAATTGATCGTAAAAAAAACACATATCGACCATTACCGATGATTATTTATTTAACTTACCATTAGTTTGTTTTCGTTGCAGTTTTTGGCAAGTGATCAACATTCATCTTACTTTCATTATTATTGTTAAAATGAATAAGGATAAAGTGTCGTAGCAGCTGTGTTGTGGTTCAATACCTATTCGATCCTCTACAGTTCCGATATATTCTATGAATACCAATGTTGTAAATGGAAGTATTTTCACAACGCCTTTAGAATAAAGATGTTAAATCCTGTAATATAAAGATGATTCCCACTACCAAGGATGGTCCGAATACTAGACTTTTCAAACTTGTAATAATACCTCGAATTTTGCTTTGCACCCTAAAATTTAATAAAAAAAATTATATCAATGCATAAACATCAAGATTCGATTAGTGTCCAGGCAATAACGGATCCGGTCTTAATCCAGGCCACACCGTCGCTACGCAACAGACCCTATCAATGATTGTTATCGTATCGACAAAGAACACTCATTGATGATGAATCATTATGGTCCTTGAAAATGCATTTCAAAGATACAAAGATTACTGAAACGTCCGTATCATAAGAAAAGCTTGTTTGTTAATGTTCCCACTATAGTAAAAGAGATAATTTGTACGTACAAAAGAGCTACGAAGCGAATACAAATTTCGATTAGCCTAACTTTAATATTCGTTAAAAGGCTCGAACTGGCCTTCAAGAATTAGGACTGTTCGTTATAAAGCAAATCTTCGAGATTTACGTGTCTAAAACGGAATCGTACTGTAGATAGGTCATTGCAGCACAAATCTTTCTAAGAGATCGTTTTTATTAATCGAAATTCGGAATATTGTTAATAAGAACAATAGGAACGATTTAAGTTTTTCAAGTTTTCGGCATAAATTAACAAAGAGTTGTTCTATTTTTCAGCTCAATTACGGTTTGCTTCTAATTAATTTATTCAAATTAACATATTACGGATTTTAACCAACTGAAGTACATGGAAGTCTTATAAATGACAAATTACAAAGTAAATCGTAATTAGATTTTGTTATTTTTAAATTCCACTGTAATCCTAACATTATAACTATTTGCCAGACAATGTGGACTTTTTTTGTCGGTCCTGCGATGAAAGAACATAAGCGGATTCGAACTTTTATTAAAAACAAAACAAAGCAAAAGCTTAATCTCCGAAGAATCAAAATTAGCAGATGGTTCTATATTTTCGAAAAGTAAATAAAGGAGAAAATTAGAAATGAAATCGAGAAAAAAAGGAAACAGATGTCAGATTCTCCCGGCGCATCCACCAAATTTAATATATACAAAAATATAAAAATGTTCTTAAAATAGACTTCATTTTCTTACATGTTCATAAAAACAATAACTTCTCACTTTATATCAAATAGATAAGTGCCCAATTTTGAGTTATATGTGTTTATAGAATGTTGTTTAACGTTTACCCTTGACTAAAAAATCCATTTTTATACAAGTCGTGTTTATATTTCATTTATTTGATATTGTCCGAATTTTTTTCTCTTTTCAGACGTTTGATGTCTTAAGGTTTCCGCTCAGCATTCAATTTACATAAAAAACATTGTTGGTTTTTCCTTGCATTCTTTTATTTACGCGGCTTTCTTTTAAGTTATTGAAGCCATGAATTGGCAAAAGCCTTAACAATAATATAAGTTTATTGTGCTTTATTAATATATTTGTATCGCAATTAAATAACAATCGAACTATTAAATTTCTTGTGTCTGATCGTGTGAGAGAAATTATTTTATTGTTGGTAAAATCTATTTTTGGTTATGTCTAATGTGAAGTATTCCAAACAGTTGGTTTTGCTTCAACAACAGTGCTGTCTATCAACTTCTAACTAGTCATATCACGGTTTTCATTTACATGTCATCACAATAGGCCCGTGATACAATCAGCGTAATGATGTGTCGCAGTACCGACCTCCAATTGATACGTAAGCTTTAACAAAGAAAATCGATAAGAAAATTGGTCACGCAAACCAGTGGAATCAGTGGTTAACATGTATTTAGACTGTGGGTTTGTTCATTGTATAAGTGCTCTTGTACGCCATCTCATCAACAGTATTGTCACGATATTTCCTGGACAACAATGGCAACTTTATGAATAACCATATATATATATATATATATATAATATATATATATACAAACCAAAACACAAAGTTCATATACAACAACACCAATTAAGTTTATTTCAAAACATTTTTCTTCTTCCACAATTGCGAAGACGGCGTCACAAGTTCCGTATTGTTGCATGTCGTCTATACAGATTATCGACGATGTATTTTTCGCGTGTCCTAGTCTGATTTGATTTTACCGTCATGAAACATTGTATAGAAGAGAAAAAAACATGGAAAAACATGAAATTGAAAGTTCATCTGAGGGTGTCAACAAACAACAACAAAAAAAGCAAGATAGACATCTCGTAATTCTTTCTATACAGCCACCGGGCTTGTTGTGAGAAATTTACAAAACTCTTTGACAACAATACAAAACTTTTACGCAACTTATTATATTACAACAAATGTTAATCAGATTACTAAATGACAGTGTCTTTGATTGTTATAAGAAAATTCACCAACAATATTCAACGTAAATGAAATTTAATTATTTGGAATTTAATATTGGTGACAAATTCTGTTATTTCAATCTTAATTCTAAAGTAACAACAGAGTTAGTTATTCGCTCGTTTTTATTATATAAAGTTCAACAAATACAAACTTTATTATGGATTTATATTTATTATTAAATGGGCCGACTGTAGCAATAATATAACATATAGCAAATGAAAAAACGTGCATTTATCATTGTCTGCGCCAAATACTTTTAGCAATTGCAACAAAAGTTGTGAACGATTAAAAATTTCAATAATTATTCGTGTAATTTAAATAGACGATATGACACTTACTTTAGGTACATATTTGTGGAGAAAGCTCATAAAGTATCGATTCTTAGACCATTTAAGCCCAAGTCAACTGCCTAAAGTCTTTCAACGGTCAATTAAAGCTGATGTAAACCCAATAACTGGCAGTTTGATCGATTCCATTGATTGATGCTCTTCAATGTTACAACACAAAGTGATAAAAAAATTTGTTTACCAAAATTCTATTACATCGACGAAATATTTAAATTTGTATCTTTCTAATTTGTATAAGATGGGATGAATCCTATTTAATTAGACACTAGAAAGCATACCATGCCGTGGTTTCATGTATCTATTACTAACAATCATGTCAAATTCAAATACGAAAGACCAGAACGAAAGATAAAAGACCAAAACGGATTTAACCAATTCCAGTTTACAAATTGGTCGATTAACCAAATGTCATCCGTACACCACCATTGAGTTGAAAATACACTTGTACACCCGTAAAATGATACCTATGACATTTCAACAATGTTATTATAGTCAATTATAAATGAAATATAGTGTCTATAAATAATTTCAGTTTCAACATTCAATACAAAACGAACAATTCACAATGCACACTTCATTACATTGATAAGATCGTTCTTAATTAAGCCATTGCACCGATATTACTTCGACTTGTACTTAATGGAGATTTGATAAAATCACATTTATAAACGTAAAAACGCTAAGAGCTATATAGAAAAATGATATAGGGTTGGATTAAGAATGATTCATCACTAGATTTGAATCGTTTGTGCAGTATTGTATAAAAAGTAAATGCCGCTGATTCCTATCCCTGAAGACCTGTTAGAGGTTCCCAGTGGTTGCCCATTAACCTTTTACGATCCCATTTTGTTGCGATATTTTACAAAGTACATCGCCTCATATAATGAAGGTGTTTACATGCGAACCGATAGTTTTCCCAGAACGAACGCTTGATAATTAGGCAACCACTGAATTTGCAGCACTGGTTCTTCATTATCAAGACAACCGTTTTACGTTAACGAATGTTAGGAACGTTTACCGGCAAAATATACGGAATTTTCTCATTAAAATAGAATACACATTGATGTAATGGCGTGCCTCTATCGTCTTTTCAATATAATGACTAGCAAAAACGATATTGTCCATATCACGTATAATAGAAGACTATTAAAGTTTAAAATATTCCATTGCGTTTATATAATGATATGCTACAAGGCATTTGGTTCTATTCAAAACTTTCTAAACTTGTCGCATATTACCGCTTCCACATCTGTTGGATATCTTAACAAGATATTGATATTACGCCAATTAGTTCTAACTGAAACGAGACTCCTGCAAACAACTGTGTTACTATTTTACCGGAAAAAATATAGAAGTTTAATATGCCCTGAAGTATCTCGAAGCTAATTCACTTTATCAAAAGCAGTTGCATTTCTTTTGCCCATCTAATTCAACTTATTAACTTGATTTTTCAAAGATGTAAGAAAATATTTAAGTATGCTTTAACGGCTTATTTATCGTTGAGAAACTTTGATGTTGAAATTACTAAAGATTTTCGTATCAACCATCCGTTCTACAACAAGCACTGTCTATTCCCTTGGGCGTTTGTAGACTTTCTACATCCACAGTAGGAACTCCTTGTGGTCCGTTCTTAGTGTGTGCTAATGAAAACGTCAACCTAATTACTACCTCTCAAGTTGCATTAGTTGAATGAATACAACCATGATACAGTTCAGATAAGGGAAATGACCTGCAGTTACTGCCAATATACATCCAGACTACATTAGCTTGGCTTGCACTTATTTACAGCCTTTGAATACAAGGAAAGATGTCAACTGTCCAATGTCGAATATATAATCACATTGTGTCAGTTACAGGTTCACTCTGTTCATTCATTGAATAATCAATAATCAATGCGATGTGGGTGATGGAATAAAATTATAATAGAGATGATTGATTGTTCACAACATTTCAAACCAATGAAACGTTTAGAAGTTTTTTTAATAATTTTACTGACGTCTATGAGTGGTCGTTTAGATAAAGGCTTGTCATTGACGGTTTTATTAAAAGAATGACATTATCTTCGAACTGATTTTAAGAGTTCATTTCTACTGAAAATGAAATTTTATACACCACTAAAAGTTGGTGAATAATTCTATCAATATAGATACAATCTATACTTAAATACGTCTCCTACATGTTTTGCAAGTTTTAACTTGTTTCAGAATAGCTTCGAGCTGCATCGTAATTCATAATAAATTCAATTCTAAATACAATGCTGTCAACATGTGGTGCATTCAACATATGAGTAGCAAAATTCTTTCGTTTGATGTTTAACGTAGTGAAACAGAAAAGGCATTATTTAGATTTTCGCAGACGATATAACAGCCGTTTCCACATACAATAGATAAAACTAAAAATTCTTCACGAAACCATACAAACGAATAGTTTTGTTGTTGTATTTGCACAACTGAAAAGCAATATGTCATCTATGTTAGCCTTTTTGTTTTATACAAGTGCACAATTGCATGTTGTATTGAATCTATTTTGTGCTGATATGTTAGAATAGTCCATCAAGCTACATTAAACCGAATAAAAATCATCGAAGATTATTATTGTGAACATATTAAGGAAAGGTGCGCCCATGAACCAATTACGTCAAGTTGCTCTTGACGGGTTCTCTAATCCTAGCTGTTGAGAACGATGTAGGCGCTAAATTAAGTGAATTGTGGCAATCGTAGTTTTTGCCAAAGAAATCTCGATGCCTACCATATAAACAAAGAATAGAAAAGTATGCAAAAGAAAATTGGAGTCATTTAAAGAAAAAATTCCCATTCAAATGATATCGGCCAAATTCGTTGCAATTTGAACAACTTTATTGTTTATTAGAGATAAAAGCACTATAGCTGTTCCTATTGATGGAGGTTGAAACATAAAGAAGCAAGGAGAAACGCATGGGTCCGGAAAGCATGATGTTCCCGATTCGAGTCGCGGCGGTCGACTCAAAACTTTTCGGAAATAATTACCTTGATTTTTATTCTGTATATTTAATTAACACTATCAGTGATACTTAATAAACTTCTATAGTATTGATTAACAATGTCTATTTGACACGTGTCTTATCTTATCGATGTACTTAAACTCATAATGCACGATTTAAATTATTATAAACATTTCTATTTAGCTAAGGAAAAGAGTCTCTTTATTTGAAAACAGAATGCACAAATAAATGTACCTCACGTCACAAATTGCTTACAAATAAATAATTGATAACTTACAAGAAAATTGTCCGCTATATGGAAACAACTTGTGAAATTATGCAATTAACGAATCTTCAGGTTTAACTTTTTAGATGATCTAACAAAATAACAAATATATTGAATGTTCTAATTAGATGAGCTGTAGCTATAAATTAAATTGATATTGTTGATAATAAATGATAACATATTGTTGCAATTGATAGGTATTTAAAATTTTACCGAGTCGCATTCAATAGATGCCATTAAATACCAATAAACCACAAAACTATACGAATAAACGATAGACGGCGTTGTTGTATTTTATTTTTTTTAAAGACCAACGTTATTTAGCCTAGGTAAACATATAAAATGTGTCCGTGTTGTGCAACATCACTGTAGTTTTATAGATCATAAAACGTGACAGTAAAGTTTGAAACTATCGATTTCATTGAAATAGTCCGGGCATTGGACGTCTTTTAAAATCTCTCGGGATATACGAAATTGAAATTGATAACTTTTGCTAGTGTAGTAAAAGAAAAACTTTACACAACATGTATCACAGTCCATTGTTATTTACATGCGAGACATCTTCCCTTATTTTATTATTATGATTATTTTATTTATAAGACAATGTTGTCAAACATTAATGTTGTTTTTTATTCTTCAAAGCGTCCAATTCGTCTTTTGATAATTTGAATTCGAGCTTATTGCCACGATAAGCTAGCGGATTTTCAGCTTCCCTCTCTTCTAAATCCGCTTTGAGTTCTTCTGTGGTAACTTCATCAATCCTTTTGCCTTTGCCGTAAAACGTATCTTCAGTATAGATGCGATCTCTAAGTCTATATGTACCATGTATCTATTGTAGAAAATACGTGAATTTGATAAAATTTATATTTTAATAAAGTTGAGTAACCTTATCCCACAAACTCATATTGAAACCGAAATTCACATGGAAATACTGATGGTGATTATCATGGAAAATGACATCGGGCTGCCACGGTTGCCACCAAAATGCCTTCAAATTGATACCTGAATGATCAACAATACCATGATAATACACATACATTGCCACTGAATAAAATGAGACTGGAAATAAACATTTCAACAAATTAATTTTCTTGTAAGAAACATGAAATAAAAGCGAGCTCACCCCAATGTATAGGAATTAAAAATAAAGGCGCAACGTCCATTAATTGAATACTGAACGATTCGAATGGATGGATAGCAGTAACAGAGAAGACGGTCGGCTGTTTATATTTGTGATGTAATTTGTGGAAATGTTTGTAAAGGAATGGCGTATGATAAATTCTATGAGCCCAATATGTAATATAATCCTAATAATTAAAATTAAACAGTAATTAGTAACACTTAATATTACATGATGGTATAATTTTCTAATTCCACTTTAGAGATTGTTGTAAAGTTTCATAAACCCTTACAAAAATGGTCTAATTAGGGAGTGAACGTTAATTGCTTTTGGCAAACTCAAAACCGCTTAATCTTATAACATCTTAGATCAACATTTTAATAATGATTAAAACTATACGAACCGTATAAATAAAAATAACAGGCCATTGTAATATAAACCATAACCAACCATAATCATCAATATTATAATATACTGTACTATAACCACCATTATAAATATAACAACTTAAAAAACCCGATGTTACTGCATTTAATAGAAGTGATGATGAACCTAATAGGATCTCATGTCGCTCTAGTTCCGGTGTTAACCATTTTGTCGGTTGACATTTCCATTCTTCCGGACGGTCACGCTGTCTGATGTAATAGTACCACTATAACGGAAAAGAGATAACAACAAAGGAGCGGCAAAAAAAAACCACCAACAACCATGGGTCAGTAAACGACACAACAACATTTATGTATAAGGAACAAGTCTTAAAACTTTACGACATTCTTTTCTACATCCTCTCAATTTGAAAATACAAAAACTAAAAATGAAAAAACAAATAGAACCAGAAAAGAAGACAGCAAATGGTTATGCGTAACAATAAAAAGCAATTTGCACCTCTTCTATTTTATGTTTTCTTTTTACAAGTTGATGGAAAGACTTGTACATAAAATGTACAAAAACAAAATTGTGCTCCCTATATGTTTTCATTTATCTATTTAGTTATTTGTTTATTTATTTTCTTTGATCCTTTCTTAAATTGATTTTGTCAAAGGAGAACATCGGAAAAACAACAAAACAAAGAATATTAAAATCGAGGGACTGTACGCCAATTATTGAACCAAACAAAAAAATTGACCTTATTTTTTCCATTCTTTCTCTGATAAGATAAAGTGGATTACAATATATTTCAAATGGGGGATAGATTTGATTAAGTCGTTTATTTTCCGTTTGAAAACGGTAATGTCAATGTTAATATAGCTACATACATGTAGAAATCCACCGATGCCAAAATACATTGCATACGATATCACAATTGATGGGAATATGAAACTCCATAAATCTTTTAAATATAATGATTCTAAAGAAATTTCTGACCATTTGAATTCTCTTTTTGTGCTGCTAACGATATTATCATTAGTGATATACCCAAATTGCCTAGCAACATGCACCAATATATTGAGCCAATCACCTGCAAATGCAACAATAAATCACTGTAATCAATGATGAGGTAAATAAATGAGAGTTGTGTGATAATTAAACGCCTGTCTAATTGATCGATAAGGAGAGATAATTTGTTTCTTACTGATGATAAATTTCATATAAATTTATTAATATTTCTAAGCTTACCACTAATTGAAATACCAAAAATGAAAATCAATAAAGATAATATTGGTTTTGTTAGTGATTCAGGAATTCTTTTCCAGAATTTTTCTAAAGTTTCATTGTGTTTATCTGACCATCTAACGGCCATAGGATCGTCTATGTTATTATTTTGTTTCTGGACACTCATTATTCGCACTATTTATCTGATCGTTCACACTGATCTCTTGCTGTTTAATGTGAAAGTTTCATTATTGTATTCCTACTAATAGATAATAATTATCAGAATTATTATTAACAATGGCTAATTTTTTTTTTAATTAACCAATTTTTATCATTCATTTAATGGACTGCTTGAACCTAAAATGATTATAATGTAGCATTGAGATAATTTTATCATAAATATGATTAGATCACTCTTTAAACGACAATATATGGTTTGATAAGCTGATATCAGAACATATATATGTGTATATATATATATATATATATATATATATATATATATATATATCAGATTTATATTCAAAAATACCGATGAACCGACATCTGGATGGATTAAAGTATTATTAACCCATTATCAGTTACGTCCGAAGCCGGTACAGCTCTAATTAAAATTAAAAATTTAAAGAAAGAACATATTATTAATGGTGTTAATTTGGAAACCTCAAATTAAATTAAATTAGTTATTTTTTTATATATTATTTATTTGGAAATTAAACGAAAATACGAAAGGCTAAAGTTTTCGTATCCGTTGACATCACTTATCTGTTGCAGAATATGAAGCGTTCAACTTTTCCAGTGAATAAAACTGATTATTCTGTGGCGGAAAATCGTCATACCGCGATTGTTTTGACTTTACAATGTGTTGGCGAATGCAACACTCATTTATGGTCACAAATCGCCAGCTAAAGTCCATCGTATTCTTGTTAATGAGTTTTGAAATTGCTAATGCGTTTTTGACCCACAAACTCTGTTAGCCAACGTTACACACTACACAATTAGTTGTTACATTACTGATTAAATCGGGTTAATTCTTCATTTCTCGAGCCTGTGTGGAATTTAATTTTTAAAACACAATAATTCCTCAATAATGTTGAAATTTTTTCTTAATACGCTACAAAAGATATTTGTTCAGCAAACAAATAAGTGAAAAAATAATTGCAAATATTTGAACCTTGTAATCCGAACTCATATACATAACCACTCAATTCAAATATATTTATGTAATAAAAATATGGAAAAATTCCTTATGAAATACTTTAGATGTTGTATCATTTTTTACGGACGTCTTTTTTTTTCGTTGTATATTCATTCGCATATACGGTAGAAAATCCCATAATTACATTGTTCGCAATTTATGGAACATTGTAAAGCTGTCCCACCGCAAGAAAATTTTAAATTCTTCAAAAATTTATTCATAATTTGAATAAATAAATCATAAACTTCAGGTAGTTCGATTCTAAGATAGCGTCAATCATTATCCCAATGGTTTATTTTGAATATTAAGATCTCTAAAATTGTTATACAACTTTGTTAATCGTTTTAGTTTTTGTCGTTTTCTGTAACGAAATTATTAAATATTTTAAACATCATGATGATGATGATGATGTTGATGATAATGATGAAATACAGGGAAAATATTCAATAGTGGTTGTTTATTTCTCGAAGGCTGTGTATTTTATGTTAAAATGTAGCTACAAACAGTAACAAAACAATAAATAAAAAATAAGTTTCTACTGCTAACTCGATAAAAGTCTAACTTTACAACAACTTTATTTGATGCAGTCGAGTTGGTATGACTTTTGCTGACTTGAATTTCAAACAGTAATAGTGACACTAATGTGGACAAAACACATGCATATCTAACAAGAACAGTGCCTCGAGCCGGCTCTGTGATACATCTAATTGTGCCAAAGTCGACAAGATCAGCATTAGCAATGATGACACGAAGTTGTGTTAGCAGTAAATAATTCACCCTTGTCAACTAATACATAAGTTGTTAAAAAATTTGTTCATTTACGTTGATATATAGTGTAAACATTTCACTTACTACAATCTTGTATATACAGGTGGCAACTTGAGATAAGGGAATGGTTTTGTTGTTTTTTTTATGTTGTTTTTAATTTTTTCATTAAGCAGTTTATTCAAAATTGTCAATACAGCAGAGCACTCGGCCGATAGGTAAAAGCGACCTGGCGATATGTTTCTACGGTCAGGTAAACGATACAAGCTGTCAATGATTGACAAACATATGTTTTGTGTATATTTTAAATTGGCCGGTACATCTTTTTGTGTGCTGTGTTTACGACGGTTCAATGCAAAATTTTCGGTTGCCGGCGAGTGCCCTGATGCAATAACTGAAAAGCGAACGTCGCAGAACTGAACAAGCTGAAATCAGAGATTTGTGTGCCATCTGTGATGGAATAACCTATACCTAAATACATAGAATATATCTCAAGTACAGTATACGTCGAATCAATTCGCAACAGTACCAATAGAGAACTGTATTCCTTCTAATTTCAACTTTTATTCATAGATGTCAATATCTACAATGAAACGTAATCAAGCAATTTTTTTGAAACTTTTACGATTTGTTTTTCTATTTTACATAACGAAATGGGAGTTTTACGAATAAAATTCGTGTATTTTCTATAAAATTTCGATTAGGAAAACTCTAGTTTTTTTTTCAATAAATAGCTGTACTGAATATTTTATGTAAAAATACACAAAGGACATACAAATCACTTGTTAATGCACCAATAGATATCCATATAAATTAGTCATGATATACAATATAATAAATATGTCCCCATATTATTACAAAACGCACAATTTACCTGATTCTCGTTTGTATTATTTCCAACATAGGTGTGATAAATAATAGAATCCTTGTAGAATTGTTTTGAACATAATTTCCTATAATTAAATCAAATAATTACACAACCCGAATAACAATGTAATAAATTGTATAATACAATCTATTATAATTAACAGTGGACTTGTTATATTTTAATTAATACCTTTCTCTTGTTCAATAGTCTCGCAAAATAATAAACCGACATTTTATCATGAATGATATACAGTTTATTTTTGATTTATAATCAACTTCCCGTCACATAATCTCACACTTAACATGCCTATATATATATATATATATATATACATACAGGATCGGCCCGTCCAAGTAGAAACATAGGAGAAAATAGAAGAAATGAAACAGAAATATGATGTGCATGTGTTAAAAAGAGATATAGGAAAGGTGGGTGGTTAAGTAGTAAATACTCATTGCAAAAATATCCACCCTCACCATCTGCACCAGACCCCTTTTGTAATAACCGCTGCTCTTTGTACTAAGAAAACGATCTGGCCTAGAATTTTGCGTCTTTTTGAAGTAGAAACATTACAACTCAATGACTAAGAGAGAGACGGAACAACAACAACAACAAACTATCAATTTGGAGAATTAAAATTAAAAATGCGTTGCTGATGGAAACCGAATTTAGAGAAATTTTTGCTATTGTTATCAATTGAACGAATTATTAAACAATAAAATATTTTTGGTAATTTGTTTGTTTTCAATTAACTGTCGATCTTAGCAAACTATGCAAGAGCATTAAAAAAAACAAAAGTTTAAGTTTAATCGATGTTTACATTTATTTTCAATTACGATTAATTTTAAATTCACCAAATGTCTCAAAACCAGGACAATGTTGCTGTTCCGTCTCTCTCTTCCTCATTGAGTTGTAATGTTTCTACTTCAAAAAGACGCAAAATTCTAGGCCAGATCGTTTTCTTAGTAGAAAGAGGAGTGTTTATTACAAAAGGGGTCTGGTGCAGATGGTGAGGGTGGATATTTTTGCAATGAGTGTTTACTACTTAACCACCCACCTTTCCTATATCTCTTTTTAACACATGCACATCATATTTCTGTTTCATTTCTTCTATTTTCTCCTATGTTTCTACTTGGACAGGCCGACCCTGTATGTATATTGTAATATCCACTCGTGTATATATATATATATATATATATATATATATATAGTATATAAGCATAAATTTTATTAATGTGTTTTTGTTCAACATTC
The DNA here is from genome assembly GCA_028455855.1 of Meloe dianella. Lineage (NCBI taxonomy): Eukaryota > Metazoa > Arthropoda > Insecta > Coleoptera > Meloidae > Meloe > Meloe dianella. The sequence continues at coordinate 2,084,158 of JAPTHL010000060.1, forward strand.
ATTGAATGGGCGGTGAGCTGATTTACATGATTACTTACAAACATGTATGAATGTGTGCCAACATATGTTTACGATCTTCTTTTATTCAAATGACACATTTTTGTTCGTTATTTTTATTATTATTATTATTATTGTTGTTGTTGTTTATTATATTATAAATTGTAGAAGCATCTATCAGAATAAGCGATCTGATCCTTATTTGGTCAATGCGAGAAAAGGCGAGCTTGTTGCTGTTTTTATTATACTGCTACTGGCATGTTAAAAGGAAACCATCAATCCTCGCTTCAAGTCAATACCACAAACGGAATGAAACCGTCATCGGAACGAATATAGAAAATTGTATTACCAAAACGTTCTTGTTATCGTCACAATATACACATATAAGTATTTACTATATACGAGTACATACATATAAAACCAAGAGTGTTAATAATGCATCGACTGGTTCATATCAACAACAACATTGATGAATATCCAATGTTTGCTGAGCGTCTCATTTACATGATAAGAAATGCCGACATTTATAACGAATTCTACACAGGTCGTTGTCATCCTCATCATCATCGCCAGGATATACAACTCAGCTATCATCACCATCGGAACATTATTTATATGGCCAACCTTGTCTTGTAAATGGTCAAAGTAAATGCCAGCGGTAGTAACAAGTGAACGTAAATGGAAATTAAAAAAAAATACTGAATCTTATTTTCATGAGCTTACATACAAATAATACAATGAAATTATATAAATGACTATAAAAAAGGAGAGATTTGTAAAATGAGCAGCTTTAACGAAAATAATAGCAGTCCATATAACAATCTAATGTTTCTTTGTTATGATCCTCTGTCTAGATAAACTTGATTATTTAATTATTTACCTTGGAAAATGTCCTCTTTCACATAATATTTCCTTATACAGTTTCATTTAATTTTTTTATGCATATCTGCCCACAATCTAACAGGCTTTAACGATATTTCCACACAGTGGAATGTTAGCAGACAGATTTTCCAAATCTGTTATAAAAACACAACATTGGTGATGTAGTTCACATTGTTTTGAGTTGCCTAATCTACGTTTCAGGCGGAAAAAAATCAACAATAAGTTCTGCCAAGACCAACAGTTATTTAAAACACCTTTGCTGTTACTCTCAGGTTATTGTACATAAATACTTACGCTTCAGTATGACTGCATTACGTTTTGACAGCGATTGCATTATCACTATTCACTATTCAATGATAACTAATCAAAATATTGGCCAATGCCGAACAAAAAGGCGTTAGGTAATTTTATAGATGTTGCATATCTCCATATTTGAGCTCCTGAAATTTGAAGACTAAATTGAATCGTTGTCATGATTTCTGTTGTTTTAAAGTCAAGTTTACTATGTAGAAGTAGATTGTGTATAAATTACAGGTTTATTCACGTCAAAAACTTACAAAACAAATCGATTTAAATTAATTTGAAATAAAATAACGCTTTCATACAAAGTTATGTAGAACATCATGAACGTCGAAGTCGTGACAGTAAAGCATGTATTATGTACTTAAATTTTCGAATGACCTTTAATTAAAGGAAAATTGGCAAATCTATAATGGAGTCATCAAATAGACAAATTGTATTGATATTTGTATTTGTTTACATGGTTGAAAACTAACATAACAACTATAAACAATAGATCATTGTAATCTATGATATTATTACTATTGTGCTTTGATGAAACAATTCAATCTATACATTTATCTTTTATTGCTTTTATCGAACAGCACATTAATCATTTCCAAACGAATCATAAATAAACCTAAAAATAATTATAGTGAAACATTTTCATAACAAAAAAAATTGTAACAAACATTTTTATGAAAGTAAATTGCTTTTTTTAAAAAAAAATTAAAAATTAATACATCAAATAAAAAAAAGAAATAAGACATTATTGTATTAAATGATTGATTACTGTACATAAATCATTCGAAACAGGCTAATAATGACAAACAATTTCGTTAATCATTTATATGATTCATCATTTCTTTCTCCCATTAATTTTCTTGTCTTTTTAATTACATGTTTGAATGTAATTAAATTCTTTTTTAAAATATTATTAGTATTTACTCAACTGTATGAAAATAATATAATAACAAAGATGTGTAACAATGTTTTTTAAACATCCTTAAGGCTATTTAACAATAAACAGTATAAACCAGTTATGTCTCAAACAGAATTGTTACTTTAGTCGAAATTCCTTTTTGTTAAGTGAATACTTGAAGTGGAAACTAATTGCTTGATGTTGATGAATCCTTGTTTTATGATAACTTGCAATTTAACGAATGCCTTACGGTATTAAACTAACTAAATTAGATCTTTCTTTTGTAGGAATTCGTAGAAAAATCTCCAGTTCTCATTGTAGCACTGATCAGATTCCTTTATCGAAACGTTCCTTATAAAGTTCGCTCAATCCTCTACAGGTAGCGCTTGCTTCTGCAACAAAGCTCAAAAAGCTGTAGGCCAATGTCAAGTTAGCCAAACAACAATTGAACAATATTAGCAATTACAATCGGGCTTTTTGTGCTTCTTGAATTGGCCCGTTGGTGTTAGTTGAATTAGGATCGCACGCAAAGTACATCTGTATTATTATTTGAATTATTATTAATTTACAGATATCAATTTGATGATTTGTTTGGAATGGCAATTGATTTAAAAATTCTATAGTCGATATGTCTAAATATGTAAACTGTTTGTTTGCGAAGAAAAATGTGTGCTTATTAAATTTTGACGGCTATCCGAACGGGCCCTAATTTGTTTCATTTCGTTAGATTGAGAGGGGCGAGATCAAAATACATTAATCTCTATGAAAGATAATCATAATTTCCTTTCAAATGATAAAGACATTCATTTATCAAATCTAGTTAGTAATATATAAATTATTAATAACATGTCAAAAGCTGCAAATGATTTCCGCAATTTCGATCATAAATTAAATGCTGTTTAATATATTTACATATTTTCAATATAAATAATTGAATGATGGAATTCATTTGGTATTAATAATAAATTTTCAAATTATTAAAAATACTTCAAGGTGGTTATGTTTCAAACGTAGTGTTAATAATTCTATCTTATCATTAATAAAATTAAAATAATTATAAGCTTCACTCCAATTTCTATGTTATTTATAATCGTATTAATCTCGTAATAAATTACAGCATTGAATTTTCAAAGATAATCAGTTAATTATAGTAACATGCATCGTTATTACTTCCATCACTTTTTGATTTATTCCAGGATAAAGTAATTGCAAGTTTTAATGAGGAAAGTCGTACTTTATTTCCAAAAATAAAAAACGTACAGAATCCTCGATTTGTATATTTACTCACAATACTGTAAGCAGTCAAAGTTATGCCGAATGTTTTTTGTAATAGTATCACGAATGTCGTTTATGCTTTGATATGTCATGAATAGTCCCAATGTTTGTACTAATTTGAAGCCCTTTCCACACTTGCACTGCAATGCACTATTTCTCATTCTTAGTTTAAGTATATTCAAATTTAACAGTATTGAAACATTTAAAAAAAATTTAACTATATAGAAAATTACGTAGCTTCAATTAATTATTTAAAAGAGAACGGTCTTAATTACAGGAAGAGATTATTTAATTATTTCGATTAACTAAAATACCAGCATAATAAATAATTAGAAGGATGGCGACTAATGTTTTTGTTTTTTTTTTGTTTCGTTTTTGTTCACTGATATTATCATGGAATATCGTGCGAAATTATTATGACATGCAAGTCGTGCAGACATGTTGGAAAAAGAAATTAGAACGATCAGCTAATGTTTAGAGGTTTCTGACTTGTGTTAGGAAAAATTATTTCTTCATTTGCTTGTTTTTGTTTTGGTTTTTTTTTTTTGTAATCGGAATTAGTGTCAGACTTACTTCCGTTGCGATTAAATTGTCGTTGAAATATATGCGTGTTAGTATTTGTGTGTACAATGTTCGCAAGTAATGAATTGATGTGTATGGTGTGGATATGTTTTGTCGTTTTGTGTTCAAGTCTTAATTATACTGTCAACTTGTCAGGCGGTTTACGCCATCTATGGTGGTTAGGTGGGCGCTTTGTAGTTGGATGACATGCAATGACGGCACTGTATATATACTGTACATTGTGACGGTTGCTGAAAGAGACCACGATAATAAATGCCGATCGTATTGTACGTTTCCTTTCCATACAGCGGTATTGCTAGACATACAATGGTCAATTACCTTTCGTGATACGGCACTCCATTCAAGTTTGACACGCGGACATGATGTTTTCAAGAAAGCCGACAGGATCAGCTCTTAAACTAATTTCCTTCTTGATTATATCGTGACTACAAGAACGGACGTGCTGATCTAGTCGAGCCATTGTTACTGTTGATTGACTGGTCGAATATGCCCCGCAGATGGATACGCTTGATGTACTGTGGTCATGGCTTCCGAACTTTCCCACTGATGCTTTATTCGTATGCCAATAATATACATTAAAAAACAGATAGAAATCCCATTAATTTTATATACATCTTTTCACACATCATTGTTGCATCGTTTTTGTTGTGTGTGTTGAGCGACGGGGGCTTTTTACGTACCATCAAAATGTTGAAAATAATGAATGACCTTTATGAGAGGTTTGAAAATTAAATATGCAAATACAATCCTCGAGATTATAAATAAAAAATCATCTTATGATTAATGGGGGCTATATATTTGCGGTAATAGGTGCTCGGCAGCGTTGGTTTACGGTGTGATGTGGGCGGCCGGAGAAAACCTCTCACTGTAAACTTTAATGATTATCTGGTGGCCTCCGGGTGTGAGGTCACTGTTGGCAGCAACAAATTACATTATTATTCAGCAACACTCACACAAGCTATTTTATTAAATATATAGTGTGTATCCGGGCACATTATGCATTGCCGGTCGTACATCATTGATGAACACGCCCGCCAACTGGTAAACACAATGATAGAGTGAACATAATTGCGGGTAGAGATAACATCAAACGAGCAACTGGCAATTAATAGACCAACATCGATTTCACACGTGCATCTTTGTAATTATCAGTGACATTACGTGCATGTTAAAAAAAAATAATTAAGAATGCCATCAACTGCAATAATCAAGAAACAGAATCTTGAAACGTAGTGTTTAAATTGTCCGGCATTATTTTTTTTAAATGTTCATTTATATCTGGATGATTTGTCCAACTTGTTTTGTACGTCAATCACTCACTTGTATTTCATTTACAGTGTTTGTCTTTGTACAAATGCGTGCCACTAACAATTTCCCGTGGCTCTTCGTCGGCGTTGCATGTAATTGCCTGTGAGATCGTAGCTGTCACTCACGCAATTCAAATGATCTTAATTAGTCGTTTGGTATAGGGCGACAGACGGCTATGTATATACAAAGTATATGTCGACAGTCATTATCCTGACAGTTTGGTTGGTGTTATCGGCTGGATAAACCGTTATTAAGGCGAAGGAGAGGTGGAGGACAGCAGCAACACGCCGTGTTGGTAATTTTACAGGATTGCGCATTATATTACGTATGCAAATCGACTAGTTGATAAAATGCAGATCCAATTTTTGCCGGCTATCAGACATAATCACGATGGCGGCGGTAACGACGGCCCCACGCTCGACAGCATGTAAACCAGACAGTTAACTGACAGCTCGACTGCGCGCTAAAGACAGCTGACAGCAACAACTTGCTATTCAGTCACATTGAATATTAGCGGCTGTTGATCGTGTCATAAAATTCTCTGCTGGTGCCATAAGCCCCCTTTAACAACAATCCAGCCGTTGTAACAGAATTTTTGTCATATTACTATTATCTAGCTGTAACTAAATAATTACGCAATTTGACGAATTAATAAACGTAAACTTTACAAAAACAAAATTCTCATTATTGTTGCCACAACATGTTTACTCTATAGCAGGTGATAATTTCAACGGTTGTATTCTGTCCGCTTATGTCGAAGCGACCATTGACAAATCACGTCACGCGCGCCCCGACGTCAATGATTAAGTGGGCGACAAGGCCCGACAAATGCGGGCAAAAATACAAGGACACGGCCCTATCCTAATGACGCCATTTATTTCCCTTTATGAGGCAGGCGACATCACAAAGGCCCGACGACCACCAACAATACATTTTCCGGAGCAGCGTCTGTTCATGGTAGTGGTGATGTTAGTGGTGGCAACAAGCCCTGAATTTTATTCTTCTCTCACTTCATTCCATCATTTATATATGTGAAATGGTTATGTTTAGGCGTCGCAGTAACAGAAAACAACAGGACGGTCCATTAATTTTCCACTAATGGAGACAGAATGTTTTATTTTCGTTTGATTAGTGTGTAAGGAAAAGTCACTAACAATTTATTCGGTAGATTCTTTCACGTCGATCGTCATTCTGTCAAAATACAGTGTAATGGCGTGTTTATATATCAGTATGCGTTCGTGACGTTTCCAAGTACCTATCTACCTACGTTGCATTGCAAAGTGCATTGCTCAGATTAAAGCCGAGTTGCACCACTCACCCATAAATCACAGAGATTTATCGTCCTTGTGGAACGGCCGCGCCTGTACACATATACGGCCGCTGTTATGTAAATAATAATTTCATTATACCGGTATTAAAAGACCAGCTGTGATGGATAACAAATATTGTACTGCAGCTTTATTAACTGTGACATGTATTCAGATAAGAATTGCGCTTTAATTAAATTCATGCTTGCCTCAAATTATGAAGTGCAGAATTTGACAAGAATTTCACAATAGTCTAATGTCAATTTGAATGTTTGGTTCACACAGAAACAATAAACAGCTAACACTATTAGAAATTGTTGTTTCTTCATACTTAGCAATTATCTACAAGTTAAGGATGCTATCTATATAAAAGGTATAAAACTATGAAAATATGACATCAAGTGATTAATCTAATTGGATTGCATTATACAAACATTGTTATCATATTAAAAGTTGTTGTGGAAGTAGATAAACACACAATGATCGCATAAATCTTGGTCTACTATTTGAATTTATGTGTAAAAATCGCTAGGGAAATCATTATTAATGCTGGTAGACTGAGCAATTTATCACACAGACTCTGTCGGTGGCAGTAGCACCGTTTGATAGATGGAGGGCTCACATCTAATCGAAGGCAAGATTCGACATTCTCCAACATAAACGTGAGCATATTTTAAAATTATTACACCACTAATCGTAAGGCCCCAAGTGATGTGTTGCTTCCAAATGGAGCGAAGAACAATAAAGAAAATTGTAGAAAAATTATAAAAGACAAACAGCTGTCGAAGAAATTGGTATAACGACAGCTATGGCGGTGGTATTTCCAATTTCGTTGGCTGATGAATGGTCGCATTGAAAGCCGACATTTGTCTTCATCGTGTAAATCAGTGCGAACGGCAAACACAAACTTGAGCGGCTTCGTAAAACGGGTAGACAAGATAGAAAGATCGTCTGACAGCCAGCCAGAGTGATGAGCCCATACGTCTTGGCTACCCTCCCAACTCTTCCGGCGACTAAGAAAAATCACCCTCACGCTCGCAAGTCAAGAGAAACGAGGGATGTAAGCGAGCGCCTAAAAGAAAACGTTCATCTTCTCTATTTATATCTGCCAAGATGACATGTATATGTATGGCTGCAGACACATCTCATTTACAGAGAAGCATAATTCTTTAACACTTTCCGCGAGAGTGGTCGTAAATCTGAGTTTGTGCCTCATAGTTTATAGCAAGCTGCCCGCAGCGTACTCTCTTGCCGGTCTGTTGATTTATTGGCGGCGGTGAGAACGAGATGAAGGATAAATGTAATGGATGAACCGCGAACATTAATCTACAAAGTCTTCTGCCTATTGAGTAATGGATGATGTAAAGTCGTGCAGCTTCAACGATCTACATAAGGTTCTTGAATTCAATCCATTTACCACCAGAATTCATATTCAAATAAATAAAAACTAACACTTTTTTGTATTATAGGTAAAAGGAAATGAAACGTCCAACGATTATATTTAAAATCAATTTCAACATGATTTCCACCCTTGCTTGTTGAATCATTAAATACAACCCTAGTTTATTAATATCAAATTGAAAAAGACCACAACTGCGGAACAAAGATATTTCTACGCCCTTCTATAGTTTGAATAATTCACAATACGAATTTCGCTGATGTCATCCGTTGTATTGGCCTTACATAAAATACTCAGAGACAGGTACGTGCCATTCCGGAGAATATAAATCTTTGTCGAATAACTTTTAGCAAACGTAGAAATTTATTCACTTTACCATCACCTTTTATAAAACAGACGTTACTTTGTTTCGTTACAAAACAAAGTTGAAGAACAATATCAACAATCCGCTTTGTATTTTAGAGCCAATATACCCTCAACTTTTCATTCTCATTATCCATAGATAGACAAACAAACATATCGAAAAATCTCCCAATGCCACATGAAATATTTCTTCGTTTAAAATTCAATATAAAGTTTAATCGTTGGATCGTTTATAGAAAAAATTTCGTTTCATCTGTTTCTGTTATGTTTGCGTGTTTATCTAGAAAACTTAAATTTCGAGAAAGAAATGTTGGACAACTTTATCAAAAAAAATGACATTCGCATGTGTAACGTATATGACGCATACGTTATCTTAATTAAGAGCGAATCATTATGTAAATTTCAACATAACGATGTGCGTGTTTTGAAAAACACAGTTACTTATGATTCAAAACCAACGTTATCTTTATAATTTATTAAAATTGAAAAGATTTCTATCTTTTATAATAACAATAATCCATTTTCTTTTTAATTATTCATCGAGCCATTTGCGTGAACTCATTAGAATTCTTCTCCTCTTATAATTTTATTTTTTACTTATACGTTGTTATTTTAAACGGAATTTAATCAAACTATTAAAAATTGAAATGTTAATCACGCATATCAATGAAAAATAAATCATTTCGATTAAATTGGTCGAATATAAATTATAATTTATAATAAATTTCTTATAAGCATGTGCGGTGCTTTTGTCTACATTCGTGACAATGTCACATTCGTTTGTGGACATGAAATAATTAGCCGCTACTTGCCTATTAATATTCCACCTAGGTACCATTTGTAACAAAAAATATTTCTACAGTTGATAATAATTTATTATAATGAGTTTCACTTGTGTGTCAGATATATTTTATTGGCTATCTAGCAACAGTTTCCCGTCTTGTTTCACATATGTCTCGACGATTAATTCGTGTTATACAAATAGAAATGCTGAGGGGAAACGTGCAAAATTTGAGTCATTACTTTAAATATTAGTTAGTCCCTTGGAATGAACGAAAAAAATAAATAAAACGAAATCTGTAAGTAAATCAATTCCGGGCAATCGCTATCGTGTTCGGGTTGGCCCAAAGCTATTAAATTGCTTGAACAAGACCACACTTCCACTATTGTGGTTGTCGCATCAATAAGGTGCCGGTCAAGATTTATGTGGGCAATTTGATTGCGACCGCTTCTTAACCGTAAATTTCCGGAACCAAGTCCGGGGACAGAAACACGCCTGTTTGGCAGCCGAAATGTCTCCTTGTCTTATATGTGTATATGTCGATATCTGTTTCTGGTTGTCGTCTATGTGTTTATGTATCACTCTATCTTTATCTTTTATTTTATATTATAGATGTTTATAAATGTTCGTGTGTGTGTGTGTGTGTGTGTGTGTGTGTGTTGCCTTAATTACCCAAACACAACTGACTTGACCACGCCCGACGACCACACCGTCCGCACCTACATCGAACCTCTAATTAAATATCTTGTCGACACCGTCAAATAAAGCCGTAAATTTTGGTAATCACGCCAACAACAATAACAACAACAGAGACAGCAGTGAAAACAATATAACGAAAACGAGACGGATGCTAAATCAAGATTGGTTTGTATCTGTTTGTGTATGTCACCGAGCAAACGATGAAGGTAGCGCTTAATTAAGCTAAATGAGAACTGAATATCTAATTGCAACCCACAAAGGATATGTAGTTTTCTTGTTATTCACAATTCAATGATAACAACATTTCCACACAGTAGAACACTAGAATTAAAAGAAAATCAACAATCATTAGCATTTTTTTTTAATTATTCTAATGGTTTACATTCATTGTCTTCGTCGAGATGTTGTCGCTGATAAACAACTTTCTTTTTGCTATTCTTCACCAACAATCCTCAAAGACTGTAAATCACACAAATTTATTGCTACAGTATAAAGTTTCAACTTTTCCATCTCCAAAACCACTTTGGAATTAGCTTCTCTTAACGAATTGTTGTCTTAAATCACCAAATAAAACTTACACAATACTTAGTACAAACTAGAATACAACCATTTTTGTTTCAATAGCGTACCTCTAAATTGTCACTATTTCACTTAAATCCAGGAGAACAAGCAAAAAACAATGCGGAAGACAAATGACAATTGAACCAGTTATGTTGTTTCTTTCTAGACGCAATCGATTATGAAATATGGGCGAATATGGATATAGCGAAGAGGATTTTTCTAAAGTCCTTTATGGAACTATTCGTTTTTGTTGTTCAAAAAGTCTACGGCTTTCGTGAAAATCTATCAATTTTGTTTTGTCAGACGATTGCGGTTCGGTAAGTTGACGTGAAAATCGCTCTGTATATCCGCAACCATGAAAGTAATTTAAATAAACTGCAAATAGAGATATCGAAGAATCTGAATATTGGTCTTACTGGATTGCCATCACTAGCTATTCTACCATCATTAATAGTTATAAAAATAAATATAAATTTTTATTCGAAATAACGGTCAAGTGTTTGGTCCCATATAAGTTTCTATTTGGTATGATTCTGTGGATGAACCCCATTCTAACGATGGAGAAATCCGATTGATGGTAGGATGAAAGATGTGTCAATCATAACGCCGTCGCCCTTGATCCGCCCATCACTTCGATGTTAACATGTGCTAATTAGTTTGCCGATATTTCGAGTGGGAAATATGATCAAAACTGATGAATGACAACGGACAGATGTTATTCTGTACGATTGCAAGCCCCCCACATGTTGCATTCTAAAGTTATATCTCCCACGTTTTAATAAACCTAAATGTGTATCTCCCACATAATGTTGTTAACCTGTATCTACCAGTTGTCATTGATTTGAAATTATACTCACATGAAGACGGATGTAACGATCCATTGATTATCAATGTTACTCCAATAGAGTATTGAGTATTTTCATCTTTTACTAAACGGGCTTTGATGGGAAGGCTTAGTAGGTCCCTTGCCTGTCAACTCTGAATGTATACCTTGTCATCATACCTGTTGTGCCACAAATAATCGTCAAGGGTGCTATTATTATTCCGCCAAAGGAAATATGTAAGTACCTAACCATCTAGTAATAGCTAATCGAGTGCAGTGAAGAGTGTCGGTACGACAAGCTGAACTCTACAAAGCGTTAAAATGCATTTTCAATGCAGTGTTGTGAAAGACCGCAATAATAAGAAACTAACTCACCTCAATTCATTGTAATGACAGTAGATATGGTCGTCTATAGAATTCTGAATAGATGAGAGATATACATAATTTAGCTTATGAAATGGCCGCCCTCAACAATAACATAATGAGAGCAATTATCTATGAAATGATAAATGTAGGGACAGCTGTTGTTAATGTAACGTTAATTTACAAGAACGTAGATGATATTGCTAATGTTGATGGGATATTAAACTAATTTAATGGTTCGTCATAATGGTGGATAGGTGAAGTGAATAGCTAACAGCCACATTTTTTGTACGTTCATCCATCCAAATGTTGACACTTTTTATTTCACATATTATTATATATATATATATATATATGTTATATCATACGTTGTAATTTATAACAAATGGACTATTTGGTAATGTTTTAAAAATAGAAAATATCGTTTTCGATGCTATAATTTAACATTAAACCATTAAGAAAACATAACATTTGGGGAATACAAAATTTATGAATTTCATTAATGTCTTCTTACTTTTGTCAAAATTAATCGAATTCTGAGAATGAAAAACCTCACATTATGTAATTTGATCTAACTGAAAGAAATTTAAGAATGCATAAAGAGAACAAAGGCAATTCTCCATAGTATTAGCAACCTATAATTATAGTGAAGAGATTCAAGTTGAATTGTGGCTAAAGTAAACTTGCAAAGCTTGAGAAAAAAAACTGGATCAACAATACACCCTGTCACCAGTTGAGCACCTATTGTGGCATTCTTTATAAATCTAACAAAAGATCCCATCATATAGTCTTCTGTCTATCGCCTGACAGTCCATCATGTCAATACTACTGCCATTACCGCCACCATCACCACCATCACAACACACTGCCACTGTAAAAATACGATTTTTTTTCTGTGTGTGTTTGTGTCATCCGTTCTCAAATTGTTTGCGTTGTTGTGCTTTGATGTGGCAGTTGTCGCTCCATCAACTTGGAAATATGAGAAATTACCGGGCAAAAGCAACGAACATAATTCGTAGCAAAGCGATGGTTTGTTTTGTTTGTTCTGTCAGCAGGTAACACGAGTCGACTTGAAACCCTGCGGCCCTACCTAATTGACAGGGACAAGTCAACCAGCCGGATGTAATGCCAAGCCTCGCCGCTTGTCATCCTATAAAAACTCTTTTTTGTTGTTTTATATATGCATATATGGGCTATATATAAAAAAAAACCACTCAGTAGAGTATGAAGAGGGTTCTTTTGCCTGTCACACAGTAGCACATAATAACAGTGATCTGACGCCGACCAGATTATACTGTCCTTCTTCCATCATTTTGATGGTAAATCCTACTATTTGCCGACACAATGTCTTGAATACTGTTGGTAGATAGACGTGTAGGAAGGTATTTGAGTTCTTTATTGATAAGAAAATGTAACTAAAGTAATAATAATAATAATGGAATGTTTTCAAGCTATTCAGAAACAGAACACAGGAACTGTTTTAACGTAAATAATACTATCGCCTATACTCATCATCATCTCTCTCTCTCTCTGTTTGATTATTATTATTTCTCGAGATCAGTTCCAGGAGCCACTAATCTCCCAGCTTAGACGCCTTTCACAAAATTATTAAGGAATTAACGTATTAAAACACAAACTTTGTGCTTTCTGTTAGCTTGATATTGTGGTGCAATTATCTACATCGTCTAATAAAGCCGATATGTTTTCTCAATAGCTTTAACGATATTATTAAATATCCTTGCAATTTAACCCTAGCTGCAATTGGCAATGCCATTGTGATCCGACCATCTTAAACGGATAGTATGTGTGTTTTCCATGTGTACCTTTGCGTGTATGTGTAGGTATATAGTCAAGATCCGTTTGTTCCACCATTACGGACACTTGTTCCGACATTCCGAGCACGGCGACTTCATCAAAACCCCTAAGCTTGGCTTGATAACAACTAGCTAATCCCCGGTCTTCGGGAATGCAATCTCGGTCTCACAAATTTATTGTAGTTCTGTCCAAGTGGCTCGACCCCAATAATACCTAACCGACAATCTGCTACACCGTAGAATTTCAACAAAATGAAAATGACGACAACCTAATTTTCATTTACACAGTAATCGCTTATTACCCAGATACTGTTGAAAAATTTGCGATTTTTCTTTGCTGTTCAATTTGACGAAAACAACAAACTATTTTCATTTAAACATAAAATTCGATTTAAATTTTGTATAATAAAGCTTTACACAGGTTTAGAACAGTATTTAGTAACGATGAATATACAGCTATTATGTCGCTAATGCACAACTGTGTTGGGTTTAATCCCACAGGAAGACGTATATTACAACGAGTTTTATTCCAACATTTTCAAATCCTTTCAACATCTATTATACAGTTATTTTTGTGTATAAATATTTCAAAATCACAGTGAATTAATTTCACATTTTAAATACCACACGTTCTTTTTTTATTATTATTTACATTGATGTGCAAAGAGGAAAAATATAATATTTTTTTAAGGTAATTCGTAAGCTGGTACATTTATTTTAAGCGGAACGTTATTTGCCAATATACATAAATCTGTCCAATTCTTTAACACTTCAGCTGTTTGCCCATTTTTCGTTGTACGTTCCGCCTAACGATAAACGAGTAAAATAAGCCAACATTTATAAAAAAAGAAATAAACATCTACTCAATGATTTTCGCACACAGCTAGTTATCGACAAATTTGCAAGTTGAACCATGGTGTCTGAATATAATTGAGCTTCAATTAATCTATAAAACTTTCAATTAATTTTTACATTCATCTACCCGCAGGCTACAGTTAAATGGTTTCTTCTGTAACAATCTTAAAGCGTTAAAGCCAAAAAAGGATACAGCAAATTTATACTCGAATTATATATATACTTTCGAGAACACTTCATTTTTAGAATGCCGGTGAAAGTTTTTGTATAAATACTGTTGGTGTTTTAGTTTGTCCTGAAGGCTGGATAATGAATGACAGCCGTCTAGTGAACAAATCCCCGACGCTGTTTCGACGCTTACCACATAATTACAACAGTCGCCCTCTGGGAAAGCATTAAGGACTCGTAGAAGGTTTTACGTGGGATTGTTCTTGTCAAACACACTTACATGTGATGTATCGACCACAAACTGTTACTGTTCTTATATTCTTAGCTTTTCATTTAAAATAAACCGTATCTAGGAATAAAAATGAAACAAAAAAACAACAACATTGTGTAACTGAGCATTTATAAAATGAATCAATAAATCTAATCTATTTAATTTATTAAAGATTAAATATATATATTTGTTTGTATATGTATAAGTAATTTCTAAAGGTCGAACGATTTTTCGATAAGAGACTTGAGCAAATTGAAAGCTGAACAAACAATGTCATAATTATTTTGATTGCCCTACTGTAAATGCTAACCGTTCACTTTTGACATGATGACATTATCAAAGCATCGATCAATGATATAAAAACATTTCCACTAAACTGAAGTAGAAAAGTAAACACGCACACACCAGGTTTAATATGTTATTATTGATTGACAGATCTGCACTAGTTATGACAGCCATCAATCATACACGATGTTGAGAACAAAAAAAAACGACAACAACTTATAAGAAAGAACAAGACAAGAATGAAAGAGAAAGTTCCCATATTAAAACAACAATTATAAGAAAATTTAATTGTGAACAATTCAAAATTGAATATTATCATCATTCATGAAAGACAACAAGAAATAATTTTTGTCACTTTTATAAATTGCCTTGAATATTAGATAAAGGCATCCAATAAATAAATTAATTTATTGTGGTTGAATCATTAGTCACTGAAGAAATTTAACAACTTGCATGCCTATGTAATTAAAAGATAAGAGGAAATCCATTTAATACATAAATTATACTGTTTATAAGGCGTAATATTAAATATATTATTACTATTTATCTTTAACAATGTCTTGTGTGCATGTTTAAACAATTCTCTATCTCAAATATTTTCACACTGTTGATTACAATAGTAATTTATATGTAATTGTTATAAATTATGAGGAATTATTATGTATTACCAAATAGAAAAACTCATTGGGATTGTTGGTAAATTATGTTCTAGTTGACCGAATCCATAAACATACATTTTAATAATCAAGTTATTACATAAATTTCCATTTGATAGAAAATAATAATCATAATTTAATAAAGACTACTGTAAAATTCCATCATGTTCATATTTGAATTTAAAGAAATTTTGTAGAATGATGGATGAGTGTGTATCGTTTCGACAAACGTGGGTGTTGTTTCAATTATATTTAATAACACGTTTGGAATATTAATTTATAAAATTTAAATTATTTCTCGATAATGTTTAAAATCTCATCTGTAGTCGTTCGACGTTTTATATGTCCGCCGTTGGTGAATTCAATACGATAATATAGTCGTGCCACGACGACTTTAATGCAACACGTTTAGTTGACGACTACATCAATGGTACGTAATGTGCAGTAAACGTAGTTTCGTATGAACATATTGTGCCATTATTGGCCTTTCTGCACAGATACATAGTGCCAATGATGTTACAGTCAAACAGCTGCAACTTTCGCAAGGGTGCATAAGAAGAAACGGTTTCTCCAGTTATTCGTATGAGCCCATTCCTCTACACGTGTGGAATAACGTTCACTGTTTACCTTTGCAAGATTTATTTTCTGTAGTGAATGAATCTGAAATGTGTCGGGCCACAATAGAGGCTTAAATCGTTCATGATGATGCTAACGTTGGATTAAAACAAGTATAGGAGGATTTCGAAACTGACACAACTGTACGTAATCCTTTTTTTAGACTGCCAGAAATGTGTATGTTCTCCACTGCTCAATTAGATTAAAAACTTCTTCAACTGAATATCTAGACGTTTCATTTGGTTTATTAATGATAAAAGAAATGAAAGATCATCTTCCAATACCTTCAAAGTTTCAGGAAATGATTTTTATTTAAATTAACACGTCGCGGCAAAAAATTTTTTGACGGATGTTGACCCAAACTCGAACAAAAGTTTGTTGTGATAATCGTAAGTCAAACCAAGCGCGTCCAAATAAATAGAAGCGTTCAAATATTTAGAAATCTTTAACAACAGAAAATTCGTCTTCCTTGCTTATTCTTTGTTCAGAATTGATGCTTATTATCAAGACATTCTCTAGTGGACGTAAAGGTCAAGACAAGAAGGTTGACTCGATTGGAGAATAATAGACATTAGGCTTTAGTACTCCATACTTTTTAATGATTTTGTTATAATTACAGCACCACAACATAACAAGTAAAGAAAAACTTATGTGGAATAAATCAATGGGCCTCATTACGTTGAGTCAAGCCTACAATTTTATTTAAAACTAATTTCATCTTTTTCGAATCGTAAATGTCTATAGAATATGGCGTGCCATAGAATTATCAGAATGACAGTCATAATTCTTATGTGTGAGACTCGCCTGTATAATTTGCACATGATTGATGGATATCCAACATGAGTGCTTATTACGAAGCTCGCCGGCTAATAAGTAGGCTAGCTGGGCAAGTCGCGCCGACGGCAAGTTATTAATCACAGTCTGCCGGGTTCTGACATCTATGCCCACCATTTTGTCAGATCATTCATAATTAAAATAGGAGGAAAAAATCTATACACACATAAATAAAACAGTCAAATATTATACAAGGGGTAAAACAAAACAACCACCACACTACTAAATGTCAAGCATAAAAAATGCCTTGACGTAGAAGTTTTATAGGTGTAGGTGGTACAAGAGTGATATGAATCTTGAAAGTTTGAAAAACTAACATTTTCACGGCACTTCCTGTACCAGTTGTCAGAATAGAATCCGATTATTTCACGACAAACGTGAAAAAAATGTGAAAAAGTTCTGAAGGAACAAGAATAAGAAGACGAAGAAGAAGAGTCTATTACGACACGCACAAATGAATCTTTATGTGTTTCTATTCAACATTTTTTATCGATTGATGAAAACATTTTCCATTTGGATCGACATCTTTAACGATATAATAACTTATGTTTCTAGATATATTGTTAAAGGCGTTATATATCTTTACAAACACGACCGGGTATGATTTATCGACTATAACTGCTTGAAAATAAAAGTTACGTCAACGAATCATTTTTCTGCCGTCTTTAAATCAAATTGAAAAAGTTAAATCCCTCATTTTCTTTTTGAATTATTTGTAGAACAACAGCTGAATTTATACGAATTGTAGATATTTAAATTACAAATGAGTAAATGAAAAACAAAGAACAAATAACAGAAACTTATCGAAAACCATATAAAAGGAACTAGTGTAATGTATTTTCATTCTTTTTATTCCGGAACAGTTAAGGTACATTATTGACGTTACTATCGGCCAATAAATGGTTATAGCAACATAACTTCAACTCACTTTATACAAGTTTTCCAATCTTATCTTTAAACATGACTTCTTCTTTGAGGATTTGGTTAAATTGAACTTCGATTCTATGAAGTTTTATTCTATCGTTGTTGGGAAAATAAAGGAAAAACATCCTTTGGTTACTGTTGACCGCGGTTCACTGCTAGAACCACAATTACTACCTAAAATCTTCCATGACATCCGATTTTGGGACGTGTTACGAATCTGAAAAGCGCTTTTCAACGTTCACAACCATTTATTCATCGACTTCTAATAGAACAACATTTTCAATGTTCATCAGGTGATTGTGGATAAAGAGCAAATAATCTTATAAGACTGAATTGAACTGAGTAATATTCGTAGATTACAACAGTTGTGGCAACATTCGTTTTGGTTTTTTTATTTATACCGCAGGCGTCAGAGTTCTGTAATAACATGTCAAATACACACAGAACTCCATTTATATGATGAGATTCTTCTCCAATTTTACATTCAATTTAAATTTACCCATACAACTACTCAATTTTTCTTCATAATTTAAAATGTCCCATTATAATATTTGAAATTGAAGCAGACAGAATTATTTATTTTATAAAGATACATCAATCATCCATGATATTCGTAGTAAAATTGAATTTATTGCAAAATGTGTTACAATTTTATTGGAAAACTATTTAGTAACGATTTCTCCTTCAATGTTCATTAAACGATTAATAATTCAAAGACAAAAAAACACAAGCTTAGAGCTATAGAATTGATGAGACAACCAGATGAATTCGTTATAAATTCCTGTTTAACTCTTACTATTAGGCGCAATCTTGTAACATTGATGGTATCCAAACACGCTAAAATGTAATTATTATTGAATTATTCTTTTATATTCTGACAGCATTATTAATATTTTGCCTCAATCTATGCTTTATGTTTACATTAAATCATCATTAGTTTTGCTGTCGCCTTTTTACCATATAGCAATTTTTTATTCTTATTCAACTATTCTAATTTATTATCGTAGTATTTATGTTCATCGATGGAAAATAAATTGCAAGGCAGTGTTAAATATGTTCAAAATTCAAAAATTGTCTACGTTATCACTACAAGTTCCAAATTGCATCATTTTGATGGTTTGCTATTGTTCGATTTAAGAATAAATTTACCGATCTTGGCTTTGCATAGAGACAAATACACAACAATTGATACAATAGAGGATTGGATATTATTCCATACATTTACAACACGATTTAACTACCATAACAACACAGGAAATGATACGCAAATGATTTAGTGTGTTCAAGAAAGGATAACAGAGAAAAAAAAACACTCATTATTCATTAAAAATTATCTTAATAGGATCAATTATACCTCAATTTAATTGTGATATAACATAATTTTAAATTAATATCTCAATCAAATACATTTAATATTTATCGTAATGGAGCAACGATAAATAGTTTCAGTTAAATATTGTTAAGAAATGACAAAACTGTTGCCAACAAAACGGCACGTGAACGTTAAAGTCGGTGCTGGTGGTGGTGGTGATGGTGGCGGCTGGCTGTCGACTCGGGCGGTTGAACAGATAAGACCAGAGAAGATAAATTGACGAGGTTAGGGGGCGGCGGACACGGTGGCGGAAGAGCAGACAGCACTCTCTTACTCGGGTGGCAGCGGTGATTACTCACTCTCGACGACCTGGAGCGTCCCAACGGGAACCGGAAGTGGCTCACCCTCAGATAAGCGTTTTACATTTGTTAGTAGACGTTGTTAAGTTAAATAAGGGAATGATGAACAAATTCTATACTAAACATTATTAACACGAATATTAGCGTGTTGCAAATTTAAAATACACACTTTTGACTAATTATATGTTTAAGTTTTCTAAATCAATGTATAATGGATTATGGAAATTTGATGTTGAGACCGATTCACTTTGACAATAGCGTGTAAATCAAGTGGAGGATTGGCATGTGGTGAGGCGCACCCGACAACTCGACAAAGATTGATCTGCCTAACGGCAGGGCACGATATGCTCGCATTATTCACTGCCAGCAGGGTAGGGCCGCCAAGCTCCATCAACCCTGGAGCTTTGCTGTTTACTCATACCACCATTTCATAAAGAACCTAGTGGGATTGCATGACCCTTTATTAAATTTATAAGCTTTATTCAAATAAATAACTCTACTTTAACAACAATAAATCATACCTGCATCTAACTTTAATAATGCTGAAATTTTCATTTATTTTACCTATTTCATTTTTACAAATCATGGCAGTATCTTACCCAATTTTTGAAAAGTAAATAATTTAATAAGAGAAATTCGATGATGGTGAAACAAATCGCCAATTTGGGCTGTAATTTGTGTATACCGGATTCATTCATTTCCACTTTGATACACATACACATATATTCACATTCGCATACTTACCTTTCATATAGAGGCAATTCTGTCTGCCGCAGCGTCTCCCTGCAGCTCTATAACCAGTGATGTATAACCAGCACACATTGCACTAGATGGAACGCAATATGTCCGTTCGAGAAAGGCAATAACCATTAGGTTTCGAGAAAACTGCCCCATTCTGTATGACACGACCGGCAAATATACGAAAATTTATACTGTCCGGAATATCAGATAAGTAGAGTGGGCCATTTTTGCAGCTTGTCCACTCAACAGAAATACGGAAAATATTCTACTATACAGCTCGTTATTCTTTCTGACCACACAATACTTAAATATCATGAAAAATGAAACTTTGAAACATATAAAAGCGTGCGTACAATTTTCTTTATTGGTCAAATCGTTAGCAAATACATAAAATGTAACCAATTACTGTTTACTGTGGAAATAATTGTAATTTTGGTAGAAATTCGAAACGTCTTCCAAACTGCACTTACAAAATTTTTATGGTCGGTTGTTATATCAAGCTGGTGTCCCAAGATGGCCGCTGAAAAAGCAATATTGCGACACTATGAAACAAATAAATGGCCGGACCGAAAGGCCAGGACTTTCTGACGATGAAATAGATTTAACTGATGATTTAGAAGGAGAAACACGACATGGATGTAGATAACAGATGGAGGATTTTATAAGTAAAGGCAAAATAATACCATTTCTACCTATACGAATATATGAATTAAATTGAGATTGTAGAAAATTTCACAAGCATCAAATATTGAATAGAAGAAAGACTTTATCAATCTAACTCAACCGTTATTTGTTTTATTTTTCATTTTATCCGTCTGTTAATTAAAATGTTTGTGAGTATCACATCATCTTAAGTGGACTGCCGTAGGCGTCGTGCAATTTCCGTTCAGTATTTACATACTGACATGAGCAGATGCGAAAAGAAATGGGACGTTTCTCAAGGCAATAAAACTTCGTTGACAGCTCAAAATTAAATATGAAGTAGAAATGTCTATTCCACGTTCCTTCACTTCGTCGAATACTACATTTGTTTAGAGAAAATGTAAAGACTGGGTTGAATTTCTTTCAAAAAATTACACAAAATTTCGAAATTACTATTTTATCTGTGTTTGTAGATGAGCGGAAAATTATTGAAAAATCCATGAAAAACTAACCGGTAATAAATTAAACTGTTGGATAAGTTGAAGTGTGAGAATAAATGGTGACAGTTTAGCCACCTTGAGTTGAAAATAATGATGATAAATTATTATATATCAAAAGATAACGTTTCAAAATTTTGAATTCATCTGTGTAATAAATAAGAATTATTAAGCGTCACACTATCCATAATAATAATCAATGATGGTTGGTTTACATAAAAATCTATTTTTGACGAGAGTCGTAGACCGCGTTAGCCATGTTCGTTTATTAAAAATGACAGTTGCCATAAATAAATTAAAGTTAATTGCCTGTAGAATCGTAACGAATGCATAAAACTGATGTAGCATCAATTTGCCGCGTGTCCCTGTTATACAGAACATGGTCTTTGATGTTTAGTGGCGGCCTGACTGATATCAACATCCGCACATCAATCTAATTATACGGCCCTGAACAACAACGGGCCTTTGATAAAGCAGCCAGTTTTAGAACGATGCATAAATAATCAACACTGTCATCGATGACAATCCACCAGTTGTAGCCTACATTTCACACGGAAATTATAATGAAAATCATCGCTAATCGAGCCATATCAAAGAACAGATCTGTCGAATATCTTTACATTCAATTAAATTTCAAGTGGTTACGAACCAAACCTTTTCATACAAACGGATTTTTAAAATTACGATCTAAATAGTCGCATGTCATTGAAAAATTAAAATAATTAATAACTCCGAAGCAAAGTAGTTTTATGAAAGGCAGACTTTTTGATTTATTTTTGTTACTCTTAACAGAATTGAAAATCAACATGACCCTCTCCAGTAAATACGTTCGGTTTGTTTCTCGATGATTAATGGGACTTTGAAGAGGGTCATGGGGGCGTCTCCCATCGTTGTCAACTTGGCTGAAGGTGGTGCCGCTACGTCGCTTCATCATTTGAAAAACGTTTTCACTAACGGCATAAAGAAATGCAATAACGAGTAAAATTAGTAATGGAGCGTCGACAAAGCGCTGATTTGCACCGAAAGACTAATGGTCCTTAGACTTACAAGTTTCCGCCCTCACGTACTACCGTTAATTCAATTGCTGTCTTGGCACTTGATTAAATGTAACTTGCTATATGGAAGAGAGTAAAGATCGGCTTAGAAATATAGTATTTGACTGCTCCGCCCATATTTCTTCGATTCTTTTAATAAAAGCCAGCGAGGATTAATGAGGTGAATCGTGTAGAGGACGACCCCCCAATACTATTGATCATCGTCGGAGTTCTTAATTACTACACCATACCGTCTTCTAGGCCCTTTAGGCTCTTGTGCACGTTCCGGCGATTCAAATTCGATTCAAATTGAAATAACTATTTCCTTTTCTCATAAATTATGTCTTTATAACAAGCGCGAAGCGCAGAGATTGCCGAGACTTTGATAAATGAGTGGGCATTCTATTAAAATAAGTGCCCCAATATATTTCCAACTGATTTATATGTTTATTTGGGGAATTGCCCCAAAATTGGGCTTTTCATACTATTGTGATACAATAAACACAGTTGTCAACAAATCAGCTTCATAATTTTATGAAAAAATTTTAGTTAATTCTAATTTGTAGCCAAATAGCTGAAAAAGCCAAATACATTGAAGGCACTTTTTTATTATTGCATTAAATTGACGATGTAATTCCGAAAGGCTATCGC
Source organism: Meloe dianella (assembly GCA_028455855.1). NCBI lineage: Eukaryota > Metazoa > Arthropoda > Insecta > Coleoptera > Meloidae > Meloe > Meloe dianella. The sequence continues at coordinate 2,107,357 of JAPTHL010000060.1, forward strand.
TCTACTTGGTGTTGTAATAATAAATAAACGGTTAATAAATTAGACGGTTCTTTTCACATGCTGCGGCAGCTTCTTACAACGATTTATGAAAGCTTTCAAGAAATCTTTGAGAGGAACACAGCAGGTAATTATATCCTGTTTCATGCCGTGAAATCGACCACCATATAACGTAAAGAACTCGTCGGTCATTGTCAAGTGAACCCAGCAGGTCCGAAATATACGTCATCCGTTAATGCTACCACTTTTAGTGTTGGTGATTTTTATTACATCTCCTCAACTCATGTAGATAATTAATTTAAACATTTTATAGGATACTGTATGTGCGAAAAAGTATTCTTTAATTATCCATTGAATGAAATTCAATGTAGTTTGGTTCAAAGTTCTATCTAAGTTTAAGGATAAGGAATGCAATTTTCACCTTATCTGGCACAACCAATATGATCTTCCGTTCCACAGACATGTCTACGTTTATTGGAGCCATTTCCTGCACGACTACGGTCGTTACCGAACACTTAATTATGATTAATGCCCCCCTTCTCACCGATATTGAGCTCTATATTTCCATAAAGCCGCATTAACGTCGCAATATTACGCCTATATACAACGCTCTTTAAGAGTATCGTAAACAGTCAGAATTTAGAGTGGAAGAGACTTAGGAAAGGAAAATGTTCCAAAGAGCAATACCATCATCGTTGTTATTTGCCAATAAAACTGAAGTTTAGAAGTTATTGTACAGGGGAGTGAAACATTAGTGATGCTAATGAAATGGAAAGAAGGCTCATGAATATATCACCGGGAACGGTTAGTGTGACAGAGTACGTATATGACGATATCCTTTTTGGAGTTGAAACTGGCAAAGATTTGCAACAATGACAATATGACAATTCTTTTCTATATTATTGTGCAACATAAACAATGCCAATTATCAACAAATTGTTGTTATGAAAATTTCTATCTTTTGAAACATACCACAAATGAAATATACGATGGCGTAACGAAAAGTTTCGTTAAAATAGTAGCTAAAGCGTTGAGAAACAAATTACAACATTGATTTATTGTTAGCCCAAAGAAACATTTCAGTTTAGTCTAGTGTCCTGTGTTTTTGTTTTATGTGACAACATAATGTTAACAAAAGAAATGACTGGAGGGTGAATCTTTCTAGTGAATAACGACTGTATATATAAACCGAAGAAAGTGCTAGTGGTATAAGAAAGACCCGTCATTTTAGTCGTTGACAAACATTATCCGTGCCATGTCTACATGAGTCTATTAAAGAGATAATGACGCCATGAGTAAGCTATAATAATGTCATATGCAAACATTAAAAACAACCAATGTATGTTGTGTCGATTCGTTTGATCCCACGCATATATCTCAAAGTTTATATGTTAGAAACAAATTATATTTTATGAATGTTTTGAATATTGAAGGAATATCAGCCACTTCTCGTGTGCAATCAAAAAGTTCTCCTTGTCAACACTTGAGAATTCTGTTATATATTTACATACCAACGCATTTAACTATCAAAGCACCTGACAATAATAAACACTGTTTTAAATTTGTCTGTCAACTGGTATGTGTTTTTCTTTCTTTCTTTCTTCATTTCCAACATTTTTAAAACTACACCTGATCCACATAAATACGTCAAATGTTGATGTTGTTGGATTCAAATCTAACTATGACGGACCAAACCAATTTTGGATAGCAAATGTAATTAATATGTCAAATCAAGTCTAGCGTTGATATATGACATAATATGCTATTCATTATGATGAAAATTTAGATTTAGATTTAGCTTTTTATTTTTAAATGATGTAAATGTTATTTGTGTTCATTTATGTATCCCTTATTTATTACATCGTCTTTAAATAGTTCAAAAATTAATTTATGATAAAACAAACATACATATATTCTTGTCATAAATATTTTATACAATGTTGCAAATTAATTAATTTTATTATATTTATGAAAGATTGCCTAGCAAAAGCTAAATTTAATCAGATATTTGCATCATACCTACATGTTCACAGCTAAAACTGTATTGGTAATACAGTTTTATACACAGTGGTGGGTTTATAGCTTCATGGAGCCTCAGGCGGATTTGAGTTTGGGGCTGTTAGATTCAGACATTTTTATTCGGAAGACATTAATGTACTTAAAACAATAATTAGTTTATCGAAGATTGGTTTTGGGGCGTCTCTGTTGCTTGTGTAGACTACAAAATATCAAGCAGGATAGCGGAATTGTTTTTACCTGCCAGCATTCAAAACCTGCCACCTACCTGTAATACAAACATAACAAACAACAGATCGTAAAAATGGTAATACATTTAGACAAAGAACCGAATCAATAGAGATACTTAGGAATAGAAGAAATATAGCGCATTTAGTTTTCCAAAAATAAAAATCGGAACTTTTGCTGTCTTAGCCGCAAATGAAAATAGACCAACAGCTTTGCCCACAATTGTTTAAATGAACTTTAAGGAAAGAACGATGACCCTTAATTCAATTAAACAATCTAGCAATACTTCCCTAGGAGACTATGAAATATCTAGGATTCGATATAGACATCAGGTCAACATGGAAAGAACACATCGTCAAAAAAAAACAGATTAAACTAAAGATTAAAGAAACTATTTGGATCATAAGAGGGAAATAGAAACTATCTCTAGATGCTAGCAAATCCAATTTAGCTCTGATACAAAGGTGCCAATCTAAAATTCTGAGGATGCTAGTCAATCCTCCTTGGTATTTGGCTAATCAGATGCACCCCGAAAACCTGAGGATACCTCGTGTTTACTAGAAAGACACCATCCAAGACATTTGTAAAGATATTGGCCAGCTGACCTGATGGAAGAAAAAGAGATTCTCTCAGAGCAGAGGATCTAATCACGTTATTTTGGAGACTGAAGCTCATTAGTTAGCAAAGTAGCTCAGAAAACGTAATTCATAATTGGCTTTCATTTTTGAAAGCTTACTACTTTTGATTCAATAGATATTCTTTAACCAACTAAATAGTCGATTTCATGCAGATTTTTTCAAAATTAATACTTTTGCTACCCTAAATACACAGATAGATAAATATATTTAGTCAAAATATCTGTTAAATGAATGAGTGTTTTTACTAGGACTGTAAGTAACATGAAGTTAATTAAGACCCGTTATGTGCTCTAATAAACCTTCGATTACGAAGCAATTTTTCCACGCACCTATTGTAGTATATTAATCTTATTTTTATCTTTCATTTAATACTTAACCAGCTGTAAAAGTTCTTTGCATCCTGTCCAAATATACTTCGTCTACTTTGTTTTTCCTAGATTGACTTTAAGGCAACAATAGAACAATAAAGCATCTAGGAATTTAAATAGCTTGTCAATACCAACAGTACAGCATAATTTGTTTGTTTGAGAATATTATTAGGGATTCCACATACTGGCAATTCACATCGTTGCTAAAGCTGAGCATATCATGACATTGCCGCAGTTGTTCGAGTACTTACGTTTATAAAGGAGCTATATTTGAAAATGAGATCTTTGAAGGTGTGTTATTATATTTAAAAGAGAGAGACGGAGAGAAAAAGAATAAACGATCTGTTTACTTCTTACTGTGTCGAATAAATAAATTGATAGCAGAGAGTATACGATTCTACATTTTATCTATTTTTATCATTATCCTCGCATTAAAGTCAAGCAAAATAAATTCAGTTTAGTTTCACTATAAATGCTGAACGAATTAAAGTTATGTTAAGCGATTTATTAACGAATTCATGGAAAATATTCACAAATATAACGGAAATTAAGCAAATTCACCAACTACAGTTAAATCTAATTGATCAGCAATTTAGTGACTGAGAATTAAATTAACTTTATTTATTTATCCAGAGGAATATTTTATAAATCGAAACCACAGAAACTATTCAGTCTGTTTATCTATTCATATTTGCGGTTGATGTATTTTCCAATCATCTGTCTGTATATAATTTCTAATATGACAAACAATATGTATTGACGTTAATATATAATTAACATGGACATAAATCACTTGAATAGATAACAGACGATTATTTCTATATGTAGTTTGTAATAATATAAATATTTTAATTATTCAAGTATTTACAATGTTATAAATTAACAGCAATAAAAAACTCAATCAAAGTGTTTATATTTCATTTAAATATTTGATGTTAAAATGAAGTGCACATTAACGAATACCAGTTATTCAAGTAGTTAAACTAATGTTAATTATAAGTAAGACCAGAAGCACTCGCTTGTGTGTGCTTTATTGAAATAGATAGATTTAAAAAAAAAACAACTCGCTTTGTCGGTACCTTTTGTCATTTATTCAACATAGAAAACATAACGGAAAGGTCTGAAAATTGTAGTCCAACACATTAATTTTGTGTTTACCCATTCCACTTATAGTTACAGTAAACAAGAACTTTGGGAAAAGACAAAATCTATAATAGGCACACCATTTAACAAATAAGTGGTTATTTTGAAAATAGAACTAAATACTTTTAAAATTCTTTCTTCAAATTGTTAAATGGAAAATGTTGTTATAAAACTCAATAAACCGTAAAGAATTGTCGACCAACCACAATCAGTTAAAATGCTGCAGCTGCACATATCCACACCAACATTAATTGTAACTAGTTCACGGTAGGATGACTTTGCACAGTACTTCTAACAGATGATTATTAGTGTGTGTTCGATGTGAAATTAGTACTGGTCCAAACAATGATTTTGTAATGGGGTTGAGTTCCCCTATGGCGAGATAGTGACGTTGCTACTTTTCAATCGACACTAAACAATATTAAACGAATAAGGAAAAGAGTGTTCATATATCCAACTATGTTGTTTCAAACAGTGTTATTGTCTGACAGAAACCAACTGGTTGATCCAATATTGTAGTAGAGGACCTCCTGTAGTGGATATCATTAGACTTATCACCGGTTATGCCTGCCAACTAACCAAAAGAATCAACTTTGTAGAGACGTTTCTATTGTTGACGCACGGCAGTAGTTCATTATTGAGGGATTTTGATTTGATATGCGGAGATATAATAACGAATAGACAGAAAGGATCGGCCTTTACAACTTAATATGCGGTTGGGAATTTGAGAAAAGATTTGAATAACTAAAATTCTATTCGTCACTTTGTGGGAATTCTCACATCAACTACATACTACTGTTGATAACCATTTTGTTATTGCAAGTATATTGTTAGGGTTATCGTTTGGCCTTCCATGGTCGCATTTCTTGTTATTATCGACGCCACTGGCATTTGCGGTCAGAACCCTCTCTAGATAGTGATAAATTTGTGTTGTCGTTTATTGTGGCCAGCGAACGAGTTGGCGTCCACACCGACAATAATAAAGCAGTAAACTGTGTTATTTAGTAAATGTGAGGGTGCAATCAATCAGTATGTCAGCGGGGAGTGACGCCGAGCGTCGTTCAAGTAAACCTAGGGCGAGTCGTTGTTCCGACGCGCCTGTCGTAAAATGAATAAGTGCACACACCATACATCACTGTCAAAACGAATATAGATATAAAATAACGATGAATGAACAGCTCTGTTGAATGCAGATAAACTTTCCTATTACACACATGTCGGATAATTTATCACGTTGGATCCGACACCAGTGCTAGTAGATGGTAATATTTCACAAATATTAAACGCCGTATTGGACCAAATATAATTGTATGATTGACATCTACGTAAACACACGTGTATATAAAAACATTTCCATAATCTATAACGATGTGTAAATTTCAATGACACAAATATTAAATACGTTAAAAAAACTGTAAGTAAATAAATAAATACATGTACAACGTATCCAGGTGTCCAATTCTATTACAATTTGATGATTGATTTGACGGATAAATCCACTGGCTATCAATCAAATTTAACTATAATCCGATAATGTTGGCATTCCACAATGACTCATATCAAAATATTTTATAAGACGAACGTTGCCAAACAAATTTTTCTAACACTACACATGGATGCTTCTTGTTTTTAGTAAAAGAAACGAACATATTATATAAACCGTTGTTCTCATACGTGTATCTTGAAACGAACCGTTCGTGCATGCATTCAGTAGTACTATCTAAACACGACTATTAAAGCACTTGTGTGTTGTTTACTTGTTCCAAGATTTCCAATCATGGAACACTAAGAGCACTCACGATTTATGTAGATGTCCAATCGAATGTGTTTTGCTAAAAAAGAACAACTAGATAACAACTTAGAAGAAACTTTTATCTAATTCGAACAAAAATTAATTTTGACAGTAACGTTAATATTTCAACCCCCCCAGATAATCGTTTTTGGCATATTCCCCTTAAAGTGTCTGATTAAATTATGCGAGTTACATCAAGAATGTCACTCTTATTTATCTGAAATGTGACGTTTAAATGATGGGGACATTACCGCAATTCATCGAAAATTCCAATTTCGACATAAAAAAGACAACAGTCTCTCTCGTTTTAATCGTCAATAAATGAAACAAGTAAGAAAATTAATGAGTTACGTCATATGCACTGGATCGATATGAAAGTGCAACAAACTGAACATTTCGTAGAAGCAAATGATAGATGACAGAAATGGAAGTCTCTAATGACCAAGATCTGGTTCTCTTATACGTTTCTGTTCACTTCTTGTTTGTAACTTTCAGAACGTTTATCATTCGGTTGGCATATTCAGTCTGGTTATTATTGATGGCCAAATCAGAAATAACACCGTTGTTCATCTTAGTCAATCACCATTTTTATTATTGTTAGTTTAACTTAGACTATAAAGCAGTTTACTTCCTAATAAGCTTCAACGGTAATTAAACTTATTTTTAAAAAATGTTGATAGAATAGTAAAATTGATGTTATGATTTCTGTATTTGCAGTTCAAATACATCTCTTATCAATGTAATTTATAATGTTTCCCTCGAGTATGTTGCATGATGACAGCCACAGTTCATAGACTATAGTCTGTTATGGATATTAGTTGCTGGGAAATCGTAACAATATAGTTTCACATGATTAACAAGTTTATCAATGCAAAACTTGCGAATTTATTGATTAACGGATCATACGAATCATTTTAATTTTATGCTAACACATTATTGGTGTTTATAATTTGATTTGACATGACATGTAATTAGTATAACAAAATTAATTATAATCAGTTGGCAAAGTGACAAACATTGTCACATAAAATATAATAACACTATTGCGTTGCATATATCTAACTTTGTATGGATGTTTTTGTACAGAAGTGCATTCACAGTATTTTCTATACACGTCATGCAAAGTCGATAACTATCAGTTTTAGAGAAGAGAAGACAACAGCTGCAACTAATTGGACATTATCACATTTCCTAGTGACACTTGACAACCATAACAATAAACACAACTAACTTTATATCTTCAACATAAATAATTTAACAGTTAATGGTCAATAACAACAACATAATGTTAATAACTTAGTGTCGTCGTATAAGAAAGGTTATAAATTCAATGTGTTACGGCTTATATTTAGCAACACTAATGTACATGTCTGACATGTATTATAATTGAGAAAACTACGTAAAAGTGACATGAGGCTATCAGCATACAGTGCCGCTCCCAACATTGACCAGTTTAACAACATTCATTCACTATTCAACCAACTCACTCAGCTATAACATATACGTAAATATGTGTAAAACTGAATACGATAGATTCAACGTAAAGACAATTACCAACGCAAATACAAAATAATGTATATATCTAGTATGCAAAAGGCGGACTCACCTGGAACAAAATGTACAGTTGATGATGATTATTAATTATAGACCAGCAGGATACCGGTTAAACACAAAATGTTCCTCAAACATGGCACTATCATTACAGGAAATTTTAATAATTGTCGGCTTGTTTGATGTTCATGAATTTTATATTTAATGGAACGCAATCTGGACATTAATGGAAACACTAAGTGGCAGAAGGATAAACTTTAATTCAAATATATATTTTATACTTTTATGGTAGATACATCCAAAATAACACATTTACAAAATTGCTGACTACATTCATCATGACACCAATTTCCAGTTGTTCAGCAAAACTTGTTGTTGGTATTATTCAGCAAGTTCAATTTCAACAAATTAAAAATACAGTTGCCTTTGTTTTCCGGACACACTGTATAATTCATTTCTTTGTTGTTTCATAGACATTTTAAAAGCTAGCGATATAAATCAACACAAACAATTTGAATAATGATATTAGCGAGTATTTCGTCTTAATTAAGTTACTATATACTAATTATGTAATAAACACGAATTTCTCTATTTATCTCTATGGCTCTCCATAAAAATTAACCAATAAAACAATGAAACTACCACGGAAACTGATAGGTAAGAAATGTTAACGGGCCAGTTCACACATAAATATTAATACTTTAATATTATTAAAATATTCATATGTCCTCATCACGGTGTACCTCTTGTTTATTACACATACAGTAGAGTTGGGAAATAAGCTACAAAAATCCAGTGTAATAGATATTATTTGGTAATTTGGATTGCTAGAGATTATCTCCCCCAAATTCTTCTCCTTTGTTCGGGACTAAGGTCAGGATTTTGTCCCTATGCAATGATGTAGTTGCCTAGCGAACAACTCTTACTCCTGAAGAGAACTAGGATTAACAGTGGAAAGATTCAACCTGATTTGCTCTCTTTGGAGGACATTCTGTATATTTTTATATAAACAAATTTAATTTGTTATCGCATCTAAATCATTTTACTTTGATTTTTTATACTTTTGATCATTAAAGAAGCATAAAAGAAAACAACGATAATTGAACTAATTATATAAATTTATAAAAGTAAATGTCAAGAAAACAACTTAAACAAGTCAATATTGTGATTGATGGGTTTAATTTAACAAAAATTATTATTAAATAGCACATTCTACCATACGTAAAATTGGTGAAAGTATATAGAAATGACGGAAATAGATTGAGTTATCTCATCAATCATTCGAAAGTGACTTAAAACAAACAAGTCGAAAGTATCATCGATTTTTTAAAATGATTAATGTCAAATGTAAAATCAGAGTCAGCATTATCATAGTCGTTTATAATATTCTAATGATAACTTATCTATGGAAAATATTTAATGAAAACTGTTGTTATTATGGATGCAGATAGACCATATACATATATGTACACGCACACCTACGCTTGTCATATACAAACATATTAATCTTGTCCGATTCATATTTGATGAGAAATGTCCTTAAAAGATGTATTCCCGATGAGCTCTAGATAATAAATGAGCTCCTTTCTAACAGTCAAAAGTGATTGATCACGGTAGATAAACAAGGATGCACGTTTGATCTCCAGTGCGAAAGGGATGTACAGAGGTGGAAGAGTGATGAATCGCACTGGATCGTCATTAATACGTGTCAGACTACGTATTGGAGCTGCCAATCAAATGTTGTATAGATATATTGTTGAATGTTACTACCACTATCACCCTATATTTCTTGTTGAATCATTTTGGATATGTCTAGTTCAAACGACAAGACAGAAATGTCTCTGCGGTCGGTTCTGTCACACTGCTTTACTACCACAGTCCGTTGTCCACTCATAACAAGGCAGATAACGTCGGTCGCCGCTACCGATCTTGTCACTAACATTTGTCATAGCAGTAGAATTCCGTTACATCCTGTTACATTTACGAAACAAAACCGACCATCAGTAATTACATGATTGGAGAGGACACGTTCATGGCAATCTTTACTGTGATACTTTGACATTTTCATTATATTAGAAGTAAATACGGAAAGATACCACAACAAATAAACTTCTCTATACGTGAATATTCCTTTATTTCACTTACTCGAAGACAGATTGATTGGCTATTAAAATACAAATTCTATTGTAATCCATTAAATTAAATTGCAAATTATATTCCATCATTGTTAATAACGTCTGTCAAACAACTATTGTATAAACATATGTTTCCAATCGAGGCATTCCTTCATTTATCAGCTCGTTGGCAACGATAATGAGTATTTACGAACATCGTTTCTAGACGTAGAATGGCTATAACTGTAAGTAAGCACTGTATATAACGAAATGCAAAATCGTTCCATATAATAACATCATAAAAGCTAACATACATTAACTTTAAACCATATTTATGACACTTAATGTATACAGTTGACTGGAACATAAATTTTCAAAACAAGAAAAAAAACCAACATAATTATAAATCAGAGTTAGAAATAAATTAATATTTAAAAAAATAATCTTGATACATGTCCGTAATTTCTGTTCGTATTGTGTATGATGGATTTTAATAAAGTTATTGCATGCCAACAAACACTTGAAATGAAGGACATAATTTCTATTGTAAATTGTTAAGATTTTCCAAAGTCATATCACTATACAGAATCTGTGTCAACGTAATTTTGTTTTCAATCTACTGTAACTTATAATTAAGCAAATGTGAGTAGTAGAGTGATCCAAATTCGACTTGACTGGCAAACAAGCTAGGGAAAGTGTCACGTTGGGCAAGTCAAATTTGGATCATTATAGATAATTTATAGTTAATTATTAGACACCCAAATATAGACTGTCTTTGTCGATTTACCTGTTCTATTGTTAGAGTTTACCTGCACCGATTTTATAGTAAGATGGGCATTTATCAAATGGCGAACCGGGTTTATGTCGGCCGTAAATAACATTAGATTAAAAGGAAACAAGCCACAATTTCCAAATGTATACGCGCGTGTTATAAAATATTGGGGTAATGTACGAGAGTTCTTATAAAATGGATGTGTACCTCGTAAAACTGTAATAAAATATACGATGCAATAAAGCGTTCACTCGGTGGTGCTATAATTGCACTTAATGAATATTTATCGGCATCTTCTCGGTGTGTTGTGTTACATTATACCAAAGAATTGTGTGTTTGTGAGTGTGTGTGTGTGTGTGTGTGTGTGTGTGTGCATGAGCAGCGCCCGTAAAGAGTCTCATCGGCCTACACAACTCATCTGCATTCAGCTCGCTCACCTCTTGCCATTTACAGACTGCCGTTGCAGTTACATTTGACATTAAATTATTACCTCACTTTCCTAGAAAACAAATGATTTACAGTCACTTATAGCGTCGCGTCTCAACAATTCATAATAAAACATTCTTATATTTATTATTATTGGATGTTAAATCGAGATGAAAATGTATAACCAACGGCGACTTCTTCAGGTGGTCGCCATACGACACACCTACATCCAAGTTGTTGAGCGTAAAACAGTAGCTATACTGTTGACAATGTGAGCTTGTAAGTTTGAAACAGGTGTAAATACCTAACCAGACGACTGGAGGTGGTGATCGTATTTTACAATCTAGAACATCGATCCTTCTGTGTCTTTTTCCCCCTTTTCAAATAAATAAAGCAACCATATACCGAACGCAGAAGAAAATAAAACGACAACTCCAGTTAACATTCCTTATAAGCGATTGTTTGATAGATTTCTAAATGGAATTAACAAGTTGAACAGATTTATATCAATGTTGGTTGTAATGTAGGTGCATTTATCTGTGAATTAACAAGTGAAAATTATTTGTTTCGCACTGACAAGATGTATATCACCACCAATAATCAAGGTCTTGTTATAGGGGTTAACTTATTGCAGCACATGCTTCCATTTCATTCTATACCGCCTCTTATCGACTCACCAAGAAAATTTATAGCGACGCTCCTGATACGGGTATGATAAATGACTTTCAAGATAGCTTTATTTATTCATCGAGCTCTTGTGCCAACTCACAAACCACCACAAACACACACAAATTCTGACATGTATCCATATATACACACAACTTCTTTGGTTGATTGTAGTAGAACAGAAAAAAAGTTATGATTAGGGTGCGACCTGTGAGGCGGATCAAACGCCCATAATTCACCATCAGTTCGTCATCTTCAATCTGTTTCAACAGAAGAAGAAGAAGAACAAGCAAAAAACAGTCTAAATGGTATTTCTGCAAATACATCAATATAGATTTGTAATAAATATAACAATAACAATAAAAATCCTAACAAGAAATTGAATTAACTGTAAATGTAACTGGAGTATTGAAAAAATCACCCCCATGGTTTCAATAAATCGAGAGACTTAACGATTATTTCAACAATAAAATTCAATCTACTTATAACGGAAATCGATTTACAATAAACAAACGGAAACGAACTAACTATATTATTGAAAGTAGTGAATAAAGTAATGTTGAAGTAATCTTTACTTAACTACATATTTCCATGTGTAAAAATAGAGTAAAGTTATAAATTATGACGATTTCATTGTATAATCCAACAATGTCATTTCACTTTAACATGAATACCACGTTTGTTTCTTTTTTTTGTCTAATTGTATTATTTCCTTGACATTTTAATGATAACATAACTCAAGCTAAGATCAAGATTTAAGAGTACTTAAAATTTTAATTGCGAATCCGTTGGATGTAACCACAATTTTTAAATGAAATTTCAACGTTAATTGTTTAAATTTTTGTTTAATTAGTTAATTAATTATAACATGTCGACGTAAATTTTTTTCTTCTATACTGTGTATTATAGTACCGTAATGGTGTAACTCGTCGAAAACGGCTCGTTAACTTTCTGGCGGATGTTACATTTATGTCGTGTTTCGTCAAACTGTCACCTCAAATAACACGAATGAATGTGTGATCTGCACCATAAGCTTGTTGGCATCACGACGCTGTCGTCGACGCCAGTATATGACAACAACGACAGGTGCCACTGGCGACTATCATCATCTTTAAAATTTATTTATATACGGGAAAATATTGCCGTTGTCGTTATTGTCATTAATATTTGATTTTTATGTTATACATTATAAATCGACACAACTAATTTATAAACGTGTCTACGTTGATTTTACATTGATAGGGACTGGCAGCCACTGTCTATTACATTATTCAACTTTAATTGCTATGACGTTGGACGTTTCAGTGCATTCACCTGTAATACGGACAATGTATTATTCTTCAAGATGACTGGATCGTTTCGGATTTTGTAGATCCTTTGACGACGGCCGCGCCTCGCCTCATAACAAAAACGTCACGTCCCATTTACAATACAACAACAAGAACAACAACGATGACGACGATGTTGGTTATAAGCAACAACGACTGAGAAGAGCAACAAAACCGAGCACTCCTCAACACTGACATTATCCATTCATCTGTCAGATTGTTTCTCCTCTAGATAATCATCTTACAAATTTTTCTATTGTTGCACTAATTAAAGCATCAGCAAATGAAGTGTTCAATGTCTACAACCTACTACACTGTCTTATATCATTATCACAATTAATGTATTTAATCCAATCCGTTCGGTAATTAAACCGCAAATAGGAAAAAGAACTGTTTTAATTGTTGAAATTGATTAGTCATCCAAAAAATGACAATTTCTTCTGTATAGATACCTTATCAACGTGTGACAATGCGTATCCTCTTGATGTTTACTGATGTAGAAGATGGGCGCTTTTAAAAATGCAGAAGCAAGCCGCACACTATGTCACTGTCACCGTATAATTACCCGTCACCGCTACAGACAGACACGACATCCGTTCTTCTTCGTTGTTACTTGGGAATACCGAAAACGAACCACGACAGGTGAGACTCTTAATAAAATATATGTTGTCATGTTATCCGTAACCCGTTTTACGCAACAATTGATGGAGTCAAAAATTCAAAATATATTTCCTCAAAATCATCCCATGATGACCTCATGTGGGTAGAAGGTATTTTAAAGAATATTTAAGAGATTTTTTTACATTAAGGGTTGAATAATCTACGAGGAAGTATGTTTGAAAGGCTCCAAAAACAGTGGTGGTGAATCTATGACACGCGTGCCATAGCTGACACGTAGAAAAATGTTATTGGCACGCTGGAGAAAAAACAGTTTTTCGACAAATTGGCGAATGAGTCGCTTCAACTAACCCAAACTTGGATGAATTGTGAAGGCCACACAAACAGTGTTAGGCAAGCGTCCCAAAAATTAACGGACCGCCCCTGAATATTGTATTATTTACTCTTCATCTCCTCACTATCGAATATGTTTTTCGTACATTCATTGAAGAAGTTATCTGCCACGCAAGCATTTAAAATTGTGCTCTAGAACAACTTTAAAGGACCATCGTTTTTCCACGTAGTTCCCGACTTCATTAGGCCGCTAGTCTTTAAGAGCAAATATTCTGTTCTGCATTTGCATTGGAAACTTTGAAGATTTTTGAAAATAGGGGCTTCTCAGATCCAATATTTGCAGTGGCCCTGAGCTGCTTCACTCCATTCAACTGACAACATATAAATTTTGGTTTACTGGTGCTACAAGATGACTGAGCACGTTTGTCGAGATGCGTTTTTATTGCTCCATGCAGAGTTACATTACCGTATGGCTATATTTAAAATGTTTTTATTCAGTCCAGTAGAATTGAAATTAAAGTTCTGCAGCTGTGATTTGTTTTCTTAACAAGTTGAATCTTAATGAGATATGTATAGTTGAAAGAATTATTAAATTTCAAAGAATATAATAATATGTAGTTGTAAATCATTTCGGGCAACTATTATACGGGTTTTTTCATACATGAAGCGTTGAAAATTTAGATGTAAAAGTTTTATTATGACTCGTAAAACAGCTATATGGGTTTTTCTCTTTGTTTTGTTCCTGAAACAACAGTTGCCCCATAAATATAGCTTATTGTTTGATGAAATATGGTCTTCATTCATGATGCACTTACATGCCGGTCATAAACAACGAAACCTTTGTTGTTCAATTTTACAAAGCTAGTTATTAGATATATTGACAATTTCATATGAATTGACTGAAAAGAATAGTTTTACAAGTAAAATTATTCAATAATAAAGAAGCAATTAAATCTAGATGATTCAATTATTCTATGTCTGTTGTATTAGAATTTATGTTTCCGTTTTCTTAGTTATTTCTGATTGTGAGATGATCATAAAATGGTCGAATAGCTTTGTTGTTCATTTGTTGGATTACATTATCCAATATCATGGAAATATCTCGGATTTTTGTCTGCCAACAAATTCTATTTATTTATGTTTATATATTCGATAAGAAAAATCGAATATATTCTAAACTGTTGATGGACATAACTAGTCGCCAACAGACAGATGAGAAATAAAGCGCGAACAGGGATTGACACATTGCATATGGCGGCGGTTAAGGTTTATCCGGTCTGACAGTTGTTTGTTGGGGGGACGTCAGAGGCCTAACCAGCGGTCCGCTTTGATCTCATCAAATGAGGCGCTCTCATGTCGTGCTGTGTTAATGTTTATGTCTTTCTCGCGTTCAGATTCGATGTGACCGCTTCTGAACTCGTCTGCCTTCTGCCACGTTAAACGTGATCCAACATCCAAATATCAACAATAATACAATCATCCATATTATCAATGAGTGCCAAAATTATCAGAAATGCTAGAAATTAATTCGAATGTCTGCCGTAGTAGATCAGGGAGTTACAAGAAGATTTGGGAAACAATCCAAAAAAAAATAAAACTCACCACTTGTCTCCGTATAGAAGCTGGATGTTTTCTGTGTTAAGCTTGCGATAAATCAAGCCAAAGTCAAGTCTGTGAAGTATGTGAATCTCTCTGGGAAATATCTGTAAGCCTCATGGTAGACGTATACACACCGGTTGTGTTTTCACATCCCCTTCAATACTGTCGTCTATCGACAGCTTTAGATCCCAAAAGTCGTGATGCTTCATATCGCTGTCTTTTATATGTACGCTACTGCCAATTTCTTCGAATCGTATCATATAACATTGAACACTTGATATATGGTTATTCGTTTCACATTCTAAAATACATTAGAGGGATAGGGTGGAAAGTGTCGACTAAAAAGCTACTATATAGCTCTAGGGACGAAAGGTATAATATCTTGAAACGTTCTCTTGGTACGAGTATATAAATGAAATATAAAACAAATTCCAACGTTGCGACTTGATCTCATCGCCAAAGCGGCCTACTATAAATTATACTTTATAGTCGAGATAAAATAATCTTATTTTCTCGAATGTACGACATCCGTTTTGGGTATCTGTGGCGCACGGGACGTGACCATCCATTCCTTCTAGTCGGACACAATCGTAAAAATGATGGAGTACACCCAAACCGATGTCAGCAACTGTCGCCAAGAGCGCACATCATTTAAATTGCAAATTTTCTTCGTTTCACATCCACACACAACATCGCTATATAAAATTTAGTAAAAATTATCAAAAATTTATGAATTTATCTAATGTTTTAAAAGGTTATTTGATGCGTTTACTCCATGAAAAAATGGTAGTAAAACGTATAAAATGGCTGGACGTGACATATATTTTCAAATATGAGCCAGAGAAGTGAGATTTTTGAGAATGATACAAGGTCTGTCTTGTGGTCCCAAACAGAATACAAAATCGTATTGTTTTGGAAGACACTAAAATGTTTGATTTAAACAAATAGATAGCGGCATATCAAAGCTTCTACTGGATAATATTTCATTTTATTTTTATCTATTAACAAATACTGAATAAATATGTAATAATTATTGAATTAATTTCTATGACATTTCTGAGTGTGATTGTGCAAATGGCTGTTGGTTTCTCATTTATTTTCTAACGACTTTGAAATATAATCGATTCACTTAATTCATAATTCATGAATGTAAATACTGTTGAGTTGATTGTTATTATTAAAAGATGTAGATTAGATGGCATTAGACAGAATAATGCAGACGACTAGTGTTATCGTGTTGTAAACAGAGACATAAATTAAAAAAAATACAAGCACATATAGAATTGACTACGAATTTTAATGGTTACTTTTAATCAGTCATTATATGTGATTTATAACATTTTAAAACCATTGATAAATGTAAATATTTATTATTATAAATTATGGATAATTTTATGGCTGTATTCCAGACCGTCTCTGTAATAAACTTATATTATTAACAATTGCATTATTCATGAATTTGACCTGTACGTGCCAGATAAATATATAGAAATAGTAAAAATAGAAAATTGAAGCAATCGGTGGATTTTAATAATACGAGATTCGAGAATGTTTTGTGATGAATTGTGCAATGGCAAATTGAGAAATCTTCAACCCTGATATAGGAGACAAACCCCTACTGAACCCGAATGGCCACTAAGCCATTCATCTCTTCGTATGTAATTTATTTCTTCACAGGTCTTCGAGTTGGCCAACTTACCATGTCTCATATGTCTTTTCAGCACGAATTTTTATCGTCAAGTCCACCCTATAAGAATGGGTAGTTTAGCTGCTTTTTTTTATTATGCTACTCTCGTAAATTTACGCCCGTTTCATTACTAAACACGACGACCATTAGCAAGTAAACGACAACAATAATTCTCTACTACACTAAATAAAAATGTAGATGTTTTCTTTCAAGTACATTTCTAAATTGTTTTTAATAAAAATAAATATAGAGAATGTTATACGGCTTAATTATAAATGTCGAGAATGTTGAATGTAACTGACAAGTATTTCTGTCGATCATTAATTAAGATAAATTAACTTGTTTCTGGTTGATATAATAAAGCCAACACAACTCCCTTGAAAGCTGTCCCTGCAGGCATAACAGTGGCCAACATATGCAGATATCCTATTCGATTATTCCAGTCGAAATGTCTTGTGGAGTACTATAACAAAGTGCGACACATGGCATTCTCAACATGGAAAAAATAATAAATAATGAATACATGAACATTAAGTCTGCGACAACAAGCCACCACCCACGGCCGTCAGTTTATCTTAGTTGTCAAGAGCTTCACAGTCGGGGGCTTGCACCGTCCAACATAGGCTACTATCAACGACTGTCGGGTGGTCCATCGACAAACAAGAACGGATGATGATGATCGTTCACAACACGGTAGGTTAAAAGATGTCTGGACTCTAAACACAAATATTTCTTCGAAAAGGTAAATTTTTCGTATTATTATAAGGGAAAGTGGCGGTTATGTCTCTCGTCAGCGGCATTTCTCTTAAAGGAAGACATAATTCAACTCTGACACAACACATATGCTTTTCAAATTGGAAACATTCCTAATATTTGCAATATTAAAACAGTTGCTATATAGATAATTCAATTTTTTGCGGTTATATCGTCTGATAAAAGCTGGAAGCAAAATAATTTCATTTGCAATTAGCCAAATCATGTTTTTAACAGATGAATGTTGGAACGTCGCTGTAATGACATTGACAGAACAGTTTACAATATGCACTGTAACAACTGTCTAATTTACATATCCATGAAGAAATCTTTTCGAAACAGCTACAGGCTTTTAATTTACACATCATTAATTACATGCGCCTCCGGACCGCCGACATATAATACGAGCCTACTTCATAAATGTCAAGTCGCTTCTCTACAACTAATTAAAGGTGTACGATATTTGAAAGCTGCGATATTTCAATATTGTTTATTGGTCTTGAATTATCTTTTCTTTAATTAAGAGGTCCTTGGAGTTGCATTGCTGAAATATCTGTTTACTGGTTCTTATATTTTTGTTTTTATTATTATTATTATCCTTTTTTTTGTTTTTAATACATGTCTACATATAAATGTTCATTTTTAAATATAAATTTGATTTTTACGATGTGGCTTGTATGTCTCAGCTGTCATCACACATAACTCTCTGCCTCTGGAACACATTAATACACGCCTACTCAATATGTTAGGCTCCGTGTTTTTGTAATGCATCTCATTTATTTTAGATTTATGGTGTGTGGCATATCGTTTCTAATTTCGAACATCCCTCTGAACGTTATAAATTATAAAAGGCACTCATAGACCAATAATAACACACGAATAAAGTACAAAGTCATGTTTGTCGACGATATCTACCACAAGTGGATTTCTTCATTTCGAAAATAAATTTTTCCGAATAGATATATTTAAAATATAACATGTGATAAAGACATAAAACGGATATACAAAACTTGCAGCTCATCAATTTACGAAATACTTTATGAATTATCTTACACGGCCACTGGCATATAATTAAATTTTTATGAATCGAAACGAACACCAACCAGCACCACGATCGAGTGAAAGTTTGGATGATGATATGCAAAGATATATGTTGATATTATATAAACGAAAAGGTGAGAGATTTATTTAAACATAAGAGTAAGTACGCGTACATCCTGCAGAGTTGGAGCCATTAGTCATTGTTCACACCTGAGCACGGCAACAAGCCGCGACAACCCATTACGTGGCCTATTCATTATTTCAATGAAATGAAGATATAAATATTGGTGTGTATAAATGTAAATCTATGAGATCATAAAAAATTACACGGCTGGTGGTATGAATTAATGTGCCTCGCTTTCTCTTCTTAATAAATAATAACAAGGAAAAGGTGGACGACATTGGATGAATGTTGAAAAATTCAACGAAATGATTAATTGTAATTTGTGATAATAATAATTGTTGGTGTTGTTATTCTTATGATATATATATACGTATTATTTTTTAAGAATTTAAGATTTATAATATTCTATTTCTACGTTCATTTATTCGTGTACCAAGTTGTATAAATTAAATTTGAAATCTATTGAATATTTTATCGAACAAATGCTTCACTATTGTATCCTTGTTGATTTATTCATAAATATATCAACAATCTAACCACTTATTCATAAAAGCATTACCTATGCATTTTCTGCTTACTATAAATAAGTTGTTATAATATTCAAAAGTATACACGTCATTTATACTGCGTCTGCGAGACTGCATGCATGACTGACGTGTCCATAAGGGCAATAGTTATCGGGTGGAGTAGCGACATTATATAAATCACAGGGTGTTGTCGTAGGACAAGCTAGTAATTTTGTGGCTCCGTTCATTGCAGTTGATTATATCCTAATCGACATGTGCCTTGCAGCAAAAACCATCAAATTATACATTTTTTCTCCGTTCGAATAGAATACAATATGAAGAATAAATTATATAGAAAAGGGTCATAGTTTCGATGAGATATATGACCTCTTTAATGTTTGATGACAATGAACTTAATACAGTTGTTAAAGTCTGGCAGATTGAAACAAATGACTGTCGCCAAAGTTGCAAGCAGTCCTAGGGAACTGTCGTTCGTATCCCTTCACACATCAATATCAATATTTATATGCAACTATTCTTCATTATACGATGACATTTTGATCGTTCGTCTTCACGCCGCTTATTTGTTATTTTATTATTGCGTGCACTCTTAACATGTCTATTCGTGCAATTATGATTGATTAAACTTGATCAAGACGATCATAAATCTCAATTATATGAATGTAAAAGTGTGACCTAATGATGCGGTGTAAAATATTCTCAACGTTAATAATGTCGTCAACCAACAACAAAAAAGATTTTTATTTGATTATTGCATTGTTAAATTCAAAAAGATTCCGCCCTACATCCGAATATCGTATCATTCTATTGTCACAATTACAACGACTGTGGTCGATCTATCTTTCACGATTCGAAAAAAAAAATAACAACCCCCAGATTATTATCGAACCCTTCGTATCCTTTCTCAGCTCAACGTCAACACCGTACGTAACAAGTTCATGCTGACAAAAAGATTTTTGACAGCGGCAAGCCGCCTCACACTAAAAAACTATTTAATATAACATAGGAATAAAGTACCTATGCATGTATAAACAATGGGGTGTTCTTCTCATTGCCTTAGGGGCCCTAGGGCAATCCATTATGTAAGGATGAAAAGAAAATTCAATCTGCATGACGGGTTCCGCCCTTCTGCACTGACAGGCCGTGATTACGCATTCAACAACCTGACCTGGGGCTGGGGTATCTGACCTTAGCTGCCAACTCGTGTGACTCACCGGTGTAAGTGACATGTATAACAAGTTCTTCTTCTAAAAGTTTCGCACCGAAATTCTACTCATTTTCGTTGCTGTTGTTGTTGTTGTTGTTGTACAACTGAAATTTCCCAACAAAAATGACAGACTTTCAAAGATTATCTTGTATGAAAATTACAACATAATCGACAAGTATTTTTGTTGTTTTTCATATAAAATATTTTATTATTTATATTTACGGACTGACAGGATAGTTGCAGTATTATCAGTTGTAAATAATCATCAATCAATATTTGTAACCGCTAAACAAACGTGCCAATAAACTACGGAGAAATATGACAGTGATAATGTAGCAATAAAATACTTGAACGGGGACATTCAACGATCATATCAACAAAATATTAAGCTTGAATGTATAAATTAAAATATACCGCTTGTGTTCAATAGATATCACCTCTACACCATAAAGATGTCAAACAAACGACTATTTAGATTACGAGATCAGTCTGTCAAACTATATTTAGAATCAAATTGGTCCAGTTAACTACACTATGTACTAATAGATAATTGAGATTACAGCCCCAACGTATAATACACACACACACATATCAACACTGTAATTGTAATATTTGTTTCAATTATTTCCGTGAAATATCCATTTCACACATCAGTTGCGTAAGTATTTTATAGAACCACATTTTCATTGTCATTTCTATTCAAACGTGTTCCATTAAAAATTTAAGTAGTTTAATGGCATACGGAACAAAAAGGTCAAAAAGTCGGTAGCGACATGATAACAACAACAACAACAACAACAACGACAAGTGGTAATAGAATCGAAGAACCACACAAATGTAGCCACTCATAATATTAACAATTGAAATTCCTTTTGTTTATTTTATTTTGTATTATTGTGGTCGATTGATAAATTAATAAATTAATAAACAAAAGACTAGAAAATGATTTTTATTATTTAAATAATAATGCTAGTGACTAGTTGATATATTACTTCGATTATTAGAAATGTGAACCATGTATCAAATACATAAATCAATTAATAGTTGTTGAACGTTAATAAGCAATTATTAAATGGGCGTTATCAAGGTGAAAACCATATTTGTCACTGACATACACGTAGACAAATTAATGTAAATAGATTTCGATTTTTGATTAATGATAGAGAATTGTTTATTGTAATCACAAATCGAAAAACAACCATGACAGCATAAACTTTCATTATATAAACGAATTATTATAAATAATTATACATATTCTCTTAATTTTATTATTACAATAAACAATGGAAGGATTTTAATTAATAGAAAGGCGAGCTTATATTGTCGGCTGTCAACTCATTTGAAATGTCGCAGTTGAACTAATGTCATGATAAATTAGACATATCACAGCTGTCAACTGGGTTATTATAAAGGAAATATGGAACAACTCAATAATGTTAGATATATGTATGTGTATAATTGACGTCATTTCCGTTTTGACTATATTAAATGGTTGAAGAAAATTGTGCATTTTTTTCACATAAAAAAACAGTCTTATCAGTTTTACAATACGTTAGTTATAGACCCTTGATCTTTATGTATGTAGTGTAATATTGTAAGTACACCTACAGAGAAATAATGTAGCTTCCTTTCGACCAACAATAGCCTATTTATTTTCTTTAAAAATTGATAAGATTTATTACATGCAATACGTATTGTTAGTAGTCGTTGTAAATTGGCTATCTCAAAGGAAACAAAAACATGTTAAATTATTATAAAAGCAAATTTATTACAGTTAGTCATATTTAAAATAAATTGAGTTGTTTATTCACTATTTGACACATCATCTCAATTCCAATCAATACGGACATTTAGAGTGGTGATAACAAATCATGATTATAAAATAGATTCTATTATTGGGTAACTCTCAAATCAAATGTGTCTACCGATTTAGTTGGGTACTGTTTTACGTATTGAAAATTACCAAATGCATGCGCAAACACGTTCTGAAGAGACATTCAAGAGATCTAAGGACTTCACAACCCATTTTTCGAAAAAATGGCCCTTAAAAGTATTGCTGCAAACTAAAATGGTAGACTATTATTTGAATGTTAAAATGAAGAATTCCGGGCTAATATGGCTTTAAGATAAAGTAAAAATGACACAAGGAAATTGAGCCTGATATTTTTTTTACTAGTGTAAGCAGAGAGACTGCTTGACGGCCGCTATTGCTGTCAGATACAGATTCAAATTCACTAATTATATGTCAAATTTAGTTTGTATATTGCTTTTCAACCAACAACAACATTCTGTCAGCAGTTGGATATGTCATATAGAGAAAAGTGAACGTTCACAAGTAACCAAATTTGGTTTCAGGACTACTCTTCTATGTGTCGAATGTAATAACATTATTGGGGAAACTCATACTCAAATAATAAAATTTACAAATCGAATTATGCACCTTTAGAGTGAATTAGAACAGACTGAGGAATTGTTTACTTTTTACATTAGATATTTCTAATTATTTACAAATATTGTAAAAGAGACTTTCCTTTTCGCGGCCCCGCACATCAAGGGCACGGTTGCTTTGCGCCCACGACACCGACCGACCCCGTTGGTAATTCTCAAATCTTTATAGACTTTTCGAAGAGTCAATATAAAACGATGAAGAAACGTATTTCTTGACAGTTTTCTACTACTTGATACTGGATAGTACGCAACACTGCTACTACAACAAGAAGAAACATATAGTTCTAATATTAACCAGTAGCCAAAACATAAGCTTCGTTCGAAATGGCAGCGTTTCACGTGTGAATATTGGAAAAACTATTATTTTGTCAAAAGATGCCAACTGTAATTTGACAATAACTAAGTCTGATCACAGTCGTCAGAGCCGCCCTGCGCTTTTAGGGCCACCAAAATGAATAAATGAGGAATTTTCGGATCCATTATAACAATAGTTTGCCTAATTTAGAAAATTGATAGGGGCCTAAAAATCATTTTGCCCTGGATCTCGCACTGACGAAGGATGACCCTGACAGTCGTTAAAACCAGTAATTGCAATTTTTATTGTTGCAAAAGTCGTGAAAAGATTCCATCAAAATGCACCAATTTTTAGACGAAATCGTTATTTGACCCAATAACCATGTTATTGTTGTTTGTTTACATGCAAGTAGGTCTTGTTCTAAATAATTCAACAATAAAGATTTCATTTCACAAGACTGTCTTAAGTCATTTCACAATATATTCAGTAGATAAAATGTTGATGATATGGGAAAGGTGACTTTGAAATAATAATAATAATAATGACAAGGATATGAGACTAATTTCAATCAAATATAATTACACTATTTTTATGATGTTTTTGTAATTATTTTTTTTTAGCAAAACTATGTTGACTAATTTACATAAAATGTACGGAAATACATATTTAAACGATTAGAAATTAAATACGTAGAAACGCTTTTAAATGAAATGTCAACAATTTGAATAAATTTTGGAAATTGCAACATTAATATTAGATAAATAAAATTTCAAATGTCGCAATAGTTATAAACAATACGTCATTGTATATACATATTTTCATATAAAATCTCTGAAAAATAAATAGGTAAACATACATATAAATAAAATTTATATTAATAAACTCATATATTAAAGTTAATTTGACATTATAGTAATAAATAATAATGAACAGTTCGTTGTACATTAAATAGAAAAAATTAACATTTATATTCTATTTATTTTAACGTGAAAATAATTAGTTGTGCACATCGTAAACAGATAGACAAATTAATATTAATGATATTGGATATTCCGGTGCGATAAACGATATTTCATCCTCATCTGTTTATGTTAATCACTATGTCGGCAACAACAACAACAACAACAATATAATGAAACTTCTAGGTAGATATCTATATATAACTAAAGATTTTACATAACTGATATGTAGCATTTTGGAATTTATTAGCGAATTACACGATATGCCAGATATTGTTGTCCGATCGAAACTAACAATTCTGTATTAATCCGACGTTCGTGAAATCAATTATATTGCTTTGACAGTAATCTATCAATAAGATAAGAGTGGCCACGTATTCCACGTTTTTGCCACAAAGAATAGTTTTATAATTGCGTTGTTACATCGGCGTGAGTAACAACTCTTAGAGACATTAATTAATTTAATGGATTGTAGGTGATTTACACTTGTAGTAAAACAATATATCTCCTGGATTAGTCACATATAAAGAATGACTCTATCTATCGATTCATTATACGATTATCATAACACAATCACTAATAGACCATGATGCCTATGGATTTCCAAAAACGCAAGCTGTTCGTCCGATGTATAACTTGAATGGCAATTACGTTGAAATAAATGGCTGTAATTATTTATAAAATAATTAACAAAGTCTTTGACATTAATTTATAGTAACATTAAAAATACGATCGATGGGAAAAGATTCAACAACACGGAATGTTGGAATTGAATTGTTTTTCCTCTCGGTTGAAATGAGATATTGAAGAGATTTTAAAAATTTGATAAGACTTTTAGAATTTTTCATCTACCAAATTGACTTATTTTATTGTCATGGCAGTTGTTGTCGATCGTTTGATAGAGGCATAGAGGACACATGAAGAGTGTTGCTAGCTATCCACAGGATTGAATAATTATCCACAACGTGCTGGGAGGTCACCACACACAACTAGTATGCCATTGCAGCATTTTGCTTTACATACAATGGAGTCGTGTAGTTACGTGACTCCCTTTCCAAGCACCATTGGTTTTTATATGTACGGGTGAAGAGTGTCGCTGAAAACAAACACACAAACAACCACAAAAATCTTTGAATATAATTCGTATACATTGTTGAATGTTGTCGGCCATTCTTAATGAATGAATGACAAAAACGCTGGTGATTTTTTCGAATCATGCATATAAATTGAATGAAATGAAGCAGTTCCAAATAATGTTGTTTTAGTGAAACAAGGCCATTCAGTCAATTGTTGACGAATCGAAACGAAATGATGGAATAACGGTTGACATCAGCACAATGCGGCAGTCGAGGGTTAAGTGGAATGCAGCCGTGATAAGTCCTTTTTAAATTTTGATTGTAGCAGCACAACTATTCTAACAAAACGCCGACTTTGCAGAAAGTTATCATGATTTATAGTGATACTAAAAAGAATTCGTGTGATAGCGAAAGAAATCAAGCTCATCGCTTAAAATGTTCATGTATTTTTTTGGGTATTGTACTAGAATCTTGCGTGTTCTGTCTGATCATTTTTTCTATAACAACCAACTTACTAAAGACATAATTTATGGTCGACGATGAGTGTCGTCGCCTCCCAGCAGGTGCACATTTCTGTTGTGCTACGTCTGACATATGTGTGTGGCCATCACGATTAACAACATTGACAGTAACAACAATAACCAACAACGAAAAAATTTACTAGAAATTATCAAAAAGCATAGTAAATTATCTCCTTTAACGTTGATAACTATACTTTTCTGAACCTGGAGCGTTTTCGTGTGGTTATGATGGTGGCGTCGGCGATTCAGGCGTCAGTTGAGAAAACGGATTAATGGGCCGGGAGGGACAGGCAATGTAATAAATTCTTACCCAAGAATTACCGGCTTGCAACTTGCGAAATATGACAGACTCATAAATCGCAGACAGCAGCGAGAAAGCAGGAAAGAGCTAGCAGGCGACCCGTGTAGTCGAGTAATATATTTGCTCGAGCCCCAAGTTGGCCGCGATCCTGGCCTCTAGCAACTACCATTATTTTTTCGTTTTCAAGAAATGGGTATATAGTTCGGATACGGCACCATTTTCTACTACCAACCGCCCCCTTTCAACCTCTATATTTTTTCATCCTGGCACAGCCAACAGAAACCAAGATAGTTAATGTGATTTATTCAAAGCAAGATAACTCAAAGCCGACTAGAAATGATAATGTTAAATGCAGAGGCAACTTCTCTAAAGTTTATAAGCCTCAAAATCGTCTTTACGCCAAATACTAAGTCCACTCTAGGCCTTATCTAGTTTTCTATCTGGATGGGTCGACACGTATAAAGCCATAATGTATCACATACACTTACACAAAGAGTGAAGAATGTCTCCCAGGCCACAGTGTTCTGTCTTGTAGACTACGACAGCTGTACACGCCGAAGAACACGATTAAAGGAGATAAATCTAATGGTGAAACCTTGTTAAGAATGGCGTAAATGGCAAACCAGAGAGCTGTAGATTTAACACACTACCAGTGAGAGGAACAGCTCGTGAAGTTGCTGACTTATTGAACAATTCCTGTCATGACAATGAATTAAAGAAGCTGCTGCCATTTACGTAGTTCTACATATAAAATGAAGATTTGTTGTGAGTTGAAAATATTTCTCGATTAATTACAATTACACAGTTTATGTCACTTTATGATAATGGACGTTAACGAAATCGAGTATGTGTTACCACATCGAATTTAATTAATCTCATCAACAGATAGTTTTGACTGAAACCGTTCACTTTTATCAATATTCTAACAACAATTGAACTGTTTGCGTATTTTACCATATTTTTGATAATTTATGTATTGAAAGTCAACGTTTAATTACATACAATCTATTGTCGACATATGTATATACAGGGTGCTTCGTCCAAGTATTAACAAAGTCTCGGATCGCTCGCTTATTTGTAAAGAGAATAAGACGATTTTTTTTTAAACATGTATTACGACATCAAAGCATTAATTAACAAAAGGAAGTCACTTGATAACTCACCAGAAATTAGAAGAAATTTTGAAATATTTTGGACACACTTACGCACACAATATACAACTATAATTGCATACTATCAGTCTTTCTGTTATAATTATTGTTTCTATTATAATTGGGCAAAAGATAATTATAGAAGCATTGCTTTTGTTCTGGTCACTAATCTTGTATACTAATTATTATAAAAATTATCTATTTAAAACATGTTTCGCTCGATTGTAATTGCATTCAAACAATCGTCGTTGGTGAAATCAAATATCAACAATTGAAAGACGTCGTCATTCTGTGATGTGGGTCAACCATGACATTTACATGATCAATGAATTCAAATGAAATTCGATGTGTTCCGAAACGATTTTTATTGTGACATGATAATTAGCCATCTCGACAGCATATTTCGAAAAGAGGACGAAAAAAACAACATCGAAGAGAAGAAAGGCCAACAAGTATAGTAGCAATACAGTAAACTAAATAGCGGCAACAAGCACCTGTCAAGATGCTGCATATTTAATAAACTGGTTCTTAATAAAATTTTTCTTTTTTAATTAAATTATACTTTCACTTGAGAAAAATCAAAAACAAAATCTCTAATGTTTTTATCTCTATTTTCGTCTGTATCTGTTTGATTTTGTAATTAATCAAATATGAAAGGGCTTAGAAATCGATTAATCATCTCACAACAACAAAAAAAACAACAGCAACTGTCCAACCATATTTATTTAACTGTGATTTGAGAGGATTATCTGAAGTCATCTGCGATTTTTTCAAATGAAAAGTAGCACAAGAGTATTACACAGGTTTAATTAACATTATTGCTTATTAGATGGTTCTTTGTCAATTTTGTTATAGTTGATAGTTGATGATGATGATTATTATTAAAGTGTTATTATCGTTATTATTATTATGATTATAATGAATAATGATTCAACACCATTTATAATTTAACAAAAGAGGACATAGAACTGTGCTGTGAAACCACCTCTCTTTATATAGAAAGTGTCTATGACGGGTATTAATGAACTCAATTGTGTTGTAACTTGTATCTGACAGATATTAACTTATTACAAGCCATAAATCACCGCCAAGTGCTGATTATCCGATTGTTTAAGCTATTATTCGTGCAACTTATAGAATGGGTTACCTATCGACATCATCTTTTATATTAAACACTAATCGATAACATTTAAAAAATAATAATCATTATTATTATTAAAATAATAAATATAAGATTTGATTATTTTTGAAATATTTGATTTCCACATTTATATACTTATCAAAAACGTGTATAAAAATTATGATATTCGTTATTGTTTTTGTTGTGGAAACAATGCATTCAATAGCAGTTTATTTTGCACTCTCTCATTTCTGTTCTTTCACATTAACAAACAATACACTTCTGTTATAGTGTCGTAAATCAAATCTAGAACAAACAAGTTTTGCGTTAATGACGGTATACTGGATTAGTAATTTCTATAGAATTTAGCAGATTGTCTTATTAGAGACTGGCTTTAAAGAGGCCCAGTTCATCCTTCCCATCCTAACCCCCGATTTAAGCCTGGCCTCTTCTTAAATCATCATTCAAAGCTGACACCAGAGCAGCCTTCAGTCGAGATTTAAGAATTTAATCAACCAAATACTCAGCTTACTCTATAATGCCACTTATAAATATTGACAGTCAACAAGACGTAGGTTCAAAGAAAATTTTAAGCGTTCCGAAACAACTCGTGGGCGTTTAATGTTATTGTATAACATTATTGATTAGAGTCTTATCAAATCCAGATGACAAATGATCAAGTAGTAAGCTACGTTTGCACTTGAAGTATAAATCTTTGTATATACAAAAGACACTTGTCGATTAGTAACGTTGCCAAAATTGTCGATGTACTTTTCACGAATAAACAGCTCTAATAGAACTGATGAAAGTAACGAATGAATAAAAAGCGATTGATAAGTGAGCATAAAAGAAAACATCTACTTTGCCTTGATTAACCTTAATTTAAATTGGTAAAAGCGATAACCATAGTACGATAACGATAATTGATTATCAGCAAACTCCAAAGTAAACATTAAGTAATGAATAGGCAATTCTTCAAAAATAAGGACTTTTTTTTAAATTCAGTAATTTTGAGCATTTTGGGGTCAATATCGGTTTAGAGTAGGCGGATAAGGTGTGGTTGTTCTTCACTTAAAACACAGTTTAAGTTGAAAGTTTCTTAAGCCAGCCGAAAGTGAACATAAAACCAAGTTTAATAAAGGAAAACTTTAGTGTGGGACGTAGCAATTTGAGTCTTCTTAGGGAACCTTAGATGAGTTTATGTTTTTTTTTTGGTTTATTGTCTATATTGAATGCCAATAGCTGTCTAATTTTCTTTTAGACACGTAAATTACGAAACTAACTGTTCTTTTTCAAAGCAAAAAAAAACATTTCTAGACAGACTAATAGTTGTTTGTTCGTTAAATATCCAGTCGATTGCCTTCATAAATATTTTGCAGCACTTAATGAGTAATCAATACTACCTTCAATCAAAACACTACTCTTTCTAACGTATTCGTTAATCTCGTTTTCTTAATTTTGAAAATACAGTATTTGTAGAGCATCCGATATTTTGGACGTCTTTTATCTACTTACAAAGAAGAATTCCCAAAAGATTCCGTAATATGTAAATTGTGCATAACACATTTTTATCGTAGTTCTCTAACATAAATCTTCACGAAATTTTGAAATATTTTTATTGTTGCTTCCGTTATAAAAAAAATTTGAATATCATTAAAATTTATATTTCTTTGATAGAATTTGATCTAAATCACTTTATTCTGGAATAACTAACATTTTTTCTATTATCAAGAACATTATAGATAAAACCATGTAATAAATTATCGTTTGTCTACAATTTTTCTTTTTGTTTCTAATTAAAATTTTCTCATATAAATTTCAAATGATAGTCATATACACGTTTTATTCACAGTATAATATCAACATTAAAAGTAATTGTTTTCGTTGAGCCCACGCCAGATGTGTATTCAATGCACTAATTACTCATAAATTATAACATAAAACATTCTCCTTTTGATCTTAAAGAACATAAATAAACACCATCATGTCAAGTCATAAACATTACAAAAAAACAACAACACAAAAACGTGTATGTTATAAAAAGGTAGATGAACTGAAAAGCCTTTCGCAATGTTTATTGCAAGTAGTATTAAACAAAATCCAACAGGAAAACAACTGTAAATCTTTTTTAATACACAACAGTTCACATTTCATAAATAATTTAAAGTCACAGGTTTGGTGACTTTTATGACAGATAATGAATTATATGCGTTCCGCTTATATTTAATTAAAATCACATGACACCATTGTGCATGTATTGCTTGATGTTTATTTATGAAATTGTAAATTCAAAAAATTGTTTTAGTTAATCTGAAAAACCCACGTCCATGTACCGCCTTTGGTTTCAATTTTTACTGACAAGGACGAATGTTTACCTGATATCACCGCTTCTCTATAGAATGATTAATGACTGCAGCCGTTCTCTTTTTCATCTTTTCCTTCATCATCATCGTCATCATCATCAACAACAACAACAGCAACAACATAAAGAGAGTAGCCCATAACCAGTTTGGTTAGAATTGATGATAGCAAGTAATTGGATGATAGGCCATCATTATGCTGTTACAAGGCGCTCTTTGACGGCCGCTCTCTGCCTAACTGATGGTCGATGTTGATAATGGTATGGTTGTTATTCCAACAGCTATGTTCCACTCTCCCTGATAATCTTTGTAATAATTATGTTAAAATAATGCGTATATTATTACTAGAAAGCAACGATTGAAATTTTAAAGGAAATCATCACCGATCGAAAGGTCAGTATTTTTATTATTGTTACTCTTTAGAATTCATTTAATCATCAGCCACAATTATCTAGACATTTGTAATAATTCTATATTATCATTTCCACATAAATTGATAATAATTCACTATTGCTGTCTAATTACAATAATTAATAAATAAATACGTTCAGTTTAATTATGACAACTGTACAGCAAATTTTAATCAATGTTTCGAGTTTAATTTATTAATAAAATATTTGTTGATTATAGAAACAAACATATCAATTTAACTAATTATTTAAAAAAATAAAAAAATAATTCTACAAATTTATTGGTCATTAATTTCTTTCCCTATCGTTAATAAACTGTAAGCGGTCCTTTCCTTCAATTTAAACGAATTAAAAATATCGTAAATATATCAAAAATACGTTTTATATAAAAAAAAAACTATTTAAAAACTTTTAAATGTAACTGTCGAATTAATTCGTAAAAGTCCTAATTAAGGCTAAATTTATCCACGACGTTACTTAGACTGTTGCAAGGCCTCAACTTTCTTTCTGAAACTGTAACTGAATTGGATTTCTTTATTAAACAAATTTGGGTTACGGCGTTATGGCTTTATATTATGTTAAATTCAATAGTATTTGGCAAATTTTGAGGCTGTATGCATATAGTGTTTTGATTCCGATACGTTGTGATACCTGGCGTTAGGCTCAACTCACACGGCCTCAGTGGGCGAGGGATTGAAAGAATGCCTGACCACCATCGTTAGACCTTGCCATTCAGTCCGACTCCCTAATTCCAACGGACCTGCAAGTTCCTTATGCCTTTCGGTGGAGGCGAAGACTCTTTAAATCACTACTGATTTTGCAGCACTATCTACGAACTATGTTTTTGCGTAGCTCAACACGAGCTTCAACAACTAACATCACGAGTCCTACCTCATACAACTGCCCCCCGGGATAAAATCCAAGGGGACTGTACTGGTTCCAGTGGTACCGACGTCACATCACTTGTCATATGTACGGAAGTCCGCTCCATTTGAGTTGACGCTTATAATTCTCGGCACTCGAGTCTGTAGTCTTGCCGAACCCAACAGAAGTACTTAGAAGAGGTACCCTCTTTTGTAAAGCTTCCCATACCCCTAGAAGAGTTGCAGCCTATCAATATTACTGGACTTCACGAACCTTTGCCTAGAAACCTGAAATCTAATGTGCTCAGCGCAGTTTTAAGGATAAACGACGATGACAACTTATAGCAAGTAGATAGTATTCTAGAAATAAAATTTCATGAAACTGATTCCTATTTCCTATTCCATTAAAATTGTAAAAAACACTATAAAATAATAATAAATGAGGTATAGTCATAAATAACAAGTTGATCGGTATACTGAAGGATAATTTTATGATTATAAAATAACGTGCCGACAGTAGAAATCCCAATGTGGTGATGACGACATAATTATTGATCTGGCTATTACTGTTTCCCCTCTATCCTATAAACATAAAACTGACGTGTACTTAACTAAATTACAACTTCAAAAAAGAAACTTTAATGGTTTGCTGATTGTTGTGTATATGTGTATATGGCATTCCAGGGGCGCCATCCATGGTACAGCATGCAATCATGCAACATATAATACTTGGAAATAAACAACTACATACATGGAATATGTGCTTTTAGGCATAACAGATTTACTTTGAAACTATATAGTTGATCATGTAATATAACATAGTAAATGTTGACTAAATAAGTAGACTGATTGATTACTAATAATTACCACAATTTGAATTTTTTTACCATTTTATGATAATGCATTAATAATTGCATGTAAAACAGGAATTCGCAATGAGCATGAACATTAGCTTAGCGAATTATCGCTTGTTTATGAAGCATTCATGATTGTGGGAGAGGAAGTTACACATGTAAATGATTTCGTAGTGGCATTACGTGGTTGTTGGTTTATAATTTATTGATGTCGCTTTAAAACGAGAAGCCTGTAACGTCGCAATGCCTGTTGCCAACGTTGAAACGTTAATGTTCTTTTCCATCAAACCACCTCCACATATATCTGTCTAAATCACTATGCTATATGTATATTTCAGGGAGTGAGATAACGCAATAAATCAATATATAATCGTAAATGGCTTTACAGAACGAAAACGGCACAAGAAACTCTAACATGTGTGTACGTGTAAGAGATATCTGTCTTCATTTTTTTTTTATAGATATATGTATGTATCTCTTTCTTCACTATCACATTCTGTCTTTTTTACTGATACGGTAATGCGATTTAGATTAGACTCTTGATGGCGTGTGACACACTTGACAGTTTATCGTAACTTCCTATCAGGACAACTAGTCGATCCTACACAACCACTAAGATCTCGCCTCACATTTTATTCCTGCTTTGCACAAATTCACTAAACGATCAGCATATAGGAGTTGACTTTTATGTAAAAACGGTACGATCAGATTGGTGGTTTTATTAACACTATATGCGTATATATATATATATATATATATATATATATATATATATATATATACACGGAAACAGACAGTTGTTCATTCAATCGAGGTAAATTCAAAACGTAGTTTGTAATTAATTATAAAGTTGATTTGGCATTATCATACCGCGCGCACTCGAAGTTATCCTAATTTTTGTAAAGCGCCATTATTTTGGATAAAATAAAATTTGCATAGAAATTCCCATACTCTTGAAATATAAACAAATTTTGCTAGATTTCTATTGAAATATGACCGAATGGTATTTAATTTGATTAATTATGTAGTTTTGATTTATTTTCCACATTTCATATTCAGCAAAACTTTCAAATCTCCAATGATTTGTTAGATTTTCTATTACATTGATGAATATAAACAACAAAAATTCGTAAAAATATTCCAGAATAACAAGTTTTTATTTTTAATTTAAATTGCTATTAAATAGCATTGACATTAACACGGCACTAATAACGTTTACATAACAATTAGATTGTTAAACAAGATCGACAAAAAATGTCGCTTTTTTTTTTGGTCGGGAATATCCAAAATTTAATTTTCAAAGTAATATCATTAATTAATTGATTTCTGAGAAAATCAATAAATTACAAATACGTGTAATTCTATAATCATATTTTGTTGTATAATAATTTGTTTATTGATCGTCTATTAACAAACTAGTTATGTGTTTTTATTTATTGATGATAATTGAATGCTAAAATAACATGTCAATTCTTGAAATTTTGGGAAGTTTCGAACACGTGGGAATAGATAAAAAAATATATATTTTTTTTTATTGTTTACATCCACGCAACTATAAATTTTAAAAGTATTCACAATCTAACATTTGTTTTATAAATAAAATTGTTTTTATTGCCATAAGTAACGATATTAGAAAATAGATTACTTTTTTCCAATGTATCAAACAAAAATCCTGATTACCTCTTCGGACACTTGAAACGACTATGTAACAACTATCTCTGGTGTTGATTATTTTCGTTTGTCAGGATAACATCGCCTTTGGATGTCTGCCACTTATTTGCCAATTGCCAACAGATCATGTCACTCATCCTCCACATTTGGCACAATTCCCAATAATTTAGTTTAAGCGTATTTGTGTATTATAGTGTGATATATATATATATATATATATATATATATATATATATATATATATAAACTATTATTGTCAATCTGTTTAGTCACACGTAATCAATTTGAGAGGAGACCCTCCTGTTTCCCCAATCGATGACAACCTTATTGTCAATGGTATGTCAATGTGGGCGCCTTAACGATTCATTTTTGCTAATATTAATAACATTCAAATGTGTATATCTACACATATTTTTGTTGTTAGTCAAAATTAACACCTGTTACTGTTTCTAAATCTATCATTTAACCCTCTAAAACCGTCATTTTGTGTAGTATGTAGTGTTTGCGAAATAAAATAAAAAACCCATCAGACTACAACTGGGCGGAAAGATATATAATACAGTTGTCTGATGAATGTTTTACGGTCTGTTATCAACGATAAAAACAACAAACTGTCAAAAATGGAACGAAAATATATTTACGAAAAATCTTTCGAGGCATATATCACTCAATATAATGAAGTAAACAAATATTGATTATTTTCAGCAAATAATATGCGGAAAAAATTAATCCAGTATCTAACAGGATATACACATACATAAAATAACAATTAGTCTATTTTCAAATGTGATTAGTGTCTAAATTTCAATTGGAAATGCACCAAATGATGTAAAAAAACACGTACTGTAGCCGTCAAGACACAATGATGAATGACTGTATGACGTGTTCAGGTGATCCATCATATAATACAAGAGATTGGAGATGCCAAGGGAAGGTCACTAGTTGGCAATCCATCATATAAGACCCAGCTTTCACACCCAACTGTCTCGTTGATACTGTTTGTAATAAAATAATGACAGGACTCACCTGCGGCCACGACAAGTCTTTTGACAAGACAGCGTCTTCCAATCAGGATAATTTTTGACGTATACGACAAGATTTTAATTGAATTTGAAATAATTCGCTAAATTTTGATGGTCGTTGTTAATTTGTTTATTTACAATAAAATGGGATAATTTCAAATAAAAATTATAATCATCCATTCATTCTACAAACATTTTATTAAAGCAATATCGAAACTCAACATGAAATACTTACAGTTCTATACAAATATGATTTGTTTTTGTTTTTTTAAGATAAGTATTGGAGTAAAATAATAATTTAAAAAAGTAAAACAGGAAACAGAAAAATTGGGACAATTTCATAAATTATTGCCTTATTAGATAAATTAAACAAGTCCGCTTTTCATTGCACTTTTTTTTCCTCCAAATATTCTTTTATTTTGAATTCCATCAGCATCAGCTTGAAATTATTTATTTACATGTTATCACAGTGTAGCAACATACCAACAACAACAACAACAACAACACAGACACACTTGTGTATCATTTTAATTATATCAAAAATAATAATTAATCACTATGGATGGACAGCAGCGGCACCCAAACGTTGTCCATACACTGAATATGGTGAATAGTACGGGCCGAGTGCCGTCGGATTGAATGCACTGTATGGTGAAGCAGCCAATGATGTTGGCATTGTTGGTTTACCATATGGATGATATCTGGCCGCTGATAATGGACTTAATGGTGGATTAGGATAGCCAGGCCTGTGTAATGATGCAGCCGATGTAAATAATGAATGTGGATTTAATAATTGTGATGCTGTTGATGTAGCTGTTGTATCTGAATTGTTTGTATGTGTTCTTAAATGTTGCAACAACTCTTCAGATGTAACACATCGTTTACCACAATATGTATCACCAGCAATCCAATTACAAACATACGGCCGCCCTAATTGTGAATACGCTAGGGATGATGGTGGTACTGGACCTGGTGGAGGCACTAATGACATTGCCATTGCTAAATTATACTTCTGATGATCACATTGTGTACAACCACTAGGACATGGTCCTGTTGCTCCACTCATCAACAATTGTTGATTATGCATACTGAATTGGCAGCTTGTACAATAAGGGTCTTTGCACACTGGAACTAGGGCTTCACCACCTGATGGTGTTTTAACACGTGCATAACCTAGATATGGTCCAGGGGTAGCACCACCGTAACCTGCTGCCAGCATTGCCGCATGATGATGAGAAAATGGGGCACCAGAAAATGATGGTCGAAATGCCGGATTCGTATGTTCTAAACCTGGTGGACAACATAAACCACCCAATGGACCATTTAATCCAGCCGATAAACCAGATGGTAATGAACCATGTTTATATGCACCTAATGGTGAATCTTTCGAATGGCCTTGTAATATTTCAAGTCCAGATCTTATAATTGGACTGGCACCACGGGCGGACGGTGTTGATGATTTATTTTCCGTTGATGTGGGTGATGTTTTCCCAGTTTCTGGTGCAGGTGTTACTGCTGTACTTGTAGCTGGTGATGTTGATTTTCTATCAGAATTTTCAGATTTTCTATCATCATTCATTTGAATAGTTCCCGATTTGGAATTTGGACGATTTTCATCGTTTCTCTTTGTCACCACATTATTCTCATACGGTTTAAAAACTAATTTATTCTCAGTGATCGGTGTTGTTCTTTGTGTTGATTTTTCGTTTTTATCTTTTGCAGATGGTGAACGTGTTGAGTTTTCTTGGCTTTTTTTCGACTTTTCCAATGTGGAAATTAACGGCTTTGTTGATGGACTATCAGCACCGATTTGACTACATGTTTGAGCTAATAGTGCTAATGGACTCTTTTTAGCGTCCAACTGGAAAATATGAAATCAAAACAAAACAAAAATAAAGAAAAATGTTTTTTTTTCCACCAGCTATATTTGACCTACCGTAGTTGGTAGTGGAGATAGATAATCAGGTTGAAGATATTGATTAGCAGATGTGGACAACATTCCTCCGCCTTCCAACACAACCATTTGGAATAAATTCGAAATTATGATAATGTAAAAAAAAACAAATAATGATAAAACGATATATAGAAAAATTCAGAACGGTTAAACACAGACTGACACTTTAACAACGGACAACTCTGGTATGCCAGCCAGTTCGAAACAGCGCTCCTTCGTCTAAAATCAAAGAGAGGCGCATGTGCTTAACACAATGCCCCTTCTCTACACAAATTCATTTCTATGATGAAAGTCGTAGCATGACAAAGCGTTAATACCGCCACGTTTCTAGCCTGTCGGTTTATCTACCACCCATGAAGTTGGTGACGAGGACAGACCCTCTGGATGCTTTGAACTTCACCGCATCGACAACATCTCAAAATGTCCCAACAAGCAATCAGTAGCTTGAACAGGACACGGAAAAGAACAACAATGACGTTATGGACAGATTCAATCGTAGCCGATGTCGCAACTTGGCCTATAACCAGACCTTATTTATTTTACATTTTCACCCAAAACAACTGTCATAACTTTCATATAAACGACCCCTTTTACTTGAGTGTTGTGACGATTGATACGTAATGAGATTGTATCAAAATTGAAAGACATTTTTCAGCAACAATAGTCTTTCAGGTATTGCCTAATAGCGTTATAAATCATTTCGCACTTTCCACCACAAGTCTGACAGATTTGTCGATAAACACATCCAGCTTTATTAATAATGAACGACGTACAACCTGCTACATGGGTACTCAACATTAATTAACTGAATAAGTTAAAAAATAAATATCTGTTGAACAACAAAAAGATGATGGTAAGCGTCGCTTATTTAATAACTAATTAATTTTACTTTAATACAAAACAGTCGGTGGAAAATTAATAATGGAATTTATATAGCTACAAACATGTACCACTAATGTGATGCTTTTAACGCCTGTTGTTTAACGAAGAACCGTCCCATTTATATTTGTTTCTATTATAGCTTTTCCTTGTCGGAAATGCGGTTAACATTGGGAATTAATTGTCTGTTTTCTTATTGCAACAGATTTTTTTTAGTGTTGATAGAAGCACAGTTGGAGATGTTCTTCAATAAAACGATAACAAAATATCAAATAGGCGTCAGTAAAAGATATAAACAAGCAATAAATAATAAAATTTACAAGTTATTACTTCAGGATGATTCACCAATATTGCCGGTAATATTGGAGCTGTAATAAAATCGGTTACATTCTAGGTGAAGCCTGTAAATTTTTGCAAGATTTTCGTTGAAATTTAAAATAGTTTCATTGATGGTAGATTAAATTATAGGTGTCGATTAACCTTATTGAGCCTTCCTGAACTGCGAGTTGATCTATTGTTCTTAACCCTTCGTCTATTGGTATTCCAGAAAAGATATCTTTCTTGCGAAATTGATTATTTCTCTGGGAGCTTTTTCCTTACTTCAGCAGGTGACAAAGCCACACGATCCAAGTTGGATAGTCTTATACGAGCTAAAGCATCACATTGGCATAATATCTTTTCGGAGGTTTCATCGTCCAATCCACATACCTGGACACATACTGGACATTGTCTCCTGTAGAGCAAATTTGTGCTCCATTCCCACTCATTGATTTCCTGCCTTCTGTGGTTTTGGTTATCTTATGGCATGGCTCCGGCCCTCTGGGTGCTCTAGCAAATCCCTGGTGTCCTGACACCCATGCAAGTTTTCAACTCAAGACTGCCTTTAGAGCTTTCAGTATCGCCTTGATGTCTGTCAAAATGTGTATCGATCTACTTTTGAGGTTTCTTCTTGAATACTCTCTAGCTTACATTGCTATTGCAAAAGTTTCGGCTTGCATTATGGTGGACGACTTTCCTAAGAATAAGGATTCCTTGTGATTTTGTTCATAGATTCCTATGACACTTCCCTTTATTTTGAATCCATCCGTATACCAGATGGAAGATTTTTTATCTAGTGTATCGATCGAGGTTCTTATCCCTAGGCGGTTTTCTATCATCACATCAAAAGGGACTTCGAAGTGAAATTTCCTCGGTAAGATGTCCGATGATTTGACCAAGAAATTCTGTGCATATTTGCTTTAGAACTTCTAGGCATCCTTGTCAGTTTACCAGGTTTGGAGTTTACAGTCTGGGGCAGCCTCAGGACAGCGAGAAGTCCTTTCTTCCGAACCTGTAGAGCGGAAATAGGGTTAATAGTGTTCTCCATAGAAACTGTAGAAGTGGTTTCCATGGCCACTGTTACACCGACACACGCTAATCGCTTCATTTATGGTAGGATGTTGATGAAATTCTCACTTTGATTGTATATCTTATCCGTATAAATAAAAGTCCCAGACGGACTCATTATCGAACAGGTCATCCAACGGAAACCTTCTGTGTCGGCTTTGCGGGCCCTTTGATTGTTTATTCTCCGCGATTTCCATCACTGTCGCAGAGATGTTTAATAAATCAGGCCATTACCATTGACGTTCAGCGGGAATTATTTATAGTATTTCGCAAAATATATATTTGTGTGCGTGTTTTGTTTTTTAAACTATTCTAAAAAACCATGCCGACTCTAGCCAATTATTCGTGCAGTCGTCGTCGTCGTCGATGGCCTCCACCAAGAGCTGGTTTTCATCAACAATGAATGAATGCATTCCCTTAAAAATTTATACAATCCAATGTTAATGTAGATGCATTTCTATCATTCCCTATGTGTTCAGAATACTAACAACATAAGACAACCACGATGCTGTTTGTCTGGCAAGAATTTAATGAAAAACTCGCAAAATCCATCGATTGTTTTCAAATTCCGAACAAAGAGAGGAGAAAAACAAGTTTTGTCGAAATTCTAGTTATAACTCTAAAAAGGATAAATCAACTGAAATTATAAGATAACTGGATTATTATCAAGATATTTATTGTTGGTTTTATTTTATAGTTATTTTGCTGAAATCCAAAAAATACGATAAGCTTAAACGTGGTTTATTGATCATAAATTTTATATTAAACGGGCATGTTAGTTCGTCAAACTTCCATTATTACTTGTTTGTTTTTGTTTTTTGCATTCTAATAAATTATTTGTAGTTGAACGATTTAACGTAATCTTGGACTGTAATTTTAAAAGTTCGAATGCAATTTAATAAATAAATTTTCAAAAGAACAGATGTATTTGTCGATTCTGTATCTGTTCGAAAACACTTTTCTTGCAAACAGACAGGACAAAGTTGGCAATTAACTGAACAATAGTCGACTTATATACAACTGTGTAATAAGAAATTCTAAAGTTTTCCAAAGATAACTTTAACAAGCGTCAAAAAAGGGATGGGTGTGTTGTAAATTTAACCATATTTAAATGTTTTTCAAGTATACAGCCGTCCAAGTTGGACATTGATTTGTTACTCAGTAATCCACTTATTTTAACAATTCTTAAATTTCTCTACAATTGGATTATGTCAACACAATAGTCTTTTTTATTATTATTGCTTACCATTTTTGTCACCACTTTTACTGTCGATAGAAATTTACAACTTATATTGTTAACAACCTGTCTGCCTCATGTTTTACTGAAGTAATTTGAAGTTGAAAGACCGTTATATAAGATGTTATGATTCATTTTTAGTGGATCAAAGCTTTGCAAACTTAAACAGATTGTTAATTCAAAGCGTCATGAAGAATTACACCAATTACAAACAGACTTGGCGCCGCTTTTAGTTTTGGATACAATCCAACTAACTTGCTCTTTACAAATAAAACCGGAGTAAGGATAATATATTTAAATTACTAAACGTTCCAACCATACGATTCCATTTTCTAAACACTGATAGGCCCCAATTTACAGCGATCGATCTTTGTTTCGTATTCTAATCGTTGAAAGCTATAAAACACATTTCTAATATAACAAACAACAAACAACTCTAATATTATCAACAAATTTTATTCAAATTCATCTATAAAAGGAATGTTTATTATAATCAACTTTAACTACCTGGTTATTGGCAGAACTGTTGAAAGTTAGGATAGATTTACAACTATTGGTGAATGTTTTGTTGAAGTTTGTCAAACTCCGGAAAACATACCATAAAATATAAAACTGAAATCCATTTAACTGTTGAATGCCTAACAAATTGTAAAATTGGTATACAAAAACGCCGAGAATTTATTATGACAATCGAAATTTATCAAAAGGTCATTTTGCCGAAACGGTGTGTTGAATTGTAGTAAGTCAAAGATCAATTCATTAAACTTCATTAAAATCCAAACATAATTCAATACAATTAGGACTGGTTCGAACAATTTGAGGGCCTTTTAAATTACAAAATAAGTGATATTTCAGTTCAATGTAAATGTCCATTGTCTAAATAAGTCGCTCAGTGTTATGGCGCCTGAGGCAACTCTCAAAAAGGTCGCCTTTTAAAATTGTTGGAAAGACCCATTGTCAGAAATTATCAATAAAATACGTGACTGTAATTATTTATTATTTATTATTACGTTTTTATATATTTATTACGATTTTGTTATTCCATGTCAAATTTTGGCGCCTATTCCAATTCGATACCTGAGGCAATTGCGTTGCCGCCTCACCTATGGGACCAGCAATGGTCACAATCTCAATATCCCTGAATATCTTAGGGACTTCATTTTTGGATGTTACTATTGTTTATAGTGCCTTGTCATTATTTATTTCCTCTTTTTGATATGCTCTTGTTCGATATTAACTCCTGATAACATAGCGATTGATAAAGTAGAAATGTTGCAGCTGTGTCTTCAAGAAGTTTGCATTATTTGGCGTTGTTTTTATAATTGTTATCATCAGCAAACAGTTTCAAATTGGGGCTAAATTTATAGATATTTTGTTGCTAAAAGGCTTCTATCTTCATACTAATAGTAAACTGAAAAATTCAAATCTCCCGTGATTGCTCGACTTTAACGTCGAATTGGTACAACAAAAAATCGCAATATTGCAGCTTTAACAGAAGTTACCACCAGAATTTGGACATTGTGTCTATTTGGGTATGTCCGACTTGACTCCAGGACAATATAGTTATTCAATATTTGTCAAAAGAGAAGTTTTTATATCAATTTTCTAACGTTGTCTGTTTATTTTGAAATACACGTCCGCTTTACAGATGTTAAGCCAGCAAAACGTCAACAGACTCTCTAATTTATCTAAATTAAAAGAAAATGTGTGATATTTTGTTGCATTATTGCAATTCATTTAGAAAAATATCTTTGCTCGAAGAATCTAAAAACGAGTAGAAACATTTTTTTCTCGAAAATTACAGAGTA
This sequence comes from Meloe dianella, assembly GCA_028455855.1. NCBI lineage: Eukaryota > Metazoa > Arthropoda > Insecta > Coleoptera > Meloidae > Meloe > Meloe dianella. The sequence continues at coordinate 2,150,600 of JAPTHL010000060.1, forward strand.
ACTATCCATATAACCGAAAAATCAGTGGAACTGGACGGTTCAAAATGCATCAGGCATTTAGCAAAACTGTAATTTATTATGAAAACGTGACGTGCATTATGTCACAATTTATGTACAAAGATGTACAGCATTTCAACAAGTGCGGCAAAGAATAAATTTTATCTCGGCATCTATTTTCAAAATACCCAAATTCAAGCATATTTGGCAGATAAAAACACAAAACCATAAACAAATTTGTAAAGATTTGATATCTACTATAAGTTTCTTTATTTAATGAACAACTAAAGTATGATTTTATCGTTGTGGATGCCAAACGAAGTTGGCAATAAGAAACAACGAAACAAATAAAAATTGTCACTATATAACATAAAGAAATTGTAACATGATACAAAGACAATGTTAGACCCTCTCTGTTTACACACATTTTGTCAACTGATAAGATCTAACGCATTCGTTATACAACACAACGATGCGGGTATTATTTATAACAACCGAAAATACATTAAACAAGACAGTTCCGACAATTAACATAAGATTAAGTCAATTGTAGGCGTAGTTTTCAGATATCCATTTTAAGAATTCTTTTCATTTCTTTTCGTCATTTAATTGCCAACATAAATCATGACTTTTATTTAACACAACACAATAAAGAAGAATGTCAACGGGATTTTAAAATTGTATGGAAGAAAAAAACGGATAATTATGTTAAAACAGAGAGAGTTTTAGGTAATTTTTGGCGTTTGTCGAATTTCATTAAAAAATTTTTCGATCGAGTCAGACGTGCAATAAAATTTCCATTTTTACGATTATTCAATAAAACCAACCATTTTAAATTATTTCTAATTTTACTGGTGTTTGTAATAAATTATTATTATCCAATGGAAAAGTTTTCAATTTTTAATAAAAAGATGATTTTTATTGTATAGAAATAATGCGTTTTATAGATTAATTATGAATTATTATTCTTTTATCAATTCATAAAAGATAAGCGACTATCAAAAATTGGCAATCATTATAATTCACTTTAAATAACAATAAAACAAATTGGATAATAAAGTTCTAAATTAATCGAAACAATAGAAAATAAACATTGAGCTTATTACGAAGTTAAATTTGGTATAAGTGACCTGAAATAGCGGGCAGTCATTGCTGTGTAGCAAATACATTAATTTTACTGTAACATATTCAGTCTTTGTCGTACTCCATGTGTTAGTGTTACAAACAGGGCCGTCTTAAGACATTTGTTGCCCGTGGACTACTAACAATAATGGGCTCCACTTCATAAGAAAATACACGAGAGGAAGCGCGATCGGGGTGACCGGTAAAGTTTTACAAAAGTTTCAGAACTATTTGCCGTCCGTCAAACTGATTTGAGTGCAAGCAAAATTGCCGCCCCAGTGCTACAGCCCATTTTGTCCTATGGTTAGGGTGGTGCTAGTGACAAAGGTAATACAGTATCTTACAGAATCTTTTAAGATCGATTTCCTGCTAAATATTATCAATTGTACTCACGCATCAACTACTTAAAAGCCCCTATAAATCGATAATTCCATTTATGCCAATAGTATCACATTTGTGTATTTTTCATCCAAAATGGCCATCAAGTGCATGCTGTATAAGTATTATGATTATTATTATTGTGAGTATCCGGGGTGTATTCATCGTGGGTGCCATTTATAAATGTTGATAGGCAGCCGTCAAGTGTTAGGCAGCTGTCGTTTGTCATGTGCGGGGGTCGAGGCCGCGGAAGCCGCGGTGAGTTCACAAATAAAAAGAGATAGAAATCGAAAAATAAAAAGAGACACAACAATAGTATAAGAGATTGATGATCCCGACCTCTACATAATAGAAAACTGACGGCTCAACAATAAGCTATCGAATGTTATTAATGGCATTCACTGCTAATTTCCATGCAGTTTGACTTACAACAAATCTCCAACATTATTTTCTTTACATCTAAAAGGAGGCATATTGTTTGTAGGCAAACACATTTATCACTTTTAGAAGTCGCATTTCGTTGTTGTTGTCGTCGTCGTCGTCGTCGTCGTCATTGCTACTGCATCATTGTCTTTGATATTAGTGTGTCTGTGTGTCGTTATTTATTTCAATAACCCTGGACGTTTTTCTTTTACCAAACAAATACCTCCATCATTTTTCACCAATTATTGCTTTTGGTGGTTTAATTCAATGTCGACACAAATCGGCTATTTATTATATTGACAGATATTGGCATAGTCGATTTCCCAATCTTTTTTTTATTTCACCAATCAATGAACAAAAAGCAAATTGATTAATAACAGAACTGACAATAATAAATGATGAAGAAAGATAACAACTTCTAAGAAAAAGATTCAAGTCACATAATTTATTAACAATTAATGTAAGATAATTTTCAGTGATGATCCTACCTCCTACTGTGCGAGGAGTGCGTCGCACAAGAACAGCCAAATTTAGGAGCGCCCAGTGGCCAATATATGAATAAATGAGCTTTATATTCACAGAAATATTACCTTCAAGACGTAAAAGGGACGGCCACTTTGCCCCAAAATATCTAACATAGCCGCTGTTAATTTGTTCTGGAATTTTTGTATTTTATTCGAATACAATTAATTTTAAAGACTCATTCAATTTGATGAAATATCCTATTATTAATTAAATCAGTTATCTTAATTAACCATCTTATATGGAAATAAAATTAGGAGAGAATTTTTTTTAACAAAATTCTCTGCCGACCATTGGCGACAAAAACTCAATTTTATTTGTCTAACGGTGCTGACTATGTTGTAAGTCTATCACCTCCTTCACCACCACCACCACCACCATCATCATCACCATCACCAACACGCCTTATAATTACAACTTTCCGACTAAATGGGCTTGCTGTCAGCTCGCACCTCCATTTGTCTTAAAAGAGGACTGTGGCAGGCGCGATGGTTATCGTTAATGATGGTTGTAGGAACTGTCTCTCTTGTACATCTACACGAACATTCATTTTCGTAACTTGTCGACTATTCTAAATAGTTTATGAAAATATTTGAGATAATAGAAAACAGTACCAGCATAGAAGTGGATGACATTTTTATAGAATTGGATCGATATTGTGTGTTAATCACCACCTTTTACATTACCTCTGGGGTAGATTGTAATGGGACATCACTTTTATGACCATCTAATAAAATCTAATATCGTCAGGACTTCAGGCTATGCTCATATGGATAAAGGAGAGAGAAGTAAAGTAAGACAGAAAGACAAAGCATCGTAAATTGTTTAGACGATCGTAAGGGTCTCGACTAAAATACATTCCACACTTGGCAAATTATCGAAACAATAGAGGTTGGTTTCTTAGTAATGAAAGACATTCAACACCTGCTCAATCCGGACATGTAAATGCAATTTATATTGTTATTCATAACAAGCATGTATATAAATGAAGTAAATGTCATTCGGCAACAAGAGTAAGCATATATGCAATTAAATCGACTTGTTCTAATTGTAGAGTATTCACTACTAATCCATATAAGGTAGCAACTAAACATGGACGTGTATTCCACGTTTAAGTAATAAATGAAGTTATATCACAGAAACACTGCTGTAATGATGCCGATAAACTATGCTGAATTGATTAAAGAAAAATACTTGACCAACTCTAACAGTTAGTGATTAGAATAGGATTGCTAATGAGCAAATGGACGGAATGGAGCGTGCCCTGATTGATTGCTAAGCATGAACTCGACTGCTATGTGATTGATCACATAGGTCAGACTGTCGTTGTTTGTCCCATCAGCGTTGAACCACATCCATATACCCCGATTGTTACACTAGAGTTTATTATAAATTCTCTATTCAATGACAGTGATAAATTAACAATCGGTTACAGAAGCCCTAAAACCATGCATCTACATACACACATATCTTCATGATAATAAATCTTGACCGAACTATAAACAATCAACTGTAAATTGAAAATTATTGATTATACATTTTTATAAATGACATATGTTTGAAGGTATTCATCATTAACATCATTGATGTCATCGACTTTATCGCTAATTATCTACGAAGAAAAGTTGGAAGAATGTCATAGAAAGCAATAACGAAGATGAATCGCTGACATCAATCATCTTCTATGCTCGGTTAGTTCAAGACGACAGGGTTGAGTTCACTTCGAACAGTAGATGATGACTTGACATGTTTGGAAAAATGTGGACTTTTCTTTAAGTTCTCCATCATAAAAATCATTATTAATATTATTTTGAAAAAAAAAGGGATTAGCCGATATAGACGCTTTATCTAATCGTAATTATTTTTATCATATGGAAATCATGACTCATCCAAGCTCGAGGCTCATCATCACCACATCGAACAAACAAAAACATCATTGCTTAATGGAATCTGGTACATTAATCACACTAGAGGACCGGCAGCACGTTTATAAAACGGAAATTATATCGCCCAAGGGGATGTCGTTGTAAAGACCGACAAAAAAGCTAGCATACAGTTATATAGCCCTAGGACTCTTGTCTCACTAAATGGTTCACTAGCTGGACAACCACAGAAAAAAAGCTAACAATAAAACCATCTATTATTCCACTTCCTTGACTCGTTATTGTTGTTTGATTACTTTATCTGTTACACGATAAAACATAATATTTCCACGGAATTTTTGATGAAATTGAATATATATCGAATCCATATATATAAATGGGTTAATTTCACTAAATTTATTCAGGTAGTAGGAGGATCATTAAACATTTCGAATTTGCATTTTCTTTTGATTGTCAACAATATTGAAATGATTTTAGTTGATTTGAGTTTCCTCTCGTTTGTTATCGTTATGGAAAGAAACGGAATTGACTTTGACGTGGGCAAATATCCATAAATTAAAACAATGGCTTGTCGGTGGTATCTGATGAAGTAATAAAAGTGTGTTGGAGTAAGGCGAACGCCTCCATAAATAATAATTAGATTCAAGTAGTCGGGTGTAAATGTCAGATAAGTGGTTGATCCGAACTGGCAGTTTTGCAATTCACGACACGAAAATGTAAATTAGAAAGGGATTAACACGTACCACATATAAACGTAACGTCGCCAATACACATACCAAACTATCTATATCTATATACATGTATATACACATATGTATAGATATAGATATCGTATAATGACAGCAGTATGAAGAAGGTAGTTGTGTATATTTCAACGGTTTATCTGTTCAGGTTCGCACCTATCACAGAAACTGTGGGTGTCCAATTAATTCAATGTGTGTATGTGGATGACTAGAGTGGCTTTAGTGGTGCTTAAATCGTTGACCATGACAATATCCAATATATACAACATTGAAATCGTTGAATGAAAAGCAATATCGTTACATATTTTAGTCCAGTAGAGACGGTTTATGATTGCAATAAATATCTTGATAAACGATCTTTTAAATTATAACTGTGATAGATATTTGCCCACTCAACTCCAGGGAGGAGTCGTTTGTAATTTATGATGCCATTTATCAATGCTCCACACCCTCTGTTAACTGCGAGCCAATTCGAGATGTGTGCCGCGATACCGAGCGTTGTTCACATCGGGATGTTGTTTCAGCTTGACTTGACCCCATTCGTTACAGTAATGTCTTCTTTCAACTTTCGCCGCCGCCGCCAACAACGAAAATCTATCTATATATATATATATATATATATATATATATATATATATATATATATATATATAGAAAATGATTAATGCTGTTTGCTCTTTTGCTATATAAAATATGTGTATAGATATCTAGTCATGGGATGAGAATTAAAACAAATCATTTCTTTATTGACTACTCACCATGGATGACAGAAGAGATATCATGCTGAACGCGGTGGCGTGTTCGATGCCATGTCATTAACTTGATCGCCGCGGGATTCGATTTTAATAATGACCAACAAGTTGGGGTCCACAGCTCATCAAGCTTTGGCCCCCAATAGCGATTGCTTGGATCAAATCATGATTCACATATCAAGTTGTCATAATAAAAAAATGCAAATTAACTATTTTCCCATTTCGAAAAATGTTTAAAATCAATAAAATCTTCATCACAATTATTGTAGAAATCTATTATTTATACAAAACAGAATCATGAAATTATTCTTGGAAGGTTTGTTTCATCGATGTGTGCACAACAACAACAAAAAGTGTCTTGTATATCATTTCTAAGAGATCTTCAGTTTCAAGACCTACCACGACGTCAAGTTGATAATCGTGTTGATAATTAAGCAATGATTATTAATGTTGACGTATGAAAGGCACGAAGATTTTCTAATTAAAGGGGTCGGTTGGCTCAGATGTTGGATCTATATACATATATCTCTAAAGTCAGATAAAGTTTGACGTTGATATTATTTGTCAAGAATTCTGACGTATAATAGCTATAATTTAATGATCCACCCCTTGTTGTATAGTATACATCCGTATGATGTAGCTCATCTGTGGACGTTGACAGCCCAGCAAATCGGCACTGACACTAATGTTGTACATGACAACCTGCATTACTGATTAAGCCTCTGATAACAGATTTAATGGAACGGTCTATATATTACACGTTCATTCATAATTAGTTTATCTCCTAGCCTGCTAACTTACCAATTACGTAATCAATGTTCGCAAGAGGAAATTAATTATTCCCTCGCCCCATATATACAGTCTACCATCTATCTTACGTTAATTACACGTTCTACCGGTTACGTTAATTATACATTTAATTATCGTATATGTTGTAATTGCATTAAGAATATTGAAAAAGATCAAATTTGAAAGACATGTAATCGGATATTATAATGGAAAAACGAAATTTCTATAAGACGAATTTGATACGTTCATCATATTGTGACAACATCAGGTGTGTATATATACATCTGATACAATATTAATATTTCCTGGAGAATGTCTTAATTCGTTCTATTTAACGTAGAAAATGGTCAAATGAAAACGAATAAATGTACGTAATCTGATGTAGAATCTGATAAACGAATTATTAAACGACAAGATAAATTTTATTTATGACCTGTACGATTGGTATCTGGATGTAATCATTGGAAACGAATCGAATTTACAACACTATGACCTCACCAAGTTCCTTTAATTGACTCGATAACAGCAATGAATGTGGCAGAAATACGACGCCGATCAAGACAGTAGTCAGCTACCACTGATGCACTAATCGTTATTACCTTTCAAATTGCAATATGTCGGGTGTATTATAATTCTTAGTTGTAGACTACACCTATTTTAGGTACGTAGTGTAACAAACAACTAATCAGATAACATAAAATACTACATGCGTCCTTACAAGGCTATCTCCTTTATTTTAGTCTCAAACTATCAATTAAGCCACTTATACTGCACTGGTTGTGTTGGTTAATCTCATTAGTACTGTTATCGTAGTGTTTCTCTTACTAGCTACCCGTTTACGAGACAATTAATTAATCCTTAATCTGTATACATATATTTCTAGATCTTAACTAATACTATGCATTGCAGTGTTGATTATTGTTGTGGGAATACACGATATCCCAGAACTTTTACGGAACTGAAATCAACGATAAACAATACAGAAACTATCCACAACAACAGAATAGATTTTTAATATTCTTTCTAACGTTTGTGGGGTTATAATTTTATAAAAGTTTAACTTGACCACCTTGCAGTGTCATTTCAAGGCTCAGTAAATATGTAGATAAGTTTTGAGCCTTTCAAGCTTATTGTGTACGATTAAATCAATTTGAAGGACCACAAACTAGTTCCAAAGCAACAAACTTATTTCAGCTTTTTATTCAAATTATATGCAATGGTCATCACCAAAGAGCACTTTTGCAACTCCCTATACCTTCAATTGTACATGTTTGGAACTATATAAATAGTTAAGGATCTGTTGAGGACAAGGTAACGAGTAAATAAAGCTACCCGGAATTGTAAATACAAACAAATGTACTTTTGAAAATGTTTAGCCATTAAGATTAACTGGCATTAAGGTTTGTTCCGTGGCATATTTAATCCTTTTTACAGAAGACAGAAGCTCTTTTATGCACCATTTAAAAGTATGATGAAGAAACAGACAGAGTGCTCTTCTGTTCCATCTAATGCCTATTCAATGTGGATAAAAAACATTGTTTAGAAGATGCCAATTTCTATTAAACTAATGCTCTATTTAGTCAAGTTGAATTTGGTTGACTATACAATTTTTTGTTTCAGCATCTGTGCAAGAATCTAACGATTTTATTTAAATTCACATTTTGATATATGTTGTAGGGATTTCAGTGAAAATAGCTGACCATCAATCAGCCAATTATTGTGTCATGAGTTATGAAACGCAGCATAGCTACTGTATTATAAAAATGAAAAACTTGTAGACCTGTCAGTTGTTTTATATCTGTATACACTATAACATATATCAAGTGTTACAGTGCGTGTTTGTTGATTGTGTCAGGTTAATTAAACTGATACAACTTGGCGTTGACTATTAACTCGTCTTCTGGCTTCGTCTTTTCACAACTTTCTGAAAAAAAACGACTACAAAATGTACCACGAAACTGAGTTGATTTAAATTTGCTGGGAATGTTGCATAGAATGGTTTCAATGTTGCCATTACATACATCAAATTCGACAATTTAATTTATGTTGTCCATATGCAAACTGTTTATATTAGAAAAGGGAAGATATGGACTGAATCCGAGTTTGGAACAGCGGGCTCATAATTAATGCGATAGCGGCAACTTTTATGAATAGCACCGCTGATTCTGTCGATTTATTACCGTAGGCACTTTCAAACCATCAGCATTGCCTCTTTGAAGAGCACCGCTCTCAGCGCCTGTTTATAGTTAGCTAGTCATTCTCAGCCACTTCAACCAAGTGTATCTCTCTTTCTCTCATTGGACCATCCTACTCTATTTGACAGCAGCTTTACCACCAGTGGCGGAGTGTATTGGTGTTGTCAAACCGAAAAATGGCTCACATCCACACATGACTAACTCAAGCATTTCCATTGACAACAAAATAATAAAATCAAAGTTAATAAGCTGCAATGATTTGCAATTGTGTGTACGTATAGTAAAACCAGTTTGACTTGGCTGATATGACTTGACGACGGCAATACAGTAAGAAGTTCTATGGATTTTTGCACAAAATTAGAGATATTGCAGTTATTATTGACATGGAGTAATGGTGGCTGTCAATTTTTGGTCAACAGGACTATTTCTGGGACCAACTCTTTTTATTTGTAAAAGAGTCTTTACCTTTTATGGCTTATCACTTGTTAGGACGTATCTATTTAAATATGAAATTCACACTATATGGCAATGTATATACAGACAATTGATTACAAGAATAAGTCATAGACTAGCAAGTCGCTTGTTAATCTTAGAATTTGCATAAGTGTAACAATAATTAGTGATTTTAGCTATTCTTGCGTTCCAACTTTAATGGAAAGCACACAGATAATAAAATTTTACTAACGATCGCCTCTTGGAACGAATTTTGACCGTTGATTTTACAATTCTACCGTCGAATGGTTGCACTAAACTTTGAATCTGAATACCTATAAAAATGTCCTTATCTATAATGAAAACGGCCGGTGATCTAAAATATTCAAATTATAATGGTTTAACGTCAATAGTGATGGGGGTAGACAGTACCAGGTGCTAATTATTGCGATAATGTGTTTGACATTTCAAAAATTACCACTGTTGACTGTTGACCGATTAATTATCAATTATGACACACTATCATCGTCTATATGGTAATTGAAAATAATTCACGACTCTTTAATATAAAATCTAAATAATTGAATAACATCATCCACCACTGGCGCCACTGCTTCAAGTCCTTAGATGATTCTACACTGTTCACGTATAAATGTTGTGAGAGGCGGAGACTTGGCCAGTGGGCCGTTCCTGTACCAGTGACGTCGTTCGACAAAGATGGCGGAAACATGCACGTCCTGCGGCTGCACAAGAGTTGCAATCACCCAGTAAAGAGAATAAATGTTGATGTTGTTTTTACGGCGACCGGACATATAATCAAACAACCCAACTATATAACAACAAGAATATCCATCTATATATAAACGCAGTAGAAGAGTCAATCAACCGTTATATTGGGCTCTTTTACACGTCAAAGTGTTAAAAACTGCAAACGTACACTAAACATAAATAAGACGACAGGATCTCATTTCGTGTCCCAACTTGATGATCCTGTCGCTCGTAAAACAACCGTAATTTCAGCCAACAGTACGAACAAAAGGAGTGCAAGCATGAAAGCGCAAAATAGGCTCTGGATAGGCTTTCACATTTAATCAACAGAGATTTTTAATAAATTCTTTTTCATAAAAAAAAGAACATTTGCAATTGAAAATTGTTGTACATCAACAGATGAAGGCATCCATTTTATTAACATTAATTACATTTTCACATTACAACAGAGACTACTTTGATGGTATCATTTCAACGCTCATTTTTCAAATACCATAGATTACGAGTGTTTATCTAATTCTATGATATTTGATATTCTTATAGCATTCTACCAGTTGCTATCAAACCGACCATCAACAATCCAAAGAAGTAGATGAAGGAAAGAGACTACTGAACTCGTTAACAGTCAACTTTGTAGTTGATGGACAGACAGACATACCTTCGATTCGTGATCGGTTTCTCTTGTTTCGTTTTGTGATTATTTTTAAATTCCATTTGATAAGATATCGTTAGCATCAAGAATTAGAAATGCCGATGATTGTGTCGACTAGTTTCTGCCTCTTTATTAGGATTTCCTCCGTTGTACATGTTTATACAACGACGAATGTCAACTAGTTGTCAGTCACGAAATAACGATAACATCAATACCGACATACCAAAACGTTTATTTAATTTAAGATTATTTAAAACAATAAATTAAAAAAAAGAAGCAGACAAGAATACAACAAGTCTCTTCTTTCTTTTATGTTGTCGATTTGTAGCGAAGTTTTTATTGTTGTAACGATATTTCTTCCCATATGTCTGCCTGAACTAAATAAATTGTCCACTGATTGTGAAACAATTTCGGTAAATTTTCCAACAAACCATCGCATTTCTAGTTGTGACTTATAAATTATGCACGACGACAGATGAAATGGTTAATAGGCATTGTTTTTTCGGTTGTTTGTTGCTTTTGGTATTCGCGAATCGTACCGACAAAAGAACTGAAAATCGTATTATATTCAAGACTTTTGTCATAAAAAACATACCGACAATCTTTAAACAACTGATAAATAAATCTAAATATTTGGTAATGAAACTCTACCCATTCTTCTACACATAGTTTTATTAATAAACAGTAGCTGAAAGAAATACAAGTGTGTAAACAGGAAAAATGTAATGATCTATCAGTTAAATAAACAATTTCTTATAAATATTGTCAACAATAATTGACTATTTTGTAATAATAACTGTGTGTTTAGTTTTATGACAATTTGGTGGATTTCAACAGTGCAAGGATGGCATCGATCATATTCTGTTTGTTTAGGATGCCGGATGACAATGACATGATTCACATGTACCTCGATAATTACATATTTTCTTTGAATTTATTTGTTTGAAAATGATTAATTTTCTGTCTATAATGGCAGTCATAAAACAAAGTGCTATAATGAAGAATGTCGACTACAGCGCTAACGACATCGCCTTTTATCAACCAAGGATAATTATTCGATAAAATAGTGAATTGGTGACAAAATAGTTATAGCTCATCTTGCATTCTTCATTCTCGACTTACCATAGTTTGCGGCTTATCTTGAGCGATGCTAATCCTAACGCATGCGCTAAACAACAACATACGAGACTATAGTTAAACCACTGCGCAAACATCAAAGATGAACCCGATCGTCATCTAATAAATCTTTCTTAATTTAAGATCAGATAGTTATCTAGTCACGGAATATAAACAGCACGTAAAGGTTGGTTTAGTGTGGGCGTTGTCGCTACCATACGAAGAAGAATCTCGATAAAGCGCGTGTATATTTAAATTCATCGCATATCAGCGGCAGCGATAACGCCTTAGGTAAACGAAGCCTAATGTGTAATGTTGTAGAACAGGCATTGAATTATCGTCAGAAAAATAACTATACGATCATGTTAATGCCAACTAATCTAATAATAATAAATCTACATTCGCTCTGATTAAATCATCAACTTTTGCTTAAAAAATAAAATGGATTTAAGTAAGACTAATAATCAGCAGTATTAAATTCATTGATAATTTACAATCAGGATGTTTATAATAATTATTCGATAAACAAAATTAATGAAAGTATTCAAATATTTATTTTAAACTATAAATTTATTAATGTATCCATACATATAATAGTCATAAATCATTTTTCATAATCTCACTGTTTTGTTATAGTAGCATATCCGGACATTAAAACCTTCCAACATTCACATGTTATATGAAAAATGATAAATAACATAGAGCAATCGACAATTTCCTTTCTACTATAATTTTATCGATGTTCGTCATACGAGTCTTATTACGTATATATTTTTTTTTCGTTTCCTTCATCCCTTGTTAAACTCAAATATTACACAGACATTACATATGCTATTGGTGATGTTATAATTTGATTTATGTTAAGTGAATTATCTATGACAGCCTGGCAATTAGGCGAATTGAAACAATGGAACAAGGCGGTGATAACAATATTAGTGAGTGGCAGTGCGAGACAATATGTAATTATTGGACATAACTGACTGATATGTACACGCAAAGGAAATATTAACAGGGAATGTTTGTCACGGACGGTGAATTTGTCGTTAGGGTGTTCATATAAGTGTGTTCCATATCAGTAAGTTTAATAAGGCATCTTTTTTCCATAGATTGTGTCTAGTAAAATTAAATTACTACAGTATTTTTTGAAATTTGAAAGTATACTCAATCAAATTCAGCTTGACTATAGAAATGACAGTAGTAACAAGGCAATTCATAGCTATTTTCTGTTGATACTGCCGTTTTTAATGTAAAAAGTCAACAATTCTAGTGACTGTGGCCAATTCAACAGTTTTTAAAATGTTAGTAAGTAATTGAAAAATCAGGTCAACTTTGCTCTAAATAGAAAATGTTTAGGTTTTCGCAAAATCACTTGGACACAATCATTTGTAAGTAACAGTTACTTCCTCAATTCTCTTGGCATGTTTATAAAACTACCTAATAGTAATAAAGCATTTCCTCTGGACACGGTCGATAAAAAAAGTCAGAGTATAAAAAAATTATTTATTTATTTATACAGCTGTGGTAATTATTCAAAAAAAAATGGCTAAAATGCAGGTATTATAATGAAAATAATTACCAAACATCTATTAACAATTGTGTTTGAGTACGAATTTTTTTTGATAAAAGCTCCGGGCTCAATCGTGAATAAACTGTATTTGCCACAGATAACAACAACAGTGTGTTTTTCACCTGTCGCTTAATAAGCTGTCACTTTTATAAACCGACTTACGGGTCCAATTAAACTTTTATCTGGTAATTGCTTTAGAAAATAGCAACCGATTAATTTATGTGACAAAATGAATAACTATTCGAAAATATTTACAAACATTAAGTTTATATAGTTTTCAAGGTGATAATATAATAAAAATAAATACAGAAAAACTATATTTTAACCGAAAAATCAAAACAGACAAGTAATAAAAATTCTTTAAATAATTTTTTCGTGTAATGTTAATATTGTAATCATTAAAATATGTAAGGTCTTCTATTATTAATATTTGTTTACGCAAAATAAAAACATAAATAAAACGAAGAAACGCTGATATTCATTTATTATTATTCTTGAAATTTTTATTGTTTTGTGAATGGTAAACGAACAAATAAAAAAACGTAACGAGAAACTAAATAACATTTTGGCATCATCCATCATAATCAGACGATAGATTTGATTTATGACCTTTAATATATTGTTATTATAGCATCAAGGTCAAGTTAATTAATATTTCAACGTGAAGAGGTATGATTGATGTTGTTTTCATATGAGAATTGTTAATTTGTTAAAGCTTTCGTGAATAATTTTACTAATTTAATTGAATAATAAGTCATTCGTTCTTGTAAAAGATCTCGTTCTTTTCTTTAGTGAATGTATGCGTGTATAACATACAAAAGAAGTGTTTTTGGTCCAGACTAGAGCTGCCTGATTAACGACGACTACTGGTATTTGGACTATAAGTTGGATAATTCTGTTTTTGTTGATTCTCTTCTAAAAACCTAAATACATTGGCGGCAAACAACACAAACACATCTAATCTACACATTCAGTTGTCCCTATAATAAAAATATTTCAGAAGCGACACAACAAAAACCGCGTAGAGCCATAGCCCAAATTTCGTTCATTCATGTTTCAGGGGTATTATACAGTTTTATGTCACACAGATTTATGTTGTTATATTGTACAGACGGAATCCTTCAAACGGACATTTTTGTAGCTTAACATAAAAGCAACTGGTATTTTTGAAAGGGGCTGATTTCCGTAATTACTGATTTGTCATTGATATGAATACTATTTTCATGATAGAGAGAGGGTGTTGATCAATGAGAAGACCTCCTATGTGTTCCCGTTCTCCATCACATCCTGCCGTCACTGACAGACTTTCTTAGTTAATACTTATTTGCACACAAACGTCTATTTCTAATATTAATTGAAGGAAAACTCAACGGGGTTCCTGTCTTTGTATGCGGTCTAGTTCGTCGAAATAACAGTGATGGTGTATATAAGCCAGAGAGAAACCGACTTGACAGCTTGAGAAATATGGCGAAATGATAAATGATTCGAGTGTGCCAGACAGATACAAGCCATTCCACTGAGTTGGTCTCCTTTCAGTTAGTGACAAACTGTTGAATGACAAGGGCAAACAAATATGTTGTTTATATATGTATGTTGGAGGCTCTCTCAATTTACGCCGCCTCCAAATTCAACACAGCCCAATCTATGTCATTGACGGATTAGATGGCTTGTTTCCCAACTATAAACTAATCCTGTACTTTGACTAAAAGAGAAATAAATGTTACAAAATCATTACTATCTTTCAGTTGATCAAAAAAATTAATTGCTTCTCTATTGAAATTTTTTTTTATATCGTATGTATATATATATATAAAAAACAACTACATGTATCATTCTATCTATTATTATTAGTGATTGTACCGCAATAAATCATACGACCCTGATATGATGGTTAAAGCATGAAAAAATAAAAGAATGAAAACACATATAGCATGTCCTTTTTGAAAGAGCAGATGCGGTCGCGATAGATCTTGATATACCGGTTGTTGTTGTTGCTGTTGTTGTTATATTGGTAGGGGTCTCTCGTCATCATAGACTAAATTAACACCAACAAAAGAGATTGTTTTGCTTCCTTGCTTAGCCGTCATTTATCTAAACCTCAACAATACCTGTCCCAGATCTGACACATCTATCAAAGCATAAAGAATAGCGAAACATGTCCTATGATGATGATGATGATGATGCTGATGATGAGGGAAGAGTTGTACACGCATTAAAAGAAGCAAAAACAACTATGCGAAAACTAGTGAGGCGGTAAATGCATAACGTTGTTTCCATTAAAGATCAAGTTACAAGTGGGAAACTTACAAGATGCTTAGAAGTGTATACAATAAAAAACAAAAAAAAAACACCAGACTGGGGTTACATATGTTGAGATTCTGATGCGAAGGTCAACAGAAGAAATATTTCTTCTTTCCTTGTGCTAACAGTAAAAGTTTCTATATAATCAATAATATCAATAGTTGAGTATGTATAGCTGCTTCTTGTGTAATACAAACGCCTACATTATGATGATTGTATCTGTTGAATTTCCAACGGTATAACATTTAGAGGTATAGAAAAAAAAGGCAGAATAATAATTAATGATTTTGGTACGTACCGATGGCGTGCGTCCCTTTTTCACATATTAATAATACTACATGTGGCATTATATGGGCGTAAAATAGATGACATTCACACAACAAATGATAGAACACAGTATTTGTTACTGATTTATGTCGGAGATATTCAGTTGCTATGCTCGAAAAGGTATACCGCACACCATTAATCCTCAAGACTGGCTTCTGTTCTCTTTCCAGTGTATTTGTGTGTGTGTGTGTGTGTGTCTATATGGGGAAAGAGAATGCTTAGTCTGACTGGTGAGCACATATAGAGGCATACACATACATATGTGCTACCGCTGCTGACACAACTATAAAATATGATCCTCTGAAGGATAACAAATGCATTATTACTAGTGTTAATGGTTATAATAAATAAAACAGGGACAATGGATCCTTAATCCGGCAGATTTATTGGCAGTAGACTACTGAAGATAAATAAAGAATGATGAGATCTGAATAAATCACATTTACAGCTGGATATTTTTATTGCTACTATTTATTATTTTACACCTGCATCTTCATATTAGATAGATATGTGATTATTTAATTGTATTTTATGGATGACAGTAATGTTAAAGAATTTCAATGTTCACCCTCACATGACCCATATAAATAAATAAATAGAATCTACTATTATTATATGTCTGTTTTTTGTTTTGTTTTTTGGGTTCTCGCGTAATTCACATACTAGATAATATAATAGAGCGCATTAACACCATAAAACAGCCTTAGTATAATGGCAGTGAGTCGTTGAAGTCGTGAGAGGGTAATATGTTTCTATTATCGGTGCAAACTATTGCCGCCAGTAGTAGTGGTGGTGGTGGTAGTCTTCTTATTTGAAGGGGGAGAAATGTTCCTCCTCACAAAATTGCCTTCCATATAAATATATTGAAGCCATAAATTTGAACAAAACGATTCAGCATAAAGAGAACGTTTATTTTATACAGTCGCTTTGATATACAGCATATTGGCAGGCAGCGGTGGAACGCTTATATACAATAAGGGAAAGCCGTTAGTTATACCAATGGAGGACAGTTTATATTATATAATATAATACAAGAGAAAGATAGATGTTTGATAGTTTATATGTATGCATATAAAAGGTGGTGTCTACATGGTATTCATCATCAAAAAGAATAACGAAATAATTGCGGATGATTTAGTATTAGAAGAGCATTAAATTATTACTATACAACAAACATAATTCATACAATATTACCATAGTTAAGCTTCTTCTTATACAATAACAAAGTAAACCGGTCCTTGATTCTCTCCACTTTCTGACCAAATAAATACATATTTATACGTTCAAAAACCACTTGTGAAGCATAGTTTATAACCGATGTACTCTATAATAATTCAAAACTAGGGGGAAATTATCTTGTATATGCATAAATTCATGCCAGGTTATGTGATCATATTCAATGTGGAAATTGCTCGTAAACTCTTATCTAATTCAAATTCTACATTGTGTAAGCAACGATAAAGATAACTAGAATAATAGTAGATTAGTAGTGTGCACTTACACCCTTACACAAATCTAACAAAACATTTCAAAAATTGCTAATTCTGTATATGAAACAAGATCGAAATTAGTTTTGTTGCTAAAAGCAAACATGATGTAAATTGAAATGATTCAAAACTACCTGTAATCTGTTCATAGATGGATTGTTGTATCGCACCGCTATCTCATCGTAATGTTTACCCATTGTAATGTTAAATAGCTTCTATTGTTAACATGCCACTCCATTGATTGCATGGAACTGTTTGTATTAAATCCTGTCTATAGTTTAGTTAAATAAAGAGCTCAACCATATGATCAATATGGAATTATTTCTTCAATATTGTGCAATTATGTGCTTGCTTTCAACACTGTGTACAATGTCAATGTATCACACTCCATTAGTGGTTGGTTGAAGAAGCAAAAAAAAAACCGTTCAAGATAAACACTTAGCCGCCAATCATTAGAAAAAGAGCCCAACTACTCTTTACACACAATGTTTAAACAATGTTGTGTCAACTTGGTTGACGCCAAGTGCTTCCGTCTATTTACTAATAGTCACTAAAACTTTCAGACTCCTTACTTATTAGTACTATAACAAATCAGTTTAGTTTGCATTGCTATTGTTTGTGTATAATCAAAAAATATATGGAAGAACATAATGGTTAACCACATAATTATTGATTTTTATCATTACGATGATTATGGTTTTGGAATTATAACTTTGTGGGTTTCATCTATTTATATTTTTTTTGTGTGTGTGTGGTTGAATCTTCATAGAAATCATTCCGGAAAACTCTGGTTATAAACAGTAAAGCGGCTTCGATAGATGAAAGAGTCTCAGTGGGAGGTTTGAAGACCATTAGAGGGTCTCTTTGTCCAGGGGCGCCGTTTACAACTAGAGAAAGACTGAAATAGTGCTGTGTCGGCATTATTTATATGCTCTAGTCAATAATAATAATAACAGCTGTAACCAAATTGAAATAATTCTACCATTCCGACTGCAGTAATATTGTTAATGCTATTTTAACTGATTATTGTTTGTTAGGTATTTGCAGTAAGTGTTAATAATGTTGTGAACAGGTGTTGGTAAGATGCAAAAATCTTCCAAATAAAATGATACTTTGTCAAGTTTATTTTTATTCTGGCGGTGGTATTTAACTCGTGTGTCTTATTCATTGGTAAAATTTAAATTCTTCTTTAAAATGCCAACCGCACGATTTATGCTCGTTTAATTTTTTGTATTCTAATGTTAATGAGGAATTTGTAATATAAAGTTTCAATTTAGCTCCAGTCAAAGACAGGAATAGAGGTGTAACGTCAACTCTATAGAGAGAAGGTTCATGATCAAAGGATAAGCGAACATATATGCAGTACAAGTCTTTGACAGTTCATTAAATATGAGTAGCAGGAATGTGTCGGGGCGAGTTTAATCATCTTTTTGATCTTGTAGTGGTCGACGCAATGTTATAGCCGTCGAAAAGCACGTCACGAACAGAAGAGGTGCCTTTTGACAACACGATATTTCAATTTTAATCGATCCATCTAGAATATAACTTATTCTAATGAATGTTAAATTTTTATTTCGTCGTTGGATCACATATACATATACGAACCGAAAAAATGAATTATATTTATCGTTGTCAAAGTAGGACAGATGGAATGTTCAGAGGGTTGGCGAATTATTGTTTTCCGATGTTTACGATACTGTTTCGATTTCATAACTTGACAAAACATGGGGGATTTGAGTGCACGTTTTTAATTTATCAGGCTCTATATCAAGTTATACGGCCATTTAGTCGACAGACCCCGCATTTCCACAAATCATTACAGATGAAATGAAAAAAATCTATATCGCCCAGTTGCAGACGGTTCTAATCCTAAAGATATGTGGTCGATTTCTGTTTATATATGTTTCATTCTGGTTAAATTTATCATCCCATACAGGATTAATACAATATCTATCTAGTTTCTTTATAATAAATAAATATGAATCATTCGAGTCTTTTGATCGTCAAACGATAACTAAAATCAAAACACATTTTGAATATTTTCAAAAATTATTCGTGTTTATAATAAACTTTAACGATCTCGTGATTTGTCAGTTTTATATTAAACTGAACATATTTCATCTGGTTGCACGTGATGTGATCAATTTTCACTTGATTAGATGCAATTTGGCCATCATCTAACACAAACAGTATGTTTATCACGTCTTCCAATTTTATTCGTACTATGCTATTATTCGTCGCCCCTGTAAAAGCGAGCTCATCAGGGTCCCTATTTTTTTTTGGTTCTTTTTAATGCAATACTATTATCTAACAGTTCAACATTTATTATTTTTTTTTTGGCAATTTTAATGTGTTTCTGGCGCCACTATTGTTTTGATGTTTCATTCTTCGAACTTTAGCAAACTATAATCTTTAATGTATCGATTATCTTGTAGTTAATAATGGCCTTTATACAAATGAATTAATAACATAGATATGTATACAAACATCTTATCAAATTAATTATATCGTTTTACGTTTGTTAAAGGCAATTAATGATGAAATATTTACGAAATCGACTTTCAACTGGTAATAAATATAAAATAATTATCGTTTATTTTACGATTTTTTTTCCCTCCGTTGCCTTTTTATTTTATAATAATTACTTGCTTTCCCTGACAAGTCCATGTGAAAGATAAAATTAATTTATGATTGGTGACATTTAACATATACGACCTGGTTATCATTAACACATATAAAAGAGATTGACTATATTTCCGCAAATTTTGTATTATTTCTTTATCAAACAAAAAAGAAATAATCATCCAACACACATGTGTTGACTATTTAGAATAATTTGGAAAATTACAAACAAACTATCACCACGTTATTCCACCAAAATGAGTAGGTTTCAAATTAGACTATCATTAGAATCGTAGTGAAAAAAACGAGAGCAATCGGTTAATTATTTTCGGTCATTAATTACGTTTAATTCGTCCCTGGCATTCTGGGTTTCCAACTGCTCTCATTTATTAATTGATAAATGTTGTGTTTCAATGATAGATTTATAGCTTAATTATAAGTTAGAAAAGTATATGTAGATAAATGGGCAAAAATTGACGATTAGTTACGGTTACACTTTGTCAATTTTGCGATTGTCTGTTAGGCAAACATTTCAACCGTCCATTTAGTCCTTGGTGGATTGTGTGCAAAGACTGGACATTTTACGATACTACTGTGCCACTGACAGACCATCTGTGTCTTTATTGCATTTGTGGATGAGTCAAAACGAAATAGACACAAGGGATTTCCATCTAGAAATTCGGCATTTTTCCACTTATACAACTTAATCTACAAAATGAAATTTATAAAAGGTGTGAATAGAAGAAGCAAACGTAGTCTGTATGTTTAGCTATCACATGTCACATAAATAACAATAATAAGCATAAAAATGATAATAAAATAATGTTTATTCAATGACGAAATCTTTAAATATATTATTTATTTGCAAAGTGTTGTAAAAAATAATTTACATAATTATCTAGTTTATTGCTAATATTTCTTCTAACACATGTGACGGTGTGTCACCTTATTCATTAAGATTTCTATTTAGATTTAGGAGATATTAAAAATATATTAAAATGTCAGCAATGGTAAAATAACTACCGACAATTCAAAATTAAATTATAATTATAATCATAATTATAATTTAATTGAGTTAACCTTAAGACTGTGAATCCGACAGAAATCTTAGAGATTTACGTACACCTGCCCCTTAATGTACACGAAAGCAGTATTACGCCATGTACACAGCGGAAAGTGGCCTCCCCTTTTATCTCTTGTAGGTCTAAAAGTAATATTTCTGTGAATATAAAGCTCATTTTTTTAAAAATATATTGCTCATTGATCGCCATAAAATTTGGTCGCTCTTGTGCTAGACACTACTCCCATAGTAGGATCACTACTGCGTGTACACTGACTATGAACTTTTACTCGTAAGGAAAGCTTTATAGATCAGCAGAAATGTAACAAATATAATTAATTATATACAAGATTTCTCCTCAAAGAATAGACAAGACAATAGAGAAATTGAGTCGGTAACAGGATGTTATTCAAGAGAAATGAGCTGTTCCAACTAAATTTACGCTTGCGAGATGCCGCAGTAAGTTTGTCGTTTCACTTCTTGGGCGTTTTTAACAATCTCGCACACAATAAACACAATGAATTCGTGCGAGAAACGTTCAAAAACCCACATCAAGTTTTTTGTATTACTGTCTATACTCACGTAAATTTTCACCTGAGCAAAACATCGCAAGTGGAAACTAAAGTGAGAAGGACAATGTCCATCAGAAGTGATGGTTAACGAATCCACTTATCAATTTTGTAAAATTGTCACAATCACTTGAATATTGTTGTTATATATTTGAATTCTGTTATATCTGTGTTGTGTTAGACAAAGAATACTGTGGCAAAAAAGCATCAATTTTTAATAAATTAGATTTGGCGTGATATGCGGCAACAGTCCACTAATGTTCTCAACATCTTTCTATCGTTGGCGCCATCCGTCCAATGGTTCTTATATGTTTTCACTCTGCCATCATGCAATCTGTAGTAATGAGATTTTCGTTGTTGAGTCTTTATAAAAATATCCACCCATCATCATATAGCTATTGTTATCTTGGTGTTCTTTCATTTCGTTTAAATCGTCCTACTTAATAACTTGTTAATAAAGAAAATGACTATGCACGATCTAAAATGATGATCTAAAAATATATAATTTTTGTTGAACACGCACTAATCTCTTTTCTATACATTGAAGCTTCTGTGTGAATGATGATTGGAAATCAATGGATGTGAGCCTAGAGCGTGACAACCGAGTTCATCATTGGAAATCATTATAAGATGAGAACTGGTAATTATTCCCGAGCTGTATTAGACAGCACTTTTACAATTTAGCGTAACCTCATACAAAAGATCATTATAACGTACCTAAATGATCGCCACTCTCTTATTATTCGACAACAATAGAAGTTTTTGTTAGCTATTCGATATGGTGTATAGAAATCTATACTTGATTATATTTAGTTGAAAAAACACCATATTACAGAAGCAAAACTGGTTCTATAAAGAAAAAAATTGACTGAATTTATTTCAAAATTTTCAGATCAATTCATGAATGACGGCGGCATTTTTATTTTATTAGTAGGAAACGCCAACAGTCAAATTATATTGACCTCCCTCTACACACCACCCCCCAAATATAAAGACAGTGGAACTGGCCCTGTGTCAAATACCTCTTCAAAAGTACCGACGATCCCTACCTTAGAATAAATCAAATAAATCACAAAATGGTGTAATTGTGTTTTATTGATTCCTGAATATCTATAAAGTGTATATAGCTGTTAATGTTGCTTAGTGCAATAAATAAGCCTATGTGTTTGATATTTCGAAAAGCCGCCTTTCATTAAATTTATGACTTTATACAAGCGACAATAAAAATCCATATTTCAGGGCAAGAAATATTTATACTCCAAATAAATCCCGAACCACACACATCGGAACCAGGAAAAACGCAGCTGTTCTATGCTATATCTACACTGACTACGATGCCTCTCTTTCTGTCTTTATCTCTCTCTCTCTCTCTCTCTCTCGTTTTTTTTTGATGTGTTTGTAATGTAAGTTATTGGAATGTTTCGAAAATTTTCGTTACAACTGTCGAACCATCACCAAATAGATAAAACAAACATCTCAGATAGACGAATACTTTTTGAAAAACTCTATAAACAACTTTATGACTATAACGTTTTATCACAACATAAAATTTTCAAAAGCAAACATATTTAATTGTACCTGAAAGCTATATCATCAAATGGAACTTGTCAAAACGTGGGGAATCGTGTGTTTAGATAGAACACAATTTCAAAAAAAAATAAAATATATCCAAGAAAATTACCAATTCTAATTAAATATTTCATTGATTTAAACTAGAATTTACTAAATTTTAGGAAACGTTAACATTTTTTTTTATTTGTTTTTCAATTCAATTTTATTGGTTTTTTTTTGTTTATCTTTAATTGATACGTAAATCAATAATTTTAAGATAAAATTATAATTATAAAAACTCGTTTATTATACACAATAAATCAATGAAATTAGAATTAATTACAATTTCTAGAAATACAAACAGAATGTATTCTTTTAGTTGGCAATAATCCTTCAATAATGCTTGATTAAAATGAGGCGTATGCTTAAGGAACACATGGCTAAATCAAGATTTAGGAGAGCTAGATGAACCGAGCCTAACTCAAACGTTTCCTTACTCTCACTTAGCTAAAGACTACGTTTAAATTGGAAATTCAAATGATTGGATTGGATTTTTTGCTATAAAATCTGCAAGAACCCTGTAGAAAGACGTGTAGTGCTTTACATTTATGGGGAGTTAATCTTAAGATATCAATTATGTAACGGTTTAATTTCGATTTGGCGATCTTGTCTGTAAGACACTACAGACAGGGTTTTTGATATTGAACAAGGGTACTTACTGCCAGATCGAATAAGGAGTAACTTTAGATAACTGACAATGGGACCAAAAAATAATGGCAGGTTAATCTTCACCTACCCATCATTGGTATGGTGGATGAAAACACAACAAATAACAACACAAAATAAGCTGCAAAAATTGAAGCGATTCGTGTGTCTAGGTGTAACTAGGGTGGACCGTGGCGATGGGAACCACCTCTACAGCCGCTATGGAGACACTATTAGACCTTCTTCCACTCCATTTACAGGTTCGGAAGGAAAGACTCCTTGCTGCATTGAGGCTGCCTCAGACTGTAAACTCTAAACCAAGAAACTGGCAGGGACATCTAGAAATTCTAAAGCAAATATGCACAGAATTTCTGTTCTGTATCGTCTTCCAAATTCAAGAGGTCAAAAGTCTCCTTTGCTTAGTAGTGTTTTCATACCATTTTTGAAGTAATTAAGAATTAACTAAAAATTTCCATTATTACAAACAAAACTTGTTTCGTTTGTTACATCCGTCCAATTAATTCGGAATAATGCATGTGAAGATAGTTTTTTATCATTTATGTTTATCTAAAGAGCACCGCAAAACGTCCAGCTGACCATGTGTGCATCAAGATTTACTGCATTTTTGCGATTTATACGTTTCTTGTTATCCTTTACGATCTTTTACTATTCTAATGCTGACTAAGTAGAGTAGACAAAAAAAATTAGTTTCTTATAAGTGGAACGTGCTGTACAAACTAGTTGAGATGGAATTTAGATTGTGATAAATTGGTAATCATACATTTACCATTACCGTTGTGGTCGTAATTCATTAATAGCCGCCTATAATAAATGTTTCCTCATCAATAAATTATTTATTGATAACTGTTAGTGTATAAATGTTTAAAATGTTAATGTATTCGTAATGAAAAATAACAATTTTATGATAGTTTTTATGACAATAAATTAAAGAGTTAATATTAAAATAAAGTTGTCTGCAATTTATTTTATCTGTTTTAAAATCGAAATTATGAGACATAAACCAGTAGCTACATTAAGTCGAATCATATATAAGATATGAGTTATATTTATGAAATACCCAAATGATGATCGCACAACTTTACGTTAAAACTATCTTCATCCTTTATTTATATACCGAAAATTATATCTTTATATTTGTCTTATTTTATTAAACGTAATAGAAAATTTTCAAGTTAAATAAATATTTAAGCATGCCTCTAGGTAGCTGAATAGTAGGACAATAAGGACGATCATATATTCAGATTAAGCCTAAACTGGGGGTTTACATAAGCGTCTTTAGCTTCAATGCTCGAATGTAATAAGAACTGTCAAATATTTTATTCGTAAACATTTTCAGATTGTTGGAGAATGTGGAGTGCAGTCTATGTCCAACATAAATTTGAACTAAGAGCTTTTATTACAACAATAAAATCGTAATGGAGGAATTGGTAGAGGCTGATAGGTTAATGTTGGCCGATAGATTTGAGAAAAAGTGACTTTTTGATGAGATTCGATACAATTTACAGTTAATGGTGGTATATATGTCGGAATTTTCTTGTTCTTTTTTTTTCGTTCTTTCCTGTGAGAGAAAAATATTAAAAGGGTGTGTTAGAGAAAGAGTAAAACGTGCCTTTCGGGCGCTTCATAAATCATATTCCAAATCGATTATTTGAAATATTCATTGCAAAGTTTTGTTGTTCAAAATAATATTTATCTATCTCTCTCTCTCTCTCTCTCTCTCTTCCCCCAACCATTGTTTAATAATAAAACGTATTTATCAAGGAAAAATTGAAAGAACGTATCTATATATAAAATGAGTTATTGAGTCACGGGCTGGTTGTTTTGAGGATATATAGGATCACTGTAAAACTCACGGCGTGCTGTAGATAATAAATGCTCAGACGTAGTTTATAGCACCCCAATAAATAAGCCGGTTATTCCATTATGAACCGCAACAGAATGGCTGTCTGAGACTTCTGAGAGAGGCATTGTCGTTCACTTGCACAGTCGTATATAACGACAAACACTGCCCCATATAAACATTTATGTGTCTCTATATGTGAAATTTTTTATAACATTATAACAAATAAAAGGCAGCAGGTTTGTTATTAAAAAAAATAAGATTGAATAATCGATTATGCAGATTGTCAACCAACATTCGTATACTAGGCATATCCATCATATATACACCCGATAATTTGTGGTGACAGTTCCGTGCTCTGAGAAAGATGATGTATTTGCAACCCCCGCTAACATCAATCTTCATTGTATAGGGTCGGAGGTAATCCACCGGATGCTACACAATCCAATATAATGACCGACAGGGACCAGTTACGTAAGCCTATTGTATTCCACAATCCAAACGCCTCTTATTGTCACAGCTGTCATATGGGACTCGAATTCAGGGACTGGACTAATGTCACAAAACTAACAAATTTAAACACTACGACAATTTAATAAAACTGAATGTCTAATAAAATTTAGATCTCAACACTAGAAATATATCATCGAACAGTGAATTCATTGGCTTAATCCCACAGGAACAATCAAAGATATGAACCTGAAGCCCTAACTGTAATTATACGTTTTACTATAATCGGGGTACGCTAATTAATGAGTTGTGGATTGGTCATAGACTATCATCCAATAATAGGATCACAGAGTTTACTCATAAATATCCCAATTAGATTTAGTTTGAGGACAGCTGTTATAGGATTGATTGTCAAAGATTGTATTTATTTGTTTATTTTAAGTTTTATTTTAGAATGACAATCGGAATGGGCAAGGCTTAACGAGCAGAAGCGTTCACATTGATGATGTGTTTATGATGGCAGACGTTGATGTACAGAGACTGCTAATGACTCAACATGTGTACAGAACCGACATGATAGCATCCTGACTGAATTATTAACGCAATATACACTTTATATGGCAACAGTACTGTGAATGAAGGTCAATTCAAATGGGCATTACATTATATATATATATATATATATATATATATATATATATAACTATTGAAACGAGTTATAATACAATATAAAATGGTGACTTTGAGTGAATACAGACAGCTGTTCTTTGGCTGGTATAATGTTTGTTTTTGAAAATGCGTGACTAAAAGAAGTTTCGTTTACCCTCTGAAACGATTTGTTTAGAACACAGTTTATGTTGATCTCTAGTTTTAACACCACGTGGACTTCCGAGAACTGTATATCAAAGTCAACTATAAAGATACGAGTTGGCTGACATAAATTATACTTGCCTCATTTGATAGCTGCACCCTAAGTGCTTTTCTAAATTTTACCAAACTGTATTTATCGTGCGGCAGTATAAATGGCTCCAAAATTAGAAAAACAACAAACACATAGAACAAATGAACATCAGTGCATATTTGATGAAAATCAAAAATTTACTGTCTTTTTTTTGGTATTTATTATTATCTTTATAGTAGTAAGTAAATATGTTTCCACTGTTAAATATTAGAGATACCTACATGATAATAGTAGTTGGAAATGTACACTTTATCATAGGAACTCAACTTATAAGGCTACTGTTCAAGTTTTTGTTGTTTAGACCCCCATCAGTTATTGTTTTGATGCATAATATCGTCTAGACCATCTTTGGAAGCAAAAAAAAAACAAACTATAGTAAACGCATTTAGTGGAAAGTGAAGGATGACTATCGACTTTGACAGTAGATTACAACGCTCTATTGGTCTGACATTTTCTAAGGGTCAAAAGGCATTATGTACATCTACGTCCCTTGAAAAGACCTCATCCTGTAATATATCATTAGAACTATTCACATGGCCGACCATAACTAATATTAATGTATTTTCGGATTAGTCGCACCGCCGGACAACTAGAAAGAAAAGCAACCTAGAATAAGTGACAAACCGGACATTACTAGGGCATATACACTATGGCTGTATAGAAAACAGCTGTCGTTTATATACATATATATACCTATATGAAGGAAGGAGGTGGTCGAGACCTGTCACATTAATTTACGTCTAGCATAATATATATAGTGACATTCAACAGCAGGGGGGTATTTCACTGATATTTTTCATGTCATGTTGTCGACGGAAAATAAGGCACTGTGTGCAATTTTGCGTGTAATTCAGGACCAGAAGTATAACCGGGGATCTATTCATCTATCTACCATCGTATTGTATCCGCAAATACTTGCGATTGATTTACTACATTGAACAGTACTAAAGAAAAATTTAACAACAGGAAAAAAAATAAATGTTCTGTTCTGGTGACATTCCATTCTTCTCTATGTATAGCAATAAATCAAGAAACACACGCAACGGTTAAGGAGAACACAAATAAGATGATGATCCTCACGATTAGTATGATGATGGTAACAAAAGAAGACTCATCTACACCAGGTCTATTTCGACTCGACCAACAACTTTCCGACTTTAAATCAAGTTAATCAAATCAGAACAGACAGGATATAATAATATCTAATAGATAAGATGTTTATTTTTGTTTGAAATCAACAATTAACGGTGTTAATTATCACTTTAGTAAAATCACTAATTTTGCTAATTTTCCTCAAGTTACATGTCATTTCCTGTTGTTTCATTTTCAAGAAGTTGTTAATGAAATATTATTGACTCTTTCAAAACGTTTTAATAACACCAAGATTGACAGTGATTGAAGTAGAAATCTGTTGAACCAATCAAATCTAATTAGTCGCCCGTATGTCGGTGTTTTTTTTCTTCTATAAAACCAAAATGAAATCCTACTCAATTTTTTACCTATTTGTGTCTATGTATGTATGTAGTGTAGTGCGCGCTTGAATGTCTGCTTGTCAAAGCACAGTGAATCCAGTGATAAGACTTGATAGGGGATGTGAATGAGTGAGATAGCTAGATTGATTAGGAAGTAGAATAGAACGACAGAGGGCAAAAGAGTGTCGACAAGCAAACAGAAGAAGCAATAACACGGTGATCTGTGGTCGAGGGTGTCAAAGCTCAAGGCAGTGGGGATGGAACGACGCGTGACGTCACATCTGCGAGGAGCGCCTGTCGTATGGTTAGTTTAGTTTTGAGCGTCAGTGATGCTCTTGAGTGTGAACAGTGAGAGTGTGCTTATAGATTGTCGTAGATGTGCGAGTTTCCCATAATCATCTGAATGGCATTAGTAAAACGACAAAGTATAAACGAATTTTATATAATTAAATAGTAATTGTGTTAGTGATTTGAAATTGCTTTTTTTTTGTTGGTGTTGTAACGATATCAAAATGCTAACATCCCCTAGTAATCAATACCTTAGACCGGAGTATCTAACCCCTCTGCCCACAACGGTAAGCTTCGATTATTCATAAGAAATTTTTTTGATTAGAAAAAAAATGCCTTTTTGTTAATCAATAAAGTTGGCCACAACATTAAATCTCAATTATTATTTAAGTCTGTTCCATTAAAACAGAATTATTTACTTAAACTTTCTAACTAACTTTCTAACATTGAGATTTACTTGAAATTATTTCATTTTTATTGTTCTTTTGATTCCCCTCAAATATTTTGTCTGGAATACACTCAATTGTTGTTTTGTTTATTTTTTGGTTATAGTTGGATGCAAAGAAGAGTCCTTTAGCTCTACTTGCCCAAACATGTAGTCAAATCGGTGCCGATGCACCAAATTCAAAACTTTTACAAAGTGCCGAAAAATCGAGCAAATCTAATAAATCAGATTCAGCAAAAGATAAAAATTCGTCATTAGATTCACATCATCATAAATCTACAAATAATAATAATAGATCATATGATATTTTATCACGTGAAAAATCACGTACACCAGAAGAACGATCTGGTACAGCATCAACAGGCAGTCGTGTACGTACACCACAACAATCGAAAAGTTCAGGTAATGGACGTTGCAATAGTAATCAAAGTGCAACATCACCAAGAGCTTCACCGGCTGTTTCTGAACGGAAAACACCAGCAAATGGTGATGGTAATATTAATGTTGAACGAACAACGCCGAAATCGACAAGTGAACGTGGTAGTCCATCATCATCATCGTCATCATCATCATCTACAACAACAACTACAACAAAAACCGCGTTTACTCCAAATATTTTGACATCATCCTCTGATCCAGCAATCAAGGATTTACCATTAGGTACTTTTAAACCGGGTGTACCAGTGACATCATCGTTCCTTGGTAGTTATCCACCGGCTGGTTTCCCAATACCAATGGATTTGATGACAAGTAGTTTAATGTCACAACATCACGCATTGAAAACAGGTGGTCTAAGTCCATATTTAAGTTATGGAAGGATGAAGGCGGCCGATTCAATGCCAACTGTATGCCGTGATCCTTATTGTACAGGATGTGGTCTGAGTTCACATTTATTAACTGCGAAAAATTCAAATTCGTGTCCAGCTGGATGTACACAATGCGATCATGCAAAAGCACCACCAACCACAACTAGTTATTTAGGTGCAGCTTATGCTCATGCTCAATTAGCAGCATTAGCTGCAGCTTCACATCTACCATATGCATGCAGTTGGATATCAGGAGATGCTTCGTATTGTGGTAAGCGATTTGCTACATCAGAAGAATTATTATCACATTTAAGAACACACACAAGTACTTCTACAATATCAGAAGCCAGTTCGATGGCATTATCAATGTTAAGTTCACCACAAACACATCCATTATTACATCGAACATACCCAACACCACCATTGAGTCCATTAGCAACAGCCAGATATCATCCATATGGTAAACCGTCCCCGTTATTACCGCCGTCATTACAAGGATTTCCAATGAGCCATCCAGGATTGTCGCCATATTTATCGCATTATTCATTATATGGACCCAGATTGGGAACAACGCCAGGTATGCATCCGTAAAGAATAAAGCCAAGCCAAATATAAAGCTGTGTTATAATTTTATTTTATTTTTGATGATAATGGTTGACGTATTTGTTCCGACTTGTCGCACACAATTTACATGACTGTTCCGTCGACTAAATGGTGTTTGTTTTTTCAATGTGGACGTGACTGTGTGATATTATTTTTTAAAATAAAAATATATAATAATAATGTGAAAGTTGGGTCTTATTGTAAATAATATTAATATTAATAATAATTAAGCTGATTTAATCGGCGTGGAAATCCACCTCGAAACATTATTATTCTTATAGTATGCAATTATTGTAAATTTATGTACAGATCTCAATTTTTATTTATTGTTAGCACGATTTCATAATTGAATTACCGTTTCTTAATTACGTGTATCTGTTAATTGTCATTGTATGATATCCTATTTGTATAAAATTGTTCAACAATATTCATCTTCATATCATTAACGAATAATTATTATTTTTTTAATATACTTCTTGTTAATCGATAATTTTTTCCTTTTGTTTTTTTTTTAAATGTGTTATTTTTTTTCGTTTGAGAGGAAAATATCATAAATTTTCGAATCTTGATTATGTATTTTATTACCTTTTCAATGGCCATCAGTTGTATAAAAATTGTTGAAATTTTTCCACTAAATTACCGGCAATATTTTAACATTTCGTCAACCATAAAACAAAAATAATTAGAACAAAATAACTAGTTGGCAGTGTCATCTATCTAAACCCTAAAATAGATCAGTAACAGTTCTAACAGCTGTTGAATTTCAATCTTGTGATTGTTGTTCCAACCAGTCAAGACTCTTTATCACACTCACACATTATTCTTTTTGAAGTTTTCTTCAATATGGCGATGAAGAGAGAGATAGTGATACATGTCATATGTGTACGGAAATTTGAAATGACAAACTTGCAAGTTTCCCAAGAATACATTAATCGGCATTTACTTGACAACAGTAGTGACATATTTATGATTCTTATACGCTTACATATATGAATGTTTACCATACATTAATGTAATTTATTTCTATTCAAGTTGGCATTTCTATTAGTCCATAACTACTTAAGCTACTATCGACTAGATTTATTTTAGAACTTTTTATATAGTTAATTTTCAAGTAAAGGTTAAATGTCATCGTATTTTATCCGTTTTATTATCACATAAATTACCAACTTCTTATATATCTTCCCCGAAAACATATTATTGCCAGCAACACCCAATTATAATAAATTAACAGCAGTATAGATAACTGTAATTAATAATAGTTACAGTAATTTTACCGGATTTTATTTCTTACTCAACTTCAAACCGATATTTTGGAATGATCGCTAAGTCAGTTTTGACAAATTCAAAATGAGTGAGTGCGTACTACATACCATTCTAAAACTTAAGTTACCACTATTTGCTTATGTTACTGTGAGAGATATTTGTCGATTTCTGGATATTAAGTTGACGTTAACAACGTGCTCTTCTTTTCTGTTTGTTTATTTGTTTGTTGTAAAGCAATGAAAACAGAATAAAAAAAGATTAGGTATTTATGAATATGATTTAATAGTAGTTGTTAGTTTAATTATCTATAATTTGAAATTGGGATAATTGATGGGTGTGCGACGACTGAAATATGTATTTATCTGTAAGTATACCATTAGCATCTTTTCTAGTAACTATTTCCATTCGTTGCAAATCACTACAATTTGAAGGCGACGCCTAGACGGGCCCAGTTAAATAAGTAAGGTCCAAAACATGGCGCCGATTCTTCTCCTCTTTTCCAATTTAATATATTACCAAGGATATGACCAGAAGGCTTTGTTCCAAATTATCATAAAAAGGAGATTTTCACGGCAATTAAAAAATATTATTGTCCTTCTAATGATAAAATTTCATTGATGATTACCTAAATTTTGTATGATATATAGAAAAACAATCTCTAGAACTAGATAAATATTTTGTTGTGTATTTTATTTAAATTTTGTATTGTGCCATAATTCATCATGGTTCATTTCCAGGAGATATATTTCATGTCCTATGCATTGACAAAATGACATGCTATTTCCTTTGTGAATCGTAATCGTTAGTGCGTAAATTCACTTGTTCTGAATAGTTTGGATTCAAACATGCCATACAATCATTAACAACAATGGAGGAGAATCTGCGTTTATTTAAGTGTATTTCAACGTATGGT
Source organism: Meloe dianella (assembly GCA_028455855.1). Classification (NCBI taxonomy): domain Eukaryota; kingdom Metazoa; phylum Arthropoda; class Insecta; order Coleoptera; family Meloidae; genus Meloe; species Meloe dianella. The sequence continues at coordinate 2,183,626 of JAPTHL010000060.1, forward strand.
TATATGGTTTAAGATGATGAAATAAAGCCCATTTAGATCCAGAAATGAGAGAGAAGACTTGGGGAAGTTTCATTCATTGTCCAAACGCAATCCAAACAGTGAACCAGTGGAAAACTTACCAATAGACAATCATTCTTAACCTGTCTGTTTGAAATTTTCTTATCGTTAGTCAAATCGCAAAAAGATCTGTAATTGAACAGAAAGAAGCCACACATCTCTTAGAGTCAGATTATTAACATGTGCTGTCATTGCAAGTTGATAAAAGACTCAAAATTTGATCATAGTCTAGTTCCGCTTTGATTTTTAGATTAGCATGCATATTGAAATCTGTAGGCTAGATTAGATTATAGGGGTCGATTGGCCTTTAGCCTTCCTGAACTGCGACCACAGTTGATCGATTGTTATTAACCCTTCATCTATTGATATCCCAGGAATAGATATCTTTCTTGCGAAGTTGATTATCTCTATCTGTAAGCGTTGACAATTTTAAAACGGTAGCAAATTGTTAAACAGACGAGAATATATTTTCCATTGTCCTTCAATGGTTCAATGGCAGCTACTTTGTCGCAAAAATCATCTTACGAGAAATTACAATTGCCTTAGAGTCCAGATCAATTGTTCTGGATATTCACTCAACCTTCGCAAAAATATGCTTAAAGAAACCAGTAAATCATTTCTTTTATAGCCTGAAGAGTTTATTGAAAATAATTACATTTGACAAGAAAATTATATCCGTTTGGAATATTCGATAATTATTTCTTAACATGCAATCCAATAGTATTGTTGGTATTTTATTTGTTGCCGAATTAAGTTAAAAGTGTAAACTATTGTAAGAAGTGGCAGCCGAAATGTTCTGTTGGGCTTTGATCTCCTGCTGGGCAACGAGTTGCTGGAAATATGCAAAGAAGTGACAACAAAAAATGAAGCATAATCCTTCTGTAAACACTAATACTTGAAAATTCTGTGCTGGTTTTTGTTGTTTGATTATTTCGAATTGTAATCCATTAGGATTCCATGTTCTCTGAATTATTTTTTTATGAAATTCAGCTTTTGTTGTTGTTTCTTTTTACTGATAGTAAATGTCGAATAACTCAGTAAAATAGAAAATTGTAAGATGTCTCCAACATAATGGAAGACGCTTTTTTTTTTGATAACTTCACAGCTATAAAAAATTAGTTTTGTTGATGTTGACGCCGGGCGTCTTAGCTATCATCTTATCATTCAAAATTATAATGAATGTGAGAACAGTTTGAATTGAACAGCATTAGTTGAATGGTTCAGGGTATACATCAAAGTCTTCCCTGCTGACAATACAATCTATTAATCTTTGTCATGAACGACCGCTGCTGCTAATTTATTATCACCATCGTACTTTAACACATCGCTATCTACATATATACATATATAATAAAATCTGTATATTTAAGTCATCTATCTTTTTGAATAGGAAAAATATTATTAATAAAACACGATAAACATCAATCAATTTTTGTTATAATAGAAACAATAAATAACAACTATTAATTTTATTTTACGTATATATTAATCAAATTGGGAATAATTGGTAGTAGTTGTAGTAGTAATAGTGAGATGAAAAGAGAGGAATATTCAACATATTGGGCGGTACATCAGCTTTGATCATTCAATTAAATTGAATCATATGAGATCAAAATAAATGACTATACAAGCAACCGACCATGTTTGAAGTGATTTGTAAAAGGCAATGGTTGGACCTTTACAAATCCTTCAACTCCATCTTAAACACGATTGAATTTGAATTTCTTATTGTTTGTTTGTTTGATAATCTTTTCTTTTTTTTTGGTGTGTAAAATTTCTACATTTTCTTACAATAGGTGATATAAAATTTATATTTACGAACTTTTAATTAGTTCAGCTACTGTACTGTATTATTGCATTTTAAAATTGTTATTGTGTTTATAACAATCTTACAGTTAAATAAATGTATAATTTATTATGACTAGTGTAGGATGAGACAATTTCCAGTATAATCGTTGTTGTATAATACGTGTGAATTCAATTTGGTATTTCGTTCAGCATCATTTCCATACAACGTTATGACTGACTTGAGAGCAATTGTTGGACAATTGCTTTTATGTCTTTACCATACCTATATTGCAGGTAGCTGGTAATAAAAAAATTGTATTTGTTTATGTTTTGTTGTTGTTTTGTCGCATTGGTGGCATTCTAGTTTGTGTTAACTTGTTCGTTACAGTCGATAGCAACAGGACGCAGTTTATTATGTTTGAATAATGAGTGAACGTTAATCACGACACCCAGTGCTTGAACTATAAATATGCGCTTAACGCGCTTTTATTATACTGTTTTGCATTGCTTTATATAAAACTTTCCCGCATGGTTGCTGATTTATAGACATTAAATATATATACGTATAACATGTAATAAGAGCAGCATTATAAGGCGTTGTTACACAAGAAAAGATGGTTGTCGGACTCTTGTCGGCTGCCGTATAAAATTGTTCCTGACTGCGTTATATATATATTGCATTTATTCATGTATAGTACTATACAAGAAATTATCTTGAAGTAGTTTGGGCTTTACTTATAGCTCAATTGGAATTATTGTCGATTTGAGCATAAAAACTAGATTCATTATTGGTTAACTGAAGAAACACATCCATGTGTTCAACAAATCAACACTTTTTATAATCGACATAAATTTTCGACAAATCAAAATAAAAAAAAACACATTGAATTGGAAATAAATTACGACAAGATTTTCTATCTTAAATTGATCTTTAATAGATATCCCGCTACAATCTTTATAAATAACATCACAACTTTCACCAACAGATGTTTGAATGACACCGATTAGAAAATATTGTAGTTACTATTAAAAGGAAATATATGCGGATTTGGTTTCGTTTGGAATTCAACCCCCTTTATAAGGAATTCATTCAATAATTTTCATAAATCTTTCATTGGAAAATTATGTGCCAAATTGCCGATCACTTTTTCCTTATAAGGTTGTTGCCTGAGATGCCATTCGTCCGTGTAAATCTTTCTTATATTATAACTAAAATTTCTGATCTTGTTTATAATAACAATTAGCAACAAATTATTTAATATTTATACAAGCGATTTGTCGTCAATAAAAAATTCACAACTTAAATTTCCTGTTAGATTTTAGTGTAATTTTTGCAAATTAACAAAACAGATGTTAAAGACCCGATCCGGATGTTGGGGAAATGTTGATTTTTTTTTTGAAGAATAAAGGGACATCTCAACTATAGCTTGTAAAATGAAAAATGTGTGTGTGTGACTGTTCGAAGGCGGCTTTCAGCTTTCTAATTACAGACTACAAATCTTAACCACGACACCTGTCACATTCAAACGAGGGAGAAATGTGAATGCTTAAATTGGATTTTTCCATCTCAATTCTAAATAGCTTCCTATATTTTCCACGGATAATTATTTTAACGTAATTTCCTTATAAACGTTGCGCTTTCATCTATTGTTGTGTTGCAGAAGAATTCTTGACGTTATCATTCTTTGTTACTGTGGATGTTGCGTTAGATTTTGAGTTGATCTCGGGATTATGAGGTAAGTGTGGTGTAGAAAAAGGAGAAAAAACGACGATTTTGCAGTATCGTTTGTGTATATATGTGCTGAAAATATTCTATCGGTGTTATCACCCTCTAAGGGGCTGTTAGTGTTACCGGCACGGTGTAGTCTTGTTGATACACCTGAAATACGGTCCTAATATCTGAAGATCGTGCAGTTTCAGGACGACTCAAGGGACCAATCCGCTACACCTAGTCATGACATATAACCACCGTTCCGATGTCTATTAATATTTTTCATTTTTTTTCTTCATCTTCTTTGAAATTAACACCCAACACACACGTGTGTGATTTATCGAATAAACTAAACTTTCACATATACCTGTGGCTGGCAATTATAATAATTCTGTTTTTTTTTCCTCTCTCGATTTTTGTGTAATAATAAATTATTCAAAATCGCTAATTTTCGTGTTATAAATCAACTTTACAGCAGTTTACAATAATTTTAATTGACCGGAGTGTCTACAACGGTGCCTAGTCGTTGATAAATCAAAAATTTCTTTAATTTCTTGATAGGTTTCTCCAAGAAATATGAGTACACACCAGTCTAATAACTTTTAACAATTAATTAATGTATAGAAGAAAAATGTTGCAAAATATTTATAATTAAAACTGGTCAGATTATCTTAATTGCTTCATAATAATAAATTGACATGGTTGACGGAAACGTTCAGGATCATTTATAGTTTACGATGACATTTCCATATATCATCGTTGCAAATATACACATTAAATTGATAACCTCCGGCTTCTAATTAATGCTTTTAACATATCCAATCGATATATATATTGTTAATAATTAATAAGCTTGTTTTTACATTATATGAATATTCGTACAGTTGTAAACATTAATAAATAATGTTTAATTAGAAATTTTAATTTATAACCGAATAATTTATAACGTAATTAATTTACAACAACAACAAAAAAAAGTGATTAAAAACTATCGCTCACATAAAAATTGATGGCGAAATAGGAATTTAGAAAAAATATATATATATATTGATGTCAGAACTAATCGGGAGTTTTTTCTTTGAAAAATAATTAAATAAATAATTAAGTGATGAAATTCTTATTATATCTCAATAATAATTGTTATTCTAATGGTTAGATCATCTAAATATCGTAATTGTGAGAGGAAAAATATGAATCAAATCCTTATCGCAACTGTCTATTGAATAATAAAAATTTATAAAATAACACTTCACTGTAGGAAAATCAAAATAATTAACGATAAATTCCAAATGATAAGAACACTATCGTGTCCTAATTTCTAAATATCAATTCAACCGATAAATCAATCATCGTTAATTATTGTGAGATAATTATTTTTTGTTTTGTATTCGACTTAGTTTTACAACAGCAGGTGATGTAATTTAAAAATTACAAAATAATGTTAAATTTTTTATGAATTTGATATTAGAAATAAGAATAATATTATTGCGAAAAAGTCTTCCTTCCTGTTGTTAATTTATATTGCCAGATGTTTTCGATTTGTATAATTGGAATAGTTCGTCATTTCCGTCTGCCAATAACTATGATAAATGCAATTTGTTAATGCATCTAGTTGTTGCGGATAATTGTTTCATTTTGTTGTTATTACGCAATTTTTTCTATACATCCGATTTGAGAGTTTAGCGCAATTATAGTAAATCATACTTGACTTGACTCACTCAAATGTGATTTGTTTCTCAGTTGTCGTTTACTACTGGCTAAGACAATGTAAGCGCTATTAATAATTTATGATGTAATGAGATTCTGTTGCAAGTGTGTGCCTTGATCTTCATTTCATCATCTTTAAAACGGTGTTTGACAACCTCCCGAATTAACTGTGATAATAACGGTTAAATAGCCGACTAATAAAGTTGTTAAACAACTTTTTCTAAGTAAAAATGAAACGAACATTTCCAAATAAATTAGTTCTCAACTCTAACGGTCGACATTTCAGATATTTGCGACACACCATAGGGTTGATCAAGCTCAGTTTTGTCCACATTTTGTCTTGAATTTTCATAAATTGATCAGTCCAAGTAGAAACATCAACTTTAAGAAGCTCGTTTCCTTGAAGGAATCTGAAAGATGAGTACAATTGTGATGTGCGGCAACGTTAACGACTATCTACAGCTGTTCGACTGAACAGCAATTCAAACGACTATGTCTCCGAGTTCATGACGTTGTCGCGGTTGCCGGCGTTCACCACTTCTCATACAGACTGTACCTTAAAATTCTATCTGTTAGTACGTTATTCTAGTGTTTGTAAATTGTGAGTTAAGCTGACTGGTTAAAACTGAATAAAGTATATAGTTTTTAAAGCATGTTTTGGAATAAAAACTCAATTTCTCTGCAAACTGATTGTGTGTTGACTTTTTTATATACTTGTTTGCATGATCGTAATAACTGTATTTTTTTTCGAAATTTTAATTTCGTGCGTAGTAAAATAAAGTTAGTGGTATATAAAGAGAATTTATGACAAAATAATCATAAAATTTCCTAATAAAAGCCCCCTCTAAACTTTCGGACAAGACTATTAGACGAGACAAAATGGAAATATATTAATATATATAGGTAAAGTGTAAAAAATAAATAAATATTAAATGGAAGCTATGAAAACATGAATATTGCCAAGTAAATAATATAAAAATAAAATAAAAATAAAACAAAACAAAAAAAAAGAAGTTTCCAATGAAACTTGTTTCTCTCGTATAAATTGGATCTTTCAAATTATTAAATGTTGTTCAATTTGTTGCTACAACTAGTTTATTATTCATCACACGTACAGTCGTAATATTATCAGATTGCAGTAATCCAACACTGTCCTATAATCATAAATAAAACTTATATGGGGTGGCATATATATATATATATATATATATATATATATATATATATATATATATATATATATACGCCTTTGACAAGTAGGTATGTTAGTCTAATCATAAAAGCTATAATTTATTTCAAATACAGTTTCAATAGTAAGCCTCCAATTATTAGGCGTATACTCTCTATTGCATATGTGTATTTTGTTACATTGAAAAAAGGGTATGTCACATTTATAGACAGTATACATGTCTACACCCTTATTTTTGTCATAGCACAAACAATAAAACTGAACCTTTGAATTCTCACCACTATCATCGTTTCTCATTGTATGTGTGTATATGCATATACAACTTGACGGTGTGAAGTAGTCTGAAAATGTTCACCCTATATGTATGCACACATTGAACAACCCTATACCATTTTAATGGATACGTTTTTTTTTGTTCTTCTCTTTCTTTTGAATACCTTATTAAAATTTCCTAGCAGCTGGAGATGAATGACATGTAAATTGGACTACGTCTCATTGCTTTCTGATTTATTCAACCACAACAACCATTTTTACATAAATATCAGCCTTGTGTAATTATCGATCTAATTTATTATTTGAATTGTTGAAATGTCATGGCAATTGTAAGGGGAGCGCGAAGATGGCCGATACGATCAGCACGTACACAATAGTGTTCCTGATAATAATCATTGCTTGTCTGCGGCTTCAACGGTTAACCACCACTACCCCCAAACTGCTGTTTGCTGTCTGCAAGTTGCGGCAAGGCGCTATTACAGAGATAATAACGGCTCCAGTATATATCCGTATAATTGCCGTATTCGCAATGTTAATCTGGTACTACTAAACATGATAACCCTGTACGGTTCGATATTGTGGCGAGCCAGGGAATTTAAGACAAAATTATTAAGCCCCACTTCCAACCAAATAACAGTCACTTTCAATCCGTTCTTATAATCTAATAAAGTTTTCAGAAAATATTAACGTTAATAAAATCTCATCAATTCAACTTTATTATCAAATGATGATGGTGATCATAATAAAGCAAGATTTATGTTCTAATTAACGATAATTAATTAAAATAAATTTTTGTTAATTAATTCATCGAATAGATTTCTATATGTTTGTACGGATTTATGGTGATACGATTCAAGTCTATTTCAATATTAATAAATTCCATTATTTTAGTGTAAAGCTTATTGATGTGTATGATGTTATCAATGCAATCTGTAGTATATAATCGTAGCATTGGTGGTAATGTCAAAAACATACCAAATATATGCAGCGTTTGATGTGTGATAATTAATCGCGATCATATCATCTCATATTTTCATTCGATCATCAAAGGCTGTCAATGTGTGTTTTGATTAATCGGAAATGGAATGCAGACAAATTCGTTGTTTAATATTTATGCACTGCATGGGACTGTCAATGTGATGATATCCAATAGTTGTCAATAACCGTAGGCTAAACGTTAATTCGCAACGATTCAGAAAGGATGAAATTTATTTGCATAGGGACATTGTTGAAATGGCTTTGTTTGTGCAGATTACTAAAGCTTTCCATTCTAAACCAATCTCAATTCGTTTTCTTTCATTCAATCGAAATCAATTGAATATTTACCATAAATAGATTTTTGTTCTTGTTGTACTTCAATCCATGAAAAATAATAGAAGTTGTTAAAAAAATAAACGCATTGTATGAAATCGTTCAATTGCTATTTCCGACCATAACACGTCAATGCTTAATTTATTAACGTTTCATCGTAACTATCAGGTACAATAAATTACAGTAAAAAAAAAATCCAATTTGCACCGGAACGTATGGTTAGTCTATGATGGTGATTTGTCGATCTGTATTTATCTGTGACTGGTAAAGTCGGCATTGTAGTAAAGGTTCAAACAAATAGTCTAACCTTCACAATTAGCCGTTAAAAGATTGATGAGGTAATATTTCTTCGAGTTAAAGAGATCGAAACCGCTTTCGTTCCATGTTGGAAGGCCTTAGGCACCTTTAATATCATCAATTTCACTACTACAACCGAAATATTGAAATCTCATCCTGTTTATTTTAAAACCATGAAATTTGTACCGTGTTTTTTCATCTAATTTTTCAAATCAACGACATGGAATAATCAATATTGGAAGAATTCGTTTCTTTTACCGACAATGGAGAAGAATTTATTTGAAAACAACATTGCTAATCGTAATCCAGCTATACAAATTTTTCAAGATTAAATCAATTTCATTTTGAATAAGGCCTATCATTATACACCTCACATGTTTATAATACGTACAGGATTACATGTTTTATTTGACAAAAGGCCGCAACACAATCAACTCGTACAGATTTGAGCTGTGGAACAGCTTGTTGAATGCGAGTGTCAATGCGCAACTTGCTGACAGCAGGACAAAGGAGTGGTTTTCCAGGGTGATGAACTAAGCACCTCGTATAACCACATCACATGATGGTTAGTAGTGGGTTACAGACATCTGTCCTTTCACCAGCATCGTCAAGTAACTGAAAACCTCAACAAGCCCTAATTTCAATCAGCTAAACAGGACCAGTGGCGGAGATAATCCTGGCAATTTCACAACACAATAATCTCAATAAAATACCAATGATAAAACATCAGATGATTGTTTAACACTCTTCAAATGTAATGCTACAATTTTTCAATTTGTTTGATGGATTTTCAATCTAATTCGAGTACGGATTTAGTGTTCCACCGCTGATTCCTGGACGGGTTGTGTGTGCGTCCTTTGTGGCGTTACCGGTAGGTAATCTAATATGACAGTTTCCGATGTTCGGTCTAAGTGGAGGTGATTACCTGTGATTTGCACAAAAGGATAGAAGAGGATTACGACAGTGACATGATGGGGCCTTTCATACAAACAGATTGAATCTTGCATCCCCTTAAGATGCAAACAAAAACCTACAACGTGTATTTTATTACCTACCCACTTTTTTTTCCATACAACTTTTAATTCGCTTTGCCAGTCTTCATCTCGAATATGTCACAGAGATTACAACGATCATATCAGATTACATTCAATGACAACGGTGAGATTTTCGTGGACTTACAACGGCAATAAACGAATTTGTGATTTTTTTTATTCTGCTGTAGTAGTGAAATCATTGTTGTTATGGCGCACTTGTAAACACTTAAAAGCAATACATCGCTGCGAGGGTTTATCTATATTTAAATTGCTATAACACGACTGAGCATCGTGACAAATACATCCTGGATTGCATCTTTAGTCCAGGGTTAAAGGTTTGGGGCGTGTTTAGCGTAGGTGTTCTGCCCACATGCCTAAAGCTTTTTGTTTACATAATAACTACATCTATATGCATATGCCCACCGTGTTCTGTCTTCAACCACAATTTGGATTTGAATGGATTAGGAAAAGTATCTTACGAGCATTATCTGTGGAATAATTTTCAAATTTACTGACTGGCCTCTACGTTTAAGCCCCAAATATATACAAATAGATAAGAGTCTTACAATTTTGTTCTATAACAAAAAAAAATTAAAACAAAATGCTGGTTATCGTTAAAAGTGTAATAATAGCAGGCAGGAATTTTTGGTCGATCAAATCGTGTTAGTCGAACTTTTTATCCTGAAATCAACCATAAAAGTCTCGTTATAATTTAATTTCAACCAAAAATAGCCAATTTATCGGTCATTTAATTATTGGTCGCACAACCGATTTAGTTGGTTGGTTTATATGTGCCGTTTCGTACGTTTATTCGTAACTCTAACATTAAAAACGAGTTATCATCAACAAACCCACCCTTCTATATAATTTACGTTTTGTTGTTTATGTACGGGACAATTCATGTCAAACCACCAACCGTTACCCTCATAAAACATATAATATTGACCATATATAATATATATTTTTATGGTATATAAAAGTTATAACAAGAAAATCAAAAGTTGCAGTCATTTAATGTGTTTCTAGTGCTTGTACAAAAGTGGCCGGGACCTTTGCGGCATTTTTATTACATCTCCACACCGACCGCCAATATACGTTCAAAATCACCGGTTATACGTTGAGTAATCACTAGTATTTCCCAGCGGAGCCATTTTCTAAAATCACAGCTTTGCTGCCCACGAAATTATAGTGTCGCGGATTTTTGAACACATATCAGTAGTGTAGAAGGCACGGTAGGGGGGTTGGTAAGTTCGTAAGTTATTGCCTTTAATGCAACCAGATTCCATTGATGACTGAACGATCAAACCATAACTCTCTTTTATGTACAGCTCTCAATTACATGACCATCAATGATAATCTATCAGTACAGGACTGGCCTTAATTGTGTGGCAATTTTCGATTGCAATAAATTTTAACAAAAATGTATTTGTAAATGGCAACAATTCACGCCAATACTAGACTAATTCAACAATAGAAACTCATCGATATTCCCAAGCTGTATAAACACAGAGAACGGAAATTATTATTGTCGATTTTTTATTTGTTGTTGTTGCTGTCATCTAGAGATGAATGAAACACATTCATGTCAAATATAGAATGATTGCTCCAACGATGATTTTTCGATGGAAACGTTATTAATAATTCGTATGGTTTTGTAAACATCATAATAATAAGGGTTACTTTATAAATATAGGATGATCTTATAATAAGGGTAAGTTATATAGTCTGTCGGATAGTAATGGCTGCCAGACATGACTTTGATAAATGGAGCAAAGTGTTTAATAGACTAATCGATATAATACTAGTGTGTAGTTTGAGTGGCAGCGTTAGTAATTATTGCCGGCCTTTTTGGCTTTGCCAAGCTGACACGACCATCGATGTGAATTCAACCGGAAATCGCATCCAATAGATTTAAAGAGAATATAAATCTTAAAATTTCATACTGTTTTAACATGTATTAAATTCTCACAATTTTTTTTTTATTGTTCTATCTAATAAAAGTCTTAATATAACTCCATTTGTGTCGCCTGATTTATGGGCCGTAATTGCATGTGCCGCCACAATTCCAGCCTCTGTCGCTGTTGAATCAACCGATTATAACTCCACCAACCAAGTGTGTGAGGAAAATAAAATATGTTTGTAATACATCATCAGAATATTGTAATATAATGCCTATCGCTTGCAACTGATCTGGAAGGTTGAACCTGAGATATACGGAAAATAAACGACAGAAAAAGAATAAAAGCAACGTAATAAACAATAAAAAGTGAGGGGAAAAATTTGGGCGTTGTGTTAAAAGGACACACAAATTGGGGTGTAAATTACCGTTTTTGTTAATAAATTTACTGGCGATATTCACGTTATTATTGTTAGATATATGTTCTGGTAAATATTTTCGTTTATCTATTGATTTATTTTTGAACATTTACAATAAAGTTTGAATGTGAAATTTCCAAGATTTTCATCATATTTCAATATGTCAGTTTTATATCGTTTATACGATTTTAGATGTTCGTAGTTTTCCGGTAGAAAGCTAGTAGTCGCCTATAATAATTTATCTGATATGAAAATATAGGGCTGTTATGCCAAACAGTTTACTTAAAAAGTCTGTGTCTTTATGAAGTCGAGTAAACACTGACGACGATGTCGTCGTCGTTCATTTCGTATTCACAATTTACAATAGCACCAACGGGGCCTTGCAAATACATATCTCATAAACGTCAACGGCAGCTAGCTTATTTCCCGGTTTCGACCATAAACACTGAAGAGTTGCCTTTTCTATGTAGCCAATATGATGCTATATATTATTTTGATGTGACAACATTTTGATTTAAAGATCTATAAAATCCGCCCTATTTTTATGTTTTATTATCTAGTATCTATAACTATGTAGAGGAATGCATTGGTGTATTTTTCAACAATATCAAATTGAAACTTTGTTGGGTATTTTTCATATAACAACACATAAAAAATGTAATCAACGAGGAAAACAAGTCAGTTCTACATTTAGATGTATTTACACACACACACACACACACACACATATAAATCTATATAAAAACGGCAAAGATGAACCGAAATATAAAGCCAATAAAGTGGGACATAATAAAGCGTATTTTGTAAAGTAATTTAACATTCCCTAGTGTGTTTGTGTGTGTGTGAAAATGTATAGCATTTACACAAGGTTATAACTTCAAATATTTTTGTGACATTTATCCAAACACAAATTAAATACTTCCACATGTGGTGGATATAACAGTAAAGAGTGGAACCAACTGTATACAGTGAATGTATATCTTCATTTGGTTTAGACAGAGAGACAGAGAGGGCTAGGACACACAACACCATCCGCTACCCGTTATTCAGTTAGTAAATGGTCGAGAAATCAGAGTACCAGGCAGGGTTTTAATTTTTAAACTGGTATGTGCACCCGACATTTACTGCCACCCATTTCGTTCACTTTTTACGGTTGAGTGAAACAAATGTGTTTGGTAGGATACAACATGCAATTGCGATTTATTGTATGTAGAGACGACAGTTTCAATTATTGCCGCACGATTGACTTAAACAATTACTCCATAAAAATGTCAAGTAATTACCGCAGACAATACAAGAATACAATTAGGATATGGAATGATATCATTGTTTCCTTCTAATGACAGTTTTTATTTAAGTCTAGTACGGAAAGTGGCTTGTGGTATGTGAAGTGACTGCAAGTCGATTAAGTGAATTGGAGAATCAAGATTCAAGCAGGCGATTCTTTCATTCATGCCAAACGAATCAACTAGACTGGCACGGATTGATTCAGATTGAAGTAATTCTTCTGCAAGTGTTGTATCCACAATTGTATCAATAGAAATAAGGAACCGGGTTTTTTTCCCATCGTTTATGGTTTCCATAATCTTTTGTCTAAGTCTACTTTAATTCTATCTATGCTCAGATCAAAAGTCTTATACACGATGGTCAAAATGTCATCTACATCAATCTGCTGATTTTTGATTTTCCTCTGGTTTTATGAGCTTTTTGAAAACTAATTTTGAATTCGTAAAATGCCTTCAAAATGACCAATTTATTTCGATGCCAGCTAGAAATTTCCAAATAAAATCTGATTCAAAGTTATGCGAAGAAACTTATGCAATTGAACGATTCTTAAAACAATTCAAAAAAAAATCAACTCAAGATAACTCATTTCAGGATTTGATTTATTTCGATTTTTTCATCGACTCATTGTTTAAACAAAAGTAAATTTGAGAAAAACAGAAGTCACGATTTTTAACAAGAAAAATCACGTCAATTACACAATTCTGATGTTAGTCATTCACATAAGACATAGCTTAGTCAGAAAATGCATCTATCACACAACATTTAGACATGTTTTGAAATAGTCGAAACATTAACAAAACCCATTCTAATGATGTCGAAAATGTGTTGCAAAACTTTAGGAATATTTGTTTTCGAAAGTTGTATGAGTTAAAGCAACATTTTCATGATGAAGATGAAATGCTTATCTTGAAATTGGGGGCTTCCTCTTAGGAATCAGCAGAATCACAAGAATTCCTTTCTATATTAATATTTATATTATCGAAGATATTGATTTGCCTGACAAACGTCTCGTTATGCGTCTTACTTACTTACTTAAAGCCAAATGAGCCAAGTTAGATTTGCTTAACTATACTTCTAATCTATCTGGTGATTACTACTTTTCTGCGTAAATTAAAGAAATTTAAGCTGGCGTAGCTCCGGAACCACTGTCATTATGAGATTGATTTTTCAATTTGGAATTTGTAAGAATACAGAAAAATTTTGGTGAAATGATAAATAAACAGCATATTGATTTAAAGTGATGTGAATTGTTAGAACTTTAAAAAATAATATTCGCTACAGTATTTGTAATAAAGACAAGCGAGAAATCGCATTGTATCGATTCAATGGAAATTTCTATGTGGTAAACTACGCAAATTACAGTCGTTGTTAAATCGATCCGAATAAAATTTACATGGTACCGTTAAATAATTCGCAAACAACTTTCAAATAATTTCAAAAATAACAGCAAACACACTCAACCTTCAGTTTTATTCCACATAATTTGTTGTTGTTTTCCAATAATTAATAAATGATGACAGAATGTTTCATTTTTATTGTAAATTTTGTATTTTTTTTTAAACAACATAAATAATGTTTTCAGTTTAATTAAGGTTTGATTAAACGATCTTACAGTGCCATAAAAGCACACAACAAAAGCCATAATAATTTGTTAACGAGAATAAAAAGTCAGTAATAAATAAAATGAAATACTTGTCAACAGCTGTTAAGCTAGATAAATAGATGGCTGTATTTCTGTAACCCGTTGATGAGGTTCCTCAGTGGGCTATTAACGTGCGTTCATGTGCTCATCGTAATTTTTCTACGGCTATTCCTTTATAAGATGCATAATGGAACATTATTTAAAATCCTATTTACGACAATAGCAATAAAAATGTGTGATGGCGTCTTTTTTTCTACCCAACATCAACACTAAACAACGGAAAAATAAAGAAGAAAATCAATTTGGGGCTTTTAACTTTTCTTTCATATACAATCGTCAAAACATACCAAAATATCTTTACTTTAACGTTTTCGATTTTTTTTGTTTGTTGGTATTATTCGTATAAATACGTAGCTTATTTCACTGTGTAATAATTTACATTTTGGAGAGCAATAAAAAGATCAAGCTACATATCGCTTATTTTTACACTCCATAATTTAATGTTGCCGTTCTTTTTACTGGTTATGCCATTGAAACGACGGGCATATCTAAATCAAAATGCGGTTTATGTGGTGGAAAATTTAAAAATGCAAGACTCACAAGGGCGATAAGTTTCCCTTCAAATGAATTATTACTCGTGTTGTTTATTATATAAAATATAAAGCAACACTAATAGACACCATCTTTAATAATTCATCATTAATTGTTAAGCGTTTCCTCTTTGTTTTTTCGGTTTACCGAATTTGTAATATTTAAAACAAATTCCAAACATGTTTATACATTCTCAACACTAACTCAATTACCAAATAAAGTGATCGATATGAATGAGTGAATTCTCGGTACACCAAGGCAGTAATTTACCGGTATTTGCACGCTTACATTTTAGCACAGAGATTTATAGAGAACAATATATCAACTCTAAGTACCAATTTACTGAGTTGTAAAGCACGACCCGATGTTATTAAAAGCTCTATACAATCAATAGCTCAAATGGCATCATTAATTTTCTTGCTTCGGTAAGTTCTTTCTATTATACATGACGATAGTCCAAAATGCCTTTGCAATATGAAACGTTAACTGTCGAATGGAAAAAATGAATTATAAGAATAATTTGCCGAATAGGGCTAGCAGAAGCTTCGATATCTGAAATCTGAGTGCCAGCGACAAGCTTTAACGAGTTTTATCGTAAATGTTGAATTATTTGCAAGAATTCAGTTCAATTATAATTTTTTTAAATAAAATCGTCAATGAAATTATATTCAAATAATATAGAAATAAGCCTCAAGCGTTAGCAGAAGAAAACTTGTTCTTCAAAGTTATGAGATTATAACACTGTGAAATACGTGTAGAAAACACCTGGATACAAAAAGTAAGCAGACCAGAAAGATCACGAATCTATGACATAACTAAATTTATGATAAATCAATTTCAACATGACAAACTCGACTCAAGGCAAGATAAACAATCTATCGATACCAAATTTCAATTGAACGAACAAAATGAAGATATTGGAGATAGTTGAATATCGTTTACTCTTTATTTAGTCCATCATCTGTTTATCTGTAAAATATATTGAAAGCTATCATAATAAGAAATTTATGTTCATCGAAAGTTATTTTTTTTTTGTGCTTGTAGTGGTCTAAAATAATGTCAGAGAAGTCAAGTTTACATTGGTGAATAAAGCCGGATCTACAAACACGACACAAATTTATGTTGTTACCGTTATTAATAGTATTTGCGAGAACATATTTCCTGAACATAAATAATACGTATACAAAAGGTGTTTTGACTGGACATTTTGTATGGTCTACAGAAGACAGGGGAATATATAGGTACATCGCTACTGTCGCAAAACAACATTTGGTTGAGGTCTAAGTCAGGAATTGCCTTCTCCATGATTTAGTTCTAGAAAGGAAATCAAATATGCGCTTAAATAATTTCGTTGTAGTACAGCACAAATGCGAAAACTGCAAAAGAAATTGTGATTGTGATGTGTGATGATCCACTCGATACTTTATTTGATTCCGTTGTATTTTTCAATCAGAATCATCATAGATTAGATATGTCCTCCCTCAACAATTGATCTATAGATTGAATATCAATTAGCCCAGAATACTTTACTGAAAAGCATCGTCAAATCGGTCAAGTCGAATTTGCTCAACCATACCATATTTAAATGTTAATAAACCATTTTTTTATGGATAAAGAATCGACAGGTGAAGGATGTTGTTTTATCTTAATAAATCTAGCAATTCTACATTTTTGTTTGTTTTTGCTAATGATTTTATAAAAAAAAAACAGCTTGTTATTTGGGCAAATTAACGAGACAACCACACGTGTTCGTAATGTAAAATAACAGAATGATTTTAATTGAAAAATAACATTTGGGTAACTCAATATAATCGATATTATTCATTTATTATTTCAATATCATCTGATATTTAAATTTATGTAGATGTTTAAGAATAGTAATTTTATATTGAAAAAAAATTATATTTATAGCCAACAGGCAATAATATTATTGATTGAATATTTTAATGGAACTAGCGTATTAGTAATTTAGCATATTTTCAACAATTCGATGATTGTCAAATAAATTTAATAAAATCGAAAATACGTCTGTCAATTCTATTTAATGTTGCCACAAACTTCAAGATCTCAAATGAACGATTATGATTGATTTTGACAGTTATCTAGCCAGTTGACATTCTGTTAACTTGTCAAATCCAATTATCTAATGGTGGATTGCATATTTTTTCCACTCATACATACATTACATATATATATATATATATATCTACACTATAGGTATATATAGTTGGGATATGGTAGAAATCGTAAATAATAAAACTAACTTTGTTAGATATAATGGATATAGTCAGTTGATAGGCATTTTAATTGTCTGAGTTATAGTGGAACTTGATAGAACTGTCGTTATTGATTGATTGCGGTTGAGTTTTTCTATCATAACAAGTCAGGGGTAGATGAGGAACAAAACCAAAACCAAAGAAAAAAAACAACTGTTAAATCTGACGTTGCACTTATTTTTAATGAGTAAACCACGACCAAATTCGAGCCGAGGAAATTTATTAGACAATGTAATGTGAAACGGAAACCATTATCTGTCATTACCTGTCATCGCTTAAATAATGAACACTTACACATTGAATTATAGTGAATCGCTAGTAATGATAACAACAATAATAACGAAAACGTAGAGAATTACAGCAATTTTCTGAAACAATACCCATTTTAGATACAATTGTTAATGTGAATCGGATATTCTCATTTATCTATTAACAAACTGTCAATGTTAGAAATGTAAGTATTAGATTATTTAATACTACCGGTGCAAGAATATACATTTCGATTTGGTCTCATAGAGGATGATCAGTCGATAAGAGTGATGTATGACGGGAAGTCGCGAAGACGTAGGGGGAGATTAGTGGGGATCGTTTGTAGAGCACAGGTTTGCTTCCGGTCGTGACAGTTTAGATAAATCACCCTCTGATCTCGTGCGCCGTCCGATTAATGGTCGAACAAATGTGGAAAACCACCTCTGCACTTTTGGTGTGTTTCATTTGAAACATTGTATCACCTTCAGACAACAACATAACGGAAACGATTTATAGGTTTCAATGTTTGCCAAAGAACAAGATTGCAGAAGGGTGATGGATAAATATGTAAATGAAAGGGTTGTAATAGAAAATCAATATCAAACATTCAATGACTTGTTGAATTATTCATAATGTTTATAGAAAATAGTGGGATGTTAAACATTTAACTTTATCAGTTCATTGATAATTATTCAACAATTACCTTGATCAATTTTAGTTGTTGACAGTGATATTCCCAATAAGTTAAAATCGATTTTATAACATCCAACTTTTGAACAACATGCTTTCTATTTCTATTAACAAAAGTCTATTATACTGACACTATTGCATTCAAATTGATTAATTATTTCGGTTCACTGCCCTCAACTGTATCTATAAACAACACCTGGGTAACATTTTAGTGTGGCAACGATGATAGAAATTTCGTTTAAGTTGTACGAAATATTTTATAATAAATTCCAAAAAAAAGAACGTCTACTCTCACTTTTAATAAATTTAATTTTGGGATAATAGAAAAAATGCGTTGAAAATCGGTTGGCGCCTCCAATTCTCTCAGTTGTGCCACTGTAATTTTATATGTTCTCTCGTAGACACCATTTTATTTATGTTACTTCGCTACTTCTTGACTACTCGTTAACTATTTAGCATTACTAAGCTAATTAATGCACTTAAATGGCTCCAAGATGGATGTTGATTAACAAGGAGATAATGAAACGAAGAATTCAAGTAAACAGAATATAACAAGTTGTTTTAGTTGTCTTTTAGTAATGGTGGTAGGGTTAAACTTTACTGTACAAACAGTGTCATGATGGTTTATAAGTCTACACAAAACCAGATAAACGATTATAATTCATTGTCATCATTAATATAAAAGATAAACCAATTTAGAACACGATAGTTAGTTGAGAGATTAACTAATTATGGTATAAACATGGAATTAATTCCGTAAAATAATTCGGTTAAGCCATGATTGGTTATATTTTGTTACATTATTATTGTTGTCAGTTCTTTTTTTTTCCCCGTTCATATCATACAATATAATTTCATTAGTATTGTGTCAGCGTGTATGACCCCAATGGTTGATGATTTATGACCGAACGCAAGCAATTGAAGTCGATGTCATTTATATTTATTACTTCCATGCTGATTGTTTCAGTAGCGTCATACGTATTATTCTTACCCATCATCACTTAAATAAACAGGAAATTCAATTTAGATTATCATTATAAAAGAAAAATTGAAACACAAATCAATGAATTGTAAACGGATAATGGTGTGGATTCAGTGCAGTGTAATGTTATGTTGTATTCGAAGAATTTCGAGTATTCCAATGGAACTCATTAGCATCAGAGTCCAGTAGAGTTGTTGAACAGGGACTAGCAATGGGTGTCTTATTCTACTTACGTAATTAATTCCTATTGACTAACACGTAATAAAGGTCCGTTTGCTTTGTCAAACAAAAGCTTTGTGTTTGTGTGTGTGCGTGTAGAGTTAGTCGTTTGGGACCAGAATGTTGAGATGTATACACATCCAAAGGATGCCAGTTAGGATCAGTAAACATGGCCAACATGTTGTTATGCATTTCGATAGGGACAGCCGCGATCTTATTAAACTCATCGACCTGGAACAAATTCAATAATGCCCATCTCTCTACCTGCCTGAACAACTATATGTTAACATATGAACCCGGTCATCGGATGTGACGTGCTCATTGGATCGCTTACTGTGCGATATGATCGGTACGAGGTATAGAAATCGTGTGCAGACATAAACCACTTTAATGCTGTGTAGATTTATGAATGCTTTTATCAGCACACCAACCCTCCTTTAACGATGTCCGTCAGAATTGTAGGGCGCTTTGGTCGCATGATGAACGATTTCGTGTAGCCGCAACACTCGGACAGAGGAAAACGGGCGAAGATATATGAGCCATTTGACGGCACATCTGTGCAATTTATGCGCCACTTTTCGTAACGATAGAAAATGTAAATCATCTATACTATGTAGATAGTCAACCAAAAAAGAAGTGGAACAAAAAAACTCGACAGATCAATGAAAGAGCTGTTCACAATGTTAAACCCTAATTGAAACTGGTTAGGTATATAAAAAAATTAAATCAAAAAGAATAGACCTTTTTATCTTTCCGATTTTTTTACGTATTTTGTACAACAAATATCTATCGGAGAATTAGTTTATATGGTTGAGATTAACGTGTGCACTCAGTATATGCCCAACACATAGATATATAAAGCCGTTGATGAAGAGAAATGCTGTATGTACGCTCACAGTAGTCGTAAAACTGTCAGGGTCGAAGGCGGAAGCACTCTGAGCTGCTACAAAGGTGTCGGAATGAGGTACCAAATTGCGGCAACGCATCAGAGAGTTGGCTGACATCACCGAAGAGCTCTGGATAATGGCTAGGAGGTGAGAGTCAAATGGCTGCCTAAATAAAGAAATACGACTCCGGTCGACAGACAAATTAGTACGGAAGTCGGTCGTATATATATATATACAATAACGTGATGGTTTGTTGGGAGTGAGAATGAGAGAGATAGAGGAGAATGGGAAGCTTTAAAGGCAGTTTACTAGTGACAGGACAGCGCCCTTAAATTTGATTAGGTGACATATATGAGACTGGCGTGATGTTGAGTTACAACGTCAATATTCCACGCCTGCGACATGTTAGAAACAAGCTTATTAACAAAGTCTACTTCTGGTAATGGATGAATGTTATGCTTTATTATTATTGTAAACATTAACACCAATTGCAGTAGAAGTCTCCAAGGACATTAAATCTCAACTTTAAACGGTATTTTAACGACTGCGTTAATTATCCACTTATTTAGCAAGAGTGACAGAGATTCATTCTTTACATTTTTGACATTAAACAAATCCTCGAATAAATATAATCTTTGAATTGTTAATAAAATAACTTTACTAATTGGCCATGAAAAACTCTATTCGAAACGGTTATGGTACCAAAAAGATTCATCAGGATTGGTCGCATATGACCGCGATTGGCGTATGTTTTATGGTTTGTGCATGTACGGAATACAGTCGGAATGTCGTAGTGTTTGTGGCGTTTACGACATCCATAAACTATTTGCGTCCGTTCGCATGTATCGACCATGTTTTAATCAGTAATCAGTATGTATCTTTGTTTTATGGTCTGAATTTATACAAAGATAAACTAGTGACTACCATAGAAAGTAGCGTTCATCAGTTAATTCTGGTGTCCATATCCTGTGTGCATGTGTGTGATGGACAGTCGCTCGTAAACAACTCCACTTGGGACTTTTATTATAGAAAGCTTAATGGACTCAAATAATCGTAAATTGTATAATAGTCATAATAACTTGGACTATAAACGTATTTTTTTTTAAATTTTATATGTATCGCTATAGATAAGCAGCAAATATTGTATTATGCAAATTTACGTTGTATTATACAATGTTACTTCATTAATATATGATATTATCAACACTGAAGAGTTGAAAGTGTTATTCTACGTTCATTAAAATTCAAAATTCCGAATTTCTATTTGATTTACAATACGGAAAATGGCTTTGATCATACAGTCCCACATTCTAGTTAATAAAATTTTATAGACCCATTAAAATTGATATTTGATTATTTTATTGGCTCCTTTTTTAAAAACAAAAAATCAACATTTTCTATCTAATTAAAAGACATAAAAACAAATCAGATGTTATCTCGGTAATAATCACATTTATCACCTTGAAAATTGACGAATCGTATAGTCTCATAGACACGTTGCTACCAATTCCAATCAAATGGTAATTATTTCCTAATTTAGTAATATAAGATTATTTCGTTTTTCTTTTGGTTTTTATTACCTTAGCTTCTGTATAAGACATGACCTGTACGCGAAACTGATACCTTTGCGTTGATTCAGATGCATCATCCAGTCAGAGTTTGAAACAAAACTCGCTTTGTGACACAGCAATCCATCAATCAAAGAATAAAAGGGGCAAGCCGCACATTGTAATTATATCTGGACAAGAGCACTGATTCTAGGCTACTTGTAACCCGACCGCTATTACTTGTTACCAACTGGCTGCCGCACCTTCAACACTGATGGTGGATGATGGAGTACTTCTTCTTAACCGAGAATTTAAACTACATAAGCAAAACAAAATTAAATTACCAATTGTAGTTTCTTATTTTATTCTAATCATAGTACCACCCAAGCTGATCGATTTGTATGTGACCATTACTTAAGAGCAAACAAGCACTCGTCGTTCACTAGAAACGAATGATACATGTTCTGCATTGAAATGATGCGATTACAGAAGCACAACGAGTTGACATGCATACACTATGACTGGATTATACATTATGGTTGTCATTTATGAAGTTTGAATTAATATCATTAACATTCACTACTTGGAAAACGTACAGATGTTGACAATAGAGATTTGTCTATGACTGAAATGTATTTTAACTGAATAAATAATTCACAAATAGATATTTAATTGTCTATTCACACACCTGTGCTTGTTGTGATTGTAATGTTTATAAATAATTCTAGTTACAATCGATTATAATAACTGATTACCGATAAAATTAAATTTATTAGCAGATAATAACACAGTTACACCTTAAGATGTAAATGGAAATAACAGAATGTTACAACTAACAGTTTCCTTTCAGTAACAATAAAAATAAATAAATAGTTGATTAAAAGGTAATTAAAGCGTTCACAACTCACGTGGTATCTATCAGGAAATTAACAAGTCTAGTTGTTTTTATCTCATGTCCTCCTATCTAATCGTAATTATTAGACCCTGTTTATGGTGAAACAATTACGCACAAGTAGGCAATAAAGAGTACATCTTTAAACTTAGTCTTCAAGCAAATCTAGGAAAGCATTGAGTTTGTTCCTAAGACAAGTTGAAAACTATTGGGAGAATTTGACGCAATTACAAAGCAATCAAAAGCGTTTTGTAGTCTAACGTTAGTGCGTCTGTAGTGGTGGCTTCAAAATTCCTTTGTACTAAACAAAATCACTCTGTAGCAATCATACAACTCTAGTTGATATTTACTCAGAAAGCTGAGACACTTAGCGGTGAATTACAGTAATGTAAACCATTATAAGATTAAGATAAGTTATTTTTTTGCAACTGCATATTTATGAAATACAACTCGTTTGCACAGGACCGAAATGGGTGTAATTGTCACCTGCAGCGACACCAATCTGTTCACCTTTATCTTGTTCATCAAAAAATCTATAGTAGAGAATAATATTGGTCAAAATCTACAGTTCGGATAAAATACCACTATTTATGATCTACACATGAAGAGTTTGTTAGATTCACTTATAACAAAAAAAGACAAATCAGACATTTGACTAATGAGGTCAGATCGGTCCTGGCTTTGGTATATGTCACTCTGTGACTTGTTATATGAGTTGCTTTAGGTCTAAAATTGTCACTGCTCATTTAATGTATTTGTTTAATTTTGTGTGTATTTGAAGAGCGATTAATCTCTTCTGAATTTGTTTTGTTGTAGACAAAACGAATGCGCTTGGTCAAAGTTGTAGTAAGAGCATTTCGAAAAGATGTTCTTTCTGCAATTATAATGTAATCTACTATTCAAGTAAATGCACTTGAATAGCTTCCTAAAACCGACCAATTTTCTTTATGAAAGTGTTCGTGTCCCTGACACCGTTTATATAAAACCCCACAGCAGAATTCCATTGAAAGAATTATATTGGAGATACAACATCCCATAAGTAAGACAAGACTTAAAGATTTGTTTTTTGGGGATTCATCTTAGGACTTAAGTTTTTTCGAATGGGAACAAACGAGAAACAGCAAAAAAATGTGTGAACTCCAATCAACAAGACGCAAATTTAATGTTAAATCAAACCACGCGAACGATATTTTCAGTTACAAGAGTACATTGTGGACATTTATGATATTTGGTAACTAGTTTTCCAGCTATTTCTTTAGTTTTCCATTAACTGATAAGCGTTAAGATGAAGCTGACTGTTAGGACAGCAGAAAGCTTTAATTTTTGGGAATAAAAGGAAGAATGTAAAAATACAGCAATATTTTAAGAAAATACAGTTTATTCAATAAAAATTATGAAAACAAGTAAAATTTTAACAATTGTGTGCTTTTTCCGCACCACCTATGAGGTAAAGCACATGGTGCGTTTTTTTTATAGTGGTTTCCCCTGTAGGCCTAATCCACTATCCACCACCACCACTGTTAGTACCCCTGTTAGTAGCCCCTTATATCCCAAAAGATATGTGCTAGCTAGCGAAATGGTGCGAGAATCATAAGAATTCTTAGAACGGCAAGAAAACAAATTTTCAATAAATCGATTTTCCGATACAACATCCTTTGAAATTTTTGCTTCCTTAACATTCATCCTTACGTAAATTTTTAAATAAATAAATTCCAATTTAAAAATCATAAATGATGACATGAGAAAAAGAGTATCTAAAAATTGTTAAGTCAAAATGTAGAAAATATTGATATGCTAAATAGTACTCTAAAATACAAAATGTGCTAAAATTTTTATTTAATAAAAAGAATAATTTGATTATACTTACCAGTTTAATGTTCCACTTACACTTGTTGATAAACACTGCACAGACACTTGTCACTAAGTTAATTTACGTTTCAAATAACTTAATAACTCAACCATTACAAAGAAATGTAAGTAAGTTACTATTTGTTTCACGATTTGTCTAGAGTATAGCGCATTCCAAAAATTCAACAAGAAAAACGAAGAAAGGGGATAACGAAATGGCAGATAGATTCATCCAGAACTATCACAATAAATATTATTGTCAGTTATGGAATGAAGATAATTGAGTTAAAGGTAACTACCAAGTACCTGTACAGAGAGTTGTAATTAAGTTTTACAAGTACGTCAAGAGAGAGTTGTAAATAATTCCAATCAGTACTTACCATGGCCTATAAAAGGAGTTATAATTGAATTCTATAAATACCTATCAAGTACATATAGCGAAAGTTATCAAGTACCTACAGAGAGACAGAGAAAGAGAGAAAGTGAGAAAGAGATGTAAATGAGTCAGCGAGTACCGATCATCAAGATTCATTAATACCTATCAAGATGGTTGTTATTGAGTCCCACAAGTACTTACCAAGAACCTATCAGGAACCTATCAAGTACCTGTCAAGATGGTAGTAATTCAGTTCCGCGAGTGCCTATCATGTACCTCTACAGAAAGTTGGAATCGTGTTTTGTAAGTGCCTACCAAGTACCTATAGAGAAAAAGGCATTTTCATTCCAAAAATATTGAATTTATAAACTTTCGTAATTATTTTTGTATTGTTATGATAAATTAATTAAAAAAAAAGATGGCAAAAAATAGAATATCCCATAGAAAAACTTCAAATACAAAAAGTGGATGGACACCGGTATATATAAAAAAAATGTACTTACTATTTAGGACGCCGTCATCTCTGCTCATCCCACGCCGTTGGAACCTACTGCAATAGAGAAGATAGAAATAAATGAAAATTGTAGTAAAGACTATAAAAAAATCTAATAGATAACCCTTTTGATGATGGCCTTAGTGTCTTCAGCCAGCATTGTCCCAAATCACTCACAAAAACACTAACACTCACACATCACTTTTGATCACTACTCACTAACAATTTAATAGAATTTATAATTTTTCAATAAAATGTTCACACTTCAACATTCAAAATTCAACTGATTGAGGAAGAACAACTCTAGAAAAGTATGTTAAATAATTATTGTTCCAAACGTGTAATCTAATCTCTCCAAAAAAAAAACAGATGAAGATAAATTGGAAATTTCTATAAATTTTCAATATTGTGATTGTATTCAATTTATTCAAAAATAAAATAATGATTTTATCACTATGGTTTGGAATTGAATATTTTCTTCGACGATTTTAAATTTTAAGTATGCCTAGGACGTTCCTTATTCTTAAATTTGCCTAAAGTTCCTTGATCATAGGACTTACTTTACTTTGCTACACACCAAAATTCTACTTGATCAAAGTGAGCCTTAAGCACGATCAACAAATGGGTCAAGTTTAAGTCGAGAATAAGAAAGGTAAAATGAAATGGACTTCAAGAATTTTTCGGCATATTACTTTAGAGCAGCTGGCACAATTTGTGGATTAGAAACGAAGGCAAATTATTCAAGGCTTACATTCAAAGACGTCCAAAATTCTGTTCTCTGTTGGCTACAAATTGTTTTATAGCCTGAAAGCTTAAAAATCCCTTTTGAAAGCTCTGGCCTGTCCTAAATAATTAAATATGAGATAACAAATACGTTTTTCGTTCATGATTATTTGGCCGGCGTGACGACAAAACCGTAAACGTCATACTGTTCTACGAACATTAATTACCGTGAAGTCAATTCGACCAAATCAAAATAGATGAGGTATACAACCAAATCTTAAACAGTCGATATATTTTAATCGAATAAAGCTATATTCATACAGGCATGACATTTAAAAATGATTAATTAATTTTTGTTGTCCTACTCAACAGTAGAATAATTTCTTTCAATAAATCATCAATGTGATGTGTTGGGCAATTTCAATTAAAATAAACGAAATAAATCGGTCGATTTGTTGCGGATAGCGGCAAAACATGACAATAAAAAAATAAATAAAAACAAACGTTGCCTAGACTTGAACCGTAGCAATTGGAAATAAATTGCAATTTTAATTATATACGATACATGTGTAGTATTTTAGTGGAACGTGATTGGTCGAAATAATGAAGCCACTAATCATTCCTGTTTGATGGCGATTAAAACCAGCTCATTTCTATAATTGCATCATAAACATGCCAATCCTTCAAGTATCTAGCTGTGTTTATGCTCAACGTATATATATATATATATATATATATATGTACATACATAAATGCGTATGTATACATCTGCAAAAAAGCTTCGTGATTCGTTGCAATTACTCAATATGGCCTGATTATTATACTCAACAAAAAAATTTGAGTGACTTTTTTTTGCATTTATGAACATATCCACCCATGACCTGACGACCCTAATTATCGTCCATAAATTCGTTTAATGTGCAGGTTTTACATGGAAATACGTTCGAGTAATGATTAGATTTATAAAGTCTATTATTAATGTATAAAATACTCGGTATTTGATTGTATTAATTGTAAATGGTTAAAGTGCACATAGTTGTTGTATGTGTTGACCAACATACAAGTTTATGGTTTAATGTAGTTTTATTGACCATCAATATTCTTTTAAATTACACGTTAATACAAGTTCTTTAATATCTTATCGTCGATTATATAGAATCGAAAGATATAAATATTATAATGCATTAAAAATATAATTAAATTTATGATTCAATAACATTTACTGTTTAGTACTGTATGTATTCTAAGACATTTAATAAAACAAACTTTCAATTTTAAATTTGAATTCTATACAATTTCCAATTGACATTTAGTAATAAAAACTCAATTTCATACTTAGTAATATTCATTAAATTTATGTTTATTAATCTCAAATGTAATGATTGTTGTTGCATATCGCCTTCTCTCTATATTAAAATAACGAAATTCGAATATACGCAATTATAAAGGCTTAACGTTGGAATCATTACTAAAACTACCGAAATATTTCCATCAAAATCAGTTCATTATCATTCAATGAAATCACCTGAGTATACTGTGCGTCCATTCGACAATGTACCGTTGATAGATTTCGTTCACAAGTCAACATTCAAATTACAGTTGTGCACCAAAAGGTATTTCCTGTCTAATCCGGAAATGTTAGAAAGTCGAATTCGAATTTACGTGATGTTACTATGAAGAACAGACACGATACGTAACTAAATTGGAATTACTGACATTCTAATTATACATTTCCGGACTTGTACGGTAATCACAGATGAATTTGATGGTGTGTGGAAACCTTTAAGGCGACCCTTATAGATAAGACACACTATATAAATTTAATTGTTCATGCCCATATGTATATATTTTCGAATATTCATAAAGATAAAACTAATTTATGGACCTATAAAGTTCGTATAGTAATATCACCGCACCCCTGCAAATATAATTGGATTGTTATTTGTAATATTTTTGTTATAAATATAATTTAATACATATATATGTATGAGGGCATTTTAATGTACTAACAAATTTATCACTACTATATTTTATTGTTTTAATATTGCCGATTTCATAAAATCGATTAATGAATGAATAGAATTAATTCGACTTTTACAGGGTGATTTATCATGTTATCAATCAGTTAAAAAAATATTAATCCACAATTTTATAGCGCTATAAAGTGGTAAAATGTGATATAACGTATTTGTGTATTGGAAAGTTGTTTGAGTATGCGCATTTCGAGCGCAATCTATCTGTCAGCTCAAGTGAGCACGCATCATAAGAATTTCTTTGAAATGTTCTGTTGTTTTCGTACAATTCCTGTTAATTTTCCTAGAGATTCATCAATGATTTTTCGTAATCGAGAAGCATGATTTACAAATAGAAATTCTTTGATACTGAAAAAAAAGAAAAACTCTTAAACAATAGTATCAGATTGTGAATTAAATTATAATTTAATGTATGAAGTACCCAGAATATCGTACGTAACCTCTTTTGTTACAACACATTAAAAACATAACGGACATTAATATGAATTATGACTCCGTTAGTAGTCATAAAGTAAACAAAATGTCATTCCATGAGAAGGCTTATCGTTATCGTTACTTTTACCACCACACTATACTATCATCGTATAAAAATCAGAAGAGCACCAACCACCTTTATTCTAGCTTGTATTATTATGATATATAGATCTCGAATATTACATTTTTATCTTTTTCAACAACAGCAACAAAAAGAACACGAAGAGAACGAAACAAAAATGGCAACATTCAACTGAATGTATAGTACGATATATACCTGTTTGTTTTTTGTGACAAATTTGGTGAATGATGGTTGAAAAATTCATTTGCATGATTGTATTTTTCACTGTCATCTCTATTTTTATATGTTGTTCCAAATAAATTTTCCGTCATTTATCAAATGGTTGATTAGTTTCTAGATAAACTAGTTGCGTTTTAGTCATGACACGATAATCGAATGCAGTTTAAATTGGATTTCTTTAAATGTACATTTGTTATTAACCGTATTTGTAAAACAGACTTTAAAATAACCATACTCGCTTTTAATATGATGGTAAAGATTTAATTTCAGACAAAACGGTGGTTGAGTTTTGGGCATGCAATGATAAATAAACAAGCCATGTTGGAAATGTTTATTCCATCCTCATTGCAATTTCGATTTTAATTAAATACAGAGCTTCAGCTTCGATCGTAACACAATAAAAACTCGCTAAAGAGCTTTCATCAACAGTTGCAAAAAGAATACGTATCTCTCAAAAAATGTATGAATATATGGATTTTTGCTAAGATGGTACCCACTTAAGCACGCACAGGCCAAAGAAAAGCAGAAGAAATCCGCCGACTTTACTTCGTATATGTCTCCGTTTTGATCTGTTCCAAACTCAGAAATTTGCACAAGAAAAAAACGCCACTTTAAAGTTACACTCCTAAGTATACAAAAGGCTGAAGGCGGAACTCGACAACTAGAAGGCAAAAGAAAGGACATTTTATACTGTTGATTAGGATTAAACATTGAACTACAAAAGCTCACAACTTGTATCTGAGTAAAATAGAAACAGCTTCTTAATAGCAATAATTTGGAAAAGTTATCTTCCTGCTAGAGTCAAAACTACTAAGAATCTTCTAATTAATTGTGTATATACAATAAACGTTTAAATGACAAGTTGAGTCACATCGTTAACTCGTCAGGCGGTAACCGTTAGTAATTATGAAATACCACACTGACCAATTAATACCATGTAGCATTCACTGTTTTGTATTTCAAATTAAATGCTTTAGGGTGGTTGATGATATGTTAGTGACAATCTTTTGATCATTTAAATTGGACAGGTAGACAACAAAATAAAAACAATAAAGGAATATAATGAAATATCGGTAACTGTTTTATTTCAATTAATCCATTGCTGGATGAAATTTTATTTATCGTCAAACAAAAATCAAAAAAAACATCATACAAAAGGGTGTATGATTGTTATTTGTATTTGTATTTCCGTTACATGAAAATATACGATATTTTAGGTTATTGCTGTTGTTTCCTTAATGTTTTCAAAAAAAAAACATAAAAGATGAGCAATGGGGATTCTTATTGCTTTTATGTGTTGTTTGTTGATGTCTGTTCAATATCGGTTACTTCCTGCCAAAATTTATAACAACTAGAACTGAAATAAGATCCTTATAATATCAAGAATAATGTGGATAAAATGGGTTTTAAAGTAGCTCTCTATTTGACAGTGATATGTGACATGATAACATTAAATAGGGTGTTTTATATTTCAGTTTCAGTTTCAATTCCACCTATCTTGTATTTAAATAATTTATTTTATAAAATTAGTGTTAGATAACGTTTAATTTATCATAAATAAATTCGATTCAAGTCTTGTGGATGAATATTGAACATGTATTGACTTTCAGATTATACAAAAACTGCAAACAGCTTTCGAAATAATTCACTTTGTCGTTTGTGTAGATGGTGGATATTGGGTGGGGTAGTGGATTGGAGTCATTCAACACCTTCAAAGTGCTCGGTTTACAATGCGACTATTGATAGCTAGAGGCCCGTCCAAAGTGCCATAACGGGGGTGAGAACAGTGTGTTGTGTGAAATGGAATTTGAAATTTTTGGAGACCCCAGAGTGATGTAAAAATACACTTCCAAGAGGGTAAAAACGACGTTTTCTTTTTATTGCATTATACTGAAAATATACTGAAGGTGACAAGTACTGCAATGAAGTTACGTGTTATGGAATTTTATATCCATTTTTATATACATATATACATATCTATGTGCGTCAAAGTAAGGATTAAAATTTCTTGATGGTGACAGTGTAATTTGAATATATCAACTTTTCCATTGGCAAACCGAACAATGTCGCATTTAATAATACAAGCATGAATTAACATTACATGGAAGTAGTGGTGTCATGTATCCTGTTCTCATGTTTGTATTTTTAACGAAACTTCCAATCGAATATATTTTTAATGTTTGGCAAGATATTTTTTTTTGGCTTATTCTTGTCTTCTGGACATTATAAATCTTTATTAAGCAGATATATGTTGTTAGGAAGTTTCAAGGTGTTGTTACAAATTGCCGACCAGGGACGTCTCAAATCGATCACAGGATAATCCAAGAGGGTTCTGAGTTATGTGTTTACAGTATGCCCAGCAGGCAGCTGGGATTTCAGAGATTTCGCTTAACGGTCACCTGACACATTTTGTTTGAAATTGGATTGGTGTGATTGGCAACATATAAAATTGTAATCTAACTGTGCTCAATTTCATACAATAAAAACAAAATATTAACCCTTATTCAGTATTGTAAATATTAAAACTTCAAAAATTTCTATGTGCAAAGAGTTTATGGAATAATTTTTTGATAACTGGAACAGTAGACATCGTCGACAACTTATATAACACAATTGTATTGCGGATAACATATGGGATAAATCCTCATTCTCGACGATCTCCAATAATAAAAGAACGTCGAGTGAAGTTGGCAGCTCGTCATGACGAATATTTCGTTCAGAAAACAATACAGAAATGGAATTTATCACGGCAAGCCGACAGTTTTGGCAGCAGAAAATTGATCGTGGCCTCGTCGGTCGTGGTATTAATGCGGCTTTGTTGAATAAGAACTCAACAGAACTGAAATACGTCCACTGTACATGTGGGGCATATTTTATAAAAGAATAGAACAAACACCCACATAATGGTATAATAAATTTAAAAAAATATGAAGCATGAAGGGTGTTCCATTATAATAACGATAGATCAACACTTGTCAGATGGCATCATTTGTCCTTATATAGATGTTTGATTGTAATAAAGATGGACACACAATGAGACCGTATGGGGTATAATAAATTTTGAATAAACGATTAGACGTTGTGCTATTATCAGTTAATGTTTTAAGTGGCAACCCTCGTAAGTAGAGCTTTAAAGAGGGTGCACGGTCACGTGTTGGAGATAACTGTCATTTCATCCGTCCATCATAAAAAACCTATCTTCTATAAACAGAGAATTTCATAAAGAAGAAATATAAAACTATTGGAAAAAGAAATATATCGTATCAAATAAATTTCTTTACTACCAATTAAGTAATAAATTAATGACGTATAACATTTGTCTATATACAATCCAACAGGAAATTGTTCCGGTTGTATACAATGCGAATGTTTAACATGTGTCTGAGTTGGTTATTAAGTCGACAGAACATTTATATTATGAAACATGAATCAGAATGTTGTATATAAGGCAAAAACATGGTTCATTACCATTTGTAGCGTGCAATTAAAATTAATTCAGTGATTAAGCAGCGACACGAGACGATGGGTTCAGGAATACGCCAGAGATGTCAGGAATGATTTACCTGCCCTCTCTTGGGAACTTACCGCACTACGTATTAATGAGCTGGCAATGGGCCGTCACGGACTAATTAAAGCCACGGTAATTGAGTGGCCGATGTCAGCGAACGGGTTAACCCTCCCTTTAAACCTCCATGATTAGTGACGGTGGTAATGTTAGAGAGAAACGGAGTAGGGTAGAGAAGTAGCTACACAACTATACTATCCACATATATACATCCCGACAACATCCTGCCTTAACGATTTAATTATTTGTGCTACCACTACAACGACCGTTGCACGTCCGCTATCCCCAAGGATAATGCTATAATGGCACACTTATTGCGGTATCAGGACGAAAGCCGTAACGGATGATTATTAAGATTTCAACGAAATTGGATCGATCCTAATAGTGTGTGTGTGTGTGTATGTTAAATACCAAAGTCGAACTTAATGATTATTTCTGTTAATTAATTTTAAATTAATCTACGACTACGTTTCGAGATGAAAATGCATATATTGTCACCTGTCAAGGACACAAATGGTGCCATTTTAGTACACAAGAGAATAAATGGAAATTTATGAATTTTGCAGATATAGTCGTAAAACAAAATTCCGTTGAATACATACTGACACGCACAGATATGTAAGGTAAAAATAGGGAGAGTTTTTGGATAAAACCCCTAAAATGGCAAAGCTTATGCCTACAAGAGACATAGAGCAGTCGAGCAGCAGGAGTGTCATATGTCATAAGATATAAAGCACGCAAAAGACAAATACCACGTATTTTTAGCTGTTCCCGTTAAAGCGAGTTGACAACCATTATGATTTATGAATGACAGCCCAGAACTGAACAGGGCTGACGTCGTTTCCCGTACATCTCAATGAGTAATGTAATTTCATAATTGTCACTCCGACGTCGTTACTGTGATCAAATTACCAGGTCCGAGCAGCATGATTGTCAAATGTACGCTCAGTAAATTGTGATTGATGGTGGCCATTTCCGGCGACAGCGGCACATATTCTATCACCTCGGAGGCCATAAACACGTTTTTATATGCAACGTGACGCTACTCGTACATTGTAACAAGTAGGCGGGTGAAAACAGCCCTCTAGACACGTAAATCACTGCTGTGTGGACATTGCACACGCGGGGTTAATATCCTGTACAGTGATTTATATCGAAATGAAGGAAGACACGCGTTAGGTGCGTCAAAACGGCCACTCCCTTTCAGACAATAGAACAAAGACATATTTCACAGACAGCTCATTTAAAGAGAAAATAAATATAAGTCTATTTAATTAAACTGTAGGAAATCTACACAGTATACAAAACAAATTACCCATGTAAAATATCAAAGGATTCTATTTCAATTCTTCAAATTAAAAGTTTATAAAATCCTGAAATTGAAATAATAAGACGACTACATTATCGTTATAAAATGTAACTTCGACTTATTGTCAGTGTGACGGTATCATGCTGTTCCTTAGAGTATACCATGCCGCTACAACATGACGGATGTGCAGGAAGTTTCCGTAAGAAATGAAGGTGTTGCAAGTTATGAGCTTCATCTATGTGCCGCCTCAAGCGGATATTACCATTCATTCGTCTTCACAGGCCCGTAATATCGTTGATGTCTCGTGTGTTGATTGTGGTTCGGTCTAAATCCGTAACTGGGCCGATTTGTCATCACAATGTTTCTAGTATATCCACGTTGTGCTAGTTTTCCTGCTATTTGATTCTTCTGTAGTTAACCCCTCGCTGTCTCTACCTACACAGTTCACACCAGGGTACGACAAAACGCTTATCTTTCGCATATCAAAACTTAAAATTTTAAATAGAGGGTAAACGCATTTAACCACCACCCTCGTCATCATCCTATCCGTTCGGTTTATTGCCGCCGTTTCGCCTTATCAAACCTTCCAAAATTACTCTTTATGTGCTAAATACTGTGCTTTGCTATTTTAAAATTAGAAGCGGTTGTTTAACCGAGGAAAGTTATGATACTTTTTATATTATCTCAAGCCGAGTAAACCTATTACACTTAAATTTTAAAACAGTCACATTTTCTCGCCCTTATCGTAACCATTACATCTCCAAATGCGTTGCAAACACTCCTGCATCTCTTCTCTTTACTAAAACTGATGACACTGAACTTTCTTATCTTGAAATAAATTAAAATTGCCACACGCTACAACATGAACATAAAATTGTCCATACTTGGCCACCCTATAATCTGTATATATTCACATCAAAAATCCCTAAATAAGCCAATAGAAAAACCGCTTACTCATAAAAGTTTCTTCTCACGTTTTAAAACAACAAAACTGTTTACATTTATAGAGAAGACAATCAATAACTTTCCTAACACATTGGAAAAGGTCTTCTTCTATCAGAATATAACCAAAAATAATATAAAACGGATGATAGTAACCAAGTCTAATTTGTTTACAAAATATCTTATGCGGTACGTGGTCGAGCTTAAAAACGACAGCTCAGTGGTCCTTCTAAAGAAAACAAAGCACCATCATCAACTGACAAGTAAGCTCAGCATCTCACCCTTGTCTTTTATAAACTGTTATCCTGTCACGATTTATTATTTCTTTTATAATAACATTACCACTATATTATACATTAAATGAATAATTTCATCTATAAGTTGATCCGGAGAACTTTGAGATAATGTCGGCATCAATTCCGTACCGTATTCATGATGAAGCATCATTTAAAATTGTGTCAGATTAAATTAGAAATGCTGTCAACAAACCGACAACGATGTTGTCGTAAAATTGAATTAACATTGAGACTAATTCGGTGAATGACAATAGTTTACATTTTTCTTACGATTTAGTATGCATGTAGAGAGAAACATTTGGATGCTGAAGAGAACAAAACACGATGTTGCATTTGTGACTCACATTATTGAATTTGTCACTAAATATCAAGGGGATGGGCTGTAGACACTTGTTAACGAAAAATCCATGATTGGATTAACATCAGTGATATAAATCAGCTAAGTTAGTAAAGCATTGAAAGTGCAATAAACAGGATTAATTCAAGTATAGAATAGACATTTCCATCATTTTCTTGTACTATTAAATTACCATATTTACACGTAAATGTGAATAATTATTACATCGAGACATTCTCTAATATAGTCACAGTCAAAGTATAATGAATTACATTAATGGGCTTGCAAAACGACTGCCTCCCTCCAATTTCCAACACATTACGTACACGAGAATGGGACAACATACTGAAATACGAGCCAGTTAAGTGAATGAAGAAGAGTTTGGAGAATATATTGCTAGTTTTATGGTTGTATAGTGACATGTATTAGCGCATTACCTGACTACCGAACACGCTACGCTATTACCCTGTAAAGTATAAAATCACTTTATCTTTTAATTAATTCTCATTCTCATTAAATGTTATTCTAGTAACCATATTGTACTAAAGAAGCTTTTATAGTTTGCATACAATTAACAATAAGATAGAAAATGATGAATAGCTATTTATTTCCACAATCAGTATTAAATAGATAGGAAATTTAATAAATTTCCTCTGATTATTTTTTTTGAAGAGCAAAAATTGTTGACAGCTAATCTAGAATTTATTAAAAGCTCAAACGGGACCTTAATTGAAAACGCGCATTAAAATTATTTTCCCATAAGCAAAATCGGATAAAGTGCTCAATTCCCTTCTGTACTCACCCTCATTTTCTCCTATACGATCTCTCTTTCCATCAACAACTAGGGGAGAACTGTATAGACACCGGAAAAGCTGCTATTACCGAGTTTCGTCCACCATAGCTACTGAAAACATGAAGAAAAAAAATCAGTTAATTATTGCCATTATTTTAAATAAGACTACACACACACACACACACACATGTGTATGCCACACACAGACATAAATCCAGTCAGTTTGTCGAAAATTTGCTTATTCGCTACACTTTCAAGCTTTATATCGTCTAAAGCTTTGTATTTGATGTGTAGAAATGAACCAATCAACGCCCTCTTTTTATGAAGCTTTAAGGTAATATAAAAACTACGTCTGTTTACGAATGCTTTGTATATGTTTACAGTATTCCTTTTTTCTCATTTTTAGTGAATGTTCATGACATATTTGATTTAATGCAAAACCATGAAATAACAAGTCGCCTTAATGCTGTGGAAAATTTCATCATAAATCCGTTTGTTAGAAATGCGAGTGGATAAAGCAATTCATTCGTTTCATTTCGTCGCCTACATCAAAGTGAATTTTTTATGTTTTTTTTTGTTTTGGTTTTCAAAAGCAACTTTGTAGAATTGAAGTTGAAATGTTGGTAAAGTTGATATAGAATTACTGTGGACGATATGTCATCCGGAAGCGATCACGGGATGCCATCGAATGTAGCAGGGTGAAGTAAGTGGTCCCAAAGCCGTACTACTAAATTATCTACTCAGAGGGTTATAGTCTTGTGGAATCTAAAGAGTCAGAGAGAGAGAAAGGGCCAGTCTGACCACTAACCATTCCAGCTTTACCACTAACTATCCTGGGATTGTGAGTGGATTAATTGCGGGCCAGTGGGACCATTTACTGTTACCGCGACAATAGACTCAGATATAAACTCGGAAGGAATTACGCTGTCGCCGGTGTGGCCGTCAACATCTATATAAATAAAATCCCTCTGGTCACATAATAAAACATTGTAATCACAGGATTTCGGAATACGTTGTAATCGTTATCAAGACAAAACGAAAACAGTACGTTATTGATCATTTTTAATCGGTGTAATAAATAGAAATGAATTTTGAAATGAAAATAACAGCTGATTATATTCTTTTGAATTCGGGGTAATTCATCAAGGTGTCCTTTTAAAGGCAACTGTTTGAACACAGCAATGAATGATGAATGTTCAGTGACATGCAACTGGGTGTCATTTAGGAGTTTGC
The DNA here is from genome assembly GCA_028455855.1 of Meloe dianella. Taxonomy (NCBI): domain Eukaryota; kingdom Metazoa; phylum Arthropoda; class Insecta; order Coleoptera; family Meloidae; genus Meloe; species Meloe dianella. Next base: position 2,221,294 of record JAPTHL010000060.1, read on the forward strand.
ATTTCTCAGACTTTTCATTTGTAGTTCTAAAGTAAATTAATTATCAGCATCAAGAAGAAATGAGATTGTGTCTGAGATGGCATCTAATGGATCATTTTTCAAAATTAATGACAAGCAGTCATTTTATGTATTTTTCTTATATTCATCGAGTATAGTTTAGCTGCATCAGACTTAATATCGTTTACTGTTTGATTTTGGCAGGGATAAATTCTTTATCAATTTAATCTCGATTATCAAGTCCTGTGCGCACCACCCTTGTCTCGAGAAGTCAGATGATAAACGACGTACTCATAGTAATTGCCTTCAAAGTTATGGCTCATGGCGTCTATGAAATATGGTATCGTTCTGCACGCAATTACTGAGGGGTTATTTATCTTCGCAGAAGCGAGAGAGAAAGACATCGAGAACTCCCAAAGCTCCGGTGTAAGTTTAAACGGTCGCTTCCTCATTCATAGCCTCTTTATCGTAGTGTCGGTGTCGGTATTTGTAATCGACCCCTAAGTTTTGTCGTTCTGATAAACGACCGCGCAGCTAGCTGCTGGACAATGTGGAATTTGTTTGGATGGAGTTTATCATGTAAGCATCCAGAGCTCGCCACACTGATAATACCGCACAGGTCTTGATTTATCACCACAAATAGCGCTCCTTTAACAAGATAGGATTACTATACGCAGAGCTTGCTGGGGCGTAGTTGCTGTCTGTTCACAAATGGACTTATTCGAAGCGTTCAACTTTACAACTGCCATATAAGTTGTTTAGAAGTCCGTACAAAATTTAGTTGAACTTTATGTAAAGTAGTCACTTTTGTGGTAAAAGAAAATTGCGAACAATCTCGTAAATTACACAAGCTCTTACATGAATTTAACAAATCTATAAACATATACAACCAACTGCAATTATTATAAAAAAAAATCAAATGCATATTGAAAAATTCATAATTTCAAACCAATATAGACAGATGACATTTGGATAAAAGAATAATAATTACGCTTTTTTTTATCGCCATTCAATCGTTGTTTAGATTTTGCATTAAATGAAAATAAATAAATTTGAATGTTCGAAATAGAAATCGGTGCTATAAATCGTTGAATTTTGTGCCACTATAAATATTGGGATAATCGAAAAATGTCAATCACAAGTACCGCAGAAATATTGAATGGAATTTAAATCAACAAAATATTTCCATTAAAAATTGTCATAGGAATCCAACGAGCATATATATGTGTCGTTATATATTTCATTTCAACAACACGTCCACATTTCTACAAATGTATTTTAATATTATAACCTACACGGTGTCCCATTTAAGCTAATCTGTTTTGACATGTCACCATTATTTCTTTCGATAATTAAATTATTCTTTATACCTTGTCTATTTTGATTTGGTCAACGTTACTTGCATGCGGTAATAGTTACTGTTGCAAAGGACAAGGTTTTCAAAATTTGTCCTTAACAAACGAATGGTGATATGTTTGATCATCGTAAAGTCAATCTTTTCAAACCGAAATAGACAAAGTATAAATCAGATACTATGTGCAATCAAATATGCTAAAGATGATGAGGAAAGCATTTTTTCTGCTGATTAACATTAATATAGCTCGTTTTATTAGTTTATTGTTTTATTAATTTGTGTAAATTTTATTAAAATGAGTACAGAAGACAATCAACATTTACAAAAATCTATCACCAATAAACAGTGCATCATCGAACCCCCTGGTATGGTTGATATTTCATTGGGAAAAGGTAAGTTTTTCTCCTACAAATTATGTGAAGAAGACAATTTATTGATTTTTAGAAGATGTGAAATCTGTTAATGAATTGAAAACACGAAAAACCCAATACGTTTCTTCAAAAGCTATCAAATGTGGAATATTCGTAATTTTTTTTGTGTTGATATTAATTTTTCTAATTCAACAAGAATTTGTTCAAAAATATTTCTACAACACTAAGCACAACGTCATCCAACATAAAACTGTAATTAGTAAAGATTTAATAAAAATCTGCTTATTGACAAGAACGTATGAAGATTGTTGTTATTTGCTGTCGGAGCCGGAAAAATGTGATATTGATGTGATTATAAAATTATTTTCTCGTATCAATACCGACCTGAAATTCAGAACGAAGCGACAAAATTTCAATTATCAACCAGATTCCGGTGATATTGATCCAAATTATGATCGAAACTATAATTCACCTGAAATGTATCAACAAACACCATATTTTGACTATACGGATTCGCAAAATTATCAGAAATTTTACGATAATCACGATTTTAATATGCCAGAATATTATCAAACTGAAAATCAACAATCCAACTATGACAATGCTGGATTTGCAATAGATGGAATTGCGCCGGAAAATTACAATTTAGGGCAAATTCACAGCAATCAAGAATTTCATAAGAATCTAGTTGATCCCTATCTGGACAATAAATTTGACTTGATGAATGACAACACAGACAATCCTTTAAAAACACATCATTTTCATCAAATTTCCAATTACACTAAAAGTAAAACCCAAAATTCAAATATATCAAACGCTGAAAATCTAAAAAGCAGTACAAATATTTCGACGATTGATAAAAATAAAGTGAACATTTCAAATACCAATTCTACTAAATCTGAAAATGTAGACAATTTACGAATTAGTCAAAATCAAGAATTTGAAATAAAAACAAAGGCAGATTCATTCCAGACAATAACTGAAGATGTACAGTCGAATCAAAATCGTGTTATCAACCCTTTTATTATGTGCCCAGTTGTAACAAGAGCTGCAAGTACATCAATCGTTAATGCTCTTCAACAAGCACAACAACAGCCACCTTTATATTTTATGAGTCCACCAATACATTCTTTACCATCACCTTCATCATCTCAATTCCAGTTTAATCCTTATACGGCTTATAATTTCTACCCTTACTACAATAATTATCCTGCATCTTATCCTCAGATGGTTAATACGTTCGCAAATCAAAATTCTTTATCAAAAACTCCAATTCAAGTCGCAGGACAAGATGGACAATATTATATCTGTAATCCAATACCGCCACCAAGTAGCGGTATTGTAAATGTTCCTGGAGTTGAAATTCGACGAAATTCTGGACAGCTAAACTTACAAGAATTAGTAGAAGCCACCCCAAAGTTCTTCAGGTATTCGCCTTTTTTAATTAAAGCTTAATATCCCTTCAAAACAATCGTATTTTAGTAATCTCACAAGAGAAGCTATAGAATGTCCATATGGTCAATGGTCATGTTTCGATGGTAGCAAATGTATATCTGAAAATTTAGTATGCAATAATGAAGTGAATTGTCGTGATGCCAGCGATGAGATGTTGTGTTCTTGTCGAGATCGTGTCGGCGAAATGCGACTTTGTGATGGTTTTTTCGATTGTCCAAACGGTGAAGACGAACAAGGCTGTTTCGGTATTTATTCCAAAATTAATCATCAAGAATTCTATACAATTTGTAAATGTAGGTTGTAAGGATGACGAAATAAATTGTGATGATTGGACGAAATACCGAAAAGGTACTTGCATACAAATCCAACAACGTTGTGATGGTATTAAACAATGTGAAATTACTGGAAAAGATGAAGAAGATTGTTCGATTTTGACTGATCAAATAGGGCATCAATCATTAAATCGTATATCAAATACAGTTGGATTTCTTCATAGAAATTTTAAAGGAGTTTGGTATCCAACTTGTTCAGGTTCAGAGATTTGGGCAATAGATGTTTGTAGAACAGAAGCAGGTCCGAGTGAGATGTAAACATAAAATTTAGGAATCAAATATCAAAAGTGTATACAATTTACAATTTTAGGCTTCCTAAAGTACAAATGATGGTTACGGATGCTGACTACAGTGGCTCCTTTCTTGATATTTCATCAAATAATCAAATGACTCTTATTGATACTTGTTTGAAAAATCAGGCAACTTTTGTTCAGTGCGCACCAATGTATTGTGGTTTAAGAATAACAATAAAAAATCCTTACCGTTCTGAAGAAGTAGATACTAGTGTTGAAGAGTTACTAGATCGATTTCAGCATCTAAGAATAACTGCAGAAGTTTCAGACGATATCAAGGAGAATTTTACGGAATCCTTGGAAGATGAATTAGTTGGTGATTCTAGAGTAGTTGGAGGTAAAGCTTGTCAACCAGCATCTTGGCCATGGGTTGTATCAATTTACAAAAATGGTCTATTCCACTGCGGCGGTGTCTTAATTAATGACCTATGGGTGCTAACTGCTGCGCATTGTGTTGATAAGTATTGGTTTTATTACTATGAAATTCAAGCAGGAATGTTGCGCCGTTATTCCTATTCACCAATGCAACAAACACGTTCGACTGCTTTAGCCATACCACACGAGAACTATAATAAGAAAACGTTAAAAAATGATATCGCTTTGATGAAATTATCATCTCCGATACGTTTTAATAGATATGTGAGACCGATCTGTCTACCATCAGAAGCAACAGCTGGACGAGATTTCATTTTAGGCCCAGCTACTGGTACTGTCTGTGTTGCTATTGGTTGGGGTGCTACAATAGAACATGGATCTGATCGTAAGAGACTTTTTTAAACTTTCATTTTTGTAATGAGGCATAATTAAATTTTCAGCTGATCAACTGAGACAAGTCGAAGTTCCTATCATGGGACGATGTAAACATGCTGACGATGTAGAAGGTGATGAGATATGTGCTGGATTAATAGAAGGCGGTAAAGATGCATGTCAAGGTGATAGTGGTGGTCCCTTAATGTGCCGCACTGTCAACAATCCAAGTCAATGGTATTTGGCTGGTATTGTCAGTCATGGTGAAGGTTGTGCCCGACCTAATGAACCAGGAGTGTACACAAAAGTCAGTAAATACCTCGAATGGATCAATACGAATACCAATAGTAATTTTCATGCAAGAGCTCCTTTACAATCATGCCCTGGATACATTTGTAAAGCTACAGGAAAATGCCTTGCCAAAAAAAAACGTTGTGATAAAATCGTTGATTGTTTATTAGGAGACGATGAGATGGATTGTTGGGCAACAAAAGTGCATCCACCAATTTTCTTTCTTCGAGCACAAACAAAGGGACAGAAAAATTCTTTTATCTTAGGTGCAACACCTCAAAGGGCAACTAGTAAAAATGAAACACAAGAAACATATTTTAGATGTAAAATGTAAAACATTCTTGTGAGTTTTTAGATGAAAATTGATTCGTGTATTTTGTAGAATGCTACAACTTATCTCTTACGATAAAGTATGTGATAGAATTCAAGACTGTGAAGATGGTACAGATGAAATAAATTGCTCTTGTGTTGATTACCTTCGTATTTCTAATAAGGATGCCATCTGCGATGGTATAACTGATTGTAAAGATTTTTCAGATGAAATGGATTGTGGTAAATTTCTTCCATTATACCTTTTTGTTTATTCCACTTTACATTTGATCAATTCCAGCAACGTGTAATTCTGGTTATTTGTGTCGGTTAAGTCAAACTTGTATACCATTATTTCAACGTTGTAATGATAAAATAGATTGTGTTAATGGTGAAGATGAATGGGATTGCGGTGAGTTTCGTTTTATCAAAAAATTAAAACAGTCCCATTTAACACCATCAACAAACGAAAATCTGTGTATATCCATCTGATTTCGATTTATTCTTTACAGTGGCCCTTACTGATGGCAAGACATTAACACTTGACAGTGATTTACGTCCTGTACAAACTGTGAAAGGTATAATTACAATCAATCGTTTCGGTATCTGGAGACCACTCTGCACCAACGCATCTGACAACGCTCCATCTATTGCCACAAATGTGTGCAATTTGTTAAGTTTCGAAGAATACACGATTTACCATAAATTATCCGTGCAAGATAAGCAACTGCATGTCACAATTGACGTTGGTTTTCCACCAAAAACTCCAAGGAAAATCAAATAAAACCAGTTGATGGTGATACTTGTAATGGATTGCTAATCAAATGTTTAAATCAATCGATAGTACACCAAGTGTTTGAAGATAATAATAACACCAATAGAGGAGAACTTTATAATGCACCATGGAGTGCATTGATTTATGCTGATGGTAAATTCAGATGCGCTGGGACTATAATCAGCGATAGACGGATACTAACTTCCACAACATGTCTTCAGGGACTCTTGTAAGGAACAATACAACTATTATTGTAATATTACTATTGGTGCTATAATCATAAAATTTCCAGTCCGGAATTCAATTATGTAGCTACTTTATTAGGCAGAAGTGGAACCGATTTGGGTGTGGAAAGTCCTCATGAACAAACATTGTCTATTTCCAATTGGATTACATTGAACAATACTGACATTATTGTATTAACAACAAATGAACGAATCAATTTCACTCGATATATACGACCGGCTGCACTGACCACAAGGTATTCTATTAAGATCAATTAATTAATTAAACACAAAATTCTCTAATAAATTCCTTATAAAAAGGACCCGCTTTTTAAATGAAACATGCATAGTAATCGGTCTGGAAAATGAACGGATGCGTTTTATATATTTAGAAGCAAAAAACTGTAGCCGTAATTCTAGATGTTTCTATTTATCACCACAAAACAAGGAAAATCTCCAGGTTAACACAATAAATTGTACCCTAAATAAATCCTACTTAAAAACTACTTTTAGGATTTACATTCCTGGACTGGAACAATAACATGTCTATCTAGATACAACTGGTATTTTGCTGGAGTTTTCAATAATATGAACGATAGAAAACTAAAATTGCCCAAAGTAAAATTAATGAAGGACCAAATAAAAGATCTACCATGTAAGAGGCTAATCTAACATTTCCAAAATTAATCAAACAAAATTGCAGGTAACCACATAGATCCACCGACATGCCCTCATTTTCGTTGCAAATTAGGCGATTGTATTGATAAAAATAAAATTTGTAACGGTATTCCGGATTGTCGTGGCGGTGAAGATGAGGATTTTGACTATTGCCAATCCTGCCACCTGACGGATAGCTGTGGTAAGCTTTAGTTACACCATTACCAGTTAACTATTCGAAAAGAGCTTATATTATGACCATCTCATTATAGATGGCGTTCTAATGCTATAACTTGATCATTGTTAACAAATTTTTGCAAAATTTTAGCTTGTAATTCGCTTGAGATGAAATGCAAGAATGGTAAATGTGTCACCAAAGAGGCTTTCTGTGATCGTTACAATGATTGCGGCGATTTCTCTGATGAACCTGCTATTTGTTCTTGTCGAACATATATGGAATTAGCACATCCAGAAAAAGTATGTGATGGTATTGTAAATTGTGAAGATAGAACTGATGAAGATCCACAATTTTGTGGTTGTAAAAAACAACAACTTAAATGTGGAGAGTAAGATTTCTGTATCTTATCAATTTAGATTTACAATTAATCTGTAATTTTAGAAATGATTTGTGTTTTTCTAATGAGATGCTCTGCGACGGTTACAAAGATTGTCCAAATGGTCAAGATGAGAGTCTCTGTTACTCCTTGAAAACAAATCCGACAAAGTTTGTTGTTATTCGAGTTAACGATCTAAATTAAACTGTAATTATGACTTTCACAGGTATAATAGTGGTGAAGTAATGAAACGTACAGCTGGCCTTTGGCATGGTGGTTGTTTCACACAAAACTATACAACAAATCAATTAGAGGAAATTTGTGAACAATTGGGCTTCACCGGAGGCAGTGCCAGACAATTACCAATACCCGAAAAACAAGATTACATAACAGCAAAACCTGTAATGGACACTTTTCAAGTTGTATGGATACGACAAATGAAAGGCAATCGATTTAAATTATCGTTTCGAACAGGAAATGATCCTTATGTAAACTTGACAAAAGATCCATCTTGTTATCGATTATTCATTGAATGTTTATAAAAGTTTTCCAATTTTAATAAAATTATCCAGAATATTACATTATTTTAGATCGATATTTTATTATTCAGGGCAGTATCAGTTTCTTTTTTTGTAAAGCTTCCCGTATTTCCTACATACGTCACGTTTGCTTACATTTTTTTTCAAGTGTGTATCACTGATGTGGTGTCGATTAGCATTTTATTAACATACACATTATTTACACACCAATTTAGTTTAGTGTTGAAGTATTGGGCGGGCATTGACCCGAAGAAACCGTTGAGCGACCAGGCCCAGGAATGTTGTTGGTGTGTTCTGCAAGAAGTATAACCCTCTAGAGGATACTTCTGTATACAGTCAACTGGATGTTGGTCAAGGAGGACACCATACATGTATACAGTACGATTGAAATTTGAATAACCCCCCATTTAAGACCTATAAACTTGATATAATTCGACTTGAGCTATTATTTTTCTTTAATTCGGATAGGTTTATTGGTGCAAATATTAAATAAATTAAATTCTAACGGTAAATTATAATTCACCAATTAACTGATACACTTTAGCTTTATAAGCTATTACCTACATATTTTTTCTAATACAATTAAGTCGTTCTCAATAGTTATCCAGAATTGATGCTTAACTCTTATTAGACCGTGCAGTTATACAGTTTGTTGGTGATTTGGTTCATAACTTACAATAATTTTTATCACTTCTTTTGAAAACTACCGAAAATCCCAGAAATTCAACAAAAGTCACGTACTTACACACAAGCGATAACACTAATATTTTCAAATATAATAAACAGGTGTTCGTTATTTAAAACGATACAAAACAGGTGACAAATATTCATTCCGGAAAGTGCAAAAAGAGGATTACGTTGTAAATATGTCTATTTACCTACCACTGAAATGTTAACAATAGATAAATATTGGTGTTTATTATTAAGAATTGCAATAGGTTTTTGAAAATGATATTTAGAAAAAATTGAAAAAATGCCGTTGTTTCGTTTTCGTTCAGTTTTTTACCTGAACTAGCCGTTTTTGGTTCATCATGTACTACTATGAGAGATAATCTTTTATCTACGGGTTCGTTTTTTCTACCTGCATCGAAATCACTGTGAATAAACACATCAATTTTAATAAAAACAAAGGGAAAATCGAAAAATCACAACAATAACACTTCATTGTATTTTTAATTGTAGAAATAAAATTATTATAAAATTATTCATGGTTTATTAATAGTAAATATAGAGAAAATATCTTTCTCCCCACTTTTTACCTGTCTTGATGCGAGAACTAAGAAAGCACCTGAGTTGTTGTTTGCCAGTACTGTGGAGGTGCCATCAACGTACAACTAGACCAGACAGTACCGCGAGTGTTTTTTTGTGTTTTGTGCTTTTGTTTAGTGAAGCTTTTATATTTTTAATTCAAATAATAGAAATACGAAAAATAAACAATCCATAAATGAGATTTATTAGATTTAACATTGAAGTTTCATCTTAATATTAAGTAAGTTCCAATAAAATTAATCTTATAGGTGTCTGTCTTAAGTTAATTTAAGGATTTGTATTACTAGTCTTATAACGTTATGGTAATAATAATTAATTGAGGATAATTAGTATTTACGAGGTTATTATTCCGAATGCTGTAAAGTTCAGAATTGTTATTTCTTTAAATTAAAGATAGACGTCGTTGCATCATTAAATTAGTAAAGGACGATGGAATGTTCACCACACCCCAAACAACAATGCTGTATTAGATATATCAAAACATTTTTATGAGTGGCTTTTTTTGGATATTCATCCAGGATATTTTCACGGTTATTGTTTATTGTTACTTTATTTTGCCACCAGAAATAAACAAATTAATTGTAAAATTGTGAACTTCCAGTTATCAAGTTGAATTTGCCGTTATTCTAATAACAAGCAAGGACAATAAATGTTGACCTTTCATAATAGAATCGGTGCCAGTAGCGTAAATCACAGAAAATCAAGAAGGATAAATATTTGTTATAATTTTTATGAAATGTTTTGATTTTGTTATAAACAACTTGTTGTATTTAGAAAGTAAACCTATAGTGTTTAAATTACGATTTTTGACCGAATGTTTATTGAAAGTATCTACCTATAAGGTAAAAAAATCCGATGCCGTTAGCGATTTCCGATAGAATCTTGAGAAAAAAAAACAATTAGAAAACTTAAATATTTGTTGTCCTAAAATCAAGCCACATCGAGCTTTCCCTAAATTTATTATCCATTGTGGAAAAAATGAGTCCTTATTCATTTCTATAAATTGGTAAGTAGTTTAAGTCAACAATCCTTAAACTTTTCTATTTATTGATAAAATTACTTACGTAAATAAATGAAAGTCAAGGTTATTATATATATATATATATATATATATATATATATATATATATATATATATATATATGTACGTAATTGTCTTGAACGAAAATTGTAATTGTATATAACTGTAATTATTTATTATTATGAGTTATACGTTTCTATATTTAATTAAAACCGGAAGGATCTACATCGTATATGCTTACTAAAAAGTATCAACAATTAAAGCATTTCCGCTAATATTGAATATCAATTCAATAACGGCATCTATTTCAGGTGACTTCAATAGTCAATCAGGCGATGAACTTTAAGGAACTTCCTATTCAAAATTTGAATTTTCTAAACGTATTGTTATTAGGAAATGTTATTATTTAATTGAATTAACGGTGATTTGTACTACAATTCGTATTCTTAACAGGAATTTGCACTCAAATTAACAATTTCATAATTGAAACCATACAATAGTAGTTATAAAGAAACGGCATCAATAATTAGAAAGAAAACATGGAAATAGAATTGATGTGTATGTATTCTTGACATGAAGAATGCCTTTATAATGATGACGATGATGACGATGACTGCCGCTATTGTATAATTTTAGCAGCTCCAATCAAAATAATTAACAATTCTAATCACGATGATTGAATTTATTAGAAAACAATCGAAATAACAATCACTGAATCATCATTTCTTTTACGATTTCTAATCAATGAAAATCTTCCGTTATTTATTTACTTTATTAATTCTTTGAAATAATTTGCCAATTATTATTGAGGAAAACAAAAAATCGCAAACTGGCTCAATAAATATTCGAGGGCAGTGTCCGCCAGCATTAAACTCATAATATACACAACAATCAACTATCGTCCATGTCAGTGGGTCATATAAATGTTTCTTTACAATAAGCCGGATCTTGTTGCAACGTTTACCTACACTGACATGGCATCAATGCAGGAAGGACATTATGTTTCTTTTGAAAACTTGTCTTTGTTAATATTCTAAAAGTTTTCTATTATTTAATTTTAGATTGAAACGCATATATAAAGGTGCTATTTTGATGGATTTTTAGAAAATATGATCACTATTAGAATTTGAGATCATCTCGAATTATCAGTATTGAATAGGTTTAAGAAAGCGATTTTTCAATATTTGCAGAGAATTCTTGGAATAATCATTCTCTGAGTCAACCATAATAGTGACTAACACAATCCTCATCGTCATTGTTTTTATCATAATTTGACTTTTCAGTTTGGAAAAGAGTGGTGATTCCAAAATTAATCAATAATTAGAGAACACACGTATTCACTTCCTTTGAATTTCTCAATGGACCTCTATTTAAGGTCAAGGGTTTCTCAAGTCAACTTAAATTTACCCGAATAGAAGACTTAATTGTGCACCTCTCTAATTAAAAGAGTTTTACGTTTATCGGGTTTATGTTGAATTAGGAAACGATCACATCTAACAAGAGCTTAAGAATATGGAAAACAGCCGGAACCGAAACAAACAATTTGTTTCATGTGGTATATAGCAATAGTGGTTACATTAGAGAGGGTCTTCAATATTCTATTTTTTTACGGTTAATTTCCTTGTTACTTTCTTAAATTTGATGACACATCAGAATACCTTTATAACAAATATTTGGTATGAGGAAAATTTGAAAAGAATGGGTGGGTATTCCCGGAATTCTTATACAAACTTTGTGTCTTTATTTGTAAAGGTTACTGGTTTTTACTTAACACAATTTATTGGTAAACAAATCCTGAGCTTTCTTGTGCATTCTGTGCTTATTTTCGAACGTAACCGTATCAAATTGTGTATTTATTTTGAAAAATCCTACATCCATATCAAAGTCACTTGTCAATTTTATTTGACCAATTTATACGCTTAATCATACAGCATCAAATTACAAACAGGTTTATCTGATTGTTTGACAGTCACGGTGATATACCGAAGAAGATTCGCTTCCTCAAAAGAGTATCAAATGGATAGAATTAATTTTTAAACACTGTTTACTGGGACAATCAGTATTTCACTTCTGAGTTGTGAATTTACTGTGAATAGTGCATTTCGTTTTGTTTGTTTTATTTTTTGTTATCGAAAACATGATTTATATGACTTTGTTTTCATGCGTTATTAATTAATAATGCCTCACCTCAAAAATGATCACTGTGCTTTCAATAGAAACTCTTTCTTCAAGAAGATTTCTAATTTATCTTCAACAGCACGTATTTTTTGTGTGTTTGGTTTTGTGTTTTCAGCTTCGTAAAATTCTCTGAAATAGACGAAAATTTTATGTGTTGAAATTGTATTTCTAAAGTACATAAAGTTATAGTTCAAATTTGTAGTCGTGTATGAAAAAGGAGAAATATATTGAATAGTTTTGAGACAATACACCCAGAACAATTCTAACTGAAGCAGAACAAACTGACCAGAATAGGTCCAGTTTGGAATTTCGAAATAAAAAAAAACGAAACATCTACCTGGTTTGGAGGTAAACAAAACACTAATAATAACTTATTTTAAGAGATAATAAATAGCATCTATTTTTTATTATTATTAGAAGCGATTTTTTATGGTTTTACATCTAGTGTGAATTAAATAAAATACAACTTTCTACAAAAAGTAATTGGGCGTGCAATAATTACATAATTTGAGAAAAAAAAGGGAATTGTTACATATAATATTTAACTATGATGTGTTTTGATGAGAAACAGAATGTGTTTTTGCGTAAGAGTTTTTGTTGATCATCAACTTTGAGAAACATCACAATTAGCTATTATTTAAAACCATAATGTGAGAAAGCATAAAGTTTTCACTTGTGATTTGGTTCCTGTTTTGTTTCAAGATCACAAACAACAGACAACAAAATGAAATTAAATTTTGTCTGCAAAAATTTTCAGTTTATCTGCTTTTGTATTCTATCTGAAAAATCATTTCACTTCTACGTTATTTTGTTTGTTATTAGATTTAAATGCGATTTGTCGTTATATACCTGACTGTCTATTTATTTTATTTCTTTTATCAAAGAGCATAGAACTCCTATGAACTTCCTTTAAAGTATAATTTCCTAACTGATAGTAGGGAATTGAAACGTGCCACCAGTCGTATAGACGAGTTTTGAATTTTTTAAACAATTTCCTTTTATTGAAAAACAATAGTATTTTTGAAATATGTAAAGGTGTGTAGCTTGGTTGGAATACCTTGACTACTTTCAATCGAATGATTCTAAAATAATTATCTTGCAAATACAGAATCTGTCGCTTTGAAGGTGAATTTCAACAATTTTACCTTCAACGATATAATAGCTTTGTTCTTCCTACTTAACTTGCATGGTAGGATGGTCGTTGGAAGGAATATCGTAAAAGAATTGATTAGAATTATCCAACGAATGTTGTTATTAACATATTTAGTATAAATATCATTATAATTTCTCTGATATTTTGCAATATTTATGGTATTATGTGTAATTAAATCTGGTCTATATCAAGGACTCTATTGATCAATCATAATTGTATCTACTTAATAGCAATTAAGAATGGAAATGGAATGAATATTACCATTTCATTTACAGAAATTAATTGGGTTAAAAAGTTAAGCTCTAAATAAAAACAATAAAAAATAACAAATTGGTAATATGCAGCAACAAAAAAACAACAACGATTTATTAAATTGTTTATGAATCCAATTTAGTTTATAGAACGTAAAGATTTCTAACTATAACATAAGTAAAAGTTTTATTGACTCCATAAATATGTGTATCAAAAAGCCGGAAATAAATAATTTTATATTTGAGAAATAATATCTCTTTCGTATTCTCAACAAAATTCGGTTTCTCTGAGCTTTTGTACAACAATAAAGACTAACCCAGGACCACCTACAGGGATATCCATTAGATACAACAACATAACGCTCGTAGTTTTTATGAAAAACTCCATCGTTATTCCTTAAATTATTTGTGTGGCCAAATGCGTCTCGGAACCAAAGAATTCATGTTGCTTGAAATAATTGGTCTGTCTACTATCGTATGTGACATTTAATTTGACATTTGCGTCCATAATTACAAATTGTAAAGAAAATAATGAATTAGGTCATCGTAAATTGTAACTGCAGTAAGACCTGCGTATAATGACTCTTAGAGTTTCAAAATATTCTGACTAGAACTTAATGGGAAGTAACAAGTTTTCCATACACAGAATTTTGATGATTTCTAGTCTATAAGCAGAAAAGCGTAGCCTAAGTGACATATATTCTATCACTTGTGCCTGTATCAAATTAAAAATAATGCTATACATATTGTCCTTCGATGGTTGAGTTCTTTAATTAGCGTCCAATTAACAACTGAAATTATCTTAAACACGAGACAGTAAAAAAACGATAACAAATAAAAAAACTAGTGGGAAGACAAGCGAAAGGTGACTTTGTAGTCTACTTAATCCACACTTCCGCGAGGAAATTTGATTCAATACACTGTGTATTTGTCCGAGAGGTCATCCAGTACAGTTGCATTAGACAATTTAGGTTGTAGTCCTTTCCATATAAAGAAACCCCTGATAAATAACAACCTCTATTATTATTTTCGAATATAATATTTGGTAACACAATACACCATCAATTTAGGAAAAATGTAGGTGTACTAAATTTGGTATGTGTGAGTGCGCTAATAATAAAATAATCCAATGGCGTAACTCTTGAATAAGGCAAGGCATTTTAATAATCAACAATGGATCCATCTTAATTTATCAAAAAAAAATATCTTAAATATTAAAACAAAACAGTAATAATAACTGTAAAAAAAATTTCAGAATTAATGAAGTATTAGTCATTTCGCCTTGACATTATTAAAATTATAGAGGATACTCACGATTTATTCATCTTCTTATTTTCGTTTTACTATAAATAGATATTTACGAAATATTTTTACTAAAATAATGATTTTCTTTACAGGGGATGCTGATACGGATACAGGCGGCCACTGTGGTCGCCATCCTAGTCTTAATTAGGATAGTTTTAGCACAGGTAAGTTCCTAATTAAATTCATATTTACAATTGAGGAAAAAAAAATTATATCGTTTTACATCGACCTAATATATTTCTAGTTAGTTGTGATATGATCATAATATAGAAATTCCAAGGTAAACGACTGCTTTAAACATATAAATATTGATAGAAGTTATTTTTATAACTCGCATAAAAAGTACATACTTTACGTACGTGTTAAACACAACATGATTTTGTATTGTTGTTTTTTTTTCAATTACAGAATTCCACAAGTAGCCTGTTCGCTTGTCCCAATGGTAAGTCAATGATATTGTGTACATAATTAGATCGTTCTTGAAATTGTAATCTCACTGTGAACTATTTTTAATAACGCAAATATAACCGTACTTATTAACGGTAATGTAAAACAAGGCTACTGATGATGATAATGATGTAGTAGTGTGACTTTCTGTTGAGTCATTCTATTGATGAATCGATAATCTTTAAATAACAATTGAGAATTTTCAAAAACTGTTGGAAATTACCATCATTTCAACAATTATACAAATTGTAGGAAATAATCAACTGTGGTTTGGGTTGCCTTCAAAGTATTAATGAGCATACATCATGTTTATGTAAAATAATACAAATAATAATAATAATGCAAAGTGTCACGGTTATTGTGACCACAATCTATACGGCATTAGTTCAAAAAACTTGCTACACTTGAAGAAAATTCCATTCAAATATGGATAATTTATGTTTCTGGCTTATTGTTAGAATCCGAATAGGAAATAATCAGTCTGTTACAAATTGGAAATTTGTGTAATAATTTTCAATTATTCACAACTGGAACGGTAACAGTTAATATTATTAATGATTTAATTTCAAATAATTACTATACAGATGTTTATCGACAATGATTAATAACTGTATTGAAATTATTACTTTCGAACGAAAATTAAAAAAAAAAATAAAAAGAAAACATCCAGTTTATTTATTCTGATATGCCGGTAAATTTCCAAAGACTGTTCAAAATTGATTTTCTTCACAAAAATCTGTTTATCACACAATAAAGAAATAGTTTATTTAATATTATTTTGAATTTTAATTGCAACATCTTAAGTTGAATGGAATTTATTTTGTGAAAGTACTCCCGACTGTACACATGACCTTTAGAGCCATTGTAGAAGACTGATCAAAACCACATTGGGATCTAAATAATAATAAAAAAATCGAAAATTCCCCACATGTAAATACAACACGACAAAACAAGATTTTTGATTGCATTCTCCTTAATTAAATAATTACTTAGATTTACGCAAAAAAAATCGTCCGCTTGCATTAATGATTCGGTTATGTAATTGTTTTACCTTCACCAATTCATTATGTAATGTCATAATAAAACGCAAAATAACGTCAATAATCGTAGATTTTCACCTTCGAATCACTATTTCTAGTAGAATGTTGTCTTAGATCGCATATTTTATTCGAATATAAGAGCATGTGTCACTCTTAAGAAAACGAACGAGTTAATTCGGTAATTAAAAATTGTATCCATGCCAAGTGGGCAATTGAAACATGGATTTGAGTGAATTCCGATTTTTTTTTCATTATCATAATAAGGACACCAATTCGGATTTTTAGAACTGTGACAAATACTCAGATTTGTAATTTCGTACATTTGAATTTTTGTCTAGAAAATGCAAACATCATAATTATGCTGTATGCAATGATGCTACGGTTTTTGCATTATTTATAAGCCTGACCCTAAAGAGAATTGTAAGATTCAAAACAATCTAAAAATAACGACGTAGAAGGTGGCATTTATAGGAGACTTCATATAAGCCATCAAAACCAGCATGATAATTATGGTTGCGGTATACAAATGATTGGATAATCAAAGCGGTAACGGCTTACATAAAACGGTCATTGGTTGCATTTACCACTTTCTCTTCTAGTTTGTCAAATTCGAGTAATATTAACTTTTGGCAATATAAACTTTTGTTGTAGTTGACAAAATGAAGATCATCCTTTAACGCACTAAAAATTACACTTAGGACTACAGGAAAATCAAGAATAACTCTAACCATGTTTGTTTCTCTTTAATTACAGTTTCTAGCAAAGGATTAACGTTTACCTATAGCCGCTAGAGAAATGTCATATTGTTAGATCTTTGAAGCACTCCAAAAAATTCAAAATTTTGTTCATCGCAGCTGTACTTTCTTTAACTGTAACGCCCTTCCAACGGCTATAACAGTTTTTGTATATTGCGAAATAACAAACTGGAAAAAATATATGATTTGTCCCTTTATACGTAGGTATTTTAAAATACAACTGAGAAATTGCCAAACTAACAACTTATAAAGTCTAAAGTTGCAAAGATGTGGATTTATTTGGCGAATACAATTAAATAAGACAGACTTAAGCTGTGGGGAAACAAGTCCACGTAAAAAACTCACTGAATCCGTGAGCTAAATGTGAAAAAAAAACTGTAAAAATCACTAAACGGAAGTCTAACGAAATTATCAAAGACAATGTAGATTGTATGATAACTCCTATTGTGAATTATATAAAATTAATTTATGTAGTATTATAACCGGACTGATATTTCGATTAAAAATTACATTGCAAATAAATGAAACCGCATAATAATATCATTGCGAATGTTCATCGTTTTGGAACGGCTACACTATTGACTACTGTATACAGTTTCATTGTTTCGACAAAGAGATTTAATGAAATAAAGATAAAAATAAAAGAAATACGGTTAATATTTACGAATGAGTATAAATATACAGACTGTACCATTTAACGTGACCACAATCCGTATTCTGAGTGGTCAGTCTAGGTGGGACGCATGGTATGAATATTTGACACAAATTCCAAAAACTTTCGCATTATAACAGTTCTGCCGGTATCAACCTACAATTATATCTGCTAGATTTATACAGGTTGAAAGAAATTATTATAAAGTTTATAATCGTAAAACACTGCATATTTACATTGCTGTTGTTTTTTTATATTATTGGTTATTCAGGGTCGCATGGCAAAACATGCAAATAGAAACGATTGACAATAGGTTTGTCTCCAATTAGATATTACGTTATCAAATCATTTAAAAACAATTACATTTCTTTTATAAACGCATTAACAATTCTTGAAATTTCTCACAATTGATCTTTTCAATTACAGTAACATTCGATTTGGATTTTTTCGTATGATCGAGTACAACTTGACCTCTAGTTTGACTGCCATGTAATTCTATTGATGCATAATGGGAATTCTTTTGCAAAATAATATCATCAGAATGTAGATAAGCGGCTACAACATATGCATCACATGGCATCCATTTATCTTGTTCATTATAAACAATCTGTTCTACTTTATTTAATAATCCAATAGCTGGATTGTTCTTTATACCAAACACATTATATCTCCAATCCTTAAAATTACAATATTATTTTATTCTCGTCTTATCAACGGTGAAAAAATATTTACAAAACTGATATCTGTTAAGAGGCAAGTTTCCCATGTTAGAATATAAATAGGTTTCTTTATACTATCAAGAACAATATAAGCTGCTTCAGGGTCAACATAAAAGTTATATTCAGCAGATGATGATGCAACGTTTCCAATAGCTAAAATTTATGAAAATTTGATGTAAAAACAATCCAACCGATTTGTATTCAATAAAATTCCCAACAAGCCTTCATCTTTATTTTTGTGATTTATTCACTTTGACATCATCTTTAAAAAAAACTTGTTTATCAATTGTAAATCTAACACTATCAAGATTTTTCGTTCAAGCTCCTAAATTAATTCAGTGAATCCACACTGATGATCTATCTAAAATGTTGTTTTGGCAAAAAAGCCTGCAGACAAAAACTTGGGAAGATCCTTGACCGTTTGTTTTATAAGAACTTGGCCAACAATACTCGAGTCTTGATGTGTGATCGATATCGAGATGAAGATATTGACTTGTTGGGCGTATTTAAATTATTAAAAATACCAGTATAATTTCCACCCATTATCCAAAGATCGTTGATTTTCGAACAGATTTCATCATCTAATCGTATAGTTAATGCAAGATTTGTTAAAGGCGCTAAACAAATTAAACTAAGCTCATTTGGATTTTTCAATATTAAATCTCGTAAAGCTACAGCAGCTGGTTCAGATTTTATCACACTTAAATCTGGTTCTTTTTCATATTGTAGATCACCAAAACCATCGATACCATTAAATGGTTTCGGTGTCTCATCTGGTGGAATTAATTGTTTCGTTGCACCTTTATAAACCGGAATCTAAATACGATGTTATGATAAGATCGTACAATGATAAAGTTATTAATTCTACTTACATCAGTTCTATTTAAAATTTCTAATAATCGTATAACATTTTTACAAACATAATCAATAGTTGTATTACCCATAGTACAAATGATTGCTTCAATTTTAATATCATCGAATTGTTGTGCATTCAGTAACATTAATAATGCTAAATAATCATCTGTACCAACATCAACATCTATAATAACGCGTTTATTCACCATCGTACCTACACAATGGCACAGACACAATCGTTATTAGACTTGATCGCAAATGTCATGTAGTTATCTAAATTGATTAATATGATGGATAAATTGCAGGAAGGGGAATAGAACTGGTTGTGCTTAAAACTAGAAAAAAGTTGAATGAGGATAAGAAACAAAATTTTAGATAACCTGATAGTCATGATATTTATAAATAAATTAAAATTCTAATTAACGAATTTGATGATCATAAAACAACGGTTGTTTCTTAGAAGATTATATTTACATATAAATCCAAGACTTGTCTATGTTAAATATGTATCTTTTATCTAATAGATACGACAGTAATTATTGAAAATTTTCACAAATTGGAACCGTATTTTTTAATCTCGGGATTACGCTTGATCTGACAACGTTTTAAACTTACACTAAATTCCAAACTAAATGATAATACACATACATAAACTAAAGATTATTTGCAAAATAATCAAGTTGTTTCGATAATAAAAATGCTTAAGCCAGGACCATACTTACGCTAGAGACACTGTTGTGTTAGATAGCTGCTAATCAATTATTAGGGACACGTGATTCATGTGAACAAAAGTAATAAACCCTACTATTTTCGGTTGATAAAACCAAGCATTAGCATAACCTTGCTAAACATTATCGTCGTTTTACTATCGTTATACTATCGCAAACGACGTACCCATTTTCTTCGGGATTTTTTTTGTAGTATGATAGATGACGACACATTATTAGCAGTAGCGTCGGCTATTGTCGTAAAAAAGTGATTAATATAACGTGTAGTTCACCAGACAAACGGATGCCAGCTACTTTACATTGTTTTTTTTTTGCAACAGGAAGACGAGAGATTTTCAGTTGTAATTTCTCCTCAAGCTTTGAGTTACATTATCCCAGAAACTATTACACCCGTAAAAAGGCTGCGTCACTGATTCAAAAAGATGAACAACGATTAACAATTGTCATCCACACCGTATAGCAATCAGCGAAAAGCGGCACACCTCAATTTTTTATCGTCGTTCATCGTTCGCGGAGTAAAACGACGATAAGGTGTATTAAGGATTAGCGTATCTGATAACACTACAAAAATTAAACAATATCCAGTAGAAATTCGAGGAAATAACTGGTCCTGTCAAATTTAACTGAAGATTCTATAAAATATACAAACATTTATAAGCAAACAATTCAACAACAAAATTAGCATTTTTAGATAAAAATATTCTTCAATTCAATCAAATCCCACAAGATTGGGTTGGAATATAGGAAAACGAACTAACTGTCTAACAAAAGTTCAACTGTTCAAAATTAGTGTTAAACATACAAAGCGCCCAGTTGTACTAAACGTGCAAGAAGGCTCACGAAATCAGCAAAGATACCTCCTATTGTGAATTCTACAAAATTACTTTATAAATAACGTATTGTAAATTGTTGATACATTTCAATCAAACATTATATTACGACGAAATCAAACCACACAATTCTCTAAAAAAAATTCTATGGTCGGCTAATGAAGTTTATTTATTGAATTTGGACTAAAAAAATTTATATCCAACCAAGACTCAGATTAAACACTGAGTACGCTACTGAATACGTTCAACGTACAAATATGGTAAAAACACAGTGTTATTAAAGGTTTACTGATTATCAAATATTAGGAATCAACGTAATAACGATCAATGCCAACTAGGCAATGTAAGAAAAACTACAATTACTTGGAAAATTGGAGAAAAAGTCATATTATTTCAAATAAAATTTTTAGAGAAGTGTTTGGAGTTAAGAGGAAAATCTGATAATAGTGTAAAAAAAATTGAATATTCTTCTTCTACTCAACATAGGATTTTTGTTGTTTATTAGACGTTTAAGACATTAATCAATTCTTTAAATTGCCCGTTATTAATTTCCTCAATCAAAACGACATTAGATAATTTTTGTTTTTGATGATCAATAACAACTTGTCCACGTGTCTGATAACCGTGTAATTCAACAGAAACATGATGATAACTTTGTATTTTAATCATTTCTTTGGGATTTAAAAATGCCGCAATTAAAAAAGCATCATATGGCATCCATTTTAAACGTTTCGTTGAAATATCCATAAATAATTCGGCACGTTTTAATAGATCGAATGCTGAATGTGTTTTGTTGGCAAGAATATTATCACGCCATTCCTTAAAAATAAGTTATAATTTTCAACTAAAGAAAAACAGAAATTGATTTTTCCAATAATTTACCAAATCAAGATTAGTTCGTCTACCAGTCTCGAGGGTTAAAAGATAAATTGGTTTAGTAACACTGTCCAGAACTAAATATGCAGCTTCCGGATCTATATAGAAATTAAATTCAGCTGTCGAAGTCACATTACCTACAGCTAAAATAATTTAAATTTTAATATGAAATATACAGTTTTATTGTTGAACCAGTATGGTTTCCGCCCATTATCCAGAGATCTTTCATTTTTGAAACAAGACTATCGTCTAATCGCAGTGTTAACGCTAAATTTGTTAAAGGACCAATACAAATTACGCTGATTTCCCCAGGATATTTTAGCAGTAAGTTTCTAACAGCCACAGCAGCTGGTTCTTGTTTGATAATACTAATATTTGGTTCATTATCATGTTGTAAATCACCAAATCCATCTGTACCATGGACTTGTCGAAATTTCAAATTTTGTGGAACTAGTGGTTTTGAAGCTCCACGATATACAGGAATCTTACAAATAAACGCAAATTTATAAAGAAAATTGCCTTGAATCTAAATAAACTTACATATGTTCGATTAAGGATCTCAAGGATTCTGACAACATTCTTACAAACATTATCAATGGTAGTATTGCCGTTAGTACAAACGATTGCGTCAATTTTAATTTGGCCCAATTGTTCACCATAAAACAATATTAATAAAGCTAAATAATCATCAATACCGACATCCAAATCAATAATAACACGTCTTATTGTCATTTTTATTAGCGATTACGAAACAAACTAATCAACAAAACCGTGATGAACGTTTATAAACACTTGGTTATCTTATCTAAATTATAAATAATTTGAAGTTTAATTTAAAATTAAACAACCTTGTAATTTAGTTTTGTATATAGCTGAATTGTTGAAGCTGGTTAGAAAAAATAATCATCTTTTTATGACTATTTGTTCGATTAAAAAAGAAAAGCTCGAAGGCAAACAACGAAAATAACTGTTAATATTAAAGAATGTAGGTGTATAAGGGATTCAGGATAATTAACAGTAAATATTTAGGATTTTCACTGGGAAATTATTATAACTTAATTTGCACACATTCTACGACCTAATTTCTACGTTTTTCTCTTTTATTTTTTGATTTCTTTTAAGTTGTATATCAGTCGATTTTCTCTGCCTTTCCATATGATTCGTTAATTTTATCAGGTAGCAGTCTTGATGTCTGCATGATCAATTTAGATGTGAAAGTTCCGTTCATTTATTTACGTTAAAATAATGAATTTATTTTTATTAAACTAAAAAAATTATAAATGAGTTCGATTAGATTTTACCCAAAAAAATTCTCTATTTTCTTAAGATAATTCCATAATGCGAAAGCTGTAATTGTGCATGACCTCAAAAACAATTCGATTTTTACAAACTCACTAATTAAAACTTTATTATTATTGTTATTATTAAATTGTCGTAGTTTTTCTGAAATTATGTAATGGGTAGAGCTAATTTTACGTCGAAATCCACTAATTACAATCAAAAGAAATTAGAAGAAACAAATTTCAATGATAATTAGACAAAAGTAAATTTTTCATGAGAATATCTTTAATGTCTTCAAGCATATTGTTAATATGTTGCACAAATGATATACATATATATGTATATACATAAATAACAAGAGGTATTTAGTAATGTTTTACACGAAAAAAATACTTAAAAGTGAAATTATGTTTTCTCTTAAACAATGTTAACGAATTTTTAAATTTTCATTGCAACCTACTCTCGTAGTCGTAGGTAACGAATTTTATAGCATCGTCAAATCACGTTTCATTGATTTATTGATTAGTATGTGTTTATTAATGAAGCATCTCCACTGACTTTCTTTTTTTTATACATATTCTAAACTTATTATTAACATTTCAATGTTATTGTTTTTTGCCAGTTATTTTATATCAAAAATTAAAAGTTAGAATTCAATTATTTCGTTAGAAAGACGAACAGGTGTAGCACCGTAGTCAAACTTAAGAGTGCCGGAAGTACATGACCGATCTTTAATACATGAAGACTGTTATTAACTCAATTTCATTATTATCAACCAAAGAAACGTTACATTGAGGAAAATGTTCATTTGTGAATCAATGTCTAGAAATAGGAAAAATTACTTGTTCCATGAATTATAATCGAGAAATCTAAAAATCGAAATAGCTTGTTGGAAAACTGAACTGCAAATATGTAGTGATCTCAATCTTGATCTTAAAAACCATATGATTTGATTAACTGATACTACGCCTACAATAATTTGAGCAGCTTAACTTTAAAACTGCTAAAAAAAGCAACATCTCTAGATGATCCCTATATTGATGTTAATTTATTTCTATCGATGTATTATTTGTAACTCAATTGTTTTCGTTTTTTATGGTCCTGGAGTTAAGTAAACCGAGTCACGCTTACTGAAAACAAACAATTCACCATCTTCGTATATTTCTACACTTGTCATCCTCTTTATGCTTGTAAACTGCTTATAACATCACGTGTGGACATTAATGCTACACGTGGCATTGTATCAATTATGCAGTTCGCATTTAAAATTCTCAAAAGTTAAAGAGCATAGCGATAATAGTAGATCAAACAATATTTTGTATAAACTTTTCTAAAGAGATCGAAGATAAATTTTCTACTATCTCAATACTATCGAAATAAGGTACTTTGGATTAAATATATATACACGACTACCAAACCCATTATTTTATTTATTTGAACCTGTGTAGTGACCCTCTACTTCTAATCGTTTCGCATTGCTTCTGCTGTTTGTAACGGATAATTTGTTAGCTAAAAATTTATCTAAGAGCTCGTATTCAAATTTCTTATAAAATATCCATTAAACGGTATTCTATCCAACTTGTAATTAAATTCCGTACATTCTACAGGCTTATAAATTTATGCCGTCTCTCATTCATCAAATGATTGAAAACAAAATTTATAAACTTATAATTTATAAATATATTGAATTAGAAACAAAATTATTGTCCAGTTTATTCAACTATCCATTCAATATACAAAAATATATCTGAAAACAACGATCTAAACTTTCACCAATGATCAACAACCGAAAAAAAAAACAAATCTTCATATAATAGAAAGATATTTGAGATATTACTAAATCGTTTAGAATTAAAAACAATTGATTGAACAAAACAAAAAGAAAAATAAAAGGAAATATTTGAATTTTTGCCAAAATTCTACTTTCACTAATTACTAATTAATTTTTGCAATAATCTTTTAATTTAATTATAACTAATCGTCGATTTATTGTTGCAGGTTGGGAATTAAGAGGATTACACTGTTATAAATTCTTCAATATTAGACATTCATGGGAGAAAGCAGCGGAACTCTGTCGAAGGTAAATAGATATTTGTATGGGGAGTGGTATACTGGACCAGCAATAAATTTGTAATAACACCGGCAGCTGGCAAACATTACCAAATAAATATTGGTGCAATCTACAAGACGTGTAGGAAACATCAAACGCAGGCTGTCGATACAAGGCGTTATTTTTAAATACTTTTAACAATCAAAATGTGGGGTCAACTTTTTCACGATAGTAGAAAAGCAACATTTCTCGTCAATATCTAAATAACGGAACAAATACGCATAGATTTGAATATTGAAGTATTTTTAACGGTCAATGTTCTATAATATGTGGATCTACAAACATTCTTCAACTATTTGAAAAAAAAAACCACGATCTGAATTATTAATTACGTAGCAGCTCAAAAATGAGGAGACTCTAGAAAATTTTGCACAATTCCGATGACAAATTATCAAAAAATTTCCCATGAGAATTTTTATTAATTAATTTAACAAAACAAACAACAAAAAATTAGAATTTCTTAAGAAATATTGTAATATTATTGTTGAAATATTATTGCAGGTACATGAAAAATCGCGTTTTTAAATAATTTATTTTTTAATTTAAAATATTCGTGACTTAAACAACCTAAATATTTATTGATTATTGTTATGATTATAACGCTTTCATTTCATACAACACGTATGAAAAATCATCAATGTTGAAAATTTTATACAATAAGCTTAGGTATAATAAACATTAGGCCATTATCTTTATCTCTTTATAAATGAAATGAAGAAAAAGAAGTACACAAACAATAGGTGGAAAGACGGCTAACAGGCATAACAATAGAGAATATTTCTGATCGTAATTCAACATTCAATTCAATTTTTCATAAAACTACTGGTTTATATCAAATACAAACATGTCTTTGTAGCATGTATTTAACAGTAAATAGGTCAGAGATATGTTTCGAATTCGAAGAAAATTCAGCTACATATTTATTGTTATCATGTTATACTACCGGCATTTTTATATAATTTCTCCTTAGTTATTCATAGTAATCGTCGAGGTCTGTTTGCTACACAGTTTATTCAATTTGTTCCATCTATTTATTCTTCATATTGATAATACAAGCTTCCTTTTAACTCTCTAATTGTGTACATCTAGTGACAATCCTTGACCTGTATACACTCCTAGTATTCAATAAAACTTAACTCTCACCATACAAATCTTTTGTTGTCTTTTAGTAAATGTCATAAATAGTAAATTTTATAATACCGCAAAATTGGAAAATTGTCAATGAAATAATTTGAATGTCTAAAAATCTGTGCCACACCTCAAACTATACCCGTTAGAAATAAATTTACAACAAAATCGTTGTATTATTGACACAATAAATCGGCACAATCTTTCGACTAGACAGAAGAATTTTACATACGGACATACCAAATTTCGTGTTTGTCTTTAGGCAAGATAACACCGTTGCTGGTGCACCTGTAAGTCTGGTCATCGTAAATAATGAAAACGATGTGGACCTATTTGTTCGTTATTAAAAATTTCTCGTTATTGATGGTTTTGTATGATTTACAGATATGGTAGTGATTTGATGTCAGTAGAATCTTATGGTGAAAATAACTTAACGGCCACAATAGCGACATTATCCGTTCCATTAGAACGTCGTGGCGTCAATCATTATTGGCTCGGTTTGGCCTCTTTGGATGACCTCAGAACTAATACTCTTGAATCAGCTGCTGGTACTCTAGTCTCACAATATTCTGGTAAAATTTCCATCAAAACAATTCATTTCTATAATTGTTTGATAATAATTTTAAAAAAAATAGGCTTTTGGTCTCGACAACAACCAGATTCATCAGCCGGCGAATGTGTTGATGTAACAGTAACTGAAGAAAGACAGTCATGGGAATTGACAACGTGCGAAAGTTTATTACCGTTCATGTGTAGATCAAAAGCTTGCCCAATTGGATCGTTTCATTGTTCCAATGGTAATTGTATAAATGAGAAATTCAAATGTGATAAACAAGATGATTGTGGTGATGGTTCTGATGAAATTGATTGCCCTTCAAATTGTAATTATTATCTAGCTAGTAGTGGTGATTTTGTTGAAAGTCCATATTATCCACATAAATATGCACCATTAACAAATTGTAAATGGACGTTAGAAGGTCCACAAGGCCATAATATCTTATTACAATTCCAAGAATTCGAAACTGAAAAAACATTCGATACTGTACAGATTCTTGTCGGTGGACGAACTGAAGATACTTCAGTTAACTTAGCAACATTATCAGGACGACAAGATTTAACAAATCGATCATTTGTTTCTGCATCGAATTTCATGATAATTAAATTCAGTACTGATGCTTCAGTTGAACGGAAAGGTTTCCGAGCTTCTTGGAAGACCGAACCACAATCTTGTGGTGGAATGTTGAGAGCCACACCACAACCTCAAGTATTGACCTCTCCCGGTTATCCTGAACAATATCCAGGAGGATTAGAATGTTTGTATATAATTAGAGCTCAGAATGGACGTATTATTACTTTAGAAATTGATGATTTGGACCTTGAAAATGGTCGAGATTATATCTTGGTGCGTGATGGTGATTCACCTAAAAACCAACCAATTGCACGATTTACTGGAGATATTGAAAATAACCAAAATATAGTAATTTCAACCAACAGTAAACTTTATTTGTATTTCAAAACTAGTTTAGGTGATTCTAGGAGAGGTTTTAGAATCAGATATGCTCAAGGTAATTTATAATTTTTCCACAAAAGAAGAAGTATTTAGTTAATTTTTATTTTTATTCAAGGATGTAAGGCTACAATTGTCGCCCGTAATGGTACAATAACATCTCCTGCTTACGGTCTTAATAACTATCCCAGCAATCAAGAATGTTTATACAAAATTAAAAATCCTGGTGGTGGACCTTTATCGTTAAATTTCGACCATTTTGAAGTTGATAAATCCGATTTTGTACAAGTTTATGATGGTGCAACTACTAGCGGACTACGTCTTCATTCCGGTAATGGCTTTTCCGCATCATCTGTACCGAAAATCACACTAACTGCAGAAAGTGGTCAAATGCTGATAAGATTTACCACTGATGCTTTACATAGTAGTATTGGTTGGTCAACAAAATTTTCAGCCGGTATTATTTCTTAAAATTATATTCGAAAATTTCCGTATGCTCTAAAATTAAAATTTTAGATTGTCCTCAACTACAACCGGGCATTGGTGCAATGGCATCAAGTCGAGATACAGCATTCGGTACTGTAATTACTTTCAGTTGTCCAACTGGTCAAGAATTTGCAACTGGACGTAACCGTTTAACTACACAATGTATGCCTGGCGGTAATTGGTCAGTTAGTTACATACCAAAATGTCAAGAAGTCTATTGTGGACCAGTACCACAAATCGATAATGGTTTCTCGATTGGTTCAACAAATGTGACTTACCATGGACAAGCTATGTATCAATGTTATGCAGGTTTTGCTTTCCCAACTGGTCAATCAATTGAAAAAATCTCGTGTCTGTCCGATGGTAGATGGGAAAAGAAACCAACTTGTTTAGGTAAACAAACATAAGAAGAAAACAATAAAATAAAATCAACTATATATAATTTTTGAAAATATCTAGCATCTCAATGTGCTCCACTACCAGAAGTGTCGCATGTAAATGTTACAATATTAAACGGTTTGGGCCGTTCTTATGGTACTATTGTCCGTTATGAATGTGAACCGGGCTATGTAAGAAACGGGCCGCCAGTTATATTATGTATGAGCAACGGTACTTGGTCAGGAGAAGTCCCCACATGTTCAAGTAAGCGAGAAAGAAGCAACTCATGTTTTCAACGAAATTATTAATTAATTCATCAATTATAGGAGCAAGATGTCCAGTTTTCCCAGATATTAAAAACGGTTTTATCACAGACGTTACACGACAATATTTCTATAATGATGAGGCTAGAGTTCAATGTTATAAAGGCTATAAATCAATAGGCAACAGTATTATAAGATGTGGTGCAAATCAAGAATTTAATAATCCACCAAAATGTGAAGATATCAATGAATGTATTAGTACACAATGCGATATAGCATCAACAGAATGCGTTAATTCTCAGGGATCGTTCCATTGCAAATGCAGGAAAGGTTTCTCTCCAACTTTAGAATGTCGACCTGTCGGTGACCTAGGTTTGACTAATGGTGGAATTCCAGATGATTCAATTACAGTGTCTAGCAGTGAAACAGGATATGATAAAACTGTAAGTTCAATTTTTTTTAATAACTTAGCAATGTAAATCACTTTAATTTTTAGATGGTTCGTTTAAATAACGCTGTTGGTTGGTGTGGTAACACCAACGAAGGGGGTTCAAATTGGGTACTTATCGATTTGAAAGCGCCAACAATTATACGGGGTTTCCGTACAACTAGTGTGACACGTTATGATGGCACTTTAGCTTTCACATCAGCTGTTCGTATTCAATACACTGATGATTTGACTGATGTTTTTAAAGACTACAGAAATCCTGATGGTAGTGCTGTGGAATTTCGTATTTTGGAACCTACATTATCAATTTTAAATTTACCTGCACCAATCGAAGCACAATATGTGAAATTTAAAATCCAAGATTATGAAGGTGCACCTTGTTTGAAATTAGAAATCATGGGTTGTACTAGATTAGAATGTGCTGATATCAATGAATGTGCTGTTAATAATGGAGGTTGTGATCAAAAATGTATCAATAGTGCCGGTGATTATTCATGTGGATGTAATGTTGGTTTTGAGCTTTATCAACGTAACGGTACTGCGGGTTATTATGTCGAACAATCTGAAAATGGTTTACGTAATGGTGATACGTTCCAAGTTAATAAAACATGTGTACCTGTCATGTGCCCCTCATTACAATCTCCTGAAAATGGAATAATATCATCAACGAAAGAAAGATATCATTTTGGTGATCTTGTGCGATTCCACTGTAACTTTGGATACGTAATGTCTGGATCTTCGTCATTACTTTGCACTTCGACAGGCGCGTGGAATGGATCTGTCCCAGAATGTTCTTATGCTCAATGTGTATCTTTACCGGACGATAAGAATGAAGGTCTTAAAGTTTTGCGAAATGATGAAAGTAGTGTTTTAGTACCTTTCAGAGATAATGTTACCTTACTATGTAATAGTAATGGAAGAAAATTACGAGGAACTCATACTGCTAGCTTTAGACAATGTGTTTACGACCCAAAACCTGGCCTTCCTGATTATTGGTTAAGCGGTGCTCAACCATCTTGCCCAAGAGTTGATTGTGGAGTTCCACCAGCAACACCAGGAGCCGAATATGGAAACTACATCGATACGAAATACCAATCATCATTCTTCTTCGGTTGTCAAAACACTTTTAAACTTGCCGGTCAAAGTAGCAAACACGACAATATTGTCCGATGCCAAGCAAATGGTGTTTGGGACTTTGGTGATTTACGTTGTGAAGGCCCAGTTTGTGAGGATCCAGGTCGACCTAGTGACGGCTATCAAATAGCTAGAAGTTATGAACAAGGTTCTGAAATTAATTTTGGCTGTAATAGACCGGGCTATATTTTAATCAATCCACGACCTATTACTTGTGTACGAGAACCAGAATGTAAAGTTGTTCGACCACTCGGTATAGCATCTGGACGAATACCAGATTCTGCAATTAATTCAACCAGTGAACGTCCGAATTATGAAGCTAGAAACATTCGATTGAATTCAGTCACTGGATGGTGTGGTAAACAAGAAGCTTTCACTTACGTTAATGTCGATTTAGGAAAAATATACAGAGTTAAAGCAATTTTGGTTAAGGGAGTTGTTACAAGCGATATAGTTGGACGTCCTACTGAAATACGTTTCTTCTATAAACAAGCTGATTCCGAAAATTACGTTGTTTATTTCCCCAATTTCAACTTAACAATGAGAGACCCTGGAAATTATGGAGAATTAGCTATGATTTCTCTTCCAAAATACGTTCAAGCTCGTCACGTTATTTTAGGAATTGTTAGTTATATGGATAATGCTTGTTTGAAATTTGAACTTATGGGCTGTGACGAGCCTGAAGTTGATCCTCTTTTGGGCTATGATTATGGTTATTCTCCATGTGTTGGTACGTCATTATCACAGTAACCTAAATAATGAATTTATTCTTAGATTTTTATTTTAGATAATGAAACCCCGATTTTCCAAAATTGTCCTCAACAAGCTATAATCGTTCAAAAAGATGCAAACGGTGGTCTTCTACCAATTAATTTCACAGAACCAACAGCTATTGACAATTCAGGAAGCATAGCACGACTTGAAGTTAAACCGCCAACATTCAAAACACCGATGCACGTCTTTGAAGATATGGTAGTAAAATATGTAGCTTATGACTATGATGGTAATGTCGCCATTTGTGAAATCAACATTACAGTTCCAGGTATTAAAGTTTTTTCAATGTATTTAAAAGAACATCTTCAAAGCAATAAATTACAGATAATACACCGCCACGATTAAGTTGTCCTCAAAGTTATGTTATTGAATTGGTCGATAAACAAGACAGTTATGTTGTTAATTTCAATGAAACTCGTCGTAGAATTAACGCAACAGATGATTCAGGAGAAGTGCAAATTACATTCATTCCAGACAAAGCTACAATAGCTATAGGTTCCTTTGAAAACGTTACAGTAGTAGCTGCTGATAAGTCTGGAAACAAAGCTACCTGTCACTTCCAAGTAAATTCTATTTTATAAAAAATTCAATAAACTTCTAACAAAATTATTTAGGTTGCAGTACAACCAACTCCTTGTGTTGACTGGGAACTGAAACCTCCAGTCAATGGTGCTTTGAACTGCCTACCAGGAGACCGTGGACTTCAATGTATTGCAACTTGCAACCCTGGTTATAGATTTACAGATGGTGATCCAGTTAAGACTTTCTCTTGTGATGCTAAAACTCCATGGACTCCAACTTCAGTTGTACCGGATTGTGTTTCAGAAAGTAAATAATTTAAATAAATAAACAAATTGATTCTAATATGGAAAATTTGTAGATACTGAACAAGCTGATTATCATGTGACGGCCAGTGTCAATTATCGCGCTAATGGGGCAGTACCATCATTGTGCCTGAATCAATACACCGACTTAATTTCACAGTACTACACTAATCTTAACACTGTTTTATCAGATAGATGTTCTGCAGTTAACGTTAAAATGAACGTAACTTTCATCAAAGCTTCTCCATCACTTGTCAAAGAAAATGTAGTGAGAATCAACTTTATTTTAAATGTTATCCCAGTTATTCGTCAAACACAACTTTATGATATTTGTGGCAGTACTTTAAGTTTAATGTTTGATCTATCTGTGCCGTATACAAGTGCAATTATTGAACCTCTATTAAATATCTCTGCTATTGGCAATCAGTGTCCTCCACTACGAGCATTAAATTCAACTAACGTAAGAGGATTCACATGTAACGTAGGAGAGGTACTTAATATGGATACAAATGACGTTCCAAGATGCTGTAAGTTTTTTGTTACTTTATCTAGTCTCGAAATTAATTGTTATTATTATTTCAGTACATTGCCCAGCTGGATCTTTCGCCGCAGAGAAACAACAACAGTGTACGTACTGTCCTCGAGGCTTCTACCAAAATCGCGATCGACAAGGTTCCTGTAATCGTTGTCCTCAAGGAACTTACACTCGAGAAGAAGGTTCAAAAAGCATCGATGATTGTGTACCTGTCTGTGGTTATGGAACTTATTCCCCTACTGGCTTGGTTCCTTGCTTAGAATGTCCACGAAATAGTTTCACAGATGAACCTCCAACAGGTGGTTTCAAAGACTGTCAAGCTTGCCCAGCCAATACTTTCACTTATCAACCAGCAGCTTCTGGAAAGAACAGATGTCGACCAAAATGTAGTCCTGGTCAATATTCACCAACTGGATTAGCACCATGCTCTTTATGTCCACGAGATTTCTATCAATCATTATTAGGACAAACTTCATGTTTAGAATGTCCAAGCAATACTAAAACCGACGGTCCAGGAGCAGTTGGTAGAGAGGAATGTCATCCAGTTCAGTGTACTGAGAATGCTTGTCAACATGGCGGTCTCTGTGTACCAATGGGTCATGGTATTCAATGTTTCTGTCCAGCTGGATTTTCTGGACGTCGTTGTGAAATTGACATAGATGAATGCGCATCGCAACCTTGCTATAACGGCGGTACTTGTATCGACAAACCTCAGGGTTATAGATGTCAATGTGCCCCAGGATATTCGGGAATTAACTGCCAGGAAGAACGCGCTGATTGTAGAAATGATACGTGCCCAGCACGTGCTATGTGTAAAGATGAACCTGGTTACAACAACTATACATGCTTATGTCGATCCGGATATACAGGAATTGACTGTGACGTAACGGTAATTATAAAGAATACTATAAGATTACTATAAGATACTAAATAAATTAATGTTACAGATCAATCCATGTACTGCTAACGGAAATCCTTGTAACAATGGTGCAACTTGTGTCGCTCTACAACAAGGTCGATTTATGTGTGAATGTCTGCCGGGTTGGGAAGGTCAAACTTGTGAAATCAACAATGACGATTGTGCTGAAAAACCATGCTTACTAGGAGCAAATTGTACTGATCTAGTCGCAGATTTCTCCTGCAGTTGTCCATCAGGATTCACAGGCAAACGTTGTCAAGAGAAAATTGATTTATGTGGAAGAAATCCATGTAAAAATGGTATCTGTGTTGATAAACTTTTCTATCATCAATGTGTCTGTCATCCAGGATGGACTGGAGAAAGTTGTGAAAGTAACATTAATGAATGTGCACAAGATCCTTGTGAAAATGGTGGGCATTGTTCAGATGAAATTAATGATTTTACTTGCACTTGTGAACCTGGTTTTACTGGAAAACGGTGTCAACACACTATCGATTTTTGTTCGTCAGAACCTTGTCAAAATGGTGCCACTTGTGCTGATTTGGTAGATAGATTCTCTTGTAAATGTCGTCCAGGTTATGTTGGTTTACAATGTGAAGCAGCAATCGATGAATGTTTAAGTGATCCTTGCAATCCTATTGGAACTGATAAATGTGTAGACTTGGATAACAGATTTTTATGTATGTGCAGAGAAGGTTATTCTGGTACTTATTGTGAAGTGAGTAATATTGCGAGTTTAACCAAAGCAGAATTATAAAATAAAATCTTTTAGGAAAATATTAACGATTGCAAATCTGAGCCTTGTCTGAATGGAGGATCTTGCCGTGATGAAGTTGGTTCATATCGTTGCGTTTGCCCACCTGGATGGACTGGTGCTAACTGTGAAACTGATATTGGAACTTGTCAAACTAGACCGTGTCAAAATGATGCTAAATGTATTAATTTATTCCAAGATTATTTCTGTGTATGTCCGTCGGGAACAGATGGAAAACAATGTGAAACAGCTCCAGAACGTTGTATCGGTAATCCTTGTATGCACGGTGGGAAATGTCAAGATTTCGGTTCTGGTCTTAATTGTTCTTGTTCTGATGGTTATGCTGGTGTTGGTTGTCAATATGAATATGATGCTTGTCAAGCGAATGCTTGTAAAAATGGAGCAACTTGTACTAATAATCCATTTGGTTTCAAATGTGTTTGTGCTCCTGGTTTTACTGGAAAATATTGTGAAGAAGATATAATCGATTGTAAAGAAAACTCTTGTCCACCAAGTGCTACATGTATTGATTTAACTGGTAGATTTTATTGCCAATGTCCTTTCAATTTAACTGGAGAGGACTGTCGTAAAAGTATTTATTGTTTTATGTTTAGTTGTTACTTAATAATAATTCTAACTTGATAATTTTTATAGCAATTTCCGTCGATTACGATTTATATTTCAGTGATGCTACAAGAAGTTCAGCATCTCAAGCAATACCATTCTATACAGGCTCCAAATCTAGTTTAACAATAGCAATGTGGGTCCAATTTACACAAAGAGACGAAAATGGAATATTCTTCACTGTATATAGCGTTTCGTAAGTTTACTGTTTTTATAACTTAAAG
The DNA here is from genome assembly GCA_028455855.1 of Meloe dianella. NCBI lineage: Eukaryota > Metazoa > Arthropoda > Insecta > Coleoptera > Meloidae > Meloe > Meloe dianella. The sequence goes on from JAPTHL010000060.1 coordinate 2,256,660, forward strand.
AAGTTGATATAAATTATGCTTTACAGATCTAAACATGTTCCAAAAGACAGACGACCTATAATCCAAGCTCATTCAAGTGGAGTTCAAGTATCACTTTTCCCAGATCTTCAAGATGTTTATTTGAGTTACCGCGATTACACAACAGTTAATGATGCCCAATGGCACCATATCGCTATTGTCTGGGATGGTGAAAATGGTGGCGAGCTTAAATTAATTACTGAAGGACTCATTGCTAGTAAAGTCGAAGGTTATGGAAGCGGTCGCAAATTACCTGAATAGTAAATATAGCTTTGAATTAATCATCCAAATAATTTATTTATAAATGATTTTAGCGCTTGGGTAACTTTGGGTAAACCACAATCAGGCAATCCTAAAGCTTATACAGAATCAGGCTTCCAAGGGCATTTAACTAAAGTTCAACTTTGGGGCCGTGCTCTCGATATCACCAGTGAAATTCAAAAACAAGTAAGAGATTGTCGAACTGAACCTGTCCTGTATCGAGGTTTAATCTTAACATGGGCTGGTTATGAAGAAACTGTCGGTGGTGTTGAACGAATCGTTCCATCGAATTGTGGCCAACGAAACTGTCCACCAGGTTATATTGGTGCTAAATGTCAAGAATTACAAACCGATAAAATCCCACCAAAAGTTGAATACTGTCCTGGAGATTTATGGATAATTACTAAGAATGGATCAGCATTAGTATCATGGGACGAACCACATTTCAGTGATAATGTTGGTGTTGTTAAAGTACAAGAAAAGAACAATCATCGCCCTGGTCAAACATTATTATGGGGAATTTATCAAATTGCATATGTGGCTACTGATCAAGCAGGCAATTCAGCAACTTGTAGTTTTAAAGTTTCAGTGTTAGCTGAATTTTGTCCTGAATTACCAGATCCTATTGGTGGTAAACAGATATGTAAAGATTGGGGTGCTGGTGGACAATTTAAAGTTTGTGAAATTTCTTGTAAACAAGGTTTACGATTCTCTCAAGAAATACCGAAATTCTATACATGTGGCGGTGAAGGATTTTGGCGACCAACATCTAATCCTAATCTACCATTAGTATATCCTGCTTGTTCTGGTAAATCTTTAATTGATGCATAATTTAATTAATAAATCATATAATTGTTATTGTAGCATCAAAACCTGCTCAACGTGTTTTCAAGATTGCTATGTTGTTCCCGAGTTCAGTACTTTGTAATGAAGCAGGACAAGGTGTTTTAAGACAACGTGTCAGAAATGCTGTTAACAGTCTTAATAGAGACTGGAATTTCTGTTCATTCTCAGTAGAAGGTACAAGGGAATGCAGAGAATTAAATATCGATGTAAAATGCGATCATAGAATTAGCAGACAAGTACGTCAAATATCTGACGATGATGGTGGTGGTACCTACGTTCTCAATGCTAGTGTTCCAATTGAAAAGTAAGTTTTCTTCATAATTTTTGTTTTTGCGATACAATGTTTGACGCATGGTAGATGTGTTATTTTTTTGTGTTTGCATCTTACCATTCTCATACCATTTGCATGTAGTAGAATTTTTGTAGTTTAGTTGAATGTGTAGAGAGCATGTTACTTTGTATTGTAGAACAAACCGCCAAGGACGGCAATCATCCAGCGATACGTACAACATAGAAATCTCGTTCCCAGCAATAAAGTAAGCACCTCATTTTATTCAAATGCATGCACTCAAATCATTACCTATTCCAAATTTTATTCAAAATAATTATTTGACAATTTATTGAAAAAAAAACATTTTAGTGATCCTGTTGTCAACTCAAACTCCAATGAAAGATCATCAGTCAAAGAACTGCTTGAAAAACTCATTCTTGAAGAAGATCAATTCGATGTTCATGATATTCTACCAAATACCGTACCGGATCCGTCATCACTAATACTCGAATCAGATTATGCTTGTCCTATTGGTCAAGTTGTAATGGCACCAGATTGCGGTAACTATATAAATGGTTTTTTTTTATTATTCAATCCAAATTATTGATATTTTTTGTTTAGTTCCTTGTGCTATTGGATCTTACTATGATAAGAAAACAAAAACTTGTATACCATGTCCACAAGGATTTTATCAAAGCGAATTTGGCCAACAACAGTGTATCCAGTGTCCGGTAATAGCAGGCCGACCTGGAGTTACCGTGAGTGTTGGAGCTCGTAGTGCTGCTGATTGTAAAGGTATCTCAAAAAATTTGTAATTGAAAAAAAAACTGGTGTTAATTGATTTTTCCCCGATAAATAGAACGTTGTCCAGCTGGTAAATATTACGATCATGAAGCTGGCCTCTGTCGTAGTTGTGGTCATGGTTTCTATCAACCAAATGAAGGATCATTTTCATGTGAAATTTGTGGATTAGGTAAAACTACACGTACAAATGAAGCAATTACACAGAAAGAATGTCGTGATGAATGTGGTAGTGGTTTACAATTGGCATTAGATGGAAAATGTGAACCATGTCCAAGAGGTACTTATCGGACACAAGGTGTTCAAGCAGCGTGTCAAAGTTGTCCGTTAGGACGCACAACACCTAAATCTGGTAGTATAACAATTGAAGAATGTTCATTACCAGTTTGTGCACCTGGTACTTATTTGAATGGTACTTTGAATGCTTGTATACCATGTAAGAAAGGCTATTATCAATCGGAATCACAACAGACCACATGTATTGTTTGTCCACCAAATACAATCACCAAGAGTATTTCAGCTGTAAGTGTATTTAAACTTCTTACTTTTAACTAATACCTACTTTTTCTAATCGCTACCTCCTCGAAACATTTACGCAACCTGTTAAGACTACACCATAGGCAGCAAAACACACTTATGGAGTTCTCGTGTTTTTCCAACAAATTAGAAAGAATTCCACTCCGCTGAGATCCACAATAAATAAATAATAGTAAATAAAATTTCGCAATTTTGGACATAAAAAACATAAAAAACCTATGTAAAAATGCCTGTTTTACACAGTCTACAAGAACGCAAATCATTAAATCCTTTTTTAATTTTAACTTTTACAAAATTCCGGGACTGTAATCGAAAATCGGGAATAATAAAATTATTTGTTTACGATATGACCCCCTGGACTGTAAAAAGTCGATCCGTGTGACGGTTTATCTGAATTTGTGGAGGCTTTTCTATTAATTGTTGTGGTAAAGACAGTTACAGGTAGTCCGTTTTTTTTTGTGTCTAGTTTAGAGTCATAAAAGAGCCGTAAAAGATCGTAGAAATGAGAAGATTCGTAAAAAATCACAAGCGTAAACGACAAAGGTGATAATACTGTAATTATTTTAGTGTGAAAGATTTTAATTGATTATCAATTAATTTTCTTGTCAAATATGACACATTTAGAAGAGGCGATCAATAAAAAAAATGTTCATTATCGAGATGATAATTAATTAAATTTAATTGAAATAATTAATTAATTAAGTGATTAAACTCACCTTGTTTTGTTGTAATTATACCAATTTCACACAATGCATCCACTAATTATCTGAAAAACAACAACAACAAATGACTATCGAAATTTGCACTCGGTTTTTCAATCAATGATAAATAACGAAAACGAAAACTATTTTCTTTTAAGTATAAAATAACTAAAAATCGTTAATTTTTGCTGATTGTTTTATAGATTATTGCAATTTTAATAATTCAATTAATGTTATTTTGTGAAAAATGTTAATAATGATTCGCTGCCTTTTTCTATCGAAAATGCCACGGCCATCTATCAATCCAATTAGCAAAAAATATTCATTAAACTAATTTAATTACAATAATTAATTAATTAATCAATTAATTATAATTAGCTCACTTTTGTTTTGTTGTAATTTCAACCATTTCACAGAATTCGCCATTTTTTTCTTGTGGGAAAAGAAAAACAAATGAACAAATTTTTCTGTCAATTTTTCACAGCCGCCTATTCGGTTTTTAAATCAATCAAAAAAAATTAAAAAAGAAAGGAATTTCTGACTTAAAATGATGAAAAAATGCTTAATTATGGTCAATTATTTAATGTATTCTTATAATCTTAACAATTTAATGATAATTTTATTGTTCAAGACTTATCTAGGGTTTATATTAAAATAACCTAATTTTTCTGTCAAATACACCACAGCCAACTATGTGTATGTAAATTAGCGCCATAAGTGTGGAAAATACTTATTTTTCTGGCTACGGATTTAGTCTTCACAGACAGTTTATGACTGTAGAAATTCTTTGTTATATTGTATTTTAATTAATGCAATTTTCCGATGATTTAACAGACGAGTAAAGCTGAGTGTACGAATCCATGCGAGATGAACGGCCCCGAAATGCATTGCGATCCAAATGCTTTCTGTCTTGTAATATCAGAAACTAGCGATTATAAATGTGAATGTATACCTGGCTTCAATGGAACTGGAAAAGAATGTACGGATGTATGTGACGGTTATTGCGATAATGAAGGTATTTGCGTGAAAGATGTACGTGGCCAACCATCATGTCGTTGTATTGGTAGTTTTACTGGACGTCATTGTACGGAAAAATCAGAATTTGCATATATTGCAACCGGTATCGCTGTGTCCGTTGTTATTATCATAATTATAGTTCTACTTATCTGGATGATATGTGCAAGGTAATAATTGACCAGTCAGTGTTTGAATGTGGATGATTGATGAATTTATTTAATTTTTCCAGAGCTAATCGCCGTAAAGAACCAAAGAAACTATTAACACCTGCGACAGATCAGAATGGTTCACAAGTGAATTTCTATTATGGTGCACCAACACCGTATGCTGAGAGTATTGCACCAAGCCACCATTCCACCTATGCACATTATTATGATGATGAAGAAGATGGTTGGGAGATGCCGAATTTCTATAATGAAACCTATATGAAAGAAAGCCTACATAATGGCATTAATGGTAAAATGAATAGTTTGGCACGTTCAAATGCAAGTATTTATGGTACAAAAGATGACTTATACGATAGACTAAAACGGCACGCATATCCTGGTAAAAAAGGTGATTAATTATTAAATTTTTTGTAAGTAGTCGAGTAATTGATCAATTTTTTAACAAGATTGAAACGTGTTTACAGATAAAAGTGACAGTGACAGTGAAGGTCAATAAAATCTGGTCAACAATTTATTAAAATAATAATAATAATAATAATGCTCAAGTAGCGAACAAATTTCTAGTGAACAATTATTTTTTTTGTTTGTTTGTTAATATTATTTTGTATTTTAAGGACTACCATAGCTGTTAAATTATATTATCGTTTATGTAAAATATTAACAAATCCACGTATATACATGTGTGAATACAATAATTTCTACATAATCATCAAATCTTTAAATATATTTTTATAACTTTTTTAATATATACAAACGACTTGAATATTTAATTAATTCCGTGTAGTTCTTGTAAGTAATTAGCTGCATATTTACTAGTTTTGTAATTAATTTTGTAATGTGTGTACGAAAATTGAATGGACGCTTTCTGTATACAAAAACCTTATCAAGAATGACTGAATAAAGAACAAGTATTTAAAGCGAAAATATTTTATTGGTATAAAAAAATTACGAAATTCCACAGATTTAACGATGTCTATCACAGGCGGACAAATTGATTGATGGACATAATTAAAATGAAGAATTCGTCATAAATAACAATGATTATAAATTAAAGACAGTCTCAGTATCGGTACTTTTAATCTTAATCTGTTTTAAAACACGATGTAAATTTTCAACAAGCTGTAAACACGATGTATTCTCGTCAATATCGAGCGATAATTTATATAAATTTTTATAAATATTCGTTAATTTCGGACAATCTTTATTCGGTGGTGGTTTTGTTAAACATAGTTTTATTAAATTCTTCAAAATATGCTGTAATCGTTGTTTAACTAATTTTAATAACGAATAACACGTTTTGAAATTCTCACTATCACACAAATCGTTATTATCGTTTTCATTATCTGGTAATTCTACTTTTTTATCGATAATTAACAATAACATATCATCCATTTCGGTGAGAACATCGAGACATTGTTGTAAAATTTTCACTTTTGTATTTGCCACACTTCCAGCTAAATTGATTGAATTAATTAACGAATAGAATCATTGACAATTATATGAATTAATACTTACTTTCAACTAAATATTCTAATAATGCTAAACGTTGCATTTGTGATGTGAAATAACCAAAAACATCATAGGCATTATAATATAATTTTGATGATTTCTCATAATTGATTTTTGCTAATTGTATAATATTTTTACGATTTATCGTATCATTTATTGTTGACCATATATGACTGTGATATAATGTACCAATACGGAAATGTATCATTGCTGAACGATATTGATATAATGGATATTTTGGATTATCTTCATCGCAATCACAATATTGTAATGCACGTTGCAATATTTCGATTACTTGTTTTTCAGCTTCAATCTTTGACTAAAATCAAACAAAAACAAAAAACTCGATTATAACAAAACAACAAAAAAATCCCCTTAATAATACAAAGGGCAAAAAATTAGGGAATGTGGTGAATAAAGTGCAACACAAACGACCCTACAGACACCAAAAAATTAATTTAATGCAAAATTTAAGTGAAAGAGGCTCAATTATACCAACGTCAATTATACAAGATGAGTCATTAGTAAGGGCTTTTCCCGATTTAAAAAAAAATGATATTCTAAAAATACTTTCAGCTGTGACACACTTCCGGTTTTATCGGAAATGCGTGTAATTTAATTTTTTCAAATGGAACACTCTGTATATTTTTAGACTTGTGCTGTTTTAAATTGACTATTCAATGTTTTTTTTTTTAAGATTAACTCTAAGGTTATTGAATTATTAGGTTTTTTCATTTCCAACAAATCTCTAGTGCTCTGGCACTCCTGTAAGTTTGTTGCCCTTTGTCAGTTGTTTCAAGGATTGACGACATTCCCACATGGTTTTCGATTCAAGACTATAGGCCTTTAGAGCTTTCAGTACCGTCTGGCTGTATGTCAAAATGTTAGCTGTGAACCTTTGAGGTTTCGTCTTAAACAGTTTCTATAGCACACATTTCTATTGCAAGAGTTTCGGCTTGCATTAGGGTGGGCGACTTTCCTAATGACAAGGATTCCTGTAATTTGGCCCATTGATTCCTATGCCAGTACCCTCATTCATTTTGGACCAATCGGTATACCAGAAATTCTGTACATATTTGCTTTAGAATTTCTAGGTGTCCTTGCCAGTCTCCTGGTTTGAAGTTTACAGTCTGGAGCAATCTCAGGACAGCAAGGAACTTGTAAATGGAGCAGAAGTAGGTCCAATAGTGGCTCCATAGCGGCTGTAGGGGATGGTTTCCATGTCCTCTGTTACACCCAGACACGCTAATCGCTGCAATTTCTACATCTTATTCTGTGCCGTAGAACTTACCTTAAAATATAAATTTTGGAATAATGTAGAGAAAAGGAATAACGCTTTGATGGAATCAACTAAATATGAAAATGCAACTTAAATAATCGAAATAATCATTAAACCATAGAAACAACCAACGACAGTTACAAAAACTGACTTATGATGAACGATGCAAAATTTTCTTCGCTACACGCAACAAACCATAAATTTTCTGTTAATTACAATTTTTTAAAATTTCACACACAAAACAGTAAGCGAAGAAGCCCTTAGTAATGATTCACACTTTTGTAAGCGCCAGTTATCCGAACCACTGTCGTACAACTGCATCCAATTTGGAATCAATAAACAATGCAGTTGCAAACAGTTTGATTATACAAAGTATTTGATTATCCGATCCACATTATCCATAATTAATTAATGGTATTAAAATAACACTTACACAATTTGATGGTGGATTCTCATGCATTATACAACCCATATTGAATAAAGCAGTTGATAATTCCCATTTAACAGCGTCCCATATATTTGGATTATGTTTACGTTCACCTAATACTTGTAACGCTCTTTTGTAATTATTAAAGGCTTTATTATAATGAAATTTTTCATTAATTGTTAATTCATGTCGATCATCTGGTGTATGGGCATGTGCTAATAAACGATGCATATGCCCTAAATTTGTATATAATAATGCTGTATTAGCGTCATCTTTAATCTTTTCAAATATCAATAAACCTTTATGTAAATGTGGTTCAGCTTTTTCACACATATCAATTATTAATAATTTCGTTTTGTTTAATTTTGCCTTATTTAAATAGAATGATGCAATTTCATTTAAACTATTACCTTGCCGTCTCAATATATTATCATCATCTTCATTTAATTTTAATGCTTCTTCATAACATTCAATGCATTTTAATAACATTTGTTCGATTGTTCTTATATCGTAGATAAATACACATTTCATATTTGTATCACCAATATTGATATTATACAATTGTTCATCTTGTTCTAATTGTTCAATCATTTTCAATTCATCATCTAATTTATTATGGAATTGTTCACGATAACTATCGATTTTTATCCAATTTTGCACCATCATTATACAACAATCACCAGCTCTACCTAATAAGCATGTCTCTTTTAAACTGTTTGATGTATATAATAATTTGTTCATTATCAATTGACATCTAGCTAATAATGCTATTGTTCTTAAACAATTACCATAATTGCGATTAACATAACTTTGTTCAGCTAATGTAGCATAGATTAATACAGCTTTTTCATATAATAATGTTTTTAAATGATCTTTCCATGAAATATTCTCATTTAATTCTTTTAAACTTAAAATTTTCGATGATTGTTGATTGTGTAACAATAATAAAGCATTATCGTGATGGCTATTATCATTATTATTCTTTTTCTTATTGCGTTTCTTATTTTTCTTGTGACTTTGTGATATATCTTTATTGTTATTGTCTAATTTCGTATAGCCCATTGGTATTGGTTCAAATGGTTTTGCCATTTTGATATTGTCTTCATCATTATTTCGTTTTGTTTTATTTGTTGATGCATTATTAGTTTGTTTAATAAAGTATTTTAAACATTTTAATCCTGATATTATATGTTGTATTGCTTGTAAACAACGTTCTTCAACATTCCCTGTGATTGGTGGTGGTGATTTTTGATGTTTTATCGGTTTCTCATAAACATTATCTTGATCTAATACTAAAATCTTTGCTGCTGATTCTTTATCATCATTATCATCACCATCATCATCATCATCATAAATTGATTCGTTATCATCGCTATCTTGTTCAAAACCTGGATTTTCTGGATTCGTATCAGCTGGTATATACAAATCGGATAACATATAATGTGATGATGTGACAATTTCTGGATATTTCTCTTCTGGTAATAATTTAATACAATTTTTCAATAACATACGTATTGTGCTTGGTTGACGATTTGTTGAATGTTTTGAATGTTTCATATTACGTGCAACATGATATAATAACATAGCAACAGGTATAATAAATGGATTATGATCATTATCAACAATTTTATCTGTACATAATGATGTTAAATCATATAATTTAACAACTTCCTCATCTTTCCCTTTAAATAACCAATATGTATGGCCGGCTTTTGTTGCATTCGATTTTAAAAATGATAATATACATTGTGCAACATCACGTATTAATTTTGGTGAAAATTTCGAATTATCTAATGTTGGTAAATCTTCTGTTTTAATTAATTCGTATTTTTGTACAATACCATTTAAATGATAACACATTACAACTTCTGGTACATTGCACATTAAATTATCTAACCAATAATCAATACCAGTTAGTACATTTATTGGTTTACTAACATCACGTAAACGTAATGATATACATGGATGTGTACCACCACCAAATATTGGTAAATCCGTACCAATTAACATTTCAATATCTTCAAATGTCCATAAAACATTACGATTGTATTTGTGATTGTATTTATTTGAATCTGGTGTTTCTGCTTGTGCCTCTGGTAATATAGGGCATTCATGATGTACTTGTATTGGCATATTTGTATTCATTTGTATATCATTATCTTTATTAGTATTATTATCATTTTCAACAAGACTATGATATAAAAATTTCGATACTAGACTTTTCTGTTTTAATGCTTCACGTCGACGACTTTTTATGTATAAATTACGATCTTCTTCGCATGTTTCATGATTAACATTTTCGAAAAAGAATTCCCTCAACCATTTCCATTCCGATTCGGTTGTTCTTAATAAATATTTATAAATATCGAAGTCATCTAATAATAATGTATTTTCAACACGATGCACCATCATACTAACATGACCTTTACAATATGGTATTTTCAATAGTTTTTTAATATTTTCAGCATCAGAAACAACATCAACTGCACCAACACAATCAGGGAACAGGTGTGCCATCTGAAAACTACACCAAAAAAAAATACAAAACAAGAATTAACAACAATCATAATAGAAAATCTGATAAAATACCTGGAAAATCCTTTTTGTTGATATAAAACGTGTTGTAAACCATATGAATCAGCTGAACTACTCAACCAATTCGATGGTGGTAAATTTAAATCGGTATTACATTTAAGTTTTATAAATTGTGCATTTTTTCCTACTGATAATTTAACAACAGCATTTGATTTTACTTCTTCCTCTTCGTCTTTAGTGTCCAATTTGTCACAATCCATTTTATTTTATTTCTTTGTATAAACTATAAATTTAAATCAACATCTGCATTGCGCTATTTCAACATTCTAGAAACAACAACAACTTCTGGAACATTCGATTGTCAAAATTCAATCAGAATACTTACAGTACGTTTAATTACAATAATTGTGATCTGGCACAAAATTAACTCTTGTTTATAATAAAGCCATGCGTTAGATAACACAGATTTTAAGTAATTTTTCCTTTAATAAAATTGAATGTTTTAAAACTTGAACGATAATTAAATGGGGTTATGAATAGAACAGGGCTGCCAACAAGGACAGTTGACGTGCTTCACCCAAATCTAAAATAGAACTGCTTACTCAACCAGTAGATGGAATAAAATAGAGTACTAAACTGTAAGAATAATACACATTCTTTTTAATCTCTGTTTTCGTCTGCAATATGGAATTGCTATTAAACCATGACATATATAGTTATTGCTATCCTTGTCACCAGTGGTAGAAATACTGATGGTAGCAACAAGGATCAAAGCGGTGTTTTTCACAAGGTAGACGAAGATACATAGAACAAACCATTAGTGTTCGACCGAAGGCAAGTTTTTGGCCGAAGCCGAAGCCGAAGCCGATTGATCGGCTCTTGCTATAACCTTCGGCCGAAGCCGAAGCCAAAGCCGAAGGTTCAATCTTACTGATAATTTTTATGTTGGTTTAAATTTAAATTACTCTCACATGTGAAATTAAGTAATCAATCATCAACAACACATAATTTTTTATTTAAGGATAATTTTTAAAGGTATTCTTAGAAATAATTTTTGGTATACAGTTTTATACCTAGATAAATGAAAAATATACTAAATATAAGAGACAAACAAAATGCAGGTATGTATATAAACAAAGTAAGATTCAATAATCAAAGTCGAACAGCCTGATGTTATACGCTAAAAATAGAAGTTTCTCAACATTTTCCCCATGTAAATTAGCTCTTCTTTCATCATAAATTTGACCCGCAGCGCTGAACAATTGTTCACTAGGAACACTAGTTGGAGGAGCTGATAAATATTTGATCGCTATCGGTCGAACATAAATATAGGGACTAGAAGCCCAATATTCAAAAATGTCAGCGGTCCTCAGCAGCAAAGGTTCTCTTAAATAAGAAGTCAACTGTTCTTCAAACGGTGGATAATGGTTGTCCAAATCTTCCAATTCGGCCACAATCAAAGCGGTTTTGTCGTGGTTGTCCCATAAATCGTCTTTTGGGGATTTATTTTCATAAGTAGGCTCTGATGTCGAACAGGAAGGTACAGGCTCTTCAACATCCACATCCATATGATCTATTTGATTTGTCAATGCCCAATTTTGGCGTAGAAATCTCAAAATTTCTATCTTTGCATTTGCAATTTCGTCGCTAGTCAAATACTTTGTTTTAAACCGTGGATCAATTAAAGTGGCAATCGATAAATGTAAGGTATTTCTTGCGTAGGCGAATCTTCTGCTAAGAGACTCACATAAGCGACTTTTCAGCAGTCTTACATCTTCAGAATCTTCATCCTTGTGAGCCACTTTTGAATTTAACATGACGATCAATGGTATAATTAAGGATACTGCTGCTGAATCGCTAGAAATATCAATTGTCGCTTGATAGAAACACTTCAGTACGGCTATACAATTGGTTATTTGTACCCATTCTTCTGCAGTTAGAACTTCTATTAAACCGCGTTCTGCCACATACAAATTTATTGCAGTTTTCTGTTCTATTAGCCTCTCCAACATCAAGTAGGTGCTGTTCCAACGAGTTTCGACGTCTTGTACCAAAGCGTGTCTAGGCAAGTCACATGTTTCTTGGAATTTTTTAAGATATCGAGTGGCTTGTTCACTTTTCTTGAAATGTCCTACAATTTTGCGACACTTTTTCATTATAGTCACTAGACCAGTATCTTTGAAAACTACATCATGAATTACGAGCTGTAGAGTGTGAGCCACACAGCCAATAGAAACAAAGTCTCCACAACGCATGGCAGCGTTCATATTTGAAGCATTGTCACGAAGACCCATATGGATCTTTTCTTTTATATTGAATTCGGTGACAGTTTCCGTAATTTTTCGTGCAATATATTGCCCTGTATGATCTTCTTCCATGACACTAGCTGCCAGTATAACTTTTTTCCTTTTGGAACCGTCAATGAAATGTGCCGTGAAACTCAAAAGTGAACATGTTTTTGTTGGATTACTCCATATATCCGTGGTAAAACTGATCCATTCAGCCTTTTCTAGAAGCAGTGTGACTTTTATTTTAACTTTTTCGTACGTAGTTGGCATTAAAGACGTTCTAAAATATTTTTCTGACTTTTGTCTGTACCTTGGCGGAGCTTGAGGATCAGTAAAATTAAGTTTTCGAAATGCTTCTCCTTGAACAAGGTTGTACGGAAGCATGTCGACAATGATGAGATCCATAATGCATTTATCAATCCGCAAAGAAATCGGATGATTGTCAGGCCATGCTGGAGCTAATTTTTTCTCAATTATATCTGGCAAAGTAGATTGTTTAAGTTCTTTTTTCACGCTGTGGGCGCATTCACGAGCTCTGATTTTTTAAATTTATTCAAACCTTGGTATTTATTACTGGCTTCACAATAGACTTCCCATTCATTTTTATGAATTTTCGATAAATGATTCTTTATATTTGTTGTCGTCTGTTTTTTTGGCAGAGAACTGCCGAGGGATAACGATTTATTGCATATTTTGCAAGTTGCTATGGATTCATTCTTTTTAAAATATTCCCAAATAGGGTTTGGCCCCCTAAATGACATTTTGTAATATCGAATACCTAGAATCAATAAGAAATAGGCATTTTTTATCCAAAAATATGGGACAGATCAACAAAGCTTATCATTACTTAATGAAAAATATACTTACGTTTCAATGACACACTCACAATTCCTTTCCTACCTTTTCTTACACAACAATAATCACAAAAATATCTAAAATTCCTTTTCTACTCTTCTTCTTACACAACAATAATCAATAATCACAAAAACACTGTAATGTATCAAACCGTAATGGATTATAATGAACTAAGTATAGTGACATTATCACTGAAAACGACAAAGCCCTGAAAGGACACCGCCGATTTTGTCTTTTTTTTTCGAGGAGTATCACATCACCAGATACTGCAAGTGTGTCGGTATTACAAACGTTTTATGTACAGTCGGGTGCGTTAAAATTTTAACGACTCTTGGAGCGAAATTTTGTCTCTTTTACATAGATTGAACCATTCTTTAACCATTTTTCGTACTGAGGATGAACCGATCCCCACATTTATTGCTTTATTGCTTTACCTACTTTAACCAATAGATGTTGTCGAAGTCATACCATAAATAAATAAACAGTCTGATTGTATGAAATATTATTGAAACTGAAAGTAATTTACATATCTACCTATGATATAATCTATTAGATTATCAATATTTTCACAAAAAGTAATTATTGTGAAAAAATTTCAACAATTTCATTAAAAGGGGTGTGGGGTTTTCTTATTTCAGGTACATCAATAAATCGTCTCCTTTCTCTAGATATCCAATAGCATACTTTTGGAAATGTTGTTCCCTTCAAGCGAAAGTCAGGTTTACACCATACAACCTTCACCGTTAAAATTTTAACGCACCCGACTGTACATTAAAAATATTAGATTTCGCTGAAAATATCCAAAACATATCTCCTTTGAATTGCCCGCATTTGTTATCATATCGGTATCGGTAGCTGATTCATAGATTCATAGATAAGTAACACCGACAAATTGACGAATCGTCAATCGTCAATGACGACGCGCTGAGCGCTGAGTTAACATCATTCGTAATAATTCGTGAGCTTTCGGCAACTGGATGTTAAACTTCGGCTTCGGCCAAATATTCGGCTAGATTTGGCCGAAGCCGAATATATGACCGAAGGTGCTTTTTATGGCCGAAGGTGGCCGAAGCCGAAGCCGAAGCCGAAGCTTCGGTCGGACCTTACAAACCATGTCGTGAACGGTCGCAAAGTTGGGTATATATATATATATATATATATATATATATATATATATATATATATTCATTAATGATATACTTTACAAAGAATAATATAAAGCTATATTCACATTATGCATTAAAAATAGGTAATATTGTCTACAATTATATGTACATTTTGATTTTATACATTTTCACCCTTAAGTGTGGGTATGTGGAATTCATTTTAATGATAATTCCAATGATCTTTGTTCATCCCAAAATCTAAATCATTGTGATGATGATGATTCCAATTACAACAACAGTTGGGGAAATACCGATTTGCGTTAGTTAGAGGGTGCTTTAGTTTGTTTGAGTTATATAAGGGAAATGCGAGAAGAGAACGAGATAGATGATACTAAAAATTTTTAGATGATCAAATGAAATGTCCGTGAACAATGAGTGTTATAGAGAAAATGTGATCACGCGATGAAGTGACAAAGTGGAAATAAACGCATCGAGAACCACCATATAAATATATTCATTGTAAGAACACCTCGTAGATTATAGTGGCAATTATTAGGTATGTTCCCACCCACAATTCTAGATTGTTTGGTTGATGAGTAGACTACGCATGTCTAGTTAGAAACTGATCACAAAGTACTTTCAAACATCACCAGCTGGACCGCATGTCTATTGAATTCATTCAATTTACAGTTTCTGATGAGAGTATATTTGATTTTCTTAAAGCAATCGTCCCGTTTTCCATTACCATCTGGTACCGTGTGGAAAATGAGCATTTCCGAAGCATATTTTTGGAAATCTATAGATTTCAACCAATGACAGACGTTTTAACATGTTAGGTATTTAAAATTGTGGTTGCTTAGCAACATCTATACATTAATGCAATCGAGTACTTTCGGGTGCCCAACACACGATGGAATGTCGGCTGTATCCGTTGGATCGTAGAAAATCGTTTTCATTTATAGTACACTTTTCATATGAAAATTCACGAGCCGGGGTTCAAACCTCGGCACGGTATGAAAAAGGATTTTCAGAATTTTCCTCTTCTAAATTGTTAATTTGTCCATGCCACAAAGTACATGGACCAGTTAGCAAAATTAGGATGTCCCTAGCCCCCTTTGCAGGTCCCTCATCGTAGAAAAAACGTCCAGAATTGGTGAAATGAGCAGTAACCATCATCCATAAAAGGGCATAAGCGCCCAGGGTTTGGTTGAAATGAGCAGTAAACCATCATCATCCATAAGTAAAAGGGCATAAGCGCCCGGGGTTTGGTTGAAATGAGCAGTAAACCACATCCTTTTTCCTTTTAAACATAAAGTTAAACACAATAAGAAACACTCTTTAATGGTAGGCTGAACTAATAAGTAAAAGCTCCCTCTCCGGAAGGAAATCGTTAATCCTTCAAAAAGAAAGATGTATGCAACTCTAAAAACTTTCGAAGCTTCAGCTGACATCTACTGATTCTCTATGATAGTATACATTAGAGTGAAACAATGATATCTTATGTCTCCCTTTACTGGGCTATGTAGCTTAATTCATATGGACTGCGCATTGTAATGAAATGAAAAGAGTGAGACAAACCTCCATATAGGCCCTCTTTTTAAAGCACAGAAATTATAGGCGGTAAGCAGTCTATATATATACTTCTACGTCATTGCGCTGGAGAGAAGACATCCATAATGCAATTTTGCATCGTCGTTCGTCGTTCGGACAACGCTATTCGACGAACACGGAGTAAAACGACTTTTATGGGCTTACCAATAGAGACCGGACATCTATACCCGCCCTTAATTAGCGTGCAGATATCCTGCGCTTGTCGCGCGTCACAACCCGACCAATGGCGTACTGTCGTTTCAAAAACAACGACTTAATTGAAATCTAAATCGACAAAGACTTTTTGTTACTTCAAATCGCTGGATATCTAGAAAGGCATGCCCAAATTGAGCTTTCGCCTTATAATTCTTCCCACACAAATGTTTCGGTTTCGGCTTACACAAAGCTGTAAAACATGCAGTATCTGGATGTCGGAATTCCCACATTGCTTGCCATATCTTCAAACCATTCTCTAAAACGTAAATTTTGAAAATCTGATTATTTCAAATGATGACACAGAAAGGAAAGTGGGACTGTGCGATCTATTAATTATAGAAGAATTTTCTACATCAAAGAAAATCGTGTTTCTTCTACTTTATTTTGTGAAATTGTTGAAATTACAACAAAACTAGGTGAGTTAATTATAAGTAATTAATTAATTAAGAGTCTCGTCTAATTAAATTTAATTAATTGACATTTTGATACTGATCTTTTTTGATTATTAAATTACGACTCAGGAACAGTCGAGACTTCCATCTATTCGACTAGATATTTGCTAACAAACCTGTCTAAATCGACCACATCAATGTTCAACCATTATGGGATCACTTTAAGAACAACAATTCATGTGTTTAATTCCACTTTATTTTACGTATATTTTTTCAATGCATGAAACTTTGCTAAAACTAAATTTACATCCATTTCTCTTATCACAATAGTTGTATTTTTCTTTTCACATTATGCATAATTGCGCAATTGAAATATGGTCCCAGCAAGCAATTGAAATTAAATTCGATGTGCTTAACTACTACATAATAACGCACTAATCATTGTATTTTTTTTTGTTGTTAATACAGAATAATACGAAGAAGAAAAATCTAATGCTGCAAAATAATAGTGGCGACAATATCTTTTAAACACAATTGTATTAATTCCCCAATAAGGACATACGTTTCCCAACAAAACACTAGATTGATTCTCTTCAAATGATTCTGTATTCGTTATTATATGCAACTATAAGTGATTATTGTGTTATAAGTGATTAATTATATATAGATAGATGATAAAATAATTTTTTTTTGTAAAGATTCATAAAGCACTTTGGACATCATTTAGAAACAAGATGCTACAACAATTTATAGAATTATAGAAATATCGAAAACAATAAATTGGCTTGGTTGATTCAAGCAATAAAATCAGTCTTCCTGAAAAGATAAAACGACCAGGGCCGGTGCCGTCGTTGAGGCGGCGAGGTATAACAACCACAGGCGACAACATCAGACGCAAAATGACAAAATCTTAATAAATATAGGTAGCTAAAGACTTGTTAATCTTTGACAATAAGTCTTTCTAGAAAATTTTTAAAGGCGACCTTTTTGAGACGTGCCGCACAATCAATGAGCCCGACCCTGAATTACGACACATATTTGTCACATCACTTTTGACGAGAATAGCAATTTAATAAACAACAATTAGCTTGTGAATTGCTAATGATAATAATTCATTTAATTATTTTAATCATCGATTGATATTCTCTAACAAAATCTTCATCTCTATATTTATTGCATTTTAATAAAAAATCAAATCTACAACAATCACCACAAACAAACTGGAAATCAGCAAGACATCAAAGATACCAATAAAGATAGTGATGAAGATAAAATCTATGTTGGAGAATACAAATTTTTGATATTATCAATGTAAAACAAAAGTAAAAATTGTGCGCCATTTCATTAAAATCATTCTTTTCCAATTTCAAAGATCTTTTTCTGGTATTATTCAGTTGTTTTACTACAACTTTGTTAGTGGATGATAGAAGCATACCAATTAAGATCTAATTTACGCCGTGTGCCTATTGTTAAGTGACCTATTTTATGAATTTATGAGTCAATTAAGAATAGACATGCTGTATATAAATTTTTTTTGAGCATGTACATAAAGTTTATCGTATGAAATTAAAATTTACAATTTAACACAATAAACTATATGTGAGTTGAAGCTTGTTAATAATTACACATTTATAGATAATTGATAGCTCCATTACAAAAATTCTATTGACAAAAATTTCTATTTTCCCTTGTTCCTTTTATGGTTATTATTATTAATTATGTTTTCTTTTGTAGCAGTCTTAATTAATAATATTTAACATGCTGAACATGCACGAATTTGCAAATCAGCTTTTGGTTTTAATAAATCAGTATTCTCATGTTTTATTGGTGGATCATTTAATGGATAACCTTTTTGTTCGCGTTTCTCACGAATCTTCCTAGCTAATCCCATAAATGCCGCTTCTATATTAATATTATCTTTGCATGATACTTCAAAATGTTGTAAATCGAAATGTTCAGCAATCTGTGAATTATTGAATTGTTGTTGTTGTTGTTTTGTGCCTTATTGAATATTGTTACCTTTTGTCCACTATCCGAATCGACGATTCTATCGTTTGATTCGCATTTATTACCAGCTAGCACTGTTATCACGTGCGGTGAAGCATTCTAGAATTGATTTATTAATTATTAGACCGGTCCTGATAGGAATCGAATATTACCTCTTCAATATTTTGTAGCCAATACGTGATGTGATTGAATGATTCTAAATTTGTGACATCATATAATAATAAAATACCCATTGCACCACGATAATAAGCTGTTGTTAATGTACGAAAACGTTCTTGTCCAGCTGTATCCCATATTTGTAATTTAATAGGAACACCATCAAGATTAACAATTTTTTGTTTAAAATCAATACCTATAAAGCAATTTATTGTTAATTGCTTATTAAATTGTACGTACAATATTCTCTATTATTAATGTCCATCATATTTTGTGTTTGGTTTTTTATAAATTTTTCACTTACCTATTGTTGATATGTACGTATCATAATATCTTTCATCACAGAAACGATGAACAATACATGTTTTACCAACATTTGAATCTCCCAATACTAAGATTTTGTATGTAGCGGCGAAATCTAGCGCCATTTTTTCTTATTGATCTCATAATTTTGATGTAGTTCGCATCTTTGATGCGCAACAATTGATTTTCAATCAAAAATACGCAAGCGCCTACGCAAACTCCTCTTGGTAATTCGTGGGGTTTGATAACTTTCAAACAAAAACAAAGCAAAAGAAGCAAGGCTACTTCTTTAGCGGATTACACAGCTAAAGAATTGAATAACAGCTCACGAGAAAGAATAATATCTAACGATCTAGACAATTTCAACGTAGCTGTTGATTTGGGCTTAGCAATTCTAGGGATGATTTACCGACTTCTGAAGCCCTCAACTGGGAGAAACTGTGATGGAAACTGGTACCATGGGAATTTTCCCGGGTCCGGGTATTTGCTGTTGAACTCGTGCTAGCAGTGGTTGAAATTTCCAGCGGAATGGAAAGTGGTTGGTTGTGGAAGTATATCTTGGCGAGTGAGTTGCGACCTATATTGAAAGACCTGTAGAGCTTGCAACTCCAATGGGTTGATATTGACTTGTCTTGACTTAACCTAAGCAATAGAATAAAGAATGGAGAAAAAGGAACTAGAGAATGACGATTGGACTTTAGAGCACATCAACAGAACATTGCAACAATTGATAAGATGGCAAACTGAATAATATGAATTTCAACACAAACACACAGAACAGCCTTATGAACCGATTGAACATTGTCGATGCAGCAACAACAGAAGCCTTTGGTATTACGCAAAATAGTCGCGCAAACTGTACTCATGAGATAAAAACATTCAGAGAGAAATAACAGACAAACGTTTTTTCGACCGCACAAAAAGATGTCGACAAAATCATGTAAAAGGAAGCTCTAGCAAGAAGGTTGAGGAAAACAACACAAGGAAAAATAGCACGAAATTTGGTAAAAAAATTGTAATAACGTAAATACTAATCTAAATGGACGAAAAAGCACAGAATGTCGGAAGAGGAGATTGTTTCGAACGTGTATTGCTAGTTGTATATCTTTAGGATGTTATGTATATCAGTTTCCCCAAATGGTGAACGCTCAGTTTTCAGCATCGTACTCGTCGTACGCGCCGCACGCATCGAATTACGCTCTCAAATGTCAGATCCTACCGATTATACAAATCCTCGTATTTTTCTGTACATTCATAAATAAAAATGGATCGTCCATGATAATTATATTCGGTCAAATGAGGTAAGTGCCAGATTGTATTGGATTTCATGTAAAAAATAATAAAATTCGTTGCGTGCGGCGCATACGGCGAGTACGATACGAACAAATGAGCGTTTACCTTAAGCCTGACATTGGAGTGTCAATAATCGTCATAGGACCCATTGCCAAGTCTTCTCTTATTTTAGTATATCTGCCGATTTCTATTTTATACTCGTACTCAATTAATAGTTATGAATTGAAATAAATAAATCATAGTCAATTGGAAATTAGTTCATTGAATCGTTTAACTGGCAAATATTTCTATTGTAGAATAAAATCCTTACTTTTCCCTGATTTGAAATTTGTTTCCAAATATTCGATCTGGCAACACTGTTCCACAACAATGTAAATATTTAGGTAAATCCCTTCAATTTCTAAAATTCTACAAAACTATTTTGTAAATGATTATAAAATCATTTACATCGTCTTGTGAATTAATTCGAAACACATCAATCTTGTTTATTGCAAATAATTCAATGTGATTAATAATAGTTGACTAAAAAAAGTGAGGTTATATTCTATTGTTTTTGTGTATGTGTACATAAAATAACAATGGAGGAACCAATAGGTGCCCAATATGCCATACATATTGCAATGATAACATTGAAGGATCGTTGTAAAAATTTACAACAACGTGTTACGTTATTAGAAGAGGAGAATTTGAATTTACGTTTACAATGTACGAAACATACAGGCAGAGATCAATCATATACAGAACGTGGACAATTACAACAAATCGCTGAATTAGCCGAACAAAAACAACAATTAATTGATAAAGTACGTATGGTGACAACTGAAAATAAAGAATTATGGAATCGTTTAAGTAAATTGAATAAAGTTAATCAGAATTTAGGGATACAATTGAATAAAATCAATGATTCATTAGAACAACATACAACAAAAAATCGTAATGATAACGATAATCAACATACAACAACAACAGCGTTGATACGTTCAAAAACGTTCACACAAAATGAGTCACATGCGAGAATTTTACAAAAAAACCTGGACGAAAACGGTAAAATTAGTACAGAATTAGAAGAAATCTCATTAAAGATCATCAATAGTTTAACACAAGGCAAATTAGAATTGGACTCATTATATTCAGATATAGCTGATATGCAATATAATGACAATATAATCACTGAATCTTGTGGTTTCTATTTTGATGAATTCGATGGGAATATTTTTGATGAATTCAACACAATTATTGACGAATTAAAAACAACAAAACAAACGATTTTAACACAGAATGAGATCTTAAGAAGAGCGTTCGACGAAATCAAGAAACTTCAAGGTAATTGTTTCGTTATTAGATTAGTAATCGTTTATAATCATTTTTTCTGCTACAGAAGAACAGAGTAACTGTGATCGATTTAGACGACACGACAAAGAATTATTAGATAAGAGTACGTCAGTGTCGCTTGATGAATTCAATGTACCTGTTGAAGATTGCGATGATTCCGAACAGTTTGTTGAGAAAATTTGTCCGATTTGTTCGAAAACATTCACAAATGATACAAATTTCGAAACATTAACCGTACATGTTGAACAACATTTTGTTGAAACACCAGATTTTGAACTGTTGTGATCTGTGTGTAGTATTAAATGAGTATTAGATTTTACTTTTATAGACATATATATCACGTATTTATTTAGTGTGTCTAATTAATTGATTAATTAATTAATAACAAATATATATATTTTTTTGTGATTGTGTTCTATTTATCAACCTAAGTCGGATGGTTTTACATCATTTGTAGTGGCCGGTTGTTGTGTAGTTTGTTGTAACAAATTTTTACTAAACCATTGCGGCCGCGGTTTCTCCATTTCAACAATACGTTTACCTTGCCAAAATTCGTTAGTCTTCTCCTGTTTCTCGCCCTGATACAGAACAACAACCTCTTTATCGACCGGTTCTAATTTCAATTCTTGTTGGATCTTCTCCTGCATCTCTTTGGTTTCATCAATGACTTTTTTATAACAAGTCGCTAAATTAGAAGATTATTTTAGAAAAATTAATACGTAGTAGAGATTTTGTGGAATTCTTACGACATAATTGCCCGATAAGACAATCATCACCACAAGTATTACATGTGCGTACTGTTGTACGCGGTTTTAACATTTTCCATACGTAGTAAGGATCGCCAAAGCGCCGTTTTAAACGTTTCTCGATTGTACGTCTACTTCTAGGCACAGCCCAAAGGAAACCATCACCGATGATATCGTTCAGCGAGAACGTTTTTGGCGGTGATTGTTGGGGCAGTTGAGACGACACTCCAACCAAACATAACCCTTCTGGAAGATTTACAAATAAAACCTATTAATTGTTTTGTGAAAATGAGGTTATCTTTGATAAATTGTTCTGTTTAAAGTCATACAAATTGAATAATTTTGAATAAATAAAATGTAGAAAGTATTTAGTAATTGTGTTTCAGCAAAAATAAAACAACAACGGTTCTATTAAAAAGCAGTTTTAATTGGCAAGCAACTTTCAAGTTATAACCTCAAAATTAAATCATTTAACAACAATTAAAAAAAAATGCAATAGAGTATTCATTCTTTTATTTATATTATTGAAAAAACAATGTGGCAATTAATCAATTAACGTATTTGATAGATCCGTTAATTAGGGAATTATAAGAATTGGGAATTTCGAAAAATCAGTCTGTCAAAAAGTAGGGTTATGTGACAGTATTTGATTGAAAAGCGTGCGATAAACACGTCCCAGCCGTTGTTACATAATAAATTATTAATTACCTGGTGGTTTTTGTTTCGTTAAAATCGTAAAAATTCGATATTCGAATTGTTTTAATGCATTATTAAGACGATTTAGAAACGTAGCAGCCATATTCATTGAATTGCCCGAATCAGCTGTTGTGCTGTGTTTCTACATACAGTGTAATCTCACTTATAGTGGGGCCAGAAGTGTGTGTGTGTGTGTGTGTGTATAGTGAGAGGTGGTGAAGAAATTCTCGTTTTTGGTGTCCGTATATAGTGAATTGCCTCTCTTATAGTGGAAGGTGTAAATACCGGAGACTTTTTACTATAGGGGACCACCGTCTCATAACAGTCTTGACGATGGCTTCTATAGGGTCTGGCAGGAGACTCTGTGTACGGGTGCAGGAAAAATTGTGTCAGTGGTTACATACAACAAAATCGAATCGAGATTTATCAACGTTTTGTGTTTTAAAAATAAAATCTCCACAACAATCAAGGAATACGCCACAATGTCAGGTTAGTTTTCAATTTGTCCCTTTACGAATGGAAATTGAATAAAAATCGACACTTTTACCGTTTTATTTAATTTAGAATATTTGAAAGGTCATCTATTGATAAGCGAATTTTCTTTATTGTTTCTATCATTTCGAAATCGTTGGGATTTTTGAAAATGTGACGCGCCAGATTTTCATGAAATGCCCGCTTATTATTGGTCGATATTGTATGTCACGTATTTGCTGTTGGTTGTCTTTTGGCGGTTTTTTGTTTGAAATTCACAAATTAATGGATTCATTAGAAAATCATCTAAAAAAATATATATTTTATTAAATTGATGAAAAAGTAGGCTAATACGCGGATCTATTTGTGTTCGTGAAAAATTCTGTACAAGTATTATAATTCGTACACAACTTTCTCAATTCCTATCTTTTTAATAATAATAAACTTTCTTTCATTTCAGTTTGTAGATATGAATTCGTTTATATGTTTATACTTAAGCAATATTTAAATGGTTGATTCTTTAAAATATAAATTAGTCGTTTTTCATTCTCATTAAAATTTTGTTTGGGTTCTTAGGAGGTCTACTGAAAGTTTGTTGTCGACTATATTTCAGAATGTACTTATTGCAATTGTCTTTAAGATTGGATATTCTTCGCATTTTCTTAAGTTTTTTTTTAATGCTTGAGCAAATTTTAGAAATCCTCACAAATAATGGACGTTCACTAATTTATGATTGGCAATATTGTTAAATATTGAGTAATGTTTGAATATGGATAATGTTAAATTTTTCTGTTATGTAATTATCAACGTTTTTAATGTCATCAATATTGAGAACGATACTCATATCTTTTTATATTTTGACTGATAAAAATCCAAAAACATTAGGAAATTGTTGCAAATTATCAATATTTTTCTATGGTATATGGATAAAATGGCCAATTGTCTAGGGCCACCACCAACAAGGGGGGCCCCTAAACCAATTTTTTATGCATCTTTATTACTGTTTTGTAATAGATTAGAGACTGGACATAGAAATCGGGCCCTTACTTGGTATGCGGATGTCGTGCGGTTGTCGCACGTCAGAAGCTGACCATTGGCGTAGTTCTCGACTATTCAATAATATCAATAAATTATTTTGGTTTAAGAAAACTTAGCAATATAGAAATATTCATCAACAATTTTGATTTCGTTAATTTTTGGTTCAGTTTAAATTTGTTTACAATTACGCAAATGTCCGGTCTCTGGAAATAATATTGAATTCCCCTACATGGCGCCACTGACGACTGTTTTTTTTTCCTCTTTCGAGTACCTGTTTTCAGTTACCGATTATTTCATTTTATTTATATTATAATTAGCGAAATATTGCATAAATGTTATATCAGAAAAAAATTAGATCTTGTTTATTTCATAATATTATAAAAACAATATAAATGTGGATAAGATGAATGTTGTGTGAAATCTTATATACTTTAAGCTGATCAATCTAACTTCGGAAAATTCTAAATTACAGCATAAAGTACAATAGTTTTATGAATTACTATTATTCTACAGAACGTAGTTTGATCTTTGATTTATAAATTTGTCTTCAGACTGCCATCTTGCTACATAAATAATCATAACGGTCATAACAACGACAATAAGCACCATCGATTCGTTTATATCAGGTTTTGCCAAAGTTTTGTCTGTGTGAGAAAAATTGTAAATTCCAAAATAAATGGCGGGCCATAAGAAGAAAAAAACGTGTTATGCTAAAATATGTTCAAATCGATATAAAGGAGAGATCTATACGAATTTTATAACATAATCGTGCTTTATTTATGACAATAATTTATGTTTTTTTTTTGTAAAAATGTAAATTATCTCTATAAACTGAACATTGCGGGATGAACAGGGTTTGTTGGCCGCACTTTATTAACACCTGGTTTATATCTTTTAACAAAAAAATTCGAAAATTTGGGTACAGAGGGTACAATTTGTTTTTTATAGAGTTTCGCTACTTACAGGAGACACGATCTATTCAGTATTCTTTGAGTTATATAAGTAGTTCGTTTATATAAACTTTGACTAAAATCATATAAAATAAAAACGGAGTCTTCCGGATAGAGGCTGCATAAAATTTTCTTTAAAAATGTAATTGAAATGTCCAATGTTATCTTAATGACCTTAGGTTGTGTGAAGAAAACAAATCCAACTTTTATCATTTCGAAATCGTTTTATTATGCCGTACGATTCAAAGATCTAGGTACATAGGGAAAGAGAGAGAGTCAGGTCAATTTTTGTATACGGGAGAGAATGGGACTATTGTCTAAAGGTCTATGAGTGGGTGTTGTTTATAGGCAAAATTTCTCACCCTCTGACCGCTAATTTTCTCTTTATCTCCTTTTAAATTATTTGAAAGCCGTAAGACGGGGTGTCGCTCGTTTTTTCCCCTATGTACCTAGATCCTTGAATCGTACGGTATACAAAATGTAAGCGATAAAAATATTTTGTCCCACCTTACTAATAACTTATAAATCAGTAGTGTATGTCAAGTGTTGGCGGTGCACTTAGATTTTACAACGACATATAAATCAAATTTATTTATTATTTAGTAATAAATCGTTCTGGTAATGAATCTAGGGTATTTATTTCAATCTTTAATGATTCTTTTCT
The DNA here is from genome assembly GCA_028455855.1 of Meloe dianella. Classification (NCBI taxonomy): domain Eukaryota; kingdom Metazoa; phylum Arthropoda; class Insecta; order Coleoptera; family Meloidae; genus Meloe; species Meloe dianella. Next base: position 2,283,132 of record JAPTHL010000060.1, read on the forward strand.
ATTGCAAATATGCGTAAAATGTGTTCAAATCGTAAAAAAATCATGTATTATATCTATGTGCATGCACATATAAAAATAAATCGATATGGTCTTATAATTTTGCTCTACTTTTACTATAAAATAAATAAATTCCAAAAATTATTTTCATAGATCGCAATTTGCAATAGTTATTGTAACTATAATTATAATTATTATTTATTTGTAAGATAGTTTGTTGTTCTATTGGTGAGAATAGATGGATGGATATAGTTGATGTTTCCTATTTTCTTGTGCCAATGCCTTTTATAAAAAGGAAAAGACGAAGTGAGAGTGGCCTTGCTCCATGTTCAAAAAGTCGGTCAGTTGTTGCTTTCTTCAATCGTCTTTTAAATTGAAACAGTAATTTTAGAAAAGACGACGTGCAGTTGACTCAAAGATCCAAAAGAAGCGAATATTATTATTGAAATTGATGATTTATTTATTTTATTTTTATTTTTTGGAAAGTTGATCACTACCTTTTGCAAGAATACCTGGCAGACTTAATATTTTTGTCATTATTACAACAATAACGTATTGGTTTTGATTGCGCAGTCACATGTATTTGTTAGATTCCAGATTGATAGATTTTAGATAGCGGATGCTGTAGAATTCACCTGAATATCTAAAGAAAGTTTCTGGTCAATGCCATCAGTATATTTATGTATTTAAATAGTTTTCTCAAAGAATCATAGAGTAAAGTATGTCGTTTCTATTCCTACCAAATTTTGTTGTTAATAGTGATATTGTCGGTGATTCATTATAGACACAATCTTTTATAATTTTAAATAATCAATAAAATGTCGTTTTATATCGGTATATCTATGTTGAAGCTCCATTGGCAAGGTATGAGATTGAAGAGAAAGTAAAGGTGCGCCCAACACCTGTTCTTTGATTTCAACAACCAACACGAAATTGTTTCGTCTGGTCTACAGTTTCAGTTTTCCCAATATATATTTGTTTTCTATTGGATTTCATTGATGTTAGTTATATGATGTACCATTTACGGAAAACCCATAATAGTAGCCTTTAATGAATCACAGTCAATTTCATTCATATAAATTGTAATGAGTGATTATTTTCACGCCTATATGGTTGCATATGTTCGATTAATTATATTCAATAAATTTTCTGTTTTATAAAACATGAACTTTACGTTTTCTTTCCGATACAAATCGTACAATTGGACTTGCTATAAATAAATGAAATGTTTCATTGATATGTAATTCGATGAATAAGTTATTCACTTTTGGTAATGCATCTATTTTTGGTGGAATTTCTCGACGTAGATTCATATTAAATTTCCGGTGGTTAAACACATTGTAAGTTCCCAATAAGTCTACTTCCGTTTATCAACACTTTTAACGTTAAGTCAGCCAAATCATTACTATAAATTTCAAGATAGAAGAGCATCAGTTGTGATGTTGGTTAATGATCTGCTGTTTCCTATTTTTCCATCTATAGAACGATATCTGTTTTCTTCTTTTTGAATCTGTAAATGTCCAACTGTATTAGTGTTGTTATCTTTCATTGTTTCTTTATTGAAAACTCGCAAAATACGTCTGCATATTTGTTATTTCGATACTATTAAGGCCCATCTTGCCTATCTAAATCTCGACTTAAGCTCAGACTTGCCTTGAACATAAGGCTTATTTTATAAAGTAGAATTTAAAGATAGTGGCGAAATAACACGAGTTCTATGTTCGAGGAATTTTAGGCTTTTAAAGATGAACCGGGCATAATCTGCTTCTCTAGATAGTTATCATTTTTCCTGCCTTATTGTCAAATCGATCGAATTGCTGATAGTCTCATCAAATTTTACCTGACTAATTATTCATGCTGCACGTAACAATACCGTGTGCCTTTTTCAATACCAAAAACAGCAGTTAATATTATCGAATTTCTTTATTTTCTTTTGATTCTCAATTTGGTTTTTATCAATTCTCTATTAAGTTCACTGAAATTATTAGATTCAGACTTTAGTTGGGGAATGTTATCACTCACTGATAGGTTCGATCACTGTAATTTTAAGAAACAGGAGTGATATTGATGGATTTATTGAAGAAAATATGTTTTGTTGCTTTAACAAAATATTAATACTGAATTGTGGTTATGTTATACAAGAATTATTATTAATTTATACGTTTGTTTATAACTTATAATGTGATTGTTTGATTGTTTTAGACAATGATAAAACAATAAAATTATTGATTTACGAGTGAAACTAGAAATAAACAAGAAGATATCTCAGAATTATTTTTAATATCAATTGTTATGATTTCAGTTTTGGTTAATTTTATAATGGGAAAGTCTTTTTCAATTACTAGAAACAGAATTGTTTTTTCTTAAGAAATATTAAAAAAAAATGTTTCAATAATAAATGATGATCGAAGAAATAATTGCGAACCCGTTTTGTATGGGCCCGGTTCATCTTGCCTTTCCGAGCCGAAATTTAATACCCCAATAGAGGGATTTGAAAATCTGAAAGCGCTATTTAAGGACATCCAGAGTAACAAACACAGTATCATTTAGAACCTCAATGGCACTTCAAATAGGCGATTTTTCGACGATTTGCACACTTGAGGACCTAATTTGAACGAATAACATTTCAGTAGCACCTCAAAGGATTCAGTTTTAATAGTGAATTTTAGGTTATTGATGTGCTATTGACGAGCAAATATAAATGACTAACGCATCAATAGCACCTCGAAAACCTCAATTCAAATAATAATAATCGGTTTTCTTCAATATTCAGATTTATTTTCTACATTTAATATTTATACATAAAATATTAGGTATATTGCATAATTACAAACTTCTTATTGTGTTCTTTTTTTCTAAAACCGCCGAGGGAAACAATTCTACTCCTTAATCACGAATGATACCTTCATTATCAACATTTAATTCATCTAATTCTTCACGAGTGGCTGGAATAAAATTCACAACTTCATTCACTTTTCGTGACTTCCGTGGTATAGATGTTATTGACAGAATCACTTATCCCTGAGCCACCAAACGAGGGCGAAATTAATTTTCACATCCTTACTAGGCGTTTTTGTTTTTATTTAAAAGATCAATTTTAGTTTACCTAAAACTGTGCGTCTACTTTGCTTTCAGCAGTGATTCAAGAAGTACGATTATAGGGTTGGGCGAATGAATATTTCTGTCTCACTTCCACATTCATTCGAGTACATCTACCAATTCATCACATGGCCATAAAATATATTCCCTTCTCCTGAATTCAGCGTACTTCCACAACATAGACTGAAGATTAAATGTAATTATATATTGCTCTTTTCCTTCGGACTTTTGAGGTGCTATTTGGAAGCTAAAATTTGAATAGGTCCTCCGTTTTTGGACATTACAAATGAGCACCTTGAGACGCTAATTAGAGATTAAATACGATGGCTCCAAAAAAGAATAATAGAGATGAGGTCTGGTAGACTCGACTGAGGCACTAAATCCCTAATTCTGCACAACCTTGCCGCAAATCACGCTTATGTTTCTTGTGTATACGGAAAATTGAAATAAAGTACAATTTAAGTATGTGGCAAATGAGTTTATGTTCGCGGAAGTTTAGACTCATTTAAAATAAGGTTGATCAGAACTCGATATTTAGGAAGGAAGATGAACCTGACCTTAATCGCTCAGCCACTTAGATTTTTTCAGACTTATGATAATACAACAAATTATATTATTTTAGATAGGAACATTTTGTTTGGATATTACCCAGTAATCAAAAAGATTTATCATCTATTTCAAACAATAAAAATAGTGATTTTCATTGAGAATAACACAATCGATTCTTATTTTTTTATCCTTGATTTTTTGACGATCCTCGTTTTTTTGTAATTTCTCTTCTTCGTTTTTTTTTTGTTTTTCAATATTAACAATTTTATTATTTATTTGTTTAAGACGTCTGTATTTGCCAATATGTGTAAATAAAAAAACTATACATTTTTTGGGGTCAAGTTGAATTATGTAATGATTTTTACAATCAAAGTGTGAATTTGTTTGAAATACTATTACTTAACAGTAGCGAAAGATGTGATTTTCCCAAAAAAATATATAAACAATGGTGTGATTAATGTTTAATTAATAAGACGGTTTTTTGCAGCTTTTAGAATTTAATTTGTTATTTCCTTTGATGTCAATTATTATTATTATTATTATCATATTTGCGTGTAGTGTGAATACCGCATTTTATAGTTATTACTTACAAAATTTCTATCAACGCGTGATTTTCACTATTATACGGCTAGGTCAGTGTCATATCTACGTTTTCAAGATTGCAATCTAGTGAAACTTTCTGATTTCTTTTAATGAAATTTCATTAACAAACAACATACGTGTGATTATTCCAAAAAATTATGGCGCATGTATTTATTTTCGTCTATATTTGTAAACTACCGTAAAGTATGCCAGTATGTTAATAAATTTGATTGAACAAAATCTATAAATACGTCTTTATAATTTTTATTGCACATTTACACACATAATAAATAGATGTAATTTAATAATTTTCCCAAATTTGACTATTAATAAAATTTCACTACTATTGAAGTAATAAATAGAACATTTCTGCAATAGAAATGCTTCTTCGTAGGATTTTAGCATTAACGTTTGTAGTGTAGATATTTTTGATTATTTAGAGTCGACACTTTCAACTGTAGAGAAATCTCAGAAAAATAGAAATTGATGTATACCGTCTACTTGATAAAATATGGGATATTAATTTACTACTTTCTCATATGCTCATTAATGATTAATTTTTAATACTTTAAAGTATTTTCGACAGATTTTGTCAGTTTTTGTCTATAATACAATGAAAAGAAGCATTTAAATGTACACTTTATGCTTTGAAAAAGTCTGGATTCTACCAACGAGGCTCGAACACAGAACTTCCAATTTCCGTTGTATAGAATTCAAAATTTTCGGAGCATATAAGTGAAAAGTTTATTCAATTACACTGCTCTGGAAAAATTATTGTTACTCATGTTTATGAATGATTTATATCTAGATCCGCCTCGCTTTACAATTGATAAAAATCATCCTTTAAAAAATGTTGTTATTTTAATTAAAATGCATTCATAGATGACTTAAAATTTTCGGAATGAGTAAAGAATTTGTATAGTCTGACTTCTTACAACATCCTAATCTTTCAATTATAAATATTTTACAAGGTGTAAAGTGGAGTCATTGGGCACCATGTCCTTACATTCTAATTATATTTAGATTATCTTATACACGAAAAAAAGGTGGTCATTAAGGTCATTAGAGAGCCATTGGGCAGTGTGTTCTATTTGGTAATAATTTGACTGTAGTCTGACCCAGTTATAATCAAGTTATGTTGTATCTCTAATTGTTAATTTGATGCACTAAGCCTTTGCAATTCATACGCTGTTAGCCCACTATTAATATTTTACTTTATTAGTACAAATCAGCATGATTTTTGGGGAATATACGTATAATTAACCGATTATACGTTTATTATGTACATCGGAATCATTCTATTATTCCTTTATTTAGCAGAGTTTTCGTAATAGTGCCTTTGCAGATCTGCAGTATTTGACAAAATTATAGCAAATTCACAGAAAATTAAATTTCTTCATATTTATACTATGAAAATTATTTTGATTTGACAATGAGAGGTTAAAATCGTTAAATTTATCCAAAATTGAAGCCCGTCCGGATCAAAATAGAGAAACTGCACTTAAAAGCAATATTCTAAAAATTTTATCCAATGCTGATTTCTTAAGTGTCCTGCAAAAACAACACTTCTTTCAAACAGAAATAAGAAGGCACGATTCCAATTGGCTAAAGATCACGGAATATGTCATGTCGTGGTTGTAAAAGATTTGACCCCAAACAGGGCTGTTTCTGGATGATTGTATTGAATTATAGAAAGCATGGATCGCTGCAAGTGCCGAGATATATTGAAAAATGAAATGGATCCGCATGATGACACTTGTCTCAGCCTCATAACGACCCCAAACATTCTTGTTGATAAAGAAGCGATGTACACAAAAGAAAATCAATTGAGTGGCCACCGCATTCACCAGATTTGAATACAATCGAAAACTTATGGGATTAGTCAAAAATTAGAATCCGAAATGACTCTAACTTGGATGATATTTTCGAGACATTAACGTACTCCATGGGAAACTACACAAAATGATATTATACAAAAATATTAATGATAATTCTCAAATAATATTCATTTTGTCCAACTCGGAAGTAATAAAAAGTAATTATTCTTCACAGAGTGTTCTTTTAATAAATGAAACACAGTTAGAAATGCTTCTCGTTTGCATGTTTATCTACACAATAGAAATTGCTATAATTTTGGCCAATATTGTATTTAATATGACTGTAACACTTGTCGTCCGTTCAAGGATCGCCTTTCTGTACTTGCACTACAAAATACTAGATAATGATAAACTCTGTCTACTTTTTGCATGTACTGTACGTATGATTTTTCTGTGCAAATTTGTTTTATACTTAATAATTAGGTAATATCCGATAGTGCAACTTTATTTTTATATCAAATTGCATTCTGATGCAATATAACGAAAAACACAACCAACTCGAACCCACCCATTCATATACAATCATATACAATCTACTGTTTTTATGATAGTAACGAATTACTGACATCAATTTAATATTTATATTTTAAAATTTGAGTTAAATTGTTGTTTTTATTGTATATGTTCGCTGATAATTTTATTCGTACACGTGAATTTTGACCGTTTATCTTATTAGTATGTTATTATATCATTATTTAACTGTGTCACAAGTTATCAACAATTTTTATACAATTTTCTTTAGGAGCCAGTTTTTTTTGTGTACAAAAAAAATTAGTTTGTCACTTTTGTCATTGTTGAATTGCAAAATCAATTTCTCACTCAATGTTTCTACGTTTTAAATCAATGAAATATGGTAAAATCTTGCTTTTTTAGATAAATACTTGAATATGTGATTAATTTTTATTAATTAGGTAAATATCAATTTTCCTTGTTCTAAATTGGATACATAGATCACTTTTACAATTACTTCATTAAATAAATACGAAATTAAATAACCCACTTTTGCTTTAAAATTCCATTAAACCTTTCTAAAGTATTATTAGAAAAATTGGCAAATCGACAGCATTCATTTTATTACATTTTGGTCCATTATACAGCAGGATTTTTTTTGGTAGAATAACTAATTGTCTTTAATCGTAGTTCAATTTCGTAACATTTTTGATTCGATCTATTGACATAGTTTAAATAACGAATCGATTTATTTGATGAATTTACAAATAGATGGTACGTACATCTATAATTAAAATGTATTGACCGACTTGACGTTTATTTGAAAATTTCTGTATATTTTTTATATGTGTGATAATAGTTTTAAAGCCGGTCTTCACTTTCACATTCCATAGCAGTAACGAAATGTGGGTTAAAAGACATCAAGAATGGATAACAACACAACAGGTGGTGTGGGGACAGTTTTCGAAAGAAAAATTGCAAATAGGAAAATCGACCCACAAATTAAATTTTTTATAAAAACAATAATAATAATAATAATAACAATACGAAAACGGCTGAATTAATTGAATAAAAGATATTTTATTGAAATAAATAGCAATAAGACCGAGGCCATGTCTCTCTATAAAACAACTTGTTTTAATTGCAAAATATATAATTTTAGTTAGATATGTTTGAAATATCATACTATTAGAAAATTATGTAATAGTTAGTGCCATTTTGTTGAACTTCGAAATTTCAATCGTGTTAATTACGTATGTATTTATGTTAAATAATTAAACACTATTGATATCAAAGTATTAGACATAGATATAATTAATTATGTATCTCGTATTTTTTTTTTATTTTTTAATTTTTATTATTCTTCTACACGAAAATAAAAATATTGATGCCAGAATTTATAAGTAGGCGGTTTATTATAACCACAGGGTACTTTCATTTAAACACCGGGTATAAATTATTTGATTTTCCATTATAATTTCGAGTCTACTTTTTTCCATATTTTAATTAGTTTAAATATATTATCATCAATAATAAAACGTGAAATTCTTTATACAACTAGTGATTTTCAGTAATTAAAATAATAAATAAATAATAATAGATAAGTGTTTTTTTTTTCATATCTAATTGTGGAATTTTTGAAATTCCAATTCAATCTTAAAACGTCTATGATTGACTGAATTGTTATTACTTAATGTCATAATAACAAAACAACAAATACGAATAAAATAAATAAATTCTATGAGAATCAATCAAAGAAGTGAAAGAATAAGTTTTACCTACGTTGGTTTCCATCATTAAAATCGAAATATTACAACTACTACTGGTCATTGATTTTAATCAAACTTTCCAAAGTTTCGTATAAAAGCTAATTGATTAATTAATTAACAATAAGGCTGCTGAAAACGTAGAGCAGATGTGTTTAATTGATTTTAATTGAATACGAATTAATATCTCTTTATGTTTGTTGAGAATCATAAGTTCGTTTGTATTACACCAACTCACCTTTTAGATATAGTAAAAATGACAATAGAGTAATTCATTGGTTCTTGAAACAGCAACATAAATTTTAGAAATCACTGTAGATACGTACTTGGCATGCGAGCTTTAAAATTTTTATTACCACAAACAAAGTATCTGAGATTCAGTATCAATCAATTATTACTTTCCATAAGTGTCTAATCGCTCCATTGTTGTGTCTTTGATTGTCTCAAAGTTAGATTCGCTAAATCTAAATGGACTGATCATAAGCACCCGGTACCACTTCGAAGAAATTCGCAGTATGCTTCTTTTTTCAGATAGAAATTAACAAATTACGTGTGTAAATATTAATACGAGAAACTTCCTGCAGGTTTTTGAAACTCGCCGTGTTGTGTTTACACACGTAAATTATTTGTGTGAATTTTAAAAACTCACAGGAAGTCTCTCGGATTAATATTTACACACGTCAATTTCTATCTGCAAGAAACTTACTGCGAGTTTCTTGCACAGGGACAGCGGGGAGTTACAGTCCTCAAGAACTGAAATGGCTTTTAAAAGTAAGTACTTTAACCTGAAAGATACGCTTGGTTGCCACTTAATATTAAATTCAAATAGAAATAAAAAACATTTATGCAAAAGTCATATTGTAAATTAAATAGTCGTTGTTTTGTTAAAGATGCCAGTACCGTGTAAATTGAGTTATCGATCGTGTAGAAATAAAACCAATCTAAAGTTCATTTTCTCAGAATTGAAGGTGGGAAATTGATTTTGTTGTCAGTATCTTAGGACTTCTACTTGTTATACCTATGAAAAACTAAAGTTCTTAGCCGGACCGCAAATAAATTTCGCCCGAGTTACAGGTGCCCTATTTAGTCTATCTATAAAATGTCACACTTATATGATTTGCGCCCCATAGCAAACTTGGGCAGGTGCCCCTGCAGCCCCCTCACCCATCGGACCGGTACTGGTAAAGTTTTACTTTAGTACGTTTCATGTGTGAACGTTATAAATGACTTTTTCTGTATACCTATGCATTTCGGAAGAGTTTCGTTTAATTGTTCTGCTGATTAATGTCGAAATAAAAGAAATGTAAATAAAAAACACGTCATTAATGTTGAGTTTAGCAATACGTAACAAAAAAATTCCTCAACGGTCTGAGTTTATCAAAATAAAAATTGAATTGAGATAGAATTTTGTATTGAAAACCAAACCGTTTTCATTCAGAAAACGAATAATTTTTTTGAAATAACATACGAAAGAATGGAAGCTGCACTAGATTTCTAAAAATTTCATTTTAAGTTTTCAACTTAACTGCTTTCAAATAGAAAATACCACTTTAAAGACGAAATTGGCATTTTAATAAGCTCAAATACTCAACATAGTGCTCACATAAAAGAGAGACCTTCTCATACACCTATTACGATTAGGATAATTTTACACATTTTTTTTTACAATAGAATTAGTTAACCTCGAAGTAAAAAAAAAATTATCCTTCCATTCTTCCGTCTCGAAATTCCCAAATTCGAAAAACAGAATGAAACATAATTTCAATAAAAATCCAATTCTATTTATTGTTTTGTAATGTTTCCAAGTTAAATTGACCATTCTTCAGACTTCAGACTTTTTCTTCAATTATCATTAATATTACTCAATTTTCTTACTGTGTCTAGATATCAAAGGTCAATTACAGTAATCTTTGGAAATTTTGAAATCTCTCGTCCTAATAAACTTGAATCATCTTTGACACTATTTTCAAATTTTCTCATTATTATTATTATTATTATTGTTCAATGTAAAAGAGAATAATTTCATGAAACAATGAAAAAGACAATGAAATATTTACAAATGATCAAATTTGGTTAGGTTCTGGCGGATAAATTTAATGCACTAAATAGTTTTTATTTTTTTTTCTCTTGTGTTCTTCTATTGTGAAATGTCTGTTTCTTCATTAACTCTCACTTAATATGATTATTTAAATATGTGTTTTTTTCTTCATATGGTTAGATCTTTTTTTGTTCATACAACAAAATTTACAAAATATTCAAATATTGTTACGAAACTGCTCATCTATCAATTTTTATCGAATTAATAATGATACGAAGTCAATGATGGTATCTCTCTGTTTTAAAACGAAAATTAGTGGATATTCGTTTTTCCGCAGGTATAAATTATGGTAATGTGATATGCTCTTCTGTTATAAAGGATTTCGTAAGAATTTTAAAGGTTAATGGTTGGTTTTCTGTTTAAAATGTTACCACAATTATATTATAGACAACTGCGTTATTCTAATCTGAAAATTATTATTTGAAAAATAATTATTTATAATTAGAAAATTCTTATTTTGGTTTATTTGTTGTTATTATTTATTATTATTATTATTATTATTTTTAATAAGGCAAATGAACCTTCAATTGTCTTGTTACGCTTTCTTGTTGTTATCATTTTATATTTAGAACAGAACATTTTATTATTTTGTTTGAATTTTCATGTATTATTTAATTTTTCTTTTGCACTAATTAATCGATTGATGATAATTAATTTTTGTTTTGTTTTTGTTTAATTTACAGTACCAAAGAATACGATCAACAGTAGCGAATTCAATAACGACAGGATGTTGGCATCCATGCAATCGACCAGAATTAGATGCTATAACAGCGAAAAGTTTCAGTACAATGCGTACACAACAACCAGGATCATTACCTGTATATCAAATTGATCCTTATCATCTATTAGAAGATGACCTTAAGGATATTTACATATATATTCGAGATGTAAGTTGTAGAAAAGACTGTTTTATTCAACAAATAAAAGATACAAAGATAATGTGGAGATATTGTCGTGAGGATTTCAGAGTGTGGAGTCACATGGAAATTCTTATCGTTTTACTGATTTCTTAGAAATATTCAGTCTCTCGTGATTATACTCAGAGTAATCTCAGATCTTCACTTTTCTAAGCATAAATCAAAAGCAAACCAGTAGATAAATGTTTTACTTTTATCTGTTTATTAGACATCAAACATTTACATGAATTTCCTAATGCATGTTTGATTACTAAGTTCATTGAGCCGAAAACTATAACGAACAGGATTAGAATACATCTGTCATGATAAATAATTAATTGTAAAAACAATCTGTATTGTTAAGAACTCATCACTCAGTTCTAACTAAACTCATCAGCCTGTATTCCTTTATCCGTCAAATTACAGAAAGGTAAAGGGCTTCCAACAATCTCAGTTAAACTTATTCTCATGATAACCTTCAACACAGACCACAGAATTTTAACGTAAGACCTTGCCCAGGGCCATTTAGGCTTCTAAAGGTAGCTAAAATTTGATGTTCTTTTGGATTTGCAAATCAGTGGTTCTGTCTGCCACATTCAATATCTTCTATTGAAACTCTTAAAGTTTTAAAAGGGTAGAGCTCAGTAATCATCTTATTATGTTGTAACCAAATCAAATTTATTTGTGAGTTATATCAAAATTTATCAAAAGTAATTTTCTTGTCAATCTTCCACAAACGAGAATTCACAATCAAAACAAACAACTGGTTACTTTGAAGAGCCAAATTGTAATCAAAACTGTCTCGTTAGTGCAAATGTTATCATCAAGATCTAATCAAAAATTTTCAAAGTCTTTAGAAAACTTTAATCATGCCTTTGAATTAATTGTTGTCCTCGTACCTCTTACCATTACTAAATCCCAATTATAAATAATGATAGATCTAAACATTAAAGTCATAATTATCTGTATTTCCTTCAATTTTATTTTTTGTTTAGTACAGTGTTACTAATTACAATGATAATTAAAATGTATTAACCATGTTGATCTTAATTCTGACTAAACAAAAGAAAATCTGATATGTTTCAACATTATTTTTTCCATAAGGATGTTGCTAAATTGAATTATTCAACATTAATGATTGTTACATCTTAGATGATGTCATTGCATACTTTCAAGGTGTATGACTATTTGAACTAATTGTCACGTATATACAATAGATGGACTTTAATGATAATATTAACATTTCGTATTTGAATCGAAAATAAAAATTGTCTTCCTTTAATGATAGTTATTTTTATAAAAATAGGCATTACGAAGGAGCACTTATCAAGACGATCTATACGAAATAGCCACATATTATTTTGATGGTCATGGGAAAGCTATCCGTCCAATGGTTGCAATACTAATGGCCAGAGCGGTGAATTATCACATGTACAAAGAAAATAGGTAAGTGATTGCTTCTTTAAATACAAACTGAATTTCACTAATAATTACATAATTCGTTTGTCATTTCATTTGTTTGTTTGTAGTTTTGCATGTATTGCCTTATTTACTGGCCCACTGCCAGTTGATTTTGTATTTTTCACTATTTTTTCCCATGTGTGTATTTGGGTGTGTGTATATATATGTACACATTTTTTCCATTAAGCAACAAGATTACTAAATACAATGACATTGAAGGATGATTGAAATAATCGTTAGGCAATATCATATAAATACATAGAGGAAAAAAACTTGACCATTAGAAGCATTACATGAATTAAAATTTAAACCGGTTATTTTGTTTCGGTGCAACGGCCTGAATGCACTGCACTGTAGGCTCAAAAAATCATATAGATATATACTTAAGTAATTCTAAATGACCTTGTACGTTGCTCTAATATTCAACGTCATTGATTTGATTGAATAACAATACACGTGTTACACCTACTTGAACAATTGGGCATCAAAACATAAAAAAAAACAGTTCACCCGGCGCCTCCACCATTTTCACAACAACTTTATAATACAGTAATTATCTTATACGAATGTTTATTTTCATTAATTTGTTTTTTTTTGTCCAAAAGTGAGCTCTTATCGTCGCAAAGAGAAGTAGCGATGATATCAGAGATGATCCATACAGCCTCGCTTGTCCATGATGATGTTATAGACCAATCCGATTTCCGACGTGGTAAACCCAGTGTCAACGTGATGTGGAATCATAAAAAGGTATGGTTTTCCCTTTTTTTCTGCTACTTTATTCTAATCAATGCCAAGGTAGTGTTTACTATGCAGAAATGTACAAATGGTTATTTAGTAGTCAATGATCAAAATAAAAATTAACAGTCTGTATCTGTTTGATAAATAGAGTTCTTTGTTTAATGATAATCTTATTAGCACTTCTTTTTTTTCCTATTATTGTACGATGTGTTCAATTATTCATTTGAACGCTTTCTATATTATGCTATCTGTTTCTCAATATATTGTAGATGCCAACACGTTTTTACTTTTACTAAGTTACCAATATCAGTTTAATTGCTCGACATTTTTGGAAATCTCTTTTGGTATTCTACTGAATCGTGTATTTGATTGTATTGATTAATTTTTCCATTATTTTGATGGAACCAACAAATTATTGTAGTTTTATTTAACATCCAGTAAAACCCATCTATCTATTTCGTAGATAAAATAAATAAATATTTTATTGAAATCAAGTTGCGTGATTCATTGATAAATTGAAATTTAAATTCATGCAATTCCCTATTGATTTATTGTCAATTCGTTTTCTATTAATAAATGGTCGGTTCATATTTTAATTTTCTTCTAACGTTTTATTTGAACTTACAGTTAGACATCTTTTTTTGAGTTATTATTGAAATATCAATAGAATTATTCAACAATTGCTAATTAATTTTCTTCACATGTCCTTATTTTATCGATTTGCAGACGGTTATACACAAGAGAAAATGCCTTTCAGCATAATGTTATTTATTTGGTTACCACCTGTTTTATTCAAGTTATTTTATCCGTTAATCTCTCTCATTCTCTCCTTATTTTCCCTTAAAAAGTATACAAGAATTAATTTTCTTATTATCAACTTTTTCTTTATAGAAATGTCCTGTTGTTGTCAGTTTTACAGAAATAGTCAAAAAACGAGTTTATTTTGATTTAATTACTCAATATATGCGTGTAAAGAAATATTGGTTTTTAAACTAAAAAGAGTGTCATGTCTATCAAATATTTTTGATACAAATCACGTACTTTTGCTGCTCGATAAAGGACTTCGATTATCATTCCGTTGCACATATGACATTGTGCGTTTATTATTAGTAATAAATCATTACAAATGTGGCAGTGTGTATTTACAAATATTTCATACGGTTTTGGTTGTTATAAGTAATAAATTAATAATTAATTAGTTTACGAATTGAGAGCAATTTATAATCAACACTTGTAGATTATAAATGAAACAAACATGGTTAAAAGTGTTTATAGAGAATATTAATAATGAATTGACAAATACGAATAATATTATTGTCATGTCAATTGTATGTTGTTTGAAATTTATTTCACTTAATCAAGATTTCAAATTTAGAAAATCGTTTTGTTTTTTTTTCTGTCTAGACAATTGTTGATAGTTTCCACAAATTTATAAGTTCAAATACAGCAATGTAAGAAAATATTCAGGTTTTTTCTTCTAATTAAGAACATGTATTTTCGATGTTAATTAGTGATCGATAATAATGAGTTATCAAAGTTAATTAAATACACAAGATTTGTGTTTATGTTCTGTCTGATGCATCAAATAGATATTCTTTTAATTTGTGCTTATCAAGAGGAGAAAATTTGTGTTAATTATAATCGTGTTGCCTGACTTCCGCTACAGGTATTTCTGATAATTAATTCATACCGTCTTTATTAGTTGATTATACTTCTGTTAAATTTTCTCGGATTATTGTTTGTGTACTGGTTATGTACACTTGTTACTTGTTACGAATTAAGAAAAGCAATACACTCCCAGATAATGTGAAAGTTGTTGAATGAAGTACCATCGAAATTTGGGTACTTTTCCTACAAAAACTATGTTTACCGCGATCGAATGACAATTCAGAAATGTTGATGATTCTTTCTTTCGTTGGTTTTGCCTGAAACATCGATAATTTCTATACGATCTTTAGACTAACTAAATATTCTTATTTGATGGTATTTTGTGCTTCGGCGCTTTTATATAGCTGAGTAATCACTTATTTAAGTCGCCGCCCGTTTTGCCATTGAGAATTGAGTTTTCTCTCTACTTGCTCAATATTTTACTATCGCCGCCTAGTAGTTAGCAAATTCGCTATTTTGTAGCCTTTAACAATAATTATTGATTATTCTGTTTGTAATAATTGACAAAGAAAAATTATGTAATTATGTCGAAGGTGTGTCTCGTAATTAAATTCCGTATAATTCCTTCCTGAGATACTTTTATCAATTCATTTAGCTTGAAGCTAAGAGTGAACTGGTTAATTTCAAGGATTACCTAATTTTCCTTCTTCGTTTTTAATGTCTATAATTATAAGTAGGCATAATTTGTCAACAAAATTTTAATTACATATGAATTTTCTAACGTTCAATCGGAAATAATAAAACTGCATTTATTTAATGGTAATTTAAAAAAAAATTTAACTTCAATAATTCAGTCTTACTGATGTGATTGCGTATTTTCAATAATACGGATACTGCATCGAAATTATATAAGAAAAATGTTCGTTTAAGAGAAAGTCGATGTTGCTATTATAAGGTCTCTCATGTATACGTTTTTTTTTTATTTTTATTCGTTTTCTTCGTTTTATCAGTGAAATCGGTTCTCTTGTGTTTATTATTTAAATTAGTATGGAAATTATTGACAAAATTCAAATATGACATTTATAAACTGAATATTTCGCAACTAATGTTTTATTTAATAAAATCCCATTAAAATTTTTAAGAATTATTTAAAAAAAAACATTGATTGTTCTTGTTTGTTGTTTTTCCATTGTTGAGATGTTTGATTAGAAAATTTTCTAGCCACAAATGTTTTTAAAATAGAATAATAACACTCGTATAGAAAGAGAGAGAGAGGGAGAGAACAGTAGTATGGTGTTTTTAGAATTAGAAAAAAAATTCTGAAAGAATTCACGTGTATGAGCTTGTTTACGGATAATAAAATATAATACAAAAGAGAAAATTCAAGGTTATCAATTTACCAGAGCAGTGAACTTCACATAACTTTCTTTCAACTAATTATTTTCTTTAGTGTTTTCTATCAAAATAATCTTGCTTCGAAAAGTATCCTTGAATTAGAGAAGACAAAAAAAAAACAATAGTAATTAATTTTTCCATGGAAATTATTCATTAATTTACAAAAATTATATATTTCCAACATAATTAACACTTGTGGTTGCTGTTATTAACTTCTCTATTCTTCTTTCTGAAATAACGTTAATTTGGGTTGATTGATCCAATCGTTTCTACCATGTTGTAAATAGCTAATTAACAATCTTCATTATTCCATCTAATAATTGGTTATTTATTTGCCCATTATTACATAGTTGTGTTGAAATATTAATTGAAATTATCACAACGAACTGTGTCCATACAGCAGTCTCTTTTCTGTAAGGGAAAGTTGTTGGTTTAATATGTTTTCGCATAAAATTCTATTAAAATTTATCAAATTTCCAGGTAACAATGGCTGGTGATTTTATTTTGGCAGTTGCCTCAATGATGATAGCTAGACTGAAAAATAACGATGTTACTCTAGTGCTTAGTCAGGTATTTCTATATGTTTCCATCACATTTATGAAACTAATTGTTGTTGTTTTTCCTTTTATTAAGGTTGTGACTGACCTAGTCCAAGGAGAATTTATGCAATTGGGCTCTAAAGAAACAGAAAATGAACGATTTGCTCATTATTTAACAAAAACATATCGAAAAACTGCATCACTAATAGCTAATTCAGTCAAATCTGTAACTATAATTATTAATATTATTAATCATTATTGATTTGTTATTTTTTAATTGTTTAATTGATTAAATAATTTTAGGTAACAATGTTGGCAGGAGCTGACGAACAATTATCAGATATAAGTTATCAATATGGTAGAAATTTGGGTTTAGCATTTCAATTAGTTGATGATTTATTAGATTTTGTTTCATCATCAGCTGCAATGGGCAAACCAACAGCTGCTGATCTTAAATTAGGCTTAGCTACAGCACCTGTTCTATTCGCTTGCGAAAAAGTAAGATTTCTCTCTTTACCTTCTTTAAATGCATTTATAAAAAATGTTGATAATTTTAATTGGTTCAATAGTATCCTGAATTAAATCCAATGATAATGCGACGTTTCCAAGAGCCTGGAGATGTTGAGAAAGCTTTTGAATTGGTGCATAAATCACGTGGCTTAGAACAAACACAATATTTAGCAAAGCAACATTGCCAAGAGGCTGTACGATTAGCAAATCTATTAAAAGAAAGTCCATATCAAAAAGGTTTAATTGTTGCTGCTGATTATGTTTTGAATCGTATGAAATAGCAACAATTTAACGAAAAATTATATTGAAATAATTACCCAATTTCGTTTATACGTACATTTTTGCGTTATTAATAATAGTCTTGATAGTTTTGTATTTTCTGCTTTGTATTTATAAATGCAGATTATTTTTCTTTTTCAAATCATAATCAATTATTTGTTATAAAAGATAAAAATATTCATCAGTTTAGATTATTGTCATTGTGTGTTCGTATGTTGATGATTGAATGTTTGTACTGAATGTTATTTCATAAACCAGTCATATTTAATTTAGTAATTCTTATGAAATTAGCATAACGCTTGTATTTACCGATTCATTATAATATGGAATATTACGTAAATGATATCCAAAGGGCAAATTTCAATACTTTGCGTCCAGAGCAATAGTCGACGCCACCACCTGGCGCATTCACCATTTTTTAAAAGTTTCACCAGATTTACGTAAAAAATAGATTCAATTTACACAAATTCGATTATATAGGACTCAAAGTATTGTGTTATGTAAATAAATAGCAATTAACAATTGAAGTATTATGTATTTATGGTAGAACTATAGCTAGTTGCCTTTTGCACCTGTAAATATATTCGACAGTTCTGGAAGAAGTTCAATTTTCTTTTGTGTTTTATTTACATATACGAGACAACATATATAATGCCTGTATATAAAAATAAATATTATTATTATTATTATTAGTTGTGTTAAGAAGTATGAAATATTTCTTGTTAACTTAAAATTATAAAAAAATAATTTCTGTATATTTGAATTCTTGTTAAATACTGTAAAATTATCAATAAAATTGAACAACTGGTGGGTTTCATAGATTTCTTTATTTAATCGATATTATGTATAGATATTTACTAAAAAGATTATTACTATTTTTTAATTACAATTCTCATTATTAACAATATTTGTTTAGTTTATTTTTCGTATTGTAATAATAATTATTTATCGTCTATATTTGCAAATTTCAGTTAATTATACCATGTGAATTGTAAATTGCTCAATAAATATAAAGAGATTCCAATTTTTTATCGAAGATTCATTAGTGGAATACACAGAGAAATGATCCAATTAGGCTTACTGTATTTCGTGCATTTCGTCCGAGGAGAAATCAATGATTTAATCCAAGAACTGTCGCTAGTTTTTTTTTTAAATTCGGCAGAATCTTGTTGAATTTCTTTTTGCAAATGACGACACAAACATCTGTACGCCACACTGAAATACTGGAAGCTGACAGCCGACTGTATTCCTTATGTATTCATCATTTCTAAATGTCATTGACTTATTCACGTAGTATGAGGATCTACTTCCGCTCCATTGACAGGTGCGGAAGGAAGGACTACTCGCTATCCTGAGGCTGCCCCATCATGTAAATTCCAAACCAGGAGACTGACAAGAACACCTAGAAATTTTAAAGCAAATATACACAGAATTTCTGGCCAAACCATCGGACATCATACGGAGGAAGCTTGACTTCGAATTCCCTTTTGATGTGGTTATAGAAAATCGCCTAGGGTTAAGCACTTTCCATATGGTACAATGATGAATCCAAAACAAATGAAGGGCTCTCTCTCTGGCATAGGAATCTATGGACCCAATTACCGGGAATCCTTTTCTTTAGGAAATAATGCAAGCCGAATCTCTTGCAATAGAACTGTATGCTAGGGAGTGTTTAAGAATAAACCTCAAATGGTCAAGATCCACATCTTGACAGACAGCCAGGCGGTACTGAAATCTCTAAAGGTCTATAGCTTTGAGTCGAGAACTACCTGGAAATGTCGTCAATCTTTGAAACAATTGGCAACGGTCAGCAAACTTACTCTTGCATGGGTGCCAGGGCACCAGGAATTTGCTGAAAATGAAATAGCCGACGTCCTTGCTAGAACGGGTGCTATGGCTCTATACACAGATCCGGAGGTATTCTGTGGACTAACCAAAACTCACTATTCGCCTAAGTAGGAACGAATTAAGACTTATACCAGGACCAGCTCAAAAAACTGGGCAAATAAGACAGTGAGAGATGTGGACTACGTGGATTGGACGATGAAACCCCCGAACACATTTTCCAATGCGATGCTTTGGCTCGCATAACAGACAATCCAACTTGGGCAGTGCGACCTTGTCACCTGCTGAAATAAGGAAAAATCTCGCAGAGAAATCATCAATTTCACAAGAAAGTTGTCTTTTATGGGATACCAACAGACGAAGGGTTAAGAACAACAGATCAACTGTGGTCGCAGTTCAGGAAGGCTAATAAGGCTAATCTACTCCTATAAAATAATGTAATCTAAATGAGGATATAATTAATTTCACCCTTGTCAGTCATTGCTGCTTTAGGTCTATATATGAGACGAGGTGTTACACAACTCAATAAGAAATGTATGTAGAACAACGTAATGAACCACTTTTCTGTATAATGTGTTTGTTTCACTGTTAATTTTTGTCTATTTGTAGAGATAGTTAGGACGAGTATTTATAAAGAAAAAGTAGTTCTCACTGGAGCACTTAAGAAAATTACAGTTTGATGCTTAAGAGGCATCTGCATAAAGAGATTAACAGAATTGAAAGCACAGATATCAACAAATATTTTCTTCTAGAAAACACAATAATAAACACGCTAGGTAGTTTTTTCTTTTCAATATGAGATTCACTTGCAAAAGGAAAATCGATGCTACCTGTAATCACGTCAACAAACTCTAGAAATGCAATCGCTTGGATAGCTTCCAAGAATAATAAGTAAAACTATTTAATCGAAAAATATTGTATAGTGAATGTTTAATTACTAAATAATCAAGCATTCCTAACACCTGTATGTTATCGATATGTGCCTAACCTTTCACGCTATTGGGTAATTAATTCCATTAGTATATACCGTAAATTGTAAATATGCCTAATGCAAATATCACCTGATATAGAATAAACAACCCCTTATAAGCAAAATCTATAATATCCAATCTAATAATAGAAATTTTTCCAATTTATAAAAAATATCTTCTAGAAAATTTACGATAAATCAGTTTGAGCTTGATTTAGGTCGCATTTCACGTCACGAGATTTTCGAATGACAAACTATAAACTAGGGTAGGTTTTCACTATTCGACAACACAAACGGGTATCGGTACCCAGTACGGATAGATCGCATTCTACATTATTTCATCTTGTTCACCATTAACGATTTTGCAACTACTAACACACGCTAGAATGATTACTTTTAAGCGATCATTTTAATATTAGTTCCCCAGTTCGAACAATAACAGAATAGAGAACTGAGCAATGCTTGTTGCTGAAACGACACAACAAAATTATGAATCACAACGAAAAGCTTTACAAGAGCGAATTGCTGAAGATGGTCTTCAATTATGGAAAAAACAAAAACAACAAGCGCATTTGAAAAAATTAAAAGAACAAAAAGAGGTAATGTTTTAATATTATTTGATAAAAGAAAAATTGGAAATTATCTTCATATTGTAGATACGGGAGATATTCGAGAAATACTGGCCGTTTCAGCACTACAACGAGATAAAGCCGAGAGGCTTACGAAATTTACGATTAGATGGACTTTTTCCCTACAAAGATTATCAAGATGTAAATTTATCGAATATTCGATCAATTCTGTGTTTTTATAATTTATTGTGTTTTCTTTTAATTAACAATTGTAGGCTAAACGTTCTGTTGATGGTTTATATTTAGGAGGACCTGGTGGTGGTGCACCGCTGATTACCAAAACAGGACAAAAGATGACTAGAACACGTGAAGATCCCTTATTACGTTTCCAATTCGGCAGTCAAGGTTTACGTAAATGTGTTGATAACTCATTACGATACAAAACTGATAAAAAATCACAGGAAGAATATAAGAAAGAATTAGGTAAGCCGATCAATACACAAAGTGCCAATAAGACGCGATCTTTGAGTCTTTAAGGCATTTCCACGGTTGAAATCTCGACTATAAGCCAATAAAATAATAAAACTTTCCCCTTTACTGTTTAAATACAAAACGATTTATTTGTTTAACAAACGATTCATTATTTTTATTTAAAGAAGTTTCTGTCATAATGTAAATCAGGACAGCTTTCGATCTGTTATTTTGTTAGCGAAATGAATAAAAAACAATAATTTCTTATTTATTTTTAAAGAAAGTAATCGAAAATTTCACGCACACATATTGATTCATATACATGTCGATTATTGTGACTTTAAAGAATTTTTAATGAATCAACAAAAACATCCGCCAGTAGTGAAAGCTTACCATTAAGGTATTGTAAATAAATAATAAAAGAAAAAATGACATCTACGTTGGCTTTTTTCGCTTTTTCTTTGTTTCTTGAATGAATCTTCAATTTGTTTTTTAATAGAAAGTTATTAACAAATAATGTCATTTATTACACATTTAATCTATTAGATACTGTTTTGTTTGTTTATTTTTATAGTAGTTGTCTTTTTTTTTGAGATGTAAATTACTTAATTGTTTGCTTTTAGTAGGAACGTCCTCGACCTACTTCTTTTCAAATCGTAATTTTCCTCTTTAAACTTATTAAAAATCGGTTATTGTTAAATGAATGAATTTTACAAATTGGAGATAATCAATTGTGACTCAATCTTAAGCCCCGTTCACATCTATCGAATGATCACGAAAGAATTGCTACGAACGGAAATGTAAACACACTGTGGACGGGTCGGGGGAGAGCTAGGTATTTTCTCCCGGGGCCCGACTAGTTTTAGGGGGGCCTTGATCGTCCAGAGTAAACTATTTTGTTCTCCATAGAAAAATTTCCTGGTGAGACGGATGCGAGGAAGCTTGGAAACCAAAAAAGACAATCGTTCGCGTTCGATCGTGTTCCCATAGTGTGGACTGTATAAACAAAACTGTGTTTAAAGGAATGCAAGCGACATTCATCTACTTGAGTTTACCCAAGACAATCGAATTCGTTTGCGTTTGATCCCATTCCTTTTCTTCTTGATGCAATCGTCGATTCTTTCGCTTCGTACCCATTCCTTCGTGATCGTTCGATAGACGTGGACGGGGCTTAATGTACAGTTGTCTTACTAGCAGTTTGTCTCTCAATAAAAAGCTGAGAAAGCGTAATCGAAATGATTTTAACGAATCCATTATACACAAAAGGCAATTCAATTGAAAATGTTTACTCTTCAATTTTCCGGATGGAGTCCTTAAGAATTTATTAAGAAAGACTGTTAAAATTAGAATTATGATAAAGTGATTTAGTCGAAATGAATTTAAACTGTGAAAATAACAAAGACGCTTTAAAGATTTATGAAGAGAAATTGAATCCAATTGTGATGTTTAGAGTGAAAATCAATTATTCTTTATTGATAGGCAGTTTGCAAAAAGTTTTCTCTTTGCCGCTAGCAATTTGCCGCTAGACGGTTGACCGACTGTTATCACTTATAACTTATCAGTAATATGCCGACCAATTAGTATCCTGAGGATTTACTCATTTATCATCGTCATAATCGCGACAATTTCCTTAATAAATTGCAGAAAAGTACATTCGTAACTACCACATTGCTACCGAAACACAGTGGCGTAACTTTGGTTGAGCACCCAGAACCCAACCCCAATTATATCTTTATCAATATCAATAACAATTAAATTACATATTTGTGAATTATTTTTTAATTGTCCAAAACGCAATTTCGCTCTTGAAAACAAACAACTGTTGGCTTTAGTATTTTTTGAACAAAAGAACTTGAATAATCGACAATGTGATGTTTATCTTCTCTTTTTTTTGTGTAGATAAATTAGTTGAAGAAAAAAATCAACTCCGAACACAAAACAAGATTCCAGAACAACAACATGAAACTAAACAAGTTAGTTAATTAAATTGATTAATAGAAAGTAACTGTTAATTGTTCTTTTTGCTTACGAAATAATACTACCTTCCATATTTGAATTTTTCAATAATTAAACATCATTTTTCATCAAATAGGATTGGACGACACATAACGATAAATCAATGAATTCAAAACGATTCCATCGTAAACCACGGAAACTCGACCCAATTTTCTATCCATGCAAGAATATTTATCCGAATAGAACACAACGTAAACTCGCCCCCTTACTAGATCATAGCAGTAAGGAAAATGGTATCGAGTTAGTTGCAATTATGGCACAACAAAAAGACAAACATCCAACCAAAATCCATTTGGAAACAACTGATATAACGAACAATAAGAAAATTTGGTAAATATTGACTAAAATTTGGGAAATTCCAAATCTATTTGATGTTGAATTTCTATTGACAGTAGTAGATCGAACAGACAACGGTCGTCATATTTGAGGGAACTCACGCAACAAGTGTTAGATAAACAACAAAAATTAAAGGTCAGTAAACGTTGCGTGTGCGCATTCTATTAGCATAAATCGAATGTGGGCCAGCTTTACACAATTTTGAAAAAAAATATTCAGTCTCGTCTATGTCGCCCACAACTGAAATTTCAGAGCAATTCAACGATGATTAAAAACGAATTCACAGGCTCTAGTGATTCTTTCATTTTATTTTATTTCCTTCCAGTTATACGTTCACTTAATCTATGATCATTTTTGTTGAAAACTATCAAATGGGAGATCGTTGTGAATTGTTTATAATTATTAGTTCATAAATTATTTATGGATTACGGCTTGTTGAAATTTTTATAACAATCACCTATTTAATTATTATGTTCAACACCCGCACTTAGTGCCACAATTAATCATAAAGCATTTAGAAAAGAATCACTATCTAGTTCATTGTATCTTGCTAGGTATTGACTCAATATTTTTTTCAAATATCCTCAGGAAATGAAAGCTGAAGAAGATGAGATTTCACATTGTCATTACAATACGTGGAATAGTTTTTGGGGTAAACCTGGACATGGGGCGCCAAGATCAGACTTTAAAAAGCATTGTTTACGTCGTTTACTTTATCCACAAATCGTCCCAATGAGTGTCAGTTAAGTCAACATTACTCAAACGAATTAATAATATTAATTATTCGAATCATAGTCACTTTTCATTCAATTAGCATTTTAGGGAAATTGATTGTGTAGTTAATGGAGACATTATCGTGCATCTTTGTAATGTTGTTGATTCGAAAATAAATCACTTAATCTCAATTTGATTGTTTTATATTTTGTTTGTTTATTACAACTATAGTGTTGATTGCACAACCGAAAGTCGCGTCAATAATATCACGCAACATTTGAATTCTTTATAGGCTTGTATTTAATAAGGAAAAAAGTCGTAATTTTTGGAAAGTATTTGCGTCTTCCACTCAAACCCATTAACATTTTATGAATATTTAATTTGTCAAAAGTCGTCATGAAGAAATTTCAGAATCATCTGTTAGAGTTTATCACACAATACTAATAATAATAATAATAATTTATGTGTCACCATCGGTAAGAGAAATTCAACTTTCGACCTTAGAAAATGAGATTTTAATATTCATTTTAAAGGTTTAGTATTTAAGAAAATAGACGAGAGTGGGTTAATGACGACAAAAAAAACACATCTTGGAATTTTTATGCCTACTTTATTACCGACAACAATAGACATTTCCATCAACGGCTTAGCATTAAAAACTCGATAATCATCATCATTGTCATCAATAGAATGATAAAACTGACGAATTTGGGAATTATAAGGTCAAAGATACGACTTTAATTAATATCAACTGAAATTTTATGACAACTTATCTCTTACAGTTGTAAACATTTGATTGCAATCAAATTCTTACAGTTGTAAACATTTGATTGCAATCAAATTCTTACAATTGTAAGCATTTGATTGATATCAAATTTAATACTTCTTAAAAGGTTAATGGTTAAGTTTTGATTTTATCTACTAGTATTCCAATTTATTAGATCTCTATCTGTATGTTTATCTTCAATATGTTTAGAGATGGCGACAACGATTATGATTTTGTGCAATAATACGATTGCTCGTTAGATTTGGGCAGACAATTTTCGAAAATGGAAAAAAACAATCAAAAGGGAAGGATTTTTTAATTTTCTATTGTGTTGAAATGATTTTCACTTTCATATTTTAACTTGTTTACGGAAAAGAATTGTATAAATTACTGCGCATTTAAAAATTTGAATTAATCATTTTCTCAGTTTCAGTTACAGTGCTGCTTCTAACGATTTCTTTACCTATCTAAATGAGAAACTAATGATTACGACTTGCTTCAAATCAGTTACATATCTTACGCAATAGATGGCATTGCAATTTGTCCCCATTTTGGCAGCAACGCTACCTATTAGCCGCAAATGGCGTAATTTGTCTCAGATAACAAGAGATAAATTGAGTGCAAACCTTTAACAATTATGTAGAATCAACACCAATGGGGCAAGGGCTAATTTAATATTAACTCTTGAGCAGTGGTACGTTATAGCTTCACGTTGTCCCAAGCGAGTTTGACTGTGGGAGCCCCATGTACAGTGTTGAATTTAGACACGTTTGTTTTATGGAAATTCGATATTGTTACTATAACAACAACAAGGTACCTTTGATTTAGAGTATGGTACTTGCCCAATTACCATATTCCACTGGAGATCTTAATCTCTACTGGCTTTGCAGGCCTGCCCCAGAGTTCATTTAGTGCAGCTAATCTACTTCGGACGGAGTTTCAATTACAGCCACTACGACTCAAAACGCATACAACACGGCCCGGGGGCCTGCTCCAATTTCCATGGTACGAGTTTACATCACTGGTGATATAATTCATACTGAACTGATACGTTTATAAAAGCATGCCTTTGGGCCCTACTGGTTAGTGGGCTCTCTGTAATTTACACTGTTTACCTATAGGATAACGCCCCACTGCTCATTGTAAAATTGGCGCTCACGACTAAGACATCTAAGAGGCAAAATTTGATTCTTGACAGATAATTAACTCCAAAAATTTTCTGATTCTATTCGACATTGTAAATATTGACCAAATTTGCTTGTGAATATTTTACTGTACAAGTCATCCGGACAGAAAAATCTTGTCAGCTCATTTTCTTTGGTTGTGATTCGATTTTTCCAGGCTGATGACTCAATCTAATTGCTCTTTACAAAAAACGACTGTACGTCTAGGGAAGAATGTCCAGCAAATGGAAGAATCTTGTCATTCGACATGACTAAAAATTTCATCTCCAGAGCATTAACACTCCTAACCGATTACATAATTTTGATTTATGCACGCACTGAATCTAAAATAAACCGCAAATGTAGAAACGCAGATTTAATATCTACATAACAAAAAGAAATTTCGACCAAGAGTGAAAATCTACATAAAAAAAATTGGCAAAAGTGAAATTATCGTTCAAAAAAAATTTGCTCATCATTAATTTATTTTAGAATTTTTGTGGAACTCAAGAAAATCGAGATAAGACACAAAGAGACAGGTAGGTGTGCCCACAAATGGGGTCAACCATAAATATCTTGCTGGTATATTACCCCAAGAACGTACACTACTGTGGTGAAATCATCACCACAATAATAACTTCAGCGGATTCTTCAGTTACTCGAAACAGTCAGTGTTTGTGGGTGCTTCAGTCGTGTTGGTATAAACATTTCACTTGGATCAAAAATTTTATTCTCGCCAATAACATGCGTTGGGTAATTATTATTTTTTGTTTGTCAATTAATTATAATTACCGGGTATTCGTGCGTGAGTCAATTCATTTAAAACATCTTTTACACCTGTTGATTTTCGATTAATTATATCGACTCCAATCATAGTGAAATTGCCGAAAACTAGATATTCAAAATTCATAATTATAGTCAATGAGATTCATGATGGGAAAGCAGATTCATAGAATTATCACAATAAGATTTCTTTTCTAATAATCTTTTATTTCTCACGAATCAAAAATGCAAGTATGTATTTAATTGGTGTATTCTTTGGGAATAGAATTGAAATATTGAGAGTATCACAGATCTATTCATTTCTATATTAATAACGCAATTTAATTATAATTAATCGTAAGTATTGAAATTGTTGAAGATCGGAGCTATATTGCACGTTTATTGTGCTCCACTGATCCAATTATAAGCATTTAATGATAGTTAAATCGACTCTTGTTGAGATTTGAAGGTGCTAACAAGAAGCACGCAATTACACGTTTATTGTGCATGTGTGTGTTTTTTTTGTGCTTGAAAGTTTGTGAATAGGAACAATCTTGTTGATTTAAGAATATTTTACATACCCAATGAAATCTAATTATCGTTGTTTGCTTTTTGTAAATCCTTTTAATAGCTTGATTGCGTGACTATATTTGTTAATAATAAACAAATTACGGTGATATGTTGGCTACCTTCATATAAGGACCATGTTAACATAGCCGTTTTGTTGCATTGTAGCAAATATCGAAAGATACGATCGTTCGAAATCACAAAAAACATTGAAGATGTTGATCGACCTACAAAAAAGGATTTGTGTCTTTTTTTTTATGGAATACCAGGCTCAAATACATTCGTGATCTTGATAATAATAATTTTTTAGGAGTTTTCTTTGCAGTCCAGTCATATTTGAGATATCTTAAAATTTAAATCTCAAAAAAGAAACAACAACAAATTTCGTTTGCTTCAATAATTTCGGTAATGTTTATTATCTTATTATTAACCTCGAAAGAAGACACGAAGGCATTGACATTTGAACAAACGCAATTCCATTATGATTATTATTACTATTATTTGTTAAATAAATATAATCTCGTATAAGTATTGTGGGAACGCCGTGTCGCCGAAGGCAGTTGGAATCCTTCTTATACAGATATTTACGTATCATTTTCGATGATTTGCAATTTCTACTGAAACGAATGTGGAAATATTGAAACGGTACGATTTAAAAATTAATTCCGTATTTTACACACATACATAAAAATAATATAAATTTTGAAGATGATTCAATACGAAACGGGGAAAAAAACAAGTATTATGCTAGTAATAAAAGTGAAATTCGTTGTAATTAAGGAAAGGTTTTCACTTGCAATGGAAATTCTGATTAACGGAATTAATCATGCGGAACAAGAGAAAAAACAACCGAATAGCAGCCGTTTTCTTTTCGTTTAATTGACAATTAAATTATGGTGAATTAAAAATGTGCATTTCAACTGGTCATCAGTTGCGTTTATGTTTTTTGTTTTTTTAATAAATTTCCGTTGACATGCGAATAGATGCTAAGAGTACATTATCATGTATTCAACACTGTTTTTTAGAGGATTTGATATGTAGTACGTGTCCGTCCAACGGTGTACTCGAACATATTTTAGTTAACTTGCACTGCCTGAGCGTTACAGAAGGCAATGAGCTGAATTTCCGCTTTATTGAAGACGGCATATATATCGCAATAATTTTAGCATAATGGAGACGCGGTCTAGCACTTATTCAGGTTATTGTGCTTGAAAAAGTGACACTTGAATAACATCTGTAATAGTAAAACAATTAAAGAAACTTGCCAAATGGAGATTCCTCACAGACTCAAGTGAAAGTAGTTATATTTAAATAAAATGTAAATCTACCGTTTTCTCTCAAGTGAACCAACCTTTCTTGTTTAAGGTCAATATCCAATTAATACGAATAAAAGCAGTAGAAAAACAAATAGTCGTTTATGATAAATGATTTGTTTATGGCCTGTTGTTATCCAAAACTTTTCTCCAATTCAACAAAACGTGTTGTGAATAATTAGTGGAAATAATTCGATAATTGCAAGAATTTTCATTTGTTGCAGCACAATAATGGAAACTATAAAGTTTATGTCTAGGTTGTGTTTTAAATAATCTCATATTAATACATGAAAAAAGATTTATTAAAATTGGAAAGTCGAATATGCAGTTTGAATTAACCATCTGCACAATGGACAGGTTTTCAATAAAGTTAATGAATGGCAATAAAAGTATAGAAAGTCAATTATTTTGCAGAATTACAATTTAAACAATAGATTTTCTTTGCTATCAAACTAGATTCCAAGTTTATGTTCAATAATTTGTACAAGCTGACTTGAACAAGACGATCTTGATAATGTAAATTATGTAAATTACGCATACAGTGGCGGGCTTCACCGCGATGCATTGCAAACTTTTGCGGATCCATTCTAAAAACTATATACGAAAATCTTCTGGCACTTCATGTTATTTCTCCCCTGTTTCTGAACTATCCCCCGGGTAATTCGTCCTTATTTATCGTGGCTTACGTAAACGCCTGTATATCCTTTATTTGTGGATAGAACTACCTGAAAAATATTTAATTTTTAGAATTTTTTTGACAGCAGACGGAACACACTTTGACAGGAAATGCGAATATTGTAGAAATACGAAACAACGAAAACTATTGTTTTTCCGGCTCGTTATGCAACAAGCGATTTGTCATTGATTTTTCTTTAAAGATCTCTCAAAGGCGAAAGATGGGCTAAAATACAATTGGATAGATTTTCCATCAATAATCAATGGAATAATAATAATAATAATAGAAATAACAAGTTCAATATCATTTACTTATTCATAAACATATTGTGTAAATCTTGGCGTGGCAATGACCATCTTCCAAAGAAATTCCAACAGCGATTAATTATTCACTATAATCAATTGAGGAATGTTGTACTATTGCCAATTATGTTAATGTTAATTACATTTATAAAATGAATTTACAATGAATTCAGACAACAATAAATGTATGAATCAATAAAGAAAGTTGTGTTAAACTTGATGAAAAAAAAAAAATTACATCGCATAAGAGTATAATTATTTTTTTCTCTTGTTCTTCTTCAATTGTAAATGGTAGGTTTCTGTAGCTAACAATATAAAATAACAGTAATAATAGAAATAATTTAATAAACTATGTAATAATAACTATTTTGCAATATTATAAAGAATTATTCCTGTTATTGTTTAGTATTTATTTTTTATGGATTTGTAATAAAATGTTCAAAACTCAATGTTATCGAGAAGAATACGTGATAATATAGTGATGTATGGGTATTTTCACTTTCTCCACAGCATTAAAAAATTTTTAATGTCCTATAATTTGAATTTGGTTAGATTTTAAATGGAAATTCCCATGCATCAAAACACATCGCTACGCATTATTCAATGAAATTCTTATGTTCTTAAATATTGTTATTTAACAACAACGGATGTGGGGCTGTAAAATTATTGTGCCGTTAGGCTAAATGAATAGTTTTTCCATTATTATTCTAGAAAGCATTTTCACTATCTATTCTTGTCTTGGATTCAGAACAAAACAAAATCAGAGTGAAACTGGGCCGAAAACGTGTACAGGAATTCCTTTTAAAGAAATGAAATGACAACATTAACATAAATTGTGCAATTGATTGTAAAATATGTGAAGAGTCTACGCTGTGCTTAACATTCATTTAAACACATATCTTTTGCAACACTTTGCCAGATACCCCTCAAGAAGCAATTGGGAGCACCGCTGCCCGCCAAACGCAAGGTTGCAGGTACGAGTCCTGCAATCGTGTTGTACTTTATTCACACTGATATAAAATTGTTACATGTTCGAAAGAATACACGATCACTACGGAAAAGAACACTTTTCGAAAATGTTCAGAAATTGTAACGGCGTTTGAGAGTAGCACGGAAAACTTTGCTTACGGATACGAAAGAATGAAGAAGCTAACTTTCCAATTAGCAATACTGCTACTATGTGGTTAATTAAAATTATAAATAATGATTATACAGTTATGTAATTTCCAGAATGTTCTTTTATCATATTCTCAATGAGCATAAGAGTTTTTTAAATATTTTTCTCTGATTTCTATCATCTATTTGTGTATTGTTTTTGGCGTTGCATCACTTGCTTACTGATCTGATTTTCCCTAAATATCTGCAGTCAAATAAACTGAGCGAATGTGCCAAATTAAATTGAAATTACGTCACATATCATAAATGAAATCAAACATCAATTATAGCTAGAAACTTCACAATACCAATTAGTAAATTTAAAATTGATTTAACACACGAACGAACGAGGCACGCACAAAATATCGTTCTAGTTTTTCATGTTAACATGTAGTAACGATTAAAACTAATCATTTTATAACCGATAATTTAAAAACTTTCATATATGTACTTTTATGATGCCTTCAAGTATTATCCAGCATAGAAGAATAACACTGTTGTTGAAGAGTTGCCGGATTATTAAATCAACCAAACCGACAACTTTCCGACAATTTTCATTTATCATTATGGTCACCATAAAATCGGGATTTTACAGATTGATTCAACCTCAAGGCATTTATTGTGTAGCAGTAGCTACCATCAAAGAATGCATTATCAATATATTTATTGTCACTTCCACTTAAAATTGTTATTGTCACTTCAACTACCTCGAAGTCAAGCCTTCCAATTCAAAACAGACTGTCTATACTTTTTAACAATAAAATGCTTTATTTTTTGTTATACGAAATTTCCAAGTAACTTTCCATTTTTCCCATCTACAAAATTAAAAAATAATCTGATTTCGATATATGATTTGGTATTTGAGAATAATGAAGTGATTGATTCTAAATTACGCCCACAAAAAATCGTTAGTTCAAAACGAAAAAAAAAACATGTAATCAATCGTTAAGCTAATTGATTTTCAGTGATGGTTGTATTTCCTTGAATACCAATGATGAAATATTTAATTAACTGAAAATTCAAAACAAAACAACAAACAAATAGAATTGTGTGATAATTCTCAATATTATTTAATCGATTTCTTAACAGTTATCATTCTATTTTTTTTTGTTTGCTTAAAATTAATGAAGACCATATTTTTATTGGTTGTAGAAAGTTTGGTTTAATTTATAACAGACAAATTGATCCATAAATCTTCTGCTGGCAATCAATTTCAAGTGTTTATCGAAATAATTGTAGATTTTCGATGAAAACAACTTTTCCCTATTGTTGTAACACACTCCTTGATAATTAACGTATATATCACGAATTCAGTTAAACTTAATTGGGAAATAACTAATCATTTATCAATTTAACACGTACATATTTCGTTACAGGTACATATTTTCCTACTAACACTGACAATAATCCATGCAAAAGATGAGGAAATTAACGAAATATCGCCAACAATTAATTTAGACGCAAATTTACGGCGTGCTTTATTGAGAGCTTTAACAGAATTAGAAAATGAAGATAAACAAAAGCATGGGAACAGATATAATTTGCAAGATGATAAGACTATTGAAAAGGCCTCAGCTTCATCGTTTTCACTCTACGCATCTACAGGTGCATCATCAACTACAGAAATTAATCAAACACCAACCACTGATGTGACAACAGAGAAACCAGTGATCGTAATTCAAAGAAGTAACAGTATTCAACATAAACCGATAACAACAATTGAAAATTATAATGTTGATCCACAGAATGAAGCTGAACAAATTCTAACTAGTGCTAGTAGTAGTTTTACATCATCAAATCAATATTTTAGTAAAAACAATGATAATCGCATTGATTTAATTTCGAATCAAATTAAAACCGTTAAGCCTAAAACTGAAACAACACCAACAATAACAACAACAACAACAACAACAACTGAAGAGAATCAAGCTAAAGTTGAAGATGTTCAATTCTTTTCAGCACCTTTAGTTGCAGCATTTACAGTGCATCAAGACGAACGTGGTCTACCGAAACGCGTTGAACCGATTTATAGATCCGTACAAAAGCCGATTAAAGAAACGAAATTGCAAACAAATCAATTTTTATTGAGACAAGAGGAAGAATTTAAAAATCAACTAGTGTTTCAACAAAAACAGAGAGCTTTAGAAGAGGAAATTTTACGGTTGAAGCATCAACAACATCAGCAGAATTATTTGCTACGCGAACAACAATTGTTGCATGAGCAACAGTTGCGTTTACAACAACAGAAATTAGAAGAACAGTTACGTCTACAAAATAATAAACAATCATTACAAATAACACCACAATTCACACAAACGAATCAACAAAATCAATTTAATAATAATGAATCGAGAATTGGAAATAATGGTTTGGTAACATTTCAAAAAAGTGTTAGTCTAAATAATGGTTTACCATTCAATGCCCAGCAATTGCCATCAAAGAATCCGGCTAATTTCCTATCATCACCACCACCATTTAGACCGGAAACTAATCAACAACAATTCAACGTTGGCCAACAAGCGCCATTTGTGAATACTGCAAATTTCAATAATTTACCACAAAGTTCATTTAAACATAATCGAATTTTTCGCCAGGAAAGTGGTACGGAAAATTTCTTCAATAATGGATTCAACAATCAGTTGGGTTTCCAACAACAACAACCGCAACAAGCTAGATTTTTTAGACAGCAATTTAATTTCAACCAAATCCACCAACCTCCAGCAGTTAATCACCAACTAAACAGTTTGCTTTATAATTCAGGGTTAATTCACGATAAACAACATGAAGATTTAAATATTATTTCAAAAGTGTTATCATTAAATCATTTTGGTGGTGATTATAGATTCAGTAGTTCGAATATTAATGAACAACGTGTACCGTTTATTAAGAAAGTTTGAATTTTTTACAATCACACGAAATTATTTATTTGTAAGAATCAAGTCTTTAAAATACTTGTTGTTTATTGTACACGAGAATCTAAAACAAAAAAAAAAGTACAATATAAACTAAATTATTGTAAATAGATACGTTTTTTTTTATATAATTTAGCAATAGAAAAAAAAACTGAATGACTGATAACGAGAACTATTTAGTTTCAGTTTTTTAATGTACCATAATCTCTAATTTCTACAGATCGTTCTAAAATAAAAGTACAGGCGATTTTGTTATTCTCACAAATAAGCTCCTAAAGTTCCCTGAACTGTGTAACTTATCAGTTTTTTAGCCTGACTTGGGAAAAGCTCAATGTAGAGCTTAAGAGTAACCTAAGAGTCACTTATTTGTTAGAAACTTCACCTGCTTTCTTTTGATGTCGCCCCATGGTCCTTAGAAAGGTTATTTCACTCTGACAACAACTTCTAAAGTGTCTCTTGAAGCTTTACAAAGCTGTTCATAAGGGTGAAGATACACTAGACGAGCCGAGCCTGTAATGATAATATTCGTGTAGTTGAAACGGGTTTGTGAACACAGTACGAATGGCTTGCGAGCTGCTCACCTCAACTCATTTCCTGTCGGCTTTTCCGACAGGATTTGTCGATCATGTTCGTAGTGGACCCGTCAACAAAAATTTTACTACAAACATTCGACGAGCATTGCATTACAGGTTCGGCTCGCTAGTGTTTCTCCATCGTATTAGTTGTACCGATAAGACGACTTCCGAAATAGTAACAACGACAAATCGTTGCTACTCTCTGAGAGCATCATCTAAAATAATTTTTGATCGTAGAAGAGCATTTCAAAGATTGCGGTGATATAGGTACGAATCTAATTGTCAAATATCCAGATTCATCAACATAGAAGGGTCTTTCAAGGGAAAGTGAGAATAATTCTGTACTTATATTTTAAAACAAACTCTAATTACGATATACTGTACAATATAAATAAACGTTAAAACAGAGAATTATACAATTTTTTTTACTAATAAAGAAATTATATTGTCATATTGTTGTTTATTTCGTAGCTTTTACTTACAAACTCACAAAATAATTAAGTTTTTTGCTTCCTAGGAATTGCCCGAATCCACATATCGTCTAGCGATAAATTAACACCTGGAACAACTTTATTAAGATCAATCTTTGTACGGTCTACTGATTCAAATGTGAAATTTTGCACCAATCCTGCAATAATTAAAAACATATTTTGCCGAGCAAAAGTTTCTCCTGCACATAATCTTCTTCCTATCAAAAAATTATCATTAATTATTGATTACAATCAAATTGGTTTATTATCAAAATAAATGTACCGGCTCCGAAACCGATAGTTAAATCTTTTTTTAATAAATCTCCATTATCATCTAGAAATCTTTCCGGTCGAAATTCTTCCGGATTCGTCCAAACGGTCGCGTCATGATGCGCCGTCCAAATGCAGGGCAACATTATTGAGTCCTGCACAAAAAATGTCATCAATCATCTCAAATTTTCTATACAAATTTCTTTGAATTACTTTCGGTATGAAGTAACCACCTAGAGTGGTATCTTCTACACAACGTCTAGGAATTCCGAAAGGATTCAAAGGAAATATTCGAATTGCTTCACGTACAGTTGCTTCCATGTATGGCATTCTTCGATATTAATCATCAATGATATTTTTTTTGTGTGTGTTATATTTCAAGAGAAACTTACGCTTTCCGATCGTCTAAATTTGGTAATCGTGCATTACCAACAACTTTATCAATTTCATCTTGAATTTTACGTTGCACGTGAGGATCGTTAATTAAGTAAACGAAATAGAATTGTAAGGTGTGACCTATTGCTATCGCTGTTGGGAACATATAATCCACCAATGTTAATAAAAGTTGATTATCTACGAAAAACATGCGATTGATTGATTACGTGCTTAATTAGATTTTTAATCAATTTTACAATCCCAATTTTCATTCTCATTCAGTTTCAAACCAATAAACATATCAGTAAAATCGCGCATGTGATCACCAGAAAATGTGGCTAGATGATCGTCGATTATCTCCTAAATTGAATATGTTTCTATTAAGTTTCTCACTAATTTGAAGCAAACAACTACCTTGAAGAATTCTAATAAACAATCATTGGATTCAAACGTGGTAGTATAACCGAAAAAGTCCGGAGCGATATGCCTTAACCATGGTGTTATACTAATTGCACTTCCAGTACTATCACTGCTTCTTTGAAATTTCAAAGCAACTCTTGCTAATTGCCTCAATTTGTAATTATCAAATCTACATGATACCAATATTAGGAGAATCGAATTTATTAATGATCCATACAGAATATCAGGCATTAGAAATTCACCTTTCCATCGACAAATATCCTGTTAAAATATCAAAGAATTTCAAAACAACTAATTTGAAATAAATCATCGATTGTTTACCGAATCCTTCTCGAATGGTTCGTGATTTAATCGATTTATTAAATCTTTAATTTCATCTGTAACGAAACTCTCGACGATCCCCGATCGTCGACCAAAACCAAAATCACGCAAATGTCTCAATGAAAAACGTCGTTGCTCTTTCCATAACGGACCATCAATGAAAAATATACCTTTGAGTTGTCCTAAACCACGTCCTCTAGTTATAATTGTGTCATTGCGTCCAATAAATTCATCTCTCGTTAATAATTCTTTACATAATTCATAGGAGAATGTTACTATTGTTGGTGTATCACCTAAATACAAGCCTAAAATGTCTGTTTTATATTTCTTACGTAATTTCTCAGCAGCTAAATGGGTGTATTTGTAGTTTTCTTTTAATAAAAACCAATAACTGCCCCAAATTGGTAGTTTAATTGGTCCTGAAATTATTATTTTTTAACTTGATTTTATAAGCGAAATCAGTGAAAAGTTATACATACGTACCTGGTGGGAAATTTTCAGGTTTCTCTTTGGCTTTCAAATAAACGTAGATTATAAACAAAATTACGATAATAATAATTAGCAACGGTAAAGTTAACATTGTTGAGTTGATGATTTTCAAAATTTTTATAATAAACTACAAAATTTTTAAGATAAGAGGTCATTAAGTTTGCCCTCTGTTGCTTGTGCTTGAACAGGACCGGCATGAATGACACTAATGTACTTGGGTAACGAAAATCTAGCAATCGAATCCACGTAAATGTAACAAAACGAAACTGCGAATTGCAAAATCTTCCCTTTATTGATTGAACAAGAATCGCAACTTCCAGTTCTATTATTAAACAAACAGTCAAATAGATATAAAAAAATTATTTGGATCACTCTGTAGTTTACAGTTATGGTAAAATCGTCAGTGTTTCTGTATTTATTAAACGAATATTTGAGATACGAAGGCTGAAACAGCATTTTGAGGGAATTTCCAAATTTTCCGACATAAAAGTGAATTTATCCATGAAAGAAAAATCGATTTTACTAATTTCACTTATTTGTAGAGCCGGTTCTGTGTTTAAATAGACGTTTTCTCTTATCAATCAAAATAGAAGTATTGTTTTTATATTTATTCATTTATCCAATGCGTGTAAGATGTTCTATAATTCATTTTTGCTTCGATTCCAAAATTGAACATTTTAGCTAGTCATGCTCACGAACAAAAGACGACACTTACAACGGTGTTTGACTTTGGGAAAAACTGTTCATTTTGAACCATGTTCATTCTAACAACACCTCGTAGATTAGAGAAAATTATTAAGTGTGTTCCTACCCACAATTCCATATTACTTTGTGTTTTGTTTATAACTAGACTACGCACTTGTTTCTAATTTCAAACATTACCAACTGAAACGTATTTCTATAAAATTCATTGTGGAAGTAAGGAATAGGAATTAATAATCATTCAATTTACAGTTTCTGATGGAAGTGCTTTTAATTTTTGAAGTAAAACTTCTTTAGGCGCGACTTGGGGGGTAACTCAGATTTTCTTTCTGACGGAAGTAACGGTCGAAATAGTTTCCGTTATTTAAAATATTTAGTTCGACTAAAATCCTAATAATACTAAAATTCCCAACTTCATGTGACGAAATTTAGAAACTCCGTAGATGTAAGGTTGGTATCTTAATTCTGGTGATATTTCTCAGTCATGTGACTACAACATCAGGACAGCTATTGGTTGGTTGTAGGAATAGGAGAACAGATTTGATTTTTGGGTAGATTGACATGGGCTGATTTAACTTTTAATTTAATTTTTTATTCTCAATTAATTTAATTAATGAGCGAATATTCTTCAAAAAGTGGGAGTGGTATTAACGAATTTTATATAGAATATAAAATAGTTTAATCGTTTCAGTGATACGTGTCATAAATATTAACACTTCAAGTGT
This sequence comes from Meloe dianella, assembly GCA_028455855.1. Taxonomy (NCBI): domain Eukaryota; kingdom Metazoa; phylum Arthropoda; class Insecta; order Coleoptera; family Meloidae; genus Meloe; species Meloe dianella. Next base: position 2,321,860 of record JAPTHL010000060.1, read on the forward strand.
TCCGTAGAAACAGTGCCCCACTGTATTCACGATAGACACACAAATCTTGGAATGATCTCTATTTTATTGTATTAGAATAAAAAGAGAAAACGCTTATCATTTCGATTAATGATAACAAATGATCATTCAGTCCAACTTGTACCATTTTTTGTTGTTGGTTGGATTGATGTTTCGACTAGCCAACATTCAATCATTTTCTATTTTTTTTTATTTGGTCCACCGACAATTCTCTATTTACATTCCTAACTACTTCAACATTAAATAAACCACAACAACATACCGACAACAACAAAAAAGAAAACGTTCTTTTTTTTTTGGTAATGGTAGACAATAATGTTAATGCGGAAGATAACATTAAACTGCTCCTAAGGGGTGGTGAAGCATTTGTTTCTTTATCACAATGTTTCTTCTTCGTATTATTATTATTGTTACTGCTATCGTTATCATTAAAATTGTATTAAAGTGAATGTATTTTTCTTGTTAAATAACTAGAGGAAGGCTTGTTAGAGCGCACGTTTAGCTTTTTGCAATTGTTGAATCGTGACTTGTGTTAGTTTAACATTGAATGAATTGATTCCAAACAAAATATATTTTTTATTGTGTTTAACTTTATGTTTAAAAAGGAAAAAAGGATTGTGGTTTACTGCTCATTTCAATCAAACCCCGGGCGCTTATGCCCTTTTACTTATGGATGATGGTTTACTGCTCATTTCAACCAAACCCTGGGCGCTTATGTCCTTTTATGGATGATGGTTACTGCTCATTTCACCAATTCTACGATGAGGGACCTGCAAGGGGTGGGGGGGCAGGGACATCCTAATCTTGCTAACTGGTCCATGTACTTTGTGGCATGGACAAATTAACAATTTAGGTTATAAGAAGAGGAAAATTCTGAAAATCCTTTTTCATACCGTGCCGAGGTTTGAACCCCGGACTTCTAGGCGTAAATCCATATCCTTAACCATCGAGCCATTCGGCTCGTGAATTTTCATATGAAAAGTGTACTATAAATGAAAACGATTTTCTACGATCCAACGGATACAGCCGACATTCCATCGTGTGTTGGACACCCGAAAGTACTCGATTGCATTAATGTATAGATGTTGCTAAGCAACCACAATTTTAAATACCTAACATGTTAAAACGTCTGTCATTGGTTGAAATCTAGATTTCCAAAAATATGCTTCGGTAATGCTCATTTTCCACACGGTAGCAGATGGTAATGGAAAACGGGACGATTGATTTAAGAAAATCAAATATACTCTCATCAAAAACTTGTGGGTGGGAACATACCTAATAATTGTCACTATAATCTACGAGGTGTTCTTACAATGAATATATTTCAAAATAAATACTGTTGAGGGTAACCAGTCCACTTCTGCAAATATGAAAAGATTGAAGATTTATTGAAAAATACATTTTGTATTTATTCTGGCAATTAATGGTGGTTCGTTTTTCGTGCAAATATCTCGATGCGTTTATTTCCACTTTGTCACTTCATCCCTTATATAAATCAAACAAACTAAAGCACCCTATAACTAACGCAAATCGATATTTTCCCAACTGTTGTTGTAATTGGAATCATCATCATCACAATGATTTAGATTTTGGGATGAACAAAGATCATTGGAATTATCATTAAAATGAATTCCACATACCCACACTTAAGGGTGAAAATGTATAAAATCAAAATCTACATATAATTGTAGACAATATTATCTATTTTTAATGCATAATGTGAATATAGCTTTATATTATTCTTTGTAAAGTATATCATTAATGAATATAACTAAACTGTAATATTTTAAGTTAAATTTAATCGTTTCATGATATGTGTCATAAACGTCAAAAAGTTTTACTTCAATCGCGCGTAAAGATTACACGCACACAATTTTTAAATCAACTGTGTCTTGTTTTTCTATTACCATCAGCCGTGTGGAAAATAACCATTTTCGTCGTATGTACTTGGAAATGAAGATTTCAGCCAATGAGATACGTTATTCCATATTATTTATTTACGATTGCTTAGCAACACCTACACCCTACAGCAATCAGTCCCTTTCGAATACACCACACACGATGGAATATCGGTTCTTTTCATACGATCGTAGAAAAAATCGTTTTCATTCATACGAAGTCTTTATCCATGAATTAACGGGTCGAATAGCTCAATGGTAAAGACTTCGATTTACAATCCAGAGGTCCGGGGCTCAAATTCTCTTCTCTTAACCGAATTTGTTAATCTCTCATCGTAGAAAAATATAAAGATAACGTAGATATATCTACGACCTTATAAAGAGGCAATTTGACAAGCCACATTAGAAACGAACGAAAATGCTGAAATTAGGGTGCGTCAATCTTTAAGAAGATCACCACAATATAAAAATATAACTCAAGTTGTGCCACCGTAACGTTTCTTGTGTAGAGAACTTTCAATATATCATAAATTTAACAATTATAGTTTGAAACTCGGTAGGTCTCCCTACTAACTTGGGCCCTGATCACAGTTACGCCACTGTTCGATCAATCGGCGAGGAATACATGTAGGAATTACTTAAATAAGAATTCACTTGATGTGGCACTGAACTTTTCTCCGACAAACTTAAAACTTGTTCTAGTTTTTTCATTTAATGTTCCAACTGATCCATTTTATTTAAATCTTGCGCCTCTTTATCTATAGTTTCTACAAGATGGAGTAGATGGCAGCAGCATATAACATTTCAGAATTTTCGTTAAATATCGCTCTATTCAAATGAATTACTAAAAGGAAACAAAAAACTACAAAAAATCTACAAAAATACTCCTCAAAGACACAAACTTATAAATTCAATAAAGTTGGAATTATGATTATTAAAGCGAATGAATCAATCGTAAAGTTCAATGAATGAAATAGTACGCATGTAGGCGTGAGTGACGCGAGCGCTCTAGATTGTCAGTTTGACATTCTCTAAAAAAAAAAACTACCAATTTCCTCCTTTAGAGAGCAATCTATTTAGTTAATTGTGTATTTTTTAATCGTGGGAGAGTTTCTAAAATTGAATTGTTAAATTTGTACTTTGCGGCAGGCTGAATTCCACCTAGTTCCCATTCAAGAATAATCCAAATTCAGTTGTAGTATGTTTTGTACAAATAGTGAATCAAATCGTTATTTATTATGAGTGTTGGATATTACGCCCACGGTAAATTCATTCCATTAATTTCGCAATAAATTGTAATTGATTTTATTGGAACAATAGGTAGTCCAAGTAGAGAATCAGGTGTTGTAAGTGATTGTGACACAATGGCTGAATTAGCGGCATTATTACGCCAAGAAATCCCAGAAGGGCGCAGTAATTTAACTGATAATCATACAAATTTGGAACGTGTAGCCGAATATTGTGAAGCCAATTATTTCCAATCGGAGAATAAACGTGTTGCATTAGAAGAAACGAAAAATTATACAACACAATCATTAGCCAGTGTTGCATATCAAATTAATACGTTGGCATATAATTTTTTGCAATTATTAGAATTGCAAACGGCCCAATTAGGCGAAATGGAAAGTCAAATGAATCATATATCACAAACTGTAATGATACATAAAGAAAAAGTTGCAAGACGTGAAATTGGTGTATTAACAGCTAATAAATCGACAAGTCGTCAATATAAAATTATTGCACCGGCAAATCCAGAGAAACCAATCAAATATTTACGGAAACCAATTGATTATACAATATTTGATGAAATTGGTCATGGTGTACGTAGTAGTGGTACACCAAGACAAAAGCAACGTGGCTCCAGTCAAGGTAGTATCCAGAGTCTTACGGCAATAAGTAATCCAATGGTTGGACCTCCACCAACTACTAAACCGCCTACTCCACCACAAGTTTCCAGAACTTCAAGCAAAGGTAGTATTTTGTTAAAATCAACATTAAAAATCGCTTAAATGTGGATTTTAGTTTCAGTTTCTGGTGGTACATTAAGTAAAGGTAGTCGAGAATATCGAACACCACCAGCAGTAGCTCCACCACAAGTACCCAGTCATTATGCACCGAATTACCCAATAGGACATGCTAGACGTACAGGTGAACGTGGTCCTGGTTACAGTACATTACCAATAGCACAACCAAACCAAGTAATGGCATCACCACAAGTTGGAATGGTCCATCCAATATCACAGAATCATCAACAACACCATCCACAAACACCACCACCACCACCACCACCTGGTAATTCTGCTGGATATATTGCTGAACATCATATAAGTATGCCGCGTAAGTTATTTAAAATTTCTAATTTAGAAATAATATAATGAATGATTTTTATAAATTTTAGCACCACCATCGCCTTTAATTAATCAAGAGATCAATCAATCTAATCAACATCATCCAATGATGATAACCCAACATGCACCAGTACCACATGGTAGTCTAGGCATGCATACACTATCGCATGGCCAACGATTGTCACGTGGCAATGGTGCACATTCACCACCATTGCCACCACCACCGCCACCAGAAGATGAACATGAATCTTTTGGACGGCCACGTACATCTGGTGTTATGCCAATTGTTCCAGATGAAGAAGATTTACCTGGTTGGGTACCAAAGAATTATATTGAGAAAGGTTTCTAACAAATTTACATCATAAATTTATAAATGTATTAAATTAAAGTTATTTTGTAGTTGTTGCAATTTATGATTATTATGCAGATAAAGATGACGAATTAAGTTTTCAAGAAAGTTCAGTTATTTATGTATTGAAGAAGAACGATGATGGTTGGTGGGAGGGTGTTATGGATGGTATTACTGGATTATTCCCTGGGAATTATGTTGAACCTTGTGTTTAAGAAGGTTTCTTCTAAATTATTAATCAATTAATTAATTAATTATGAGAAATAGTATTAGAAAAATTTATAATATTCTCATATATTGGCATTTATTAGATTTAATACAAATATCATCGTTTTATATACTTACACAAGTTTTACCTTATTTTCATTGCGTGTAGTTTTACATTTGTAATACGTTTATAAAGTCAATAAAAATGTTGCAAAATCACCATTGATTGATTGGCGATCAGTGCTGGTTTGAGGGGAGGCTGCAGGGGCACCTGCCACGTCGTGGTTTCCAATGGAGCGCCAAATCACATAAGTTTGACTTTTTATAGATAGACATAGAGTAAAAAGGGCGCTATTTATTCCCGCTCCGGCTCTGTTGGCGATCCTTACTTTATGGGAGTTCAAAGACTTTTGTTTTTGAATAGCCTCAAAGAGATCTACAAGCAATCTAATTGATTCAGCTATTTAAAATGCTTATGTAAAACTTCAAGATAACACCACTTTTATTTAAAATATTTTATTGGATACGGTATAATAAAAAGAGACGTGGACCTCTTATAATGAAGCGATACGACAAGCTATATTAGAACCGAACAGAAATGCTGAAATTAAGGTACGTCAATCGTTAGAAAGATCCCCACAACATAAAATAAGTTGTCAACTTAATGTTTCGAAATTTAACAATTACAGTCTTAAGCTCGTTGGTTAAGCCTACTAGCTTGGGTCTGGAGGCAGTTGCCTCCGTGCCTCTTGTTAGTTACGCCACTATGTCAGTGTGTATGCACTTCCGCTGAGTTGTTCCATTATAAGTTTCCTGTAATTGGTGTAATAAATTATGACAATCAATAATCAGTGATGAAACTGCTTTAAACTTGCAGTGATTCGCTGAGTTTTATTTAGCTTTTTATTATATTTTAAGTCTTTTTTGAGCAAGTGTTACATGAAGTATTATAGCAAGAATGGCGATTAAAGGAAATACAGGAAAACTCCCAAATTTGGATTAATCGATTAATTTATTTTTAATTATTTGAAATAGGTTTTAAAAAATCGTGGTAGTATGTTAATAATGGCCTTTTTAACAACATGCGGGATTTTCTTCATCCATCCTATTTCTAAGTTAGGTAATTCTATTGGAAATTTTGGTTGTTGTATTTCAGCTTTAATTACAGTTACTGGCAATAAATATAAATTACGAGATGATTTATACGTTGGTGTTATCATTGAATTATCATAAATTAATCCACCATCAGGTTTATGAAGAATTAATGATGTTAATGGTGTAACAAATGAATATTTTAATGCTATATTCATTGTTTTTCCAACGAACTCATTTGGTACATGTTTATCGTTCATTTTATCTAGATTTTGTGTTATTGTTAAATATGACCATATTCTACCTAAAGGTTCTCGTGAATAACCAAAATGTGGTACAAACAGCTTTTTACCATTTCTTCCCCAAGCGGTTACAGTCGGTATAATATTCAAATCATCTACAAATAACCTAATTAGTATCAAAAATGTATACAATCCAATCTCGAACAGAGATACAGATAAAGATCTGGATTTGTTCGGAATCGAACTGATGAATTTACAATAGAATTACTAGTTTTTCCAGCCACTACAAGTTCGGATCCTGCAAAATACGTCGGAAACTGTGTATTTGTTATTTGATCTATATCAACACCATATGTAAAATTCAGATTATCCAATAATGGTGTTGAAATTTCTTCAAAAAATCCTTGCAATTGTTTTGAACTATCAATATCAGCAATATATCTATCTCTACCGCGATTAAGTGATGCTAATTCCTTCAAAAACTGATAATCGGTCCCTTTGCCTAAACTTAAACAGAAAATCGATGCTAGATTTTTATTATAATCGGTCACCTAAAAATTTGCGTTTTTTTTCTGTTAAGAGAAATAGTTGAAAATTTTGCAAAAAACTTCTAATCAAACCAATTTTGTAATTTCAGCATGCGTTTTTATTCCCGTATTAGGCTCACCATCCGTTATCAATACCACCAATGGTTTATATCTGTTTGGGAAGGATTGTTGTGTTCTTTTCATAATTAATAATGACATTAATAGGCCACCGATTAGGTTTGTTCCACCATTTGCTTTCATCTTATCAATATCACGTACGGCATTTGCAATATTTGCAGTTGTAGCTTGTACAGCATCTGGTAACTTTATATTCTACAATTCAAACAATTAAAATGAGACACAATTGAGATCAATATTCCAGCAAAAAAAAACATACTTTAAAAGCATTATCGAAATGATAATAATCTTTAAATTTGCTTGCAACAAGATAATTAACAAAACCTTTCTTATTTTTAATATCGTCAATGTAAACGTGAGTTGCAAATTCTATAATACTGAATCGATCGTCTGATTTAAGTTGTGGTAAAATCGCTTTCATTGCTTTAATTAGTTGCTTTAATCGTTTACCATTCATACTATAACTGGTATCTAATACAAATGTTACATGTTTTGGTAATATTTCCAGATTATTAGGTGAAAAGAAATGGACAAAATGACAACCATCGGTTAAAATCTACGAATTTCAATTTAAAAATAGAAAACAATAAATAAATCCATTAGTCTATCTGCATGCTTGAGATACGGATATGGGTATTCAGCAGGAATCTGGGCAACTCTCGATCTTCTATTTAGAAGATTTGTTTATTTTTTGACTCTCCTCATGCTCATCAATGAAGCTCCGTCCACATGTAACGAGCGAAGACGAGCAAACACAAATACACGCAAATCAATGCAAAAGTAGATGAATGTCGCTTGTGTTCCACTCAATAAAAATTTGTACATCGCACCCACACTACAGAAACACGAACGAATGCGAACAATTTCCTTTGAAGTACCGTCATGCACTTCATTCTGTGCAAAACTTCGCATGTGTTTGCTTTCGTTCGTTAGATGCGGACGGGGGCTAGAAGAGGTGTGTATCATGAGCCTCACACATTTTTACACTTGATTTTGTCCTAAAATATCTTTACTGCAGTTGCCAAAATTTAGCAAATTGAATCAATTTTTTGCCACTATGCTGGAAAATTTTTCATGTTAACTTATGTAAACCCTCATCAGTCGAGAGTATCAAAATCGAGTGTTGCTCAGATTTGGGCTGCACAATAATTACAGTGCCTCCTGATGAGTCACGTTGGACATCATAATGGACACTAAAGATGGCGTCTAAGCCTTTCGCCGCATTCATTTTAAGAACTCCAGCAAACTCCTTCTGTTTCAAATGATTCGGTTCGAATTTTATTAAAGCTGAATTTGGATTGATCCGTGTAACGATAGCATTCGTATCTAATTCTGGATTAGTCTGAGAAACGTCCGTTGTTTTCTTCAATAATGGTATTTCAATTAATCTTAACGGTTGATTTTCGCTTATTAAAATTTCAATATTTATATTTTCAATAATTTTCCCCGGATGAATATGTGAAATTATTTCGTATTTACCATTTATACGTTCTAATAATTGTTCATATAGTAAATAAAAAGTTGCTGTACTGTTTGGTTGTAATATTGTGGAGATATCGAAATTTCGTAAAAAATCTTGATCTTGATTATTGCTACTTGATTGATCAGTACGTTTTAGAATTTTCGCTTTATGTAATTTTCCATCAATTACCATGATAAAATTTGATATAAACGCATTTCTTGGTAGTGATATTGAGAATTCAGCTTTAGTTTCTTTATTTTTGTGATTCGTTACTACACTTTCTACATATGTTGTAGCATAACGTAGCTTAACATACGACTTTATTGACAATGCATTATTTCTTGAAGGATTTAATTGAGATTCCTACAAGTTGTGTTTTAAAATAGTAAAGTTTCTAAACGAAAAAAGTCTTACCTGGTCGTCAATTGAGTCATAAAGATCGGAACAATTTTGCTGTAATTTTCTTTCAATTAGTATCACTAAAAACAATAAGGTGATGAAACTTACACTCGATCTGAAGAAATCAATCATTTCCTATAATTTTTGATATTATTTCAAGCTATTCCAAACAAACGACTGTGTTTCTCAACTACCTACCCCTAGCTTATTCGAATCATTTATTATATTGCAAAATGCCACGCAATGATTAGCAGTAATTAAATCATGAAGCACCGCGAAACAGACATGTATCAAGAGATGAAATGAAATACGAAGAAACAGCTCTCACAGCTTAGAGAATAGATCAAAATGTAGTCATTATAAGAGTCGATACGAAGGCTTCAAAACATTTAGGAGCTGGACACTTATCATATGTCAAGAATCACATAAGAATGAGAGATTGTTAACAGTATAGAATAGTCCAGAAGTCCATAAAGAAAAAGTGGTTCTAGGGTCAATTGTAAGCAGTATATTTGCTAAGAACTGATACACTAGGGGTACATTGCTGAGTAAACACATGATATGAAACCACTTACCTTATTGCCATTCGGATCAAAACAGTTTGAACAATCTGACTTCTATAAAAAAATTATTTAAAGTTTAATTTCCTGTTTATATAAAACTTACCAATCTTATATAATGATTAATGTAACAATCGTAAGATGTATCACAACATGATGTTAACACAAATAAATTGATAATGAAGAAAAAGCGGCCAATAATTTTGAAATACATGATTTCCTATTCGAAATCAATTCAAATGCAATCTTCTAATAACAAGTGGAATTTATATAAATTCTGGATTTCACAATTAATTAATTTATAACAACATAAAATTATTATCTACGTCCACATTAATTTTTTTGAATTCGATCTAGTACATTAATATTCGATTGTTATATTATATCTTATTATAAACGAAACTATCATTAAGATTGATCAATTAATTTGCAAATAAATTTACTATTGCGATGCAATTGGAAATTTGTTGATTATGTTCTTATATACTTAGATTTACTGTTTCTTCTTCTTCTCATTTGCTAGATTACCGAAAATAATTATATCATCACCCAGACAGCACTCAATATTGCAATCTTGCTGCAACTTGACAATATTTGAGCAATATTGCACAACATTCACGTGCAATATTTCAGGAATCGTGTAGGAATCTTGCAGCAACATTGCTACTATTTTACAATATTCAAAGAATAAAAAAAGTAATTTTTGTCAATTTTGCCAATGTCTATGGCGTAAAATTTGTGAAAAAAGTGTATGTACATTTAGCAACATTCAGTCGTAGTAACTACTAAACTATAAAAGGCTTTGTCCAAACGGTCCAAATGTTAGGGACCGTAATCTATGAAGACAGTCATTGATTTTGTAACAGCAAGAACTCTATTATCTATATCTATATACTTGTTTAAATTTGTAACTCCATTTTATTGAAATGCGGTTTCTCAATGAATATGAGATCTACATACAAGTATGTCACATCATTTTGTTTGTCTTGGCATGCAGAAGGTTGTAAGGTCGCGTTTTTTTTTCGAAATATTTCTTATTAGAGAAGGTAATTAAGGTTTATTTTTTTACATATAATCGATGCACGAATTTAGATAGACAAGCGTCATGGTGTCATTGTTCTAGTCGTGGTGAAATATCAAAATTAGCGAGAAAACTCATAGAGTCTATTTAGGAATTTAGGTAACGGTGCAATATCAATAATAGCTATTTTTAATTTACGAAAAAATACAGGATATAAGAAAACTGAAATCTGCGATTGTGCTGCTTTCTGAAATTGAAAAATAGTTATTTGTGTACCAAGCCAGTAAAATGTTATTTTATCGAACTTCTATGGTTGCTCGCCTGAGCAATTATTTATGTACCAAGCCAGTAAAGTGCCACTTTATCGAACAAGTTTGGAAATTGGGACCCGAGGCTAGTAACCAGAGGAGTTCGATAAAGACACTTTACTGGCATGGCAATGTAAATAAAAATTTATTAAATAAACAAGTAAATTCATGAACTATTTTTATTAAATTAAAGGAATTGTGCTAATTTCCATTAAATTTAGGCCAACTTTCGATAATGAATATCAAGATTATTCTATTATTCTAGTATTATGATTTTTATATGAATAGTATTACAGTTAATCATTTTCCATTATTAATACAACATTAAATAACAATAGGTTATTGTAATTTATAATGAGCATAATAAAAAAAAACAATTCGTCATTAATTAGGAATTTTATGATGCTTCAAAATAATTGTCTGAGGATTGGTTTCTAGATAGAATTCATATAAGTTATAGAATCTGAAATATGCTGAAAGCATAGACAGAGGTAGTAAGTGCCCGAGTTACAGGCGCCCTTTTCGGTCTATGTCTATCTATAAAAGCTCAAACCTATATGATTTGGCGCCCCAATAGAAACCGCGAACAGGGCAGGTGCCCCTGCAGCCCCCCTCCCGCCCTTGGACCGGCACTTACTAAGTGCTTTTAGGTCCCATAAATTGATTGCGGAACCGTTATCAAATCTATAAAGCTCCGTCGGCATCTATCAAACGATCATCAAGGCATGGGACCGAATCAACGATTACAAACAAATGTATAGAAATAGGACCAAAGGCGAACGAATAGGATTCGTTTTTCCACACCATGGGAACACGTTCGAATGCGAACGATTGATGTCCTCTGAAGTACCGACAACTAGCGGATCATTGTTCACGCCATTCTCTTCGTTCCCATTCGATCGTGTTTGTATTGCCGTACACAGTATGTTTAGATTCACGTTCGTACCGATTCCTTCCTGATCTTTCGGTTGATGTGCACGGGTCTTAACGCTTTCAGAAACCATTTTTGCAGTTCATGAAATCTATAACTTTATTGAATTTATATTTAGGCTTTCAGATTGTAAACAGTTTTAATCCAGATTAACACAACGAACACAATTTAAAAATAGCGCTTTTTATGTGTCAACGATATCAGAATTTAGCGCTATTGCCATACTGTTTTTACCGGTCTAAATCTCAAGAAACATCAAAACTAGAATAATTCTTGCTGGTAAAATGAAAAAAAAATGAGCGTTTTGAAACAAACTATTTTTTTTAGGTCAGTAATTGATTAGTTTGTAAAATTAATGACACGATTGAGGGAGCAATTGTCTACTGAAATAGATATGGCAACATTGCTAACTTCTGCGCATACATCAATGCGCATATTGTGGTTACGGTTATAATTTGTTTCAAATTTCAAAATAATGTTAGGTTAGAAAATGGGGGTTAAAGATTTATGGTCGATTTTAGGCCCATTTTGCGATAAAAAGCCCTTATATGAACTACAAAATAAAAGAATTGCCATCGATTTGTCATGTTGGATATGTGAAGCACAAAATATTGCTGAATATCAAATACAACCACGAATGTACTTAAGGTTAGATACGTTTCCGTTATTTATTTCAAAATAATAATAATTTCGTAATCATTTCATAGAAACTTATATTTCCGCACATGCTACCTCCTATTGATGGATGTAATTCCTGTTTTTGTATTAGAAGGAAAAGCGCCAGAATTAAAATATCAAACAATAGCTGCCAGGAATGCAATACAATTTAAAGGGGCCAAACCAAAACGGGATGGTGTTAAAACAGGAAAAGATCGTTCCAGATTCAATCATGTATTAAAACAATGTGAAGAAATGTTAAAATTCATGGGCATCGCTTGTATTAAAGGTGAAGGTGAAGCAGAAGCACTTTGTGCTTATTTAAATGAAGATAATGTAATATTAATATCATTTTGTTTGATAACTTTAAATATTTAAATCTATTTCATTTAGTTAGTTGATGGAATCATCAGTCAAGATTCAGATTGTTTTGCTTATGGTGCTAGAATTGTTTATCGAAATTTCTCAATTTCCACACAAGGTACTCATGCAGCCAAAGGTGGTTCTGTTGATATCTACGACATTACAAAGGTTAATCGAAATTTAAGTAATTATCTCTATTATAATAGAGCATATTTGAGATAATTGATCCTTGAAATTTATAGATTTTGGTAGAAATAAAATTATAGCATTAGCTTTATTATGTGGTAGTGATTATTCTGAAGGAGTCCATGGAATTGGTAAAGATTCAGCGTTAAAATTCTTCGAGAAAATTGACGATAATCAAATTTTGGATCGTTTAAGGAATTGGCGTAAGAATCATTCTCTATATGAAGAATTCGAATTGAAAATATCAAACAAAAATTACTGTTCTTCATGTGGACATTGGGGCAAATTACAAAGTCACAATAAAAATGGTAACATTAAAAAATACTACAATTAAAATAAATTCTAATTGTTTAACGATAATAATTAAGGTTGTAGTGATTGTAAAACAACTAGTGGTTGTGATTTTACTAAATACAAAGATGAAAGATTATTTATAAAAAATGAGATAAATATAAGGAAGAAAGCTTTAGTTGATCCAGAATTTCCAAATGAAAATCTAATAAAAGAATTTCAAGTTAGAAGAGATAATGTATCTGCGTTAAATCTTAGTTGGAATCAACCAAATTTAATTAAATTCATTGTAATCATTTTCATTTGATAATTTTCTTTTCTTCGATAATTGAATTAAAATTTCAGGAATTCACAGTTAAATTCTTGACATGGGAAGAAATTTATGCATTTGAAAAGTTTTTACCAATTATTACAAGATGGCAATTACTACATCATGAACATATAACGAAGAATTCTGTTGAATATAATGGAATTTTAACGCCGGATCGTATAAAAAAGGTGCGGAATCCAAAAGGTAAGTGGAATTACCACAATATGTCTCATAATTGTAAGAGTGAAGGATAGGGCCGATTTAAAAGGGTATTCGAAAATCTTAAAGTGCTCAACTTGCCAATTATTCACCGCAGATACCTGCAAAATAAACGACACGAATCGTATACGAATAAATAAGATCTTGTCTGAGGGAAAGTTTAGCCCTCTACACGAGTCTTTAATCATCTCTAAATTGGTTTTCTTTGTTGTTAACCAAAGTGATCGTAATTTTCCAAACACTATATTCATTTCTTGTGAAGTAAAGAATCGTTACGTGTTTCTTTGATTACTGCTGTATTTTTGCTTAGATTTGAATTAATAAATTCAAGAATTATGTATTGATCAATGAATGCGATAACATCTTTTGTGATTGTTTTAGAAATAGCGTAGCATATTTAAAAACGATTAATTACAGTAGTAATTTGAATTATTTAAAAGGTAAGGAAATTAAATGTTCCACAGTAATCTCCTTTCATTTCCAATAATTATTTAGAAATTAATAAAAAAATAGACAGATCGATCCAAGTTAGTTTATTCCAGGTATTCCTTCATTTGAAATTATTTGGATTGATACAACAGAATATTACAAAAACCTAATACCTGATGATCAATTAAAAGATAATGATTTAGAAAAATTATGGTCCACAATTGAACCACAATATTTAGTTGAAAAAGCCTATACGAGATTAGTGGAAGATTTTTGGGAAATAAAAAAACCAAAAACGAAACGTAAAAAGAAAACAACAATTGATAATATCGATAATATGATGGAAAATATATCGATTAATGAACCAGTTATTAAAAAAACAAAAAATCGTTCAGAGAAAGTAATGAAAATGAAACGAATTGATTCATTCTTCAATAAAAATATTGAAAAAACAATATCTTCCACACCGATTAAAGTTAATAATGATAGATTAGACGATTTGGAAATGTCGAATTTCGGTGATGAAAATGACTTAGAAGTATCCGAAATTATTGATGATATTGTAAATAGAAAGCTACCAAATCCGATTGTTGAGAATTTGAAATATTCCGAGAAAGAATTTGAAGATATTCCGGATCAAAATAAATCAAGTTTCTTTATTTCTCAACCGATCGAAGACGATTTGTTCGAAAGAACATTTAATGAACTTTGTGGAAACATGCCAAACTCTGATGATAATCAAAATGACGGAGTTGAAGAGGATTCTTTTATAATCGACGAAACTCCACTATGTGAAAGGATAAAGAAAAAACATAATCTAATTATCTAATAAAGATAATTTAAATAATTCTATTTATTCAATAATTACCAAAATTTACAAACAAACAATGATCACGATCAACAAATCGTCGAATCTGCTGTTGATAATTCTAACGTCTTTTTCTGTAACAACAGTTGTCTTAATGATGTGGTTTCTTCACGTAGTGTTAATATCTGTGCTCTAAGTAAAGCATTTTCATGTTCTAAAATTGTTGCCCGCAATGCAATCTAATTAATCAAAAATATTGCAGACGGAAAAACCGAAAAATGTTTGTTATTCGAATTTTTTACCTGATCTTCTCTGATTTTGCGGGCGTCTCTTGATTTTTTCGCAGCTTGATTATTACGTCTTCGCCGTTCGAAATATTTCTCATCTTTTTGATCATCTGGTATTGGTTTCTTTTCGCCACGCGCCCGCCGATAATTCATTGCATATAATGATGAACACGGTGATATTACTGTTGTATGTCTTGTATTATCTACGCAATTATTTAATTTTTTTTTAACAGAATATTAAAAAATGATCGTTGGTTTTGCATACTTAAATGTTCATTTTGTAAAATGTGTAGTGGATGAGTATATCCAAGTAGAGGTGCTGCTGTTAGAAATGGTTTCGTTGCTAGATTTGTAAGTGATTTATCATTTTCTAAATATGTGGGATCATTAGTGATTTGTGGATGTATAGAGCCGTCTGTAGTTATTCGCGGTACCGTTAATGGCTTATCAGAAATACCTGAAACTAAACAACAATAAAAATACTACGGAAATTTTCAGTTTTATTCTCTAGAAAATTGATGATATTTATTATTTTAAATAGTTTAGGGTGTTGCGTGTTTTGTTATATAGGCGTGATCATGATATCATGTTAGTATTATTTTCAGAAAATTGTATTTTAAAAGAAAATTGATGCGGTCAGATAAAACTATTAACAGGGATCATGCAAAAATTGAACAAATTTACGGATAATGACAGTATTTTTCAACGTTATAATAGATATGTTCTGAAAAATCTATGCTAATAAAAGAAGACGTAAAATTGATAATTTCACAATTTTAATAGAATCGGCAATCATTTTCAATGTCTGTTTTGTTGTAGTTCTATTCGATTCTATACAAATGAGAGTCGTTTATCTTGACTTCTAAACTCTAATAATCGGTTATATCAGTTTTTTCTTTAGAAAATACAACAAACTTCATTAAAAAAATACCTTTTTGCGGCTTTATTTCATGACCAAAAGGCATTAAAAAGTTTACTCTTTACATGCCAACAAAAAACACTTGGTACTACAAAAAAGAATTAATCTAAGTACTAGTTTTCTTGTAGTACAAGCAACCGTTAGTGTTAAAAAAAGAGTAGTTACAGATTTTTTTTTAAATGTACAGCTTTTATTCTGCATAACACATCGATAAACAAACCCAAATAATTCACAAATGAACAGCATAAAACGAATTTTATTTCAATTATAATTTTACACTAAAACTCGGTTAAAACGAAATCAATTCAATTCCAAAAATTGGATCGCGAAAATCAATTTGCATTTAGATTTTTTACACAAAAATCATATCAATATAGAAAAATCAACTAATTGAAAAGGAAATAACTGTCCCATACATGAAATAATAACAGTGTAGTATGAAACCAGTGGCATGTTAGAGCTTCATGGGGCCACAGGCAAATTTGAATTTAGTGTTGAATTGAGACATTGCTCGTTTTGTCAAAAGGATAACACAACACTGTATGAAACTGAAGAAATGTCATAGTTTCAGACAAGCGAGAAAATCTATCAAAACATCGCAATAATTATGAATTTCTGCTCATCGGAATACACAAATCTGACCGTGTAAACTGAATCGTGTGAAGTGCAGGACCGCGTAAAATGGATGTTAAAGGACTGTAAAAAAATCACATGTAAATTGACACGGTGTATCCGTAATCGAGTTCCATTTTATTATTTTTAGGTCAAAGAAAGTCTAAAACTGGCTTTTTAAATTATCAGTCAAACATCAATCATTTGAAAAGGCGCAAATTCTCAGAAAATTTGTAGGTTTTCGCAGCTATTTTTCATCAAATTAATAATTATTTTTCTACGAATTTCGAATTTACACGTACGAAAAAGTGATTATTTCGACATTATTTCACATTGAAAATCAAAGACATTCTAATTCGTCTGTAATAATATTACAGAATCCGATATTTTGACGATCACTATAGAAGATTTCACTCGCTCATTTATTGATGACAAATAGGTGAAATCAAATTTAAAAGCAGTTCTATTGATACGCACCTGGTGTCGGTGGTGGTGGTGCCAATAAATAATTACAATTCCGTAATAAATTATATGCGGAAAACGCTGAAACTGGCAGAAGAGTATTTGTTGTACTTCCACTAAACGCATAAGCAGCACTTGGAGTATCCATTCTAATTACAGTGAAATATTTAACACTATTACACTACATTGTCATTAACAATAACTCCAATATTTGAAATGTTTAAAAAATGGAGAGAGTTTTATAGAATTTTGATTAAACAAGTTCGAATTTATATAGATACGTTATACAGTTATGATAAAAAGGGTTGATAAAGTAAAACGCCTAAATAAATACTAAACAATAAAAACAACATGCAATAATTTAATCCCTAAATATAATTCTTCATATTACGATAATATAAAACCGTCGCCGTAAAATTATTACGACGTCGGAGGCGTCGGCGTCGAGTTCTAAAAGTACCGCCTTTTTTGACTTGCGCATACATTTATAACGTATTTATTGGTCAATTCTAATGGTCAAAAACAATCCTTTTAATATAATATCCTATAGTTTAGATTTACAATAGAATATTTGTATATCTATAAAGTATCATAAGTAGCGAAACAATATGCAATTAACTATCTATTCTAATACAATACTTTTAACTCCACCCATTTTTATTTGTTATTGGACGTCTATGTCATTATCATTATATGTTTTTGTAAAACAAAAAAAAATGTATAAAAGAAATTCTAATTAATTATTTAACGCATTTCGATTATAATATGACCGAATGGCTAACTGAAATATAATATCTAGCTAGAATAACTAAATATTACCTTTATTCGATTGGAAAAGTAATAACTATAACATATACATGTTGGCTTTGTTTGATTATTAATGAATTTTTTTATTTGTTTCATTTTTCATGCGATCATGTCTTGTTATTATCTAGTTATTATTTATGCGAATAACATACGAAACATAGAAATAATCAATTATTATCAATATTCCAGAAGTCATTAACATTGTAAAACCGTTTGTTTTTTTTTTCAAGGAACTTATTCTGTATGAAAAAGTTGCACTTGAATTCGCAGCCACATTCATCCAGTTTTTTGAACAAGATTTCCCTTTATTTCTAGATATTTTTCTAAAAGAACTTAAATGAACGGTAAAATTTGCGGCCACCAAAATGTAGATGTGTTTAACAGCTTCTACGGTAATCAAGATGGGTTTTCAGCAGAGACTGTTTTCATTGAAGCGACTTATTTTTACGATAGTTAAAGCAGCAAAAAAAACTACTGTAGTTTATAGTGCTTGAAATTCTCTAGTGTCTTGGTTAAATTTGTGAAATTTCGGATATATCATCAATAAAAAGTTCTTATTAGAGTTCAAAAAGGACAATTGCCATTTAATAAAATTATATATGATTGAAGTTAACACTGTGTAGACAGTTGGAACGTCCAAATCCAAATTTGCCGGGGGTCCTATAAAAAGCTATAAGGCGCCACTGTCCTTTTTATAGTAATCAATGGTTCATTACATGATTGTACGTTTGTTGACAAAATCTTCGGAAATTCAAGTATCAAAAGTAATCTATCTGTTTTATTTCTCAAGTTTAAGACATTTTAATGTTTAGTTCTTCAAATTGCAAATCATTGAAAATATTTTCGACAAAAGTGTACAGTGTACAATTTAAAGGACTACATTTGAGGAATTGATGACGTGGAAGTTAATTTGAATTTGGAAGCCCATAGGTAGTGATGAATTCAAACATTTTCTTCGGCGAGAATTCGATATTCACACTAAATACATTAATTCGTATAAAATTGGCTGTAGTCCTTTCTGTCCACAAGTACTGTACGCATCTAGGTAATTGAGCGAAAATTGATTATGAAAAGATGCTAACTAGACAAGCAGATACTATTTAAAACTGTATAGTCTTCGTATAGAAGAAACTATTTAGTATATGAAAACGAAATGGTTATTTGTCAGAGAAACTTATCAGTTGGTATTTAACACATCTTAAAACTAACATGGCTTCTAATTTTGAAGATTTAGACATCTCTGAAGTATTTGCATCATTATATTGAAAAACCAACAAAACGTGTTCGTCACTTTGATATTTGAAGATCTACAAAATGTTTTTATTATAACAAAGCAACAGATTTAATTTTTGTGTACAAAATTGGAAATCTAACAAGTCGAAAGGAAACTATTTATTAATTAAATTAAATTTGAATTTAGACAAAACTAGCAATGTTTCAATGCTACTAACATAATTTAACCAGATGGCACAATATCTGTTTAATATTTTTATAAGAAACGTTGGTAAATGGTTAAAGTCATAAGCCGTGAGACAATATCGAACAATAACAGGTGATATGGCGACACGTAAGGCTATTGCATTATATGTGTTCACTTATTATAAAATCAGTCACCCCTAACTTGCCAACGATCAAACGATTCTTGATGTTGTTTGTGGATAAGCAATCGAAAAATGCACGAATGCAAAGTATTGAAATACGTTTTCAAATCATGCGTTTGTTGGTGTTAACGTTCGAAATGCGGAAGGTTTCCATTGTCATCGAACACACTCAATAATTATTTTTAGATTATAAACAAATGATTTGTGGACATAGTAATTTATTCAGAAATGACTAGGATGATCTATACATATGTGGAATTATTTATTTTCACAGCATTTGATCATTATGTCAAATCTTTGGTAATAATAAACGTTCATTAGTGATCAACCTCAACAAAGTCCATACAAACATTGCAATTATAATCCAAACAAGGCACAGGTAGATGTTATCATCTTGTGTCCACATGTAATTTAATAGCAATAAAAACATTACAATTTTATGATCTACCAATATTTCAGTGATATTACAACAAATATTTTAACTAATAGTAGTGACCATTAAATGGTATATTTGGTAAGATTTTTTTCTATCTATATTGTTGATAAAAATTCAATTAAAAAAAACACAAGAATTGTAGGACTCCTATCGTCTATTAGATTACATTCATTACATTATTACTAGTAGTAGCGACAAACGGCATATTTAATAAACGACAACCCGTTCGTATCACAACAGGTCTATTATAAACCATAATTAATGCAATAGTATTTAAAATTCACAGAGGTGAGCGGTACATAATATTATAGACTAGTAGTATAATTTGTTGATAGCGTGTGACCATTTTATACTGATGTCCTATGGTGCTATCATAATTACTATATCCGGTAAGTCTCCGGACACCCTATAAGGTCGTGTGATCCCTACATATGTTATCATATCTACAAGGGCCCTACTGCAATCATATTGACAATTGATTGAAATAATTATAATGACGATAATGATGATGTCACGTTGCAATAAATTGATATTAGATAGAAATGATCATCTGGCAATAGTGCAGCATTAGTGTGCAACGAATATCTCTACGTCGGATTCTTCCTTTTGTCCTGAAAGTGGTAGCAGTCAGCCCACTGTGTTGGTTTCGAATTGTAGTAGAACAAAGTTTTCTGAATTTGAGACTACGGATATCGTGCAATCTGATGATTATCATCGCGTTTTATTACATCAACAATTTGAGTTTATGCTATTCGTGAGATGATATTAACGAAACTAAAATATAACAATGAAAAAAATTCTAATAAAAAAACAAAAAAAAACACACACACACACACAAACCTATCTATCCCAATGAGTGTTTCGTGTTTATAATCTGTTCATGTTTGTAATTTAAAACTAACACAGTATTTAAAGTTTTGAATGGAAATTGTGTAAAAAAGACATGTATAAACTGTGTGTATAATAATTTATTTCATTATCTCTTATAGTTGTTGTAGAAAAAGGGGTAAATATTACAGTTTATAAAGGTTACTTTAGTTGCGCATAATATTGTGAGAATGTTCAGGTGTGTGTGTATATATATATATGTATGTCCTAACTTTGTTATGGAAACAGAATTACTACTAAAATAGTCATTATTATTTAGGGTCATTAGGTATGACCTGACTAGTGATCTTTCCAACATAGAAATGTTTTCTTTTGAATTTATAATAGGTGATTATTCGACACTGTTAATGTTGTTTTTTTATAGATTTTCCAACAGAAATACTCAACGTTATTGTATACAACTTCGATAAAGCAACCACTCGCACTTTTCGCGGAATGCCAGCATCGCTGTCATGAACACATTTCTTATATAGTACAGATCCCTATTGTCGAGTTGGTGCACGAAAATTAGGAAATAATTTCCGATTGTAAAGAGTTAGATTAGATTAGATGGTAGGGGTCGATTGGCCTTATTAGCCTTCCTAAACTGCGACCACAGTTGATCTGTTGTTCTTAACCCTTCGTCTGTTGGTATCCCAGAAAAGATATGTTTCTTGGGAAATTGATTATCTCTCTGGGAGATTTTATCCTTACAGTCTTATGCGAGCTAAAGTATCGTATTGACATAATATGTGTCCGGAGATTTCATCGTCCAATTCACATCTCTCACTGTCTGATTTGTCCAGTTGTTTGAGATGTATCTAACTGGGCAATGTCCTGTTTGAAGTCCTGTTATGAGTCTTAATTCGTTCCTACTTAGTAGACAACCTTTGTGCTTCATTCCCACCCATTGATTTCCTGGCATCTGTTGGTTTTGGTTAACCCACGGAATGGCTGTGGGGCTGTAGATGGAGCCATAGCACTTGTTCTAGCAAGGTCGTCGGCTATTTCATTTGCCCTGGCACCCATGCAAGGGTAATTGCTATTTGATTGTAAACAATTCACAAATAAACTTGTCAAAGATCATTTTTAGGAAGAAATATTTTATAAAAAAAATAACTATATTTTCACATAAATATTTAACAATAATAATGATAAAATTGTACAACAATTTTTGGTAGATAACAAAATTCATCAACTAGTTCCTCCAATTGTAGCTTTATAAGCATCTTCCGGACTTTTATAATCGATATTATTTTGATCTTCTTTATCGGGCAGATCATATCGTTGTAAAATTGTTTTATGAATTATTAAATGTGCAATACTGCATATTACACCAATAGTGGCAAAAACTTGTAATGCTGCACTGCCACCAATATATTTATAAAGTAAACCACCGACTATACTACCAATTGCATATCCTAGACATTCATTAAAATTCAACGTATTTATTTATAAATCAATAAATAATAATCTTACCAACGCCATCATCCATTCCGGCTGCAATACCTTGCATTGTAGCTGATGTACCTGGTGGTGATAATTCATTAGCATATGCAACAATTGTTGTGTAAGTTAATGCATATGTTGGTCCTTGTAAAAAGAATTCAATTGGTAATATCCACCATGGTGATGGTGCAATTGATATTAATACTAAACGTAATGCATAATTAATAAAACACATACTAAAACAATGTACATGTCCAAAACGTTCTAATATTTTACCAGATAATGAAAAAAATATCACTTCACCACCTAATGTTTCAGCTGCCACAATTAAACCTTCAATTAATTTTATATTACCAGTATTTGTTTTCATTGCTAAATCTTCTAAATACCAAAATAAAAAATAAATTATGAAACTATCTAAAATACCAGCAAATACGGCAAATGTGATAAATGTAATTACATGACGATTATTTAATAATTGTTTTAGGTCTTTAAAGATGTTTTTTGGTGCTTCAATTATTGGCAACTGAAACAATAAAATCGTTATATATTTGTTTTGCTCAGAATTCAAATAATTTGCCTAATAATTACCTTTAATTTTATACAAGCAAATAGATCGAGAACGGAGAAAATTAATAATACTATAAATGCCGGTGTATAACTTATTGTATCTACTGAAAATAAATCAACAATATATCCGGAGATTAGGGCTGTAGTTCCAAAACCGATAGTGCCCCAAACACGTTGTTTTCCATAATCATATTCATCACCTAACAATTATCGTGTAAATTATTTAGTTTCATTGTTAATGCTTCAAGTTTCCTACCTATGACATCAAAACAAATGGCATCACTAATAGAATTGATAACGTTAAATCCTACTTGACCTATTGATATTAATATAACAAAAGCCCAAAATGTGAATGTTTTATATAAACAGCCATTATCAGTCTCTATATCTTCAATACAATTTAAATCACATTTTGTATTGTTTAAATGTTTGATTTCTTTATTTATTATTGTGCATAATCTATAGTCTTGACTAGTATTTAATTTTATCGATAATAGATTTAAAGTTTCATTTGTACATGGTGAAGTACATAAAAGACGTGTCGTTTTATTATCACATTGTGCCACACTATTTGTAACCTAGAAATACAAACAGAAATAGTTATACTTGATTGTAATCATATAAATATTCTGTTATAATCATCCCAAAATGACTTAGCAAATGCAACATTAGAGCAACTATGTTAAAATCGATCAAAAATAAGTGTGTGTTAGTAGTACGAAATTAATTTCGATTAAAAGATTTATTGCTCCAGTGTTAGTTTGTACAACTTACAGTGGGATTGCTATAACACAAATAACGTTATCACAATGTCTATAGGCACGTTAATATTTAAACAGCAAAGTAAATAGTTTAAAACAAACAAGAACTGATGATAAATTTAAAAGTCCAGATAAAAAACTATAAGTTCAAGGTCTAAAACTATTACACTGAACCAAATGTGTCCTCATCGACATGACTACAGATAATTATAGTGTTAGATAATAAAGTAACACAATATTTTTGGGAGCAGCAGAATTATTGTCTCTATTAGTTCTAGCGTTGCAGTCCTAATAGGCACAAATTGCAGTGCCATCTATGACCGAACATATCATGTCAAAGTGACAGCTTTTGTCCCTACATACAGTGACGTTCCGAATCATTTTTTCAATTGAGATTGGAGAAGATTTAATTTTTGTATTTGTGAGATCAATTCCTTTTCAAAGGATAAAAGAATTCATTTTTATATACGACTGTTGTATGAATTCACTTTTATTAACTTGACAGGCAAGTCAAATTTGGTTCACTATATATATATATATTGTCATTTTTTAAGGAATGTTAAATAATTAGCAAATGAAAATAGAGTTTATGGCGTTAATTAATAAATCTTTGACGTCCAATGGACCAGGCGGACTTTACGATAAAACCTTATCACTTTTTTGTGCCTATTTAAATTATTTGTTATCGTATGTGAACACGTGAAAAAAATAAAATTAAAAAAAGAAACATATCGTTATAAAACTACTGACTGTAACATTACATGTGTCCAATATTCCATCAGTTTCATTGAAATGGAATTCCAATAATGGTCTAGCTGGGATGAAATTCATCAATGCAAACGATACAGTCATTATAACAATAAGTAACATAAAAATTGTTTTACGATAATTCCGGTAAACATCAACAATTATACCAAATATAGGTTTAGCAAGTAAGAAAATAAATGGTAAGATACCAGTAACACTGCCCATAACAATTGGTGATATTCCTAATTGTTTACCATAAACAGGCAATTGTGGTAAAATAGGACCCATTGCTGGAAATTAAACCATTTTCAAATCGAATTATAATTGATTTAAGAAATATAGCAAAAATTACCTGCCATGAAGAAGAAATAATGTGCCTTTATAGGCAATAAATGTTTATTAATTGCCATTCTTATTATTTCAAATCAACAATACAACAAAAACATCACATTAGAAATTCACTAAAATACACCATCTACAACAAAAATATTAACAAAATGTTAATAATATTCTCAAATACAATGTTGGAAAACTTTTATTAAGTTTATCAAAAATTAGATAATTCTTATCAATTCTGATGTGTTCTAATCCACTTGTTTTATTGTTCATTTTTTTGGTTGCAATTTGTTTTAACGTTATCCTATAATTAATTGCAGCGCTGCCTTTAGATCGAGGAGAGCGGTGCCCATGCCACGGGCCCCGCACTTTTAGGACCCCACAACGTCGTTTATTTTATTTACAATTATGAATGAAGAATTTTCGTATCCATTATAACAATGGTTTGCCTAATTCAGCAAATTTGAAATTCCAAATTATGAGAATTGATAGGACCTCAAAAATCATTTTGCCCCGGGCCCCGCACTTGCTAAGAGCGGCCCTGCTTAATTGTCTATTTAAAGTAATTAACTTTGACGGTTATTTTCACCTAAAATTAACTCAAACACTTGCAATTTTCCCAAAAACAATCCAACTTTTTCTACAATGAGTTAGTAATAAAAAGCCAAATTGTTATTGATTTTGTAAACTATGCGATAGAGTACAGGCAGTAATATTTGATAAGGAATTTTAGATTATTTCTTGAATATTTCCGGTCATGTGCTGCTTTTACAGAATTGCGAACATAAACGTTAAATTTTTACAGAAAACTTTGTCTTTTATTGGCACTAGTGAAAAAACCGCCCGGACTCGAACCCGGAATTTCATCCTTGTCGGACAGACGCGCTTCCAATTACACAGGGAGTCGACTAATCGCCAGAATGGAATTGGCAACACGTCCGTGGGACTATCGAGCTTTTTTGAGACTGTAATTTAAAAAAAAAACCATATTTCATTGTTTAATATCAATTAATTCCATTAAATATCAAAACAAATTTAGAATTTGACCAATGTTAATTGTTGTTTATACCAGTGATTCCCAAACTTCTTCGGTTCGTGGTGACTTTTATTAAATCACTGTAGATCAAAAAATACCTAACAATTACACAGGGCGCCGCGACGCTCACTTTCCAAACCGAAACAAACATTCTTCTTTCTCTCTCATTCTTCTTATGAATTATGCATGTTTATTTATGATAATAATAAATTTTATTTGGAATTTTCGTCTAGGTCTAGGACAATGATGGCAAATCAATGGCACGTGTGTTAATTTGGCACGTAACGAAACCTCATCGACACGTGGCAGATTTAAATCACTTATGTGGTTAAACGTAAACAATACGAGCCATAAAATAGTTGGAAACGTAAGACAAAACAATAAAATAAAAATTAAGAATATCATTAATCAATCATTAATTATTGATTACGTTTTTGCTAAAAATTATTATTTGAACAATTGTTCTATAAATGTGGTGGTTTCGATTTTATTTTATTTTTAAGATAGAAACACCAAGAAATTTTTAAATTTGTCTTTTAATAAATAATTCAAAAATCTTCAAGATTATAGGATAAAGTATAAACTAACTTCTAATATAAAATTTATTGATATTCCATCAGACCGTTACTAAATTACTAATGAACAAACAACAATATTCTTATATTGAATTTATTACTTTTAACCTTTTGTAATATTCTATAAAAAATATATATAGAAAAAACATAAATAAAGTATGGAAAAATACGTACTTGTCATAATTGTAAATAGTCATTTATCAATAATTAAAATATTTAGATACTTCTAGAAATATTCATCACGGCATATTGGACACAATTCAATATTGAAATTATCTACGTATAATTAAGTTAATGAAGATATAAATGATTAAAACTTGTTAAACTTGAACTAAATTAAGTTGGATTAAATAAAAACAATGAAAATAGATAAAACTTATAGAAATGCGTCTTTCGTTCAGTTTAATGGTGAAACAACTGTGGATATTTTTAACAATTTGACCTACACTTACGAGTTGATTAAAAAATTGCCATATATTTTATTTAAACAAATAGAATCGGTGTCAAAACACTCGTAGAAAAAGATAAATTAACAATATTAGAAAATTCAAACGAATTTTATGTTTATAACCTATCTTCAATTTGTTCCATTATTATTTATAAATATTCAGTGGTATTGTTAATAAACGATTATCTCGATTTCGGTCTATTATTTTATTATTGAATAATTTTATAAAACATCCAACAGCGCGTTTTTTAATGGGTTATTCACTTATAACATACACAAAAATTGATAATACACTAAACGGAGGGAACAGTTGAGTGACAGTTAAGTGACCGTTTAACATTTGGTTGTATGTAATAGCAATGTTATCTATTTCAATGGGTGTTGCGGCTAAATCGTCAATCGACAGTTACATATCAAGGACCGGTTCGTCAATGCTTGACAAAACTGGACTTAAGCTCGACTTTGTCTTCAATCACACGCTTGAATTCTATTATGTTAAAAAAATTTGAAGCTTATTTAACAGTCGAGCTTGTGGCAGACAAAATGGATTGGAACTAAATGACGCTAACAGTATTTGATCGTATTTTCTGTAATACTTCAGCTAATCGTTGAGACAAGGCTTGGACGTTTTCTATGTTAAGAACGACATGATGCCGTCAACACGTTTTTGCATCAACAAGGCATAATTAAAAACGTTGCAATTTCCCGTAAATTATACGGAGAAACATCGATAAACAAACAAACTCATATCCACTGATAAAGTCATCGAGATCGAGATCATTTCTTGTACAGAATGTTGCTTTATTTTAGAGGCAAGTAGAAATATAAAATAATATGATTGAATACGCCTGAAGTATACGCAGTACAATATACAGCCCGGATTGTTTCAAACTTACTCAATTAATTAATTAATTAATTAATTAAACAATAAACGATATTTATCGTATTGGCTTAATTTTCTTACCCTTTGACTGTATAAACAATACAAATTCATTAAAATTTATAGGTACGAATCAATGTTTATGCACGGTTTTTATCTCTTCTATCGATTGAAACTGTATGTCGATGTTTATTACGATAATAATTGTAGATAATTGTGAAAATACTTGAAATCTTGTAGACGAAAATGCACTACCACTCCTACTAGAGGCCTATCTAGAATGGAATTAATGTAGGTGTATTCCTCGAAGGGCGTAACACTCCCTTGTAAGTTTATCATTCTCTAAATTTACATTAAAAATTAAAAAAAAATACAGTGATCGTCAATTAATGTCCACACGTTAGTAGATAACAAGTTAAACTGTATATTAGCAAACTAATTGAATAATAATAGTGTTCTAATAGACTCTTCGAACGAAAAACATGTTAAGCGGCGATCATTATATTCGAACGAAAAAGAAAGATGAATTTTTAAGAAATTCAAATTTAATTTATACTGTTGTGTCGTTTAATCTCTACAAATTTTAGTGTCATTTTAGAAAATTTCGCTTCTCTAAGCAATATGTCGCATTCATAATAGAAACGTGGCGTAATATTGGCGCTATAAATTTCTAATAAATCAATTATTTCTCACTATCAAAACGATCTAAAATGGAGACACATGATATCGTTATCACTATTAATTGTTTGGCTGTAAATTAAAATTATTAAATTTATTCATAATCATTATTAATTACGGCCACATTAAGCGGCGAGCACTGTATTCAAAGCCCCTAAAACACGTATTGTACCGTCTATTGATATTATTATCATTTTGAAATACTCACTATTATCAGATTTAGATTATTTATAGAATCATTATGACAATATGTAATGTTTATAGTGGTGAAAATATATAAAATATATGAAAAACACAAATGTCTACTGGAAAGGCCAATCACCTCACTTTATCTATTCTCGATACAAGGTCGATTGAGAGAGTTCAACACATAGTTGTTCACTTTATACAAGGACAAAACCATTTAATTTAAATTTATCGTTTAGAATTTTGTGACTTGGAATTTTTATATTTTAAAAATTTTCAAATTACCACCATTTGATACTAGCGACATCTTATCCGATATTATTTAACCATACAGCTTAGGCTTCCAAAAACTAGATGGTGCTACATGCAATATTAATGTTAGAACCAGAGTTGCCAGATTTTACCTTTTATACTTTTAAACTGTTCTTGGTGTCGAAAATCATCTCCTGTTACTGATCATTGTTTTAGTATCAATCAAGAGTAAACAAACAGTTGTAGGTGGTTTGTATAATAAGGAGTCAACTAGTTTGAAGTAGACAAATTGTAGTCTATATGCGGAAACAGATTAGTTCTGCTGTGCGTTGTGTGCTTTTTTCCACACCACCTTGTAGGTAAAGCACATGGTGCGTTTTTTTTATAGTGATATTCCCCAGAGACCTAATCCACTTCCTACTTGACCCTAACAACCAACGACGAAGAAGCAATACAATGAAGACATATCTTGAGTCTCTAAAATGGGCTCTAACATGCGGAGATCCCAGTGGAGTGTTATGTGTATGTAATTTTTCATCGACTAATTGGCAAATCCTACCTTTTGTAAGTTTCCTTTTCTAAATCCCGCGACGACGTACCTTTGGTTGAATCCCTGCATATACATTCGTCCTGCATTGCACACCAATCCATTCACAAAACACTAGCACTGCACTGACACAATTGCACTTTCAATATCACTAAAACACTCAAACACTTAGAATCAACTGATCAAAATACTGGCAACAGTAAGTCTAAAACACGGTGTTAAGTAATTCTATAGACGTTTCTTTGTTCTGTTGTCATGAAAAACGTTATTTTTATTATTCGCTAATAGTCTGCAACTACAAAACAAAGAACAAGATAAATTGAAACTTTTCATAAATCTGAAATATTTCCAACAAATGAACGAAAAATATAAAAATGTACTTTGGTTTAGTAAATTTGAATTTATTTTGCTTATTTGATTGTTAATTAGCAATAATTAAATTAATCATTTCATTAAGAATCATTTGTTGAAATATCTGGCAACCCTGCTTGCTGATAGTGGTATTATTTTGAGGTTATGTAAATTTCAAAAATTCTTAACAATTTGTGTTGTTTTTTTCTTTCACGTACCGGTTATTTTATTAATTTTGTAAATTTAGCAAATCTGGATGATAAAACTGAAATAATGATTGCTGCGTCAGAGCCACAGGTAATTTCTATTTAAAAAAAAATTAATTAATTGATAATGTGTTATTCTTAGGAGTTTGTTCCAA
The DNA here is from genome assembly GCA_028455855.1 of Meloe dianella. Taxonomy (NCBI): domain Eukaryota; kingdom Metazoa; phylum Arthropoda; class Insecta; order Coleoptera; family Meloidae; genus Meloe; species Meloe dianella. Next base: position 2,351,791 of record JAPTHL010000060.1, read on the forward strand.
GTGGACGGCAGCAAACATTAAGACACCCAAATTCAACACAAAATTTCCTCAATAACAATTCGATCTATTTAGAAGATGATTATGTTTTCGATAAATTCGAAAAAGTCTCATTAAAAGAGAAATATAGCAATGAATGGTGGTTATTGCGTAAAACACCAGATAAAAATCAATCTAAACAAAACAATAATGAATCAACTAGTGAGATTAATCGTTATAATAAAAGTTGTAGTGTTTTAATTAGTGGCAAATCACAGAATAGTGATTTTATTGACGATTCATTAAGTTTCAAAAGTGCTGAACCATCAACATCAAATAAAACAAATAGAAGAATCTCTGATATAAACATTTCGAAATTATCGAGTAAATTAAATGAGAATTCACCAAATAGAAATGATAATACAACTTCTAATTGTGGTAATATACTGGGAAATCGTGTATTTTCTAAAACAGATGATCTAAATTATATGGAAGATGAATTATATATTAAAGGGAACACAGTAATATGGTCTAGAGGATTGTTCAATAGTAATAATAGTAGTTATTGTGACAATTTTGATAATGGTAGAAAGACTATTTGTTGTTATACATGTCCACAACCAGTCAAACATGCATTATGGTGTACATTCCATTGTGAACGGCCAATATTTGTTGATGATTTCAATAAATCAGATGAATCTAATGGAAATTCTATACAAGCTGTCTGTATTATTGATATATGTAATGTTAGAGTGTTTACAGAAAAAGGTGAAGATTTCATTATAGCTGCACCATTTCAAATTAGTAAAGTTTGGAATACTCAATATGGCATATTTCTAGAAAAAGAATTAGATTGTAAGTTAATTAATCAGTAATTTTCTAATTCATGTAGTAATTATTCGTTCGTTTTTAGCTAATTTAAAAGATTTTGAATGTTGTAAAGCAAATTTATATTCATTAGCTTATCCATTAGATGATGTTTGTCCAGTTACAATTTATTATAATTCAGCAAATTTACAAATTTTCAATAATAATAATTTACAAATAGTTTATACAAATGATGATCCTAGTATTTGTATGATTTATGATATACAAACAAGACAACATAGTGTTTATCGTATACGTAAAATTCGATCTAATGAAAAAAATGAGTTTATACAAAAAATCCATAATACAACATATGTATCGACGATGGAATTATCAAATAAAGCTGTAAGTATTTCGTTTTTTTCTCTGTTTTCAATGGAGTAATTGACCAAAATCAAACACGTTTCGCCTATAATAAAAGAGAATCTTTGGACGCTCTTAACATGCCAAACGTCTTACTGTGGAATTCGAGACGTATCTCGGTCGTATAATACCTGAAACTTTACACAAATTGGAAATTATGCATAGATTTTTAGAATCTCTAAAGTTTATCAATTAACAAACCACCGTAGCACCTTGTGAACAAGCTACACAGAACACAAATCGCAAACGGTAGCAAGTGGCTCCTTTTGCGGCACTTAGATCACGATTTGTATCACAAACAAACTGATGAGAAGACAAATGTTAATTACTTATCAATATAGCCATTCTCTATTTGTGATAATTATTATTATTATATGTTGTTTTAGTTGAAGACGAAATGTTCCCCATGGGAAACATTCAAAAACAATAATAGTGTACCAGTACCAAGTCCTATAAATAGTCGACCATCTAGTGTTTCCAGTTATTTTCACATTCAATCAAAATCGTACAGTTCAATGGCAACAATAAGGTTATTTCTATATTTATCAATATCAATTAAATATAATTAATACTTTTTTTTTCTTTCAGTCGTTGTCAATCACCTGTACCATCATCGAAATCATCACATATAAATACATCATTACAACATGGTAAAGCGGCAACATCGAATTGTTCATTTTTTGATACATCAAAACCGGCACCATATTACCATTCAAATTTAGGTATTTGTTTGGAATATTTATGGACCGAACCGTATACATTTACACCGTAATTTAATAAATTATTGATAGAAATTATGCAATTGTTTACAAAAAATTTTTGTAGAGATGAAACATTAGCACATCCTGCTTCAAAGGTATTTCTATGCGATGATTTAACAGGTCAATGGTATTTATCATATATTATAACAACGAAATTCCAATTGTATATGGTTAAAATTGATTTTACAAATATTGATAATATCACATTTGGTATAATGACAAGTATTAGTGTGAAAGATGCTGTACCAATACCGGGATTACATTTATTAGCAATATTAGAACATAATGGTAATGTTAGTTTATATTCTGGTTTAACACCAGTTGGTAAATTACATATAGGTGGTACATTAGTACAACATACACCATCACCGTATATTCGAAGGAATTTATCAAGATTCAATTCACCATTTCCACGTCGAAGCAGTTTATTACCAACTAGTAAACAAGTTGATTTAAAAATTGATGAACATTTATTGTCACCTGTATTACCAGAAACACCAGGTGGTCAATTGGGGACAAAGAATATCCTACAAATCAATTTACCATTAGATAGTGAATTATTTGATTATTTTCCGTTTAATTATAACTAATTATAAAAAATAATAATTTTTAGAAAACGTACCGAAAGCTGTATTAAACGGTTTACAAGATCCTATAGAAAATCGTTTAACTTTACGTTATTCTGATGGAACATATTATCGAATAACTTTACCGATATTAACAACAAGTTGTTTAATTGAAAATTGCTTAACAGCATTGTGTCAATGTTTAACAAAAGATGCTGCAACTGTTGTATTAACACGTTGGTATGCGACACGAAATGCTTTAGGTGTTCAAGAGATTAATGCTGAACAAGAATGGAATCTATTTGAAGATCTTCTATTAGGTAATAATTGATTTAAATTTAATCATAAATGATTATTAATTTGTGTGTTTATTATAGAATTGATAGGCTATGAAGAAGAACAGAATAGTGATAATGTCGATGAATCTCCTGTAACACCATCAAATAATGCAAAACGACAAAAACATTCAACAAACGGTTGCGATGATGATTGGTTATTTTTATTAAAATCAAATCATCATCAATTATCAAATGATTTATCAAAATTTCTAAATATATCAATTGATTTAATATCAAATAATCTATTAGAGAAACAATTGAAAATTAATTCAAATTCAATATTATTTTCTTCGATACGATTTATACATTTTTCATTGCATTTACTTTATGAAGATTTAAAATTAAATCTATTATGTTTAGATGATTTAAAATTATTAGTAAAATTATTGAATCGTTTATCGAGAGATTTAAATCTAAAAAATTATTCAATCTATTATTGGAAAGATTTTCCTGATATTTGTTTTACAGAAAATACAAATATTTTCACACAAAACAATTTAAAAAATATCAATAATTTAACAATAATTAATCAAAATTCTGTTGTTAGTATATTCGAATTTATATACAATTTAATTCAAGGATGTAATAATAATCAATTCTATCCTTATATTAGGAATATTAATACTAAATCGAAAGATATTATCCAGGTAATAGTTTAATTATTAATGTTTTAATCGAAATTAATTTAATTACGAATTGTAGATTTGCGGTGTAATTTTGAAAGATTTTCATCCGAATATTTGTTTGGAAAATTTAGTAAAATCAATAGATTCAACAGAGATACAGTTGAATATAACAACAGATAAATTATTTGTTGAACAAGCATGTTTATTGATGGTTGAAAAAAAATTTCAATTAATTGATTTAGATAATTTACCACCAGCGATTTATCTGTTATTCTACAGTACTTTATGGAAATGTAGAGAGAATCCACCATCATCATGGCCATCTGAAGCTTATTATTTATTATGGAGAAATGACTTAGCTGCTCAAGCTACAAACAGTAAAGTAAGTACTTTAAGTAAGGTTGTCATGTAGTACTAACACAAAGACTCTGGGTTTCACTGCTTATTTTTCGTTTGCATTACTTGGTCATTATCTCGCATGAGTGCGTGAGATGTAAAACGTTTCAAATGATTTTTCGTTGATTTATGAGAATTCGTAAATCCCATCAGTTGTTTCGTTGTCTGTCACCATTAGTCAGTCAGGAGCAAGTCGGATTAGTTTAGTTACTGGGCAAATTTTACAATTTTAAACGTCGTTTCCAGTTGCTATCTGATAGAAACTTACAAAATATTTAAGTTTGTTAACACTTTGACGAGAGATTCCTGCGCGTTTATTGGTTTAGTCTAAATTCCCTTGCAACAAATTGTCACACCGAAGAACTCTGCGGAGAAAGTCGCAGCGAATTTCATGGCAGTGGAAAGGGGCCATAATTTCAGTGAAATTTTGATCAATCAAACTTATAATTTAAGTAGTAATACAAAGATTTCCGTCAGAACTTTATATTTGACTGACAATGAGGAACAGTTTAAAATTTAATCAACAAAATACAAATACTACTACTGTTATCTTTTAGAGACAAATAAATTTAAAATTACAGGAAAATATACTCTCTACGAAAAAGTTTGAATTATCAAATGATAATAACACAATAGTATCAAGTACATCAAAAAAACAAAGTGATCAAATTGATGGTATGGAAGATATTGATAATTCAATAATGAAATTACGTTTTCCTGATGATGTACGTATTAGTGAAGCACGAAAAATGTTACAAAGCTCAAAACCTGTACCAATTGTTTTAATACAAAGACCTGATGTATCTGATCATGATTTTATTGAAGAACAAGAAAAACATTTATATGCGGTGTGTACAAGAACTATGGCACTATCTGTTGGAAGGTATAATTTTTTTCCTATCATATGAATTAGTATTAATTTAATTATTTAATGATTGTAGAGGCATGTTTACATTGAGAACATCAACACCGGTAATAACTGAACCTTTACAAACACCTCAATTGTGTTTAACAGGTAAAGCACCTCCTCGTGGTACAGCCGTTGAATTAAGTCATATAGATATACCATCAAATATGAATTATTGGCCGTTATTCCATAATGGTGTAGCAAATGGTTTACGTACAACATTAGATGCAAATAATATTGATAATACATGGATTATATTTAATAAACCAAAAGGTTCAGTCGAAGAACATATGGAACATGCTGGTTTTCTAATGGCATTAGGTTTAAATGGTCATTTAAAAAGTCTAGATATATTAAACACATATGATTATTTAGTAAAATTACATGAAATGACCAGTATTGGTATATTATTAGGTTTGTCAGCAGCATTCCGTGGTACAAGTAATCAACATTTAACAAAAACATTAAGTGTGCATGTTGAAGCATTATTACCACCAACATCAATGGAATTAGATGTGCCACAAAATGTACAAGTTGCTGCATTATTAGGTGTTGGTTTATTATATCAATCAACATCACATCGACATATAATTGAAATATTATTATCGGAAATTGGTCGACCACCTGGTCCAGAAATGGAAAATTGTATTGATAGAGAATCATATTCATTAGCAGCTGGTTTGGCATTAGGTTTAGTTACATTAAAACAAGGTGAAAATCGTTTAAGTGTATCTGATTTAAATGTACCAGATACATTACATTATTATATGATTGGTGGTAATCGTCGATTATTAACTGGTTCACAAAAAGATAAATATAAAGTACCATCATTTCAAATACGTGAAGGTTCAACAGTTAATTTAGATGTAACAGCACCTGGTGCCACAATTGCATTAGGTCTTATGTATTTAGGTAGTGGTAATAAAGCTGTTGTTGATTGGATGGCACCACCAGACACACAATATTTATTAGATTTTGTACGACCAGATTTTCTAATGTTACGAATATTATCTAAAGGTTAATAGTTTCACATCTAAACACATTTATAATAAACTTAATTCTTGAATAATATTTCTAGCTTTAATATTATGGGATGAAATTGAACCGTCGAACGAATGGGTCGAAAATCAAGTACCAACAACAATTCGACCGTTTTGTATGGTTAAACCTAAGAAAAACGTTGATATTGATTATGAAGCTATGAAGTATTTATTGTTTGATATTATCTGTTATAACAATTATTTAATATTTATTTTAAATTCCAGTCAAGCTTATTGTAATATTGTGACAGGTGCATGTTTTGCAATCGGTTTAAAATATGCCGGTACAGCTGATCAAAATGCATTTGAAACATTATTATATTTTTGTCATATGTTTGCTAAATTAACAATGAAATCATTAGCTGAATTAGCTGGCAAACCAACAGTTGAAACATGTTTAAATGTATTATTATTATCAATAGCAATGGTAATGACTGGTACAGGAAATTTAGAAGTAATGCGTCTTGTACGTTTATTACGTCGCCGTGTTGGTATTACTACCAGTACAGTTGTTACATATGGTTCACATTTAGCTATACATATGGCATTAGGATTATTATTTTTGGGTGGTGGACGTTATACATTATCAAATAGACCAGAAAATATTGCCGCATTAATATGTGCATTTTATCCAAAATTTCCAACACATAGTAATGATAATCGATATCATTTGCAAGCTTTCCGTCATTTATACGTATTAGCTGTTGAACCACGTTTAGTGATACCACGTGATGTTCATTCGAAAAAAAGTTGTTACGCTAATTTACGTATTGTCAAAATTGATGGTAGTAGTTTTACAATGAGAGGTCCTAATATCCTTCCTGATTTGAATTGTTTATTGAATGTAGCAATAGAAGATGAACGATATTGGCCTGTAACATTCGAGAAAGGTCGTAATTGGGATTCGTTAACGTAATTTTTAATTTATTATTCTGTTATAATAAATCATCAATATTTAATTATTTTTTTTTTTAGTAAAATTTTATCAACTACAGGCTATATTGAAGTAAAACAACGAGCTGGTTGTTTAAATTATTTAGTAGATAAATTCGGTTATCATAGTCAACTAGCACGTACATTAACACAATCAGAAATTGTCCCATGGGAACCATCACCAGAATCTGTAGTTTCATTTACACATGATGAATGTATAAAATTATTTTGTGATCATTTCCTTATATCCGATAAATCATTGAATTTACAAGAATCAAAATTAAAACAATTATTAACAAAAATCACTTATGAGGCTGTGGTTAAAGATAAACTAATTGTTGTGCCTGTTGTTACATTCTTAGTAAAAGTAATTTATTAATTTGTTATCAATTTTATCAGTAATCATTAATTTAATGTGTGTGTGTGTTTTCTTTTTAGATGATTCAACAATTATATAAGACACCAAATTCAAATAGTTTATGGCAAATGAAATTACTCTCTGCACAGATATTATCACAATCAATCTCTAATAATTTATTATCAACTGAAACAATTCTAGCTTTGCAACAAGAAATTGATGGTATTTTAGAAAAATGGGAAGACCATTTTTATCACGAATTGCTCTCTTATATTAATGGTAAAATTATCAATGATCTGAATGTTAAATATGTTACCACATTTGTTACGTATTATGATTTACCGTTTAATGAGAATTTTAATGGTGAATTTTTAGAAAATCTGCATTTATTACAAAAGAAATATCCGTTGAAAACAATCGAAAAAATATTGACGTTACTTAATAAGAACGAATTTTCTATGTAATAATTAATAAAATTCTTTTTTTTTGCAATTGATTTGTAAAATATAAAAGTCCCTAGAATCCAGAATCCCTGTCTCTCTTTTGGATAAACAAATCAATAATTCTCAACTCTTTATCTAGAAAACTGGAGCGTATCCTGTTACTTGTGAAATAAATGTGCCGGTATTCTGGTGAGAATTAGGTGATTATTTATTTAAAAAAACATGCCAGATTCGGATAAATCTTGTCTTGATAATGGTTTAAATGATACTGTCCTGCCTATACCGATTCAGGTGTTTTTATGGAGACAAATTAGGTAAAATCCCTAATTATTATAATTTGTTGTAAATATAATTGTAAAATTATTAGTCCTTTTGTTAAACCTAAATTGGGGAAATTGCACGAGGCATCATGTATGGTACGTGTTCTATCTCTTATCGTTGATTATTTTTAATTGATTTAATTTGTCCTAGTTTTGTCAACACTCCATGACGGGACATCATGTAAGTACTTTTTGTTAAATAATTGATTCTTTTGTCAATATTGGTTTCGTTAGGAATTGAAAGAAGCTTGTAAAATGTTTGAAAAAGTTCTTGTACAAAATTTACAATCAGGTTTAAAGCCTGATTTAGCTGCAGCAATTCGTTCATTACCACGTTGGAAATTAGTACAATCATCATTACCGCATGTATTACATTCAATTGCCGCTGTTTTATTTAATCGGTAATTATTCTAAAATTAAGATACAATCAAAAAACTGTTGTAGTAATAATTGGAATTTCTTATAATAGAATGAAAGATGGGAATATTCAAACACTTGGTGCTGTTGAAACTAAACTTTTATATACACTACATTGGATTATTTTAGATGCAGCTGAAGAATGTGCGGATACTGATTTCGAAAAAGGCGAATTTCAATCATCACCATTTTTCTATTTATTTCCCATACCAACAATTACTGTAAATATTTGAATTAATTATTGAAATATTGATGAGATTTGTGTTAATTCGAATTTTTTGTTAGCTTTTTGTATATTTATTTGCTCCATTGTGTCATCATTTGAAAGAATCAGATTTCCAAAATTTCCGTTTAGAGAATGGTTTGAAAATATGGCAAGCAATGTGGGAATTTCGACATCCAGATACTGCATGTTTCACATCTTTATGTAAACCGAAACCGAAACATTTGTGTGGGAAGAATTATAAAGCAAAGGCTCAATTTGGGGATGTCTTTCTAGGCCGTAAGTAGTACAAAAAGTTTTGTGTTCATGAATCTAAATATCTACCTGTTTTCTGTTTTTCCGGAACTGTACGCGAAGCCCGCAGTAAGTTTTTCTCAGATAGAAAATTAAAAATACTTTACGTACGTACATTTTTGTGACGTTCTATCCGAGGAAAACCCTACTGCGAGTTTCTCGTACAGTAGAAACGGATTCTCTTGATTCAATTGTGGTTTAAAACAGTGAAAACAATCGCAAAATTTTAGTTTGGGGTATTTGAAAAACTGTCACATTTAAAACAAACATTAAGCTTCACAAATTTTACTTTTTATTCCTCTTGAATAGTGCATCACAACAACAAGAACAGTATTCACAAATGAAAACTAACATTGCTAAAATATGTCCGATAATAAGCATAGACAAAGCACTTTTAAATCGTTTCCAATCAAACGTATTATCATCGACTTGATTTCCATATAATCCATGATTTTTCTCAAAATTGTCTTCTATGGATGTTGTATTACTAAACCAAAACAATATTAAACCATTTTCAGTGAATTTCGATTGATATTCATTAAAAATCCTTGTAAATGGTGAATATTTCTTTAAACCAAATGCAATATAATGAGTTTCAATACATTCTTGTAAAACAGTTAATCGTTTTTTTTCATAATCATACAAAACATCAATATCAGATAAGAAATTATTATGTAATTTTTTTGTACTAATGCTCTTTGCTTTTTGACGGGATTTTGTTGACAATTTTGCTAATTCATTAAACTTTTTTATTGGAGAATTACGGAAATTCGTCATATAATACGGTTCGTAAAACCATAATATTTTATGTTCTATCATATCTTCAACTGTTTTAATATGATTTTCATATTTTGGATTTGTTAAAGCACTTGTAATGCCGGCATTATAATATGTTGTTAAAATTACACTAAAACAACATAATATTGCAAATATAACACGTAAAGTATGTTGATTTGCTAATGGTAGAATTCTAATACCACCTGAAATATTTAAACGCATTAAATCCAGAATTATGGCGACTTGATCACTGTACAATCGTTCATTTCTATATTTATTATAAACAACAATTGTCAAATTAATGACAATTAAAACTAATAAAAAAAATCCAATAATTACTAACCAAAGTACGATAGAAAATGGTCGTAGGATAAATGTAGAGTACGGTAATAACGTTGGTTTAGGTACTAAAAACGTAACACAAACTTGTTGTAAAGGATATGTTGCATCAATATTCTTTATAATTAATGCATTGTACCATTGTGCACACGGTGCTAAATCTATTGTTTTATTTGCAACTAATAAACGAGTTTTATTCCAAAGTGCACTTGAACGTAAAATAGTCTTATTTTTCGTTAATGCAAAATAATGATGAGGCCATTTTTTAATGATTTCATTGATTATATGATATTCAACACCACCTTTTATATTATTATCATCATCAACATAAAAATACGGTGTACATTGGAATGTTGCTACAGTAAATTGTGTTTGTTCTTTAGAAAAATTCGTTTTAAACGGCATCCATTTGGGACGATTTAAAATCGATGATAAATTCTTTAAATGTTTATCATCAGTTATTTGTAAAGTTTTATTATTGTAAATCGACCAGATTTTCAATTGTTGATTATTGAAATGCTCAATCAATATTACATCGATTGCATAAAGCTCAATAATGGTCATAAAAATATTTACATCGAAATATTCCTCATTATTAGATTCAAAGAAAATTGTTAAAATTTCATAAGGTTTAATTTGATAGCTATTTTTAATATCTTGGAATATCCAATTAGCGGTTTCATTGAGATTTTCTGTTGTAAAAATGTATCCATCGCATTTTGAATGATTTTTTAACGAATATAATTTATCAATATTACATGTGATTATTGGTGAATTAATTTCAATTAATGATCTACTTACAATTATATCAATATTTGAATTGTTTATAATAAAATATAAACAATTTCGTTGATGATAGAGATCTTTTAGAAAATTCTTCAAAATTTTCGTTACATCGAATCTATTTGTTATTGTGATTGTTATAACTGAACACAAGACAATTATTAGAATGTTGTAGTTCATAATGATAATAAATAACGAATGAGCTTTAATTCATTTTCATAGTATTGAACAATACATACGTATAGTATCTGATAAATTACATTTGAAAGCTCTTAAGCTGAAATTAATGGTAAAGTAAATACATTATGGAGAGTGGTAGAAAAAATTAAATAGAAAGTTTCGTCGATAAGTAAATCAAAAAATAAGTTTCTTACTCCAAAATACTATTTGAAATTAATATTTAAGGATTGTTACATTTAGTCATTTTATAGACGTACAATTATCCAAAAGATAGACATTTTTACGTATAAGTTATTTACGAGAATAATGTTAATAGAATTAAGCGATCAGTAATATCGAAATTAACATTAGAAATACACGCGAATTATAAGTTTCCGTTAAGTTAACCGAAATGACTTTAAAATGTGAATAGAGAGAATAATGACCAAAGCTTACGAAAGGGGAGAGAGAGAGATTGATAGAGAAGGTGGACTATATAAGGAGTTATTACCTTTAAATTTGATCACTTAGGAGTAAAAATATACAGCTGTGGTAACATCAGAAAAGCGACTCATTAACACGCTAATAAAACAGTTCACTTATCAAGAGATAAGATAGTTGAGTTCTATAAAAGATCTACAAGATACAAAACGTCTTCAGGTCAGGCAGACAAAGAAGATACTAAAATCATGATCACGGGCAGTAAATCACTGTTCCAAAACTGTATGGTAGATCCCCGATATGGTGGAACGATGGTTGGCAGTCCACAACGCGGGTGTTTCTCAGAAAGCAACTTACAAAAAATTGACGTGTGTAATGCCAGAAACTTCCTGCTAGTTTTTAAATCTATTGTGTTTACGTACGTATATTTTTGTGAATATCTATATGAAGAAATATCTACTGCGAGTTTCTCGTACAGTAGAAACGGAGGCTAAAATTTGCTAATCTGGCAAAATTACGTAATCTTTTATAAGTCACATTCACAAGCTTACTGAAAGATTCTCTTGATTCAATTGTGGTTTAAAACTGTGAAAACAATCGCAAAATTTTAGTTTGGGGTATTTGAAAAACTGTCACATTTAAAACAAACATTAAGCTTCACAAATTTTACTTTTTATTCCTCTTGAATAGTGCATCACTACGACAAGAACAGTATTCACAAATGAAAACTAACATTGCTAAAATATGTCCGATAATAAGCATAGACAAAGCACTTTTAAATCGTTTCCAATCAAACGTATTTTCATCGACTTGATTTGTATATAATAAACCATGATTTTTCCCAAAATTCTCTTCACGTGATGTTGTATTGTCTAACCAAAACAGTATTAAACCATATTCAATGAATTTCGAATGATACTGATTAAAAATCCTTGTAAATGGTGAATGTTTCTTTAAACCAAATGCAATATAATGAGTTTCAATACATTCTTGTAACACAGTTAATCGTTTCTTTTCATTATCGTATAAACCATCAATATCACTTAAGAAATTATTATGTAATTTTTTTGTAGTAACACTTTGTGCATTTTGACGAGATTTCGTTGACAATTTTGCTAATTCATTGAATTTTGGTATTGTAGAATTACGAAAATAATTCATAAAATATTGTTCGGACAACCATAATATTTTATGTTCTATCATATCTTCAATTGTTTTAATATGATTTTCATATTTTGGATTTGTTAAAGCACTTGTAATGCCGGCATTATAATATGTTGTTAAAATTACACTAAAACAACATAATATTGCAAATATAATGCGTAAAGTATGTTGATTTGCTGATAGTAAAACTCTAAAACCACCTGAAATATTTAACCGCATTAAATCCAGAATTATCGCGACTTGATCACTGTAAAATCGTTCATTTCTATATTTATCATAAACCACAATTGTCAAATTAATAACAATTAAAACTAATAAAAAAAATCCAATAATTAATGACCAAAGTACGATAGAAAATGGTTGTAGGATAAATGTAGAGTACGGTAACAAGGTTGGTTTTGGGACCAAAAACGTAACACAAACTTGTTCTAAAGGGTATGTTACATCAATATTATGTTGATTTAATACAACATACCATTGTGAACATGGTGCTAAATCTATTGTTTTATTAGCAACTAACAAACGAGTTGCAATCCAATGTTCACCTGAACGTAAAATGGTTTTATTTTTCGTTAATGCAAAATAATGATGAGGCCATTTTTTAATAATTTCATTGATTATATGATATTCTACACCACCTTTTATATTTTTATCATCATCAACATAAAAATACGGTGTACATTGGAATGTTGTTACAGTAAATTGTGTTTGTTCTTTAGAAAAATTCGTTTTAAACGGCATCCATTTGGGACGATTTAAAATCGATGATAAATTCTTTAAATGTTTATCATCAGTTATTTGTAAAGTTTTATTATCGTAAATCGACCAGATTTTCAATTGTTGATTATTGAAATTCTCAATCAATATTACATCGATTGCGTAAAGCTCAGTAATTGTCATAAAAATATTTACATCGAAATATTCCTCACTATTAGATTCAAAGAAAATTGTTAAAATTTCATAAGGTTTAATTTGATAGCTATTTTTAATATCTTGGAATATCCAATTAGCGATTTCATTGAGATTTTCTGTTGTAAAAATGTATCCATCGCATTTTGAATGATTTTTTAACGAATATAATTTATCAATATTACATGTGATTATTGGTGAATTAATTCCAATTAATGATCTACTTACAATTATATCAATATTTGAATTGTTTATAATAAAATATAAACAATTTCGTTGATGATAGAGATCTTTTAGAAAATTCTTCAAAATTTTCGTTACATCGAATCTATTTGTTATTGTGATTGTTATAACTGAACACAAGACAATCATTAGAATGTTGTAGTTCATAATGATAACAAATAACGAATGAAGATACTTTTTAGAGCTTTCATTAATTTTAATCGTATTGAACAATACATTCATTTGATAAATTATATTAAAAGCCCTGAAGGTGAAATTAATGGTAATGTCAATATATTAAGGAAAGTGTTGGGAAAAATTAAATAGAAAGCTTGGTAAATATCTAAATGATAAAATAAGTTTCTTGTTGTAAAATACTATTTCAAATTAATATTCAACGATTGTGACATTTTCTCATTTTATAAAAATACAATTATCCAAAGGATAGAATTTTTTTAAGTTGTTTACGTAAATAACATTAATAGAATTAAGCGATACGTAATATTGAAATTGACATCAGAAATACACCTCTATTATAAGTATACTTTAACTTAACCGAATTCATTTTAATACATTAATTTGACAGGAAAATCATTTGAGGAAGTTGGCCGTGAAAGTCCAACTAGCCAAGCAATAAGTGCTTCAAGCTCTGAACAACAACATCTTTTCACTTCTGGTGTACCTGTAACATCTGTTACAACCGTAACAGCCTCATTTACAAAAATCGATGATGAGGTAACAAAAACTATAAATTCAGAAATTTTCCAATCTTTTCAGATCCATTACAAGTTTCTTAGAGATTATATCCTCTTTAACGTTTCAATGTTTTCTTTTATGTGTCCTATTTACTGTTAGAATAATTGGGTATCGTCCCCAAAGGATACGGTTTTCCCGGAAACTATACCAGAAGAGAGTTCCAGTACTGAAGAAGAGCATGTTGTGATATTCCGTTTGCCATCCTTGCACGAATCCGATGGATTTCTACGTGATCCTTCTATTTATACCGTAATTACTATCCGAAAAATAATGATCGACATTTAGTTAAGAATTCCCATTTACAGGCTGAAACAAGTTTATTTCAATTAGCAATGAAAAAGAACGGTGTTGGTCGGAATAATGCTAAACTTGAACAATTGTCAACATCGTCTAGTTCTGACAATAAATCTATTAAACCGTCTGTTACAAAGATTGGGTAATTTTTGTGAAATTCTATAGTAATTATAGAAGGGAAACTGAAATATCATTTTTCAGATCAATTGATAAGGATTCAGCAGATAGCAGTAAACATCCATCTACTGATGGTGCTGGTGGTGATATTCAAGGTTCTAGGAAAACTCTAACTGGCAGTCATCAAGGTGATGTATCGTCTGCAACATTTTTTGATGTTGCTGTTTTGCGATGTTTATTTATCAGTCATTGGCAAGAAGAGGGTATCTATTGGGCCTTACATTTTCTATATAACAGGTAGATTAATCAATAATTAGAAAACTGTAAATTTTTAAAGATAATTAAAGATTACGAGATATAAGTGAAGAAACATCGAATCAACAACAACCCCGTAGACGAAGTAATTCTCTTCCAATACCAAAAATTGAAGTATCCTTATATCAAAGTACTGACACAAAACGATCTGACAATAATAATAAAGATTTTATTGAAGTACCAGAAGTTAAAGACGTATCAGTACTAGCGGGTAGAATTGTTTTGTCGATAATTTCATAAATCTTTGATAATTTAAAAGTTTTAGAATCACCATATACTCAACAGAAAGCATTAGAGGAACAGATGCATGTGCGACGTGCTAGTGAAAAGGCTAAAAAACGTATGAAAATAGCCGATTTGAAAGCATTTGTTGAAACGAAATTATTATCAAAATCTGATAAAGCATTAGAGAAAATTGGACAATATGATGCTAAATCATTGGGTGAACAAGCGGTGGGTGCAAGGCGTATTCTTAGTGTATGTATTCTGTCTGTCTGTTTCTTCTTCAAATCTTCCAACGTCAAATTTCCTTTCTTCTGAATTTAATGTGAATTTCCATCTCAATAGACCTTTTTAATTACATTCTTTAGGATTATCATAGAAGTCTCGATACAGGCGATGAACATCTATCAAGACCTAGTTCGGCAATGTCAAAAATGTTTGAACCAAGTAATTTAGTAAAAGGCAAAAGTATGCCAAGCCTTAGGTAAGTGAGAAATTTATAATTTTAATTACGTTGAAAACTAAAATCACATATATTTGTTAAATGTTTGTTGTTTTACCATCTTTCTTTTTATTTCTTATCAATTTTTATAACTTTTAACTGTCGTGAATGTCTTCTGATCTCTTCTGTCTCTCTTAGCTGTTTAATAGATGAATTAACCGCCGGTGGGTGAGTAGTGTTATCATCTTCCTAATTTATAGTAAAATTCAGCAAAGCCAAATTTCATTGCTCTTTTTTACCGTAATTTACAATTTTCTTTGCATATTCTAGAATGTAGAGCCTTAGATTTGTAGTTCCAAATGCTTATGCTTAACTTTCATTAACAAATTTTAAGCGGATTATAACTGTTGATTAATTAATAATAATACAGATATATTGGAGAAATCCATTGGGATAAAAGACGACAAAGCCGTTACGATAAACCTACACAACCTATGGCAAATCCTATTATAACTGTTACTGAGCACACACCAACTCCATCTCCTGATTATCTTAAACGACAGGTAGTTGTACATTAATTTAACGACGAAAACATCTAAATTTTGCAAAATTTCATTATAAAAGGCATCAATGGATAGTCAATTAGATGCTACTAGTTTAACTGGTAGTAAATTAGGTAATTGGCAAGAAAGAAAAGCAAGTTTAACTAGATCCCAAACAGATTCCAACATTACTTATGCAGGAGACGATATTCCTGAGGCGCCTGGTGCATTTTGTTATATCACCAAAGATGGAGATATTGATTTTCAAGTTGTACTAAAAGTAAACATTCATTTCGCTTATATAAATAATATAAACAATTTAAAAATTCAATTTAGGCCGTCCACACAACAGCTCAAAGAGATAGTACCTCATGTACGTTACGTGTTCTTGAAGTTATTTTAAATTTAGTCGAAATCCTTATGGATATGGGTGTATTAAAACAATGTTTAAGAGATGAAATGACTGGTACAGGAAATACAACATCATCTGGTCAAACTAGTAGTCCTGGTAAAAAAGTACCAACTAGTAATACTCATACCTCATTAGGTGGTGAAATAGAAAAATCATCAAAACCTGTGACGTCTCATCGTTTGATTATGAATATAATTATGAGGTTTAATATTTTAAATTAATTAATAATTCTGTATTTAGATATTTTTGATTTTGTTAGGGTGCTAAAACATTTGGGATGTCCACATGGATGTGCTGATGGTCAAAGAGGACCTGCTGCTGAATTTCTACGTACACAGTGTCAAAATATTTTGGCAAAATTGAATCGAGCCAGTCCAAAACAGTTCAAAAACTTTTTAAAGGATTACATAAAACTCCAAACAATACCAGATATTATGGATCTATTTCATGCTTATGTTGGCTATTGCATCGATCCAACTTCGTTATTATCGCCGTTAAGTAAGTTAGATATTGTGGTTAAATGATTGTCAGTGTTATTGATAGCGTTTATCAAATTTGTCAACTGTATTATTTACATACAATTGATATTTTTGTTACTTTACATATTTATACTACTCCTACCTACAATAGTAAATATTTACATTTGTTTTGCTTTATTACATCCTGACAAAAACGATAAGCACTCTACTTATGACACAAATACTGTCCAAAATTGACAATGGACTTGTTTCTAATAATGTCACTCACCTTGTAAAACTAGTGTATGTGCTATGCTGTGCTCCATAGAGAACTGGTCTCGTTTTTTCCCCAAACTCTTTGCTTCTAATTTTTCAACATTGTTAGTCTAGAATAGAAAGAGAGCTTTGAAAAATGGCATAAAAGATTTGTACATGTATAGTCCATAATGTATGTTTCAATCTCATTATGTATGACTAATTTAATGTGCAAAAATCATCAAAAATAAATGTCATCATTTCAAAGCTATAATATTTTGAGAATAACATTCTATACAGACCAGAAGCGGGGCTCTAGCAAGTCACCAGACACAGTATCGCAAGGTGGTGGTTATCCAACGAACTTTGACACAGGCGCAGGTGGTGGTAGTATTCGTGGTGTTGAAGGCCAAATTGTTTCACATATATTGAAACCTTTAGTCACCAGATTCGTTAATTCAGCTAAAGAAATCAAAGTCCCAGAAAATATCGTAAGGATCAACATCAATTTATCTTTCATTATATAAATTATTGTGATTTTTAGGGTCTCTATTGTGAAATTCGTCAGTTAATGACTTATGTTAAAGAAGTACATGGGAGTACTTTTAGAAGAGTCGCATTAAGTGCTTTAATTGATACAGCTAATCGACCAAGCAAAAAAGAAAATAATGTGCAAACTACTAGAGTTATTAAGTGAGTACTATCTAAACAACACTTTCTCTAAATCAATGTGAAGAAATTGTAGACACATGCATCAGTCAGAAATGGAAGATCAACCAGATCCCTCAGCTGATACTTTCTACACAATTGATGAAAGAGGAGTCAGGAAGCTATTATTTAAGAAAAGAAGTACTTCTTCAACTTGTGCTGTGAGTTATTCCTAATTAATTATTATTAAGTTCAAATGATTACAAGAGAATTTCAGAGCTTGCTAGAGACAGAAGCTGAAGAATTACCAAAGTCAAGTCAAAGCCCTCTTGGCAACTTGAGAAAACGGCATATATTGACACCACGACAAAGTGAAAGAACTTTAGGTACTCCGGAATCTACTACTAAAACAAAAACTAAATCAAAACTTGGTGGAATCGGTAAATTTGTAAAGATGTAGTTACACTCTATTATCCAACTTACAATTTTTAGTAAATTGGTTTCGAAAAAGTGATCAATCTTCTTTGGACGATAATGAGAATCAAGATAATGGTGACTCAGTAACGGATACTTCTAGTTTCGTACGTCAACCTTCCAAGTACTATTCCCAAAAATCCTCAAGCAAAACGTAAATAATCCTTCAAAAAAAAAATGCAGTAAGTTATCCAGAATTTTTTAGAAACGTAACCCAAACTCTCCAGAAAGCAAAACGTCGAGTTGAAGATAGATTTAATAAATTTGTCTTGAAGAAAGGTAAAAAGAAGGATGGTAGCACTGAAGAAAACTCGGGAGGATGTAACTATCTCCCATTTAATTTAATTTTGTCAAATGAATTTATAAAAATGAAAAATTGCAGATTTGAGTCGTAAGAACTCTATGGAATTCGGAGAGTCATCACGTGAATCAGAATTTGTTGTTTTAAAAGAACGTAAACTTGTTCCAACGGGTCTTCTGTATAATGGTGCTATGAGATTATCATTTTTATTAGAAACATGCCCACCAGGATCTGTACCAGATGCTTATCTTCTTGCATCTATCTTAGATTTAGTAAATTCAACTAAGCGAGTTTTTATTCAAAAATTTACGATTTTTATTTTTAGCCGCATTCTGCCATAGTTGCCAAAGCAACACTTCTATTAGAATGTTGTTATTTTGTTCATTGTTGTAATAAAGGTCAATGGCCATCATGGATGAGACTTAATTTCCCAATGTTCCGACCGTCTGGATCACTACCAGCCAGAGGTCCTAATACAGGAATAAGACGATCGCATATAATGCAACGTGCAGCTGGTAAAATGTTTTATCAATGGGCTGAAGTTTTAGGGCAACGATTGGAAGAAATAACTAATGACGATAAAAATCTTGAAACACAAATAGCCACAATGGTGTTAGATGAACAGAAACAGAAAGAACTGTTTATACAAGATGAAGAAGAAGACTTCTTAGATGAAGCAAGTATTAATACATACGGATCAAGTTGTCCAATGGCTCTTCGATTGATTGCCTGTATCCTCTTACACGAAATTACATCGTTTCTTCGTGAGACTTATCAGACTTTACCTAAATCATCAAGAGTTACTGGAAAAGAACGTCCTCCACCTTGGGAGAAATTATACAGTCGAGAAGCTAATAGACGATGGAGTATGGCATTATCATCAATGGGTCATTCACAAACTTCTGCTCAAAGTTTACAATCAATTGCTGGTGATCGAGATTCCGGTCAAGCTGAACGAAAAATAAGTTTTGTCCTTCACGAACCTGACAATGAATCAGAAGGCAGTAGTAATACAACAGTTACAATGCAGGTAACCGTATTAATGTAGTTTCTAGACATTTAGCAAAAGTAGATATTAGCAATTCAAACAAGTGTTAATAGCCAATGATACAGGGTGAAGATGGCAAACGTCAACCACCGAGACCTTATCTATTACGTCGTGGTACAGCCGTTACTAGTGGTGGTTCTTTTAAAAGACGCAGTCTAAAACTACGCCGTGGTACTAAAGATGGGAAAGAAATAGAATCTGAATGTATGTTGTTGATGTTTAGAATTCAATTATCTTAGTTTAAATATACAGGTCCAAATCCTTTTTTAGGGCGAATACCTGAAACAGTAAAACGTACAGATTCAATACAATCTAAACGAAAAGTTAGCTCAATATCAGATCGAAGCGATACGTCTGAACCGGGAGTTGCAAGCGGTGAAGAATCACCAGGTGTATTAAGTGATGATCAACCACCAGAAAGTCCTAGTGATAGTAATGATACAGATGATACCACTAAAAATATGCCTTGGATGAAGGTTAGTTTTTATCATATTCTTCATGATTATAAAAATTTATTTCGTTTAGGTGATGGTTTCTATTTCGAATTCATTTTATTATTATTGTACCCATCAAAATTTCTGTCATCCCTTCTGTTATCGGCGTGTCATGAGAGGTTGTTCACGTCTTATTAAAGCTGTACGAAAAGTTTATGGTGAAGAATTTGGTATTATTGAAGATAAATTATATATGGATTTTGATGGAAAGAAAAAAGGCCATAAAAAAGATAAAAGTCAAAATCGCAAAGTCTCAGATCAAACTAGTTCACAAGTTTCACCAATACGTCGTAAAGATAGTGTTAGTAAAAAAGATAAAATTGATAAAAATATTGATAGTTCTCAATTACACAAGTTGACACATAAAGAATCTTCTAGAGATATAGCTGGATCAGATTTTGGTGATTCTACAAAGAATCTTAGAGAGGGTAAACCATCAGAGCCACCACCGATTTTGAAGTACATTAAAACACAAGTACTAACATCTGTAAATAAAGTATTATCTCTGCGTACTAAAAACCCCGTCTTTTTTTAGGTTAAAGATGCTTTTCATGCTCCATTAGCAGTATTAATTAAGGGTGCAGTAATACTTCCTGAAGAGTGTTTTGTAGAAATTATACCTGTAGCATGGGAATTATTACTTGAAACTAATCAAGAAGTAACAGCATGTGCTGCTTCTATATTTATTTTAGCTGCTGTTAAAGCATCTCAGCAAGTTTCTGATATCATGCAACACGGCTTATCACATCCAGATCCTACTATCAGAATGAATGCAATTTTAAGGTTGATTTTAAATATTTATTTTACATTCACAATAATATTTGAATCTTTATAGATTTCAAGTATTATGGAAGATGCGTTATCAGGTTTGGCCTAGAATGGAAGAAAATGCACATATATTGTTTAAAGTACCACCACCGGGTATTGAATTTACACTACCATCACCCAAGATTGGTATTGAATCATTAGATGTTGTTGATTCACCCTGGGAGTTGTTGGTCAAAACTAAAGTTGAAGAAGTTACAATTAATCAAGAACGACATGTAATTATCTTTGCTATTTTTCTTCAATCATAATAAATGCTTAATATTTTAGCGTTCTTTAGTAACTGCAACAAAGACACGAAAGAAACAACAAACTGAATTGATCAAAATGGCATTACAAGCTCAAGATGATAAGAAACGAGAAGAACGTGAAAATTTCTTAATAACAACAATACCAATTACAATTCAAGCAGCTCATGAGCCTAGTCTTTATCATACCAGTGAAGAACATGATGAGGGTAAGCAAAAATTTTGTTTATAATCGATTGTAATTTAAAAAACAATAAATTAGTTATAGACGATGAACAAATTGATGGTCAAACTCGAAATACTGGCCACCATTTGCATTCAGCTCATTCATTATTTCCGTCATGCTTATGTTCAGCTGTTGTTCAAATTATCAATCTATTAGATGATGCTGCAGTTTCACCCGATGGAAATGCAGTCTATGAGGTTTCTTATCAGGTAGCAAAATGGGTTTTCTTTACACAACGGCATTAATTTTAGCTTCTATTTTCACAATTCAGGTGATTTGGGGTTGTTTAGTGGAAGACAGTGCCCTATTTTTAAGATATATATTAGAACGTTTAACACGTGAGAAACAGGACAAAATGTTCAAAATTCTACGCCATGTGATCCGTTTTATACCAAAACTACCCCAACAAGCGGCGTTTGCTTTATACAATTACATCATCGGATATGTAATGTTCTATGTAAGAAGTCCACACGAAGATGGTCAAATGTTAATCGGTGCAGCTCTGTCACTATTATGGATGGTTGTTCATAGTGTGCATGGTATCATGTTTAAAGATTTAAAACAAATTTTGAGAAAGGAACAATGTGATGCTTCAATATTATTAACGGCAAATGTACCGTCCGCTAAGAAAATCATCGTGCATGGACCACAAGATCCGGATGCTGGTGCTATTCCATCACAATTTCCTGTACAGGAAGATACCCAATTTTGTCAAATATTAAGAGAAGCTTTAGATTTCTTTGGAATTGAAGAACCACGTCATAGAGAATTTTTCCTTGTCGATTACAAAACCCGTGAGTTTCTAAACAATTTTGGAAGATTTTCTTTTTTTTTACTATTAAAAAATAAATTTTAGATCAAATCAGAAATCCCTCATCATATGTTCGAGATTATTATTTCTTCAAACGTTCACAATATCCCCAATTAGAATTGGTCCATATGAAACCAGAAGATGCGTTTAATGCTTTACAAAAACAAGAGTTACTCCATAAATTTGTTGAAATTGGTAAGGTTCTATTGACGTGGGCAATTTTAAAGAATGTCGATATGGTCGTACAACGAGTAGTTTTCCTTCATGAAGAACTAATGAAATTACCATCATTTCCACGGAAAGCTCTCGAATCGGATTTAGATCTGTATAGAGGTGGTGCTTTAGGTAAAGAACTACTCGGTTTAGATGTTCTACATAAGTTTATGTGGGTACGTTTGATTGCTCGTATGTTTGAAGCAATGGCTGGTAATTTTGCGTATTCGGGTGATATACATTTATTTTTGAATGTTTTAAATGGTGCCCTAATGCTACATTCAGAAGATGCTTGTATACTCCGTTATGTTATGGCAACTTGTATTAATGCGGCATTTCATTTTAAAAATATATTTTCAACAAATGGTTATTTGTTGATAATGCCAACATTATTGAAAATTTATTCAAATCATCAGACAAATAAATTAGTTACAACAACAGTGGAATATGCAGTCAAACAATTTTATTTAATGAATAGAAAACCGTTTATTTTACAAATGTTTGGATCAGTTTCTGCAATGTTGGATACAGATGAAGAAGGAACGTTTGGCGATGCACATAAGATACAATCGAGTTGTTTGTTTAATTTATTGTTAAGCTTAGAGACACCATCACCGGATCCTTTGAATATTGCTGAACTTGTAAAAGAAGAAAAACCGTTAAAGGCAATCGATTTTTGCTATCACGATGAAAATGAAATGGTCACTATTTTAGATTGCATTTCTTTATGCGTAATGGTTGTGTCTTACGCTTCAGAAAGTGTACGAGGATACCAAATGCTTGTAAATGGGAATCAATCAGTTTTTAACAACTAGTGCTAATTCTATTAATTTCAGATTATTTTGGAAGCGATACTACCTTGCTATGTCCAGCATATCCAATTACCATCTTATAACAAAGAAGGCAAAACTGAAAAAGAGATTATAAATCAATTAGCAGTATCCATCAAAACTTTAGTTAACAACTGCGAGGCTCTAACAAAGTATAAATAATTTTCAAAAAACATTTTTCCCCAATAATCATCTTTTATATTTCTGAAGGAGTTACAATGGTCCTTATAGATCGAGTCCAGAACATAAAGGTTCAAGTCAAAGAAACTACAGTAGAGGTCCCTACTCACCTGGTTTCGATTTTGAAGATGAATCCCATTCGAAATTTATGAGCGAACATTCACGTGCCAAAAGTATGTATGAGCATGATATCGAAGATTCAGAAGTACTACGTGCTGAATATCGACGTCCTAGAGATGTTTTATTATCATTAGTTGGTGAATTTATGTGTCGTGCTACTGCACGTTTACAAGAATTAAACAAAAAGAATAATCAGGAAGGGAAAGTGATTGAATTCCTTGATATTCGTTCACATATTGTAAATTCGAACAAAAATCTATTATGTTAGAATTTAATTGTTTTGATATTTTAGCGTTTAGCTGATATTGCACATAGTCTTTTAAAAGTATCACCATATGATCCAGAATCTATGGATTGTAGAGGTCTTCAGCATTACATGAGTTACATTCTGCCTTCTACAGAATGGGCTAATGATGCAATGAGACCGGCACTTGTGACAATTTTGAGACGTTTAGACAAAGTATTTCAGAAGATTTCAAAGAAACCTTCTATAAGAGTAAGTCTTTAATTGTAATTGTGCCGAGATTGAAGAATAAATTTTAGAGAAATACCGATTGGGATGCAGCAGCAGGTCTCTTGAAGGGAATATACGATACAATGGTTAAATACCCATACATTATGCATTGGCAGCATATCAAAGCGCTTATAAATACATGTCAGGTAATGAGAATCAATATGAAAAACGTTTATTTTTAATTCAAAGGATTACAGACACTTATCGTAAGTGATAGTTGTAATTCAGAAGGATTAAGCTCAGCAACGGCAGCCTTAATGAGTCAAGCACCTCCTGCACATTTTTGTTCTATGGTAGTCAGATTGATTGCTCTTCAAATACAAAATGCAAATGTAATTTCTAAAATTTAAAATGAATGATTTATTATTTATTATCTGTTCTAAATTTTAGGATAATTGTAATCTAGAACAAGTTTGCGGAGGTAGTTCAACATTTTCGACACAAGAAAAAACAGAAAGTATGATTATGAATTTAATTATGCCTTTGTGTCTTCGTGTGGGAAGCGGCCGAAAAGGTTTTGTTTATATCAATTTTTCGGCCCATCAAATAATGTCTAAATTTCAGATGTATCAGCAATGAAACCAATCGATGTCAATTTTGCTTTAACATTAGTATTGCATGCAATGAGTCCACCGAACACAAAACCACTAGCATCATCAGGTCCAAATTTAAAAAGTGCTACCGAAATACGTACTGGAAGTTTAACTTTTACAGGGACACGAGATACGAAAACATCAGCCAAGATCAACACATCTCTATACCAAGTCTCATTTTTAGGTTTTAATTCACAAAACATAATGAAATTTCATAAAAAATGTTTGAAATTTTGTAGCTTTGAAGATTATGACGATATGTTTTGAAGGAGAATTGGTAAGTGTTTGGATGAAGATTGCAAGAACAATGAGAGAGCTGGGGAAGAGAAATGAAGCTGCTTCGTTTTTGTGGGATTTTCTTGATTTTGTTGTAACACACAGAACACCACTTTTTATTCTTTTACAACCATTTATTTTCCAAAAAGTATACACTTGATATTTTATACAATTTGTAATAAATAAGTTGCATTATAGTTGGTACAACCGCCAATTTCCGATTTTGAACGCAACATGCATGCGAAAATTCGAGATAAGATGAGAGGAATTGGTCTTCCACTGCCAAAAAGTCGTGGAGCTCTACTAATGGAACTTGCTCATCAGATGAAAGAACTAAAAGAAGAACTTGAAGATGGTACAGATTGATTTAAATAAAAGAATATGATTGATACAATTATTAAACAATTTTAGCTTCCGATACTACAGATACTAAAAAACAGGAGGCTACCCAACCGACAATTCAAATGACAAGTGAAACTAATCATGGCCGTCAAAGGCATTCTTTGATTGGACTTTTTACAGGAGACATTCATCATGGATCGAAATCAACATCAACAACTGAAGCACCCCAATCACAACTACCAAGTAATTTCCATTACCTACACGAAGTTTTTTTTTTGATCGGATTTTAGTTCCAGAATCATCTACGAGTACCAGTCACCCGTCAACGCCTAATCAAGTAACAAGTGATCTTCCAGATCAGAATGCTAATGGCAGTTCGCCTCCATGTAATGCAGTTACTGGTAAACATTTCGTATTGTTTAAAATATCTATCATCTGAAAAAAAATCACAACAGTTTCACCTTGTTTTGTATAAATTTTAGTCAATGTTTAGTTGGTGTTGGTTGTTGCATGTTTCAGATCGTTCATCTCAAAGGTCATCTGTTAGTGACGAACATCCCGCACAGATGCCTAAATCTGAATCTTTAATGTTTCACAAGGCCCATAAACTTCGTTTTGTTTCTTCTGTAGAATTTAGACATTCCTCAGGTAAATTCCTATCAAATTTTCCACAATTCTATTTTGTCCTATTAATTATTTCTCTAAATAAATGTCGAATTTATTTTGATGGAATATTCTAGAATACAATTTTGTTTAGGTGAAACATCAACAACACCATTGAGTCCCGTTAGTCCTGTTGATGATAGTTCTGGTGAGACTCAACCAACAAAATCTCGTCTTCAACGTATTAAACCACAAAGTCGTAAAACATTTCGTATGCGAAAAAGTCGTAAAAATAGTCGGATTGAAGTATAAATAATTAAATGCGGTTTATTGTAAAAATGTAATTAAACCAATTGTAGGTATCTCATATAAAATTGGAGAGTGAGGATTCACCTCAACCAAGTCCATCATTTACTCCATTATCCTCACAAGAAATGCCCCCACAACAACTGCTACCACCCACTACCCCAACTGCTGACTCAACAAATCATTTTATTTCGGTTATGCAACAATCTCAATTACAATCACAATCCCAATCCCAACCACAGCAGCAACCACAACAACAACAACAACAAATTTCAGATCAGCATAGATTAAGAATTTCATTACGTGGTAAAGCTACTGAAAGCTCTTGGGATGAAGACAGTGCTATATCGCAAACGTCTAGTACATCTGGGTACAGGGAGAGCTATCCAGTAATGCATTTACGAGAAAATTTAGAATCTAGTCCAAAAGCATTTCCACCATTAGCATCGCCAGATATCCATGATTTACCATCAACAAGTAGTGCAACAACTACAAATAATTTCATGCCATGCGATAATAGTTCTCCAGATTATTCATTAAATGAAAATGGAGAAAAAACAGCACTTTTAAGTCATGATGAACGAACATTATCGCAACATTCACTTTTGATGATGTTTGAACATCAAGATGAAACAACGCTTATTTGAGAAATGACGAAATAGAAAAGTTTTCATAAATGAATTACTAGGAAAAATAATAAATATTTATTAGAATAATTAGGGAATCAATAATCCCTGTTAGAGATAATAAAATAAATATTCCAATGTTGAATCAGTTTTTGGTTTTTGTTTGTGTTTCTCTTGGGAAATCTACACTGAGATCGGCAATTAGATAAGCAACAGATGCCCAAAGTGCGGAGTTTTTATTTAAAGCAATCGGATCTTCTGCTTCCATTGTATCAGCATTAGTATGATGTAACCAGAAATATCTATCATTTTCTGTGTCAATTTGGGCACCTGGCCAACCATTTTCTATCCATAATTCAATATCGGAACCAACACCATCATCATATTTGGCTTGGGTTGCATTAATCGGCTCTAATAATCTAAAATTATTAATTATAAGTATAATCAAAAATAACATAACTCAAAAGTATACTTCATAACTTCTTCTAATATACATCCACCTTGTTCACCAGCTGTGTAGGAGATTCCTACAGGATTGAAAGTACCAATATCTGATTCCATTATGAAAATATAATTTTCAGATTCATTAACATGTGCTGCATAATAAGCTTTAGCTCCAACATAACCGAATTCTTCACCTGTCCAAAAAATTGCTCTAATTGTTCGTTTTGGTTGTAATCCAAGACGTTTCAATAAAGCTAAAGCAGCCCACGATATAAATAAACCACCACCATCATCCATAGCACCATATCCAACATCCCAACTATCGATATGTCCTGATATTATAACGATTTGTTCAGGTTTTTCGCTACCTTCCAATTCGATTATTGTATTTCTAGATATTTCATTTGGTAACATTTTAGCACCCATTTTTAATAATATTTTAATAGTTTGATTGCGATCTTGGATACGTTGAAGCATATGAGCATCTTCGACAGTAATACATGCTACTGGTATTTTTTTAATATTGTCATCGTATTGTTGCATTCCTGTATGTGGTGTATTCATAGAAAATGGTGTAATTGAACGTACTAGAGCACCAACAGCTCCATATTTTGCTGCTTCAGATGCTCCACGACTACGATAAACGACAGTTTTGCCATAACTCACAAAATCTTGATTATAAACAACAATTTTGCCATTTGCTTGATCACCTTTTGCTTTCAAATCATCAAAGGATCTCACTACTAATACTTCAGCAAGAATACCTTCCGATGGTGTTCCTACACTAAAACCAAGACCCAGAATATTGAGACTTTGATTGCGCGGTTCAACTAACATAGCTGATTCTTCACCTCTGTTGAAAACCAACAAAATTACAAATATATTTATAAAAGGCAAATAAAGTCTCACCTAATCCAATTGGGTGCTACTACCTCTTCTGTTGTAATCTTGTCTAAACCATAATTTTTCGATAATTGTATCATGTAATCGATTGCATTTTCTAAATTTTTCGTAGCCAGTTTTCTATTGCCGAAGTTATCAATGAAATTTGCCAATTCGTTGTAAGTAACATTTTCAAAATCACCGTTTGTGGCACTTTCAATGATCGATTTCACAGTTGCACTATATGAGGAAATTTCTTTTAATAAATCTTTAGATAAACGACAATCATCTACTTGATTATTCAATACACTGCATGATGCGATGTTAGTTAATAATAAACTAAAAATGATTTGACCCAATAACATTATGTCGTTCTACTTGAACTGATTAATAGAATAAGTTACAATGTTACTGTTCAATATTGTGATATGGAATTTATATGGATATATTTTGAACTTTGGACCGTTTTTTTTTCAATTATAGTTTTTTATATATACAATAATTAATAAGAAATAAGTATTCTTCAATTCAGTTATGATTATTATCAGTATTTGTAACAAGATCTCATCTTTATCTTTTAAGTTGTTTCAATCACTTATTTAGGTAAAAGTTAAAAATAGACAAATTACCAGTTTTAAGACAGAGTCTAACGAAGTTTACTCCTCATTGTATCTTTTGAGTAGTATCTGACCAAGTAGCACGTGATCATTGGCTATTGTGGTAGCTCCTAGCAGCTATATTACAATTCGAGTTACCCAAAACCATATTTTTTAAAACAAATTCCACTAAGACAATAGCAATGATAATGATAACACGAATGACTTACTTGAGAGATTATTCCAAGCTATTGTTGTTTTAATAGCATGACTTAGTAACATGGTTGGATTTAAACATATGCATGATAGATCATCAAACAAAGCCTAAATTCATCATATAGTCCTTCGTATAGATCAATTCGAGCACTACATGATGGCACGATAGTACTTGAAAACTGATTATTTTCTAATAATTTTCTTATCTAGTGTCTGAGTGCATAGTTGAATGAAGTTAGTTAAAAGGATTTCTTTGTAAATATTTTGATATGTATATATTTTTTTTATGATTCTAATGACTAGCAGAAAATGAAGTGTTTGATACTGATAACATAAGGTGTTTACAAAAAAAATTGTTCACTAGGCAGAGTCATCACGTAAAGAACTCATGACAAGCAGTCAGAACACTGCGGAATCTTTAATAACTCGTTTTCTCAAATTAATCATGATTTCTTGAGTCTTTATATTTGTAGTACACTATTCCTATTTTTAAATGGACGAAACTATTACAAATCGGGTACATCGAATGAATCATGCAGAATAGGAAACTTCTGGCGTCTGTGTGCAAGACATCAGTCGGCGCACCTATACCCTTTCAATTTATATAAATTAATGAATAATCATTTGTTTCAAGTATCTCTTCTTCGCCTAAAAACATATTACAAACGAATTACTCTTTGAATGCCTTATTACTAATAAATCTGCTTACTCACGAATCATGAGTAAGCAGATCAAATTTATCACTAAAAATTCAAAAACATTGTACAACTTGTACCAATAGGCAACCAGTTACTCGCGGAAATGTGCATAGTTATCTACACTACCTACAGCAAACTTTATTTCCATGAACTTCCAAATATATAACAACTAGCAAGAAAAACAACAAAACGGCGCATCCACTAGAATTTTTACGAATAAAAATGAATTTTAAAAATAACCCTGATTAACCCGGCGCATCCGCCAAATTTTTGCCGAATGAAATAAAAATTTTAAAAAGAACCCTGCGCATCCACCAAAATTTTCGCCCGGCGCATCCGCCAAAATTATTTCGAATAAAATAGAAGTTTTAATATTAGCCCGGCGCATCCACCAAAATTTTCCGAATGAAAATAAACTGTTTACAATCAACCTGGCGCATCCACCAAAATTTTTCCAATGAAAACCAAAAATTAGGAATTAGCCCGGCGCATCCACCAAAAGTAAAAACAAATAAATACTGGAATTAAATAATAGAACATCGAGTCATGTTTCAATAGGCTTTTTATCAATAAATAAGCTAAATGAAAAATTTAATTTAAACACAAATAAATTTTATTTATGTCATATTTTTTGTAAAGACAAAATATTACAATAAACTATATAATAAAAGTACCTGGTCTTATCCTAAATAAAACTATACAATGTTTTTTTTTCGAAAAAAAATCAATAAAATTCACTAAACACTAAAGGTAGGTATCCACTTCTTTTTTTCTTAATCAGTTTCCATTTGTAATCATAATAAAAATTATACAAATATATTTTCATAATATATAATATATATATACAACATACGTTTCAACATTATTTAATTATATATTTGACAATATCACCAATCAATTTTTCTTAGTTTTCTTAATAAAAATATCCTATTACTGCATTTATTTTCATTTATATAGAACAAAAATCTGTTTCTGTATATTTTTTTAAAAAAACTGTTGTTAAATTTCTGCCATTTACATTCATAACATTATTAATTCGTATTTCTTAAACATGAGTAGATTAAATAAAGGTCTTAAAATTTGTTTTAAATCAGGAAAAACAACAACAACAAACAAATATAGTTTAAACGACCATTCAACATGTATTATTATTATTATTATTTTGTTAACAAAGATTTTACGTTCATCTATATTTGCTCTAATAGAGGTGTGATCAAAAGCATGCATGGATATTATATTTTTGTATTGGATTCATATATTTATTTATTTTTTTTGGGATTTTTGTTGAAATTTCCACAATTATCACATGTTATTTGGACGTACAAATCGAACAATTTCTATATAATTTGTTTGTTGTGCGTTAACATCTAGTGTTAAACAATTCTACACACATGTAAGTTCACTGAGATTGAAACCTGGGTTAGTTTATACATCATTTAATTTATATTTTTTTTGTATTTTTTCTATAATTAAACTTTCATAAATTTTGTCCTGATTTGCCACTGAGTCGATTAGTAATTATTACAACGTTTTTTGTATGTTTGTTTGTTTGTTTTCAAGACACATGTGACCTTAGGTACAACGTTAACAACATTTATTACAATAATCAATAAAATTTTGAAAATTTTACAAAGTGTACTCATTTTTAGAAAATGACAAGAAGAAAAAATATACAAATCACAGAACGTTACAACAAAATTGAGTTCTTCATCATTAGTATTATTGTTAAAAAATAAATACTGTACAGAATGTACACTTAAAAATTAAAAAAAAATAATAATAAAGAAATCCGACCATAAGTACTAAAAGAATCGATAGTTATTTACAAATTTCTTTCATTTAGTTGACCGAAACCCCAATCCCGTGTACATCTGAGATCAATTTTATTATTTATTTCCTTAACAAAAACAATTCTATTGCCGTTAATTCAGAGAGCTATAGTTTTTAATTTTTTTTTTATGATTAAATCGTCAATCTTCAGGCACCACGCACAGTCTCAAGCTCCATTTAAAAAGCACCACCTTTTCTAGAAAATTTTCCCATAAAAAAACGTTACAAAATTTTGTTCAAAATGTCCCTTTTCTTATCACAAATTTGTTAACTAATTATTGAACCTCATCCTTAAGTAATTACAATTCTTTTTATCAAAAAACAAAAAACAAAAATCTAACAATTATCACTATTTCATACAATTAACAATTTCTACTGGATAACAGAATGATAAATTATTGTAGTTTTTTCAATATAACAACAGAAGGAGCACCCTTTTTATTCCTGATTAAATTCCTTTCGATTGATTAATTTTCAAAATTTAGTATGAAATAGCGTGAAGAAATCGTATAAAAATTACATTAATTCCCTTATTATGTCTTAACAATTTTTTTTTCTGCTAAATCACCACAACCGATTAACAATTATTTCCACAATCACAACCATCCTAATATATAACAGTCCCTCAAAAATCAAAACAACAAGACACTTAAATTTGCTGATTGACGGTTGTCTTTATTAAAAAAATTATTATTATTACTATTATCAATTATTATTATTATTACTATTATTACTATGATTATTTTAAGAAAAATTAAAAAAGATATGATTGATGATTGAATACACCATTGAGATCTTAGACGTTGTTGTTGATTTTTTATATTTTTGTTGATTTAAAAAAGGTGCAAAGTGCAAAAATTCGTTGTATTTCCGTGTATGTTTTGAGTATCGCCCAGACGAACAAGTATTGTCCATTATTATCTAAATTTTTTATATACACTTATAAAAGAAGAAACAACCCTAAATAAATTAATTTCGTGTTATATATATATATATATTTTTTTTTGTTAAATTTTCTAAAATTTTTTTCCTTAAGTATGTTGTACTTTCGAGACAGTTGATTTTTTTCATTTAAACATTCATAATTGAAAAAAAATCGACTGGAAGAAGAAGAACACGTCTAAAATATACGCATATAATTTTTTTTTGTGTTTCAATAAAATTTTTGTTTTTCTTTAGAAAGAAGGCAATCACGCACCCGTACAATCAATTTCGACAATATCTTTCGGTACTTCAACAAATTGATAAACTAATCGTTGACCATCAACTTTAGCTAAAATACCACGTTGATAATAATACCTTAAAGCTCTGCCCATTGTTTCATAATTCATATCTGGTTTATTTTTATGCATGCCCCATAAACGTGATACAGCCTTTGAATCGACCAATTTAAATACACCTTTTTCACGATTCGTCCATTTTATATAACGTGGACAATATTCTCTATCTTGTAATAATTTTAATAAAAATTCCCATAAATATGTTGTTGAACCTTCACGGCTTTTTCGTTTGACTGTTGTGCCAGTTTCGTTACCAATTTTTTGTTTTTTAACTTTTTTCAATTTTCTCGATGTAAAACCTAACATATATGGATCATCATATACACTAGATGTGGCAGCTTGTATGACTGATGTTGGTATTGCATGACGCATTGTTGGTGGTGGTGATGGTGGTGTTGGCGTCGTAAATGGGGATGTTGTACTATTATGATGGTGTATATGTTGGTTTTGTTGGACGTGATGGTGCTGTTGTAGAAGGTAATTATTATACGTATCAGGTACTGAAACAAAAGAGAAGGCTGAATTAAAAACTAAAGAAAAATCTACAACGTGGTGCAGGACCGTGCGAAGAAAAAACGGCGCCCTTTCATTTTGTTCACCACAAGAAAGACGACTGTTCAAAACTTTTGGTGTGCTCCATAAGCGGCGTCTTTCGTTTCGCATGGTCCTGTCCGCGAGTCCTCTATAAGTCGTGAAATTCATTTTGATTTACTTCTTCTTTATTGTACAAAGTGTAAATTTGAAAACGGATAATTCGTA
The DNA here is from genome assembly GCA_028455855.1 of Meloe dianella. Classification (NCBI taxonomy): domain Eukaryota; kingdom Metazoa; phylum Arthropoda; class Insecta; order Coleoptera; family Meloidae; genus Meloe; species Meloe dianella. Next base: position 2,385,609 of record JAPTHL010000060.1, read on the forward strand.
ATTTGAAAACGACTAAATGAAACAGTTTTTGCTGTGAGAAAACAAATCTAGATCACAACACCACATAAACCACCTGTTTACCAAAACTCAACCTAATTTTTATTATTAGAAACTTAACGTTCTGATTAAAAATGATCAAAACATTTATATGGGATAAAGGTTCGAATTTCTTTTGATTATTTTATCCAATTGAATAAGCAATAGATCCATTCTGCTGTCTCTACCTTTTTTAGATTGAAACTGCCGCCTCATATTTGTTGTTAAAGAATATAGGTCAAACGAGGGCGGAATCTATAGGGTTGTGTTGTAAACAGATCTTCAGGTAGTCGTCAATAATACACACACGCACAACAAGGGTGACGAACGAATTGTAAGTAAATTCTTAGAATCTATTCCGGAAGCCAATTATGTTTTTGAGACGGAAAAAAGGGGATCTCTAGAACGCAAACAGGTAGCCGCTGTGTCTAAATTACACCCTCTGTCATTTTGCGGATTACCAACAATTAAAGGGAAACCTGAGAATTTCCAACTATTATTTCCCAACCGATTTTATTAGTGAACGTATATCTAATTTAAATGACCCAAATTTTTGTTTGAACATTTCGTAAAACTATACTTTGATAGAATTAGGTTTTGTATTGCAAAATTATTTTATTAACCACCACAGTATTTTGATCCAAATTTTTGGTGGCATAACAAATTAAGTGGCCATTTAGTTGAGTAGGCCGTTTGGGGGGAGAGGATCTATATTTATCAATTAGTTGCTATGTCAACAGGAAGAGTAAAATTACTTTCATTTGCCAAGGTTCATCGAAACGTAGACGACATACAATTTCCGTCATTAAGTTTTCCTATCTAACAACGAAAAGAAATCTTAATCGTTTTCAATCATTCCTTCGTGATTGTTGTAAACATTTTCCAAGCAATTTGCTAGGTATTAAATCATAGTTTTGATGGTTTTTCTTCGACAAGAGAACAATTTGCGGGGATAATTGTTTTCACTTTAAGAGAAAAAATAAACGATTTCTCTTGTATGTCATCCAATATTTTTTGATTCCGAATATATCGAATTTATCATCGATTTTGTGATGAAAAAGTTCAACGTGACATTTCCAAACAAACGATTCGTTGATATAAGATACTTAAATACGTACTGTAATACATACATATATCTAACTATACATAATAGTAGAATTCCCTGTCTGGGGTACTGAGGGTATGGCGGTCGGGCAGAGGGGGCGCTCTGCCAGGGCCCCAGAGAACATTGACCAGGAAACGACTACGTTGTAACCTTCAACTGGCACTGTCCTTGTATTGCAAAGATAGATGTATATTGCATCGAAAAGATGCAATCCAAACCACATTGCTGTTGTTGTTATTATTATTGTTACTACAACAGAAGCAGTAACAAATAAAAAACCGTTCCAATAGAATGAAGAAGGCGAAACATTTTAGAACCTAGTGCACTCCTTTCACTAAATTATAGTAGCCTAGAATGGACAATGACCAGACAACCTTTAAGTGAATTTTGTTTTTAGAAAAGTTGTTTAAAAAAAAGAAGAGATACAAGTGCAATGGATGTTTTTTTTTGTTTATATCTTCAGGCTAAATAATTCTTATTTATTTTTTTCTTTAAAGATTAGGATTGTCGTAAATGGGAAACTAATTAAAACTTGCAGACGATAGTGGGTCGTTAGAAATCAGTGTTTTGTTGTTGATTGTAATGGCCTTTAAGGTCAATCTTTAAAACTGTCATTATACATTCGTTTAAAAATTTATCACCCAAAACATAAAAATATTAAAAATGATTGATTTAAGTTTTGATCTTTTTGTTGTTGTTGTTTTTTTTGTTTTGTTTCAAAAAGGATGTTATAAAGTAAAGTCCGATTTAACAGAGGAAATTGTTTTAAGCAGGAAATGTCATTTTAGGTTATCAAATCTCAAGAGAATAAATTGACACACTTATACATTACAACTAAGCTTCCATTGTCTCTATTACTTAGATTTCGACATTATTATTATAGTCTTTCTACAGATATAAACAATTGAACTACGCAACGATTTTGCGGTAGTCTTCCATCGTAACAAAAAAAACTACGATGAAGAAGACTGAAGAATCCTATGAGACAAAAGTGCAAATTAGAGGGCGGCCACCAGACGTACAAACCCACATAATATTACCTGGCGAGACAATGTCACGGGGACAACGATCTTTCTGTTCTTCTTCTTCTTCTTCTGGTTCTTCCACTTCTTCTTCTTCACCCTCATCTATTCTATAGTTTTTCGTGTGATTATTGAGAATTTTTGTAAAGCACTTCAAAACAAACCCATCAGACAAATAGAGATAAATTACCGGAAAAAAAAACAAAGACAATATTGAAGAAATGTTCCAAGAACGTCTACAATTAACCGCAGCGACAACAAATTAAAACTTTTATTTGGTAGAATACCATGATCATTTCAACTATGAAAATCGTAACTGTTTTATGATGAGACTAATTAGAAAATTTCTTTTGCTCCATATGTTTTCTGTTGTGTAGTTGGATTTGAATGATTTTCTAAAGAATAGACCTTGTTTTCACTGTGAAAACTAAACTTTCATTTAGAGAGTTATCAATCGCTATTATTATTATTATTATCATTATTTCAATTCGCAGCAAAATTGTTTATGAGCGTGAAAATTTCAAATTAATAACAATTTTCAACAACAACAACTAGTGAATCAATTACTCAACTTTCTTTTTCATTTCAATAACAAACAATAAACATCTTCCGGATTGGTGAATTTATGTGGAATCTGTGAGGGATGTTTTAAGGCGCTATGCCGGCCAATAGGAGGAATATTAGGGTGTTTCGTTCAACCCCTCTATTACAGTATTTCAATGAATTGAAGATGGATCCGTGGAAAACTTAAGGAAATAAATTATTTACTAGCACGTAAGATATTGTAAAAGGTAAATGGCCAGACAGAAACCATAAAAATTTGGAAATTTTTGATGATAATAATAATAATAACAATAATAATAGAAAGAACTTTTAAATTATCTTTTATCGTTGAAAAATGCTTCATTTTTGATATTGGAATGAATGTTAAAATTGTCTGTTCGCCTTTTCTAAATTTATTGACTTGTAGTGGAGCCTGTGCCTTCGTGTTGTTGTTATTGCAATTTTATTTCAAATTTCTGATTGGTTGTAAGTAATCGCCATATGGCTAATTCTAAGCTGTTTCCTTCTTAAAGAGTCCATAAAAAAGTGGATTAAAGATGGTTAATGTGATTATTATTATTATTTTTCAATTAATTCCGCTATTGGGTCAACAAAAATTTGTTTATTATCAATCTTTTTTTTCTTCAAATTTCGTTGTTATTGCGAATTTCCGCGACTGGTTTGCTGGTTTTTATCGTTTCGAGGAGGTGGTGGTGGCGGTGGCATCGACTAGTTCTCATCTCTTCCAGCCATAGTCTCAGACCTTGAGCTGGGGCGGTCACCCCAGTGTTCAACATATATGTATACGATCAGTCCCGCTTCTCACCTCCACCATACCTCCCGCAGTTCAACTCTTTTAACTAAAAACGATCATCGTGTATAGTTTACGTCCCTATTGCACTTGCAATGATATAATTATATATAGAATGCACATGCGCTTCAGGCATAGTGTATACGATGCACCTAGTGGCCTTCACCATTGCACTTGCTATCATCATCATCATCATCATCATCATTACATCTTCCTCCTTCATTTAACAGGCAATTCACTCGTACTCGTTCATTGTCATATACTTATTTATTTATATTTTATACATGCTTTTTCTTCTACAATATATCAAACCGCACTTTTTAACGTGCTGTGGTTTCTGTTTTTTCCTTAATAAATTCATACCGGAAATTGGTGATTGCAAATAGTATTTGTTTTTCCCATCCTGAATATATACACATAGGATAAGGAGAGAAATTAAAATGTCATTGATTCCTACAATTGTTTTGAGCAAAAAGAAAAAAACCCTCCAATTTTTATATATTTTAACAAGAAAATTAGGACACTCTTGTGTCTAGACGTTATCATTAATAAAACATGACGGTATAAACGTAATTATGTAAATATTTACAATAAGTGCAAATCAAAAAATAATAATAATAATAATAAATAAAATTAAATTGCACCACTGTAATTTTGTTGTAAATTTTCGTTGTTATCACATGATATTTATTTGATTTTTTTGAACACTTTTACAAGTATAAAATTTTACAGTGTATTGCAAAAATAGAAATTGAAGCTTTAAACTTGTTTTAAAAATAACTCCAGTTTCAATTACAGTTAAAAGAAAAATCTTGTTTTTTTAATGTATTTATGACTAGAACTTGCTGTATATATACACGTACGTTATATAGTGCAACATTTTTCTCCACGTTTTTTCTTCTTCAACCAATGTTGTTTTTTACGAGTTCTATAAAGGAAAAATTGAAACGGAAGCGCCTGAAGTGGCGACAACGGATAGCTTTATCTAGCCACCAACCAATGTGTATGGTGGTGTTTGTCGTTCATTTTAATATAGCAAAAGTTGTTTGTATATAAACGAATAGCTTGCCGTTTGTTGTTAAACATTTAACAACAACAAAACATATTATACCGGATGACCTTCAGTTTGCGGAAAGTCGCAAATGGAGTCGATGAACTAGTGACCCTCGTCGTCGTCGCCGTCGTCGACGACGGCGACGTCCACATCGTTAACAATAACGATTTAAAAAAAAAGACAACAAAAATCGTCTAAACAGCAGAAATCGATAAATTTGCAGGTTTTTAGGTCGTTCATTATCCTTAAAAACAAAACAACTATATGGGAAACGAATAACATTTTTGACATATAGAAAAATTATACAAATAGTACCGGTTTTTAGTTTGTTTTGTTTTGTTTTTTAAATTTCTTCTATTTGTGTCTGCATATGTGTGATATTCAAAACGTTAACACTACCAGCTAGACAAGTTTACTATGAAACAACACAACACAAATAGAGTCATAACTGACCTATCCTAGACTAGACGTGATGATGCATCCAATGTACTATGGCTAGCTAGACACGACCTCCTATGTCTAGGTCTCGCGGACTGTTTTCCACTCTTTAGGCCACTAGTTTACTGTTACAATGGCCTTTTATTGCGAATTCTTGATTCGCCTCGTTCGTTTACACAAACAAATTTATTTTTTCCACTAATATCATCATAACGAAAAATACGTTCACTTTTAAATCAAAACTAATTTTTTCTGTATTCGTGAGAAAAATCTTCACATGAAATTTCATTTACAAACCGGAAATTAATGTTTGTTTTTAATAATCATTTCCATTCTTATCGAATTAGGTTATTTTGTTTTTTTTTTATCTCAATTATTGAACCTGACACTTTTAATCAGTTGAAAATTGTATTTTTTTTCCACATATTTTCTTGAAACACTTTACTATAAGGAAATTTGCTAATCTAAAAATGATTAGAAATAATAGAAACTTACTCGGATTAGTCACACATTTATCAGTGTTTTGCTATAATTTTTAGAATATAACTATCTATATCGCAATACGAAAATCATTCTAAAACATAAGTACCTTATAGTACCTAATTTGTTGTTGTAGATACAGCTACAATCGTACAAATGCCGAATCATCAACGTAATCCATAAATTTCTACGAATTTATACTTTTAATAGAAGAAATCAATCTGTTTAAAAAGACGTCTTGTGTGAATCTTCATCATTCCGAATCAAATTACTGCTGAATCGCTAACTAGAGACTTATGTTTTGTAACGACACATAGACGGAACCGGATATTTAATTTAACTATTTCTTAAAATTCCATCAAATATAGTTGTGTAAAGGAAAATCCCCAAGATAAGACAACAATGATCTAATTATTGTTTAATTTCTCGACAAATTTATAAGAGAAATATTCACTATCTCTCAAAATAAATCAAATAAACTTAACAAATTATGAAAATTCAGTTATTGTTCGTCAATGAAAACTATTGAAATAATCGAAACGCAGAAGAATTCTAAAATTGTTTAAATATTACCAAAAAATGTGGTGTACAAAAAAAATTTTTTGATATAATTTTATTTATGGTCAACATAACATAATTTATCTTCATCTCTTAATAGATGGAGAAAAATATGCAATTTTTAATTGTTTACCAAATTGTGCCCAGACAAATAAATAAATATTTGCAATTTATTTTTACATCACCTTAAAAAATAATTGTTCAAACATTAGAATTAGTTGTGTGCGTTTTTTTAAAAATTTTCACATTGACGGTGTAATTTTAAACGAGGTGACCGAGATCAGTGTTTAAAAATACATTAAGTGTTTTTTTGTTTAAACAATATTATTCCAAAGGGGTATCTTACTGTTATAATGAGGTTATCATTGCACCATATTGACAATAACAATATGTAATTTTTTAGTTGGAACAACAGTGAACAAGAACAATGATTATTATTTAAGCTCTTTACTTTTTTATTTATTATTATTAATATCATTTCCTTATTGTCTATATATTCTAGCTTTATTATTATTCTTATTACTATTAAGAATACATAACCCATTGTTTACTTGTTGAGCTGAGATAATATGAAAGAGATAAAGGTAAAAATAGATATTTCCTTGGTGTTAAATGCATAAATAGTGTGATTAATTGTTAATGATAGTTGTTAATAAATTATTCTTTTAACCAATCTTATTTGATATTTAAACAAACAAAAAAATTGTTTTTTCCAATAATTATGGAAAAGAAAAACACTTATCATCACTGACATACAAAGAGAAATAAAGATAGCTGTTTCTGTGGACACTAATACCCAATCATCATCTATCATTACCTCATATTTTTTTTAATCAAGGAAATAGAAGATCGTAGAATTATTTAACTATTGAAGATGACCACTTTTCTAAATGACCAAAAGTAGAAAAAACAAACAATACGTTTTTCTCAAGCCCCATTCGTCTTGCCTTTGTAAATAGCGACTTAAGCTTGCCCTAAATCATTCTTCTATTTCGCTAATTTAAGACCCATTTTAATAAAGTAGAATTTAAGTGTGTGGCTAAATAAAATGTGCAAACAACTAAACTCATTCAAGATAAAGTCGATCTTAAGTCGAAATTTTGGAAGAGAAGATGAACCGGGCCTTAAAGTTGGAAAGAAGTTGATCAATCCTGTCTATTTCAATCCTTATCCTAAAGAAAAACAACAACAATAACAATTACAAAAAAAAACAGCGTATATAAGAAAGGTCAACAATAACGGATGTTTGTCACTTTAAAAGATGACCTTTTATCAGAAATGTTAATTAGAAATTTTTATATATAACTATTCAATAAGGAAGGTATTTCTAACGATTACTTCATCTAAACAACAGAATACTATTTGTTTTTACTGTAAAATAAGAGCAGACGAATTCAATAATTGTTTATTTATCTTTTAGAGTGGTCCATTGTGTCTGTTAACTTGGGGAACGGGGGCTCTTTACAATATAAAAATTATATCGAAAAAACAAAAACTAGATGAATCTTTTACCATAATTTTCATATAAAATCTAAAATTCCGTTTATTTTCTCTCGAAAATTTCCTCTCAACAAAGGTCATTATTGCAAATTATATTTTGTCGATTTTTGTTTGTTTGTTGTTTAGTATTTTATGAACGTTTTCAGTACTCTTTCTCTTTTTTATATAGTTTTCAGTACAACGACATTGGCGCATAGAAACTGAAAGTGGCAAAAACAAACAGATTCATTCTATTTTAGTGAAACATCATGACATTGTGCGAGGTCGTGGTTTACGTAACTTGATATAAGACATTGCCGAAAATAATTTTGAATTTTTATTTTTTTTATATTAATATTTGATGTTTTAAGATAACATCCCAATCACCATTTGTAATGATTTCGAAAGACGACTTTTTTATAGAGGCATGACCTTAAAAAAAAAATGTGAACAGACTGACGAAAAAACCACAACAACAACAAACAAACGCATAGTATCCGAATTGGTTAACATTAAAAAAAATCTAACAAGGTCAAAATTTACGAATCTGTATTTGTTTTAATTAAATCTATGAAATGATAAAAAAAATATTTGCCCAATTTGTTAATCCTAATGATAGCATGGAATCTTTACTGAATTTCTTTTGATTTTTTGGTTGTTTGTTTGTGATTGATAACAGGTGTTAATAACATAAGTAAACCAATAATCAAATGATTCTTCCGCATGGAGAAATAATCCGACAATAAACTCCTTAATTGCTCTAATAATAATTAAAATAATAATAATAATAATTAAAACTAATTAATCAACCAGTTTTATTATCATATCTGGAAAATGCGGCTATATTTTCGTAATTGTTATAATAACAACAATTATTGCATTTAGATAATTGTGGAACGAAAACAAAATCATAATTTTTTTCAAATATTCTCTCCTATGACCTGCCCTAAATTATAAATTGTTGAGATTGTCAGTTGTTGTTATTTTTAAACTTCCTAGGTACCAAAGGAGATTTAAAAATAAAAAAAAATCAAATGAAAATTCACTGAGGAAGAAAAACAACTCACGCCAAAAAATATTTCGTTATTTTTTTTTTGTTCAGCTTCCAGTAAACAATTTTGAAATAAATCAGATTTGTTCTATTTTTTTCTCGTGAAAGTGTGTTTTTTTTTTAATTGCAATACTTACTTGATGTAAACGGTTGATAAAATTGTTGGGACATATGACTGGGTGCTCTTTGAACATGATGTGCTGGTGTTGTCCATGATAATGGATGTCTTGAAAATAAATTTCCAACAGGTGAATGTATAGATGGTTGTAATCTAGCTTTTAATTCATCAGTTGATGTATGACCACTAGACGAACTATCCACATCTGATACACCAGAATCGGCAGGACTTGGTGGTAATGATCCTGGAAAAATTATTTCAAGTGGTGGGATAGTAGGTGGAAGTGTTTTTTAAAAAAAATGGCAATGAGATGATGATGATGATGATGGGTGTTACATTATAAATTTGCGAAAAAAATCGTTAAATATAGTGAATGGTGACCAAAATAAATCAAAACATACGGTGGTGGTGAATACCTATGCAAATTATGGACAATCAGAGTGACATCGTTTCGATTAAAAGGAGTTGACCATTAGAGAAAGAAACCCCAAGTTCTCACGTAGTATCCATTGAAATAAAGCAAATCGCAATCAAAGTACCCAACGGTCATCGTAGGTAACGACATAATCGGGAATCTTTATAGTCGTCCAGTTAATAATTCTATATAATATATAGATATGAAAAGGGTAAATATAATGTTTGGATGGATTGTGGCTCCAATCCTAAACCAGTGACCCTGTCTTGTATAATAGATATGATTAATGGGCAGTAAGGTCAACAGGTCACGCCGGACATTAAAGGGATGGACCGGACATCGTTTCGCGGAATTCAAACAGGTTCGTCAGCAAAATATAGAAGGTAAGAAGAAAAAAATTGGACAAAGGAGAACGGGTTGCACATGCCATTTGGGGTGTGTTGTTTATTTACTACCCTACTAGTTGAGGGGTGCAAGGCATGCGTGACTAATGGCCCAAAAGGGAACTCTATATTTTTACATACACCATTTTTCCAACCCGGAAAATTTTAACCGAAATCAAAACAAATAAACAACAACAAAATTCGAAGAGAAAAATCAATAAAATCCATTAAATGGAAAAACTATTAAGTGATTTATCGTATCGATTTTATCAATTCAAACCAAACAAAAATAGATTAGTGATGGAAAAAACAGAAGATTCCCTCATGAATACTACTGTTAAAAGAAACTCTCACGACAGATTATATAAAAGTCGGTATGTAAATGGTTTATCACATTAGAAAAGGTGTTAGAATACAGGTAAAAAATTGTACAATTCCCGATTAGGGCCAAATATAATTACAACCACCTTTACAAAAGATTTAACAACCTGATGGGGGTCTTAGATAGAATAGAAATGGACCACTTCAATCAAAATAATGTAAGTGATACCGTCACTTGATACAAAAGAATTTTTTTAAAGAAGAACCAGATATAATTAAAATAAATAAATATATGAGCAATAGTTAATGAAACGGATAAAATTTTGGGGGATGATTTCGTTTTATTTCATCCGATTATTTCTCCCTAATCATTCAAAAATATCAAATTACCTCTTACGGTTTTTAAATTTAATTAAAATACTTGACCATTTTATAATCAAAATAAAACTGACCAGTGGTCGTCGGTTTATTTATAACGACAATTTATTTTACTATTTTCCCACAGCAAGAGGATTATAACTATATGTAGTATAGATTTACTTTTATCTATTTAAGGGTTGAAAAATTTGAAAAACCGGACAAGTCTTTACTGCCCTAGACTGACCACTTGATATATCTATAGCTTATGACCAGTAGTCATCATTTTTATTTACATATACAATGTAAGTGGTCACTTAATTCCGTATAAACTAGTTTTCCGGTAGTATTGAAATGATTTTTCCTGGATCAGGGCCTTTTTGTTGTTTAGGGGCGAATTTTTGGAGACGGTAGTTGAATAATAGTTGAAAATAAAAATGATAAAGGGGAGGGACCGACAACAACAACAAACTGGATTCGTGATGATTTTTATTAAATTTCAACCAAGACAAATAAAGAAGAGAAGACAAAACAGAATGAAAGAGGGGGAGCCTCTCTTTCAACCGACATTTCGTACAATCTTGAATGACAAATGTATTGTAAAAATGGATTCAAACATTACTTTCTAGAAATTGTCGATAACCACCCTCATTGAAATGATTTATTATTTGTATTATTACAACACTTTCACTTTAGTGGTGCAAATTCTGGTAAAAGGGCTGTATTTTCATGTATTGAACCCAAAAATTCTACGCATTTCAATGATTTTGAAAGGATGAGAAGAAGAAAGAGAGAATTTGCACAACCCTTGCAATAAACATCTGCCCAATTTTTGGGCAGTTATTATTGTTGATGATGACTAAGAAGAGAATAAGCAAAAATATATTATTACAATATATACAGAAAAACGACAAGACCAGTGACAGATTGCAACGGATTATGCAGTTTTCATGTTTTTCGAAATAGTAACCACTCACACAATATACGTGGTGTATGTTATAAGGGTTATTCAATATCAAAACACTGAACAGCTGCTAGTATGGTTTTTGCACAAGCCTAGGATCATGTTGCACAGACAAAACAATCATACAGATGAAATGCAAAAATATCGAAAATGAATGAAGACATTATCAAATCAATGACACTTACCAGTTGTCGTTGTTGGATATACAGACTTCCTTCGACCATAATCGCAAAGTGATGGATGTTGGAGTTCTGTACGTTGCCTTGATAGAAGTTGGTGTAAATAATTGTTTTGTTCTTTATCAACTGCAACAGAAACAAATGTGAAGAAAATCAACCCTAATACAATCATCATTTGATTTTGCATTTTAAAAGAGTGACCCAAATAAATCACAAAATTTCCCAATCACTTCTCACACTTACGTTATTTGGGTTAATGTCTGTATTGTATCATTATTACTATCATTATTATTATTGTTGAATACCATTTAAACATCTTTTGTTTAAACGCAACAAACTCAAGATTGCACAATATTTAAAAATGAATGGAGAGGTGTATGTGGGGGGTAAAATGAAGATAAATAGAGGGAATTGCAAAAATTATGAAAGCGACAATCGCGATGATGAAATTTATTTGAAATTGGACCAAAATCTTGATTCGAATTTAACATTATACGTTTATAAGATTTGATTTATTTGAAATACAAAAAAAAGAGAAACACAGTGACAAGAATTTTTTGAAAAGAAAACTTAGCCTCTAATCCAAGACATACCGGAGGAGACCAGCAGCAATGGGACCGGAAGGGAAAGTTCCCTTGACCTAAATGAACCTCAATTTTATATAGGAACGGTTTTCATTTTATCTTTATAAATAATAAAATATCAATCGTGTTGGTTTTTTTTTTGAATTCGATATTACATCACATAAATAATAGATTAATTAATACCGAAAAAAAGATGGGAAATCTACAGAAATGAACAATTAGGACAGATCAATTTTTGAATCAATAATCACTTGTTGTTATGTACAAGTAATTATGTAATAAATGTAGGATACGTACACGTACTTATGTGCGTACCGGTATTTATTTTTCTACAGTTGCCGGCCTTAACCCAGTTCACAACTTTACTTTGAGCAAGTCGAACTTACGTAATAACAGATCAAGACTCGGCTGGCAGAAGAAAATACCAACTTCCTTTAAAAGGATACGATTTTTTTGGGCGCTTCATCAAGCTTAATCGATTAATTAATTGATAAATTGAAATATCAGTGATGATTAATTCAGGAAAAACAATTTCTCCAGAACGATAATTTATAATAACGAGAAAATAGAACAACAAACCGGAATTTATTGGAATTTTTCTGTAAATGTCCGAATAGATTTTTATTTGAAACAAAAAACACTAAATAAAATTTAAGTAAAAACATGTGTTTCATTTCTATCAATTCAGTGAGAGCGAAATCATCATATTCGTCTCTGTCCTAAATACCTCGTTTCAACATTTTAACAGCATCATACAAGATTATAGACAATATTAGTTTTTCTATTACAATAAAAAAACATCACAATTTCATAATATTATTTGCAAATTTATCTAACAATTACAACACAATTGTGGAAGATCAGGAAACGATTTATCAATTAAACGATTAACAAGAGATACGCAATAATAGAAATAAATAATTATTGATTATTTGATTTCAACAAAAAATTAATATTTTAATTCTTATTCATCACAGCTAACAAAGCAGAAAAGAATAATTATTTCCTTTATTTCATCAACACGCTTTGATAAAATCAACCAAAAGGCCATAAACAGGAACTAGATGATAGTAATAATCAAAAAAAAAAATCTGAATATTATAATGGTTTTTATTAATGTTTTGAAGAATGCAAGTTTAATTAATTGAAATTTTAGAGATTTGGCCTAAATTTCAAATAAATTGTAATAAAACGAATAAAAAAAGACAACAACAACGGAAGAGATGTAAAAGCTTTCTACAATACGATTAATTAATTAATTTTTTTGGTAAATCAAGGTATTAATGTTTATTTAATTTTTTTTTAATATTAAAAGAAAAATTCTATTCGAAACGCAAACTAACTGGGTCAAAACAGATTCTCTTATTAGATTAAATAACGAAAAACCATCAAGAACAATAATCGAGCTTTACGCTTGCCGGTTGCCATTATTAATCAATTTATCGGTATATAAGTTTGGATTTATTCAAATTAAAGGATTGATAATTAATTTTAATTAAAAAAAAATTTGTGTTGTGTTTTTTGAGTAGTTGGTTTGGCAATGACACAAATGTACCACACACACACACATGTACTCATAAAAAAAAAACTTTCACTTACGAAAACCATAATAACATCGCAAAATCAACAAATTTGGCGAACACAAAATTGCAAAACAATCGATATTTTTTTAGGGTTTGGTTTTTCTTTCAATATTCGTATTCATTAAAATACAATTGCAAAAATGAAAGTTGGAAATGTATTATTAATAAAAAAAATATGTTATAGATTGTTGTTGTTTTTTGTTTTTAAAACATTTGAAATTCAAATTAAAATTGTCCGACCGTATATGTATACACATACATATGGACAAAATAAAAATTTAAGGGTTCCAAATACAACGAATAGGAACTAACTAACTGGTCGATATGGCTAGACGTCGAGTGCCCTTTCCGCAGGTCAACGTCGCGACGCCATACAATAATCACCAACACAAAACCTGATAAAGTTTCGCACAATTTAATTACAACAAATATTGTCCAAATAATAAATGAATCGATAAAATTGTTATCAAAGAGCTATTTGTTATACTAAAACAACATTGAAAATTCAGCTCGCTATTATCAATGATCAATGATTATGTTTATTGATTATATTTGTTGTTTAGATTTGCATAATTTCAACCAAATATATTTTATTTATTAAAGTTGCTACCTAATTTTTCTTATTATAAATTTAATTTATCGATATTTATTTATAATTTTGTTAACTAATCAGATGTTATTATTTCCTCATAGATTCGTAATTTTATAAAGATAAAAGTTATCGAATATTGTAAAAATTACGTAAGTTTTGATTTTCGCCGCTTCAGACTTTGACTTGTTTTATTAGATTAAAAATAATTCATTAATAAGTAATTAATTTTCTTTCCGTATTTGTTTTGTCAACTAAACATTTACGCAAATCTATTCAATAATATTTATCATAATGCATTAATCGCATAGCGACCATTTTC